>CM030367.1:126169084-127484976 GCA_017893485.1 Hemerocallis citrina
TGAGAGTTTTTTACAACCTTTTGCAATATAATAGTAGAAAATGATATTGTTAAATATTTTGAATTTAGATGACAATATGATAAATTAAAAATATTCCAATAGAATGTTACAAAAAGATGAAACCTCAAAAAGTATAAAACTTAATTTTGAATGAAGTAGTTCATACTAATAATCTCATATAAAGTAGAAGGTAAATTGAACCTCTTTTTCTGACAAGAGGTAAATTGAATTTGTTGAAACATAATAAATTTGTTTCCAACAGAAAAATAAAAAAACCAAAAATAGAAATCAAAACCAATTTTTTATGAAAATTTTAATTTCTTATAATTAGTTGATAAAAAAATAAAAAGCAAAAGAAAAGAACAAAAGTGATGAGTACATCGGTTCAAGACGATTCGGAGGTTTCTATCAGCGCAGGCGTCCTCTAGGACAGCTGCTTATTTAGTTTAGGATTTTATTTCAGTACCATATTTGTTTCTGGCAATTATAGCCATATGTATTCTTTTTTGTATTTTTTAGATTTTGAGAATATTTTGAGATTTGTATCAAGATGTATTTTGAGTCTATTTATAGGCCTTGAGATTAATGAGAAGACATGCTATTCTTGATTTAAAAAATTGTGTTTGAGTTTTTGCTCTTCCTCTCTCTTTGTGTGATACAAGTGAGATCCAAATTATTAGGATTCGTGATAAATCCTAATACAATTTTAGAGTTTGTGATAAACTCTAAAATCTACCCTACATTAAAAAAATTCCCAACTAAAATTACCCAAACCCTAATTTCCCAAATCCCCAACACAAAACCCTAATCACCTACTCCTACACCAGCCGCCATTCATAATCCTCTTCATCATCTTCTTCTCCTGTTCACATTGAAACCCATAAAAAAACCGAGCTCCTTCTACCTCATCGTTAACCAAGCCACACCCGACATCCCTCCATCATCTTCCCCGCCATCTCCCTACACCATCAGCAGCCATCATCTCCTCATCCTGAAACCCACTCCCGAGCCTTCCTCCTTCACCTTGTTCCCAAACGCCGCCCTCCTCGCCTACACCACCCGACTGCGCCACCCTATCTCCTCCACCGCACCTCAGCCCTGAGCTCCCACATCAACAACCTCACCGAAAACCACCATACCCTCTCTCCGTCAACCCACCACCACAACCCTCCTCTCTTTCCGTCGACGCCCCTGGCGCTGGCCTGCGTCGCCCCGGTCGACGCCGCACCCAGGCACGTCAGCCAGATCTGTGGCCCCCATCTTTGCAGTTGCCTGCTCGTGCTCTTGATAGTCTTGCTGCCATGGCTGTTCTTGAGTGTTGTGTTCTTAGTTGTTGTCCAACTCCGAGATCTACGCTAGTTTCTTCGCACTCGGTATACTCTTTCCACTATTAAGTATTTGTGTTCTACCGTCCTATTATCTATTATATTATCTATTTGTCTGTCGTCCACATAAATAATTGAGATTGAGTGTTCCACATGCTTGATTAGAATACGAATCAATATTGAATCTATTACTTGCTAAGAACACTTAGGGATTTAATTATTGATTGTAGAGTGAACTATTAATTGGGATTGTTAACGTGATTCAGTTCTTGAAAACCCATCCAACCAATTAGTTGTTTAAAATTTTCAACTTTGATCTGCACCTACGTGTTGGTAAAATTAATCCATTAAGAATCTTGGAAATCCTCTATTTTAGGGTTAGTTTTACATCATTTTGGTATCAGAACGGAAGTTCTTAAAACCCTATTTCTTGCATCGTAGGCATCAATTTTGCATTCATTTAGGATTGTGTAGCCTTTTTTTTTTCTTTCTTTTATTTTAGGTCATTTCAGATTTTTTTTTAAAAAAGGACACACACGACTCCTAGTTTCCACTTTGGTGAATGCGTCTTCGCAGCACCATCACAGATCCTGAAGAGCCTTTCTTATCCCTTCCAAATCACCCAATTAGGAACCCTAGACTTCCCCGACCTGAAATGGACAACCCTGATATCTCTGCTACCCTAGCTGCCATCCAAGCAACTCTTGCCAATATCAATCAGAGACTTGAGAAAGTGGAGTTAAATCAAACCATTGTCCATGAGCTTCATGCCAATCGTCAGAATGTTCGTAACTATCAACGTCAAAAACGTGACCCTGGCGAACAATATAAGAACGTTAAGACTGACGTTCCCCAGTTTGAAGGCCACATGGAACCCCAAGCTTACCTCGATTGGATCCGTGCCATGGACCACTACTTTGTGTGGTTTGACATGAGCGAAGCCCTTAAAGTTAAATTTGCCACTATGAAATTAATGGGTAAAGCTCAACAACACTGGACCAATCTTGAACATGCCCGCAGAGGCCGAGGCTTGGCACCCATAGCCACTTGGAAAACCATGAAAGAGAAGCTCACTGAGAAATATGCACTATTATCGTTCCATACCCGATTGCTAGATTCATGGAACCAACTTTATCAAGGAAGTAAATCCACACAAAAATATGTTGATAAGTTTGATGACTTCCTTATTCGGTGCAATGCTTTAGGTAAAGAGAGTGAAGAACAAACTCTCTCTAGGTTCAGAGCTGGATTACGAGCTGACCTTAGGAACGAGCTAATCCATAGAAATGTGGACTCAATAGCGGCAACCTACGCCCTAGTCCTCGATATGGATTCCCTTAAAGCTAGTTCTCATTCTAGGTCCAGCGACTCGAGAGATCATTCCTCTAGAATGACCTCTACTGATCCACCTAGACCTAAGCCTCCTTCTCAGCACCCCAACAAATCTTACCCCAGCAAACCTAATTTAAATTTCAATTCACATAGAGATGAACATAAGGGTAAGAACACCGAAAGAAATTACACTGAGATTGACCCTCTCACTAAGTGCTATAAATGTAAGGGATATGGTCATGTTACTAGCAACTGTCCCAGTCCCAGTAGGATCAATACAGTAGAGGGTACCGCTGTCATTGCTGACGACTCTGACAATGAGTTTTCTTATGAGCCTATAGAAGGCGATGACTTCGGTGAAGAAGAGGATGACCAGTATCTCTACTGTATTTGGTCTATCCAATCACCTCACTTGAATGTAGTCAGATGTGCCTTGTCCCAACCAAAAGAATAAGATGATTGGAAGCGCACTGCTATATTCCACACCTTGACGACTATAGGTGGCAAAAACTGCAAGGTGATTGTTGACAGTGGGAGCTGCGTCAACGCTGTCTCTTCTGCGGTCTTAGCTAAGACCGGACTTAAGGCTGAACCTCATCCACGCCTATAGAAAGTATCTTGGATTGATGCAACAGCACTCCAAGTAACACATCGATGCTTGGTCCCTGTGGACTTCAAAACTTACAAAGAGGAAATTTGGTGTGATGTGCTCAAAATGGATGTGGGTCAAGTCATTTTAGGGAGACCTTGGTTATACGATCACAATGTGACCATATATGGTCGATCCAACCAATGTGTGTTCCAGCACGATGGACTAAAAATAAAGCTCATACCCGTAAGACCACGAACTAGTCCAGCTGAAACAACACCGGCTCCCTCAAGAAAGGGCAAGGAGGTAATGTATATGGGTGAAAAGAAACTTACGAAAGAAATTGACAAAGGGGCTACCATTCTTTTACTCACGGCGAGAGAAGTCTCTAAAGATCCTAAATCACCCATCCCGCCCCAAGTTACTCCTGTCCTACAGGAATTTGCAGATGTGTTTCCTGCTGACCTCTCCAACCAGTTGCCCCCGTTGCGTGACATCCAACACGCTATTGATCTGGTTCTGGGAGCGAGTCTTCCTAACTTGCCACATTATTGGATGAATCCGACAGAGCATGCTGAGTTGAAAATGCAAGTTGATGAGTTATTAGCAAAGAGCTTCATAAGAGAAAGCTTAAGTCCTTGCACTGTTCCTGCTCTATTGACGCCAAAGAAAGATGGAACCTGGCGTATGTGTGGACAGTCGTGCCATAAACAAGATCATGGTAAAATACCGTTTTTCCATTCCTCGTTTGGATGACATGTTGGACATGATGTCTGGTGCTATAATCTTTTCCAAGATTGATCTTAAAAGTGGCTACCACCAAATACGTGTTCGTCCTGGTGATGAGTGGAAGACCGTCTTCAAGACGAAGGATGGCCTGTACGAATTGATGGTCATGTCATTTGGAATGACAAATGCCCCGAGCACGTTTATGAGAATCATGACACAAGTACTCCGTCCCTTTATGGACAAGTTCCTTATGATGTACTTTGATGATATTCTCATTTACAACCGATCCGTTAGACAACATCTTGACCATTTGAGACAGGTCTGCGGTGTTTTGAGGAAGAAACGACTTTATGCTAATCCTACCAAATGTACCTTCCTCTCCGATCAGACTATCTTTCTGGAATTTATTGTGTCTGCCAGAGGAATATCTACTGACCCAGAAAAGATACGAGCTATTACAGAGTGGCCTGAGTCCCGCAATATTCGTGATGTGTGGAGTTTCCATGGCCTTGCCACCTTTTATCGTCGGTTTGTGCAAGGATTTAGCACAATCATGGCTCCGATAACCGACTGCTTGAAGAAAGGTGAGTTTGTCTAGTCAAAAGAAGCCACGAAAGCCTTCGAAGAGATCAAGAAGAGAATGACTCAGACACCTGTCATGAGGTTGCCTGATTTCACTAAAGTCTTCGAAGTAACGTGTGATGCTTCTGGTATTGGTATAGGTGGAGTCCCCAGTCAAGAGAGTCATCCTATTGCTTATTTCAGTGAAAAGCTGAACGAAGCAAAACAAAAATACTCCACCTATGACAAGGAGTTCTATGCAGTCATTCAGTCACATCGCTATTGGCGACATTATCTTCTGCCGCAAGAATTCGTTATCTTCTCAGACCATGAGGCCTTAAGATTCCTTAATTCTCAACAAAAGTTGAATCCGAGACATGCTAGATGGGTAGAGTTCTTACAAGAATATTCATATACCATTAGGCACACAAAAGGAATTGATAATAAGGCCGCGGATGCGCTAAGTCGTTGTTACATGATCTTATCTACACTGCGCACCGAAATTATTGATTTTGAGAGATTGAGAGATGAGTATGCCTCCTACCCAGATTTTCACGAGATCTACACTTCTTTGAAGGATGGCATAACTCGAGTGATAGATGATTATTTCTTGAAAGATGATTATCTCTTCTATCACTCCAAACTGTGCATTCCTAGTATATCTTTACGAGAGTATCTTGTTTGGAAATTGCACGCCGGTGACCTTGCTGGATATTTTGGGCATAGCAAGACCATCGATGCTGTGGAACATAGGTTTTACTGGCAGAAGCTAAAGAGAGATGTTGTGAGACTTGTTAACAGATGTCACACCTGTCAACTTGCCAAGCAACAAAAACAGAACACAGACCTGTATACTCCATTACCTGTTCCCAGTCGCCCTTGGGAAGACGTGAGTATGGATTTCGTGTTAGGTTTACCAAAAACACAAAAGAAACACAACTCCATTCTTGTCATCGTGGACCGTTTTTCTAAAATGGCCCACTTCCTCCCGTGCTCGAAAACTTTCAATGCATCCCGTGTGGTTCAGATCTTTTTTGATAATATTGTGAAGCTACATAGGTTGCCAAAAACCATTGTGTCTGATAGAGATGTGAAATTCACGAGTTATTTTTGGAAGACCCTATGGCACAAGTTGGGTACAAAATTAAAGTTTTCGTCAGCTTTCCATCCATAGACAGATGGACAGACAGGGATTGTCAATCGGAGTCTTGGCAATCTCTTACGTACTCTTGTGGGAGAGAACTTGGGAACATAGAATTTAAAATTAACAGTTGCTGAATTTGCTTATAACACATCTAGGAATAGAACCACTGGCATGAGTCCACACGAAGTTGTACATGGTTATCGTCCTAGGCAGCCCATAGATCTTGCCCCCATGCTAGAACATCACCGAGTCTCCGAGTCTGCATCTGCATTTGCATCCCGCATTCCTGACTTACATAGAGAAATTTTCAAGAAAATTAATGAAAATAATTTTAACTACAAGTTAAGAGCTGATATTAGAAGAAAGTTTAAAACTTTTAATGTGGGTGACGAAGTGATGGTTCAGATTCGTCCGAAACGGTTTCCAGCAGAATCTGTTAAGAAATTGAATGCACGTGCTTGAGGCCCATTTAAAATTCTTCATAAAATCAATGAATAGCCTATGTTGTTGACCTCCCCGAAGGCTTTGGCATCAGTAAAACTTTCAATGTTGAGGATCTAGTATCCTATGAAGGCCCAAAATTTAACCCTAGAAATTCTCTTATAGATGAGCCCACCCTGCAGCCTAATAGTGAGATTCCCCCATTACCTCCACTACCAGATACTACTTACCCATCAACAGAAGAATTTGATAATATTTTAGATGATCAGATAATCTCTACTAGAGATGGTGGTACTCATAGATATTTGTAAGTTGGAAAAACAAGCCGGAGTTGGAGAACACTTGGATAGATCGTGGAGAGCTCCAGCGCTTGGATCCAGACCTTTTGGAGCACTATGACAGGAGGACTGGTTTTGACTCGACTGGGTCGAACTCTCTCCCACCCGGGAAGAATGATGAGGACATCGGTTCAAGACGATTCGGACATTTTTATCAGCGTAGGCGTTATCTAGGACAGCTGCTTATTTAGTTTAGAATTTTATTTCAGTACCATATTTGTTTCTGACAATTATAGCCATATGTAATTTTTTTTGTATTTTCTAGATTTTGAGAATATTTTGAGATTTGTATCAAGATGTATTTTAAGCCTATTTATAGACCTTGAGATTAATGAGAAGACATGTTATTCTTGATTTAAAAAATTGTGCTGAGTTTTTGCTCTTCCTCTCTCTTTGTGTGATACAAGTGAGATCAAAATTATTAGGGTTTATGATAAATCCTAATACAATTTTAGGATTTGTGATAAACTCTAAAATCTACCCCACATTAAAAAAATCCCCAACTAAAATGACCCAAACCCTAATTTTCCAAATTCCCAACACAAAACCCTAATCACTTACTCCTACACCAGCCGCCATTCATAATCCCCTTCATCATCTTCTTCTCCTGTTCACATTGAAATCCATAGAAAAACCGAGCTCCTCCTGCCTCATCGTTAACCAGGCCACACCCGACATCCCTCCATCATCTTCCCCGCCATCTCCCTACACCATCAGCAGCCATCATCTCCTTA
Organism: Hemerocallis citrina; assembly: GCA_017893485.1. Taxonomy (NCBI): domain Eukaryota; kingdom Viridiplantae; phylum Streptophyta; class Magnoliopsida; order Asparagales; family Asphodelaceae; genus Hemerocallis; species Hemerocallis citrina. The sequence goes on from CM030367.1 coordinate 126,176,278, forward strand.
TCCTGAAACCCACTCCCGAGCCTTCCTCCTTCACCTTGTTCCCAAATGCCACCCTCCTCGCCTACACCACCCGACTGCGCCACCCTATCTCCTCCACCGCACCTCAGCCCTGAGCTCCCACATCAACAACCTCACCAAAAACCACCATACCCTCTCTCCGTCAACCCACCACCGCAACCCTCCTCTCTTCCCGTCGACACCCCCGACGCTGGCCAGCATCGCCCCAGTCGACGCCGAACCCAGGCACGTCGGCCAGATCCGTGGCCCCCATCTTTGCAGTTGCCGCTCGTGCTCTTGAGTGTCTTGTTGCCATGGCTGTTCTTGGAGTGTTGTGTTCTTAGTTGTTGTCCAACTCCGATATCTACGCTGGTTTTTTCGCACTCAGTATACACTTTCCACTATTGAGTATTTGTGTTCTACTACCCTATTATCTATTATATTATCCGATTTGCCTGTCGTCCACATAAATAATTGAGATTTAGTGTTCCACATGCTTGATTAGAGTATAAATCAATATTGAATCTATTACTTGCTAAGAATACTTAGGGATTTAATTATTGATTGTAGAGTGAATTATTAATTGGGATTGTTAACGTGATTCAGTTCTTGAAAACTCATCCAACCAATTAGTTGTTTAAAATTTCCAACTTTGATCCGCACCTACGTGTTGGTAAAATTAATCCATTAAGAATCTTGGAAATTCTCTATTTTAGGGTTAGTTTTACATCAAAAATGGTGTTACTCGACCTGAAGGAAAGGAGGATGGAGATGAAGCCTCACCAATTTCTGAGAAACATAGGGTAAAAAGGTATGGTTTTGGAGAACGGGTTTTGCACTTAGTGATCATATAGTATAACTTTGAAAACACAAAAAGTAGGATTTCACTCAAATCACCTTGTTTTGGAAATTTTCTCCATCTAACACCTAACTTTGAAGCCACATTTGGAAATCCTCTCTGACTAACACCTCAATTTGAAAACACCTTGATTTTAAAATTGCGTTTTCGAAATCCTCTCCGACTAACACCCCCTAAGAAGATTTACAAAGGTTTCGGTAAGAGTTTTCTTGTCTTTTGTAACAACCTTATCAAACGTGCATTTGTGCACGTTAGGAATGTGGTATTGCATAAATACATGCACAGGATGCATGAGCCATTAAAATCTGAAAGTGAACAACTTCTATTTTCTAGTCGTTGTGTATGTGCAAATGCAAGTAAACTAAAACTATACAGTAGAAAGAATAAAAATATTCAATAACAGAAATGGAATGCATGTAGATGAGAGGCAAAAATTATATATGAGCCAAAACAAAGCAATAATGCAGTGTGCCAACAAGTTGTGAATAAAATCTAATTAGTAAAAGTAGAACAAGCAAAACTTACGGGAAGGTGAAATCTGGATCACCGTAAATGTCAACTTCAGGAGCACTCCCATACTCCTGTAAGCAAACACTTTGAGCATCTTCACTAGCAATCCGAGCAACAAGCATAGGAGACAGTTTAATATTTATTTGACCTACAATACCAGGTTCCGGGTCAGGATCGTGCAAGGCCACATGTTGTCCTGTATTTTCATTAGATTAATGCCTGCTTAGTTTCAAAATAGTAAAAAATAATATAATGTTGAATCATTCATAACAAAAGGCCAATTTCTAGTTATGTATTATGGCTAACAACTAGTTATGAAAAGCATATGTTTTTTATTAACAAAATTGTACAAGGTAAAATGGAATGTAGTTCCTAGCCAAACAACAAAAACAACAACAAAGCCTTTTTCCTAATTAGTTGGGGTCGGCTACATGAATCCTGATTTTCCATTCTACTCAGCTTAGCGCAATATCTTCTGTAAGGTCACAAGCTATCATATCTTTTTTCACTTCCACCCAAGTTAGTTTAGGTCTTCCTCCACCTCTAACTCTACCCTCAATACTTATCAAATCACTCTATCTAACGGGGGCACTAACAAAAAGCAAAAAACAAAAAACCAAAAAAGAAGAAAACTTTACCGACCTATAAGCATACGAATTCCAATTCTTGACATGTAAAAACGGTGAAGAAATTGATGGATTTCCTCTAGATCATTAGGCACTGCCTCTGTTTCCAAGTCCTTCTTTAGTTGTTGCACACCTAAAGCCATGGCACGGACAACGTTATTATGCCTCACTTTGATCATTTTGATCATTTTCGTGAATGCCAACTCATCTTTTGAATTTTTAATCCCTGGGAAGGATTGAAGATCGCGAAAAGATTCCAGATACCAATCTCTGACCTTCTAAGCAAAAAAAAAGAGCAGTTAGAATTAGACGATTTGCAATCTTGATGAAGATACCATGAATATGGAATATGAACAAATAAATCCTTATAAATGCAAAATAAGATTGGGAACCAGATTAAATGGAAGAGCTAAACAGTTTTCTAGAAGAGACTGCACAAAAGATTAGTTCATTGATTCTAACCAACCACCTAGTACACATTTAAAGACAGTATTTGAAACACTCTGAAACAGTACAGTATAATCAATACATTAATAAGAAGCCCATCTTTATCAGTGTGGTCCTAATGCAAGCCTCTTCGCTAGTGAGCAAGAGGTCGGAAGTTTGAATCCTGCTTGCACCAAAAAATTCCCAATTAATATATTCGGGGTAAAGTGTCGGTGTGTGTGACTACAGCCTTATTCCAAAAAAAGTCCATCTTTATCCACTGCCAAAGTCCATCTTTATCCACTGCCAAGAAGAGTAAAAAGAATATAAATTTAGGTGTCACAAAAGAAATAGACTAATGTTCTCAATACATGCCTTATGACGAAAACAACGAACAATTATAAGATACAACCCAAAAAAAAAAAAAAAATTCAACAAAACAACTAACATAAACAAACAAGTTTTTGAAGTGAATATTCTTATTGGATTCACCATCTGAATTTTTAAATCTTAAATTTGCTTCCATTAAATTATTAAATTATCATATTTTTTGGCTATATTTGTGTTTATTGGTAATGAGGTAGGCCATTTACTTTTGGTGTGACGAGTCACTCTCCTGTTCTTATTTTCCTCGGCTAGATTGTTTGTGTCCATTTTAAATGGTAGGTGTCAGATTGACAATTGACCATAATAAGTCTTGTGCTTCTTACTTCATCGTTGATGACAAGACTTCGAGGATGATGTCACAAAAACTTGTGAGTTATCGAGCTTCACAGCAGGTGTTCATGGTGAATGTCTTATTATGATGTTTCATTATTAACTTATTAATGAAAAAGGAAGGTCTTTTCTTCGGCCCTCTTCGTCTCAACAACCCGAACCCCCCCCCCCCCCCCCCCCCCCCAAAAAAACCCCAGAAACGAAAAAAATGAAAATAAAAAAAAATAAAAATTCTCTTACATTTGTAGTTGGTAACAACCTCTAAACTTGTGATTTATCATTCACAAATTCCATTACTTAATTACTCCTCTCAAACTCTTTTCATTCAAAAAGCCCATTTTTCTTTCTACCAAATTCATAAGCAAAATTGCATACCAACAACAAAATGCTCACCTAAATCTAAACGTTTATCTCAATTACATAAAAAGAAGTCAGTTCCCCTCTGAAGTAATCTTCTCTAACAAATTGTCCAAATCAAAATTAATTACCAAAAACCCCTCAAACTATAAAAGAAATACCAATTCCACCCAATTCCACCAACCAAAAAAACCAATTTCCACAAAAACCCACAAAACCCAATTCCCAAATATCCACAAAAACATGAAGAAGAAAAAGAAAAAATCAAAATCAAAATTCAAAAAGAAATATACCTTTAAAACAGCAGGCTTTTGGGAAAGCCCAAAGGGGAGGTTGTGAAGCTCAATGGCTCGTCTCGCAATCCTAATGGGGAGCTCATTGTGGAGAAACTGGGATGAAATGAGGAGGTTTTTGTTGGTGGGTTTGGATCCGAAATCCATCATGTACCTCAAACTCACACCTGTCGCCTTCTTCTCTCCCCACTTCCTGGCCTCCTCGAAGAGGACCTTCGAGAAGGGCTCCGAGGCCTTCTTGGCCGCCATTAGAGAGAGAAGAGAATTTTTACCAAAATGAAAATTTCGCTGTTTCAGAACGGTGAGGTAATCGGTCCAAGATTTGCAGCCGTGCGCGAGACATAGCCTTGCTTGCTTTCTTAAAATGTTAAAGAACAAATTTATTATCTATACACTTCTAATTCTTACGATTTTTTCCGTATGAAACTAAAATTCTTCAACCCATTTTCAGACATCATGTGTGTCACTTTGAGAGACAATTTCTTATTTACCTCGTAACCGTTTTGAGCAAGTAAATATATAATTTTGATGTACTCACGAATAAGAACACAAATCTATAAAGATCTCTCACTAATTCATAGTGGATCTTACTCAAAAAATTGTCTTAAAACTGATTCGTAACATTGTGTTAAAGCACTCATTTCTTAACATTATATTTGTTTGATTGTTTGGTTGAGTTTCTAATTTGGTTAATGATAATTAAATAACCACAGAGAATGTTAAAATTGTATTGAAAACCTGGAGATAAACCATATATGTATTCAAAGAAATTTGTAGTTGCAAGTTGCACTTGAAAATGTCATAACTACACTCGTTATCCGAGATGACGAGTTTAGTTCAAAGAAGCTCACTATCTCAGATACTGAGTTTAATATTGTCAAATTTCCAGAAGACCTCAAAGTCTCAGTAAAAATCTCTACACAGTTACTATCTATGATAGCAAGTGTAGTATAATGCTGCTCGCTATCTGAGATAGCGAGTGTATGTTTATTATTTTTCCATAGACTAAGGAAGAGGATGCCAGATTTGAGAGTGAAATTATATATATAGAGGAAAATCTTCCATTGTGCACCACCCCTCCGTGTGCAATGTGAATGGTTCGGATCGTCGATATGAATATAGGAAGGCCGAGTGCACCACCTATGGTTGACACGGTGTGTGCACTCGGCCTTTCCGCCTTCATATCGACGATTCGAACCGTTCACATTGATATACACATCTTAATTAATCTAAATATGTAAAATCAAATCATTTGAAATTCATTTGCCCATCCATTGAAGTGTTACAAAATTGTATGGCTGAAAATCGTTGTTTTTTATAGTCACATGATGGATGGGCAAATGAATTTCAAATGATTTGATTTTATATATTTAGACTAATTTAGATGTATAGATCAATGTGAACGGTTCGGATCGTCGATACGAAGGCGGGAAGGCCGATTGCACACGAGTGCACACAGAGGGGTGGTGCACAATGGAAGATTTTCCTATATATATATATATATATATATATATATATAATAAAAAATAAAAAATAAATTAAAAAATCCAAACGACACTCGTTGTCTCTAATAGTGAGTGTAGTTATGACATTTTCAAGTGCAACATGCGGCTATAAATTTCCATATATGGTTCATTTCGAGATTTTCAACACAATTTCAACACTTCGTGGTTATCTCACTGTTATTAACCAAATTAGAAACTCAACCAAATTCCAAACAAACATAATGTTAGAAAATTATAGTTTTAACACCATTTTACGAATCAGTTTTAAGGCAATTTTTTGAGTAAGATCCACTATGAATTTTTCACGCCCCGCTTCCCAAAAATACGGAATACGAGCACGTAACATTGGCCCAGCGAATGACTAACGTCACTCATAAGATGTTTATCTGATTAACTCAACAATATAATTAATACAGAACAAATGCGCAGGTAATAATAATAATCTCATGAACAATCATACTTGGAATTAGGCAATAAAAATATCCAAATACAATAATAATCCAACGTTTAGAAACAAATAACAATATTCGAATATAAGTCAAATACAATGAAATAACAATAGTTCAATAATTAAGTCTCCATAACAAAGCAATAATTATTAAGCAGCGATGCAATCAATTTCTTCACCAATGTTGTTCTCTCAACCCATCGGGCAATTCTCCATCAACACCTGTAAACACTTCATCTAAAAAGATGAGAAATTTTTTTCTTAGAACAAGTCATGGACAGCAAGTAGAGAAAGCAGGAAACAATGGAATAACGGTATAACAATGAATCAATGGATCAACAGGAATCAATAACACAGGACAATATCATGATAATCGATGCAATTGGCTATAAACAATGGTTCAATAATCGGTAACAATAATCAATGATCAATATTAATAACACTTAGCCAAAATTTGATATCAATAGGAACAATGATGAACAATATGCAATGTCGGTGATGTGTCAATCTTTATGTCTATTAATCATTTGTAATCCTAACTAATGCACGTAATACTGCATCCCATACTACTGGTTCGATGCATACAATCAATTTCGTTTTAGACTATAGTGGTAGGCTCTATAGTTCATATACTCGGCAACGATATTCAATAATGACCGATGACCGAATTAATCGAAATACTGTAGTCAGTAGTCTATAATTAATCGATGACCGATATGACCAATAGACCAATAGACTAATAAATAAGGAAACACGGGCCCCTCCTCCAAGTACAGTCCCTATATTGTCCACTACTAAAGTCATCCCTTAAACCCCGGCTTGTTAATTATTTATCAATGCAACAACACAATATGTAATTTGGGACATGAGGTGAACCATAGTATCAATAGGGGAACAATAGGATGATAACATAAAATAGGACAATTAGAATGATGATAATAACTCATTGGAAACATGCAACACACATTCATTAATTCATGCAATAGTATAATATAGGAATAATTAATCTATTAAAAAATGGAATCTAAAATTCTGGACAGTAAGCATAGTCTGTACAAAAATATAATTTCCCGCTGACTCAGAAATCGAAAGTTGAATCCGTCAGAAAATCTGAAAACTAGACTTCCACACGGTTTCAACTCATATTTAAAGTTCAAATTCCGACAACAGTAGCTAGGTCAATCACATGATTCTTTATAGGTTTTATGTTCAGGCAGAAATTCGACATCTTGTTATTTCAATTTTAGAATCAGCAAAAACTCAATATTAAATTCAGTAAAAATATTTTTTGGACTCCTAAACATGTTAAGAAACAATCTGGAAATTTTTAGATTAAAATTTTATCATTTGATCAATATTTTTACTGTTTAAACATGTAAGGTACGAGAATCTTAAAATCTGAAAGTAAAAACACAGTTGTAGTAAAACGAGTATAACTTTTGCTACAAAACTTAGAATTTGAAATTTTAAGATGTTCTGGAAACTAAAAAGATAAGGCTACAATTCATATTCAGAAAATAATTCATTTTAAGATCGTTTACTAGGTCCAAAACAACAGAAAAATTTTAGGCAGCAAGCAAGATACAGGTTTTAGGGTATTTTCATGTAAATAAGTTAATTAAACATGAAGGGTATCGATTCTTTAGTCAAAAAATTATGTAATTAGTATGATAAGTGTCAAAACATGATAAATAAAATTATAACACACACATAGATCAATTCTAACAATATCCAACATCAATCAATCAGACAACATACAACCTATCAATTGTCTCTACAATAGTTTATTTATATCGTGACTATATGCGTAACCCTATTATCTATGCTATATGATGTATGCAAGATTCAATATTTTTGGAGTCAAATTGGCACGATGTCAAGAGTATTGGGGTTAGCTCGTGTAAACCCACAATAAACCCAACAAAAGAGATAAATAAAGTATAATACGATAACAAGGGATCTACTTGCAAGAGTTTCAATGAGACTTAAATTTGATACAATTAGCAATTCAAGAGAACGCACTACAACAGTTGATGGATTTACCGGCGTATATTCCCTGACGTTTTGACAATCGCGCCGGGGTAGGATAAGCCCAGGATTTGGTCGCAAAATCCTATAGTTATACACCAGCGGTCTGTACAAAATGCCAGTGAATTATAATATTCACCGGCGTTTTTTTAAAAAAATGTCGGTGAATAGAAAGCGATAATGTGCCTTTGCAATTCCTCTCCCATTCACCTGAGTTTATTAATAAAAACGCCGGTGAATTTACTGGAATAAATCCCCATTCCTTCCGTGAAACCCTTTCATTTTGTTTGATTTTTTTCCCCAAACCCTAAATTCTTCGTGCCTCCTTTCGCCGTCGCCAGTGGGTCTCCTTTCGCGCGACGTCGGGGCCTCATTGCAAGTACTCTCTCTCTCTCTCTACTCCTCCGATTTTATTGTTCGGCGGTGGCAATTTAGGGGTTAGGGTCTCCGCCGTCGCCATTGGGTCTCCTTTCGCACGATGTCGGGGCCTCATTGCAAGTACTCTCTCTCTCTCTCTCTTTCTCTATCTACTTCTTGATTTCATTGTGATGCGGTGGCGATTTGGGGGTTAGGTCTCCGCCGTCGCCACTAGGTCGCCATTGTGAGGCGGGTTCTCCTTTCAATGTTGAGATTGTCGTTATTATTTGGGGGTTAGGGATTGTTTTCGACTAGTTATGGAAATTTTCATGTTGAAATTGTATAGAGTTTTCAGTTGAGGTATTTGGTTAATTGTTGTTGCTGTTTTCAGTTGATGTTGAAATTATGTAGGGTTAGGAATTGTCGTTTGTATCAAGTATCTGAAGTTGATGATGATTGTAGGGTAGTTAATTGTTGATTGTTAGATTTTGATATGAGAGGTTTATTTTAGTAATTGGAGACCTTGATTTTGATATGAGGGGTTTATTTTTGTAGTTGGTTACGATTTAAATGTGGCGGTGAGGATGACTTTGGAATGGATTGATGTTGGGATAGCTAGGTTGGAGATGACTTTGGAATCAATTATAGTATGTTATTTTCACTTGGATAAGGAGATGGTTTTGGAGATGGATTATGTAACTGAAGTTGCATACTATGATTTCCAGAGGAGTGACTAGTGATGAAATAATCCTGTTTGAACTTATGTTGTGATTTCAATTGACACTACAACACACGATGGATTTACCAGCGTATATTCCCCGACCTTCATGTATTGTATATTTGGATTTTGGTATACAGCATCCTTAGATGACAGTTAACCCATTTTGGTAAAAAAGCATGCTAAGGTGACAATCAGATGGCTAATATCCAGCATCTTCAACAGTAAAAGAAATGAAAATTTCTAGTATCTAAGCATGTTTGTCTATTAATTCTTCATCCCAACTTTGCCAATGATATTTCTGGCTCCAAAAGAAACCTGCACAAGGTTTATTCTGACCAATTCTTGTACAGATCTGGGAATTGTGAAGTTTTTAGATCCAGGATCACAAATTTTGATTGGGCTGTGATTGGATTGTTTAGTGACTGTCGTCTATGTTCTTAATTGGGCTGTGATTAGAAAGAGAAGAGTTGGAGTGGAGATCTGGAAACCCATATAGAGACATCTCGTTCATAATAATTTATTATTATTGTTGTTCTTGTCGCTCTTGCTGTTGTTGCTGATGTCTCTTTGTGTGCGTTTGCTAAAGAGAAAGAAGGGATGAGAGAGAGATGAGGAAAATGCCGCTATGTTAGCCTGGTGTATCCTCATTCTCTACCATTCCTCTTTCTGGCTACTATATTTGGTTTCCTTCCACGATGACACTTCCTTAAAACTACACTTGATATGAGCCCTATTCTTATTTTTCTTGAATAAAAATGGGAGTTTTGGTGATCCAACAAACATGTACCCGCATACTTCCAAATGGCATTTTCTTTAGAAAGTCGGTCTCCAAAGAATCGATCTATGACTAGAATCTTCAATCAAAGCCCAATCAAAATTTGTCATCCTGGATCTAATTTGTTCTTTTGGAGCCACAAACATCATGATTTAGTTGGAATGAAGAATTAATAGACAAACATATATGCTTATATACTGGAAATTTTCATTTTCTTTTACTGTTAAAGAAGCTGAATTCATGCATGTGATTGTCATCTTAGCATGATTTTTTTACCAAAATGGGTTAACTGTCAACTAAGGATGCTGTATATATACCAAAATCCTACAAATCTGTATAAGAATTGCGCTGAACAAACCTTGTGCAGGTTTCTTTTGGAGCCACAAACATCATGATTTAGTTGGGATGAAGAATTAATAGACAAACATATATGCTTAGATACCGGAAATTTTCATTTTCTTTTACTGTTAAAGAAGCTGAATTCATGCATCTGATTGTCATCGTAGCATGATTTTTTTACCAAAATGGGTTAACTGTCAACTAAGGATGCTGTATATATACCAAAATCCTCCAAATCTGTACAAGAATTGGTCTGAACAAACCTTGTGCAGGTTTCTTTTGGAGCCACAAACATCAATGATTTAGTTTGGATGAAGAATTAATAGACAAACATATATGCTTAGATACTGGAAATTTTCATTTTCTTTTACTGTTAAAGAAGCTGAATTCATGCATCTGATTGTCATCTTAGCATGATTTTTTTACCAAAATGGGTTGACTATCATCTAAGGATGCTAGTTGTATATCAAAATCCTCCAAATCTGTACAAGGATTGAGCTGAACAAACCTTGTGCGGGTTTCTTTTGGAGCCACAAACATCATGATTTAGTTGGGATGAAGAATTAATAGACAAACATGCTTCGATACTGGAAATTTTCATTTTCTTTCACTGTTAAAGATGCTGGATATTAGCCATCTGATTGTCATCTTAGCATGCTTTTTTTACTAAAATGGGTTAACTGTCATCTAATTTTCTAAAAAAAAAATTTTAAAAAAAATATAGCTACACCGGCATTTTTACAAGTGCCGGTGTAGCTTTCAGCAAAAAATTGACAGCCTTTACCGGCGGTTTAAGAACGCCGGTGTAGGTAATGGCCGAAAACAACACTACCAAACGGAAACACACATTCTCCGATGTTTTTGCGACCGCCGGTGTAGGTTTAACCTACGCCGGGGTAGGTTTAACCTCCACTGGCGGTCGTAAAAAACACCGGTGAATGTCTCTAAGCTACAGCGACACGCGATTCAGCGACACTTGCACCGGCGATTTATAAAACGCCGGTAGTATCTACAGCGGGGTTTATAAATGCCGGTAAATGCGCAAAAAAATGCCGGTAAGGCCCTTGCATTTTTTAGTGACAGTGACTTGCCTGTTAGACAGTTAATTTGAATACCAAGAATAACAGGATGAGAATCCCGAAGCAACGAACCCACGAACACACAAGTTAGCACGTGTAATATACGTGCAAACAAAGAGACAAAATAGCAACAACACAACTCAAAGAAACTGCAGCAACAAAAAGACAGGGCACGACAGCAAGGAGCCTCGGGACTGGCCGATGCTGGTGGTCGGCGGCGGCGTAGGCGGTGACGCGGCAGAGGCAAGGGGCGGCCCGGCGGTGCTGGTGGTCGTCGATCAGAACAGCGAGGAGCAGCAGAGTGGGTCTTCGAGATTGGGGTTCTGTTGTGTGGCGTTGTGTTCCAAGCCAATCCTCGGCAACGTCGGCGATGGCCGGAGCTCTCCTTCGTGGCATCTCACTCGAGCAACAACAATGGAGATGCGAGGGAAGAAGAGGATGAACAGAAAATCAAGATTTATTCATGAACAACAGAGTTACATTCTGGGGTTATTTATACAGAGAAGACACGGTCTGAGCACGTGTTCCATGAATCGTTAGACCGTTACATGAGGGGCCCACTGACCTCAGTACCCAACTAATCAATGCCAGCTGTCTTAACAGCTGGCGAACCGTTGTACATTTTACACATAAGCCCCTGAAAGATACAAAATTACCCTATATCTGATACAACTGATATTACTCTGATCCCTTCTTCCCCTTCGATAGCTTCTACCATTTCCCTTCACCATTAAACTTCTACTCCTCAGCTATGTCTTCTATGTCTCCGGCTACGTTCGATCCCTGAGCTGGATCAATACACCCCCCTTGAAAAGTTGATTCCAACGAGTTGCAAAACTCAGGGAATCGCCAGTAAACCTCCCAATATCTCTCCCAAGTAGCATCAGCTACCTCCGAGTGTTTCCACTGGACCAAGACCTCCGACACAGCAATGCCCCTCTTAGGAACCATACGTCTAGCCAAAACTTGATATGGTCGAGGAGAATCTTCCACAAAATAAGCTGGCAAAGCAGAAAAAGAATCTACCACAATACCATTGCGTCTCACATGAGTTTTTAGTTGGGAAATATGAAATACATCATGAATTCTTGCATCCGCAGGCAACTTGAGACGATAATCCACTACACCAATCCTCTCAATAACTTCGTAAGGGCCGTAATATAATGGGGAAAGCTTATGAATTCGATGGCCCCCAATTGAGACCTGTCTATAAGTCTGAATTTTCAAATATACCCAACTTCCTACCACATATTCTTTATCATGTCTATGTAAATCAGCTTGAGATTTTAGCCTTTCTTGAGCAAGCCCAGGTTGTCTTTCAAAAGCTTAAGGGTCTCATCTCTGGAAAGAAGTAGATCTTCTACTGCTTGGGCTCTTGCAGTCTTGGGAATGTAAGACAATAGTGTCGGTGGTGGTCTGCCAAAAACAATTTGGTAAGGAGAGAAGTGGGTAGAACTGTGGACGTGTGTATTATAGCAATAGGCAGCCCAATCTAACCATTCCGACCAAGCCTTGGGTTTATAAGCTGTGAAACATCGTAAATAGGTTTCCAAAACCCTATTGATAACCTCAATTTGGCCATCTGACTGAGGGTGAAACGCTGTGCTCATACACAGTTTGGTTCCCTGTAAACTCATAAGTTCTCTCCAAAAATTTGAAGTGAAAATCGCATCACGATCACTCACAATACTCTTAGGTAACCCATATAGTTTAATTACATGATGGAAAAGTGCAGATGCAACTTCTTTTGTTGTGAAGGGGTGACGAAGAGGAATAAAGTGACAAAACTTCGACGATCTATCCACTACTACCAAGATTGTAGTGTACCCAGCACTTCGAGGCATGCCTTCGATGAAATCCATACTCAAATCATCCCAAATATGCTCTGGTATAGGCAGAGGTTGGAGTAAACCCGCAGGGGAAGTACTCATATGCTTACTCCGCTGACATTCTTCACAAGAACGAATGAATTCCCTTAAGTCCTTCTTCATTCCCTTCCGAAATACCAACTGCTTCAATTGATGCCATGTCTTATCTATACCCACGTGTCCCCCATGTGGAGTACAATATATCTCTTCCAAGAACAATCCATTTGCAGCAGAATTTGGACTCAATAGAATACAATTTTTAAAGTAATACACCCCTTCCACCAGAGTGATTCTATCATCCCTTTCAATGATCAATTTTTGTTTAAGTTCTTCATAAAATGGATCACTAACAACAAGGTGTTTCACTAAAGATAGCCAAGCAGGTTGTACTATTGTTATAGAACCCAACTCAGCTCCCACTCAGCTTCTTTTCCCTTTACAAACATGCCTGAGTTGATAGAGGTTAACCCAGCATCTTCCCTTTTTTCAAATTTCCTTGAAAGACAATCTGCGGGCACATTGTCCCTTCCCTTCTTATACTCCACCACAAAGTGATAACCGTGAAGTTTCATCAACCAAACATGTTGTGCCTCCGTATAGAGCCTTTGTTCTAAGAGATGTTTCAAGGGTTTATGATCAGTACAAATTATAAAACTCCTCCCTAGCAAGTATTGCCTCCACTTTTTAACAGCTAGAAGAATTGCTAACATCTCTTTTTTGTAAGTAGATAGGAGTCTACTTTTACCCTTAAGTTCATGACTTAGGTAAGCAATAGGGTGTCGTCGCTGTAGAAGCACAGCTCCTATTCCAGACCTGCAAGCATCACACTCCAACTCAAACGGAATAGAGAAATTTGGTAGTTAAAGGACAGAGGGTGAAGACAAAGCTTGTTTCAGCTGATTGAAAGCTTCTTGAGCCTCTTCTTGCCAATTAAATGCACCCTTCTTAGTTAGTTTCACCAATGGCCAAGCTATAGAACTATACTTAGCTATAAACTTGTGATAATACCCTGTGAGACCTAGAAACCCCCTCAGAGCTTTCAAAGAAGTTGGTACTGGTCATTCTTGAACAGCTCTAACTTTCTCTTGGTCCACAACAACTCCTTTTGCAGATACTATATGACCCAAGTATTGAACTTCTTCCACTCCAAAAGAACATTTGCTGAGTTTGGCATACAACTGATTATCAACTAGTATTTGTAATACTATAGTTAGATGCTGCACAGGAGAAGCCAAATCTCTACTATATACCAGTATATTATCGAAAAAAACCAGGACAAATTTCCGCAAGTGAGGCTTGAAAATAGAATTCACTAGGGATTGAAGGGTTGATGGAGCATTAGTTAACCCAAACGGCATAACAAGGAACTCATAATACCCTTCGTGAGTACGAAATGCTGTTTTGGGAACATCTTCTATACTCATACGTATCTGGTGATACCCACTTCTTAAGTCCAGTTTACTGAAGATTGAAGCTCCATGGAGTTCATCAAGCAATTCATCAATGATTGGTATCGGAAATTTATCTTTCACTGTCACCTCATTCAAAGCTCTATAATCGACGCACATACGCCAACTACCATCGGGCTTTTTCACCATAACTATGGGTGAAAAATAGGGATTATGACTGGGTTGTATCACCCCTGATTCCAACATTTCTCTAACTAGTTTTTCAATTTCATTCTTCTTATGCCAAGGGTGTTTATAAGGTCGTAGGCTTACTGGCTTACTACTTGGTAAGAGTGTAATAGTATGATCACAACTGCGATGGGGGGGAAGACCCATGTCTTCCTTGAACACTTCTGCAAATTGATCAAGAACTTGCTGTAAAGGAGGAGGAATGGTTACTTTGCTCAGGGTGCTATCTGATACCTTTGAAGTACCCACCATCTGAAGGAACCAGCCTTGCTTGACCTGCAGGAGTGCCTTAGCTATTGCCTTAGGTGTAGATGGTTCCATCTCCGAGGGAGTAATTCCAATCAAGACCCTTTCCTTTTCATCCAGACTAAATTGTAATCTCTTCTCCTTTAAATTCCATACAACATCTCCCAGGGTTTCAAACCATTGAGAACCCAAAACTAATTGATTGATGTCCAAAGATAGAACATAAAAGTCTGCAACTATTGGTATCCCTTGACAAATAAACTTTACTTCTTTGCAAAGGCCATTACATTTTAGCTGTTGACCCCCAAGAATGGTTACCTCCAAATGGGCTTCTTGATTGATAGGCAATTTATGTTTTTTTGCAAGTTGAACATCTATGAAATTGTGCATAGCCCCAGTGTCCAATAATGCAGAAACAGGTTGTGAATAAATGGTTCTCAAAATTTTGAAAGTAGTGGGACGATTACTACCTGTAAGGGCATGTATTGAGATAACTCCTGGTCTTGAAGGGACTTGTGCAGGTTCACTATCTTGGTATCATATTGAGCTTTGGTGGTCTCAATTTCTTCTTCTTCAGAACCCTCACTAAAATCACCTGCATCTTCTTCTAAAGCTCCCATAATTTGCATGAACACACCACTTTCACAATTTCCCATCATCTGCATAAAGACCTTACCTGAGCATTTATGAACCCTTACATATTTCTCATTACAGTGGAAACATAGACCTTTTTCCCTCCTATCTTTCATATACTGCATCAAGTTCTGATCCTTAGCTGTGGGATTATTTTGTGAACCAGATGGATTGCTTCCAGTAGATAATCTGCTACTTGGAAAAATTGAACTTCCCGCAAGATTTGAGTTAGCTGTAAAATTGACAGGTTTATAGCTAGTTGACATTACACTTGATGTAGGATTTGAGGTAGCTGAGTAGTTAACTGGTTTATAACTATTTGCTATTGAATTATTCTTGACAAAAGAATGAGTTTTCCAGGTTCTCTTCTGATCATTGATGATCTCCTCCTGAGCTATAGCTTCTCTATATGTAGCCAGAACACTTTGGGGTTTCTTGAGTTTTACCTCTTTCCGTAAATCACTCCTTAACCCTGAAATGTAACAGCTGATCAAAGAGCCAGTGGTTTAGCAAGTTGACTTAGTTTTAGGAATTCCCTATGATACTCCACCACGGTCCCAACTTGTTGAAGTTTATACAATGAAGCTTCAGGATCATCAAGCTCTGCAGGCCCAAATTGCAACATTAATTCCTTCTTGATTGTTTCCCAGTCAATAACTTGTTCATCTTGTTGCTCAAACCACCTCCTCCATGCCAGTGCTTCTCCCCTCAAATAGTACAAGCTAAATGGTAATTGATCGAAATAATCAATTCTCTGAGTATAAAAGTGGTGCTCCATATGATATATCCAATTTGTTACATCACCTGTACCATCGAAACTGGGTAAATCAATTTTGGGATGTTTCGGGAAGAAGGTGTTACCTCCTTGATAACGCTCATTGCTTTCCTACCTTATACTATGGTTTCTTGGAAGTTCTTGATGTTGATAACCAGTTCTTGAACCTAACCTCTATCTTTCCCTGTGTCTCAGAGTTCTGTGTCTCATATTCCTAGCACCTTGAGCAAGATTCTGCGAATTTGCATATCTAGAACACCTGGGACTTGAGTGACGCTGCCATTCAAACTCATACCTTTCATGGCGATGTTCTCCATCAGAATGGTCTTCGCTTTCCTCTGAGCTTGAGAGATTCCATCCCTGCTTCTTAATTTATGAAGAAGTCTATCCAATGCCAATTCCAACCGGTCGAATCTTTCTTCGAAACTGGGGTGCTTATGGGACTCAACCCCACGTTCGATGGAGTCTCTTGCATTCTGATCCTTTTCTCCAGATCTAGAACGAGGTCCAGACCCAAATTTAACAAGATTCTCAGCTTCTAGATCGGGTCCTTGTTCGAATTCTGGTTCCATGTTATCTGCTGGTCCCAATTCAAGCTCTGATACCATTGTTCCAGGCCGATCCCCAGCAACATCAGCGAAGGCCGGAGCTCTCCTTCGTGGCATCTCACTCGAGCAACAACAATGAAGATGCGAGGGAAGAAGAGGATGAACAGAAAATCAAGATTTATTCATGAACAACAGAGTTACATTCTGGAGTTATTTATACAGAGAAGACACGGTCTGAGCACGTGTTCCATGAATCGTTAGACTGTTACATGAGGGGCCCACCGACCTCAGTACCTAACTAATCAATGCCAACTGTCTTAACAACTGGCAAACTGTTGTACATTTTACACATAAGCCTCTGAAAGATACAAAATTACCCTATATCTGATACAACTGATATTACTCTGATCCCTTCTTCCCCTTCGATAGCTTCTACCATTTCCCTTCACCATTAACGTTCTACTCCTCAGCTATGTCTTCTATGTCTCCAGTTACGTTCGATCCCTGAGCTGGATCACGTCACTAGCTGAGGGGTCGCCGGAGGTGTTGACGAGGAGGGCGGCACTACAGGAGGGCGCTGGAGGTCGGGGGGAGTGAGTGGCGACGAGGGGAAGGCCGGAGTTGGCCGGAGATATGTTGGGGAAGAAGCTTGGGGGTGATTTGGCGGGAAAAACAGAGACGGACGAGAGAGAATGGGAGGAGAGAGAGAGTAGATGGCTAGGGTTTTGATTTGTGTGCAAAATTAGGATTTGCGTTAGGGTTGTATTTATAAAGTACAATAAGGGTATTGGGTTAGTGGTTTAGGGTTCAATAACAATGGTTTTGGGTCAATAACAATAGGAATTAGGTTTTAGGGTTCAATTAAGAGATATATCAAAATCAATAGGGTTCAATTAAAAATACCCACAAATAAATAAAAGATAATAGGTTCAACAAAAAGAGCCCAATCAAGAGGAACGGAAATTTCATGAACAAATTTAATCCAAAAGAGGAACGGAAATTTCATGAACAAATTTAATCAAAAAGAAAATAATCAAGAAAGAAAAATACGGTATTTAAAAATATTCATATGTGTGTGTGTGTGCGCGCGCGCGCATTAAATCAAACAGTGAACTGCATATAAAATCGAACATGTTCGGGCTTAAAACAATATAATAATGATAATAACAATAACGATAAAAGTATTAATACTAATGAAAATAATGATAACAATAATAACAAATATTTATACTAATAACAATAAGAAAATCAATAATAATAGCAATAATAATAATAATAAAAGTAATAATAATAATAATGATAATAGTAAAAACAATAATAATAATAATAATACTGATATTCATCAAAATAGGATTTGAGTTTAACAAATTTATTAAAATCCAAAAAATAATAATATTGTTGCCGCTAAATTCGGTGTGGGGGCAAACAGATGAATTTGTGGGTTCGAGGAAAAACCTGAATAGCGAAACCAAACCTGACCCGTCGTTGACTGATCGTTGACTCCCGCCGTTAACCTGCAAAAAGTGCGAGACACCGGGGGGGATCCCGGCGACGCACCCTCCGACGCTCAAGTCAGTAATCAGAAATGATTAAGAAAGAGCGTAAAGTGGAAAAATACTGATTACCTCTTAATGGAGATGGATGAGGGGTATTTATAGGCGTCTTAGGGATCAAATTAGGAATGTAATCCCCGTGATTAGATAAAGAATATTCCTCGTAATCAGATAAGGCATGTAATCTGATAAGGTATATTCTCTGTAATCAGTTAAGGAATTTTAATCCCTAATCCCCAGTGAAAAGATAGATGTGAATCATGGCCGTTGATTTAGATCTAATCAGGGGCCTTGATTGTATCTTGCTGGACCGGGCATGCAGCGGGTTGGAAACCCGTACCCGATTGACGTGGACCCGTTCATGGGTTATTGGGCTTTGAATAAAGACCCAGTTCCCATTTCAGACCCGTTGGTAGGCGAAATTACCGTTTTACCCCTGAGCTTTAAGATTCGTGTCCGATGTGAACGGTCCCGATTTAATCCTATTTTTAGCCATATCACGAGCCCCCCACTCCTAAAGACTGAGTTTGATCAGCCTTTGAGGAGTAGTTTACTGTTCTAATGGCGTATGGGATTTTATCGGTGTTCTTAAGGGAGTTCGGATCTTGTTCGGGGGTGTAACGGTGTTATTCTGGGCTTGTAAAATTCCCAAAAATACCCTCAGAATTTTCTGGATTTTTGGTGATTTTTCCAGATTTTTCTGAATTTTTTCTCATTTTTTGAATTTTTTATTCATTTTCCGGATTAAATAATTAATTATCAAAAATATTAATTAATTATTCTAATTTAATAATTATTTTCTCAGAATTTAAAAATAATTTTTTCTGAATTAATAATTATTTTTAGAATTTTTAATTAATTAATAAAAAAAACAATTAAATAAATAAATAAATAATTTAAATATTACCTAGACACGTGGCGCGTTTCTGATCGTCCATCATGATCAGATCCGCGCGCATCGTGAGGCAGATCACGATCGGGACACGTGGCGCGTTTCTGGTCGTCCATCATGATCAGATCTGCACGCATCGTGAGGCAGATCACGATCGGGACACGTGGCGCGTTTCTGGCCGTCCATCATGATCAGATCTGCGCGCATCGTGAGGCAGATCACGATCGGGACACGTGGCGCGTTCCTGAGCGTCGATCGTGTCACGACGCGAATTTTGAGACGATCGGACGGATCGTGTGGGTTGGCTGATTTTTTCTCCATATAAGAGGATCAGTGCCATGCGCAAGCTCGGCAAAAGGTGGCCGAGGTCCACGAGAACGACACGTGGCGAAGTCAACGTTTGACTTTTTTTTTTTTTTTTTTTTTCGCGCTGGCTTTTTCTTCCTCTTCTCCTTCTCTGTTCTTCTCTTCTTTCTTCTTTCGTCTTCTTCTCCGAGTGTCCCCTCTCGCCGCCTCCTGCTTTCTCTCTCTCGTCTCTTTTTCTCCTCCGTCTTCGACTCGACATTGAAGTAAGCTCCGACGAAGGAGCTTGGCGACGGGGTCTGGAGCTCGAAGGTGGAGTTTGGCATGGCGAGGGATTCGTCACAGCCACGGCGAGGGAGCTCGTTGAAGGTGGCGAGGCCAAGGCGGGAGGCGAGCATGAAGTTTGGCAGCGAAGGAGGCGAGCTGGAGTGAGCTCGATGACGGAGACGGTTCGACGAGTAGCTGCGCATGGGTTCGACGAGTGGCTTTGAATCTTTGGAGACGGTTCGACGAGTAGCTTCGGTCGCATGTGCTGACGACGAAGGCCGTGGTCGGTGCTGGTCGAGCTCCGACGAAGGGTGGCTCGTCGAGGGTGGAGCTGCAAGTTGAAGGTGAACTTTGGAGCTCGGATACGAACGGGACTCAAAGCACGTGCTCTTGGAGTCGAGGTTGGAAGCTCGTCGAAGGAGACGACGGAGCTCATGGTGATGGCATTCGGAGCTCGTCATTGGGCTCGGAGCTCGGAGGTGGTAGTCGGAAGTGGAGCTCGGCATGGCGTGGAGCTCGCAGAGGCGTAGAGACCATGGCGGAGCTTTGTCGTCGGAGCTTCAAATCTCGACATTGACGGGGTGGTGCCGAGCTCTGGGATCGACGAAGGAGGAGCTCAAGAAGCTCGTGCTCTTCATCGGAGCTGGCGATGGCGTTGGGGGCTCAACGGCAGCTTGAGGATGAGCGGTCTTGGAGTTTGGAAGCGAGGTGAATGTTGGAGCTTGAGTTCGGTATAAGACAAGGTCGGTCGAGGGGCTCGCAGAGGCCATGGCGGAGCTTGGAGGTGAGCTGTGAGCTCTAATGGCGGCGAGCTCGAAGCTCGAAGCTCGTCGAGGGAAGAGCTCGAAGCTCGGAGCTTCCGGAGTGGGAGCTCGGTTCGATGGCGATGGAGCTCGCGTAGGGGGAGCTCGGCGATGGTTGCGGTGATGGAGGTCCAGTTCGCTGACGGAGCTCATGCCACGGCGAGACTCGGCTATGGAGTTGGAGAATCGAGCTTGGGACGAAGCTTTTGGAGTTGGGTCTCTTCTTTGTTGGTTTTGTTTTTGGTTTTGGCATCAGGAGCATGAAGAAGGAGAGGCGACGTGGCAGCGGGGGTTTGGTTTGGGTTTGGGTCCCCTTAATGGGCCCGAACCCGGCCCCTTGTGGTTTTTTTTTTTTTTGTGTTGCTTGTGGGTCGGTACTGAGAGTGTTCCGAACTCAATTGTGCCGAACTCAAATGTGCCGAACTCAAGCCCGTAAAACGGTCGGTGGCAAGAACGCTCGGTAGCGGGTACCGAACTCAACTGGTGCCGAACTCAAATGTGCCGAACTCAAATGTGCCGAACTCAAGCCCGTAAAACGGTCGGTGGCAAGAACGTTCGGCAGCGGGTGCCGAACTCAACTGGTGCCGAACCCAAATGTGCCGAACTCAAATGTGCCGAACTCAAGCCCGTAAAACGGTCGGTGGCAAGAACGTTCGGCAGCGGGTGCCGAACTCAACTGGTGCCGAACCCAAATGTGCCGAACTCAAATGTGCCGAACTCAAGCCCGTAAAACGGTCGGTGGCAAGAACGTTCGGCAGCGGGTGCCGGACTCAACTGGTGCCGAACCCAAATGTGCCGAACTCAAGCCCGTAAAACGGTCGGTGGCAAGAACGTTCGGCAGCGGGTGCCGAACTCGAATGTGCCGAACTCAAGCTCGTAAAATGGTCGGTGGCAAGAACGCTCGGCAGCGGGTGCCGAACTCCAATGTTGCCTGCAGATTTCTTCTTGATATTCCCGGTGCTACGGAGGTCGGCTCGGGGCGTGCGACCCCTTGTTTCGAAGCTAATTCGAAGATCTACAACTTCTCTTCAGGAGTGGGATGAAGATTCACCCTCCTTCATGGTCAAAATAGCCCCGCAACATCCTGGTCTTCATGAAGTTGGGGAATGTGTTTGGTTTTGGGGATTTTGGAAGAGGAGCTCCACTCCTAGGGACGGAGAAGCTGCGCTAGGAAGACCCTTGTGCTAGGAAGACCCGTCCTGTGAGCAGAGCGAAGAACTTGGCTCTAGAAGAGAGCCGTTTGTGAGAGGAGGAACTCTAGGAGAGAGTTGTGCTTCGAACTCGCCGAGGAGGTCCGCTTTGGAGGCGGGTGGAGTGAAGAGCTCGGCTCTGGGAGAGAGTCATTTGGAAGACGAGTTTTGAGGAGGAACTCTTGGGGAGAGTTGTGCTTCGAACCTGTTGAGAAGAATGCTCGGCAGCTGGTGCCGAACTCTAGCCCGTAAAACGATCGGTGACACGGGTGTTCGGCGGATGATGCCGAGCTGAATTGGTGCCGAACTCAAGCCCGTAAAACGGTCGGTGGCACGGGTGCTCGGCGGATGATGCCGAGCTTAATTGGTGCCGAACTCAAGCCCATAAAACGGTCGGTGGCACGGGTGTTCGGCGGATGGTGCCGAGCTTAATTGGTGCCGAACTTAAGCCCGTAAAACGGTCGGTGGCACGGGTGTTCGGCGGATGATGCCGATCTGATTTGGTGCCGAACTCAAGGCCGTAAAACGGTCGGTGGCACGGGTGCTTGGCGGATGATGCCGAGCTTAATTGGTGCCGAACTCAAGCCCGTAAAACGGTCGGTGGCACGGGTGCTCGGCGGATGGTGCCGAGCTAGAATGGTGCCGACCTCAAGCCCGTAAAACGGTCGATGGCACGGGTGCTCGGCGGATGGTGCCGAGCTAGAATGGTGCCGACCTCAAGCCCGTAAAACGGTCGGTGGCACGGGTGCTCGGCGGATGGTGCCGAGCTAGAATGGTGCCGACCTCAAGCCCGTAAAACGGTCGGTGGCACGGGTGCTCGGCGGATGATGCCGAGCTGAATTGGTGCCGAACTCAAGCCCGTAAAACGGTCGGTGGCACGGGTGCTCGGCGGATGGTGCCGAGCTGGAATGGTGCCGACCTCAAGCCCGTAAAACGGTCGGTGGCAAGAACGCTCGGCAGCGGGTGCCGGACACCAGATTTTGCCTGCAGAGTTCTTCTTGATGTTCCCGGTGCTGCGGAGGTCGGCTCGGGGCGTGCGACCCCTTGTTTCGAAGCTAATTCGAAGATCTACAACTTCTCTTTAGGAGTGAGATGAAGATTCACCCTCCTTCATGGTGAAAATAGCCGGAGAATATCCTTGTACACATGAGGTTGAGGAGTGTTTTGGTCGTGGGGATTCTGGAAGAGGAGTTCCACTCCTAGGTGGCGGAGAAGCTGTGCTGGGAAAACCCTTGTGTCAGGAAGACCCTTGTAAGAGCCGTGGGAAGACCCATCCTGTTCGGGGAGAGGTCCGGCTGGGAGGCAAGCGGAGTGAAGAGCTCGACTCTGGGAGAGAGCCGTTTGTGAGACGAGCTTGAGGAGCGACCCAAGGAGAGAGTGGTGAGCTTCGAACTCGTTGAGAAGAGGTCCGCTTTTGGAGGCGAGCGGAGCGAGGAGCTTGGGTCTAGGAGAGTGCCATTTGTGAGACGAGCTTGAGGAGCAACCCTAAGAGAAAATTGTAGGCTCCGAACTCGTTATTTAAGTGAGGGAATCAACGGTTGTGGGAGCAATTCCGAATGGCGAACTACCCCTAGCTCGCTTAGGAGCGAACTTGCGGAGTAGAGTCGAACCAAGTGTTGGACTCCGAACCATTCAACGGCTGTGGGAGCAGTTCCGAATGGCGAGCTACTTCTAGTTCGCTTGGGAGCGAACTTGCGAAGTAGAATCGAGCCAAGTGTTGGACTCCGGAACCATTGTCAGATTAAGGGCGTGGGAGCAATTCCGAATGGCGAACTACCCCTAGCTCGCTTAGGAGCGAGCTTGCGGAGTAGAGTCGAACCAAGTGTTGGACTCCGTACCATTCAACGGCTGTGGGAGCAATTCCGAATGGCGAGCTACCCCTAGCTCGCTTAGGAGCGAACTTGCGGAGTAGAGTCGAACCAAGTGCTGGACTCCGGAACCATCGTAAGGTTAAGGGCGTAGGAGCAATTCCGAATGGTGAACTACCCCTAGATCGCTTAGGAGCGAGCTTGCGGAGTAGAGTCGAACCAAGTGTTGGACTCCGTACCATTCAACGGCTGTGGGAGCAATTCCGAATGACGAGCTACTTCTAATTCGCTTAGGAGCGAACTCGCGAAGTAGAATCGAGCCAAGTGTTGGACTCCGAAACCATCGTTAATTTATGAGGCGTAGGAGCAATTCCGAATGGCGAACCACTTCTAGTTCGCTTAGTAGCGATCTTGCGAAGTGGAATCGAACCAGGTGTTGGACTCCGAACCCGTTGCGATGAGGTCCGCCTGAGAGGTGTGCGGAGCAAAGAATTCGGCTATGGAAGAGAGCCATTTAGGAGAAGAGTTTGGGGAGCGACTCTAAGAGAGAGTTGTGCGCTCCGAACTCGTTAAGAAGGGGTCCGCTCCGAGGTGAGCGGAGTGGAGAGCTCGGCTCTGGAAGAGAGCCGTTTGGGAGAAGTTTGGGGAGTAACTCTAGGGAAGAGTTGTGCGCCCCGAACTCGTTGAGAAGAGGTCCGCTCCGAGGTGAGCGGAGTGGAAAGCTCGGTCCTGGAAGAGAGCCATGTGTGATGAGTTTGAGGAGCAACTCTAGGAGAGAGTGGTGCACTCCGAACTCGTTGAGAAGATGTCAGCAAGTTATGGGAGCAGCCATGTAGAAGAAGCTGGACTCCGAACTCACCTTTTAGCGAGTCGTGACTCAGAGAGATAGAGATGAAGCGAGAGCAACAATTTCCAATGAAAAACGTAAGGTTTTATTGAAATAAGCTAAGTGGCTGCTTCAATAGAGCGTGCCGTTATTACATGTTGTTGGCCGGGTTACAAGCATCGGCCTTATTGAAAATCAAGATCCTACTTCTATGATAGGGTGAAGGCCTCTCGAAAGGAGCTGGGAGGTTCTGAGTCTTGAAGCTCGGAGGGCCTTTCCGTTCGTTCGTTGGTTCTTCAGGGGAGAGGCTCGGCTCCATCGCTTTGGATGAACTTGGTCAGGTGTCCCCGCTGTATGAGTTCTTCGATCTCCTCCTTGAGAGCTCGACAATCATCCGTGTCGTGGCCGTGGTCCCTGTGAAAGCGGCACCACTTATCTTTGTTCCTCTTCTTTCCAGGTGTGTTCATTCTAGGGGGAGCGCGGAGTAGCCCTTCCTTGTCCACTTCCATGAGAACTTCTGATATATTGGCAACGAGGGGGGTGAACTTCTCAAACCGAGGAGTTGGGCGATGCTGTCCATTATTGTCCTTCTGGGATTTTTGGGACCCCTCTTCGCTCGTGTTCTTCCGTTTGTTCCCGGAAGATGTCTCCTCAAAGCCCGAGAAATTCTCGGCTTCTTCGGCCCGAATGTACTTTTCACACCTGAGAAGGAGGTCGGCAAAGTTCTGTGGAGGCTTCTTAGCAAGAGAGGAACGGAGGCTGGAATTGAAGACATTGGATTGGAAGGCGGCCGTTGCGACGGATTGGTCGAGGGAAGCTATGGATCTGGCTTCAGCTGTGAACCTCTTCACGTAATCCCTCAATTTCTCCCCTTTCTTCTGGTGGAGGTGCAATAAGGAGATGCTGGTCTTGTCAGCCCTTCGACTGCTTACAAAATGGGTGACGAAGAGAGTCTCGAACTGCTCGAAGGAGAATATTGATGCTGGGGCGAGGCGAGAGTACCATTCTCGAGCCGGGCCCTTAAGAGTTGCAGGAAAAGTTTTGCAGAGGAGGGCATCGGAAGCTTGGTGGAGGAGCATCAGAGTCTTGAAGCTCTCGATGTGGTCAACGGGGTCAGTCTCCCCGGTGTAACTTTCGAACTGGGGAGGTTTGAAACCGAAAGGCACAGGGGCATCCACTATGGCTCGGGAGAAAGGGGGTCGGCTAGGACGTAGGGTCCTCCCCCTTAGCTCCTCTTCTCGGTTGATCTGACCCTGTTGTATTTCTACTTCATGAAGGCGGCGGTACATGGCATCATCCCTCTGACGGTAATCTGCCGAGCCTCGAGACTCGTCTTCGTATGAGGGAGAGCGAGGGCTGCGGCGACGGTAGCTTCGGGAGCGATGAGGACTTGGGGTACGCCGGGGGTTGGTAGGAGCAGGACGAGGAGAGGGAGACCGTTGGCGAGGGCTCCGGACCGGAGGAGGAGATGGAGGCTTGGGTGCGTTGGTGTTGGGACGGTTGTTGAGAGCTTGTAGGATGGTCGCTTGGAACTGCTGGAACTCGGCACGCGTGATGGGTGCCTCATTGTCCCTGGGATGTTGCCGACCTGCAGGGGAGTGTGGCCTTCTTCGGTAGTGCACGGGAGATTCTTTCCGACCCCTTCGATTAGGGGTCCTCCTATACTCCTGGCGGTGAAGGTACCGCTCATCCGGACGGTGCTGGCGGGAGGTTCCCTCTCGCTTCCGCTTCTCCTCCAGATGACGGCGAAGATCCACGTCCTTCTGCCGATTCTGAGGATTGTGTGAGGCCATGGAATCTGTAGAGGCATTGTGTATGGAGACGCGGTCTTGGTGGAGGGGTTGCTTTCCGCGGGAGCCCCCCGGACCGGCATTCTGAGGTCCGGTAGGAGCCTTCGGGGGTTGTTGATTCTGAAGGGGCTGATCTTGCTGAAGAGGGTCTTCCGTCTGAAGCGGAGGTCGTTCTTGCTGCGGAGCGGGTTGGACGGGGACTACCTCTTGCTGATCGGCGGGGTTGGGTCCACGGTTGGACCCTCTGGATCTTACTTTCCTAGGAGGCATGGCTGGAGAAGATCTGACCAACAGGAAGAGGAGGGGCTGCTATTCGTATGTTTCCCACAGACGGCGCCAATCTGTTGCCGCTAAATTCGGTGTGGGGGCAAACAGATGAATTTGTGGGTTCGAGGAAAAACCTGAATAGCGAAACCAAACCTGACCCGTCGTTGACTGATCGTTGACTCCCGCCGTTAACCTGCAAAAAGTGCGAGACACCGGGGGGGATCCCGGCGACGCACCCTCCGACGCTCAAGTCAGTAATCAGAAATGATTAAGAAAGAGCATAAAGTGGGAAAATACTGATTACCTCTTAATGGAGATGGATGGGGGGTATTTATAGGCATCTTAGGGATCAAATTAGGAATGTAATCCCCGTGATTAGATAAGGAATATTCCTCGTAATCAGATAAGGCATGTAATCTGATAAGGTATATTCTCTGTAATCAGTTAAGGAATTTTAATCCCTAATCCCCAGTGAAAAGATAGATGTGAATCATGGCCGTTGATTTAGATCTAATCAGGGGCCTTGATTGTATCTTGCTGGACCGGGCATGCAGCGGGTTGGAAACCCGTACCCGATTGACGTGGACCCGTTCATGGGTTATTGGGCTTTGAATAAAGACCCAGTTCCCATTTCAGACCCGTTGGTAGGCGAAATTACCGTTTTACCCCTGAGCTTTAAGATTCGTGTCCGATGTGAACGGTCCCGATTTAATCCTATTTTTAGCCATATCAAATATGAATAGTCGATCAATTAGGGATAGAAAATAAGTTCAAATATACCATCATTCAAAAATGAATAAAATCTCGATTAGAAAACACTTTAATACAAGATCCGAAAAGAACTTAGCACAATATAAATTTATAAAAAAAATTAAATTATAGAAAATACACGAAAAATACTAATTATCGGAAATGGGGGTTACTGAGAGATCTTTTTGAATTTGTGTTCTCCTTCGTGGGTACATCAAAATCATATATTTACTTGCTCAAAATGGTTATGGGGTGAATGAGAAATTGTTTCCCAAAGTGACACTTGATGTCTAAAAATGGGTTGAGGGACTTTAGTCCTATATCAAAAAAATCATAAGAATTATAAGGGCATATATAATAAACACTTTCTTGGCATTGTACGAAAGCAAGCCAGAAGGCTCTCTCTCGCACGCGCAGGGAGGGGTACAAATCTCGGACCAATTACATGCGGCTTGTGTGCACCCGCATGTCCTGCATACACGAATGTCAAACCATTTGAACCTCACCCCTACGGTAATTATTTTTTGCACCAGTTTTGATTAAGAGACAAAAAATTCAAAGTAAGACTCGCTGTCTGAAATAGCGAGTGTGGTACAACTACGCTTGTAACGCCTCGAATACCAAAATACGGTAATTCGTAGCTCAACATGATCTACACTTCACTTCGTACAATTTTACTAGGAATTTTGAAACTTCTATTTCATCAAATTCTTTTACAACAACACACAGCGAAAATTAAATGAAGTACAACATGATTTGAATGTACAATTTAAACTTCAACAACTTGAAGCGAGAAATAATCTTTAGCATCAATCATCTTTATATCTTCTTGCAAAATCCAATGTCTGCATTTGAAACTGTGGGCACGTCAGTTGCTTACAACCGACACAATATTATACATGGACATCCTTGCTATGCCAAAATATAACGACTTACTTACTTTATCAATCACACACTTGAATGCATTACAAAGTGTAAATAGAGTGACTACCCTAAACATATCTGTGTATGTTATGCCTTAGATGCCTAATGCAGATGTTTACACTACGATGCACTAATGCACACTTGTTCGGATTCTATGCATCCCATACTATATAGGTCCGAGTGCAAGCCCTAAATGTAATTCTCATTATAGGGTTTATGTCCCTCACTATGCAACCTAACCCAATGAATATACTCTAACGCATAGTCACCAAAGAGTCACACCCCCAGGATATTGGACCTTACCGGCCTATCCCTAGCCCACCTTAGTGATTTACCGGGCGTATCCTCAACCAAGAACCCTAACAAGTGGGTCTCTCGTAACTACAAACCAGGCCTACCCCTAGCCTACCTTAGTGGATTTACCGGCCGTATCCTGTCCGTCCTGAACATTCCTAGGGACTGCAGTCTCTTTACCAGCCATTCCGATGATAGATGGATGTACCCCTAGCCCATTTACATGGATTTACCGACCGTACTCCTCCATCTCGGACCCCTAGGAGCTGCACGTCCTTTACCGACCATGTTCGTCGTTGTTTCTATCATATCTTCTTCTAGTGCCTTTTCCTAAGTTTAATTAATATCATCACAACCTAGATGCTGATTTACACTCCTACCGAACTTAACAAACACCGAGAACGATGACCCCATATAGGCCACTTCTCAAGTTAATTTCTCATTTCATCAATTGCCGGTACATGAGTCTTATTTAGCATCTAAATTACAATAATCTAGAATGGCCGGTAAAGGACTGTGGTCCATAGGAATGTTCACGACTGAGAATACGCCCGATAAATCCATGGTGTAGGCTAGGGGGCTGGACAATCTGCAGAATCAGGGTACGCCATTCCACATCGGTTAGAAAGGAGATCCTGCACTAGATTGTGCATGCACCGTACTCAGCAAGGACGCTGATTTCTGAAAAAGGGGTGTATGTAACACCCTGTAATTTCAACATATATATATATATATATATATATATATATATATATATATATATATATATATATATAAGGGTGATGGCATAAGTTGTAATTAATTTGTGAAATGGGGGTGGGGAGCCCACGTGAAGACAGAAACAACAGCAATGCTGCTTGATTGCGCTGACGTCATGTAGGGGGGTGATGTGGCAGATATATGGGGCCCGACACCCAGGGGAGAAGCGAAGCGCTGAGTGCTGCTTGCTGCTGACGTGGGCATAGGGGCCCACTGTTGGTTACTGTGCTCACGGGATTGCGGATGTGGGATTTGAGATTGTCCCACATCAGAAAATAAAATAGATTAATTAACTATAAATAATAATGCCTATGATCAAGATTCACCAATCCGGTTATCCACTTTTTGAGAGGTAGTCTGTGATGGGCAATTGAACTAAATAATAAATACTTTGTCTGATAAATTGTATAAATTGTCTGAGTTTGGGGCAGGGGCATTACAACGCTCATTGTTTCAGATAGTAAGTCTTACTTTGATTTTTTCTACAGATATTTTCGTCAATATGTGGACAAACACCTATGCCTATACTCACTATCTCAAACAGCGCGGATATTTTCACCAAACTCGCTATTTTAGAGAGCGAATTAGTCAGTTTGGTGAATATTTTCAAAAAGTGGATGATTTTGGTAAAAAAATTCGAGAGAAGAGGAGAGAGAGGGATCAAAAGGAGAAGGCATGATAGAGAGAGATGGAAGAGTGGGAACGACATAAAAGGGAAGGAGAATGCGAGGGAGAGTGAAGGGAACTTTCTACCGTACAAAGCCATTTTCTGAAACTATTCACAGAAGTAAGACATTTCCAAAATATTGTACAAAGCCACTTTTTGAAACTATTTACAAAAGTAAGACATTTCCAAAAATATTTCCATGTTTGGGTCTTTCGTTGCCACATCAGCAGCGGCCTCTACCTTTCTAAGAGCATCCACAGTCATCATTGTTTAAAAAATGCATATATGCATAAATGCATATAGCATTTGGCCAATTCGCTGCAGTCGTCGTTTGATATTTTTTACAAATTTAATATATAAAAAATTCAGACGGAACTTCAAGTTGCATCGGACGATTTTTTAGAATTTTTTTTGATTGTTTTATTAATTAAAAACGTTATTTAAGTTTTTTTTTTAAAATTTGTGGGACCCTCCATCGGACACAACATCATGTTGCGTCCCAGGAGGCCTTGGACTCTGGAGTTTTTATTAAATGGTTTTTTTATTTAAAAAGTCGTTAGAAGCAACTTCAAGTTGCGTCTGACGAATTAAAAAATTATTTTTTTTCGTCGGACACAACTTCAAGTTTCGTCTGACGAATTAAAAAATTATTTTTTTCGTCGGGCGCAATATCAAGTTTCGTCTCGTATATTATGCATATAGCTATATCTTGGGCCATATATAGCAATCTACTGTAGCAATTTATGCATAAATTGCAAACGATTGCAGCTCGTCATTTGATATAAAATGCATTTTATGCATAAATAGCACACGACTGTGGATGCTCTAAGGTCGCTAATGAAAATAGCGGCCACTTCTATAAAAAAAAATTGAATTGGAAAAATAACTCTCTGGGACAATGACCCTAGTATATTTTTTTCCCAGAGAGAAATAGCTCTCTGGAATGACCAAGCGTTTCAATATGATCGGAAAAAAGGTTGTTATTCATATCAACGACTTCATATATATTGTAGCCGCTGATGAAAATAGAGACAACCAAAAATATTTCAATTTTTTTTAGAAGTGACCACTATTTTCATTAGTGACCTTAAAAAGGCAGAGGCCACACATGGGATTAGCGGCCTTTGTTGCCATGGCAACAACTAGCTCACTCATGAAAATAGTTTGTGAAGTGTCTTATTTCTGTAAACTATTTCAAAAAGTGGCTTAGTACGGTAAAAATTTTGAGTGAAGGTAGGGAAGGTGTTGGTGCTTTTTGTGTAGAGGAACTACTTCTATTTCTTATGCATTTTGGGGCTTTCTAAATGTAGGGAGCTTTATGAAGTTTGGGTTTTTTCCCCACATTTCCAACAAATATTCAAATTTCATATTAGTTTGTCACCAATCACTATTTTTCATATTAGTCTTTGTTCAACTGAATTGATCAATTTGAGAACCAAGTACAACATTAAAAAAAAATGATACATTGAACCAATTCTAAAGGAAAAGTTTATAAGTAAAATTAGGGATAGCAAGTGGGCCGGGTCAACCGGCAACCCGCCCGCGACCCGCCCGTTGAACCCGGCCCGTGAAAGGGTTTTGCGGGTTCGGGTCGAACACGTGAACAGTAACAGGTCGATCCGGGTCGACAAAAACGCAAATCCAACCCGGCTAACCCGGCTCGCGAACCCGTTAAAAAATGCCCAACCCGCCGCCAACCCGCGGGTCGACCCCGCGGGTTACGAACCGTTGGACCCGTACGGATCGAACGTTTGACCCATTACGGGTCGACCGTTGACCCGCGGGTCGGGGAACGTTGGGAGCACACTGTACAACAGAGAGTCGTTTGGCTCTCTCCTAGCCATTTTTTTGGTTTTTTTTTTATTTTTAGCCTATAAATACCCCCCCAAAACCCCATTAAAAAAATCACACCTTACTCTCTTACTCTCTCTACTATTATAACTCATTTCTAAGAAATTTTTCAATAATTGAAGTATTCAACAAGCAAGTCTTCAAGGCATATACACGATCAAATTTTGATCGTATCGAAATCAAAATTCAACAACGTCTTCAACTCTTCAACTCTCGTCCAACTCCAAGTGTTCAAGTCGTCAATTCTCCTTCAAGCTCTCCTCAACTCTTCAATTCCGGAATCGCTTATTTCTAGTTCTACTTCTATTCTTATTTTCACGGTTTTTTTTGTATACGCGTATCCACGGTAAACGGTATCAAAATTTCATACCTCTCTCATTATTTTATTTTTGTGTTGTAGTTATAGTTATTGTTGGTTTTTTTATCTTCTCTATCTCAACCCTCTTGTTTTTTAGATTTTTTTTATAATTCACCGTTCCTACATTGTGTAGTTTTTTTTACATACATTACTACATTATGTCTAGATCACGCGGTAGCGGTCGTAGCGAGCAAATTTCCTCCTCCTCTTCCCGTAGTCCACCAATTGTCCCAATTAGTGAGCTCGCCCAAGAATACCATGATCCTCCTACCCAACAATGGGGTGCACACGACGAGGTTGTAGGGGACATACAATTAGAAGAAGAACAACAACAACAACAACCAACCGAAACCACATAACCCCGTAATAGTAGGAAAAGTAGAGGAGAAAGTAGTGATTGGCATGAGTTTTACGATTATATCCCGGACGAACAAACTCTGGGTATAGGTTTGAAAGTTTGTAAAACATGTTCTAAGATATACAAATTCAAAAGGGGTGATGGCACCGGTACAATTAGTAGACACATCACAAATAACCATAAAGACCTTCTTGCTGACCTACAAGGCCAACAAAAAATCAACCCTAGGACCGGTTTAGTTGATAGCCACCCATATGATCCCGATCTTGTTCGTCGGAAAATTGCCCGATTAGTCATAAAGGAAGAGTTACCATTTTCCTATCCTGAGAGTAGGGACTTGGAAAATTTTAATCAAACGGCCTTAAACCCTCATTTTAGAAGAATTCTGAGAAATACTTGCAAATCGGATTGTTTTAAAGTGTATAATGAAATGAAGAACGCTTTGATTGCAATTTTATGGAGTTTAACTTGTAGAGTTGGTTTAACTTCGGATTGTTGGACTGGTGTCAACAATATTCCAACGATGGAAATAACCTGTCATTGGATCGACAATGATTGGATTCTTCAAAAAAGAATCATATCACTTGCGACGTTGCCGTATCCCCATAGTGGCGCTGAAATAGCAAACCGTATTTTAGAAATTTGTGATGTTTTTCATATTCGCGATAAAATTATGTGTATTAGTTTTGATAATGCATCTAACAATAATGCAGCAATTACTACTTTAAAATCTGTATTAAAAATCTTCCATCTGACAATATTTTTTATATTAAATGTGCATGTCATATTATAAATTTATGTGTTCAAAATGCATTAAAAATAACCGATCCATATATACTTAAAATTAGAAATGTACATTTCATTGCATTAAGTCCCGGCGTATTTCAAGAACGGAAAAATTGGTGTAGGCTTTCAAATGTACCTTTTAGAAGATTTCCAAAGGATGTTAGACACCGATGGAACTCTACTTTTGATTTACTACATGTTGTTACCGAATATAAAGTAGTTGTAAATGATTTTTGTATCGCAAAAAATATGCACAATTTTGAAATGACTCCCACCGATTGGTTTAATGCCGAATCTTTGTTGAAATTTTTAGAACCTTTTAAAACCGCAACTTTAAAATTTTTAAAAACATATGAATCTACTTCTAGTAGCATTTTTATTTCATTAGTCAGCATGATGCAAACATTTAACGAAATGTTAAATGATATACATGTTGGTGATATTGTAAAACCTGTATACAAAATTTTTTTGAAGTATTATTTTCCTCCTCCTATGTTGATTTGTGTTGCTACCGTTATGGATCCTCGTATCAAATTTGAAGGTACGAAGAGTTTGATTGAAATATTTTTTGCATTACTTGGGGAAAATGTAGAAATAGTAATTGATTGTGCTACTTTTTTAGTTCAATTTGAATCTACATTAAATAACTTGTATAATTATTATGATAGACGTTTTGCTTCTAGTAATACAAGTTCTGTAGTTAGTTCTTCTTCTTCTACTTCTAAAGGTAAGGGTAAGAGTAAATTTGATTATAGAACATTTAATTTACTTGCACAAATTCAATCAAAAAAACCTAGGACTAATCAACCAAATGAATTAAATTGGTATAACCAACAAGATTCTGAGCCTTTTTCTTCTCCACTAGATATTTTACAATGGTGAAAAAACCATGAACACACTTTTAGTATTCTGTCAATTATGGCTAAAGATTTACTAACTCCTCCTATCTCTACAGTTGCTTCTGAAAGTGCATTTTCTTCAAAGTGGCAGAGTTCTAACTAATTACAGGAATCACTTGAAGCCCAACACGTTAGAGATGCTCGTTTGCACAGAAGACT
This sequence comes from Hemerocallis citrina, assembly GCA_017893485.1. Lineage (NCBI taxonomy): Eukaryota > Viridiplantae > Streptophyta > Magnoliopsida > Asparagales > Asphodelaceae > Hemerocallis > Hemerocallis citrina. The sequence goes on from CM030367.1 coordinate 126,210,526, forward strand.
AGCTAAAGGCTGAAGATAGGACACAAGGGAAAGCATTATCAACGTCCACAAGTGGGAGCAACTCTCTGGAAGAACAACAACAACAACAACAATAGCTTTGCTTGTAATAGCAACTCGCCCGACACGTTAGAAATTGTATTATATCTTTGCTTGTTATGTTAAATTAGAAAAATTGAAGTAAATTAAAATTGCATATAAGAAATATGTTAGTATATAAAACATATTTGTGAATTGAATTCTTCATTTCATTAGACATTGTGAAAATTGTATAACCTAAATTCATATGAATAATATTTCAATTTTTTTTGCCAATTTCACTCTTTCAATCTTATTATTATTATTACGATTTTTAATGTTGTTTATTATTATTATTATTATTATTATTATTATTTTAAGTTAAAAATTTTTTTTAAAAAACCTATCTATCTAAACGGGCCATCCCGCGGGTCGACCCGACCCGACCCGGGTTGGACCCGAAAGGGTTCACGGGTTGGGCAGGTCGCCTTAAACACCTTTCAGCCCGGCCCGGCCTGGTTAAGTCACCAAACCGGCCCGAACCCGCCCAAGTCAACGCCCAACCCGGCGGGTCCGGCCCGGCCCGGCCCGTTCGACCCGAATGCCAACCCTAAGTAAAATGATAAAAAAAGAGGATAAATTTGCAATGACAGAAAAACTATTTTGCAGGAATGAAATTAAACTACTTAAATTTTATGTTGTTGCAATTGAGATTAAACTGATCACTTTTTTTTTGAAGGAAAAGGTGGAATATGGCCACCATGTTTCATTAATAAGAAATTAATGATACAAATCCAGAGACCTGGGCCAGATTATAACCTACAGACAGTAAATAAAACATACATGAAGCAACATGACCCGTATAAACAACAAATCCCTCCGACAACCATAGAGGGTGGGCCGATAAACAAGCTCGGACCAGCAAAATTGTATGTACGTCAATTTAGCTTCGTACACTGCCTCCACGGCACATGCACACCCACCTGAAACTAGTCTGGTAGGATTTTAACATCCGTCGGTCCCTGCCTTCTCTTCGCTGGGGGGACCCCATCATTGGGCCCAAGCCCCACAGGTCGACTTATGATACCACGACACAAGCACAGCAACCGCACCCTCCCACCATCTCCACCACCCATCCTACAAACACGCCAACAGCTCCCACAACCGCTACCAAAGAGATAGCCGTGAAGAGGATACATTCACCTCTCTCAAGATTGTGCTTTCTCAGGCGATTTCTCACCAAAAAACTATCTCGCTCACCCCACCAAAAACCACACTCCAGGAGAGAGCCGTGGAGAGGATACCTTCATCTCTCTCACGCTCTTGCTCTCTCAGGCGATTTCTCACCACACAGACTCATCTCGACTCTTACTCCCAACGAGAAGAGACGACACTGTTACGCGACATTGGCCTAAGCTGGAGGAAGCTCAATAGCCTGGTAGTATGCACTGTCAAGACTACATCGGTGGCATCGTTGGACACCCAAACATGTGAGCGCACATCATGGAGGGACCCCATCTTCGGGCCCAAGCCCCACAATCTTGCAATATAATGTGCTACATAGTCCCCACCTCCCACAGCAAACAATTACCGGCCTGGCCCCACGGGCCCCATACCAAACCACCGACCTTATACACTTGAGCCTCTGATCCATGGCGTTCACGACAACAGGCACGGGAGGATGTTGTGGCACGAAATAGTCGCTCCGTGACCTGAGGAGACGAGAACCGCGATCTGGGAAAGCACAATCGTGAGAGAGGTAGTGGTGGTAGAGCCCTGTCGATTGTGGCCATCAGGTGAAGTAGCCTGCATGCAGCTCCCGCCCCTCAAGAAAACATCCCAACAGAACGGGGTACAAGCTCCAGCCACTATCAATGGCGCTGCCATCAGCACAAACCCTGACTACTTTACCGACTACACCAACCCTAGAGGCCCAAACCATGGCTGTAGATCACCGTAATCGGTCCGAGAGTATGGACATGGTGGTGGTGGTGAAGGAACCGTTCCGGCACCACTGAAGGAGACAGACGACGGCGTCGGTAGAAGGCATAGGGCACAAGAGTAGCAAGTGAGCACGGCTCATGGGGGGACCCCATCTTCGGGCCCTAGCCCCACAACCGTACTACACCGCAATCATCATGCCGAGACACACCCAACTCAGACAGTGCCACCAACCCCCCACACAAATAAAACCCCAGCCGTCTCGCACACCGGCACTGCCATCCTCACTAACTCCCTCATCAAAATGAATCGCAGAGAGAGAAGCGAACCCCGACATCTTCACACGCACTACCAACCCTCGAGAAAACCAAATCATGACCACTGAGCGCTGTAATTGGCCCCGAGAGTGTGGACATGGTGACAACTGCGAATAACATCCGGGCAAACAACTAGCAAAGTCAACCAAACCCAACCAAACCCAAACCCCAACCAACCAATACCCCCAAAACATCACAGATCTGGAGCGGAAAGCCCAACCAACAGATCTGGAGTGGAAAGCCTAACCAACCAACCAACTTACCCCACACAACGTTGAAGGCATCGGCGTGACTGGGCGATGGAGGTGGCGCGCTGGAGGAGCTGAAGGAAAGGGGAAGGGAACGGAGGCTTTCCGCTCAGGAGGATGGATCTGAGAGGGCTGCGAGCACAGCAAGAGGACGTCGAACGGCGAACAGGTAGGGACGTCGAGCAGCGAACGGGGAGCTTCTAGAAACGGCGAACTGCGAGAGGGTAAGGACGTCGAACGTCGAGCGGGTAGGTACGTCGAACGGCGAACGGGGAGGGGGCAGCGAGATCCCGGCCGCCACCCCCTCCAAACTCTCTCTAGATCTAGGGTTTTTTGTTTTTTTGGGTTTTTTTGGGGAAGTTTCTCTCTCTAGAAAATCTAGAGAGAGAAACTCAAGGCATGCACCCTCATAGGTCACTTCTGAAGTTGATCAATAGACCAATACAAAATAACTATTTATTGGAACTAATATAGAATTTTAATATTTGTCAGGGACCTATGTGGAAAAAACTAATGAAGTTTTTATAGCAAAGCATCAAAGTTCTTTTGGTTGGTTGTTAGAAAATGTTAAAATGTGGAATACTATTGCCTTTTTGGTGATGAAATAGAAAGGCATTTGTTTTGCTTTCATGGTTATGATGTTAATGGTGTTAAAGTAGTCATATGAAAGCAATTTGAAATTTGTTCCATTAATTTCTAGGTCGAGTTTAATAAAATAAAGGTACAAATACTTAAGAGTTGTATTATCTCTAATCTCTAATGGAGAATTAGAATTATATCATTTGTAGATAAACTAACTTAATTTATAAACAAATTAACTTAATTGATATAATCTCAATCACATAATTTTAAGTGGGAGTTATATTAATCATCAATTTATTCAATTGGTTTAAGTTACCATAATATCTTCAAAGTTAAAATTTGTTTACGACATAAATATTTACAAATGTGTTACTCATATAAAATAAAAATTGGTACCACTCGGGGTAATAATAAAACCCACATCCCCATTCCCCATCCAAATTTTACCTAAACTGACCCACTTTTTGAAAGTTTTTCCCAAACTGATCCACTTTTTAAAAATTTCCAAACTGACCCACTCGCTTTCTCAGATAGCGAGTGTAGTCAAAATCCACTCGCTATCTGAGAAAGCGAGTGTTGGTTTTGGGTTTTTTGGTTTCTTCCTTGGCCAAGACTGGATGTCTCAAAAAGCGAGCTTGTTTTAACCAAACTAGCTTTTTGAGATAGCAAGAGTCGATTGGGGATTTCTTAAATCTCAGCCTAGCTGTTTCGATCTCCCTTTATCTTTTTCTCTCAACTCTCCCTCTTCGATAACCCATAAACCCTAGCCTTCAAATTCGAGCGTCTGGGTCGATTAACCCATCGAAATTTGTTTCAATCTTCCACATCCCTCTCAAGCATCTCTCCTCACACACTCAACCCTCACACCTCACACTGGTAAAACCCTAAACCCCAAAATAGAAGATAATCGTGAATTTGTGATTTTGCAAAAAGGAGTGTGGTGGAAGGCTTTACATTCCCATCATCTTCACTACATACATCCTAAAGCACCGAACTTTAACAGTATTTTTCTATACATTTGCAGTTTTAATTATCGGTTAATTTTGAGAAATGTTGGGAAATTGTTAGCGAAATCGTCAGAAATTAGTAGTGATTTTGAATAGAAATGTTGAGAAATCTTACATTATGTTGAGATATTTTTGAGAATTTTCGAATAGAAAGTTTGATAATATATGTCGGTATGTAGTGTAGAAATGTTTGAGAAATTTTGAACATAAATTTTGATAATATTTGTAAGTATATAATGTAGAAATTTTTTAGAAATGTTGAGAAATTGTGAGTTATATAGTTTGTATTTAGTTTGTATATAGTTATATGTTTTGTTTTGTTTGTATAGTTTGTATATAGTTTGCTTGTATATAATTTGTATAGTTTGAATATAATTTGAGAAATCTCACAATCAACATACACAATTCCTTATAACATGGGTATATCTAGCTATATTTGTAGGTAGTATTTGTTTTAAATTGTTGATAATGATTTGTTTTAGTTGTAGTGCACTATTAGTTATTATATATGGCACGCACACGGGGTAATGTGGATGAAGGAACGAGTAGTAGACCCCCAAAAACTCGAGGCGCGCACCGGACCACGTATTTGTTATGGCCCACCTCCAGGTGATAGACATGGTGGTGGTGGAACTGAGCGTACAAATGTAAGTGATTTTTTTTCTTCTATTCGATCATTTTGATTATCATTCAATAAAATGTCATATCGACATATTGATTTAATTTTTCGTTTTGTAGGCCTCAACCAATCCTACCGCTTCACCAATTGAAGTGGGCCCTTCTTCATCAGCTTATGTTCCAACTAGAGGTCCAGGTCCTCTCAACTCTCGACCCTAGATTGCTAACTTTGCCACCGCAACACCGCTCAGAAGCCGTGTAGGAAGGCAAATCGAAGGCGTGTACATTTAGGGGGCACGGTACATTGCCTATGCACCCACAGATTCACGAGCTTTTATAGGACTGCGGCTTACACGGTATTGGACTGATGAGTGCAGTTAAGGCAGATCGGCCTCTTCTAACCGCACTTCTTGAGAGATGTCGGCCTGAAACCCATACTTTCCACTTGCCGGTTGGGGAGATGATCGTAACACTACAAGACGTCTCATACTCACAGGTCTTACAGTCGATGGGCAGGCAGTAACCGGGACGATGGACTTCGATCCGGAGTATCTTGTGCAATAATACCTCGATGTAGAATTCGAAACGGGGTAATAAATGGAAAGTTCATTCGTTTGAAGTGGTTGAAGGATACATTCAAGGATAGGTTGAATGAGGATTCGACTGAGTTCAATGTTGAGTGCAACTGTAGGGCTTATATCATGACACTTTTTGGAGGCGTTATGTTTCCGAACTCGACTGGTCATTCGGTGTCGTTGATGTACTTGCCTTTGATAACCTATCTACGAACATTCGGAGTGTACAGTTGGGACAGTGTGTCGTTAGCCTCACTATACAGGAGTTTGTGCAACTGCTCTCTCAGTTCGGTGCAGATGAATGGACCAATGATTTTGCTTAAGGTGTGGATCTGGGAACGTATTCATGTCGGTTGGCCCGTTGTTAGTAGGCAATCACCAAATTGGTTGCATGCCCCCAAGGAATAACACATGTTACCTCCATAAGGTTTGTACTGGTCTGGGAATCTCACATGGAAGGCGAACCCAAACAGATATCTGACGTACTATCGAGATGAATTGGATAGATTGACAGATGAGTGCATCAAGTGGGAGCCCTACATGGAGGAGCATTTGGGTCGACTACCACCTATTTGCACGTCGAGGCGTGAGCTGTGGCTGATAAGGGCACCTCTAATCAACTTTGGTACAGTCGAGTTGTACTTCGCTGATAGAGTGCTCTGGCAATTTGGACTCCTTCAAGGTATTCCGGTTGTTGAACCATATAGTGCTGAGATGTGTGCTATTACTGAGATAGGTTGACAACCGGTTCACGATTGGGCCGCATGTTTGGTTACATATATTGACAAATGGAATGCGTACCAGTTCGATGAAATCATTGGAAACCTTCCTCCGTTCGATGCATCATTGCATGGGAATTATATGGCTTGGTATGAGAGAATGCAGATGTGGAAGTGGAAGTGGAAGACTCCAACAATGCAGACTCCAGCAGATGTGGAAGTCCCGATTCGCCGACGAGCCGTCGAACCAGCAGATGACCATTCAATGCAAATGCCTATGTTCCAACCGAAGGCATCAACTATTCGTAAACTCGTAAGTTTTGTTGTGTTATTTTATTATTTTGTAAAATTTATGTTTACATATACATATGCACTTCACCTAATACTGCAACTTTTCTTGTTGTGTAGATGGCCCAGATTGGATTCAGGCGAAAGAATGCACTACTGTGTTGAGGAGTAATGTTGCCGAACCGATGAAGGACTTCGCACGCAAGATGATTACGTCATGTTGTGCACAAGCTGAGGTTGTGGGCGAAGGAGCTACATTAGATGCTATACTAGTGACTCATGCATACTGAACCAGTTAGCATGGTGGTCGTCATAAGAAAGTGGAGTATAGACCCCCATATCATCAGAGAATATTGGAGAGCGATGATGAAGAAGAACCTAAAGATGATGAGGTACAAGAAAATGTTGAAGGGACACAAGCACATGAAGATGATCAAATTCCCTTATCCAATGTCACTCAAGCTACTCCGGGTCATATTAAAGGGAAAGGAAACCCCCCAAGTTATTTACACCCGATCCATGAATGTATCCCTTGAATTGAAGTCTTTGAAACTTTTGAATGTATTCATGTAGGTGAAGGAAGTGTATGTGTGTTCTTGTTTATTCATGAAGGTGAAGGAAGTGTATCTTTGAAATTTTTGAATGTATAAAGCCACGTTGTTGAGTTTGGGGTGTGTGTGTGTGCTTGTTTATTGTGTTCATGTTTATTTTTGGTTTTTTGGAAATTGATTGCGTGGTTTGAGTTGTATTTGAATTGGTGATGGATTAGAACTTGATTGTATGGAGTTGGGGTAATGAAGATGTTGGATTTCATATGAATGTAAAGATCAGACTGCAACTGCAGTTTTGACTTGAAAATATTTGGCCTAAACACACTTTATGAGAGAGCAAGTTTGGTTCAAACTTCCTCGCTTTCTGAGAAAGCGAGTTTGGAGGCTGGATATTGCAAAGAGCATCAGACTTAATACTCGCTATCTCAGATAGAAAGTTTAGGGTTACAATGCCTCGCTATCTGAGATAGCAAGCTTTGAGTTGATAGATTTCAAGAGACTAGCTGGTCTCTGGAAATCTCATTATCCACATAATCGCTATCTCAGAAAATAATGAGATTTGGCCTAAACTTGCTTTCTGGGATAGCGACTGTGTGGATAGTGAAATATCCCGACCAGTTAGTCTCTGGAAATCTATCAACTCAAAGCTCGCTATCGCAGATAGCGAGGTATTTTGACCCAAACACGTTATATGAGATAAAGAGTCTTGAGTCTGATGCTCTTAGCAATATCCAGCCTCCAAACTCGCTTTCTCAGAAAGCGAGGAAGTTTGTACCAAACTCGTTTCTCAGAAAGCTAGTTTATCCAAAATATTTTCAAGTGAAAACAGCAGTTGCAGTCTGACCTTTACATTCATATAAACTCCAACATTCATGAATCCAAATCACTCTCACAATTTCTCAACTTCCAATCATGTTGAAACAAATGGGAATTGTAATATCCAAAATGAAACACATACAAACTACTAGAAAGTCCACATCACATAATAAAACAAATACAAACTACTATAAAGTCCACAAAACAAAGACAAACACATACAAACACATTGGAATTTTACATGGTTGAACTTTTTTGAGATCTTCTAGTACTACATCCCTGCATATGTAACGCCCCGAATTCCAAAATACACTGAATTCGAGATTCCACAGGATCTTTACACTTCTTTCGTACAATTTTACAAGGAATTTAAAACTTTTCACTTTACATCAGAGTTTACATGAAAATTTTACACTTTACATTTTTTTACAGCTGAAGCAAATTTACAACATTTAAATAAATGTACACCAACAATTGAATAATCAACATTTGAATAATCTCTAAGCATCTGTGCTTCTTTAACTTTTATCATGTCATTTACCCTGCATACAAAACTGTGGGTACGTCAGTTTATTCAACCGACGAACATTATACACGGCCATCCTCTCTATGCCGGAAATAGTATAACTGATTTTCCATATTTAACAAGCACAAACTTGTCACATATCAAACTAAAGGGAATACCCTATTGATGTCGTGTTGTGATTGTGCACTTAGTCCTTGATGCAGTTATTTATATTATATGATACTAATGCATACTTGTTCGGATTCTATGCATCTCATACTACATAGGTCCGAGGGCAAGCCTCTTATTCGTTCTTCATCTTTGTAGGGTTCAATCCCTCGTCATGACTTAATATACTACTGTAACTACAGTAAGTATCCTAGATGATCTATGAGTACAAGCTCGTGTACAGAAAATCTGGAGGGGAATTCCACGCCATGTTTTGACTCATCAAGCATGCATTCTGTGGCAATTCAGCCTCCTTCATGGCACACGATCCTCTTGCAGTCACCAAACATCCCACAAGCGTCGCCAAGGTCCGATCATTCTGAGTAGTGCCCACGCCATGTCTTGACGCATCAAGCATGCATTCTGTGGCTCACCCCCGCATCGTAAACTCGAAGCTCTCATACTTGTGTTTTTCTCTCACTTTCATCACCTCTTCACTATGTACTAAATCCTTAAATTTAATGAAATCATGAACAAAATAAATCTCTTAGAGTTAGCCCTCTCACTACTACCGGTCTTATTTCTTTCATTTCACAATGACCCAACCTTGTCTTTTCAATATCAATAATCATAATTATTCATCACTTTCACCTGCCGGTGTGAGTTTTGGCTACACTCTAATTTTCAATTTCAATTCATAATTCATATATTTGAGTTTTCATACTCAATAACATTTCTCTTTTCCAATCACATGGTTTCAAATTATTCATGAGTCCATAACTATACATGGAATTCAATTATTCCTTATGTATTTCATCCAATGTCATCTTTACATTAAAATCACATTACTAATTGTATGGTCAAAATGAATATTCACACTTCATAATTTTCACACTATTCTCCAATGAGAATAATTCACATCACATCACTTCATATAATTTTCTTTATTATATTTCCATTCTAGCACTTTATTTCGAATTCTTTTGCAAAGTACATCTTCCAGAAAAATATGAGTGTAGAACCATAGTTCTATTCATACATTTGTTCTAAAAAATATACTCTATTATATTTTGATAACTACCAAATTATTTTTCATAAGTCCCACACATTTTTAGGATAATAATCATATTTTTCCATAATTTTTAATCATCAAAAATAACCCCAAAAAAATATTTATTCCCCCAATTTACTACTGGCCGAGACCAGTATTCGAACCCACAACCACAAGGAACCAAGCCACAGGCACAGACCACTAGGCCGAATGTGCCGAATGGTATAAAAGAGGTCGAGAGCCTTAAATGCTCTCGGCTGTAACACTATTATTCTTTTCAAAAATACAAAACAATTATATGGTGCTAACGGGATTCGAACCAGCAACCTGTGAGACACCCCGCACCCACTGTAGCGATTTAGAGCATCCTGACCACTTGAGCTATAAGCTCAGGTTGTCATAGTTCAACTCCCACTCTAATTAAATCAGTTCTCTCTGTTTAGTAGGACATTTCGATGTTCAAGAAGCTCTCATTTAATTTTGCTTTTACTAAACTTGCAGTAAATTTCCAGATTACTTATCCCCCTAATAATTTATCCTTCAGTATATAAAAAATAATTCTTCCAATAATTAAACATATATTTTCCATACAATTTAGTTAAATCATAAGCTACTACTAACACATTTCTTTTTCGACATTTCTTATCAAATTTTGATTTTAATAATCTCTACATCAATTCTCTGTTTTTAATCATTTCACCACCGACAAATTATATTTTTAGTCATTCATCACAATATTATCACACAAGGTCCCTTTAAGCATACAAAACTACATTTGTCATCTACTAATTTTTGCTTATAGTTCTTGATGCAAATAATAAATTTTTCTTCAAACCATCCACAGCTGTAATTAACTTACACACAATCTTAAATTAAATGATGGAAACACATACAAGCCATTGATTAACATTCCAATCAATTAATAAGCCATTTTTTTTCAATTAAAAGTGTACTCTTTATTAATCTTTTTCATGCATCATTAATTCAATTTAGTTCTAGCATGCTTCCTAATTAGAAATACGGAAAATCACCCACCTTAATTGGAGAGACTACAATTTGCAACGCCTCCTAAACAAATGTCCTTGCCAAGAGAGCGATCCTCCTCCTCGTCGACGCACACACAAGCTCCCAAAGATGCCAAACCCGAGCCTCCCCTTGATGCCGGCCTCTCTTTGTTGATGCAAGCAAGACTCCCACACACAACTCTCAATCTTTCAACTCACTTACTAGACTACTAATAATGTATTCTATACTATAGGACTTGGAGAATTAATTAGCACAAAAATAACTAGGCTAGGGGGGGGGGGGGTATTTATACTAAAAATTTGGGTAAATGGAAGGCTAGGATTAAACTAGGAGTTAGAAACAAAGGGCTAGGATTCAAGGAGGAGTTACAATAACCAACCATGATCAAGTAACCACCGCCCATGACTCCACTTGAAAATTTCCTTTTCCCTCCTAAAGCTAAAAACCGGCCATGCATGTATGGTGCAATTTGCACGTGTACGTGCAATGCACGTGCATGCATTTGTCCCCATTTAACAAAAGTTGTACATTATATTTTTCATAAAAATAATCTTTAAAATGTGTTCTACATTACAAGTTGTATTAAAAATAAAAATAGCTCATGGGATTTAGTTTATGGGCCAAAATAATAGTTTATAAAAAGAAAATAAATAAATTCAATTTGGGCTTTAAAAAGAAAGGCTTATATTTATTTGAAAAATGCCTTTATATAAAAAATAATTAAGGAGCACAAATATATATACATATACTCATCATGAAGAAAATAATCATAAAATTTAATACTATAAAAAAAATATTGCACGTGCACACTACGTGCAAAATTAAATAATTTTCATAAATGAAAAATCGGGGTGTTACAGCATATTGTGTCCATGCAACCACCTTTTGAACATTTCATTCCCGTACCCGTGCTAGACATATCCCTTACATCCACATCGTTGCGAATTCTCGTAGTTCTCGGCTTACCTTTTCTTGAACGTTGTAGGCTTGCATCAGCTATGAGTCTGGTCCATCAATAATAGGCCAATATGCTGGATCTAGAGTAAGATGAAAGAGGGGAGCCCATGTTTGTGCTAAGGTAGTAATTGAGTAAAATGTATCAACATAAGGCTTGTAATCAATTGCAAGATATGCACAAGCTGCCAACACATAGGAACATGGAATATGATATAGCTAAAATTTCATACATGTGTATGTTTTAGTACCCAAGTTAACATTTTGCAAGTACCCACCCTTTCGATCGCCGCCTACCATGCGTATACCTGTTTTGACGGAAAAAACTCCAGGATCATGATGAAACATTATAACCCCATGTAGGTTTGCTCTCTCACGCCGAATATCGATCAATTCTTGTACTCTCTGAGCAAAAATCATTCCTTCAGATAAAAGCTTATTGGCTTCCTGTCGACTGGTAGTAAAGTAAGAATTTAGACGATAAAAGATTAATTCAACAACCGCAGTTACCATTAAACAATGGACACCTTTCAATACCGAGTTGAAAACTTCTGATAGGTTTGTAGTCATTATATCGTAGCGTCGACCTCCATCTGCATAAAATGCCCATTTCTAAACGATTTTCTCTTTCAACCAATTATCCGCCTCAACATTGATTGTTTTAAGTTCAGTGAGTTTGGTGAAGAACTTTTTGGATTGGTTTTGACACGCTATAATTTTAGTTTTTTTTTCTCATAGCCTTGCTACCAAATTTGCTGAAGAAATTTGTAGCAAAATGTCTCGTACAATAACAATGATATGCATTAGGTTTGTTCCAAGCTCCGGTTTGCAATTCCATAGCGGAAAAAATACTAGCATGACGATCGAAGATAACACACAACTCAGTTCTATCGGTGACAAAATACCGAATGTAACTCATGAACCATATCCAAGTATATATACTCTCTCCATCAACTAATGCAAAGGCAAAGGGAAATAAACTATCATTCGCATCTGGGGAAACAGCAATTAACAAACAACTCTTGTATTTACCGTACAAGTGAGTTCCATCAACACTAATAATAGGTCTGCAAGACTTGAATCCTTCAATGGAAGCACCAAATGCCCAAAATACTCTCTTGAATGTTTCCTCGCCGAGACCAGACTGATATTTATCTCAGTGGACAACGGTTCCTGGATTTGCTGCTTGTATTGCTGATAGAAGATAAGGCAACTTCGTATATGCTTCTTCGAAGGTACCGAACAACCTCTCAATTGCTTTTTATTTTGCAATCCAAGCCTTCTAATATGAAATCCGGTAACTGTATTGAAGTTTCACTATCTCAATAATGGCCCACGGTGTTTTACCTATCTCAACCTTCACTACACTCAAATTAAATTGAAAACGAGGTTAGAATCAACCTTACAGTGGTCCTGATTCTGTGTGGGATTCGTACAAGTATGAGGCCCAACTATATTCTTCAGCACGATAATTTTTCCCACCTTTTGAAACAATTGTACGTAATCTTCAAGGGCTGCAACCCTCACTTACTACGGGGAGAATTTGCACCATCTCCTCAATTGTATGTTTCCTAGGTGCCAACTTACATTTAACGGTATACAGTTTCGGTGTAGATTTCAATATGAAAAATTCCCGATGTCTCTTGATAGAGTACAGCTTCACAGCCTGCTGAATCGATTCCTTACTTACAAACTCCTGTCCAATGTACAACTCGTCTACATTAGATGAACCGGACAACTCATGTGGAACATGATGTAGTTTAGCACCTTCTGTTATCTCCTCGATAACATGAGCATTAACATTAGCATAGGTTTCATTAGCTCTCACGTCATTGGCCCTCCTCTCATTTTGTGTTTACATTTATATATTCATCATCTTTGTCCTCATCATCATTTTTTGTACTCTCATCAACTTCATCGTCAGTTTCTTCATCTTCTTCATCATCATCTAATAGGTCATTGTTAACGGTAGCATTTTGAAATAATTCATAAAAAGTGTATTTTTGAACATAGTCATGAACCAAACTAGGTTGACGTGGTAACTCAACATATGTAGAATTCGGGCTTGTTGTATTTGTGAACGTGTTTTCTTGTAGGGACAGTGGGATTGCTTGTGAAATTTGAACTAGGTTAGACCTCATCTTACTGTGTCGGTACTTCCTGTACGAAGCTTGAAATAGGATTAGCATGTTCCTGAGCATTCATAATTTGGATTTGCTGAATATATAACTCCAATGCAGACCAACTACAATTGGGATCAAGTGTTCTAGCGATCATTGACGTCATAGCATTATCAATAGATGCATTGTCATAAAATACTGACCATCTCCTTTTCCAGCTGCATAACGAGCTAAAATTTTCACATTCCATTGAGCCCTATCCGAATAAGTAACTTCATAAATTTTCTCAACTACTTCTATCAATGTAATGGTACAAGGTGCCTAAACTATTTCAGGATCAACGGCACTATAAAAACAACCTATCTTTGGATCACAAATTATTTCACCACCAAAATATAACCAAATAGGAATATCGTAACCCATACCTATATATATTTATACGAAATACGAGTTATTATCTAGTCACAAACAAAACCTACAAAAATGTAAAAAAGAAAAGGTGATATAAATCATACCTTCAAAACTCACTGTCGGAATGATATAGCCGTAGAAAATGGGTAGGATAGTTGAAGTTGCTATCTTCTTGAAGTTTATCGAAATTCCAAAATATGGGTCTTCCAAAGGATGGGTTTAGGGTTTTGAGAGTAAAAGGAGAGAGGGTGGGAAAAGATTAAGTGAATAGATTTAGATTTATAGGAGACTTTTGGGGTAGGAGGTCAAATTTGGGAGGCTAGGGTTTTGAGTTTCGGAGTTAGGAGTAAGAATGGAGAGAAGAAAATAAAAAATTCGAGCATGGGGTTTAAGAAATCCCCAATCGACACTCGCTGTCTTAAACAATGAGTTTGGTTAAAATAAGCTTGATGTTTGAGACAGCGAGTCTGGATTGAGAAAGTTAAAAAACTTCAATCGACACTCGTTGTCTCACAAAGCGAGTTTTGTTAAAATAAGCTCGCTTTTTGAGACAGCAAGTCTTGGCCAAGGAAGAACCCAAAAAATCCAAAACCAACACTCGCTTTCTCAGATAACGAGTGGATTTTGACTGAACTCGCTATCTGAGAAGCAAGTGGGTCGGTTTGGGAATTTTTAAAAAAAGTGGGTCAGTTTAGGAAAAATTCCCCCCACACCCCCACCCTCGAGATCTGACAGTTCTCCTTGGTCCCCCCCAAACCCTAAGACCAACGGCCGAGATTCATCTGTCGTCGAATCCACGGTCACCGACCAAAGCGGCGGGTCCAATGGCTGCCAAAGGTAATAACAAAACCCGCATCCTCGTCCCCTCATCTCCCACACCCCCATCCCTGAAATCTTGCAATTGCCCTTTTTCTTCATCCCCCAACCCTAAGATCAATGACCGAGATTCATCCATCTCCGAATCCACAGTAACCGACCAGAGCGGCAGGATTTGCAATAGCCGGAGGCGGCGATACTCCATGCGACCATCGGAGGACAAGTCTTCCATGCCCATCAGCTACAAAGACACAATACATTTACAATTATGCCCATCATAATTTTGAGTATTTAGTTTTTAGTCGTACATTCAAAAAAATGTTAAAATTATGAATTGTCAACTGAGTAGTGTAAGGTAATTGAATTTTTGTTATTTAGGTATTTGCATGCATGTGGAACTGTTATTTTCATTAATTATGGGGTTGTTAAGATATCACGAAATCGAGGTATGGAGGGTAAGATTGTAATAATATATTTTTGGCAGATCTTTGAAGATTATGATTATAGTAGATTTTTGCAAGATCAGCAACTGAAAGAGACTGACTGATGAGGTAGAGATTTATTAGTCTGAAAAAGCATGAACAATTGACTAAATTGTGTTTATTAGCTGGTTAAGAGTTATTTGGTAGCTGATTCTTGCAAAATGTCATTTTCATCAGCTTACCAGATTACAACTTATATAAATATTATTAGATAAATTCAGCATAAAATTTAAAGTTTAGTCTTATTCATTGATTGATTTAACCAGAGTGATTGAGAGATCGTGAATAAGAAAAATATCGGGTTTTTCTTTTATGTGTTGTGATGTGGTTGGGGTTAAGATTGTTTCATATTGAGATCGAGGTTTGGAGTTTAGGGTTTATGACCATATGTGGTTTTGTGTATTGCTTTGAGTTCTATCATTTAATTTTTGTTCTGTTTTACTACTTTTTATATATATGAATTCTCTGTACGCATAATTCAAACCTCAATTGCAGATGACTTATCACTTCGGCAACATAATGGATCAGGTAGCGGAATAGGAGAAGCTTTGGAAGGTCGTAGTCAATACGGCCAAGTCGGAAAGGACGAAGGCCTTCAAGACATTAGAGGGGGCGGAGCGTTGGGAGGATTCCCTCCTTGCTCGAGTTGCTCAACTTGAGGTTGAATAAAAGAGGGAGAGGGAAAAGGTGATGAAGGAGAGGGAGATAGCGACGGTAGAAAAGGAAGCAACAACGGCGGCGAAGGAGGCAGCGGTGGCCAAGGTGAGAGCCGAAGTGGCGGGGCACCTTGTCACGAACATGAAGAAGCCCTACACTAAGGCCATCGGGAAGTTGTTGCGCACATCCCTCACTTCGATTGGAAGGGGTACCGCCTGGCTCTGAAACTGGGAGAGGAGCCAGTCGCAGAGGAGTCAGAAGAAGAGAATGAAGATGAGGAAGAGGAGGAAAAGAAGGTGGCTTAGAATCAGCCTATGGTTGAGGATGTGAAGAGCCTGAAGGGGGATGCACAGGTGAAGGGTAAGGAAGTGGTTGAAGCTTCCACTCCCGTAGCTCCGTCGACTGAGGTTAACCCTTAACCTCTGCTCTTACTAAAAAAAATTGACTTTGTAAATATGTCTAATAGCGAACTGGACACCGCTTGATGTATCTTCCATTTTGATCGAATGAAAGTACTTTTGGTATCCAACACTTGTGTTTATCTTTGTGAACAAGAACTTTGGATATAGCCCTTGAGTCTTATTATCATTGGAGTTGTGTTAGCTAGTGATGAAGTAACTCCAAATTCTTCTCTATTGGTAGATAGTCACGTACTTAGAGAGGGGGGGCACCTTGCTTGCTCGTCTTTTCTAGTTAAGACTTGTTCATTCGCACAATGCATCGCATGAGATGGAGTTGGAGCTCGCTTGCCGGAAGATCATGTTAGTCAAGAGAGCCTAGGGAGGCATGTCTTTGTGCACCGGGGTAAAGGATTCTAGGGGAACGAGTTCCCGGGGAAGCGGTTCAACTCGAGGAGTTGATTATCGATAAGGATTTGCAGGTCTACCGCCTGGAGGCAAGGCTTGGAAGGTTGCAAGGGAGAAGTACCCCTCGTCCTAGTGATAATGGTCTGGGAGAGACGACCACATGATCAAAATCGGATTTCTTGAGCCTGGACCAACCCTGGGGATGCCTATAGTAGAGTTGTCAGGACTTCAAGTATTAGTCCTATTGAGAAGGTAGGTGGTGCTCATCGTGCCTAGTCCTGGACCCAATCTACAGGGGTGGACCCCTTCCAAGGTGACTCAAGAGGATGTAGTGGATCTTCTTCAGAAAGGAGGGGTCTCCGACTGTGTCTCTTAATCAAAATACCTTTCTCTTCCATAGACAAAAGTGATTGAAGTGGAGAGGAGTTATGGGATGGTCAATGTAGTTTCACTCTTTAGAATTTTGCCAAAGTGAATGAGAGGTTTCCCATGTTTTTTTATAAAAAAATTGAACTTGTAATAAGATGCTGATATAAAATAAAGATCTTATAAGTACTCAAGTATTGTCTCTTACCTTCTTGACTTGTTGTCTACAGTCAACGAGCTGCAAAGGCAGTTCTAAGGGGGATTTGAAGACCAGACACTGTATGCGCAAATTAATGAGTCGTGGGAGTAGCTCTGGGGAAGTGCTGGACTCCAAGTTCTGTCTGTTCAAGAGTTAGCAAGTTGTGGGAGAAATTTCAAGTGGCCAGTCGAGCTCTGAACTTTCTAGTCTACGAGTTGTGGGAGCGACTTTGATTCACGATTTTGGACTCCAAACTTCACTAATAGAAAATGTCACAATTGCAACAGAAATTTCCCTTGTAGAAGAGTGAAATTCTATGGTGAGTGCACATTCGTAAGGGATTTCTTCTCATTCCCTTGTAGTTGTGCAGTTGCGAAATCTCTCCTGGTTAATGTATACATTTGCAACGGAATTATAACTATCCCTTGTGAATATTAGCTACAATAAAATATTTGTAAGAGAAGTTGTTCCTTGTTGTCCCCATCCATAAGAGAATATCTACAACAAATTTTTTTCTTGCAGATGTGTTTTAAAATGGACTTTTCTCCTTGCTGATGAACAATTGCTACAGAAGTTCGCAAGGTATTCATTCCCTTGCAAATGTTCCCCTATGAATACAATTGCACGAGTTTTTTCTATTGCTAATTATATTTGGATGGCTTAAACTAGTTAACAAGACTAAGCAATGTATTTTTTCAATTAAGAACATATAATTATTTCACCTGTTGATGCACACAATTATATAAACAACACACAATGTGTCAAAACACAAAAACAAACATATATAAACATAACACCAAAATAAGCTTTAATATTATAGAGTATAGAATATTCTCATTACAAAATTATATGTTTGTTTCAAAGTACCAAAATACCAACGGTACATTCTAGAAGGAAAGATGAGTTGTCATACTCCAAAAACTACAACAAAAGTTTTCAAAAGTACTTCTAACTCGCCGCTATTGCTTCCATGTATCCCCAACTTCTCTTTATCAGTCATGGAAGGTCTTCTGCATGTTCCTCATTCTCCTCAGCCTTATATTCATCGCCACTACATAAAGACTACATGAAAAAGAAACAACACAGAATTAGATAAACATACATAAAGACCACAAAGTTTGTTTCTTCTAGACTGGGTAGTAATCGTTGTGTCATATCCAAGCAATAGACAAAATAGAACCAGTCTATCAAAGAAACATGCATCGATATTGAAGATGAAAAAATAGACATACCTTGTTTAGGACATGCATGGAGGTAAGACCAAACAACACCATGTGAAGATGTCGACAATGCAAAGCCTGTTCGTAGCTTCACTTTCTCACCAACCATTGCTACAACTTCTATAATAGTACTATGTACTGTTGTTTCTCCAAATATTTTTGGGCGATCCAAGTAATTTTCATGTTCTGCAATACAGCAAAATAAAGGATAATTATGTAAAAATGTTAACATGGTATATTTTTCTTGCTACGATAGAGCATAAATAATAGGCGAGATATCTTCAAATTTAAACTTACCTCAATGACTTCCCCTTGAAAAATATCACCATCCAAATATTTAGATGCCCAGTCATCTCCATGCGAGAGGTTTTTTTATTTGGAACGGGACCGGAGTTGAAGAGTTTATATGGATTTGGGATTTTAAGTTAGAGTTGAGAGAGATCTGGTTTTGGTTAAGGGGGAGAATTTATTTTTAAAAAACAATTTTACTTGTTTAATATTGAAGATTAAAAAAATTCTTTAGTAACGGAATATATTATGTTACAAATGTTCCCTTGCAATTGTTACAACTACAACAAATTAATAAAATCTCTTGCAGATGTAAAAAACATTCACAACGAAAGAATTTGTTGTGATTAATCCGGTGTAGATGGTAGCACTAGCAAGGAAATTTTAGTGCTCGTAAATAATTCATTGTTATTGCAAGGTTTTCTACTAGTGCTTGCTATTGGAGGAGTTAACGAGTTGCAGGAGCAGTTTTGAGTGACAAGCCCGACCCCAAACTTGCTAGCTAGCGAGTTGCGGGAGCAGCTTCGAGTACGAATTCTGACTCAAAATTTGATATTTAAAGAGTCAACGAGTTGTGGGAGCAGTTTTGAGTGACAAACCTGGCCCTGAACTTGCTAGCTAGCAAGTTGCAGAAGCATCTTTGAGTCACGAGTATGGACTCCGAACTTGTTATATGAAGAGTCAACGAGTTGTGAGAGAAGTTTTGAGTGACAAGCCCAGCTCAGAACTTACTTGCTAGTGAGTTACGGGGGGTAGCTTCGAGTCACGAGTTTGAACTCTGAACTTGTTGTTTGAGGATTAATGAGTTGTAAGAGCAACTATACAGAAGAGTTCGACTCCACACCTGTTATTTCGGACTTAGTGAGTCGTTCATGTAGCTCAGAGCGCCTAACTCATTATTTACAATCAAAGAGTAGTACAAGAATTTTTGAAATAAAATGCAAAGTTTTTAAAAAATAAACCTAAGCGGCTGTCTTGATGATGACTAGCATTTATTACATACTCTGGCCATTGTAGATTTCAGCCTTATTACAAGCTAACCCTACTTCTAGTGGAGGGTGTTAAGTACTTTCATTGAACTTTATCAGATGCTTAGCGCTCCAAGTCCGTGATATCTTCTTCCTCCCTAGGTCTTCAAGTCGGTAAGTTCCTTGGTGGACGACTTTGGAGACCTTATATGGCCCTTCCCAATTTGGAGCGAGCTTTCCCTTATTACGTGAATTAGAGATTTCAAGTTTCCGAAGAACAAAGTCCCCTTCCTTGAGGTTTGGCGAGCAGACCTTCTTATTGTAGAATTTCTCCACCCTCTGCTGATAAATGTGTCTTTAGAAGGCAGACTTCACGCGAACTTCTTCAATGAGGTCAAGGTTGCCTCAGAAGTCATTTGAGTTGTGTTCTTCATGAAGGAGATGAGGCGAGGGGATGTGGGAGATCAGTGCCTCGGAGCCAAAGGTGAGATTGAATGAAGATTCTCCTGTCGGTGTTCTCTTCGTGGTCCTGTGGGACCATAGCACACTTCATAGCTCTCTAACCCATAACCCCTTGGGAGTTTCGTTGAGCCTCTTCTTGAGGTCATCAAGGATATGTCGATTAGTGTTCTCGGCTTGGCCATTGGTCTGGGGATGTGAGAATGAATAAAATCAGTGTTTGACCTCAGGTTGGCTCAGAATTTGTGGAATCCCTTGGCGCCAAATTGGGTTCCGTTGTCAGTGACGAGGATTCGGGGGATCCCAAACCTGCAAACAATGTTCTTCCAAAATAGCTGCTTAATCTTTCGTTTGGTAATGGAGTTTAGCAGTTCTGCTTTGATCCACTTTGTAGAGTAATCAATAACTACCATTATGAAGTTCCTCTATCTAGTCACAAGGGGAAACGGCCCAAGAAAGTCCATTCCCCACATGGCGAAGGGGATCAGACTTGACATTGAGCTTAGGTCGACTTAGGGAACCCACTTCATTGGGGGAAAACTTCTTACAAGAGGTGCACCGACAAACGTACGTGGTCTTGGGCATCGTCAAGGACTAATGGCCAATAGTACTAGTGGTTAAGAATCTTCCATGCAAGGAACTTCGCGACCATGTGACTACCACTGGTTCCTTCATGTCCTTCTTTGAGTGCTTACTTAGCCTCCCCGAGAGAGAGGCATCGCATGTAAGGTCTACCATCCATGACAATGTAGGTGCACTTGTACATGAATCCTTTGACAAGTGTGTTCTTTCTACTCGTAGCCGGATCTTTCATACTATCCTTCAGGAGGTTCCCTTGTCGAAGAAGTTGACTAAGGGTTTCATCCAACAATTTTCGGGTGTCTAAGGAGCGATGCACATGAGCTCTAACACTTCTTCTTTGATGCTTGGCTCGAGTAGGACCTCACACCATGTGGTATAGTCCTTCAAAGGAAGATGAGGTTAGTTTAGAGAGCGCATATGCTTTCCTGTTTTCTTTACGAGGGATGCAAATGACTTAGGCCGCTTGGAATGCAGCTAAGAGCTTCTTTACACAAGCTAAGTAGTTGATCATGCGGTCATCTTCGGCCTCATAGTCTCCTCATATCTGGTACACTACCAACTGGGAGTCGCTAAACACCATAACTTTTCATGCTCCTGCTTTCCATGCGAGGAGGCCAGTGATTAATGCCTCATATTTGCCGTCATTGTTGGAGATACAAAAATTAAGAAAAAAGGAGTATTGGAGAGGCGAACTCGTATGAAACAATCAGGATGGTTGTGGCTCCACTTCCTTCGGTTCAAGAGGATCAATCTACATAGACACTTCAGATCGGAGGGTTTTTGTCTTCCTCGCGATGGGGCGGGGGTGGCTCCATGATGAATTCGACTAAGGATTGATCTTTGATAGTTGTCCTTGCTCAGTAGTTAATATCGTGTTGTCTTAACTCGATGGATCACTTTATGAGTGATCCAGAGATCTCTGGCTTTTCTAGCACTTGCTTGAAGGTTTGGTCAGTGAGGATCAAGATGAAGTGTGCTTAGAGGTAGGGCGGAGCTTACAGGCGGTTTTGATTAGAGCATAGGTCATCTTTTCCATTTTAGAGTAACGAAGCTCGACGTCGTGAAGTACTTTACTAACATATTGGATTGTCTTCTGAATTGTATCTTCTTACCTCACCATGAAAACACTGAGGGTATGTTCTGAAGTGGCCAGATAAAGGTAGAGCACCTTTCCCAACTCCGGCTTGCTCAGGAGTGGGGATTGTTGAGATACACCTTGAGATGTTTAAAGGCCTCATGTTACATTTGCCCCCACTTAAAACCCTTTGACCCTTGAAGAGCTTTGAAGAATGGAAGGCATTTCTCCCAGGGCATGAAGCAACCAATAGGGGCAAGGCTCCAAGTGAGTCTTTGGACTTCTTTAATGTTTTGATGGGGAAGACATGTCTAGTATGGCTCAGATCTTCTCAGAGTTGGCCCCAATCCCTCTCTGACTGACCATAAACCCCAAGAATTCGAGGGGACCCCAAAGGCACACTATGAGGGGTTTAGCCTCATGTTATGCCCTTAGAGGACGTCAAATGCTTCTTTGAGGTCGTCAACATGATCTTCTATCTTGAGGCTCTTCAAAAGCATATTATCCACATAGACTTCTATGTTTTGGCAGATGTGCTCCTTGAAGACCTTGTTCACTAGGTACTGGTAACTGGCTCCAGCGTTCTTCAGCTCAAAGGGCATGACTCGATATCAGTAGAGGCCTTGGTCAATGATGAAGGATGTCTTTAGGATGTCGGGAGGAAACATTCAGATATGATTGGATTGTGAGAAGGCATTCATGAAGCTAAGGAGCTTGTTTCTGGATGTGGCGTTGATCAAGGCATCAATGCTAGGGAGAGGGAACGTTCCATCAGATATGATTTTTTCAGTCGGTGAAGTCGACAAATCCTCCATTTTCTATCGATATAAATCCTCCATTTTTTATTGGATTTCTTTACCATCACTACATTGGCTAGCCACTTGGGGTAGCTAACTTCTTGAATAAGATGGGCGGCTAGGATTTTGTCAACCTCTTACTTGACCAATTGTTGCTTGTCGGGGGCAAACTAGTGGTGTAGCGCCCCAAATTTCTAATATGAGAGCTTAGAAAATAAGTGGCGAAATCCCAGCAATCCACTTCAATACAACAATAAACACCAACAACACCACTAAAATTTTTTTCTTCTTTATTACAACAATTATTACAATTACAGCGGAAGTCTAAACATCTCAACACCCATTAATATTTTATTTACAACTCAATAATGATCTCAAATATCCTTTACAGTTTTACACCAATCACTAAATAATCCGATAATCTCAAATTGCCCACTCAAGCATCCAACCTCCAATCTAAGCAATAACCTGCAACATGTGAGGCTAGAGTTGAACCCTAACCCCAAAACTACGGGGTCAGCCATAAATGGTGTGAGTGGTAACAAATCAAACCAATAGCATAAATGAACTTAAAACATAATATCCAACAAATAATAATCAAACACTAAAGTATGAAGTACGACAAAAGAATAATGGGTGAAACCAAAACCAAAAGCCAAGTGTGTAAAAACAGGAAATCCGAATGCATAAAAGTGATTCAAGAAAACATCATGACTACATGCTGACAACGATGACTACTAAGAGATGAAGATAAACTATGATAATTTGCCCATGCTTGATCATTCCGGAGATTGATCCCACATCACAAGTATTTTCCCTGGATAATTCAGGAGATCATCCCACATCTAAACATAGACTCATCATCACAATAATACCCCAAAAGTGTCGCCTCGACTCCGATCATTCCGTAGTTCAATCCCACATCACAAGATAATTACTTGGATAATTCAGGAGATATACCTCACATCACAGGTTAACTACCTGGATAATTCCGGAGATAAATCACACATCACAAGTTAACTACTTGGATAATTCAGGAGATTAAATCCTACATCAAAAGCCATACTGAGGTGCATAACTCAAGTTCCCATTCGTCATGACACTACTAATGCCTGTCCTTATTAGTTTGGGTTACTGAACAAATCTTCTAGAGTGGTGTACCCTACCGGACTAAAAATCTGAATAACCGAAAATTTGCCTCGATGGGCCTCAACAAATAACCGAACAAACACCGGTATACTAGGGTCACATACCTCTAGAGACTCAAAAACAAATATCTGAACAAATTCCACTTAACAAGTGGCTCAACAAAATATCTCAAAATCATGTTCTTAACTGAACATCTCAAAAACAAATACTTAACTGAACATCTTAAAATCAAACACTAAACAAAATATCTCACAATCAAATACAAAGATCCTTCAGGACCAGTCGACTGCATAAAGGACCAGTCGACTGTCCAGAGGACATATCCCAACATTTTACAAAAAATAATCTAAGGCATGACCGGTCGACTTGACAAGTCATCAGTCGACTGCCCCGAGACAAATTCAAATAGTCCTCATCAAAATAATCTAAGTATTTGAGTCGACTGAAAAGTCATAGGTCGACTGTCCCGAAAGGACTGAACAAAATCACAAACAGAGGATCAGTCGACTGACCTCAGTCTAGGTCGACTGTCCCGAACAAAACTCAAAGACTGAAAATACACAGTAGGCTCGTACCAGTCGACTGCTTCGCAGTCCAGTCGACTGTCGGCTACAGACTTATAAAAAGTATAGGTCTGAACACAAATCAAACGGGAGTATTCTAAAGATTCATCGATCATAAAATTTATTTATATCCAGGCAAATAAACAATTCTCAATAATCTCCATCATGGTTACATTACTCAATCAATCAATTTCTCCAATCTCATATTCTCATGATCTCAATTCTTAATTCTCCCATTAGGGTTTTCCTCAACAAAATGTCTTCCATAACTTAATTCAAATCTGATTTACCACCATAAGGTCCAGGTGTTTACTATCTAATCACAACAAAATCAATTCTTAATATGTCGCCCAACCATACGATCTCATAGATCAACATTTCCTCAACAAATCTTAATATTTTCTCGTACATGGTTCAAATATCAACAAGAGTTCTCATCCTCCATAACAAATAAAAGATCCATACCATACATTCAATGGGACTAACAAAATAATGGCATAATGATCACAAACAAGCATAACAAGATCTTACATAATTCATCCATCAAGACAAACAAAACAAGCAAAGCAAAACAAAACAACAAAACAAACCACTCACCTTTGATTTGATGAAAATCCGCCAAAAGCTTTCTCCTTGCTAGATCCAAGAATCCTCCTTTTTGCTCCTCAAAATAATCTCAAAATTCTGTGAGTTCTCAATGACGGCTGGGAAAAAGGATTTCCCTTATATATGCCGGATAGAATATTAGGGTTATATTCCCTCTTTTGCAAAATACTCCTTTCCAAAATACATCTTGCATATATAATTCTATTCTTGAAATTTGAATCAAATATCATTTAAGTTAGGATCTAATAGAAAAAGATATATATATATATTTTTTAAACTTCAACAAATACTGATCGGAATGTCCAGCAAATGCATTTTTGCGCTTTAAACCCTCAAAATGTCAATTTTGCAAATAAGTCCTTCTTTTCTCAAAAATTGCAAATAGGCATAATTAATTTCAGAAAAATCTGGAAAAATATTAAATAATTTTCAAATAATAAATAATGATTTTTCATAAGGAAAACTAAAATTTTCAAACTTCTCAAAAGTCATTTGCACGTGTTTTGCACGTGTACAAAAGATAAATCTTTTAGAAAATATTTTTCATATACTCAAAATCATTTAAAGTTCATTTTCAAATAATTAAAATAATATTTGAAAATACGGGGTTCTACAAGTGGTGCATCTATTGGATCGGCATGGCATCTGGATTAACACTGAGGTGATGTATGATCAAGTCTTTTGTGATGTCAGGCATGTCGACACTAGACCAAGCAAACAAGTTTTGGTTCTCTCTGATGCAATTAACAAGTTGCTCCTTGACCCGGTGAGAGAGAGCTCAGCTTACTCGGAAACACTTGGTCTGATTTTTATTGGAAAAAGGGATCTCTTCTAGCTCATCCACAGGCTCGGAGTCAATCTGACTCATTTCCTGAGGGAGTTTTATGGCATCGAAGGGAAGGACTGAGCCCCCCATTATGGCCATATAACATGCCTGATATGCTTCTTCTCTCCTTTTAACTTTCCCTACACCTATTAATGTGAGAACTTCATATTCATGCGGAAGTATGAGGGAACGACATGAAGAGATGCTAGGCCGAGATGGGCTAGGATGACATTGTATGTTGCCTTCACATTAACTACCATGAAGTCCATGGACTCATTTTGAGTAGTTGGATATGTTTTCGCAGTCACATCGAGAGTGACTATTCCTTCAATTTGAAATGGAACCCCAGAGAATCCATGGAGGATGTACCTAGTGTGTTTGAGACGGTCCGCGAGAGCTTGGAGCCTTTGAAAGCTTCTAAGAAAAGGATGTTCACTAAACTACCGTTCTCCACCAAGATGTGGTGCACTTCGTGGTTCGCCATGCAGAGGTCGGATATTAGTGCATCACAATGGGGAGTTCAGATGCCCTCTAGATCTTTGTCTGAAAAAGTTACTAGAACCCCCAAGCTCTTGGCCAGAGGGAAGTTTTGCACTGAGTTTACCTGTCGGACGAATGCTTCCAGGAGTAGTTGGACTCCCCACCCATAGGCTCTATGTGGATGGAATGTAAAACGACCATGTGCTCTGAGTATTTGGACTCAGGATCCTTCTCTGAATGCTTGTTTGCTCCCTGAACTTGAAAAGGTTCAGCCTTATCCTTCAAGGCATACTTGGATAGGTAACCTCTGAGGATTAGAGCTTCATTCTCCTCTTTAAGGGTACAACAGTCATCAGTGTTATGATCGTGGCCCTTGTGGAACTGGAACCATTGGCCTTTATCCATTTTTTTTGCTTGGTGTTTTCATTATAGGAGGAGGGCGAAGCAGCCCTCTCCCTCGATCTCCATGAGGACAGTTGAGATGATGGCATTGAGATGAGTGAACATGTCAAAGTGAGGAGCTAGAGGAGGGCGACGCTGTCCGCAGCCATTCTTTTGGGACTTCTTGGGTCCTTCTTCATTCACTTTCTTCTATTTGTTCCCAGAAGAGGGCTCCTTCTGGTCCGGGGGATGGAGGGCCTCTTCAGCTCGGATGTACTTCTCACTCCTTAGTAAGAGTTTGGAGAAGTTCCGATGAGGTCTCTTGGCGAGAGATGTTTTGAGGGCTTCATGGTTGACATCATGTCGAAAGGCAGCAGTTGCTACCTCTGAGTCAAGGGAAGGGATAGATATGGCTTCATTTGCTTTAAGTCGAGCACTTCTCGGTCATGAGGCTGGTGACAAAATTTGTTAGGAAGAGCTCATCGAGTTGGTCGAAGAAAAAGATAGATTCTATGGAGAGACAAGAGAACCATTCCCATGCTAATCCCATTAGGGTTACTGAAAATGTTCTTTAGATCATGAGGGCGTCAGGAGCATTGTGGATCATCATGAGAGTTTTAAAACTATCAATGTGATTTTCTGGATTAGACTCACTGTCGTATGATTCGAAGGCGACAGGCTTGAAGTTCTCTGAAACATGGGCTTCAAGAATATATATACTGATTGGAGGTCAAGTGGGGCAGTATGCTCTGCAGTGGCGATCCTTGTCTTGGCCAATCCAGGCAAGGCGGTCTTCCATCTCTTGAAGATGACATATGACCTCATCGTCTTGCTCTTCAGATTAGGTAGACTATTCTCTTTGCACAGTCCTAGGGTGGTGATTGACGATTCGTCTGTCCCTTGTTCGGAGCTACCTTGAGGGCTTGGAGGATTTCGTCTTTGAAGTTGCGGAATTCAGCCCGGGTGACAGGTACCTCCTCTTCTCTGTTGTTTTTGGGAGCTTGTCGACTAACTAGCATTAGGCTCCTCTTACATCTTCGTTCCCTTGTCTAGGGCATTCGACGTGATTTCTGACATCCAGGAGTATGGCTTCTCTTGCTCCCTCGATGCTTTGAACAGGGGACCTCATCTCGAGTACGCTTTTCTTCTAAGTGTTGATAGATGTCCTTCCCTTGTCGTCGAGTGTTGATGACGTGACGGAGGTCTAACTGCACTACGGACACCACAGCTGGCACTGTCGAAGGGGAGGTTTGTGTGGACTGGGATCTGGTTTTTAATCAGGCGAAGCCTAGGATGAAGTTCAGAGCGACGTTCAGAGTGATGTCGTGGGGAGACCGCCGACATAGCCTTGGTGAGGGGAGGCTGCAATGGCGGATGGAGGTCCTGTGACGATGGGTGTGGAGGCTACCCAGGAGGAAGAGGAGGGTCGGCTTGAGAGCTAGTGGTCGTCGCCTTCCTTCCTTTGGGGGCCGTGGCTGAAAAAAGTGGTTTTTGCCGAAAATATCTGATCTGAGTGGTTGATCTGTAGTTTCCCATAGACGGCACCAATATATTGCTGCATTTTTCTTTTATGGGAGCAATCAGATGATGAGTTCTTTTTTAGTAGGAAACTTACAATCTGAATCATTGGTAAGATCTGAATTGTGACTGCTGAAGACTCCTTGATCTGAATCTGAACCATTGAGAGTGTCTGGATCTAGATTGGACGACTGAGATGTTGCCGGTGAGCCTGTACTAAGTTTTAATATCGGGGTTAGCTCCCGCAAAGACCCTTCGACGCTCAAGTCAGTAACTCAAAAAAAAAAAACTTTGGTGACAAAAGATTAATTACCTATGGAGGTGGAGATTATTTATAGGCTATGAGTTAGTTCCAAAAGATAGACTTAAAAAATAAACTTTTGGGTTTAAACTGCTGATTCCATGGTGATGAGATAGAGTAAGTTGATAAAACTTGTTAAGGATAGATGATTTGTTAGATCAGCTAGAATTCCTCTTGTTGGGCTGTAAATCAACCCAATATTGTAGGCTTGGATGAGTTCATGGGCCTGTAGTTGCTGAAATTACCGTTTTGTCCTAAGAAGCTTTAAGATGCATGTCATGATCGTACGGCCCTAATTTATCACAATTTTTACTTACATCAATAACTATATTGAAAGGGTTATTAACTAAATATATATATTGAAAGGTATAGTAGTAAAACCTAAGTATGAAAAGGGGCCTCGCATGAAGATTTTGAGAGATAAAGGGGCATGAAACAAAATGTCTCTAATATTATAATGGGAGAGTTTGGGTTGTCATTTATAGACAATCTGTAATTTGTAGACATTCAACCATCTAATCTCAACCATTAATTTTTAAATGGAAGTTATATTAACCATTCATTTACACAACTGTTGTTAGTTACCATAATACCCTCAAAGTTCAAATTTATTTATGACATAATTATTTACAAAAGTGGCACTCATATAAAATAAAAGATTGTGCCACTAGGGGCAATTTGTAAAGAGTATGTGATGAGTAAAGGGAGGTCTCAGGTTCAATACTATATTACGTCTTATTATTTACTATATTAAAAAAAAGTTAATTAGAACGTGCATCGCACGTGCAGATTACTAGTTTCTATAATATAAAGGATGTTTTATTACTAACTAAATGTATATTGAAATTGATAGTTGTAAAAATCCAAGCAAGTTTCCATATTTCATATTTCGTGTCTG
This sequence comes from Hemerocallis citrina, assembly GCA_017893485.1. NCBI lineage: Eukaryota > Viridiplantae > Streptophyta > Magnoliopsida > Asparagales > Asphodelaceae > Hemerocallis > Hemerocallis citrina. Next base: position 126,239,875 of record CM030367.1, read on the forward strand.
AAATTTCTTACATTGGACGAGTACGAACAAACCAATTAGATTATACTAATATATTCTTTTAGCCATTCCAACATATTGATATAAAGATTGTCGTTGTTGTTTTATAAATAATGTATTCTTTCCTTAGAGCATCCACTGTCGTTCTTCTAAGTTTTTTATATTTAGCAATTAGGATTTAGCAATGATACCGGGGGGCTGCTATCGTTTTGTTAAAAATCCAAAAACGAATTAATAGAACGGATCTTGTTCCTCCGTCTAACGCTAATTTTAATTTAAAAATGGTTGGATGGAGCGTCATCCTCCATTTGTAAAATTAAATATATATTTTTTAATCTGAATTACCACGGACGGAGGATCTTCATCCATCCGAGGGTTTTTTTTTTACCTTCGTCGCTACGATTCCGTCTGGGCTGTTTTTTGATTTTTTTTAATTTTTTTTTAAATGTAAATAATAAATTACATATTTGCCCCCCTCCCCCCCCCTCACGTACGCCCTATTTAAATGCATGCCTCTCACCCCAACTCTTCTCATCTATCTTCTGATTAAAATTTTCTATTTATTCACACTTCTATCTTTGTATCTAACCAAAAAACATCTCCATCCGAAGATATATCGGCAGAATTAAATCCACTATTCGCGGTGGATCTGATCATGGCAACACAAGTACAGAGGTCGAACCGATGCGTAACATCCCGTATTAATTTTTAAATAAAAATAATTTTTTTTTATTTTTTCACGTGCAACGCATGTGCAATTCCACCTCATTTATCGTTCAAAAATATTTTTCTAAGTATGCATAAGTTCCTTTTTATTTATTTTATCTCATTTAGTTGTCTTTCCTTAATTAGAACTCATCGGCCTAATAGATGACTCTAAGCTAAGCCCACTGAAATAAATAAAATAAATAAATAAAACCAAGCTCATAATGAGAAGCCCACTAAGAGAACCTACTTCTAATTTGTACACACTTTTACCCTTGTCTTGTAACAACTAGTAGCTACACAAAAATTAATAAAATATAAAAGTGAGAAGAGTGTACATGTGCACTGCACATGCACGTGCATTTATGCATGCACAAGAGAGAAGGCCTGGCCATTTGATGGAGGAAGTGGGAGAGTGGGGAGAGTGGGGAGAGAACATGGGGTAGTGGAGTGAATCCTAGCCATACAATTCCCCTATATAAACCCCTCTATTGTTTGTCATTTGCACCAAAACTAAGAATCAAAAGAGAGAAGAAAAAAAAAAGAGTTAGAGGATTTCGGTGGGAACCCTTAGAGCTAGGAGTTTTGCTTTTGCTAGGGGGAGAAGTGTAACACCCCGTGTTAAAATATATATATATATGTTGAATATGTTGAAAAGGTAATAAGAGTTGACTATTGAAATATTCATGGATGACAATTAGGTAAAATATCATTAAAAAATGTGAGTGGAAGGAAGGGCCCACACGGTAATGAAACAGCAAAAGCAATTGTGCATGATTGTTTCGGTTGTTGACTTCGTCAAAAGCATGATGACATGGCTTCATATGGGGGCCCACCCTGGGGTAACTGTACTTCGGCTGTGCATATGGGGAGAAAGGGTATGGAAAATTGTCCCATATAATAAGATTAAAATAATATATAAATATAATAGCCTATGATCAAGAGTCACCTAATCGGTTAACCACCTTTTGAAAGGTAGCCTGTGGTGGGCAGTTGTACTACATAGTATCTAATTTGTCTTCTAAATTGTCTAAATTGTCTGAGCTAGGGGCAGGGGCATTACAGATGGTATCAGAGCAGGCTTCACAAGTAGTATAAGTTTATAAGGAACGACACCCTAGAGTGGACATTAGAGTGTGAGTTTCAACTTATAGAGATTTAAACTTATGTTTGTGTTGCTCTATGAGATGACATTTTCTCCTCCTTTGCCTAATAAGATGGCCAATCAGCATGATCCCCAGAATGAGGCGCATTGGTTTGTCCCCTTCGAGGATGAAGGGGAAGAACCAATAGAAGAAGAAGAAGATCCAGAAGATGAGGAAGAAGAGGAACCAGTGGAGATAGAAGAAGAATTCCCCGAGTCCATGGAGATTACTCCACCTCTGCCTGATCTCCCCGAAGAATCCCCAGACAAAGAACTCGTTCCAAGTGACCCAAACGATATTGTTGCTTCTCTTCGATGAGAATTGGATGCTCAAAAGTGGAGAGTTAACCACTTGGAATGACAATGGGTAGAAGACAAGGAGCGCATTCAGGAGCTAAGCTTTCAAGTGTGCAAACTCAAGAAGGTTCATCACGTGAATGATCGACACTTTGCCAAGTTGGATCACCTCACTCGCTGGGACAAGCAGAAGCGGCAACAAAGCTTTGAAGATATGGAGAAGGAAATTCAGGAACTACGGGAAGAGCTCAGAGCAGCCAAGAGAAACTATAGAATCTAGGATGTCTTTATGAAGGGTGTGATCTTGAGATCGGAGGCAGGCTCTTTGGCATTGACCTCATTGAGTTGGCAGTTTTGGGGGTCGACATCATTATTGGCATAGATTGGATGTCATTTTACAGTGCCACTCTTGAGTGCAAGAGCAAGGAAGTTGTGTTGTAGGCACCAGGAGGACCAGTAGTTACATTTCAAGGGAAGAGGAAGTGTAAGCAGTTGGTAGCAGCTTTGTCAGAGCAGAAAGTTCCTGAAGAAGTGAGGCAGATTCCAGTGGTCCGAGATTTTTCAGCAGTGTTTCTTGATGATCTACAGGGCTTCCCCCTCATCGAGATGTAGAGTTCAGCATCACTGTTCAGCCAGGGAGTGCACCTATTTCCAAGGCACCATATAGAATGGCACCGGTTGAACAAGATGAGATCAAGAAGCAGATCGAAGAGTTGTCGAGCGAAGGATTCATCAGGCCCAGTGCGTCACCTTGGGGAGCCCCAGTTCTTTTGGTGAAGAAGAAGGATGGATCAATGAGGATGTGTATCGACTACAGAGAGTTGAACAAGGCTATAGTATAGAACAAGTACCCAATCCCTCGAATCGATGATCTGTTCGACCATCTACAAAGAGCAGTTGTTTTCTCCAAGATATACTTGTGGTCAGGATATCACCAAGTCCAAGTGAAAGAAGATGTGCACAAAACAGCCTTCCGAACCAGACATGATCACTATGAGTTTCTAGTCATGCCATTTGGAGTTACCAATGCAATGGCTATTTTCATGGACATGACGAACAGAGTTCTGCGGCCATTCATCGATTCTTTTTTCATTGTGTTCATTGACGACATATTGGTCTATTCCAAGTCAGAAGAGGAGCATGCCGAGCATCTAGCAGAGGTTCTGAAGAAGTTACAAGAACATCAACTGTATGTGAAACTGTCCAAATGTGACTTCTGGAAAACCAAAGTCGCCTTCCTAAGTCACATCCTTTCTAAGGAGGGAGTGGCTACCGATCCGCAGAATATTGAGGCAGTGAAAGATTGGCCAAGACCGACCACAGTGAAAGAGATCAGGAGCTTTCTGGGTTTAACTGGATACTACATAAGATTCATTCAGGGTTACGCCCAGATAGTTGTGCCACTCACCGGTCTTACAAGAAAGAACATGAGTTTCCATTGGTCGGAACAATGTGAAGCTAGTTTCCAAGAGTTGAAGGGAAGATTGACTATCGCTCCCATTTTGGCTTTGCCACGAGCAGGAGTCGAATATGATGTCTACAGCGATGCTTTCCATCGCGGCTTGGGCTGTGTGCTGATGCAACAGGGGAAGGTAATAGCTTATGGTCTAGACAGCTGAGACCACATGAAAAGAATTACCCAACCCATGATCTGGAGCTGGCAGCAATTATCTTTGCTTTGAAGCAATGGAGGCACCACGTGTATGGAGAGAAGGTCAACATGTACACAGATCACAAGAGTCTGAAGTATATCTATCAGTAAAGGGACTTGAATCTGAGGTAGAGGAGATGGTTAAAAGTGTTGGAAGACATCATACTTGAGATCAAGTACCATCCGAGCAAGGCCAATGTTATGGCAGATGCGCTCAGCAGAAAAGGCAATTTGTCCAGACTGATCACCACTGAGGAAAAGTTGGCAGAGGAGCTTGATCGAGCAGGGATTGAGGTGGTTTTGCAAAGTTTGGGAGTTTCCTTAGCTCAGTTGAGAATTCAAACTACCTTGATAGACAGAATCATCGACAGTCAGAAAATAGATCTAGAGATCCAGAAGATGATAGAGCAGGTTGGTGTTGGCAAGTTGGCAGAGTTCCAAGTAATGAATGCAGTGTTATGGTATAGAGAGCGGCTATGCGTGCCAGATCAAGCGGAACTGAAGGAGAGTATTCTTCAGGAAGCGCATGCTACTTTGTTGTCCGTGCATCCAGGGAGTACCAAGATGTACAAAGACATAAAGCTATACTTCTGGTGGCCAGGGATGAAGCGAGATGTGGCTGAGTTTGTTGCCAAGTGTGCAGTTTTTCAGCAAGTCAAAGCAGAAAATTAGAAGCCCGAAGGTTTGTAGCAGCCATTACCCACCCCGGAGTGGAAATAGGATTGTATCAGCATGGACTTCATCACAGGTTTGCCCAAGAGTTCCAAAGACAACGATACAATTTGGGTGATAGTGGACCGACTCACCAAATCGGCTCACTTTTTGGCGATAAAGCTTACCTGGTCAATGGAGAAGCTGGCAGAGTTGTATGTTGGCAAGATTGTGAAGCTTCATGGAGTCCCGCTATTAATAGTATCTAACCGAGATGCACATTTCACTTCGCATTTTTGGAGAAGTCTTCAAACAGTTTTGGGGACGAAGACTGATTTCAATACAGCCTTTCATCCTCAAACTGATGGGAAAACTGAGAAAGTCAACAGGGCACTGGAAGATATGCTGAGATGTTGTGTGTTGGACTTCGGTGGCAGCTGGGAGAACCATTTAGCTCTTGTGGAATTTGCCTACAACAATAGTTTCCAAGCGAGCATTGGGATGGCACCGTATGAAGCTCTTTATGGAAGGAAGTGCAGGCCACCGGTTTGTTGGTACGAAGTGGGGGAATGGCAGTTGCCTGGGCCAGAGATTGTGCAGCAGACCTCAGAAAAGATCGAGCTGGTCAGGAAGAGGTTAGTCGACGCACAGAGCAGGCAGGAGAGTTATGCTGACAACTGGAGGAGAGACCTGGAGTTTGATGAAGGTGACTTTGTCTTTGTAAAGGTGTCCCAGACCAAAGGGGTGATTCGGTTTGGAAGGAGAGGAAAATTAGTCTCGAGATACATTGGACCTTATAAGATATTGAAAAGAATTGGGAAGACAGCTTATCTGTTAAAATTACCAGAAGAGTTGGCCCAAGTATACAATGTCTTTCATGTGTCTATGTTACGAGGTTACGTCCCAGATCCGAGTCATCATTTGCCAGAAGTGCCTGAAGGTTTGCAACTGGATTTGAGCTATACTGAGCGTCCAATTGAGATCATGGATCGTCGAGAGAAGGTCTTGAGAAACAAGACAATATCTATGTTCAAGGTCATTTGTAGGAACCAACTTGCTGAGGAGGCCACTTGGGAATCAGAGGAAAAGATGATGAAGAATCACCCAGAACTCTTCAACTAAAATTTTTGTAAACTTTTCTTTTCTTTCTTTGTATTTTCTCACTCTCAAAAGTAGTTCCGATGACGGAACTATTCTAAGGAGGGAGTGCTGTAACACCCCACATTTTTATTTTAATTAAAAATGCATTTTTCAATTTTTGCACGTATAATGCACGTGCTAATTAATCCATCTCTTTTTCTTACTCTCATTTACTATTTTAGCATGCATAATCTTTATTTAGCCTGTTATTAAACCCATGGACCTAAATTTAAATTCTAGCCCATTAGATTAAATAAAAAAGAGAGCCCACTAGAATAATTAATTAAATTAATTAAAAAGAAAGCTCATAGGACAAGCCCATTAATTAAATCCAAATTTAAGTTGTGCATGGACTCATACATGACATATAACAACTTTTAATACAAATTTTAAAACTATAGGAATTGTATTAATTATTGTGCATGTGTGTGCACTAGTGCACAACACGTGCACGTGGAATGTAAGAGGCCAAAAAGGGGTTGGCCGGATTTGATAGTGGAGGAGGGGGGTTGAGTTTGTGAAAGGTTGGGAGCATGAAAGTTTGGGAGTTTTAGGAGTTAGGATTGTGAAGAGTTGGAAAATTAAGAGAGCAATTTATTAGGTGGACATTTATGCAAATTAAACCCTCACATTGACCTATAAATACACCCTCATTTCTTCTTCTCTTGTCACACCTAAACTAAACAAAATTTAGAGAGAAAAAGAAAGATAGAAAGAGAGTACCTTTGTACTTTGGAAGCTTGCTAGGAGGAGAAGGACAAGGAGGTGCTAGTGGAGCTAGGAGCTAGGAGAGATCTCTTCATTTGTGATTTTTCATTCTTCATAGAGGTAGGTGATTTCTTACTTTCTAATGTAGAGATTGCATGCTAAATATTATAAATGAGTAGTATAAATTGAATGTGATGTGAAATATGTAGATAAAATCCATGCTACTGTAACATGCAATAATCTTGTTGAGATTAAGTAAATAATTGCTACCTTGTTAATTAAAAAGGAGATGTTGACTAAAGAATTAATAATATGAATCATGTTAGAATGCTTATAAATTTATTCATGTCGAATGTATGATTTGTATGAGAATTTGTTGAAGAATGTTATATTCAATATATGCTTTAGAGTCTTGATGATTAAGAGGGAAAAAAAAGAAGAAGAAAAAAACAATGATAGTTATTGCCATGAAACATGTCGACTTATGTTGAACATAAAAAATTTTGCATAAAAGAATCTTCTTGAGATATTCATGGTTGATTAAGAGACATGTTTGGTTCATTACAAAATTTTTAATTAGTATAAGTAAGAACATAAACTAGTTCTAATGATTATGATTCTTAAATCCAAGTTTTGAGAAAAATACAAGTCTATGTGTAAAATGCGAAGAAGAATTAATTAAAAAAATATAGAAATATATTTTTAATGATTTTGAAAGTTAGTTGTTTACTATTTTAAAAATTCATTCTTAGTCAAAAAAAAAGTTTATTTCAATATCATAAAGATTGGATCATTGAATAAACGAGTTTTGTTAAAAAGAACCAATTTCAGAACAGTATAAATAAAAGTGTATTAATACAACTCCTAAACAAAAATTACACTTGGACTTACTGGTTAGCCAGTGCACCACAGAGCACTGTTTGGAAGAGATCTTGGGTTCGGAACCTGATAGTCACATTTTATTTTATTTCACTCAATTAAATTACCGAATCTGTACTTGTGTATAAGGAGGGTTTCGGTTACAGTATTTGACAAAAGTCCAAATGAACTTAGTGGCTAGTGGGTTTGTGGCTTGGGCGCTGGCTGTGTGTTTTCGGCAGGTCCTGGGTTCGAAACCTAGGCCACCCTTTTTATTTCTTTTGGGTTTCTATTCATGTATTGGGTTTTTTAATATAAAAAAGAGTTGGAATAAAACTTTATTATTTATATAAAATGAAATGAGAATTTCTAGAGATAATTATAAAATTTCTTGTATATTTTTTGGTGGGATTTGAAATAGTAAATGAGTTTTGACTCCAAAATTATTATTTGGGCAAATGATCCTTATCTTGAAAAGAAGGAAAAATATGTATTAAGTATGAAATTATCTTGTTATAAATGAGCCCTTGTGTTGAGTAAGAAATACTAGATGAGATTAAAAATTAGTGAGAATTTATATCGAGTTTTGGGAAGAATTACTACATCACTTGATTGCCTTGATGAGACTATATGAATATGCTTGTTTGTGGTTAAGAATTTTTATGTGATTAAGTTCCTAAATGAGATTCGAATCTATGCTATGAGTTCATGAAAAGAATTATTGCCTTAGAAAGATAGTGAATGAATTGAATGAAGGATGCTAAAACAATACATATACCAAATTGTGAATAGGTTGAAGATAAAGAATACTTCGAGTTAAAACATGATTATTGAAGGGTATGAGTACCCATGGTTTCTTGTACATGAATAATTGTGATTTAGAGTTAGTAAGACCTCGGGTACCGGCACTATTGAAATAAAAGATTTGAGATAAAATTTTGAGATATTGCCATGGAGCTATCTCGTATTTTTTGTGACTAAGTTCAGTAGGAGGTAAAACTAATTTTAGGTATGATAAATATTTCATGTCTTGAACTTAACAATTAGGCACTTAAGAGAAGTGTAGTAAACCTGCGCAAACGTAAGTGGGGCACTCTATATAGTCGGACTGTAATACCCTGATTTTTCAATTAATGAAAAATTATTTTTATTTTTGCACGTAGTGTGCACGTGCAATATTTTGGTTGAATTAAATCTTATGATGTGTATAAACATTTTTTTTATGTATTCTCAAATTATTTTTACAAAAGCCTTTCTTTAAATAAATAGAAAGCCTTATTTTAATTAAAAGGCCTTTTCTTAAAAGCCCAAAATGTATTTTATTTTATTTATTTTAAGAACTATTTTGGCCCAAAAATAAAGCCCATGGATTAATCTCCTTTTTATCTAAACTTGTCATGTAGAAGACTATTTTATAACTATTTTATTTTTATACAAAATTAAAGTGTACAATTTTTAGGCCTAGTTGCATGCACGTGCACTACACGTACACGTGCAATGCACACTTTTTCCATGGCCGGTTGGCACTTCTTTTGGAGGGAGTTTTGAATTTAGTCATGGTGTTCATGGAAGTGATTATGTGAATGTGGGTAGTTTTTATAACTCCTACTCTAATCTTGGCCTTCCATCCTACAACCAACTAGTGCATCCTAGCCCTCCATCTCACTCAATTTGTGTATAAATACCTCCTCTCATTCTCTATTTCTTTTACACTAGAATCATATCATAAGAGAGGTATTTTGTGAGAGTGTGTGTGTGTGCTTTTTCTGTGGAGGCCGAGTAGCATTCTGAAGACTTCGGTGTGGAACAAGGAGCAAGGAGCAAGGAGCTGCATTGCATTAAGGAGCTTTTGCGGGATTTCGATAATTTCGTCAAATAAGGTGGGTGTTTCTCAGGACTTCTAATGTAGGAATTATACCATGATTATGATATTTGTTACCATGTTTCTGAAAAAGGCAAATTCAACGTATTAGAATTCGCCTGAGTATGTTTATGATGATGATTGTGGAAGACAATTAGTGAAACAATGACACTACAAACAATGACGAATTGGGTCGGTACAGTCGACTGCCATAAGGATAAGTCGACTAGTACGAGACATCTGTTACATGTTGTTAGAAGTTTCATGACATATATGTGTATTATTAAAATGAAGTAGTAAGGCTAAACTCATATTCTTCATGATGAACATGGCTAAGTAGACATGGGCATGTGGAAAAAGAACTAGGGGACAATTAATAAAAAACTGAGAATGACTGGTACAGTCGACTGATGTTCGGAGTAGTCGACCGATGCATTGATTAAACTATGAGTATGCCTGAAATTCCATGAAATGAGATATGTTTCCATTGTGATTGTCCTAGTGTAATTGAGAATCATGTTTTATCTCCGCACGGAAGTTATGAATAAGTGTAAATGCATGTTTAAAGTATTTTCTTAAAGAAAAGATAATGTTAGTAGCTTGAAATTCCATGTTGCGATGTTACTGAACAGTAAGAAGTTTTATGTTTTTTTTTAAACATGAATGTATGTATATTGTGATTTAACATCATGATGTAAGTGTATGTAAGTACTGTAAGAAAGATAATCCCTTAATTTGAATTATGAATCTGTCCAGTCGACTGAATGCACGTAGCAAGTCGACTGAGCTGAACCTGATAATGTACTGTTAAAAAAATCCCAGGACAGACGACTGATGGATGAACAGTCGACTGTCACGTGGATAACATTTTGAACATGAAAAGTTGCGGGACAGCCGACTGGCCGTGTGCAGCAGTCGACTCTCCCGAGTGTTTATGATGAACTTGTATTGACTGTACGAGTCGACTGGTATCCTTCCAAGTCGACTGTACAGAGTAGATTTTGATATGTCAGAGATTTCAGTTTTGATTATTGCTGAAAGTTGTGAACTTTGTGATTGATGTCAATGAACTCTTTTATGGTTGTATGAATTTATATGAAAAGAATCATAGATGTGAGTTGAGAATTAAATGAACATGAAAGGCTAAGATCATGATAAGAAAGTCTGTGAGACTCTAAATTGAATTATGAGCTGAAAGTGCTTAATTGGAAGTTGTGAATTGTAAATTGAAACCAAGAGTAGCTAAGTCTCCCCCGGCAATGAAAATGAAATGAAATTGAAAAGAAGACCAAGGTTGGTCATGTGTAAATGAAATGAATAAGTCCGGTTTGGTGGAGAGGCTAACTCTAGAGCTTTGTTGTATTCATGATTCTAATATTTAATACATAGTAGAGATGTGATGAAAGTGAGAGAAAACATAAGTATGAGAACTAGAGTTTACGGTGCGGGTGTGTGAGCCGCAGAATGCATGCTTGATGAGTCAAGACATGGCGCGGGCACAACTCAGAATGATCGGACTTTAGCCACGCTTGTGGGATGTTTGGTGACTACAAGAGGATCGTTTTCAGGGAGGAGGCTGAATTGCCGTAGAATGCATGCTTGATGAGTCAAGATATGGCGTGGGGTTCCCCTCCAGGGTCCAGGACACGTGCTTGTACTCATAGATCATCTAGGATACTCACTATAATTACAGAAGTAGATTAAGTCATGGCGAGGGATTGAACCCTACGAAAATGAAGAACGAATAAGAGGCTTGCCCTCGGACCTATGTAGTATGGGATGCATAGAATCCGAACAAGTGCGCATTAGTGTCATGTAAATTAAGAAATTGCATTAAGGATTAAGTGCACAATCACGACACGACATCATTAAGATTTCCCTGTTACTTTATTTTGATATATGAACAAGTTTGTGATCTGTTAAGAAATGAGATTCGTTATACTGTTTCTGGCATAGAGAGGATGGCCATGTATAATTATCGTCGGTTGAATAAACTGACGTACCCACAGTTTTGTATGCAGGATAAATTACATGTTAAAGAGGAATGGATGCATAAAGATTTTACCATGTTGTCGTACATTTATGTAAATGTTGTATATTTTTACTTCCGCTGTGCAAATGAAAAGTGTAATATGATGTAAACTCTGATGTAAAGTGAAAAGTTTAAATTCCTTGTGAAATTGTACTCAAAGAAAGTGAAAAGATCCTGTAGAACATCTCGAATTCAGTGTTTTTGGGATTCGGGGCGTTACACGGACGGTGTACTCCGGGACTATAGACCCAGTCGGACGGTGTACTCCGAGAATGAGGTTGCTTCGATGGAGACGAATTTTTATTTTGAAATCCGGAACTATGCATAGTCGGACGGATAGTTTATCGTACTTCGGTGTATATACATATACCGGAGCTAGAGGGGCACTTGCAGGGTATTCGCACGACGAGGAGTCTGTATAGCAATCAGTTGGTGTACTCCGGGGCTGGGATCCGTCTCGTGGAATATCTGAACCTTGTTCTTACTACTGCGTAGTGTCATGGCAAGGGATCGAACTCTTTAATGTGGAGTACGTAGGTACTTGCCCTCAGTGTATTAATACAACTCCTAAACAGAAATTACACTTGGACTTACTGGTTAGCCAGTGCACCACAGAGCACTGTTTGTAAGAGATCTTGGGTTCGGAACCTGATAGTCACATTTTATTTTATTTCACTCAATTAAATTACCGAATCTGTACTTGTGTATAAGGAGGGTTTCGGTTACAGTATTTGACAAAAGTCCAAATGAACTTAGTGGCTAGTGGGTTTGGGGCTTGGGCACTGGCTGTGTGTTTTCGGCAGGTCCTGGGTTCGAAACCCACGCCACCCTTTTTATTTCTTTTGGGTTTCTATTCATGTATTGGGTTTTTTAATATGAAAAAGAGTTGGAATAAAACTTTATTATTTATATAAAATGAAATGAGAATTTCTAGAGATAATTATAAAATTTCTTGTATATTTTTAGGTGGGATTTGAAATAGTAAATGAGTTTTGACTCCAAAATTATTATTTGGGCAAATGATCCTTATCTTGAAAAGAAGGAAAAATATGTAATAAGTATGAAATTATCTTGTTATAAATGAAGCCTTATGTTAAGTAAGAAATACTAGATGAGATTAAAAATTAGTGAGAATTTATATAGAGTTTTGGGAAGAATTACTATATCACTTGATTGCCTTGATGAGACTATATGAATGTGCTTGTTTGTGGTTAAGAATTTTTATGTGATTAAGTTCCTAAATGAGATTCGAATCTATGCTATGAGTTCATGAAAAGAATTATTGCCTTAGAAAGATAGTGAATGAATTGAATGAAGAATGCTAAAACAAGACATATACCAAATTGTGAATAGGTTGAAGATAAAGAATACTTCGAGTTAAAACATGATTATTGAAGGGTATGAGTACCCATGGTTTCTTGTACATGAATAATTGTGATTTAGAGTTAGTAAGACCTCGGGTACCGGCACTATTGAAATAAAAGATTTGAGATAAAATTTTGAGATATTGCCATGGAGCTATCTCGTATTTTTTGTGACTAAGTCCGGTAGGAGGTAAAACTAATTTTAGGTATGATAAATATTTCATGTCTTGAACTTAACAATTAGGCACTTAAGAGAAGTGTAGTAAACCTGGGCAAACATAAGTGGGGCACTCTATATAGTCGGACGGTTTACTCCGGGACTATAGACCCAGTCGGACGGTGTACTCCGAGAATGAGGTTGCTTCGATGGAGACGAATTTTTATTTTGAAATCCGGAACTATGCGTAGTCGGACGGATAGTTTATCGTACTTCGGTGTATATACATATACCGGGGCTAGAGGGGCACTTGCGGCGTATTCGCACGACGAGGAGTCTGTATAGCAATCAGTTGGTGTACTCCGGGGCTGGGATCCGTCTCGTGGAATATCTGAACCTTGTTCTTACTACTGGGTAGTGTCATGGCAAGGGATCGAACCCTTTAATGTGGAGTACGTAGGTACTTGCCCTCGGACCTATGTAGTATGGGATGCATAGAATCCGAACAAGTATGCATTAGTGTCATCTTAGAATAAAATATCTGCATTAGGCATTATGGCATCGCATACACTTACATGTTTAGTGTAATCACATTTTACACTTTAATTTGCATTCAAATTGTATTTTGATAAAGTATTGAGATTATTATATGTACGGCATAGAGAGGATGCCGAGTATAACATTTTCGTTAGTTGTAAGTAACTGACGTGCCCACAACTTACTATGCAGGTAATAGAAATTTTTATGAAGAAGTAAAGATGTTATGATGCTGTAGATAAAGTTGTATAAGTTGTATTTTGTTTCCATTTTCGTATTTCTTTTATTCTTCTGCTGTGTAAACTAAATGTAAAGAACTTTGTTGTATGATGAAAAGTTTTAATTTTCTTGTAAAATTGTACGAAGTGAAGTGTAAAGATCTTGTGGAATCTCGAATTCGGTCTTATATGTAATTCGGGGCGTTACAGATGGTATCAGAGCCAGGTTTCGACACCGGGGCGTGGAGCATGTCTATATAGTCGGGCGGAGGATTTCGGGACTATAGACCTAGTCGGGCGGAGGATTCCAGAACTGTGGTGAACCCTCAATTAAATCCGGGACTGTTATTGATCGGGTGGTGGATTCTGGGATCATAACTAGTCGGGCAGATAGGAGGGCGGCTCAATTAAATCCAGGATTATGATTGATCGGGGCGGTGGATTCTGGGATCATGAATAATCGGGCGGATAGAAGAGCAGATACTCCATAACGGCTAGAAAGGAGATCCTGCACTAGATTGTGCATGCCCATGCTGTAACACCCTAGTATTCATTTATGAGATTTTGTGATTTTACGTATTGTGCACGTATGGTTTCATTTGTATAATTTCTTTTATAAAATATTTTTATATAAGTATTTGTTCTCTTTATTTTTCCAAAAATATTCTCTTTAAAAGCCTGATTAAAATCTAGGCCTAATTGTCTTTAAGCCCACTCTATTTTATTAATTAAATTAATTATTCAAGCCCATGGTTAGTTTTGGCCCATTAGTGAGCCCATTTAGTTTAATTCTCTTTTGAAATGGTCTAACTTGTAGTGTAGACTCATTTCATAGACAATTAAATTTTTTGCATGAACAAATTTGTAAATGAGGGACACTAGGTGGCATGTGCATGTGCATTGCACACCTCCTTTCACTCAAGGCCGGATGGGATAATGGACAAAGAGAGAGGGAGAGATGGAGCTAGTGGAGAGATAGTTATCTCATCATGGGTAGTTGCTACAACTTCCTAACTCATCCTAGCCTTTGATCTCTAACCATTTGATTTAATCCTAGCCATCTATTCTCATCCAAAAAATGTATAAATACCCCTTTGTTCTTCTCATTTAGTACACTAGAAAATTGATTAAGAAAGAAAAGATTAAAGTGAGAAAAGATTGAGAGTTTTTGGTGAGTAAAAGATTTAGGAGTTTTTGTGTGTGTGCGCTCATCCAAGGAGAGGCCGGACTACATCCAAGGAGGGGGAGCTCGGGTTTGCTACACCAAGGAGGAGGAGACACCTTTGAGGCACAATCTAGGAGGAGAAGGATCCATTCGTGCATTCTAGGAGATTTCTAGGAGCTTTCTATTCGTTTTTCTCCAAATAGGTGGGTGTTTCTCATGCTTCTAAAATCTAGATACCATGCTAGGAATGATTTGATGAAATTGTTAAAGAACAACTAGTTGGAATTGGACTCATGTTTGCTTAATTAGAGATGAGATGGTAATTTAGAAAAATGTTTGTTAAAATGGTTGCTAGTTGATTATTTGTGAATTGAAGTGTTAGAAACTATCATGATTGCCATGATAGATGTCTATGAATTATGCTATGTGAAGAAATTTATGATTATGAGACAAGGGATGAATTGAATGCTTCATGTGGAATTGTTTGTTTAAATTAAATTAAACTCTATTGCAGGAAAGAGGAGAATTTTGTGTTCTAAATTGATGTAGATGGTTAAATAATGAGAGAATGAAGAAATAAAGTATTTTTTTGTAGAAATTTATATTGTAAATTTTGTGAAAATGAAATTGTTCTAAATGTCAAAATTATGGACATAGAACACCAAATGTGATCATAAATGCATGTGTTACTGGTAAATAATGAATTAAAAAAATACTAGTTTACCGTATTTGTATATACATTAAAATCTGGAGAGTTTTGACTCAAAAAGAGAAGAAAAAAGAACTAAAAACATTTTGGGAATTTGAAAAAAACTAGTAGCACAGTCGACCGATTATATTGAAACAGTCGACCGTCCTGATTATTTGTTTTCGAGTTCAAATATTTTACGGAACAGTCAACCGTCCTGATTAATTGTTTTCGAGTTCAAATCTTTTACGGAACAGTCGACCGATTATATTGAAACAGTCGATCGTCCTGATTATTTGTTTTTGAGTTCAAATCTTTTACGGAACAGTCGACCGACCATAGCTTGACAGTCGACTGCTCTGATTATTTATTTTCGAGCTTTAGAACCTCGCAGAACAGCCGACTGGCCATGCTTAACAGTCGACTGCCCTCAGAAAAATGAAATTATATTGTTTATGCATGGAATTGTGAATGAAATTGAAATTGAATGACTTGATGAATTATGAAAGAACATGAATATACAAATGTCATGAAAATGAAGTGGAAATTAATGTTAATCATTAAAAGAGAACTTATGAGTATGAAAGACTCAAGTTTGTGATTGTGAATTGAAATTGAGAAGTAGAGTGTAGCTAAGCCTCATACCGACATTGAAAAGAAATGAATTGAAATGAAATTTGAAATGAAAGGACCAAGATTTGGGTCGTACTGAACGAATGGTTAAGATCGATATAGTGGAAGGGCTAACTCTAAAGAATTGATTTTGTTCATGATTCAAATAACTAAGGATTAGATACATAGTGAAGATGTGATGAAAATAAGAGAAAATTACGAGTATGAAGGCCTCGGTGCTACGGTGTGAGAGTATTCACAGGCTGTCTTCACGATGCGTCATGACATGACGTAGATATGTCTCCAGGAGTCTGTACTGCAGGCGAAGCTTGTGGGGTGTTTGGTGACTGTGGGTGGTGTCATGTCCCATGACGGAGGCTGAATTGTCCATAGGTTCTTCACGATGCATCGTGACATGACGTGGAATTCCCCTCCAGGCTGTCTGGACATGAGCTCGTAACTCATAGAACATCTAGGATACTTATCGTAGTTATAGTAGTAGTTTAAGTCATGACGAGGGATTGAACCCTACAAGATGAAGAACAGTTAAGAGCTTGCCCTCAGACCTATGTAGTATGGGATGCATAGAATCAGAACAAATGCGCATTAGTGTCATCTAATATAAACAACTGCATTAAGGACTAAGTGCACTGCACAACACGACATCTATAGGATTGTCCCTTGTAGTTCTGTTTGTGATCAAGTTTGTGATTGTTTTAGTATTTGAGAATCGTTATACTGTTTCGGCATAGAGAGGATAGCCGTGTATAATATTTCGTCGGTTGTAAGCAATTGATGCGCCCACAGTTTTTATGTAGGGTAAAGTGATTAACAAGACTAAGAGAATGCATGTTGATTAAAGATTGATTCAAGAGTTGTACATTTCAATTCATGTAAATTGTTGTAAATTACTTCCGCTGTAAATATGTAATGAAATTGTAAACTCTGATGTAACAAAAAGTTTTTTTATTTCCTTACAAAATTGTACGAAAGAAGTGTAAAGATCCTATGGAACTTCGAATTCAGTTGTATTTGGAATTCGGGGTGTTACACATGCTCAGCGAGAACACTAATTTCCGAATGGGGGGTGTCTGTAACACCCCGTGTTAAAATATATATATGTGTGTGTGTGTGTGTGTGTGTGTGTGTGTGTTGAATATGTTGAAAAGGTAATAAGAGTTGGCTGTTGAAATATTCATGGATGGCAATTAGGTAAAATATCATTAAAAATGTGAGTGGAAGGAGAGGCCCACATGGTAATGAAACAGCAAAAGCAATTGTACTTGATTGTTTCGGCTGTTGACTTCGTCAAAAGCATGATGACGTGGCTTCATGTGGGGGCCCACCCGGGGTAATTGTACTTCGGCTGTGCATACGGGAAGAGAGGGTATGGGAAATTGTCCCATATCGGTAAGAAATAAGATTAAAATAATATATAAATATAATAGCCTGTGATCAAGAGTCACCTAATCGGTTAACCACCTTTTGAGAGGCAGCCTGTGGTGGGCAGTTCTACTACATAGTATCTAATTTGTCTTCTAAATTGTATAAATTGTCTGAGCTAGGGGCAGGTGCGTTACAAGAAGTGCTGGGCTTGTGGAGTGGAGCTAGGAGCTTTCCCTGGGAGACTTTCATTTGTGCATCAAAAGAGGTGGGTATCTTATTTATTTTCTAATTATGCTTAGAAATCATGTTTAGGGATTATGTGGTAATTCTAGTCTAGTTCTAATGATTCTTGCTAATTTTTATACATGCTGTAATGATGAAAATGTACCAATATGAGTTGCATGGTGTGTTAATTTAAGTATATGACTAAAATGATATGATAGAATGAGGGAAGTGATAAATTAAAAGCATGTTTATGAATGCTAGGCACAATTGCAAAAAATGAGTATCTTTTGTTGCATGATTGTTGTCTTGAACAAAATTAGACAATTTATATACAAGAAATGTGATAATTATTGAAGAGAAACTAGAAATAAATTGGGAAAATAAAATGGGTATTGTTGATTAATGAAGAAACTCACATTAATTGAAAGTTAGACAAATTTAGCATAGTTATATCGACTTTTTTTATTTCTCTTATAAAGAAAAATGTCTAATTTGGGAAAAGAGGATTAAATACTCATAAAAAGGGATGAAATCAGTAAGATATTATTTTTTGTGACATATGAATATTTATATTATTGTTAAAAAGAAAATAGAAGTTTTAATCAATTTCGTATATGTATATGCTTTAGAAAGTGAATATGTGTAAAATGGGTATAAATACCCTTAAATATAATTAATTACAGTAATCGAGATATTCTAGAGTTTAGAAATATTTATTTTATAATGTTAATTTAAGGAAAGAAAAATGGGAAACTTTAGTTGAAAAATAAAGAAACGAGAAATAAACAGAGGACTAGTATTTAAAGTATGTAACTACTTATATATTAGTTAAGCACTTCTCTCAGGCTAGCAGGGCGTGAGTGCACCTAAGCATGCCACGTGGCGATTTGGGCGGGGCGTGAGGTCTCCGGTTAAAGCAAACTCCTTTGGAAAAATTTTCTTTTTGTGTTTTTTTATAGTTTTGGAGTTTTAAAAATCTAGAAAATTGTGCAAATAATTTTAAAATATTATGATGACAACATAAATATTTCTGACTAATTTTTTTTTTTTTTGAAGATTAAGAGATATTTTCGTGATAGATATGATTTAATATACAATGTGTATGATTAAGGGGTTAAGAATTGATTGTGGTGAAAAGAAAAGTGATGGATTTTTGAATAATAAATTTCTAAGTATAAATCTCAAGAGTTGATATTTAATTCATTAATAATTTTTTGTTGAAAGTTAGATGAACATGAAAGAAGAATAGCTTTGTGGAAATGAATAAATTGAGTTTTCATGAATGATAGAACAAGAGTAAGATGAATTGATTAAGATGTGAATGAATAGAGTTGAAGATGTGAATAAAGTAAAGTTTAATACATGAATATTGAAGGGTATGAGTACCCATGATTTATGGAACATGAAAGGTTGCGATCTAGAGGTTTAGTGAGACCCGGATAACGACAAATATTGAAGATTTAGTAAACTTGGGCAAACGTGAGTGGAGGGCCTTTATATAATCAGGTGGTGGATTCCGGGACTATAGACCAAGTCGGGCAGTTGATTCCGGGACTGTGGTTGCTTGCGATGGAGGCGAGCCTTAATTAAATCCGGGACTATGTGTAACACCCAGTAATTTCAAATATTATATATATATATATATATATATATATATATAAAGCAAATGCTCCATTGAAAACGGGTCTATTTTTCACGGGTTGGAAAACAGCGATCTGAGCCATTGGATCACTCTTGATCGTGATCAACGGCTCAGATCTGAGCCGCCCAACACCCGTTCTCACTAATTGGTGGAGGGTTATTTTGGAAATTTCGTCTCAAATAACTCTTCACCTCACAGATTCTAAAAAAATTAATATAACCTAGGCCGTTGCTGGGAACAACGGCCTAGGTTATAAAAATTGAGAACAAGGTCGTTGTTCCAAACAACGGCCTATGATTCAATTTTTTATAACCTAGGCCGTTGTTCCCAGCAACGGCCTCGGTTATATTCATTTTTTCAGAGCGAATCAGGCGAAGAGTTATTTGGGACGAAATTCCCAAAATAACCCTCTGCCACTTAAGTGATATTGGGTGATGGGCGGAGGCGATCTGAACCGCTGATCACGATCAAGAGTGATCCAATGGCTCGGATCGTTGTTTTCCAACCCGTGAAAACAAACCCGTTTTGAATGGAGCATTTGCCTATATATAATATGAGGTGATGGAAAACATGTAAATAATGTGAACAGGGGGCCCACACATTGAGAAACAGCAGCACGAACTACTTATGTTGTGGCTGACGTCATCAGATAACGTCCGCGGGGTGGGGCCCACCTCAGGGACTTGTGAGGAAAAACAGTGATTGGCTGCTGACGCTGATGACGCGGGGGGGGGGGGGGGGGATCGGGGGCGTAGGGGCTGTTTTCTTTCTCACGGAAAGTAACGAGAAAGTTTATGAAAATAGTCTCATATCGGAAATACAATAGAATAAAATAACTATAAATAATATAGCTTGTGATCAAGAGTCACCAATCCGGTTAACCACCTTTTGAGAGACAGTCTGTGGTGGGAAATTGTACTATACTATAAATAATTGTATAAATTTTCTGAGCCTGGGGCAGGGGCTTACAAAAGGTATCAGAGCCGACTTTCGACACTGAGTGTAGGGCATGTCTATATAGTCGGGCGGTAGATTCCAGGACTATAAACCCAGTCAGACGGTGGATTCCGGGACTGTGGTGATGTAATACCCCAGATTTTTAAAATGTTTTTTGAGATTAATAAATGAATTTAAATGACTTTTTGGTGATTTAATAAATATTTTTTCTGAAATTTACCTTTTTACACTTGAAAAACACGTGCAAATATTTTCCTGAGAAGTTGAAAATAAAAAATTATTTTTGGGAAACTCATTATTTATTATTAGATATTATTTGAGAATTTTATGGATTTTTTTGATAATTATTGGATCTATTTGCAAAATTTACAAAAAGAAGGACTTTTGTGCAAAATTACCACTTGGAGTAAAAACTCCGAATTTTCATATTTTTGGGATGGGCATGATGCCTAGTCAACTCAGAGGTAAAGAGTTTACTTTTTTTTTAATGAAATTTTTTATTTTGCAAGTTTTGATAAAGAAGGGTCTTTTTGCAAATTTGCCACTTAGATGGGCAAAAATGCAATTTTGTTTTTCTGGGTTTCTCAAACAGTGCCGGCTGATACAAGAGGGCCATGTTTGATTTTTAAAACTCAATTAAGGTTGTTTTATTCAGTTTCGAAGTATAAGGATTTATATATGTAAAGGTAAATTTAAAAGAGATATTTAGCAAATCTATTCAAAACCCTAGATACATCAAATCCCAGCCTATATAAGGTGAGGTGCGGCCGTTTCTTTCCTGCACAACACAAAGAAATTTCTTATTATTATTTTCTTGGAGTTTTAGGCGAGGATCTTGGTTTTCTTGCAAAATGATGGATTTTTCTTATTCTTTATTATCTTCGGTTGATTCTTCAATAAGGTGAGTGACATTTGTTTGATTTATTTTTGTTCTAAGCATGTTTTATGTGATAATTTTTTGATTAGAAAGTATGTTAGGGATTGTATGATTGATATGGTGAATTTGATGAGTACATGAGTTAAAAATTGATTCTTTTCATGAAACTATGCCATTGATGAATTAAAATATACTGATCCACGTTTTCAATCATTAAGTGGAAACCTTGATTCCCAAGGGTAGGCCTTTTGGTTTCTTTATCTGCATGAGTGTATGTTAGTTTCTTAGCAAAAAAATAAATTAAATTAAAACAAAAACAGTGAGTATGTTTGTTGAGCTCTTCATTTAATACTGCCAATAAAATAATGAGTAGAAATACTGCCAATAAAATATTTATGACCATATTGACTATACTTGCACTTTGATGCATCACCTCCATGAACTATTTCAATTATATGTTATCATTTATCTTGAAATTGATGTTAATTTCCACGACTTGAATTATCAGAGGAAGTATTTAACATGAGGTTCATGTTTTTCTAGCCCACTGACCTTTTCTGGTATTGCAGTGACTTCTGCCCTCGGTTTAGTGTTTATTTGCTTGGTTTTTAATGTTAATTTGTCAAATTATGTGAGCGTAACCATTATACATGCATATGCATAAGCATGAGTTCCTTCTATATTCCAGAATTCCTTTGCAGCCAGTATTTTATTTATTCGTCGTGTGTATTATTTTATGAAACTATACTATAATGTGACTGAACACTCAAAAATAAAAATCCCTCTGCATTCAGAAAGAAAATCGCTGAGTAAAATTTGCCAATTGAATTCCCATAATTTAAAAGGACTGCAAAAAGCACTGTAAACACATCAGTGAAAGGTCTACACACACACACACACACACACACACACACACACACACACACACACACACACACACACACACATATATATATATATGCTTTATTTCAACAAAAGGGACTTCTATATCTTGTATATATATCCAGCATAGAGTTTAATTCCTATATCCTGCTATAGTTCAATGTTCTATATCCTGCATATAGTGTATCTGCTATATCCTGCATATAGTGCATCTGCTATATCCTGCTTATAGTTCAAATTTCATATATCTTTCAACTCAGTGAAGAGGGAGTTCTATATATAACATATATAAGTATACACAGATACTTCTTTCTACATCATATATATGCATGTATATACCTCACTTCAGTAATTCCTTCTTTGTATCAGATACGTGTGTATATATCAGTGAAGGGAGTTTGTCTATATCTTCTATAACCTACATATGCTTCCATTTC
The DNA here is from genome assembly GCA_017893485.1 of Hemerocallis citrina. NCBI lineage: Eukaryota > Viridiplantae > Streptophyta > Magnoliopsida > Asparagales > Asphodelaceae > Hemerocallis > Hemerocallis citrina. The sequence goes on from CM030367.1 coordinate 126,262,066, forward strand.
AATAAAATATCATCTTCTATATATATATATATATATATATATATATATATATATATATATATATGGGGAAAAAGGGGTATGAGCAACTTGCTCATTTAGTAAATAAGTAATTGATGATGTGGCATGCATGTAATTGGAACATCCTTAAAAGGGTTAGTTGTCCAATGTATCACATGCATGCCACATCATCAATTGCTTATTTACTAAATGAGCAATTGCTCATACCCCCCTTTTCCCATATATATATCTTCTTCAACAATAGAGTATTTTCCTATACCTGCTTATATTTAAACTCCTATAACCTGCATACAAATCATCCTTTATATGACCTGCATAAAGCTTAATTTTCAACAAAGGGCATTTTCTTAATAATCTGCTTATGTTTCACTTCAAATCAGTAAAAAGGGATTTTCTATATATATATTAGTTATCATATATATACTCATATTTTTCAATCAGTGAAAGGGATTTCTATAGATTATATACATATAGTAATATATATATATATATATATGTGTGTGTGTGTGTGTGTGTGTGTGTGTGTGTGTGCGCGCGCGCGCGCTTCATCACAGTAAAGGGTTTTCTGTATCTTTTATATATGCATTTTAATCAAAAGCTGCATACAAGAAAGGGATTTATATACACTTTGTGCCCACTGCTTTTCAAATAAAGAGGATCTCCTCCTATATATATAGATACTTATATACAAACAATGTGAATGAATGAATTTCTGTGAGTATGTTAACACTGATATGAAGTGACTAAAATGAAAGATTCATTTTATATTAATGGTTGAGTTGTGAATCTCTAGGAGTTGAGTGGGAGTCCTGTAAATCGGTAGATGAGATTTTGTTGATTTAGACCAGTTGGGTCTTGGGGTTGTTGTTGTGAAATTAAGTCCGGCAGGATGCACTAACTCTAGAGATGAGGAATTTGTATTTTAATAATAACCAACTTAAGGACAGACACTATTGGAAATGTGATGGGACTTAGGAAACGTAAGTATGTGCTCTTGGTTTAGGTCCAACGGATGCATTCCAGGACTTGTGTGTTATTCTGTCTCGAGAGGACATTTGTATGTTTGCGTGTCGAGGGTCTGCAGACCTATTTACGCATGCAGGGTGCATTCGCATGTTGAGGGTCGGCGGGCCTATTCACGGGATGTACCTGGTGTATCTGCATGTCGAGGGCCTCGCAAGCCTATTCGTGGGGTACAAGGCAGGGAGGTGATTCTCCGATTTTGTTGAGCTGTTCTTACATGATGTTTGTGCAGCGAGTATTGTGATGCCTATTCGCGGAGTATTCTGGATCATGTTTTCATCACCATAGTAGGATTAGTTGCATAACGAGGGATTTAACCCTATTAAGTGGAGAACGATAAGGGCTTGTACCGGACCTATGTATTATGGGATGCATAGAATCCGACAAGTATGCATTAGAGAGTCAGCATATAGCATTGATATTTTCTTGACTTGGTTTTATGCATGTTGTTTTTCTGTTTTTCTACACTTAACACTTAGTCTAGTTTCACTTGATGTTTTCATACCCTACTATTTACTATTTCATATTCCTTGATGTTTTCATGTTTTATTTATTGTTATTTCTTATCTCATTTATTCTTACTGTTAATGCATGTTGTTTATGACTTTGTCCCTTATGCTTTATTTATGTTGTTTTTTTTTAATGTCACTCACACCGTTATGGCTGACCACTGTAGTTTTGGGGGTTAGGGTTATCTCTAGCCTCATGTTTTACAGGTAGATGCCTATAGCTTGGGATTTGGATGCTTGAGATAGAATGATGATTATGGCTTATGTAAATTGTAAAAGAATGTGTTGTAAGAGAAAAGATTGTAATTCAAGATGTTTGTTTTTCTTCTGTGTTTTGTAAAGAATTAATTTAATAAAAGTTGAAAAAATTTATCTGTATTTTTTGCTATGTTTACTATTACAATTGAGGTTGATGCTGGGAATTGTGCCACGTATTTCTGAGATATCATATTAAAAATTCGGGGCGCTACAGGTGAGCCCTCAATTAAATCCAGGACTGTGATTGATCGGGCAGATAGGAGGGCAGCTCAATTAAATTCTGGATTATGATTGATTAGGGCGATGGATTTCGGGATCATGATTAATAGGGCAGATAGAAGAGCTGATGCTCCGCATCGGCTAGAAAGTAGATCCTGCACTAGATTGTGCATGCCACGTACTCAGTGAGGACGGTGATTTCTGAAGGGGGTGTATATAACACACCGTAATTTCAAATATATATATATATGGCAAAAGAGTAATAAAAGTGGAAAATGCAGCAAGCAGCAGGCGTGCTTTGTTGAGGCAATGACGTCAGCAGAGCAGGGCCCACCCGGGATTGAGAATGAGAGACATTGTTGCTGTCTCTTTGAGTGGATGACGTGGGCATGGGGCCTACTGGTTGGCACCGTGCTCACGGGAGAAAGAGAAGGAGAATGGATTAAAAATAGTACCACATCGGGAAATACACTAAATAATTAACTATAAATAATATATCCTGTGATCAAGAGTCACCAATCTGGTTAACCACCTTTTGAGAGGCAACCTGTGGTGGGTAGTTGTACTTTACTATAAATAATTTGTCCGATAAAGTGTATAAATTGTCTGAGCTTAGGGCAGGGGCGTTAAAAATGGTATGAAAGCCAGGTTTCGACAGCGAGTGTGAGGCATGTCTATATAGTCGGGCGGTGGATTCCGGGACTATAAACCCAGTCGAGCGGTGGATTCCTGGACTGTGGTGAGCGATCCCAGTCAGGTGGTGGATTCTGGGACTGTGGTGAGTGAGACAAGCCTCAATTAAATCTGGGACTATGACTGATCGGGCGGTAGATTCCGGGATCATAATTCGTCGGGCGGATAGGAGAGCAGATGCTCCACATCGGCTAGAAAGTAGATCCTGCACTAGATTGTGCATGCCCCGTACTTTGCGAGGAAGCTAATTTCTGAAGGGGGGGTGTATGTAACACCCCGTAATTTCAAATATAATATATATATATATATATATATATATATATATATATATATATATATATATATATATGAGGTGATGGCAAACATGTAAATAATGTGAACAGGGGGCCACACATTGATAAACAGCAGTACAAGTAGCCTACGTTGCGGCTGACCATCAGATGACGTCAGCGGGGTGGGGCCCGCTCGGGGGACTTGTGAGGAAAAACTACGGTTGGCTGCTGACGCTGATGATGTTGGGGGGGGGGGGGGGCACGAGCGTGGGTGCTATAGTCTTTCTCACGGAAAGTAGAGAGCGAATGTATGAAAATAGTCCCATTTCGGGAATACAATAGAATAAAATAATTATAAATAATATAGCTTATGATTAAGAATCACCAATCCGGTTAACCACCTTTGAGAGGCAGCCTGGATGGGTAGTTGTACTATACTATAAATAATTTGTCTGATAAATTGTATAAATTGTCTAAGCCTGGGGCAGGGGCATTACGCTATGATTGGTTTGACTGTGGACTCCAGAATCATGAATAGTCGGGTGGATGGTAGGCCGTACTCCAATGTATATGCGTATACCGGGGCTAGAAGGACACTTGCAGGAAGTTCGCACGAGGATTTCCGTATAAGCTTGACGGTGGACTCCAGGGTTGGGATCTGTACTCGTGGGACATCTAAAACTTGTTTCATTACTGGGTAGTATCATGGAGAGGGGTTAAACCCTTTAATGTGGAGTACGTAGGTGCTTGCATTCGGATCTATGTAGTATGGGATGCATAGAATCCGAACAAGTATGCATTAGTGTCATTTAGCGTAAACACCTGCGTTAGGCATTAAGCCATCTTACATACACTTACATGTTTAGGATAGTCACTTTCACACTTTGTCTTTACATTCAAGTTTGTGCATGTTAAAATAAGTAAGTCGTTATATTTTCGGCACAGCAAGGATGGCCGTGTATAATATTGTGTCGGTTATAAGCAACCGACGTGCCCACAGTTTCAAATGCGGACTTTGGATTTGCAAGAAGACATAAAGATGATTGAATGCTAAATATTGTTCCCGTTTTAAGTTATTGATGTTTAAATTGTACAGTTAAATCATGTTGTACTTCATTTATTTTTTGCTGCGTTGTTGTTGTAAAAGAATTTGATGTAATAATGTTTCAAAATTCCTTATAAAATTGTACGAAGTGAAGTGTAGATCCTGTTGAGCTACGAATTACCGTATTTTGGTATTCGGGACATTACAGAGTGGTATCAGAGTCATGCTTCAATAAGCAGTACAAATTTACAAGGACGACACATTAGGGTAGACATTAAATTGTGAGTTCAGGTTATAGAGATTTAAGTGTAAGTAGTTTACATTTGTGTTGCTCTATACGCTGATATTTCTCCTTCTTTTCCCTATAAGATGGCCAATCAACATGACCTCAAGGATGAGGTGGATTGGTTCGTTCCTTTCGAAGAAGAGGAAGAGCCAATAGAGGAAGAAGAATACCCAGAAGAAATAGAAGAAGAACTACCAGAATCCAGGGATATTACTCCACCTCCACCTGATTCCCTAGAAGAATCCTCAGATGAAGAACATATTCAAGATGACCAAGGCGACATTATTGCTTCTCTTCGGACGGAGTTGGATGCCCAGAAGTAGAGAGTAAACCACTTAGAAGCACAGTGGGCGGAAGACAGAAAGCGCATCCAAGAACTGAGTTACCAAGTGTGGGAACTTAAGATGCACTGGCACGTGAATGCCCGACACTTCGCCAAACTGGACCACAAAACTCGTTGGGACAAGCAGGAGCGTCATCAGAAGTTTGAAGATATGAAAAAAGTGATCCGTGAACTATGGGGAAATCTCAGAGAAGCCAAGAGAAACCGTAGGATCTAGGATGTCTTTATGTTAAAGTGGTGTAATGGATGTAATGGAGCAAGTTTTCTTTTCGAATGTAAAAAGTTTAACTTTGGAATGAATAAAATTTTGTTGAAAGAATGTAAAGTTGTGTTATTTATGGTGATTAATGACAAATTTTATGACCCAGAAATGGCTGGACAAAGGAACCAAAACGGCAAAGGGCACAGTGGTAAGAACAATGGACTTGACCTGGAAACCGAACTAGCTCGAGTGTACCAAACCTTGAATGCCTTCGCCGCCAATGTTGTCAGGAACACTAGGCCGGGGCCAGCTATACAGGTCCCTGAAGTAATCAAACTAGTGGAGTCATTCAAAAGGATGAAGCCACCGGTGTTTGAGGGCCAGGCCAATCCAGACGCAGCCGACGACTGGATCAGGCAGATTGAGACGGTCTTTGAAGTTCTGGAGACCCCCAAGGTGAGTAAGGTGAAGCTGGCCACCATCCAGCTGGAGAAAGATGCAGGGGTTTGGTGGCAATCACTGAAGAAGACCTTGGGCAATGTGCAGATCACCTGGGAGGAGTTCCTAGCAGAATTTCAAAGCCACTACTTTCCCATGGATGTATAGGATAAGAAAGCCATGGAGTTCTTAGGCTTGCAACAAGGAGGCATGATGGTGCGAGAGTATGAAACAAAATTCAATCAGCTCTCCAGGTATGCGCCGGAAATGGTTCTGGACGAAGCTAAGAATGCACGAAAGTTCGAGCAAGGTTTCTGGCCAAGCTTGAAGACTCGAATGATACCCCTTGGTATCAGAAGGTTTGAGAAGTTGGTCCGGAGAGCCGCCACTATTGAGGTCGACATGGAGCAGTACCATGTGGCACAGAACAGGAGGAACACCTGGAACACTGGAAAGAGACCTGCAGCACCAAGCAATTTCAGGGGACAGCCCCCAGCACAGCTGTTCAAACCCACCAGAGCAAATGCTGTTGCAGTGACTGGAAGGTTACCCACCTGCTACAGATGTGGAGAGGGCCACATTACTACTGGGTGTACAAAGCCGCAAGAGGCTAGGACTTGTTTCCATTGTGGCAAGGAGGGCCACATCAAGCCATATTGCCCTCAGTTCCAGCGGGAAGGGCCAAGTCAGAAGCATGCCAACCCAGGGTAGAAACCATACTGGCAGGGGCGAGTATTCGCTCTAACCGAAGCTGATGCTAATGATGCAGACAACGTCATCACGGGTATGGAAGAAACTGATTAGGGTCATCTATTGTTATTTCCAGTTTATGTAATGAATGTTATGTAATGAGAGTACTCTTTATGTAACAGGAGAAATTCAAATAAATGGAATGAAAGCATCAGTTTTATTTGATACGGGATCATCTCACACATTTGTGTCACCTTCATTTGCAAAACGATGGGGATTCGAACCGAAAAAAATTCTGACAGTTCTATCTGTAGCTATCCCGTCAGGAGAAACATTGACTACCGACTGATATTATGAAGGGTGTGATCTTGAGATTGGAGGTAGAATCTTTGGCATCGACCTCATTGAGTTGGCAGTTTTAGGGGTCGACATCATCATTGGCATAGACTGGATGTCAATCTACAATGCCACTATTGAGTGCGAGAGTAAGGAAGTTGTGGTAAAGGCACCAGGTGGACCAGCAGTTACATTTCAAGGAAAGAGGAAGTGCAAACAATTGGTAGAAACTCTGACTAAGCAGAAGGTCCCTAAGAAGTGAAGCAGATTCCAGTAGTCTGAGATTTTCCAACAGTGTTTCTAGAAAATCTACTCAGGCTTCCACCTCAGCGGGATGTACAGTTTAGCATCTCCGTTCAGCCAGGGAGTACACCCATTTCTAAGGCACTGTACAGAATAGCGCCGGTAGAACAAGATGAGATCAAGAAGCAGATTGAGGAGTTGTTGGGCAAAGGATTCATCAGACCAAGTGCGTCACCTTGGGGAGCACCAGTTCTTTTGGTAAAGAAGAAAGATGGATCGATAAGGATGTGCATCGATTACAGAGAATTGAACAGGGTGAAACTACAGAACAAATATCTGATTCCTCGAATCGATGATCTATTCGACTGTCTGCAAGGAGCAACTGTCTTCTCTAAGATAGATCTACGGTCGGGTTATCACCAGGTCCGAGTGAAGGAAGAAGATGTGAACAAGACGGCATTCAGAACTCGACATGGTCATTATGAATTCTTGGTCATGCCGTTCGGAGTAACCAATGCACCCGCTATCTTCATGGACATGATGAACAGGGTCCTGCAGCCGTTCATCGATTCTTACATCGCTGTGTTCATCGACGATATACTGGTCTACTCCAAAACAGAAGAAGAGCATGCTGGACACCTAGCAGAGGTACTGAAGAAGTTGCAGGATCAGAAGTTGAATGCAAAGTTGTCTAAGTGTGACTTCAAGAAAACCGAAGTTGCCTTCCTGGGTCACATCCTTTCTAAGAAGGGAGTGGCTATTGACCCACAAAAGATTGAGGCAGTAAAAGATTGGCCAAGACCGACTACAGTGAAAGAGACAGAAGCTTCTTGGATTTAACTAGCTACTACAGAAGGTTCATTCAGGGCTACGCCCAGATAGCCGTGCCACTCACGAGGCTTACAAGGAAAAATGTGAGTTTTAAATGGTCGAAATAGTGTGAGTCTAACTTTTAGGAGTTGAAGGAGATGTTGACTACCGCTCCTATTCTTGCTTTGCCAAGAGCAGGAGTTGACTATGATGCCTACAGCGATGCTTCCCATCACTGATTGGGTTGAATGCTGATGCAAGAGGGGAAGGTAATAGCTTATGGGTCTAGACAGCTGAGACCGCATGAGAAAAATACCCGACTCACGATTTGGAGTTGGCAGCGATCATCTTTGCATTAAAGCAGTGGAGGAATTATGTGTACGAGGGAAAAGTTAACATGTACACGAATTATAAGAGCCTGAAGTACATCTACCAGCAGAAGGATCTGAATCTAAGGCAGCGGAGATGATTGGAAGTGTTGGAGGATATCTGACTCGAAATAAAGTACCATCCAGGCAAGGCCATTGTGGTGGCTGATGCGGTCAGCCGGAAGAGCAGTTTGTCTCTTTTGGTCACAACTCAGGAGAAGTTGGCAGAGGAACTTGATCGAGCAGAGATTGAGGTGGTGTTGCAAGGATTGGGGGCTTCCTTAGCTCAGTTAAGACTTCAACCCACATTGAGGGAAAAGGATCATCGACAGTTAGAAGACCGATCCAAAGATTCAGGAGATGAGAGGGCAGGTTGGCATCGGCAGGTTAACAGAATTCCAGATGAGAGATGAAGTATTGTGGTTTGGAGAGCGGTTGTGTGTGCCTAATCAAACAGAGCTGAAGGAGAGTATTCTACAGGAAGCGCATGCCTCTTTACTATCCGTACATCTGGGGAGTACCAAGATGTATAAGGACATTAGGTAGTACTTTTGGTGGTCAGGAATGAAGCGGGATGTGGCTGAGTTCATAGCTAGATGTGCAGTTTGTCAGCAAGTCAATGCCGAAAATCATAAACCTAGAGGTTTGTTGCAGCCACTACCCATTCCGGAGTGGAAGTAGGACAATATCAGCATGGACTTCATCACAGGAATGCCAAGGAGTTCCGAAGGCAATGATGAAATTTAGGTGATAGTGGACCGACTAACCAAATCGGCTCACTTTTTGGCGATGAAGCTTACTTGGTTATGGAGAAGTTAGCCGAGTTGTATGTCGAGGAGATCATAAGGCTACATGGAGTTCCTTTTTCTATTTTATCCGATCGAGATGCACGATTCAGTTCGCATTTCTGGAGAAGTCTTCAGGCAGCCTTGGAAAATGAAGACTGATTTCAGTACTGCCTTCCATCCTCAGACTGATGGGCAGATTGAGAGGGTCAACCGGGTACTGGAAGATATGCTGAGGTGTTGTGTGTTGGACTTCGGCGGTAGTTGGGAGAGGCATTTGGCTCTAGTGGAATTTGCCTATAACAACAGTTTTCAGGCAAGTATCGGTATGACACCATATGAGGCTCTGAATAGAAGGAAGTGCAGAACACTAGTGTATTGGTATGAAGTCGGGGAACGGAAGCTGTATGGGCTGGAGATTGTGCAATAGACCTCAGAAAAGATCAAGCTGATCAGGAAAAGGTTAGTCGACGCACAGAGTAGGCAGAAGAGTTATGCCGACAATTGGATGAGAGATCTGCAGTTTGAGGAAGGTGATTTTGTCTTTGTGGAGGTGTCTCAAACCAAGGGAGTGATTTGGTTTGGAAGAGGAGGGAAATTAGCCCCAAGACACATAGGTCCTTATAAGATATTGAAGAGGATTGGAAAGACGGCTTACCGGTTAGAACTACCGGAAGAATTGGCCCAAGTACACAATGTCTTCCATGTGTCTATGTTACGAGGCTATATTCCCGATCCGAGTCATCATTTTTCCAAAGATCCAGAGGGTCTGCAATTGGATTTGAGCTACGCAGAGCATCCAGTTGAGATTGTGGATCGTTGGGAGAAGTTCTTGAGAAATAAGACTATACCCATGGTCAAATTCGTCTGGAGGAACCAACTTGTTGAGGAGCCACTTGGGAATCAGAGGAGAGGATGATGAGAGATCACCCTGAGCTTTTCAATTAAAATTTGTAAAATTTTCTTTCTTTTCTCACTCTTAAGTGTAGTTCCGAGGACGGAACTATTCTAAGGAGGGAGTGTTGTAACATCCCGTATTAATTTTTAAATAAAAATACATATTTTTTTAAAAAAATTCACGTGCAACGCACGTGCAATTTCACCTCATTTATCATTCAAAAATATTTTTCTAAGTATGCATAAGTTCTTTTTTATTTATTTTATCTCATTTAGTTGTCTTTCCTTAATTAGAACTCATAGGCCTAATAGATTACTCTAAGCCCATTGAAATAAATAAAATAAATAAATAAAACCAAGCTCACTAAGAGAACCTACTTCTAATTTGTACACACTTTTACACTTGTCTTGAAACAACTAGTAGCTACACAAAAATTAATAAAATATAAAAGTGAGAAGAGTGTGCATGTGCACTACACGTGCACATGCATTTGTGCATGCACAAGAGAGAAGGTCGGCCATTTGATGGAGGAAGTGGGAGAGTGGGGAGAGTGGGGAGAGATCATGGGGTAGTGGAGTGAATCCTAGCCATACAATTCCCCTATATAACCCCCCCCCCCCCCTATTGTTTGTCATTTGCACCAAAACTAAGAATCAAAAGAGAGAAGAAAAGAAAGAAAGCTAGAGGATTTCGGTGGGCACCCTTGGAGCTAGGAGTTTTGCTTTCGCTAGGAGGAGAAGTGCTAGGATTGTGGAGTGGAGCTAGGAGCTTTCCCTAGGAGACTTTCATTTGTGCATCAAAAGAGGTGGGTGTCATATTTATTTTCTAATTAGGCTTACAAATCATGTTTAGGGATTATGTGGTAATTCTAGTTTAGTTCTAATGATTCTTGCTAATTTTTGGTACATGTTCGAATGATGAAAATGTACCATTATGAGTTGCATGGTGTGCTAATTTAAGTATATGATTGGAATGATATGATAGAATGAGGGAAGGGAAAAATTAAATGCATGTTTATGAATGCTAGGCACAATTACAAAAATGAGTTTCTTTTGTTGCATGATTATTGTCTTGAACAAAATTAGACAATTTATATATAAGAAATGTGATAATTAGTGAAGAAAAACTAGAAATAAATTGGGGAAATAAAATTGCTATTGTTGATTAATGAAGAAACTCACATTAATTGAAAGTTAAACAAATTTAGCATAGTTATATCGACTTTTTTATTTCTCTAATAAAGGAACATGTCTAATTTGGGAAAAGATGATTAAATACTCATAAAAGGGATGAAATCAATAAGATATTAATTTTGATGACATATGAATACTATTTTATATTATTGTTAAAAAGAAAATAGAAGTTTTAATCAATTTCATATATGTATATGCTTTAGAAAGTGAATATGTGTAAAATGGGTATAAATACCCTTAAATATAAATTACAGTAAGAGAGATAATCTGGAGTTTAGAAATATTTATTTTATAATGTGATATGGCTAAAAATAGGGTTAAATCGGGACCATTCAAATCGGGCACGAATCTTAAAGCTCGGGGGTAAAATGGTAATTTTACTTACAAACGGGTCTGAAATGGGAACTAGGCCTTTTCCAAAAACCCATAAACAGATCTGTCTTACTGGGTACGGATTCAACCCGTAAGAAACCCAGTCCAGCTGGATAGGAGAGAATTAGGGTTTACAATTGACCTTGATCAACGGTCCTGATCGCTTCTATCCATTAACACTGGGAAGTAGGGATTTGATCTTATCCCGAAACTAGTTCCTAAGGCGACTATAAATACCCCCATCCCCCTACTGTTACCAGGTAATCAATCTTTTGCCAATCAAAGCTCTTTCATAATCTTTCTGACTACTGACAAGATCGTCGGAGGGTGCGTCGCCGGAATCAACCCCGATGTTTCGCACTTTTTGCAGGTCAACGGCGGGAGATCACGGTCAAACTCCGGTGGAGGTGTGTCCTGGTTTGGCTATTCAACTTCCCTCGAATCCACAAATCTATATGTTTGCCTCCATACCGATTTCAGTGGCGACAGATTGGTGCCATCTGTGGGAACCTACGAATAGCAATCCACTCTCTCCCATCGGTTAAGATCACCTCCAGCCATGCCTCCAAGGAAACTGAGATCTAGAGGGTCCAACCGTGGACCCACTCCTCCTTAACCACAACCGGAGGCTCCCCTCCAACCCATCCAGCCTCAGGGATAGCTCCATCCTCAACCCGATCAGCTGCTGCAGCAGTTGCAGCCTCCTCTCCAAAATCTTCAACACCAGCAGGCTCCACTTGGGCCCCAGAACGCTGGTATAGGGACCTCTCTTCCTCACCCTCAGAAGAAACCTCTTCACCATGACCATATCTCCGTACATAACCCTTCAATCGACTCTATGGCATCTCATAACCCTCAGCCCTTAGAAGACCTCCGCAACATATCATCAACCGGCAGAAAGAAGAGGACCTTCACTCGAACCTTCATCATCATCAGAACGTTCAAATGCGCGATCTCCTCGCCGTCGCGACCACAGGATGTCCCCTCTTCATAGGAGGCGGAGGGAAGCCCCTGAGTAAAGTCGAAGAAGGCATCACTCTCCCACTGGTCGACAGCCCCAGAGGGATCAGAACAGGCCTATCATCCGAGCAGAATTCCAAGAGTTCCAGGAAACAATCTTGCAGGCCCTCAATCTCCATCCAAACAATAACAATAATGTTCAGAGGGTCCCACTCCTCTGCCGGTTCGCATCCCTTGCCATCGGTCCCTCGGTCCTCCTCAAGCTCCGAGTCACTGCCATCAAATTCCTAGCCCTCACCCGTCTCCAAGCTACCGACGCCATAGCCCACGCTCCCCTTCATACGAAGACGAGTCCAGAGACTCACCTGAGTACCATCAAAGGGATGATGCTGTCTACCGCCGTCTCCACGAGATTGAGAGGCGCCTCGGCCAACTGGATAGAGACGAGGAACAGAGAGGAAGGACCCTCCGTCCGAGTAGACCCCCGTTTTCTCGAACCATCATGGAGGCACCCGTTCCGGTAAACTTCAAGCCCCCGCAGTTCGAGACATATACAGGGGAGTTAGACCCCATGGATCACATTGAGAGTTTCAAAACTCTAATGATGATTCATCAAGCCTCCGATGCCCTCCTATGTAAGACTTTTCCAGCCACTCTCAAAGGTCCAGCTCGGGAATGGTACTCCCTCCTCGCTCCATCCTCCATATTCTCTTTTGAACAGTTTGGGACCCTCTTCATAACCCACTTCGTGAGCAGCCGCCGCTCCGAAAAGACGAGTATTTCACTACTCTTCCTCAATCAGAACAAGGGCGAAAAGTTGAGATATTATGTCAAGCGGTTTACCGCGGAGGCCAGGTCCATCGCCTCCCTCGACCAATCGGTTGCTGCAGCCACCTTCCAGTCCAATGTCCTCAACTCCAACCTCCGGCCCTCCCTAGAACCCCCCTCCCCCCCCCCCCCCCCCCCTCGCGGGATTTCTCTGACCTTCTTCTAAGAAGTGAGAAGTACATCCGCGCGGAGGAGGCTGAACATCACCCCACATTCGAGGGATCCTCTTTTGGAAATAAGAGAAAGGCTGCTGAAGACGAGGGAGCCAAGAAGCTCCTGAAGGACAATGGGGGTCACATCGTCCACCTCCCACATTTGAAAAGTTTACCCCTCTCAATGCCAATGTTTTAACTATTCTCATGGAGGTAGAGAAAGAAGGGATCCTGCCTCGTGCCCCGAAGATGAACACTCCTGAAAAGAAGAGGGATAAGGAGATGTGGGGCCGCTATCATCGGGACCACAGCCACGATACCAATGACTGTCGGGCCCTGAAGAATGATATTGGAGCCCTCATTCAGATGGGGCAGCTGTCCAAATTTGTAAGAAATGATCGGATCGATCTTCCTCCACTCCCCAGGGGGGCTAACAAGCATCCCGAGAGGTACAACAAGACTCCCGAATTTGAAGAAGAGCGCATCTTGCACCTCATCCACGGAGGCCCAATGGGAGGAACCTCTAACTCCTCTCGAAAGGATTTCATCAGGGAAGTCAATTCGGTGCACAGCATACCCCCTTCCAAAGGTCTCAAAGTCTCGGTTACTTTCTTGGATGAAGATCTAGAGGGTGTCCGAACCCCCATTGTGATGCACTGGTGATTAACCTCCACATGGCAAACTTCAAAGTGGAAAGAATTTTAGTGGATAACGGCAGTTCGGTCAACATTCTCTTCCTGGCAGTAGGGCTCAAACTATCACGGGACAGGCTCAAGCCCGCCAGCTACACTCTCTATGGGTTCACGGGAGTGCCAGTGACGATCGAAGGGGTCATAACCCTCGACGTAACCGCTGGCAAAACTCCTACTATCCGAACGGAAACAATAGACTTCATGGTTGTCGACGTCCCAGTCGCTTACAATGTGATCCTAGGTCGACCTGGCCTAGCTGCTTTAGAAGCCGTCCGGTCAGCTTATCATCTGAAAATGAAGTTCCCCACCAAGGCAGGTGTAGGGGAAGTAAGGGGAAGTCAGGAGATGGCCCGCAAATGCTACATGACCTCGACCGGAGGACCCGTCCTTTTCCTTGAGACTCTTGAAATTCCCCAGGAAAACACCCAGCCTATGTCAGAACTGGTAGACGAGCTGGAGGAAGTGCTCTTCTCGGAGCAAGATCCGAACCACAAATTCTTCATCAGTAAGACCCTCCCCTCTGCCCTCTGTTCCGACATAGTCCATTGTATCAAGAAGAACTATGACCTCTTTGCATGGACTGATGTCGACATGCCAGGGATTTCCGAAGACCTCCTCGTCCATCACTTAAGTGTTGCTCCGGGGTCCAAACCGGTCCAGCAGAAGAGGCGTAAATTCGCCCCTGAGCGCCAGCAGGCCATAAAGGAAGAAGTAGTGAAGCTCCTCAAAGCCCGGTTCATCCAAGTGGTCAATTATCCCGAGTGGCTCTCTAATGTTGTTATGGTTAAGAAGGCCAATGAAAGTTGGAGGATTTGCATCGACTTCACGGACTTGAACAAGGCATGCCCCAAGGATCCTTTCCCACTCCCCAGCATTGACACCATGATCGACGCCACTTCAGGCCATGAACTTTTGAGCTTCATGGATGACTTCTCCGGTTACAACCAAATCCGTATGTTCCCCCCAGATATTTCGAAGACCTCCTTCGTCACCGATCAAGGTTTCTATTGCTATGAGTAATGCCCTTCGGGCTCAAAAATGCTGGTGCCACCTACCAGCACCTCGTCAATAAGGTCTTCCATGGAACATGCTAGTAAAAAGTTACATCGATGATATGCTAATCAGTAAGGTCAATAAGGTCTTCGTCACCGATCGGCCGAAACATGGAAGTGTACATCGATGATATGCTAGTAAAAAGTGTCCATGGGTCCGACCATGTCGCCGACCTACAAGAAGCCTTCGACGTGCTGAGGAAGCATAACATGAGACTGAACCTAAATAAGTGTGCATTCGGGGTCTCATCGGGTAAATTCCTGGGCTTTATGGTCATTCAAAGAGGGATCGAGGTCAATCCCGAGAAGATAAATGCCATTCTCAATATGGCTCCTCCTACAAATGTGAAAGAAGTTTAGAAGCTCACAGGACGCCTCACTGCTATAGGGCGCTTCCTGTCCAAGTCATGGGAGAAGTGTCTTCCTTTCTTCATAGCCCTCAGGGAGGCTAAGGGCTTTGAGTGGGGCCCGCAGCAGCAAGAATCGTTCGACCAATTGAAAGCCTATCTGGTCAACCCCCCACTCCTCAACAAGCCTACTCCCGGGGAAACAGTCTACCTCTACCTTGCTGCCTCCGAGCAAACCCTCAGTGCTGTCCTAGTGAGGAAAGAAGACAAGGCTCAGAAGCCTATCTATTATGTGAGTAAGGTCCTTAGAGACGCCGAACTCCGCTACCCGAGATTGGAAAAGATAGCATACGCCTTGGTTATGGCAGCCATGAAGCTCCGCCCCTATTTTCGAGACAGGGATGTTCCGGTTTAAAGACACCTGGGGACGGCGGCGCCTAACCTCGGAGCTCGTCTCTAGACCAACAAACAGAGACACACCTTCAGCACTGCCTCTAACGGTGGCCCTAACGGATGCTCTGCTCGACGAAGCAGCCACCCCACTTTGTGCGTCAACAGGGCTCTGCCAAGCAGCAGGCGAGCGAGTCGCAAGCTCGTAAAAGGAAATCCCTCTCTCGCTCTCTTCACGAGTACACGACGTGCTTCTGACGTTAATCCATTCAGGTTGGGGTTTGAGCCGAGCGACCTCCTCCTCGAGCTTGACGATTCGATCCTTCAGAGAGGCATCTTTCACGGCAATCTTGAAGCGAGGAAGCTGAGCGGAGTCCGTGGCACCAGAGCTGTCCGTAATAATTCGGAGAAGATGGGTAACTTCAATGCTCTTATCAACTGTAACCCTCTTCAGCTCATCAATCTTCGCCGTCGCCTCGCTCATGGTTGCTAACAGCTCATCTCGCTCAGCCGTCAACTTGCCCATAGCAGCTGTTAATTCTTCTCTCTCCGCCAAAAGCTCGTCTTCGGCTATCGACATTTCGTGGACCTCAGCTAACAGTTCATCTCTTTCCACTGAAACATCAAATAGCGCTTGCCGAAGTGACTCCACCTCCCCTTCGGGAGGAGCTTCTCGAGCTTGTTTCTTTAGTTTCTTCAGCTCGGAGAGACGCTTCGACAGCTTTAGCTTGAGGTGGTCCAGATCCAACTCGCTTTTAAGAAAACACTCTCGACTGTGAGAGAGAGCCAACTTCGTCGCTCCTAAGTCAGCTCGGAGATGAGAGACCTCAGCCGCTGCCGTGTTTGGCGATGCCTCCGCTAGACGCAACTCGGTGATCTGAGAAAATACAACAACACTAAGCTCGAGCAACACATAGCTAGTTTTCAAAGTAAAGTTGTTACTAACACTTAGCAAGACGTCAAAGCCAGTTGTTCTCAACACTTAGCTAGATTTTAAAGTGAGTGGTGCTCAAAACTTGGTCAGATTTCAAAACGAAATTATTTTCAGCCCTTTGAAAAAATTTCAAATCAAGACGACTCCAAAATGAGATCGAACCCAACACTTAGTCAAAGAAAGAAAATTTTCACTTATAACAAAAAAGTGGTGGCCAGTCCGCTACAAGGCAGTACATGAAGAAGAAGAAGAAAAAGTACAAAATAACAAAGATCAAGGGGCCACCTTAGGTGGTAGCTCGGCGACGGGCACCTCGGTAGACGGCTCCCCTTCCTCTGCCACTATGGCTGGGGGGTCAGCCGCAACCTCGTCGCCCCCTCCCTCGATCACCACAACCTCGTCGCCTCGTGGATCGTCCTCTTCCTCGGCTTCCGGGTCCTCCATGCCGACCGGACCCCACAGCCCGTACCCCGACCTGTCGAAGCTGGGGACCAGAGCCTCGACGTGCACAAGCGCGGTGGCATAAGATTGCTCCATGTTGGCCATCATATGCTTCTTGGCCTCGGCCTCAATCTATGTGTAACGCCCCAAATTTTTTTTTGACTCCAAACTCAAATCTTTCAATTTCTATATTACTTTAAACATAAACTAAGAAAGTTATATTTCAGGAAAAATTTTGACAGAGTCTCCCCTGTAAATTTTGCCCCGAAATACAAAAAGCTTACGGAATTCTGCTTAAAATTCCGTAGCTCACAAAATACACGATAATTTCATGGGCTCCTCAGGCCAAGATGAGCAGATACACACAGACAATATAATATAATGCTCTGGGGGCCAAACACATAACAGATTATCAAATATCAAATAAAAACTATGAATTTCCTTGAAAAACAAGGTAAATTTTTAGAAAAATCCTTGTAAAACCTACCACAGAGCCCGGTACTCCACAACGAGGTGGGTACGGGTCACAAACATACCATACCACCCCACACTATACTCATCATCAACATTTACATACTTATACATCCATAATACATTTTAAATCATAAATTCTACTATTCACATCACTAAACTTAAACATAAAATTTAATGTAAGACCTCACTCAACGAAATCTGTGCCTCACCTCTGCACTGCTGAGGACCTGTAACAGTAGGGGTTTAGGGTGGTCTAGGGACTCCCTAACCCCCCAAACACTAAGGGGTTAGCCATTTCTGGTGTGAGTATAATTCACTAATCTAATAAATAAATCAAACTATATAAATAAAACAAATTCAACTTACAATTTTAAAGGTAAAAGATTCAACCAGAATCCAAACATTAAAGCATCAAGAATACGCCTTTATCAAATACCTGACAAATCTGCATCCGTCCCCATATATATATCCTTAACTTCACACCCTTCGCTAAATGTATCATATTATATGACTGCATATATACATATACACACATGTACACAACTCATTCACTTTGTACCCAATCACAAGCAACACATCAATTCACATTCAATTACTTCTCATTTTGAAATCCCCAATACAATTACTTATCATTTCATGATTCCTACCACCTCATCGTTTCTTTACTTCCATAAATACTCACTTTCATTCATATCCCCTTTCTTTCTCAATTTCATATTTCGTAACACCGCGTTCATTTATTTCTTATAACCCATATCATCACGTATGCATATATCCACATAATGCCATATTAATTCCTATCTTATAACCAAATATAACACTTCATTACCCATTGCAATTTACTCACATTTCATCACATCATGGACATATCACTTATTAAATACTCATTCTTATCACATCAAAATATATTTTATCACTCATTCTCATCCCGTTATATCATTTAGCTATTATTCAAGTTAATTTATGACTAACTTACTTTCATCTTCACTCATAACTCAAATTATCATTGATCTCACTTTCATTCTCATCAATTTATACTCCATATCCCAAACATAGTTTGGGCAATAATATATCACACCCCAAAGCCGATAGCTCGGTTATTAATTTACTTCAATCACTATTCATCTTCACTTATTTAATTCTTCATTTCCACTAATCACTAGCACTATAATGCCCACTCACCCTGCAAATTATGCCAAGGCAGGTAGTTCCCACCATTTCCACAGATTCAGCAGGCAGGTAGTTCCTTGACACAATTCCAAGGTGGAACCACTCATATCATACTGTATTTTACTTAAATCTCCATTCATAACTCATAATACCGCTTACTTTAACTTTTCATTCTCATATTATATCTCACCTTACCTTGTATTCGTAAATTGCATAACTCATTCTTTTTGTTTCTAATATTCATTCACATACATACTCCATATATATTTACTCATCTCCTTACTTCACTTTCTCACTCTCCTCTATTCATGTTCATTCATTTGCCAATATCGCATCATAAGTATAGCCATATGCCAATATATACCCACACACATCTATATATATATATATATATATATATATATATATATATATATATATATATATATATATATATATATATATATATATATATATCTCCCCCGTAGTATATTCATATCTCCCATAATATAAATAATCTCCGTAAGATATCATATCATCAGTATCTTTACATATACATATATTCCTTCAATACACATATACACCTTTATATTTGCTCCTTTTCAGTGCCCACACAACTAACCTCCTCGTACAACACAGGGATCTCTGTACCTCCCATCCTGTATATTTCAATCCCGCGAACCCACCACATCACCCAGATCCAGGTGTCCTAAGCATCTACCATTTGTGGGCTGGATTGAAAGTACAGTTGCGCGCTTGTCCAACCAAGACTAAAGCCAAAAGGCTAGTCAAAAACAAAATATAACACGCGGATCGATGCTCACACAGAGTCTTACACGTCCGAGGCTACGTCTTCCTCCTGGCCCTATACCAGCGAGGGAAACTCCTGATCCCCAAATATAATTTGGGGCAATATATAACTTCTGATCCCCAAATATAAAATTTGGAGCAATGATGAACACATTATTATTCACATTTAGAAGCAATAATCTTATTATAAATGCATATTTAAAAGCTCTATATGTGGTATTTAACCCTTATTTTCTCTTTTCCATAGGAAACAGCTCAAGACAGTGAAACGAAGCAAATTCAGGATCTTAAGGATGAACTCAGAAGATTACAGAAGCATCAGTCGACTGGTTCTCCACAACAGGCGACTGGACAGAGAACTCAAACTTACACAGATGTCTCGACTCAGTCGACTGGTTCGAAGACAAGTCGACTGGTCTGCGGCGGAGTAAACAGATAAGATATTCGAAGATTCATCCAAATCTAATTTCAAATCTATCTGAATCCAGATTTGTGCAAATCAAATCTAGAGAGTGGGGATTTCCAAGAGCACGTGGTTAACAGATAAGGAAGGAAAGAAGAAAAGAGAAAGAAATAAATCATCAAATCAAACAAAGAAGGAGTTTCCTGAAAAAGTGCAAAAACCCTAATTCTCAGCCGTGCTCTATAAATATCAGAAGAGAAGCATTATTCAATATATATCTTTTTCTCTGGGAAGCGACTTAATCACAAGAGTTTCTGCGCATTCAAGTCATCAACAAAGGGTATTATTCTATCAGCATCGAGGAAGGAGAGAGGAGATCCAGTATTCGAAGGCAGTCGACTGTGTGACAGCCAGTCGACCTCGTTGCCGGACTTCATTAGTTTATTTCTTCTCCTTTTATTCTTTTATGTTGATCATGTATTCAAACTTGTTGATTAATAAAAGTATTATTATGTGGAACTAATTTCATAGTTGGGTAGATTGAAGCCGTAGTTATGTAGTGCTATATTCTTCTGAGCTCTTCTACTTTACTTACGGATTGAATCCGTTTGTATTGGTATAGATTGACGGTAATCAAACTTGTTCTCAAAAGTCTGAGAGCAGTCGACTGAGGTGAGGGCCAGTCGACTGACAAACAGAGCTAGAGAATATCAAGTTTGCATTACTATCTATCTGAATCTGTTATACGAGCATATTGAGACGACCTGTATCTCGTGCCCGTAATTGTAACAAAGGAATCTTTAGGGGTTCCTGGTTCAATCAACTTAAGGGATCTAGATCTGATACCAATTTCTAGAACCTTGAGTGTTTGTTCGTTTCCACTGATCTTATGTTTTCTTTAAGCACCACTTAGTAGATACTATGCTAAACACTTAATGAAAGAAACGAATTAGAGTAGATACCATGCCTAATTCTTGGCCTAGGGAAACAATACTTTAAGGAGTAGATACCATGCCCTTGAAGTGAACAAACATGAGTAATAAGAAGAAGTTCAGAAGGTGACTTAGCATTACTAACTATTGGTGACAATCTAAACCCAACTACTTCATACATATTTGTGATTCAACACTCCTTCAGTCAGTTTTAATCTTTTTATTTCTTTTAGACCTTTAGAACAACTCTTTATGATTTTTATTCTTTTTATTGATTAGTAAGTTAAAGTCTACAATCTCTGTGGGATCGATCCTTGCTATTGCTACGCTTTGTCAAACGATTCGTGCACTTGCGAGGTTTTTATAATTTGTGTCTAGTTTTAGTCTATTTATTTAGGGAACTAGAAACCAACAACAAGTTTTTGGCGCCGTTGCCGGGGATTGTCTAGTATTTTAACTTACAGATCAGTAGGAAGTTTTTATTTTCTTTCTTTTAGTTTATTAATAAGTTTTTCTTTTAGGTTACAGGATTTTGGTGGATGCACGGAAGGAGATCACTTCGTCCAGAGCTACTACCAATTGACGCAGAAACAGAACGCACTTTGCACAGATTAGGTCGACTGATTGCGACCAACCAGTCGACTGCTGCACGAACCCAGTCGACTGCTCAGAGACCCCAGTCACAAGAAATCATGGCAGAAGAAATACCCAATCGCGTACCAATGCAGGATAAATTTACGCCTAAGAACATTGAACAACCCTCCTGCATTGCATATCAACCCAATGTCACAGGGAACATGCATCTATCTCCTCAGTTACTTAGTATGGTTCCCCATTTTAGTGGCAGACCTGATGAGGAGCCTCATCTCCATTTACAAGATTTTTTCGATCTTTGCAGGACACAAAGCGTCCAAGGGCTTACCCCTGAACAAATCAGGTTAATTTTGTTTCCTTTTTCCTTAAAACTTAATGCTAAACTATGGTATAATTCTTTGGAACCAGGATCAATAAACTCATGGGAGCAATTGGCGACAAAGTTCTTAAAAGAATTCTTTCCAGCCCAAAAGACCAAACAGCTGAAAAGGGAGATTCAACTCTTCCAACAAAAGGATGGAGACTTATTTTTCGAAGCATGGAAAGATTTCAAGAACAAACTTCTCAAGTGTCCAACACACAACATGCCTAAAGATGATCAGGTACAAGCTTTTTATGAAGGTTTAAATGATACTAATAAGGCAATTGTGGATTCAGCTTGCAACGGGATCTTGATGAGGAAAAGCGGCGAAGAGGCCATAGAACTATTTGAAGAACTCAGCGAGAATTCACAACAATTCTCAACAAGGAGGGGCCCTTCGAAAAAACAGGAAGTTTATGAAATTTCTAGTAGCAATAACATTCAATTGGAAATGGTAAACATGAATAAGAAAATTGATATGCTTGTTAATGCAATGTCTATGATGGGTGGAGTTAAAAATCAAACAAATGAAATTTGTGCAATTTGTTCTCATGTAGATCATACCACTGATACATGTCCCATGTCTTCTTTCACAGATCAGGAGCATGCAAACTATGTAGGTCGAGGAGTGTTCCCACAAAAGAACAATCCCTTCTCGAACACATACAACCCAGGGTGGAGGAACCATCCAAACTTCTCATGGAGCAATAATCAGAATAATCAAGGGACTCAATTCACACAAGGACATGCACGGAACTTCCAAATGGGAAGTGGGATTGATAGGCCAGTTCAAGAACAGAAGAAGTTGGATTTTGAATCCACCGTTCTTCAATTGCTCCAACAACAACATCAAACAAGCAACCAACAAGGGCAAGCAATTCAGAAGTTGGAAACACAAATTGGCCAAATTGCTAAAGAGTTAAGCGAGCGAAAGGCAGGGGAACTTCCATCACAAACTATACCAAACCCTGGAGGCCAAGAACAGCTCAAGGCAGTCACAACATTAAGAAGTGGTAAGATAATTGACAACAAAGTTGGAACACATACCGAAGAAAAAGAAGAACAACCATCAAAAATTGTGGGGTCCAACAAGGAAAGTGAAAAAGAAAGAACAGTTTTGCCACCATTCCCTCAAAGGTTAGTCAAACAAAAGAAAGATCAACATTTATTTGAAATCTTTGAAACTCTCAGAAAGGTAGAAATTAATATCCCCCTACTTGATGCTATTAAACAAATTCCTTCTTATGCTAAATTTTTGAAAGAATGTTGTACTCACAAAAGAACATTTCAGGTTAGGGAGGATGTGGCTTTGACAGAAGAAGTGAGCGCTGTCTTATTAAGAAAATTACCTCCTAAATTAAAAGACCCAGGTAGTTTTACTATTCCTTGCAGGATTGGTGAGCACTTCTTTGAGAAAGCACTACTAGACTTGGGGGCAAGCATCAATCTTCTCCCATACACCATCTATGAAAAGTTAGGATTGGGGGAACTCCAACCAACATCCATCACGTTACAGTTGGCAGATCGCAGTATCAAAAGACCTAGAGGTATTTTGGAAGATGTCCTAGTTCAGGTAAACGATTTCATTTTGCCTGCTGATTTTGTTGTGTTAGACATGGAGGAATCTTCAATGCCATCGTCTCTACCAATCATTCTAGGTAGACCCTTTATGAGTACGGCTGATATAAAAATTTGTGTCAAAAAGGGTACCATAAGCATGAAAATAAATGGAGAGAAGGTTGAATTTAAAATGTTTGATACACTGAAATTTCCACATGATGATCATGAATGCTATAATGTTGATGTGGTGCAAGATATTGTTGATCAAACATTTCAGGTACATAGCGTTGAACCACTACAAGCCACGATTACACAATCTCTAACTTTATCTAATGTTGAACAGGAATCTGATGACTGGGAGATTGCAGAGACAATACATCACCTTGACACTTTACAGTCATACTCAGGTAAGTTTGCACCAGCATTTGAACAATTGGTGACTGATGAACTTTTTGTTTCTGCAGATAAGTCGACTGGTGCACTGGACAAGTCGACTGGTGAAGAGGATCAGTCGACTGTCCAGACTGCTACCAGGAACCAGTCGACTGCACCAAGACTTACAGACCCAGCGCTTAAGCAGCTGCCCGACCATTTGAAGCACGCATATTTGGGCGAGAACCAGACGCTACCAGTGATAATTGCTGCGAACCTGAGTGCACAGGAAGAAGATAAGCTGCTAAGGGTATTACGAGAACACAAGAGTGCAATAGGATGGACCATTGCAGACATCAAAGGAATAAGTCCATCCAAATGCATGCATCGAATACTCCTTGAAAACAACGCAAAACCGAGCAGGGAGGCACAGAGAAGGCTTAACCCAAACATGAAGGAAGTGGTAAGAGCAGAGATTTTGAAGCTACTAGATGTTGGCATCATCTACCCCATCTCAGACAGCAAATGGGTAAGTCCTATACATGTAGTGCCTAAGAAAAGTGGAGTCACAGTGGTGACAAATGAAGAGAATGAGCTTATCCCTACTAGAGTGACCACAGGATGGAGGGTATGCATTGATTACAGGAAACTGAACAATGAAACCAGGAAAGATCACTTCCCTCTTCCTTTTATTGATCAAATGTTAGAAAGATTAGCAGGATATAGTCATTATTGTTTTTTAGATGGTTATAGTGGCTATAATCAAATTGTTATTGCTCCAGAAGATCAAGAAAAAACCACTTTTACATGTCCTTTTGGTACTTTTGCATACAGGAGGATGCCCTTTGAATTGTGCAATGCTCCAGCTACATTTCAAAGATGCATGATGAGTATATTTTCAGACATGGTGGAAAGGTTCATCGAGGTATTTATGGATGACTTTAGTGTTTTTGGATCTTGTTTTGATGAATGCCTTAACCATTTGCAGCTTGTGCTTAAAAGATGTGAAGAATGCAACTTAGTACTGAATTGGGAAAAGTGCCATTTCATGGTACAACAAGGTATTGTGTTGGGACATATGGTGTCTAAAAGGGGAATAGAGGTAGACAAAGCAAAAATTGATATAATATCAAAACTACCCCCTCCCACTACAGTTAAGGGTGTTAGGAGTTTTCTAGGACATGCAGGGTTCTATAGAAGATTCATAAAAGACTTCTCAAAAATCTCCAAACCCCTTTGTGACTTGTTGGCTAAGGATGTTGAGTTTGTATGGACAGAAGAGTGCACAAATGCTTTTAATACATTGAAAAATCTTCTCATTTCTGCACCTATTGTCATGGCACCAGATTGGAGCCATCCTTTCGAGCTCATGTGTGATGCAAGTGATTATGCTTTAGGGGCTGTTTTAGGTCAACGAATCAATAAGAAACCTCATGTTATCTACTATGCTTCTCGAACTTTAAACGATGCACAGCTAAATTATTCCACTACTGAAACAGAAATGTTAGCTGTTATTTTTGCTATAGAGAAGTTTAGATCATATTTAATTGGTTCTAAAGTTATTGTTTTTACTGACCATGCTGCCTTGAGATATTTGTTTGCTAAAAAGGATGCTAAGCCTAGGTTGATCAGATGGGTGCTGTTGCTTCAAGAATTCGACCTTGAGATTAGAGATAAAAAAGGAAGCGACAATGTTGTTGCAGATCACATGTCCAAGCTACTACAGAAGGAAGAGAGGATTGTGCCCCCACTTAATGAAACTTTCCCAGATGAACATCTCTTTGAAATAAACATACCCTCGGGGCAGTCGACTGGTAACAGGACCAGTCGACTGGTACCTCACTGCTCAAATTTTCCATAGTTTGCTGACATTGTAAATTACCTAACCGCTCATGTTTTCCCTCCAGGTATGACAAGTCAGGAAAGAACGAGACTGGTGGCTATGTGCAAGCACTACTACTGGGATGATCCTTATTTGTTCAAATTTTGTCCTGATCAAATTATAAGAAGATGTGTGGCAGAAGAAGAGCAATTGAGTATTCTACAACATTGCCACCAATATGCATGTGGAGGACATTTTGGACCGAAAAGAACAGCACTTAAGGTACTGCAATCTGGATTTTATTGGCCTAAAGTATTCAAAGATGCTTTTTCTTTTTGCAGGACTTGTGACAAATGCCAACGAACAAGCAATATCTCTTTTAGAAATCAAATGCCACTGCAAAACATCCAAGTGATCGAGCTTTTTGATGTTTGGGGAATCGACTTCATGGGTCCATTTCCTAACTCATTTGGTTATTTATATATACTTGTTGGTGTGGATTACGTGTCTAAATGGGTCGAGGCTGTCCCCTCACGAACTAATGATCACAAAGTTGTTGTCAAGTTTTTGCAGGAAAACATTTTCACTAGGTTTGGTACACCTCGAGCAATAATAAGTGATGGAGGAAGCCACTTCAATAACTTTCCATTTGCTTCTTTGATGAAGAAGTATGGTATTACACATAGAGTGGGCACCCCATATCATCCACAAACTAGTGGGCAAGTGGAGATTAGCAACAGAGAAATCAAGAGCATTTTGGAGAAGACAGTCAACACAAGGAGGAAGGATTGGTCGCTGCGCTTGAATGATGCATTATGGGCCTACCGAACAGCATACAAAACACCCATTAGAATGTCACCATACCGTTTGGTGTTTGGAAAAGCCTGTCATTTGCCAGTTGAGTTGGAGCACAAAGCTTATTGGGCCATCAAAAGGTTCAATTTTGATATGAAACAAGCAGGTGACAAAAGACGGTTGCAACTGAACGAGCTTGAAGAGTTGAGGCACGATGCTTATGAGAATGCAAAATTGTACAAGGAAAGGACAAAGTTGTACCATGACAAACAGCTAGCAAGGAAGGACTTTTATGAAGGGCAGAAGGTATTGATATACAACTCAAGATTGAGACTTTTTCCAGGCAAGCTTATGTCAAGATGGTATGGGCCATACACTGTCACGAGAGTCTTTCCACATGGCGCTTTGGAGGTTCATAGCAAGGAAAAGAATCAAACATTTAAGGTGAACGGGCATAGAGCAAAGCCATACATAGAGACGAGCATAGGACCGCAAGAGGAAGATGTGAATCTTCAAACCGTTCAATACATGGCATGACCTCATCACGTCTAGCTGAAGACAGAAAACACAGCGCTTATTGGGAGGCAACCCAATTTTTCAGGGGAGTATTTACACTTTCCCTTTGTTTTCTTTCAGTTATTTATTATTATCCTTATTTTAGTTATTTTTATTTTTAGTTTCTCCTTACTAGATGGTGACACATGCCTATTTTTAAATTTTCTTTCGAACATTGAGGACAATGTTCCATCTAAGTTTGGGGGTATTAGGGTTAGTTATATTTATCATCTTTTTGAATTTTTTTAGGATAAACAATTTCTTATAAAGTAAAAAGAAGGATACTTATTTACTTTAGGATTGTTGAGTTTCATAAAATCCCTACAAGATTATATGAGTCATGCAATTATACATAATAAAAAAATGTGATGCTTTTTCTGGTGATCATTCCCTTTAGATCTAGTCCTAAATTGAGTTTAAGTAAATAGAGTGATAAAAAATGTATATAAATGTATATACTCAAATAAAGTCAATCTACTCCAATGTTTTGAGTGCTTAGTAACTAGGGGTATTCATCACCAATGTTTACCTTTACGTCAAACGGCAACTTGAAATATGAGTATGCAAAGCACTTTGAAGTTTGTGATTTGCTGAGTAACCGGGTGGATTCATCACAAATGTTTCGTATTCGCGTAAAAAGGCAAGTGACAACTTTAGAGAAGCAACTTTAAAAAAAAAATAAAAAAAAATAAAAAAAAATCTAGTTTGCTACTCGGTTTGTAGTAGAGAAAAGGGGATAATCACAGATTGAGTAATTACATACTATAACTATAATTAATCGCATGACAAGTGTGGTTGAGTTTGGAGTTGTGAATAAACAGTTGCACTAAAGAAAGTGGGTATGTTTAATTTTACTTTATTTGAAATTGTTTATACTTTTCTATCTTGATACCCACATAGTAAGAACTCTTGGTGGTTAAGGCTGTCATTATTATTTTTTCCCGTTGTTCATAATTTCAGTTTGCTTGAGGACAAGCAAAAATCCAAGTTTGGGGGTATTTGATGAACACATTATTATTCACATTTAGAAGCAATAATCTTATTATAAATGCACATTTAAAAGCTCTATATGTGGTATTTAACCCTTATTTTCTCTTTTCCATAGGAAACAGCTCAAGACAGTGAAACGAAGCAAATTCAGGATCTTAAGGATGAACTCAAAAGATTACAGAAGCATCAGTCGACTGGTTCTCCACAACAGGCAACTGGACAGAGAACTCAAACTTACACAGATGTCTCGACTCAGTCGACTGGTTCGAAGACAAGTCGACTGGTCTGCGGCGGAGTAAACAGATAAGATATTCGAAGATTCATCCAAATCTAATTTCAAATCTATCTGAATCCAGATTTGTGCAAATCAAATCTAGAGAGTGGGGATTTCCAAGAGCACGTGGTTAACAGATAAGGAAGGAAAGAAGAAAAGAGAAAGAAATAAATCATCAAATCAAACAAAGAAGGAGTTTCCTGAAAAAGTGCAAAAACCCTAATTCTCAGCCGTGCTCTATAAATATCAGAAGAGAAGCATTATTCAATATATATCTTTTTCTCTGGGAAGCGACTTAATCACAAGAGTTTCTGCGCATTCAAGTCATCAACAAAGGGTATTATTCTATCAGCATCGAGGAAGGAGAGAGGAGATCCAGTATTCGAAGGCAGTCGACTGTGTGACAGCCAGTCGACCTCGTTGCCGGACTTCATTAGTTTATTTCTTCTCCTTTTATTCTTTTATGTTGATCATGTATTCAAACTTGTTGATTAATAAAAGTATTATTTTGTGGAACTAATTTCATAGTTGGGTAGATTGAAGCCGTAGTTATGTAGTGCTATATTCTTCTGAGCTCTTCTACTTTACTTATTGATTGAATCCATTTGTATTGGTATAGATTGACGGTAATCAAACTTGTTCTCAAAAGTCTGAGAGCAGTCGACTGAGGTGAGGGCCAGTCGACTGACAAACAGAGCTAGAGAATATCAAGTTTGCATTCCTATCTATCTGAATCTGTTATACGAGCATATTGAGACGACCCGTATCTCGTGCCCGTAATTGTAACAAAGGAATCTTTAGGGGTTCCTGGTTCAATCAACTTAAGGGATCTAGATCTGATACCAATTTCTAGAACCTTGAGTGTTTGTTCGTTTCCACTGATCTTATGTTTTCTTTAAGCACCACTTAGTAGATACTATGCTAAACACTTAATGAAAGAAACGAATTAGAGTAGATACCATGCCTAATTCTTGGCCTAGGGAAACAATACTTTAAGGAGTAGATACCATGCCCTTGAAGTGAACAAACATGAGTAATAAGAAGAAGTTCAGAAGGTGACTTAGCATTACTAACTATTGGTGACAATCTAAACCCAACTACTTCATACATATTTGTGATTCAACACTCCTTCAGTCAGTTTTAATCTTTTTATTTCTTTTAGACCTTTAGAACAACTCTTTATGATTTTTATTCTTTTTATTGATTAGTAAGTTAAAGTCTACAATCTCTGTGGGATCGACCCTTGCTATTGCTACGCTTTGTCAAACGATTCGTGCACTTGCGAGGTTTTTATAATTTGTGTCTAGTTTTAGTCTATTTATTTAGGGAACTAGAAACCAACAACAGGCAATATAAATATAACACCTGTTCCCGGGTGTATCCCGGGCCTGTGGGGTCTAGCCCAAACCCCGGGAGATTGTGCGGCACTGCAATATTTAATTCTCCTTTATATACACATACATATCTCCTTTATTATACACTCCTTCACAATATAACTCCTGTTCCCCAAATATAAAATTTGGGGCAATATCATTATATATATATATAACTCCTGTTCCCCAAATATAATTTGGGGCAATATGTATAACTCCTTTATAACATAACTCCTTTCATACAACTCCTTTATAATAGGACCCCTTTAATAAAATATCTCCCTATATTCATTTATAATATATCTCCTTTATAATATTTCTCCATATATATATCTCTCCTTTATAATATAACTCCATGAATAAATATATCTCCTTTATTATATTTCTCCATATATATATATATATATATATATATATATATATATATATATATATATCTCCTCTTTTATAATATAACTCCACAAATAAATATATCTCCTTTATTATACACTCCTTTATAATAACTCCTTTATAAAATATCTCAATATATATATATATTCATGTATAATATATCTCCTTTATAATAAAACTCCATATACATAAATGTATCTCCTACATAACATAACTCCTTTATTATATAATTTTGCCGTTATAACATAACATGAAAGTATATACTCCATTAAATTCATAAGCATACACAAGCCAGTAATCTCACCGATATCATATAAAATTATCATTTATCACCCACACGTCACACACACACCATACCCATTTCGCATCACAATATCACATAAAATTTCCAATTTATCACCCGCATACACACCTACTCCATATCATCATTTCATCAGGTTATCACATCACATTGTCATAACATATTTTTCATTTCATATATATCTACACACACCATACTTTTCATCATATCACATTAGTCATGAGATCACACGTCACACATACACATACATCCACATACAAATATCTGATCATTACGCCCCGTATCATAGAGATAACTATCTACAACCATCAACACACTCTCATACATATATACTAATTTCTTGCACCTCATAATTTACTCTGTATCATACTTATGTACTTTTCTATATTCAATCTACTTCACGCATCACACCAATCCATATTTTAAAATTTTCATAACACATTATGTATATAAAATAAAAGATCATACTCACATAGCATCCCGTGAAGACCCGATGCGCCAGCACGCCGTTCCACATCCAAATTTGCTAATATATCCTATTATCAGATTTCAACACAATTAAAGCTCAAATCATTCAAATCAATTACAGAAAATAATAACACTATTTCTAATATCACTCAGGCGTTTTATCGAACGTCTGGGATGCACATGTGCATTGCACGTAATATTCAAATTACTACGGAATTTTATCCCCAGGAAATTACTAAAATCACCCCCAATTATTCTAATGGTTCTACTAAAATTCTACTACTATAAAGAAGATAATTCTCACAATTATAATTTTCTTTTACAAATCCAAAACCCTAATCTATTTGCAACTCACAACCTCTCTAATAATTTGCTAATCTCTTGCCTTTACAATGCCCAACACCTCCTAATCCCCCTACCATAACTAGTCTACTCAAAATAAATTAACCACACTAAATTTTATACAAATAAATAAAATAAAGTATACCTTTCCAGAGTTATTTCTCCAAATTGATGCTACCACGGTGTAGAGGACCTTTCAATTAGTATACCCCTCAGTTTAATTTAAAAACCGAGGAGAAATGGTGGAGATTTCGGGTGGGGAAAACAGCCGCCGATGGGTTCTGTTCGGCCTGGTTTGGATCGGGAAAGGAAAAGAACGAAGGAGAAGAAGAATGGGGGGGGGGGGGGGGAGGGGGGGTTATTAAAAATAAGTAAATAAATAAATAATTAATAGAGTAAAGGAAAATTACATATAAACCCCCAAATCTCAATATAATTCAAATAAA
Organism: Hemerocallis citrina; assembly: GCA_017893485.1. Taxonomy (NCBI): domain Eukaryota; kingdom Viridiplantae; phylum Streptophyta; class Magnoliopsida; order Asparagales; family Asphodelaceae; genus Hemerocallis; species Hemerocallis citrina. The sequence continues at coordinate 126,293,274 of CM030367.1, forward strand.
TCCCAACTCTTTCCTTAACAATACGAACAATACAAAAATACATCAAAATTATCTCATATTAATCCACCAAAATTATAAAATAAAAATTAAACCATATTTCTTCATATAAATTTCAACTCTGAGCTCTCAACTCTGAGCTCTCATATCTCAATAATACCAATCGAACACGAATCCAAACACAAATATCAATAGTTAAAATAAAAATACACCAAATAAAATTATCACCACTCAAGGAATATAAAAATGGGTATTTTTGGTATTTTGCAAATTCGAGGTGTTACACTATGCCCTTGTCGCCTCCACGGCCTCGGCTTGTTGCCGCATCACCGCCTCCGGGGCCCTCTTCGCCTCGGCTTTCTCCTCGGCTGCCTTGGCCACCTCCGAGGCGAGCTTCTCCCTCGCCTGCACCAAAGCCACCTCCAAGTCGGTAACCTGTGCCTCCAAAGCATCCGAGCGGCGTTGCTCCGCCTCGAACTGCTTCACGGCCCTCGCCCTCTCCACTTGGTCTTTGTCGCAAGCGGCCTTCAACTCCCTCTCTTGCTCGGTGTAGTGCTCGAGAAGGTGGCTGAAGTGGCATGTGACCTGCAAGAAGAAGCAATTAGATCCGAGTTAAAAACTTAGAAAAGTTTCAAAACGTTATCGAAATTAACTAAGAAGAATTACCGACATAAGTGACCGAGCTACCTCTAGAGCGTCGTCACCTGTTGTCGCCGCCTTCAGTGCGGCTCGATCTTTTGGGGTCGGAAGGTGACGAAGGGCCTGCATACTCATCAACGAGTCCCCCAAGAAACCGTCATGGTTCATCACCCGCCAATTGAGAACGAACAGCTTCTTGTGGGCCTCGGTCAGTATGGCCTCTGCCTGCTCAGTCAGGGGTAGGGCCTCGAGTGCCAGAGCCGCCGAGACAGAGAAGCCTTCAGGACCAGTGGGGGATGGCTGAACAAGACCCACAGTCGAGGCCGATCGTCGAGGAGGGGCCAGATCTACAACAGCAGCCGAAGGGACCTTGGCTAGTCGGCCGGACGAAGGCCCCAAGCTCGTCCTCTTCCTCTTCTTAGCATCGGAGGCCTTGTTCCACTCGGCCATAATCGCTCGGAAGTCCATGCTCGGAGCCTCTGTCAGATAAAGAAAACAAAGTTAGAAAATACAAGGCATAACAGAAAGTAAACAAAAAAAAAGATGTCCGGAGCGTACTCGGATCGATCGGACTAAGGCCCGACCCGTAAAGCACCTCCTCGGTCATGTCTCTCCAACTCAACATTGGAAGACCAACCAGCTTCGCCGTGACCTCTGCTTCTGCCGGAGTCAACACCGGCTCGGCCTTTGCATACTTCGGCACGTCCTCCTTCCATCGGGTCGGGAAGTCCCATGCCGAAGGGCCTCGGATCAAGAAGTACTTACCCTTCCACGACTTGATCGAGTCAGGGTTCTCTATCAGCTTAACGCCTTTCCGAGGCGACAGGTAGTACCGGTGTTCGGTCTTGCTCATCCTATTGATTCGGTACAAACTCCGGAGGACGACGAGCTGGGGTGCCACCTTTGCTGTTTGGCATTGGAGCAGAAATCCGAGCACATGTTGCCACATATTTGGCATGAACTGAATAGGGCTCAGTCCATACCACCGGAGAACTTTGGTCACGAAGGGATGGAGGGGGAGGCGCAGTCCGGCATTTAACGCATCGTAGGCGAAGACGCAAGTATCTGGCGTGAAGGTTGTGCACGCTCGCACCCCGGGGCCGGGGAGAATCAGGGTGTACTCCGGAGGAACGACGAAGCTCTTCCGAATCCAAAGCAGATCTCGTTCGGTTAGAACAGAGAGGATATCGTCAACCTCGGTAACCTCCCTCAGTTCGTTCTCCTTGTATGTCTCCGAGCATCCGTAGACGGCCGTAGTCATCAGCTCTCCGGAGTACTGCCTGATCCCCCCGTGACCAGATATTACGGTCAGCATCCGACCCAGTTCACCTGCTTGTCTCACCGTCTCCACCACCGTTTCAACAACCGAAGACTGGGCCACTTCCTTTCCCTTCTCCTCGGCCGCCGACGACCGTACTTGTAACACCCCGAATTCCAAATAAGGACGAATTCGAGATTTCACAGGATCTTTACTTCACTTCGTACAATTTTACAAGGAATTTGAAACTTTTCATTCACAATACATCAGAGTTTGATTACAACTTGGTTTTTACACAGCGGAAGAATAAAAGATTACAACAATGAAATACAACTTGTATAACTTTAACATCATTTGCAACATCTTTAACTTCTAAACTGCAAAAGCATATCCACTTTATAACTCCATGAATAGTCCATTACCTGCATGTTAATCTGTGGGTACGTCAGTTACTTACAACTGACGAAATGTTATACATGGCTATCCTCTCTATGCCGGGAATAGTATAACGATCTCATACTTTAACAAATCATAAAAAGATTGAATGAACAAGTAGAGTGTCAAAAGTGATTATTCTAAATATAAGTGTATGTCATGCCTTAATGCCTAATGCACACAATCCTACACTAGGATGACACTAATACACACTTGTTCGGATTCTATGCATCCCATACTACATAGGTCCGAGGGCAAGCGCCTACGTTCTTTACAATACAGGGCTCAATCCCTCGCCATGAAAACTACCCGGTAGCAAAACAAAGTTCAGAATATTCCACGAATTTGAATCCCAGCCTTAGAGTCCACCGCCGACTGTTATAACAGATTCCACATCGTGCGAATCGTCCCGTATGTGACCCTTTAGCCCAGTATATATATATATATATATATATATATATATATATATATATATATATATATATATATATATATATATATATATATATATATATATATATATATATATATATATACACATTGGAGACGGTAAACACAAAAGCCCATCCGTCCGACTACTCAGGATCCCAGAGTCCACCGCTGACCCGTCCTCATAGTCCCGGATTAAAATATAATTATCCGTCTCCTACAGGGCAACCTCAGTCCACCAACTGGGTCTATAGTCTTGGAGTCCACTGCCGACTATATAGAGCACCCCACTTACGTTTCCCTAAGTTTACTACATCTTCACTTATGTGCCTAAACTTTCTTAGGTTCAAGACATGAATAATTTCCACTCATAGAATTAGTTTTACCTCCTACCGGACTTAATCAACAAATACGAGATGGCTCCTTAGCCATATCTCCAAATTATTTCTCAAATCCTTTCTTTCGATAATGCCGGTACCGAGGTCTTACTAACTCTAAATCATAAACTTTCATGTACAAGAAACATGGGTACATATACCCTTCATCAAACATGTCTTAACTCAAAGTACTCTTTATCTATTCACAACTTGGTATAGGTCTTGCTTAACATCATTCAATTCATTCACTATCTTTCTAAGACAGCAATTCTTTTCATGAGTCTATGGCATAAATCCAAATCTCTTTTTGGGAAAAATTAATCACATAAAAGTTCGCGACTACAAACAAGCATATTTACATGATCTCGTCAACAAATAAACATATTTACATGATCTTGTCAAGTCAAACAATTTATAAATAATTTATTTCCAAACTTTATAGGAATTCACACAAACTTTTAATCTCATTTAGCATTCTTACTCAACAAAAGGGATTGTTTATAACGAGATAATCGTGTTACATATTTTTCTTTTATTCAAAAGAATTATTTATTCAAAATAATAATTTTGGAAACAAAGTGCATTTGCCACTTTCAAAAAAATACAAGATAAGAAATTAAACTATTCTTAGTAAATTCTTTGTGCAACTTTATAAGGAAGAGTGAATAATATTTGTTTCTTTCCAAAGTTAGTAACTTCCACAAATAAGCAGTTTTTGAGAGAAACAAAAATAAAATAAAAGAAAATGGTGGCAACCAGTTTCGAACCCGGGTCAGTTATTCACGTCAACAACCGAACTGGCCACTAAGTCCATTGTGGACTGGTGTCATAAACCAAAACGAATCCATTTTATAGTAATTATCCAGTTTCAGATTTAATTGAATAATTTAAAAATAAAAGTATAGCTACCAAGTTTCGAACCTAAAACCTCTTATAAATAGTATTCACTGGCTAACCAATAAGTCCAATTATATTTTCTGTTTAGTAGTTGTATTAATGTACTTTTGTTAATACTATTTTGAATTTGGTTTCTTTTAATAACACTTGTTCACCCAATAATCCAATCATTTAGGACATTGGAATAAATATCACTTTTGGACTGAGATGAAATCTTAAAAAAATAATAATCAAGTAAATTCAAATTTATTTTTATAATCTATCTTCATCTTCAAAAATAGATTTTTCCTTGCTTTACAAAATTTGCATTTCTTCCCAATCTTGAAAATTAAGGATCATATTTCTTAAAACTAATTTATGTCCAATCATTATACTAATTAGAATTTGTGCTAAAAATCAAATATATCTCTTAATGAACCATAGATATCTCAAAGAAATTCTTTCATGCAACAACTTGTATTTTTAACATATGTCGACAAATTTCGTGGTAGTAACAAAAATTATTCTCTTTTCTTTTTCTTTCTAAATCATCACGTCTCTAAGCATATGACGAAATATAATATTCTCACACAATTACTCATACACATCACACATTGGACAAACCATAAATTTGCAAGCATTCTAACATGGTTCATAAGATTAATCCTTTAGTTGAATCCTTTTAATTAGCATGGTAATCAAATATTCACTAAACCTCAACAAGATCGTTGCTAACATGGATTTTATCTACTCATTTCTCATCACATTCAATTCATACTAGTCATATAAAATAATTAGCATATAATTTCTACAATTAGAAAGCATAGGATCACCCACAAACATAATGCTAATCCATTTGTCAACATAGCATGATTCACTATTAGTCTCACCACATTCATAGTATAGTTATTCTATTTTATCACCTCAAAACTACTCATTCATTTTTATTAGCATGCACATTCTAAAAATTAGAAAGTAGGAGAACACCCACCTTAGTTGTAGATCAAACAGTTTGCTTGAAGCCCTCCTAGCTCCTCTAGCACTTCCTTTGTCTTCTTCTTCTAGAAAGACTCCTCCAAACACAAACTCTCACTCTCTTTTTCCTTTCTTTCTTTCTTCTCTTTTCTTCTCTCTTTCTTTCTTATTCTTATTTATTTTTTTGGTGTGGACAAAAGAGAAGAGGATGGGGCTATTTATAGGATTTTGCTAGGGTTCTAATTGCATAATTTCACACCTAATAAATCATCCTATTTAACACCATTAAACACATTTTCATAACCCCCATAATTTAATCCTACAAATCATAACCCCCCTCCTAATTAACCATCAAAATTATAACTCCTAATTTAATCTTCCTATTCAATCCGGCCACTACTCTACCCGGACTCACACAGCACACTTGTGTGCTGTGTTTACTCAAGTGGGCCTCCACTCCTAATTCATTTCACTTTTTCATACATATTAGCACATAACCGTGGGTCCATCTATTCCAACTCATCTATTCAACCCATTTCCATTCCATCCTATTACAAATTCAAACATCCCAAATCTTCTAACGTGGGCCCCCCAACCAACTCATTTCCATTTAATCCATTTTACATTTCATATATCATATCATACATATAATTATCATACTATATATTATACACTATGTATTGTATACTATATTATTAAGTAAAGTTGGTTCAAATTAAATGCACACACATTTTATGAAATTCGTTTCAAGAAAGGATATGCCTAAATGCGCGCACCGAAATCAACACGTGCGTCGCACGTGAAAACATGAAAATGCGAAAATCGACTTTATTGATGAAAAGTCATTAAATATAATCGAAAACAATATAAGTAAAATTACATTTACTAATTTACCTATATTTCATGATGAAATCACAACACGTAGAAAGCACGTGCATTATACGTGCAAAAAATCGAAAAATGCATTTTAATCAAAATAGGGGGAAAAATAAATTTTAGTTTTATAAAATAGATTTAAATACATAAAAATAAATAATTTAAGCCTATAAAAAACATTGTACGTAGTGGTGGAAACACGTGCATCAAAACACGTAAAAAGCACGTAAATCCCAGGGATTGAAATATTATATTTTAGTTGACTGAAATCAATACGGAAAATGTATAAATAGTACGAATCCAAAATATGTAGTGAAACACATTACAAAATATACGTGCGTAACACCCAGGAGCAAAATTGTAATTTCTAATTTTGCGGGATGTTACACTACTATCTTCTTCCCCTTCCGTCTGCTCACCACTTCTCCTCTTTCCTCGTGAGCTAACCGCTCGTCGCTCCGACCCCCCAGGAAGAAGCCTCACTACCCGAGGACACTCGTGACATCTCGTAGTATATATATATATGAGATTAAGGATATATATACTAACCTTGACGTGACGTTTACAATCGGAAAAAGCTCGCCGAAAATAGCCTGACCTGCTACGACAGCTAACACAACCTCAAATCTCCGCTAGCAGAGCAACTCATGAGCGAAAATGAACTGAGAGTGAAAAGTGAAAGAATGAGAGAAAGAGTGGGGTGGGGGGGGGGTGAAAATTTATAGTAAAAGAAGTGACTCTTGGGCTTTGTAATAAAGAGCGACGACTCTTGGGCCCCTCTCTAGCCCGTTAAGGAAGGCTAAACGACAAAAGAAAGAAGGACAGCGATGGTTCAGAAAAGGGGCGACGGTTCGGACTTAGCCACCCAGCTCGGCAATACACGGGACGCCGAGCCACCAAGGCACTCTGTCGAGCTACTGAGGCACCGATCTCCACATTTGGAGAAAAATGCTGCCGAACTCTATGGGACGTTTGATTGTCCCAAGATTCGTGCCCAAAGTTGATAAGCGGCTCAGATTCAGACACACCCACAAAACGACAAAATCACATTTTCTCGTGATCTGAGCCGCCTGCATCGTGATTCGTGCCCTAATGGACGCTCCAGATATCGCCACGTGGCTCAACGACTCAGGAGGAGCCGAGCCACCGAGGCACTCTACCGAGCTACTGAGGCACCGACCTCCACATTTGGAGAAAAATGCTGCCGAACTCTATGGGACGTCTGATTGTCCCAAGATTCGCGCCCAAAATTGATGAGCGGCTCAGATTCAGACACGCCCACAAAACGACAAAATCACGTTTTCTCGTGATCTGAGCTGCCTGCATCATGATTCGTGCCGTGATAAATGCTCCAAATGTCGCCACATGGCTCAACGACTCATGACGGGTCGAGCCACCGAGGAACTCCGCCAAGCTACCGAAGCACCGACCTTTATATTTGAAGAAAAATGCCGCCGAAGTCCTTGGGCCATTAGATCATCCCAAGAATCGCGCCAAAGGTTCATGAGCGGCTCAAATCTCGCCACACCCACAAAATGACAAAAACACATTTTCTTAAGATCTGAGCCTCCTACATCGTGATTCGCACCCAGATGGATGCTCCAGATTTAGCCACGTAGCTCAGCAGCTCACAAAGTGCCGAGCTACCGAGCTACCGAGGCACTCTGCCAAGCTACCGGGGCACTGACCTCCACATTTGGAGAAAAACATCACCGAGCTCCATGAGTCATCATATCGTCTCAAGATTCGTGCCAAATGATGATGAGGGGCTCAGATTCAACCACGTCCACAAAATGACAAAAAATCATTTTCTCGTGATCTGAACCTTGCGCATCGTGATTCGCACCGTGATGAACACCCCAGATTTAGCCACGTAGCTCGGAAGCTCACAAAATGCCGAGCTACCGAGGCACGTTGCCGAGCTACCGGGGCACCGACCCCCACACGCGGAGAAAAGCGCTGCCGAGCTACTCAAACCATCAGATTGCTCAGATATTCGCGCCCTTAACTGATGGACGGTCCAGATTTTGCCACGCCATAAATGGTATTAAAAATTTTATTTTTTATTTATTAAATCCGAATTATTTATTTAAAAATTGCGAAAAACGATTTAAAATTCAGGAAAATTAATTAAAAATTCTAAAAAATAATCATAAATTTGGGAAAGTATTTTTGAGCCCCTGGAAAAATAATTCTTTCTTAGAATAATTAATTAATACCCTCGAACAATAAATCACCGCTTCGCAAAATTAAATAAATGATCCGAAAAATAAATAAAAAATTATAAAAATTTACCTAAAATCCAGGAGAGCTCAAGAACAATCCTGAGCATGCAACCAACTCCGAAAATCACCATAATACCTCGTATGAAGATTCGAAACCCCTCATTTGGACTCCGATACAACCCCGCAAGCCATTAGAACAGTAAAACTACTCCTCAAAGGCTGATCAAACTCAGTATTCGGAAGTGGGGGGCTCGTGATATGGCTAAAAATAGGTTTAAATCGGGATCGTTCAAATCGGACACGAATCTTAAAGCTCAGGGGTAAAATGGTAATTTTACCTACAAACGGGTCTGAAATGGGAACTGGGCCTTTTTCCAAAAACCCATAAACGGATCCGTCTTACTGGGTACAGGTTCAACCCATAAGAAACTCATTCCAGCTAGATAGGTGTAACACCCCGCAAAATTTAAATGATAATTTTGCCCTCGGGTGTTACTCACGTGCATTTTGTACTGTTATTGGTGATATCCATAACGCAATTCGATATGTATTTTGAATTCCAATTATTTATGCAATTCCTTATTCTTAAAATCCTATTTGAGACAACTCAAATGCTAAATTTCAATCTTTGAGTTTTTACGTATTTTTTACGTATTATCGATGCACGTGTCAATTTCGGGTATTCTACCGTTACGTGCAAAGCATTCAATGGGTTTCAATTATTTATTTTTATAAACGTGTTTAAATTCGTTTTGTAAACGGAATTTAATTTTTGTCTATTTTAATTAAAATAAATTTTCTACGTGCAATACACGTGTTTTCTGTACGTTTGAGTACATTATCGAATATGTATATTAAATATATTCTTATGTTTTATTCCGATTAATTATAAATATTTTTCTATTGATAAAGTCAGTTTTGTATTTTTGCAATTTTATGGGCGACGCACGTGTTTTGGTGCACGTGTTTAAGCGTATTCTGCTTTCAAAATAAATTTCATGAAATGTGTCTGTCTATTTTAATTGTGCATGAAAAGTATAATTTTTAAGTTAATTTTATATGTTTATTACATATATAAATAATTGTTTTAAAGGGATTAATTAAATAATTTATTTTGGGGTGTACACAAAGCACGTGCACGTGCACACGTGCGATATGCACACATTTTTTTGGGGCCGGGCTATTTTCAGAAGAGGGAAAACAAAATTTTTGTTTTTTGAAAATAGGAGGGAAAGCAAGTTTTTGAATTTTAGAATATGGGGTTAGTGGTGTTCATGTGGGGGTGGTTATTCTAACTACCCATTAATTAATCCTATTAATACCCTACCTTTCTCTACACATCTCTTCCATCTTTCCTTCTCTGTCCTTGTTTGCCGAAACCAACAAGTAACCCCCCCCCCCCAAAAGTCCTTCATTGCGTTTTTGTTTATCCACCATACAATTGAGTATGTCCATTTATATACATATGAGTCCAAATTGCCTACACATTTCCATCTCCCCTTCTTCTCCTCCCTCTCTCTTATCATTTCCGAAAAGAAACCAAGCAAAGCCAGCCAAGCCTTTGTCTCCTACTCCACCTAATCACCTATTCCACATGCCTATATACATGTACTAATGTATATATATACATACATAGTATATGTATATGAAAGAAGATGAGGAGGTGCTATTGGCTTGCCGAAAGTGGAGTTGGAGCCTCACTGTTGCTGACAGAAAGATGGAGTGTGGCCTTGCTTTAGTGCGCGGATTTCGAGGAGTTTGCATCGGAGTTTTCTTTAGGAGCTCCAAATTCTAGGAGTTCATTGAGTACAAATTCTTTAACTTTAGGTCGGTGTTTCTTAAATCCTTTCTAATTTAGGAGTAGAAATTGCATGATAGATAATATATAATTTATTTGTTGAATTTGAATTGGTATGATGGGATTGCATGCAAATTAATGTAGAGTTGAATTGCTAAATTTTGATTGGTGTGGTAGAGATAAATTGCTTTATCTATTCTCTAAATTGTTATGATTGTTAGTTTGGAATGCTAGATTTGTTGTGATTTGTATGAAATTGATGCATGTTGAGACATTGGTTAAAATAATGCCAATGTGTAGAAAAGAATTGTTTGATTCTAACCTCAAAAATATTTATTCTTATGAGTATAGAGATTTTTTATAAAGTAATTTTTGACAAAAGACAATATTCTATTTGGAAAATTGATTGTATGTGTTTTTATGCATTTTGAAGAAGGACTTTATTATATTGCAAATATGAGAAACTTGTGAAATTGAGAACAAGTACGATATTGTTTTTTCAAAAGAATACATTCTGGAAATGATCTATATTTTTATAGAAGTACAAGTCAACTTGAAAAGTCGAAAAATATTCAGGATCCACTTTAAACTGCAGCTGGTGCAATCGACAGTCGACCGAGCCAGAGTCGGTAGTCGACTATCAAGTATTAAGATTTTGGATTTATCAGCAGGACAGTCGACTGCTATTGTCTTGGATTTCGGTGTTTGTGTTTTCAAAGTTTCGCAGAACAGTCGACTGGTCCTTTGCCAACAGTCGACTGAACTGACTGTGTTGTTTTTGAAGTTTCAAAGTATTCGCAGGACGGTCGATTGGACATTTTCACAGTCGACTGAACTGGCCTTTTTAGTTTTGAGAACTCGCAGAACAGCCGACTGGCCACTTTTCACAGTCAACTGCTACTGTCTTGAATAATGGATTTTCTTGAGTTGGATTTGATTTCTGACATGTGAAAGTTGAATAAGATTTGAATACAAGATTTTATGATTATTAATACTTGGTTGAGTTTATTTTGAAATGCATACGAAGGTGTGAATGATGAAATTGATTAAGAGAATGAATTGAATTGCTCTCATGTTATGAGATTATAAAAGAAATGTTTGAGAAAGAATTATGAACAAAAGAAATGGAAATGATCATTTTGAGATTGATTATGAATTATTGTTGATCTCTAGAAAGATATAGTTGTTGGAATCTAGAGGCTAGGCGAGACCCTAGTGACCGGCAGTATTATTTATGAGTTTGAGAGCTAACCGTTGAGGGTTGAGCGTCTCTTGAGAAGTAGCTAGGTAGGCTGACTATCTCTGTTGATTTTTGATTTAAGTCCGGTAGGGTAAGCTAGCTCTAGGTTGTGATGATTTTCTTTTAAATAAACATTGTAAGGATTAGATACATAGTGAAGATGTGATGAAAGTAAGAGAAAAATATTGAGTATGAGGGCCATTGGATTGGCAGCGTGAGAGTATTCACAGGATGTCCCATGATGAGTCATGATAGGGCATGGATACTGCTCCAGAGTACCATCCCAGTGGCGACGCTCGTGGGGTGTTTGGTGACTGCGGGTGGTGTCATGTCTATGGTAGGAGCTGAATTACCACAGGATGCCTGCATGATGAGTCATGTGTCAGTGCGTTGGGATTCCCTCCAGGGCGCCTAGACATGAGTTCGTATGTCATAGAACATCTAGGATACTTACCGTAGTTACAGTAGTAGATTAAGTCATGACGAGGGATTGAACCCTACAAGATGAAGAATGATTAAGGGCTTGCCCTCGGACCTATGTAGTATGGGATGCATAGAATCCGAATAAGTGCGCATTAGTGTCATGTAATATAAATAACTGCATTAAGGACTAAGTGCACAGCACAACACGACATCAACAGGATAGTCCCTTTGTAGCTTTGTTTGTGATCAAATTTGTGTTTGCTAAAATATTTAAGAATCGTTATACTCTTTTCGGCATAGAGAGAATGGCCGTGTATAATATTTCGTCAGTTGTAAGCAACTGACGTGCCCACAGTTTTATATGCAGGACTTGGAGTTTACAGGAAGATATAAAGATGATTTGATGCCTTTGATTACTTAAATGTTAAAGTTGATACAATTGTACATTTATTATTGTTGTATTTTATTAATTCCGCTGCTTGTTGATGTAAAAGACTGGTGTATTTATTGTTGAAATAAAAGTTTTAAATTCCTTGTAAAATTGTACGAAAGAAGTGTAAAGATCTTGTGGAACTCGAATTCAGTTGTATTTTGAAATTCGGGGTGTTACAATATGAGAGAATTAGGGTTTACAATTGACCTTGATCAACGGTCCTGATCGCTTCTATCCATTAACACTAGGAAGTAGGGATTTGATCTTATCCCGAAACTGGTTTCTAAGGCGGCTATAAATACCTCCCTCCCCCCACTGTTATCAGGTAATCAATCTTTTGCCAATCAAAGCTCTTTCATAATCTTTCTGATTACTGACAAGAGCATCGGAGGGTGCGTTACCGGAATTAACCCCGGTGTTTCGCACTTTTTGCAGGTCAACGGCGGGAGATCACGATCAAACTCCGGTGGAGGTGTGTCTTGGTTTGGCTATTCAACTTCTCTCGAATCCACAAATCTATCTGTTTGTCCCAACACCGATTTCAGCGGCGACATAATGTTAATCTGGAGTTAAATATATTGTATTTCTTTTGATGTCACTCACACCATTATGGCTGACCCATATAGTTTTGGGGGTTAGGGTTATCTATAGTCTCATATTTTACAGGTAGGTACCTATAGCTTGGGACTTTGATGCATATGATGAATAAAAATGTGGCTTATGCAAATTGTGAAAGAATGTGTTGTAAAAGAAAGAATTGTAATTCAAGGTGTTTAATTTTCCACTGTGCTATGTAAAGAATTGATGTAATAAAAGTTGAAAAATTATCTGTGTTTGGCTATGTTTACTATTACATTGAGGTAGATGCTGAGAATTGTGCCACGTATTTCTGAGTTTATTATATTGGAAATTCGGAGCGCTACAGTATAAAACTTATTTTATTAACAGGTAGTATCATGGCGAGGGGTTAAACCCTTTAATGTGGAGTACGTAGGTGCTTGCCCTCGGACCTATGTAGTATAGGATGCATAGAATCCGAACAAGTATGCATTAGTGTCATTTAGCGTAAACACCAGCGTTAGGCATTAAGGCATCTTGCATACACTTACATGTTTATGATAGTCACTTTCACACTTTGTCTTTACATTCAAGTTTGTGTATATTAAAATAAGTAAGTCGTTATATTTTCGGCATAGCAATGATGGTCGTGTATAATATTGTATCGGTTGTAAGCAACTGACTGTGGACGTGCCCACAGTTTCAAATGCGGACTTTGGATTTGCAAGAAGACATAAAGATGATTGAATGCTAAAGATTGTTCCCGTTTTAAGTTATTATTGTTTAAATTGTACAGTTAAATCATGTTGTACTTCATTTATTTCCCACTGCGTTGTTGTTGTAAAAGAATTTGATGTAATAAAAGTTTCAAAATTCCTTGTAAAATCGTACGAAGTGAAGTGTGGATCATGTTGAGCTACGAATTACCGTATTTTGGTATTTGGGGTGTTACATAATGTCGGAATCTCGTGATTTTGCCGATCCTAGTTTGTGGAAATCAGTGGTTGATGACCGCCAACATCTATATCAACTTATTACCGATTAGCCTACATGTGGATTTTGTAAATTTAGGGGAAATTGGAATGGTCCAATAAAAGCATACGAGCGATGTTCCCATGTTCCATTAGTGAAGCAATTAATCGATTAAACAGGGTGGCAGCATTTATTCACAATAAATACGGAGAAATCATCCATGAGGCTTGTAGAGGCCTTGGTTGAGAGATGATGGGATACTAGACACACTTTTCACCTACCGTGTGGTGAGTTGGGATTCACCCCGTTAGATTGGACAATGCTAATAGGGTTATCGATCGGATCCGGTGAAGCCCCTCCATGCAATAATGAGGATTATCCCTTCGAAATTGTACAGACTTGTTTTTTTTCCTGAGATTACTGAAGCTGATTGGAAATCTTCAAGAATACACAACTCATTCCTGAAGAAGTATTTTCACAGAAATGTGATCAAGGCAGCTCAAGTTGATGATAATCTTGCATTGATTATCACAAGAGCATTCTTTATGTTCTTTCTTTCTGAGTTTCTTTTCTCCAACGCTGCTTGCGTTATCAGATCTAGTTGGCTTGCAACACTAGAAGATCTTCATAAAGTGGGTACATACGATTGGGGTGGTCAATTAATGACACTACTAAATATGTCTCTAGATTCTTGCAGCAAAGTTAAAGTGAAGTCTTTTAACGGTCCATGGCAAGTACAAGAGGTAACATTACATGTTTGAAAGCTATATATTAAACTAATAGATACAATTTGTCAGTATTTAATTCTAAACTAATATAAATCTTTGATCTCCAGTATTGGGCTTATGAATATACAAGTATGTGTTCCAATAACCACAAGTTCAGAAGATGTAACAGATATTTTAATGGCTTCTGATAAATGACCCAAAATTACACGTTGGAACAAAGATCAATTGGATACTAATATATCAGACCAAATTAGGTGTAACATTAGCATCGCCAGACATCAATTGGAGATGCGTTCCTCTGCATCTATTATTTGGCAGCCTTATTCGGGATCGACCCACGAGTCTGAGCGTGAAATTCAGCTTGCAAACATACTGTCTCGTCACCGTGTTATTTCTCAGTACTGCTCACAGGTATTATTTTCCATGTTTGTAATTGTTTTGATAGATCTTAATTTATTATTGAATGCATCACCCTGAAACAGTTGAATGTGTGCTTGAAATTATGTAAACGATATAGGGTGTATGGTATCTAGGTGATCATTGCTAAGGCCAAATTACGAGATTTATTACTATCCAAGTTGACCCACCAAAATTCGTGCCACGAATATCACCACAGAATTTTTGTCCGCCTATTGACACATCAGTATTGGTCTAGCTTGTACCACAAAAGAGATACGATAAGTATTGGGCAAAGGTATCAATAGGTGCTATTATGCCGACTCTGTCGCATGGTGCAAATGTTGATTTTATAGGTCCGGCTAGCATTAGTGATCTAAATGCTCAATTGTCCATCCCTGCACCTCCTTTTTGGGCACCAGCACAGTATACAACAGAAACAACCAGACACGATCCTCCAGTACATGGCGAATGTGTAATTAAGGTTCCACTTTTTGTAGGTGGTACAGTTACTAGGATTATCAAAGAGCGATCTTACAATATGGAGTCGCGCGGTGTAATGTCATATGTGAGCATACCTCATAACATATTCCATCGGTATTCAAATTTCATTTAGAATACATAAGTATTTTGCAATATTTATAATTTAGCAACAAAAATTGCAGGAGGAGTTACACCAATGTTACTAGTAATTGACTCATAATGATGCCCAGTTAAGGCGATTCATAATGACAGACACAGTTTTGAAAGAATCTATTCCCGCTTAAGTAGTTACTAGCAGGAGAAGTGATTCTATCGATCGACCATCATCTTCTCATCTTCATTCGGCACTAGAATATGTGTCATGTACACAATTTGATAATGAGGACTAGCATTTGTGATTCATGTTTAATGTAAATGTGTATTCTATATAGAAGCAACTATTATCTTCAATCTATATGGCTCAATTTATATGGTTAAATAAACTCAACGACATGTCATTCACACTCTTATGCCTTTCACACTAATATGGCTAAATATGAATTGACTAAATAAGAGTGAATATATCATTCACACTCCTATCTTCACTTTATGTCATTCACACTCCTATCTTCACTTTATGTCATGTATAGTTTTTTTGGACATCACTGTTGCTTCACAAGTTGGCATGGACAAAATGAATATCAAGCATCATTTTCATTCAATGCATGAATTATATAGGCCAAACAACATGTTGAGATATTGATTGAGCGATGTACAGCTATTAATTTATATAGATCAAAAGCTATATAAAGCTTTGCCTATGTTATTTTTGAGGCGGTGTGAGTCAAAATGATTTGACTGATGCGAGATGGTGCAGCTTTAGCTTTATTTATATTGGAGAAATAGCAAGTTGAGAATATTCAAAGAGAAAAAGCATACATTACTTATTCAAAATTCCTATATAAACTAAACGATAGTTTCAATGTCAAAACCAGACATTCCCCAATATTCTCCAATTTCTTCTTTCATTTAGAAATGGCTCAATTTAGTTCATCTTCTTCATCTACTTCATCAGACGATGAATCCGAACAGCAAGCCATGATTGGAAGACATGTTCACCAGAACATGCAAATCTTCTCCATGGTAGTTCAACAAAGCCAACAAATACTTCTTCGGGGATATATACGTCGTGAAAAAGAAGATGGGAACATACGTCTTCGGAGAGATTATTTTGCTGAGAATCCAATTTATGGAGACAACCTGTTCCGTCGTCGATTTCGTGTAAGGCGAGTCTTATTCCAGTGTATTTTGGAAACGACTGTTAGTTACGATGAATTCTTCCAACAGCGACAAGATGCAACTAGGACCCTTGGTTTATCTCCCTATCAAAAAATCACTGCTGTGATACGTTGCTTGGCTTACGGATCATCAACCGATTCAATTGATGAGTAGGTGTGAATTGGAGAGACTACAGTTTTGAAAACAGTACGTCGTTTTTGTGTCGCTATTGTGAACATGTTTGGACCTCAATATTTGCGGGCTCCAACTGTCGCTGATATTCGAAGACTACTTAAAGAAAATAAATCTTGCGGTTTTCCATGTATGTTAGGTAGTGTTGATTGCATGCATTATAGGCTTGGAAAATGGTCCACCGGCATGGCACGGCCAGTATACCGGCCACGTCCGGGAGCCGACCATTATTCTTGAAGAAGTTGTTTCTTACGACCTTTGGTTCTGGCATTCATTTTTTGAAATTTCAGGATGCAATAATGATCTTACCGTACTCATCCGGTCCACATTATTTAATGATCTTCTTGATGGGTGTGCACCTCCAGCAAATTTCACTATCAACAATAACAACTACAACATGGGGTACTATTTAGTCGATAGTATTTATCCCCTGTTGGCTACCACAGTCAAAACATACTCGGCACCGGATACTCAAAAGAAAAAAAATACCAAATGCAAGAAGCTACAAGAAAGGATGTTGAACGTGGATTTGGAGTCTTACAGGCACGATTTGCAATTGTAAGAGGTCCAATACAATTCTGGAATGCCGATAGTCTATCTTATACAATGTAGACATGTATTATTTTACATAATATGATTGTTGAGGACGAACGAGAAGAAGTTATTGAAGATTATGACTACGACCAGAGTGCACACTTTACCTTTAGCGTACTGAACAAAACTGGAACTTCAACAAGTACCTCCAGATTAGCATGCAATGTCGAATTACATGATAGACATAAACATCATGCACTGCGACAAGATTTGGTGGAGCATATATGGAACGAATATGGAGATGAGGTTTAGAAAAATATGTTATATTCATTATTCCAAGCACCAATGTATTTGTGTCTTAGAGTCATTTGCAAGTAATTTATGTTCTGTAATGTTCAATTTAGAATCAGTCAAAATGTATGGATCTACTTGGAATGGGCATCAATTCAGTCTATAATATTTTAAACTGAAATATAGACTTCATAATATATATTAGAACAGAAAGCAAGTACATAATTGAAAATAAGTAAGATACAACGGATATTGCAACATAAATGAAAACAACATTTGTTGCTGCTGATTTTGGTGTAGGAGCAAACAGATGAATTTGTGGATTCTTGGATAAAACAATAAAACAAATCTGTTGATCTGTTGATCTTCACCAATGTGATGACTGGTTTCTTGCCGCTGCCGTTGACCTACAAAAAGTGCAAAACACTGGGATGGATCCCGGCGACGCACCCTCCGACGCTCTTGTCAGTAATCTGAATGATTATAATAGATCTTTAATTGGAAAAGTATTGATTACCTTCTTATGGTGGGGGAGAAGGGTTTTTATAGTTGCTTTAGGGATCCGTTTCGAGAAAAAAACATATCTCTACTTCCCGGTGTGAATGGATAGAAGTGGTTAAAATCACCTCTTAGGGATAATTGTGAATCTGAATTCTTCTTTATCCTTCTAAACTGGTTTGTAATGGGTTGGTACCCGTACCCAGTAAGACAGATCCGTTTATGGGTTATTGGACTTTGAAGAAAGACCCAGTCCCCATTTCAGACCCGTTTGAAGGTAAAATTACCGTTTTAACCCTGAGCTTTAAGATTCATGTCCGAGTTGAACGGTCCCAATTTATTCCCATTTTCAGCCATATCACGAGCTCCCCACTCCTGGAGACTGAGTTCTACAGTCTTTGAGGAGTAGTTTTGTTGTTCTAATGGCATACGGGATTTTTATCGGTGTTTTTAAGGGAGTTCAGATCTTGCTCGATGTGTAATGGTGTTATTCTGGGCTTGTAAATGTCCAAAAATATCCTCAGAATTTTCTGAATTTTTTGTGATTTTTCCAGATTTTTCTGAATTTTTCCTCATTTTTTTGAATTTTTTATTCATTTTTCGAATTAATTAATTAATTATCGAAAATTTTAATTAATTATTCTAATTTAATAATTATTATTTTTAGAATTTTAAAATAATTTTCCGAATTAATAATTATTTTTAGAATTTTTAAATTAATTTTTTCGATTTTTAATTAATTTTTCGGATTTTTTTAAATAATTAATTCAAATAAATAAATAAATTAAATATTACCTGGACACGTGGTGCATTTTTGGACGTCGATCACGATCAGATGACGCGCATCGCAAAGCGGAGCCACGTGGCGCGTTTCTGAACGTCGATCAGGTCGTGTCACGAATTTTGTGATGATCTGACGGCTCGTGTAGCTCGGCAGCATTTTCCCTACATGTGCAGTTCGGAACCTCGGTAGCTCGGCACCCGTTGCCGACGCATCAGAAGATGCCACGTGGCGTGGTCAATGCAGGTGTTGACCGCCACGTGGCACGTTTCCTTTTTTCCTTTTTTTTCCTTTTCTTTCCCGCTTGACTTCGTCTCCTTCTTTGTTTCTTTTTCGTCACCTTCTTGCCTCCCTCCCTCGTCTCCTTCTCCAACACAATCTCCGAGCAGAGCCAGGCGAGGAGACAAAGCTTCGGCGAAGCTTCGACGAGGAAGCTCGAGGTGGAGGAGAGCTCGCTTGGAGACAGCGAGGAGACAGAGCTTCGGTGAGGTGCTGCGGTTAGCTCGGCGAGGGGATTCGAAGCTTGCTGGCGAGAGCTTCGACGAGGTTCAGCCGTTGAACTCGGCGAGGGGAGCTCACGAAGGAAAGGAGCTTTGATGGTTGGGTTGGAGAGCTCGATGAGGCTGAGCTTGGTGCCAATGGAGAAAGCTCTGAAGTGGGTTTCTGGAGCTTTAGCAATGGAGTTATCAAATCTCAGAGGAGCTTGATGAGGAGATAGGTCGAGCGTGGAGGTCGGCGAGGTGAGAGGAGCTCGGCGCCAATGGAGAGAGCTCCGAAGTGGGTTTTTGGAGCTTTAGCCATGGAGCTCTCGAATCTCGGAAAAGCTTGACGAGGAGATGGCTCGAGCGTGGAGGTCGGCGAGGTGAGAGGAGGAGAGCTCGACGGAACCCTCTTGAGGGTGGTGGCAGAGCTTGAGAGCTTGAGAGCTCGAGCTCGGCGTCGACGAGGAGGTGGTTGGTAGGCGAGGAGAGGGGCTTAGCGATGGGGAGAGTTGGGTTCTTCTCTTTTGGTTTTGTTTTTGGCGGGAACTAAAAGAAGGAGGAAGAGAAGTAAAGTAGGGTAACGGGTTTTGGTCCATAACGGGTCCGACCCGTTAACCCGTTGACTCTTAAGTCCCTTTTTTTCTCTTTATCTGCTTGCTTGTTCGGCAAATCCGAGCACGAATTCTGAGGTAAACTTTTTGCCATTTTGCAGTTCGGTAGCTCAGTAGCTCGAATTTCAGATCCGAGCTACGTGGCTCCATCTGGACGGTTGATTAAGATCATGGCGCGAATCACGAGGTACGAAGGCGTGGATCACGAGAAAATGTGATTCTGTCGTTTTGTGGGCTCAGATCACGAGAAAACGTGATTTTGTCGTCTTGTGGATGTGGCAAAATCCGAGCCATCTATCAGTCGTTGGTGCAAACATTTGGACGATCTGATGGTCCAAGGAGCTCAGAGGTGTTTTTTCCCTAATACGGAGGTCGGTGCCCCGGTAGCTCGGTGCAGCTGTGTTGCGATCCACTTTCCCGGTGCTACGGAGGTCCGATCGGGGCGTATGACCCCTCATTTTGAAGCTAACTCGAAGATCTACAACTTCTCTTTAGGAGTGGGTTGAAGAATCACCTTCTTCGTGGTCAAAATAGCCCTGCAATATCCTTGTCTTCATGAAGTTAAGGAGTGTTTTGGTCTTCAGAATCTTCGAAGAGGAGCCCCACTCCTAGGGGCGAAGAAGATGGGCTAGGAAGATCCTCTTAAGAGCTATGGGAAGATCCATTCTTGGAGGTGAGTGCAAGGAGCAACTCTAGGGGAGAGTTTTGAGCTCCGAACTCGCTTAGAAGAGGCCCACTCGGGAGGCGAGTGGGACGAAGGGCTTGGCTCTAGGAAGGAGCCATTTGGGAGACAAGTTTGAGGAGCAACTCTAGGGGAGAGTTTGTGCTCCGAACTTGTTGAGAAGAAGTCCGCTTTGGAGGCTAGCGAGCGAAGAGCTTGGCTCTAGGAGAGAGCCATTTGGGAGACGAGTTTGAGGAGCAACTCTAGGAGAGAGTTTGAGCTACGAAGTCGCTTAGAAGAGGCCCACTCGGGAGGCGAGTGGGACGAAGGGCTTGGCTCTAGGAGAGAGCCATTTGGGAGGCAAGTTAGAGGAGCAACTCTAGGAGAGAGTTGTGCTCCGAACTCATCGAGAAGAGGTCCGCTTTGGAGGCGAGCGGAGCGAAGAGCTTGGCTCTAAGAGAGAGCCATTTGGGAGATGAGTTTGAGGAACAACTCTAGGGAAGAGTTTTGAGCTCCGAACTTGCTTCGAAGAGGCCCACTCGGGAGGCGAGTGGGACGAAGAGCTTGGCTCTAGGAGAGAGCCATTTAGGAGACAAGTTTGAAGAGCAACTCTAGGGGAGAGTTGAGCTCCGAACTTGTTGTTTAAGTGAGAGAATCAACAGTTGTGGAAGCAATTTCGAATACCGAACCACTTCTTACTCGCTTATGAGCAAGTAGTCGAAGCGGAGTCGAGCCAACTGTTAGACTTCAAACTCGTCGTTTAAAAGAGAGAATCAACGGTTGTGGGAGCAGTTCCGAATGGCGAACCACTTCTTACTCGCTTATGAGCAAATAGTCGAAGCGGAGTCGAGCCAAATATTGGACTCCGAACTCATCATTTAAAAGAGAGAATCAACGGTTGTGGGAGCAGTTCCGAATGGCGAACCACTTCTTACTCGCTTATGAGCAAGTAGTCGAAGCGGAGTCGTGCCAAGTGTTAGACTCGAACTCATCGTTTAAAAGAGAGAATTAACGGTTGTGGGAGCAGTTCTGAATGGCGAACCACTTCTTACTCCCTTATGAGCAAGTAGTCGAAACGGAGTCGAGCCAAGTATTGGACTCCGAACTCGTCGTTTAAAAGAGAGAATCAACGGTTGTGGGAGTAGTTCCGAATGGCGAACCACTTCTTACTCGCTTATGAGTAAGTAGTCGAAGCGGAGTTGAGCCAAGTGTTGGACTCCAAACTCGTCGTTTAAAGAGATTCAACAGTTATGGGAGCAATTCCGAATGGCGAACCACTTCTTACCCGCTTGTAAGCGAGTAATTGAAGAGGAATCGAGCCAAGTTTTGGACTCCGAACTTGCCGTTTAAAGAGATTCAACAGTTGTGGGAGCAGTTCCGAATGGCGAACCACTTCTTACTCGCTTATGAGAAAGTAGTTGAAGAGAAATCGAGCCAAGTTTTGGATTCCGAACTTGTTGTTAAATGGGGTTAATGAGTTGTAGGAGCAATTCCGAATGGTGAGCTGCCCCGTCCTTGCTTGTTTGCAAGCGGCTAAAGCAATGTCGAATCAAGTGTTGGACTCCAAACTCATTTTTTGAGCTTAGTAAGTTATGGGAGCAGCCATGTAGGAGAAGCTGGACTCTGAACTCACTATTTAACGAGTTGTAGATGTGACTCGAAGAGATAGAGATTAAGCAAGAGCAATAATTTTCAACGAAAAAATGCTAAGTTTCATTGAGATAAACTAAGTGGCCACTTCAATAGGGCGAGCCATTATTACATGCTTCTTGGTCGTATTTCAAGCATCGGTCTTATTGAAAACCGAGATCCTACTTCTACGATAAGGTGAAGGTCTCTTGGGAGGAGTTTGGTTCTCTCTCCATTGGACCTCGTTGGATGAGGTGAAGGACTGCCCTAGGTTCAGAATCTTGGAACTCGGCGGACCTTTCTCCTCGCTTGTAGGCTCCTCAGGGTGGAAGTTCGGCCCCATCTTTTTGGACGAACTTGGTCAGGTGTCCTCGCTGTATGAGTTCTTCGATCTCCTTCTGGAGAGCCCGATAATCATCCGTGTCGTGGCCGTGGTTCCTGTGAAAGCGGCACCACTTATCCCTGTTCCTCTTCTTGCCTGGGGTATTCATTCTAGGGGGAGTACGGAGTAGCCCTTACTTGTCCACCTCCATAAGAACTTCTGATATATTAGCAATGAGTTGGGTGAACTTCTCAAAACAAAGAGCCGGGCGGCGTTGGTCATTGCCATCCCTCTGGGATTTTTGGGATCCCTCTTCGCTTGTATTCTTCTGTTTGTTCCCGGAAGATGATTCCTCAAGAGTAGGGGGATTGAGAGCCTCTTCCACTCGAATGTACTTCTCACTCCTAAGCAGGAGTTCTGAGAAGTTTCGAGGAGGCTTCTTGGCAAGGGATGCCCTGAGGTCGGCGTTAGTGACGTTGCGCTCGAATGCGGCAGAGGCTACTGATTGGTTGAGGGAGGGAATGGACCGAGTTTCGACGGTGAAGCGTCGAACGTAATCCCTTAGGCGTTCACCCTTTCTTTGGTTGAGGGTCACCAGATATACACTTGTTTTCTCGGTCCGGTGGCTACTCACAAAATGAGTAAGGAAGAGCCCTTTGAACTGATCGAATGAGAAGATAGAGGTCGGGGCGAGTCGAGAGTACCATTCTCTCACAGTCCCCTTCAGCGTGGCAGGAAAGATCTTGCAGAGGAGGGCATCTGAAGCATGGTGGATCATCATGTGAGTTTTGAAACTCTCTATGTGATCCGCGGGGTCCGACTCCCGGGTATACGACTCGAAGTGAGGCGGTTTGAGGTTTTCTGGGACGGGGGCCTCCATGATGGTGCGGAAGAATGGAGGCCTGCTCGGGCGGAGGTTTATCGCCCGTTGCTCTTCTTCCCTGTCAATTCGGCCGAGGCACCTCTCCATCTCGTGGAGATGGCGGTAGACCGAGTCTTCTCTTCGATCATATCTTGTAGAGCCCCGGAACTCATCTTCATACGAGGGTGGACTGGGGCTACGGCGATGGTAGCTTGGAGATGGATGAGGATTGGGAGTGTGAAGGCGGTGGCTCCTAGCTGGCTCAGGAGTAGGTGGCCTTTGGTCGTTATTTGGGGCGACATTGAGGGCCCGCAAGACTGCCGCTTGGAAGTCTTGAAGCTCTGTCCTTGTGACTGGTGCCTCTCCAGCTTGGCGGTCCCTGTGTGTAGCTCGGCTTACTGGAGAATGGGATCTCCGCCGATGATGTTGAGGGGACTCTCTTCGCCTCTTCGGGGGAGGGGATCTTCTGGTCCTAGGTCGGCGGGGGGTCCGGACTCTTGAGACCCCTGGGTGCTCAGGTTGATGGACTCCCCCAAGGGCTCACCATCCATTCAGGCAAGTTCGGAGGTCGATCCCTTTTTGGCGGTTGGCAATCACTTGACGAAGATCCCGCTCGGGAGGGCTTTGAGAAGCCATAGATTCAGCTGAAGGATTGGGAACCGTGACATGGTCATGAGAAGGATGTTGCTTCGGACGACTCTGACGGGAGCCCCTCTGGGCAGCCCCCCGAGACCCTGGAGGGGTCTATTGAGGAGGAGCACCTTGAGCTGGAGGAGGGGGAGTAGGATGAGAAGTGGTTCTTCGGCTGGAGACCGCTGCCTTCCCCTTCTCTTTTGGATGCATGGCTTGAAACTAGTCTCGCTGATGAAGTTAGATCAGGTTGCTTTTTCGTTCCCACAAACGGCGCCAGTCTGTTGCTGCTGATTTTGGTGTGGGAGCAAACAGATGAATTTATGGATTCTTAGAGAAAACAATAAAGCAAACCTGTTGACTTGTTGACCTTCACCAATGTGTTGACTGGTTTCTTACCGCTGCCATTGACCTGCAAAAAGTGCCAAACACCGGGAGGATCCCGGCGACGCACCCTCCGACGCTCTTGTCAGTAATCTGAATGATTATAAAAAAGCTTTAATTGGAAAAGTATTGATTACCTTCTTATGGTGGGGGGAGGGGTTTTTATAGTCGCCTTAGGGATCTGTTTCGAGATAAGAACATATCTCTACTTCCCGGTGTGAATAGATAGAAGTGGTTAAAACCGCCTCTTAGGGATAATTGTGAATCCGAATTCTTATTTATCCTTCTAAACTGGTTTGTAACGGGTTGGGACCTGTACCCAGTAAGACAGATCTGTTTATAGGTTGTTGGGCTTTGAAGAAAGACCCGGTCCCCATTTCAGACCCGTTTGTAGGTGAAATTACCATTTTACCCCTGAGCTTTAAGATTCGTGCCCGATTTGAACGGTCCTAATTTAATCCCATTTTTAGCCATATCAACATTGATACCAAAAAATAAACTATTTGTAACCACGATTTTGCATAATTTCATGTTGTCTACACATGATATAAGTATGTTGAGCCTCGGGTAAGTTGCTGAGGTCCATACTCATTATGCGATCTTCCTCTATTCGTATTTTCATTTCATGTTCTTTTTGTTTTATCTCAAGCTTCTTTTCCTTTGCCATCATCCTCCTATCTTGTGACTCCTTATACACATTGTTAAATGTTTTGGTTTCGGAAATCATTTCAGCAAGTTGAGAAGATTCAGCCGGTCTTTTGCCTTTTTCTTCTCTGCTTTCAACTGGGTGGTCGAGAGAGGGGTGCAGGCGAATCCAAATCAGCTGGTATATCTGTATCCCAGTCTTGCATTTTTGGCGAACGTAATGTGCTACTGTCTTCCGTAGATTGAGAGCTTCAGCCTGAGTCGAACACATGAATTGTATGTAGCAAAAATTTTGGCTGATCTTTAAGGACCTCATAACATTCTTCAAATTTAAATGCTTTCCAGGATGATTGCATATATTCCACTCTTGCTCACGTGGCTATAATTTTTTTTGGAAAAACATGTGTTATAAATTTTTAAACATGTATTCAAAAAATTTAAATCCAGTAAATTATACATACGTTATCCACCTCAGTTGTTCTGTTTGCAGCTCTATTTGTTACACTGCTCAACTTCGCAATGAACAAAGAAACATATTTAGAAATTGCACAAAAACGACTAGAAAGAGAGCCAGCTGTCCGGTCGGTCGGAATGCCTAATAGAGTTACAAATGTGGCAAATACTCGATTCCAAAACTGTGTACCGGATTGATCGTTACCAGTCAATGGATCTTGAGTAATAGAAACCCAGCTTTGGGGAAGAATAATATCTTCATTAGATGTGTATGTCCTGTCCCTATTACTACGGTTTGCCATTGCTCAAATTTTTTTTATTTGTCAAAATATGAAGAATGAAAGAAACAACAGAAATGGAAGATAGATAGAAAGAAAGAGACATATATAGAAGCATAGATAGAAAGAAAGAGACAGAGAAGCTTAGTTTTTACCTGAGCGGAGTGCAGTACAATAACTAAATATACTGTATTCTAAATTTCTAGCCGTTAAAGAAATATTTTTATAAAAAAAAACAAGTGTAGTTAGATTTCTATAAAATAATTAACTTTAAATAAAACTAGTATTATACACGTGCGTTGCACGTGGGGAAAATGGGGAGGAGGGAATGAAAAGGACAAAAAAATTTAGTATTATACATGTGCGTTGCACGTGGAAAAAATGGGAAGGGGGAATGAAAAGGACAAAAAAAAATCTACCAACACGTGCGCTGCACGTATTGACAAAATGACAAATATTTACAAATGACAAATATTTACAAATGACAATAATATTAGAGATGAGCTGTTGGAGGTGAGGAGAAGTCAAAACTTTGTTGGTGGATATATAACTTTAGGGGTAAATGCGTAATTTAAAAAAAAAAATCTAATCAAAAGGTATCTTCATCCTCTCTCACCATCATATTGACTTTATTTACCTAGAAATTAGAAAATATGGGAGACGGAAAAACTCCATCCGTCTTTTTTTTTATTATCAAATTTAACGATGGACGGAGCTTCATATTCCATCCGTTCAATTTAATTTCTCAAACAGATGATCTTCATCCGTCTTCTACATTTAATATTTTTTTATGGCCGCTTCTAAATTTAGTGAAGTACTGTTCACTCCTATTCTAAAAATTAGGATAATGAAAATATTTTCCAACTCGTTATTTTTTGGATTTTTAGAAAACCGAGAGTGGATGCTCTCATTAAAAAAGTCTATCCAACTTCTCTTGTTATTAAAATAAGTTTGTATACTGGCAATATAATGTTTTGAAGTTTCGTTGCAGGAGATCTTGCCTGTAGTCAAATGAGAAATTCAGGTCACATTATAAAACTCATTCTTATTTTTTGAATTGAGTGGGTGGAATTTAGATCCAAATCCAACTGAGAGCACAAACTAGACCACCGTAGATAGCTGAACAAAACATGAATTTGTTTATCAAGCTTCGATGTCTGATAAAGGGCGAGCCATGTGATTGGTGCTTTTTGATGTTTTGTGTTTATCCTAAAAGGCAAACTAAAGATTGAGTGAACAACTCAGAACTAAGTGTCCTGAGATTTATACTAGGTAAATAAATAAAAAAAATTCCTAAGATTGGAATATAAAATGAGTGTTTTTATATGGTTAATTTGTCAGTTGTATTAGGTATTAATTTTCATATCTCTATTTCTCTATTTTATTATGTATCTCTACTACTATAATGGGAGAACCCCTTAGTCCTTAACCCAACCTGTGAAACACACGTGTTGGGTTATGGACCAGTTTGGTAAATACTTTCGGAAGTGGACCAGTTTGGTAAATATTTTCGAAAGTGGATCAGTTTGGTAATTATTTTCTTTTTGCCTTTTCATTATCCCTTCAATTTTTTTCACGTGCACAGCACGTGAATAGAATATAAAAAAATATTGTTCGAACGTGCATTGCACGTGTATTTACTAGTAACTATTATAATGGGAGAGATGGGGTTGTAAACAAATAAACAATTTTTTATTTCTTAGTGTGTGTGTGTCAACACGTGCAGCGCACGTGTTGGTAGATTTTCTTTTGTCTTTTTCATTTCCTTCCCCATTTTCCCCACGTGCATCGCACGTGCATTACACTAGTTATTTTAATGGGAGAGTTGGGATTGTATACAAACAAATTCTAATTTTGTAACTGAGCAAACCCGTACAATATACGTGCAAACCACATTCACTAAATATCCCCGTGTTATGTACGTTAAATCAAAATATCTAAATTCACTTAATTTAATGACTAAATTTTTTTATAGACATGCATCACACGTGCATTATATAGTCAAATAATAAGTAGCATTATATAGTCAAATAATAAGTAGGCATACATGTGTCTGTGCAATTGGTTCTCACTTTAGAGGAATTTCATTTATGTCCCTCCCCTCCCCCCCCCCCCCCCCCCCCCCCCCCCCCCCCCCCCCCCCCAAAAAAAAGGAGACTTATTAGATTCTTATCTTGTATGTTGGGGGCCAAAGAACAAAGGCACATGAATATGGTGCAAATTGTGATGTTCATTTTAGTTGGTTATTATTTGATATGAATCAATCAAATTCCTCTAAAGTGAGAACCAATTGCGCACACACACATGTATGCTTACTTATTATTTGATATGAAAATAAATACCTAATACAACTGACAAATTAACCATATAAAAACACTCGTTTTATATACCAATCTTAGTATTCTTAGTATACTTTTTATTTACTTACCTAATATGAATCTCAGGACACCTAGTTCTGAGTTGTTCACTCAATCTTTAGGTTGCCCTTTAGGATAAACACAAAACATCAGTACCAATCACATGGCTCGCCCTTTATCAGACATGGAAGCTTCATATGGGTAAAATTAGAGTCACACTATCCTAACAAGCATCTTACTGTTTCTAAGGGTAGTACAGTAGTTTTACAACAACAACATTCTGCTAAAAGATCATGAGCCGTTTTCAGGTCCGTCAGCTTAACCAAATCGATAATTATGACTTGTTTGTCGCACAAAAAGAAGGGAATTTCTATTTAATTATGGTTCTCTGTCAAATCTCGGAAATCAAGGATTAAATGATAATTTTATCTCTTCGCTATTGGAATCTCCAACCGATCCTTAAAAGATAAATTTTAGGTCTATTTTTTTGTAACAGATTTCTTCTCAATCAGTAAAAGATAATCAACATTCTCTACTAAAAAAACAATAATCTGGATCACTAACTTGAGCATTGGAGGGTCTTACGTTGGAGCCACCTCTCATGTGAGACTTTTTGCAAGTCCTTAGATGTTTTTAGCCGTCCAGAATTAGATCCATGCATTTCCAGCAATCTAAATTCAGATCCTGATCGACGGTCCAGATCAATGCTCTTTCCCTCAATAAAATAATTCATAATCTGATTGCTCACACACCAAAATTAGCTGCAACACAGCTTCATCTCATTCTCAATATTCAAATTCTTAATTTGCAAAGGGACCCCTATCATGAATTAACTATTGCAAATTTCCCTAATTGTGCCTGCTTGTCTTAATTATAACAATATTAATTTACATGGATTCACATTAAGGAGTTGTGGTTGATAAAACATATCTCCTTCTTTACTTTTAATTCCGAGAGCAATTGATGCACTTTACGACAATATTGAAGGTTGGCCGAGTAAACGGGTGCAAAAACGAGAAGAATCCTAACCTCAATTACTGAAAGAATTATATTTCTTTCTCATGTTTGCTTTTATATATTTTAGAAAAAGTTCGCCAATTTGAGATTTAAGTCAGCAACATTTATGTTCAGAGAGCGAAGTGCATTATACTTGTGTTCTATCATATATGGAATATGAGATTAATTTGTACTACTAACTAAAATAGTGCTAATCGAGAAATGGTCTTCATAAATTGTAATAGTTTTGTCAGCCTACGCTCCGGTTGGTGTGAGCGATACATTGGTTCATATATAAAAAAATTAATTTGATAAAATATTGGTTCCTCAAATGGTCAAATCTTAATCTAAATTAAATCACCTTTAGTTTTCACTTCCATTTAGTTTTTTTAGCAAAATAATCACTAAGAACATTCACAGTCGTGATTGTTTAGAAAATGCATAAATGCATAAATGTATATATAGCATTTTGCCTCTTCGTCGCAATTGTCGAATAGTATTTTATAGCAATTTAATTTAAAATGATGAAAATTCCATATCAGACGGAGTTTGAAGTTGCGTCGGAGAAATTTAATTATTTTTTTAATAGATAGACGGAACTTCATTTTGCGCCGGAAGAGGAAAAAAAAAAAACATTTACAATGAAGGACACAACTTCATGTTGAGTCGGAAGAGAAAAAAATTCAAAAAATTGTCAGACGCAACTTCATGTTGAGTCCGACACATTTTGTAATTTTTTTTTTCTTTATTAACATTTTTTGAGTTTTTTTTATTACGGTTTATTTTTTTTAAAAAAATTAGGAACGGAAAATGAAGTTGCGTTGGAGGAATAAAAAATAAATTTTTTCATTGTACGCAGAGTGAAGTTGCGTCTTGTATAATATACATTTCTCTCTAATTCACTCTCATATATAGCGCTCTACTGTCGCAAAAAATGCATAAATAACAAATGACTACAGCATTTTTTGAGCAAAAATATGCATATTATACATATTTAGCAAAAAACCGTGGATGCACTAACAAATCTAATATTTGCACAAAATGTATATTTTATATGCGGATAGTCCTGATACCTCTCATACTCCTCTCTCTTGGATCACCATGTTGCAATCGCGTTCAATATTTAACAAATGTCTACGATTTCTAGAGTCAAACGAGTGATTGCCTAGTATGGAAAAATGACCTCGAAAAGTGCAAGGACAAATTTTGGTGTAAGAGCAAGTGATTGTGTACAGCAAAAGGTATGAGTTATGAACTTCAATCTGTTGGGTTTATTATGTCTTGCATACTATGTTGGATAAGAAGACGATGAAACGATAGAGAAATCGAAACGATCGGAGACTGAGTGAAAGCAAGGAAAACAGTCAGCAGCAGTAGCAGCAAGAGTTGCGGTCGACCATACTTGGGGTGCGGTCGACCGCCCTACTCTGCAGAAGTTCCTGAGAGGGGGACGGTTGACTGACCTTGGATGCGGTCGACCCAACGCGGCGCTGATTGATTTTTTGGGTCAGGTCTTGGTGATTCATGAGAAGTCCAACTTGCTTTTTAAGTCAGATTTTACGACTCTTATCGTAGGGTTATCTCTTCAGGAATATCCAATGATTATTGTATCAAGATATCAAACTATGTTTTCTCTAGATCTCTATATATTGTTGTTATTGGCCACCACTGAGACTTGAGAGATGGTCGTTGTGAGAATTGTAATATTCTTGTATATTTTCTAGTTGAATAACATTTTGGGTTTATTCTCCACTGGATTAAGGCGAAAGCCCCAACCGGGACAAATTTGTGTGTGCTTTGGTGTGTTGGGTATATCTCACATGTGCTTGATAGTTTGTGTTGATTGCATCGGGATTTTCGATAAAAATCCCTAACACAATCTGCATCAACCGTTTACTTAGAGCATCCACAGTCGTTTTTCTCATTTGCTAAAAAATGACAGCTACAGTAATAGCAAATATACTCGATCGCTGCAGTCGTCGTTTGCTATATTGTTTCTCATTTTTTAGAAATAAGCGAGGGACGGTATATGATATACCGTCTCATCGTTTCAAATAAATTTAAAAAAGTTAATTACTTATTAAATATTAAACTATGTTAATTAACTAAATTAAATAATATAATAATAACTAAACCAAATTAATTAACTCACTAAACCTAATTATTATCGAAAACCTACCACTCGGCATTAATGGCAATCCACTCCCCTTATATCACGGACGGTACATCATGTACCGTCTGTTGATTTTTTATTTTTATTTTTTTTTCTAATCAACCCAATCTTGACCGTTCATTTATTTTTTTTTTTAAAAAAACAAAAACAAATTAAAAAAAAGGAGTGACGGGGTTTGATACCCCGACCGGGGTATCATTCCCCGTCTAAGGGAATATTAAAAAAAAAATTATTTTTTATTTGGAGAGACGATGTATCATACCCCGTCCAGGGTATGTATCCCGTCCGACCAATTTTTTTTTTTTTTAAAATTAAAAATTATTAAGACGGGATATGATCTTCCATCTGAATCGATTAAAAAATTATTAAATCGGAGAGACGGGGTATCATATCCCGTCCTTTATAATTTGAGAAAGTTCATTTCGTTTCTCATATTTGAGAAATGAGAATAGAACGTTTGCCAAAAAATGAAAAAATGAGAAACGAGATTGCAGCGCTCGTTTGCTATTCATTTGCTATAATATGGCAAAATGACATATATAGCAAACGACTGTGGATGCTCTTATGGATTATCAAACAACACCAAAATAGAAAGTAAAAAAAAAAGGGAAAAAAGAAGAAGAAGAAGAAAAATCCACATTTATTGCACCTGATAAATAAACTACTCCAGTAATTACAAGCTTCTCAACGAAGTCAAAAGTGTGTCATCATCTCCAATAGTTGACGAAGACGATGTTTTTAAAACAGTGGACAAAAGCGACAGCTATTCCACCTTGGTTTCTCTCCCCTCCTTTTTCTCTCTCTCTCTCTCTCTCTCTTTCCTCCAAATTCTCACGAAACCCTACAACTCCAATTCCCAAAAATTCCCACTCTTCCTTTACTCCTCATCTCCCCCGTACTTTTAACTTGAGCTAGGGTTTGCCTTCGCATCTTTACCACAATTCTTGATGTCTTGAAGTTACTGGAACTGGAATTGGAAGAGGAATTCCGAAAATGGCGAACGATATTCCGATGAGCGCCGAGGCGGAGCACATCGCCGGCGAGGTCAACGACATTTTTCGAGCCCTTTCGTAAGATATTTCCTTCTTATTTCATTACTTTTTTCTAATTTGAAATATAAACTAGTTTTTTTATATATTTAATATAAGATTATTAAAGGATTTAATTCTGCCATGCCAGGAGTTTCTTGATCACTGTTGGACTGTAGGAATTAATTAAACACACACATTTTTTTTTAATTTTTAATTTTTAATTTTTAATTTTTTTCCCTTCTAATGAAACTGATCAATTTTGGGATCTCATTTGTTTGACTAGATTAACAGCACTAGTATCTTCTACCCTGTTACTGCATCAACCAATTTTATATTTTAATTTTTTTTTTCTGCCCTGCTTGCTACTGCTATCTTTGCTAAGAACATATCACTAGGACCAAGACTTAATGCAAATGAAACTGATCTATGGAGCAAAGTTGAAATATCAGTGCTTGGGCTACTTAAAGTGGAGTTATTAATTTGTTTGTAACATTGGTGGCTTGGTTTCAATGCTTATTGGAGAGTGGAGAATCCATACTTATGGGCAAATGACATTCCCCTACCTACTTATCTCTTTACATGATTTCGTACCTCATAGAGAAACAACATCCTATAAAAAGTATTTATGGTTTAATAGGACGGAGACGAAATTATGTAGATTTCCTGCTCCTATTCGCTGACCTTCTTGGTTTTGTCATGTACCTCACTTTCCCACTAGGCAACAGGAAGTCTTAACACCTGTAGTAGAGGGTGGACATCGGGCACGCGAGAAGCCTTTAATATTAGGTCAGTTATTTTATATTGAGGTCTACTTCATATATTGCCATACATAAGTACATTTGGTTGTGTGTAAGTTGAGATGCTAAAACAATTGGTGGGAAGGCAGCGTGCAGTATTGTGTTTGTGCGAATTCTGGAATCACAAATCTTTTTGTAGAACAGAAATTTTCCTTTGTCATTGAAGGTTTTGTACCACAAAAATTTGTTTGTGGATTGTAAGGTTAAACTTCTCAACGTCGATATTGAATTGTAGCTGTGCAGCATGGATTGAAACAAAATAGAGCCTAAAGGGTTGGCTGTTGATGATAGGGAAATTTCAAATTATTAATTTTGATGATTAGTACGTGTTAGATAGTTGAAAAGTTAGTTTGTAGGGTACTCAATAGTTAGTACTGCCAATTTGTTCATTAGCAAATGTAAAGGATGCTTGTGAAAAGAGACATGCTCTCATGAAAGGAGAGTGTTCAGAATGCTCAAATTCTAAGGCTTTTATATGAAATGGTAAAAGTCAATCACGAAAGTCTTGCAAACTCCATCATTTGTGTAGCATCGGTTAAAATACTGTTTGTATGTTTTGAATCTGTGAAGAGGAAGTTTACTTTTCACACATGCCTTAGTCCGTGGAATAGTTAAATTTTACTGGACACCATGAAAAAAGACAAAAAGACCTATGTTCTCAAATTAAAAATGGTGCTTTAATAGAACAGTGGGTAAGTATATAGATAGTTATGCTTCTGTTTATAATTGTTTTAATTATGTCAGAATATTATATGTTGTATGCTAGCCTTAATTATTACTGACCCGCACATTGACCTTCCTCCACCAATCGAAATCCTAAAAGAAGACCAAGGAACATGTTAAACATCATATTTCTTACTGGTCTTGATTACCTGCATTGTTTTATTCAGTGGCCAGATCGTTGGATATATTGCAACGACCATTCTGACTAACTAATGATACTGCTGTTTTTTTTTTTTTTTGGGCTATTCCATGCAGAAATGGATTTCAGAAATTGGATAAGATCAAAGATCCTAATAGGCAGACCAAGCAGTTGGAGGAACTCACTGGCAAAATGAGGGAGTGCAAGAGGTTGGTCACATTGATATAAAATTTTTATTTTCCGATTCTGTTGTATGTAAGTAATGTAACAGAACTATGTGAGTATGTGGCCCACATAATGCCTTCGTAAAATAGGCTTTTGCCTAATTTTCTTACATATTCATTGTAGGGTGAGATAGTAACTGACTAGGACATTAAACGACAGTCTTAAGGTCTTTTTTCCTTCTGATTATTGACTAATTTTCAGCCATCTGCTTTGTGTTCTTGATGCAAAATGGGGAGAGAAAAGCGTAATTAAATAAAGGAGATAAACAATAATAAGTAAAAGATGAAAAGCTTTAGGGAAAGAAAGTGTTGGTCACAGGTTCGTCATTTCATGCATACACAAACATCACATGCATGCATAACGACACAGAAAAGATAACCCCTAGCATGATACTATAAGCCAATTAATCTTACATTGGGTTGACAAACGGTTGCGGAAGGAGTGTCCTTTGTAGCCGTTGAACTCCTCACAATTAGCCTATCGCATGGTGGATCCCATAGGATGAGGAACCCCTAACACTATTCACACCTTCAAGACCTTGGATCCGAACTTTAAGTAGTGAATGGTAGAGAACTAGAAAGAGAACTCTGAGATCTATATCAAGAAAAACTAAGAGGAGATTGTATGAGGATCAGTCTCTCTATTATATCAGTGGAATATTGCATATCAATTCAAGTCTTTAGCATATGATTAGTCTGTCATTGACATGGTTCCTCAACCCTAGCCTCCATCTATCTTTATACAGGGAGGCAAGGAGAGATCTAATCTAGTGGTTGGATCCTAATGGATCCGATGCTTATCATTAATTCCATCAATCAAAGAGTGTATATCTCTTCACAAAGAAAGACATTTCACTATGAATCTTTAGAGATTCATCTCTTGAAGGCCAAGCCTACGCCTCTACGGAACGGCCGGCCTCACTAAGTGAAGGAATGTGCCCAATTGGGGCCATCCAGCTAACATCTCCTACACACTCTTATGCTAGAATGTTCTCATCGTTTAGCTCGATCTTTCCAAACATTTCCTTCCATTTGACTCGTATCGGTTATGGGGTGTGCGACAATACGAGAGATGGACTTGAATGGTGAGCATAACTCCTACAACTTCGCGTTAAGGTGAGGAGAGAGCCACACCACCAAGTGTAGGCAAAAGGCGGTTATCATTGTCGTTGTCTGGAGTCTTTCATGCCACATTAGGCTGAGCTTACCCCTTATACCCCGTATACGAGCCCCTGACCCACGGGTGATTCCTCAAAAACCTACTATGCCATTTGCGCCAACTCCCAGGATGTGTTGCAGAGATACCTATCATCGAGCAAGCACCACTTTGTCCATTGTATTGTCGCTTTCCTTACTATCATTGTGGGCATGCACTTACATATTGGCAGCCTTTGATAGAAACAGTCAAAGTAGCGAACACTCGAGTGAAGATAGTGTTCCAGTTACAATAACTGGTCACATAGAGCTCATCTAGTCCAAACCTCATCCTGTTCAGGCAGGTTGACTTTCTATACGCTATAGGTCGATTCTTAGCATAAGCTTGTATGATTCTTGCGTGATATGGAGGATCATCCAAAATCCACACCAAGTGGTGAACGCATGTCAGCTTAACTATCTACATACAAACTTAGACCAGTTTACCCTCATTGGCAATCTGTCCTGCACATCTGCAGTCGTGTCGCTTCTACCTCCAAATCGGTTGTGCGCTAGAAGCGACACGACTGCAGATGTGCAGGACAGATTGTATGAGGTTGGGTTAATTCATACATCAAATCTGGATCTCATCCGAGCGCAATTGCACAATGCGACCTCTTCCTGGACCTGGTCCAAGGCGATCTCTTAGTTCCTACGAGTGATCCTCGATTACGTTCGTGCTCCAGGTGGGTTTATTTACACCGAGTTAGACTAGATCTCAGCTTGCTCACTCACCACTGAGAGCGCCAAGGAGGTATGCTCGAAAGTAAGCCATACCGTATATCTTGCGACATGATTTCATGTGTACAGTTCACTAGTTCATAAATATCACATATATTTCCAATGCACATAAAATAGCGAAAAATCAAAATGGCAATGAAAAAACATATATACAAAACTAAATATATATCCCAAACTCAAATCTATGTCTATTGTACCCAACATGTGCTAAACATATAGTCATGGTTAAACTTAGGTCTGATATCAACCCACAAAACTCCATTTCTCCAAGTGGTGCTGATGTAAACTTAACCCTAAGTAGAGAATTTTCAAGAATATTAAAAGATTAGTTTACCAACATGTAATGCGGATTAAGTTAGAAATTAAAACTATTAATTGGTTTGATGGATTTTCAAGAATTGACATAAGATTAACAAGTTCAATTAAAAAATTCACGTCTAATAATCAACAATTATACTTAATCATTCTTAGCATGTAAGATATGCAATAAAGATTCGTACTCTAATTAGCAGGTAGAAGCAGTCTCAATATTTATGGACGACAAATAAATCAAATAGTATTTTAGATACGATAGATAGTATCACAAATAAATGGAGGAGTGGAAAGAGATTACCGGGTTCTAAGAAAATGTTGACGATGAAGACAGATCCTTCGGGAGGTCGATGGCAGCAAATTGGTGAAGCTTCGAGTTGGTGGTAGTGGCTGCGAGGAGAACGACAGTGGATGGAGGCATCTTCGGTGGTCGGATGGCATCGTGGTGGTTGAAGGACGTCTGCGGGGATTTGGGAAGTTAGGGTTTCGAACTGAGTTGGGTTTGATGATTTGGATTTTGGGTGGAAGAGGATTTGGGGATTAGGGTTTTGAAGTGGAGGGGCTGGCGGCGAGGTGTCGGGAGGTAAGCTCTCTGCTTTATTTGCTTGCAATGCCTTGCCTATCAAAGTAGGCGAACCTGGGCGACGAGGAGGGAGCAAGGGGCATCGGGTTGTTGGGTTCAGGAAGAGGGAGCGGGAGGGAGGAGAGAGGGGCTCGGGGTGTTGGGTTCAGGAAGAGGACGCAGGAGGGAGGAGGGGGAGAGCTTAGGTTTCGGGTTTGGAAACAGTGGAGAAGAAGAAGGAGAAAAGAGAGAAGGTGGAATTTAGGATTTGGGTAGTTAATAATTTGGGGATTTGGGGTATAGTTTGGAGCTTCTCACAAACCCTAAAATTTCTTAGGATTTCTCTCAGACCCTAATAATTTTTTATGGTATCACTGACACAAAGAGCAATAACTCAACACAATAATTTTTAAATTCAATAATAACATACCTTCTCATTATTCTCAAGGCCTATATATAGGCTCAAAACTTTCTCAATACAAATCTCCAAAATATTCTAATGTAGAAAATAAATGGTGCAAATTGCAAAACTACTACATATGGCTAAATTTTAAAATAAAACAAAACAGAACCGATGTCCTCATCAGGTGCTGAAACGTGGCCCGATGTAATGGCTTCATGAGTGTATCTGTAACCACAACCTTAGTCAATAGGTAAACCAGATCTATCTTCTTACTTTCATGGAGTGTCCTTCCAGTGATGTCTCAACAAGCTTTGACTTGAGCTTGTTCTTTGAGTTCTAGAGCTGTTATACTGTCAACCTTCTCAATTGGGGTATCAAGGACAAGATCCATCCCATAGGATCTTAACTATACGCTCAATACAACCTTCCAACAAAATAGCCTCTATAGTCGTAGCTACACGGGCTTTTGCCTTTGCAGAATATCGTGCGACTTAGGATTATGACTCCATACCAAAAATGACACAGTTTTTGCAGGAATGACCACATATCCCAAAGTGGACTTGTGTTCCTCTAAGTAACTGTCTAGTCATCATGTACATACCCCCGCAAGTAGTTCCCTTATTTGGGAGCACAAGTGATAGTGCGCAGTGATGTCAATGGCGCGTCCCAGGCGGCGCCTCGGACACAAGGTGCATGCGAAACGGTTGGGTGCGCCTCAAGTCTCAGTTGAAGCGCACCCCTTGTTCGAAGCGCTGGTGAGGCGCGCACCTCACCATTGTTTTTCCCTTGTTTTTTTCCCTTCTTTATTACTTGAGTATTCTTTCTTTTTTAGTGTAGATGGGCCCACCTTTATTTAACCCTCCACTTATAGGCTACCAACTGGACACGTGCACAGGCCGTGAAAATCAAATAGAGGGCTTTATTACAAAACTCCTAACTCTTTAGCATAAAAACCCCTGGAACTAGAGAAAATAACTGTGGAACTGATACGAGAATCCCAGGGACTAATATATGAAGATGTTCCCTGTTCCTCAAAATACAGATACAACTTTAGGGAACTGTATCATGAGGCTAGGGGAAGCTGCCAATGGTGGCCCTCCTAGTTCGTCCATCCCTTTATCTATTATATCAGTGGGAAGCTGCTTATTATTCATCTTCGAATGGCCCTCCTATTATATCAGTGGAATATTGCACATAGCTTCAAGCCTTCAGCATATGATTAGTGTTGTCATTGACATGGTTCTTCAATCCTAGCCTCCACCCATCTATATAAAGGGTGGCAAGGGGAGATCTAATCTAGTGGTTGGATCTATTACGCCTCCCATTAATTTCATCATTAAGAGGGTGTATATCTTCACATGGAAAGACATCTCACCATGAATCTTTGGAGATTCATCACTTGGAGGCCAAGCCAACTCCTGTAGGGATTGGCCAGCCTTACTAAGAGAAGGAATGGGCCCAATTAGGCCCATTCGACTAACATAAAGAAAATAATATATTCCAATTACTACAGTGATTTAGGAGGACAGCAACATAGCAGTTGGCAGTTTTTGACCAACCAGTAGTTAATAGTTGTCTCCAATTTTGAAAGTACAACCCCCATATACCATTCACGTATCAAACAAAGGATCTAAACCTAACTCAAATAAATACCAATGAAGGAATTGATAAAATTAACAAGGCTAAATTAAAAAAAACCCCACTGAACTTTGGGCCATTTAAAAAAAAACCGCACTAAGTTTTTTTTTTATTTAAAAAACTGCACAAAACTATAGTTTAAAAAAACTCGCTTTAACGGAGTTAGGTTTCCGTTATGCCAAATTTTAAAAAACCACTTTCATCTTTCATATGTGTTTAAAAAACATCACTTAACTAATCAGATGTTTAAATAAACCCCATTGAACTAACCCTAACCCTACCCCTCACCCTTACCCTAACTCTGTCAGTCTGTGTTTTTTTAAACTATAGTTTTGTGTGTGTGTTTTTTTTTATTTAAACTTAGTGCGTTTTTTTAAAAAATGGCTCAAAGTTCAGTGGTTTTTTTAAAAAAATTTAGCCAATTAACAAATAAGATAAAATCCTTTTGAATGATAGAAAATTATTATGCCCGTGATTAGAATTTATAATTTTGTGCATTAGTCTTGTTTCCTCACTCCATTAGAAACTAATATCATATCATTTGAACGTACTTGTCTGTCTATTTAACAGGTTGATTAAAGAATTTGATCGTCAACTTAAAGATGAGGAAAGTCAAAATCCGCCAGAGATCAATAAGCAGCTCAATGAGAAGAAACAATCCATGGTTTGTGTTTCCATCTTTGTTTATCATTACTTATTTCTTATTTAATATTTTACCTTTTGTTCTTGCAGATTAAAGAGCTGAATTCTTATGTGGCATTAAGAAAAACGTAAGTTTGTAAATTATTATAGAAGACCATTGCCCAAAATTATTGGATATGTTAGGCTGTTAGCTGACTTGATTCAATTCCATAATTGCGATGCATGTAGACACTTGCACTGACTGACTATTGGTTCTGAACCCTCAAATAGTATGACTTTTACTTCCACAATAAGATTACCATTTTAAATTCACTGCATATGAAGTAAGTATCATGATTTTTGTCGTATGTTACTCGTGGGGGTTATATATCACACTTAATCAACTACGGTTTTGTATGGACAATGTTATATATATTGTTTAATCTTTTAATTTTTTAAACTTCTATCATTTATTTTGATTTCTGCTACATTTATATATGTTTCTATTACTGAATCTTGTTGGAAGTACCTGAGGACTGATTACTACCCTCTTTGTACTTCTTTCGTGAAGACTTATAGGTATAATTGGTCGGGACAAAAGTAGTAGCATTTCTGCATTTTTTGTGTGGCATCACACTTTTTTTCGAAGATTTAGATTGATATCATAACAGAATACCAAAGGTTAAGAAGGACCCACCCCGTATGATGTCAAAGTCAGCAGTTTCATCCCTGTAATGCCCCGCATTCCAATACCTCGAAATACTTGTGCACACTCCCAAGATTTCGCTTTGAGAACAACACAGAATTACAAAATTACGGATAACTAAATTTTTTATCTGTCTCTTACATTATTACATATTTTTTGTCTGTAAACAACAATTTTATTATTACTTTTGCATACTTCTTGACTCTTCGACTCTTCGTCCTTTACTCAAATTTCCTCGTTCACCCAACATATCCTTACCTGCACCACAACCTGTGGGTACGTCAACCAAACCACCGGCTGATGTGTACATAAACTATAACTGTCGGATTATACACTATGATTGCATACTCAGTCTACCAACTACTTGACGAATACATGCAAGTGTGCATAATTATGACAGTGTATGTGTTTTTGACTGAGTGTATGTGTGTGATAAAGTTTTTTTGTCATGTAATAAGCCTGGGAGATGCATGTATGATAGTGTCATAGTGAATCGTGTCTTATTATGCCATACACTTAGTTATAATAACAATTTACAAAAGCATTACTAATGCTACAACCATACAAATCAAGCATAGAAGCATTCGAAATCCAGTGCCAATTAGCGCAGTTCATACCATAGGCCACTAACTGGTACTCCTACTTCAATGCCGCCTCGCTCGAAAATCACACCGGAGCCATTGGATGGTATCGGTAATCCAATGACGACTAGCTCGGGTGCGTTCCGAAGGTCACTGAAGGATCTTGCTTTTCCAGTGCCGACTAGCTCGATTTCAGCCGAAGGCCACTTAGTGGTGCACCTACTTCAGTGCCGACTCGCTCGGAATTCACACCTGGGTTATTGAACAATACTAGTAATTCAACGACGATCATCCCGGGTTCATTCCGAAGGTCACCAAGAGGTGCATTCATTGCATCATCATATCATCATTATCAAACTAAACAAACTCAGCATCAATGCGTACTTAATCTCATATCACCAACTATACGAGCACAGGCATAATTCTCAAACAAATACAAGCCTCAACTTCATATATCTTAATCACCTTTCTCATTAATACAAATCATCAAAACACCCTATACGCAAACATATTTTCCAAAGGATCTTTCTCATTTAACTTAATCCATACATATATATACACAAATATAGGTTCACACATATTATCAACCACCTCATGTGCAACTATTTCTTAACATAAATTCATCTCATAGATGCAAACATATAGATATACATCCACAACAAGCACATGGATATAATTCACATATGCAAACATATTTATATATACAATCAATATTATCACAGTAAGATATCCTATTCGCCAATGGAAAACTTGCCCTTTCAATTTTACAAGTATTACTACCCCCTAGAAATAAATTTTGATAGTACATTAGTTTGGTGGGGGTAGTTATATACTAACCCCACTAACCCCTGAATACCCTCCGACTATCATTATTAAGAACCTTGAGCAAGGTTGGAGTGGATGTGGTGTCGGGTTCTTGAGATGAGGATCACAGCTCTGGGGTCATCAATCATAGTGTATGGCAAACTGTTCAGCTGCTATAAACCTCGGTCATACAATTATATTGATCCGAAGATTCTTATAGTATAAGAGCTAAATTTTCAATTCCTTACCTTAAGTCCAACATAACATATACATGAGAAATAAGAAAACACCTACGTTTGAACATCTAAGATTCTTTAATTATATAACGAGCACAATTCTAAAAGCGTGTACGAATGAGAGATAACAATACTAAGGCTCCGCTTGCATGGATGTGGGCTAAAAGTGTAGTGGGCCAAAAGTACAGTGAACAGAAAGTGTTTTTCATGAACCAGAACTGTTTGGCAAGAACAGTTATAAAACTGATGTCTGAATGATAAAAGTATTTTTTATATTATAAATAACTGTTTGGTAAAAAAAAAATT
The DNA here is from genome assembly GCA_017893485.1 of Hemerocallis citrina. NCBI lineage: Eukaryota > Viridiplantae > Streptophyta > Magnoliopsida > Asparagales > Asphodelaceae > Hemerocallis > Hemerocallis citrina. Next base: position 126,335,446 of record CM030367.1, read on the forward strand.
TAGAAAACTGTTGTGATGTTATAAAAATTCTCTAATAATAAAAATTAAAAAACCTCTTTTAAAAGAATTGGCATGTTAAAGTATTAAAATTTTCTTAAGTACTTTTTCAATTTTAATATTTCTAACTAATTGCATTAATTTAATAATTAAATTTTCTATATTTTAATCATATAGGAAAATTGAAATATTGACTTTAGCATCATGAATTGAATTTTAAAATTGGTGTAAGCCTAAAAAATTATTTATGAGAAGAAAATAAGATGTGAAAATATTTTCTTTATTTGTTTCCTAACCAAATTATTTATTTTGATATTTTAGTGGTTTAGGTTTTAAAAGATTTTTTTATAGTAAACATTATTATGTAGCCTGGCCTCGAACTTGAGACCTCCCTTTAAAAAAGAGCTTTTTTATAAGTCCAAAGCCTAAAATTGGTGGTGGAATTTTGGGGAGAAAAGGCAGGTTTTGAAAATATATTTGGCCTAAACGAGTTTTTAAAAAATTTGCCAAACACCTAATTTTTAACCCAAACCGCTTTTAGGCCTTTAAAAGAGCTTTGGGCTTTCCAGAAGCAATGCCAAACGGAGCCTAAATGCACTTAATGACAAATAGATTTTGGATTCCATTACAAACTTTTTTTTGAGTAATTCTAATAAGTGGCTAAGATTATAAATTTTACATTGACTAATATATTATGAGCTATAGATATTACAAGATGGAAATTATCAAGAAAATATACAATGCGGGCATCAATAACCTCACTTAGTGATCTATCCAATCTAAATATCTTCTTGTGCCTCACCACTTTCCTCTCCTAAAGGTTCAAAACTATCAGCATCATTAGAAATCTATCCAATCTAAATATCATCTTCTGCTTCGCTATTTTGTTCTCTCATATCATGGCATTGCTTGAATTAGAGAAGATCGTAGAGAAAGAAAACGATTATCAACGGAATCATTATTCTCTCTTTTACATTTATAGAATAAGAAGAAAAAAAGAAAAGGAAACTATGCGTACATGTCACACACTGCATAGTAGTAAAAATTTCAGGTAGCATTTTATTATTGCTAGGTGCCATATTGAACCCCCTGGTTTGCTGCTACTGCTTCTACAAATAAATTCAATAGATTGAGTAGAAAATCACAAGAATACGACATCTGCCAAAGAAATGGCGACAAAATCTGAAAGCAACATGTATGCTTTTGAATTTGAAGGGAGCAGTGAAGTGATGAAAAGGCCACTGAGTGTTTAAAATTTATATGCCTACTTTCACCTCAACTGCACTAAGCCACTAATATATAGATTTATCTTGACCGCAAAAGACGCACGTGAAACAACTCTAAGTCTATTGACAACTTTCATATCAAATATCAATTGCATGGAAAAGGGGATTTTTGATGGCAAGTCCAGATCAAATGAGATTGTGAGTAGTATGTTTATGGACTTCACAACCTTGACATTGGATAGCCTCATAGCCAAGGTGAGATCTATCAACAGGGGCGAATTTGGGCCCAAGCAGCACAAACAACTGCTTTGGGCCCCCAATTTTATAGGGTCCCATATTTTTTAAGTATTTACAATGCTTTAAAAAATATAATTTTTTTCAGATACGATTATACTGTATTATCTAAAATTTGAAACAATAGTTGGCCTATTAGCTCATATGGTTAGAGTATCGTGCTAATAATCCAAAGGTCGCAGGTTCGAAACTTGTATGGGCTAATTAATTTTTTCATCATTTTTTAATTTTTTAAACTAATTATTTTTCACATAGCCATGCATGTCATTTTACCATTTCATGAATTTAATATTATTTTTCACTTAGCCCATGCATGCCACTATGATATTTTTTCAATGTTCTATGATATATCATATTTAGTTGTTTATGATAAATTTCTAACCAAATCTTCAAGTGCATATGGTTATTCTACATTTTAAGCTTCCAACTAATATTCTCATATGCATATATTCATCATCACTTCATTATGACCGTGTTCTCTAATATATTTTATTTACCTGTTTGTGATAATGTAATCTTCAAGTGCATATACATGTTTGCTTTGTTTGCTTTTTTTTTTCTTTCTTCTAAATTTTGTATCTGTTTATGAATGGAATACTAAGGTTGCCTTCAAAAAGAAAAAAATATTAGGGGCATTTGATAAAACAAAAATGTATCAATGAAAGAATTCAAAATAGCATTATACATATACTTCAATCATGTCAGCTCAATATATCTTAATGTACACAAAACTCAACGTGTGTTTGCTTGTATGTTTTGAACATAATTTTTTTTGCTCTATTCCTCTTTAATTCTCTCATTCATCATTTCCATCCTCTCAGATAACATACAATTCAGAATAAAATTATTGTTGCTTCTTCCTTAAGAGACAAGTTTCTTTTTGCCACGAGGCATTTCATGTAAAATGCGTTCGTTATTGATAGAAATATTTGCCTTGCTTTTCATTGATATGATAACCATGTATATATACAACCTTGGCTACAAAATCATAATTGATTCCTATAATTGTGTTGCCATGATTTCTACTGATTGATTCCTTTAATTATGTTGCCATAATTGTAACTGATTGATTCCAATATTTGTGTTGCCATGATTCGTAAATTAATGTATACTAAATATAAAAGATACTAAATATAAAAGATATTGACATATTCTAATACACCTCCGTAGTCGAAACGGAGGTTGACGAATGTTGATACTATGTCGAAAATCATCAAAGAATTGCAGCGGAAGTCCCTTCGTGAAGATGTCGGCAATTTGGTAACGCGAAGGAACATGTAACACCCGTACTTGACCACGAGCAACCTTTTCACGCACAAAGTGTATATCCATCTCAATGTGTTTAGTGCGTTGGTGTTGAATAGGATTGCCAGAAAGATATACCGCAGTGACATTATCACAATAGACTATTGTAGCCTTCGTGACAGGACAGTAAAATTCCAAGAGTAAGTTTCTAAGCCAACAGAATTCGGAAACTACATTAGCATCTCCACGGTACTCGGCTTCAGCACTGGATCGAGACAAGGTAGGTTGTCGTTTTGCAGACCAAGAGATTAAATTGTCCCCAAGATATACGCAATATCCAGACGTAGACCTTCTGGTGTCTGGACATCCATCCCAGTCTGCATCTGTATATGTAGTGAGTTTATCAACTGAGGAGGGAGAGATATGTAGACCGAAAGTAAGAGTACCCTTAATATAACAAAGGATTCGCTTCAAAGCAGTCATATATTGGGTCCTCGGGTCATGCATAAATAAATACACTTGTTGAACGGCATAAGAGATATCTGGTCTTGTAAATGTCAAATATTGTAAAGCGTCGGCAAGACTGCAATATTCGGTTGGATCATATGGGTTTCCTGAAAATCCACTGAGTTTTGCTTGTGTCTACTGGTGTAGAAGATGGTTTACAGGAGGACCTGCCTGCTCGCTCAATAATTTCTTCGGCATATTTATTTTGTGAAAGAAAAAGACCTCCTGAATGTCTTGTAACAGATATACCCAGAAAATAACTTAGGGGACCCAAATCCTTCATGGCAAATTCAGAGCCATGTTTAGACATGATGAATTTACGAAGAGTATCTGAAGATGCAGTAAGAATAATGTCGTCCACATAGAGAAGAATATAAGCTGTGTCATCGCCTCGGTGATAAATGAATAAAGAATGATCTGAGACATTGTGAGAGAAACCTAACGTGGCTACAAAATCAGTGAATCGCTGGTACCAAGCCCGAGGGGCTTGTTTGAGGCCATAGAGAGACTTCTTTAGCAGGCAGACATAGTCAGGATGTTGGGGATTGCGAAAACTAGGAGTTTGGTGCATGTGCACAGTTTCATCAAGATTTCTATATAAAAAGGCATTTTTGACATCTAATTGATTAAGGCACGATGATTTAGATAAAGCAACGCTGAGTACTATCCGAATAGTAGCCGGTTTGACTACTGGACTGAAGGTCTCACCACAATCTATACCAGTTTGTTGACTTGCACCATCTCCTACTAGACGAGCCTTATAACGTTCAAAGGATCCATCGGATTTCTTTTTATGCCTGAAGATCCATAAACTGTGAATAATGTTAGCATTAGCCGGACGGGGCACTAAGTCCCACGTCTTATTTTCAATAAGAGCATCATATTCGTCTTTCATGGCCATTTTCCAATTATGATCATTTAATGCATTAAGGGGATTAGTAGGCAAGGAAGAAATGGAATGTTGGGCAGAGGTATGGAGATTAAAAAGTTGGCGAGGCTTGTAAATGCCGTGTTGTGCTCTGGTGGTCATTTGAGGAGAGTGTGGTGGGTTGGCTATAGAAGTAGGTTGTTCTAAGGGAGTTGAAGATGTGGATTCTGGAGAAGATGTTGGCTCATGTTGGGCTTGGAGGGGATTTGTGTTTTGGGCCAGTGTGGTGGTTTGTTTGGTGGGGGAGGTGCCTTATGGAGTAGTATGGTGTGATGAGGAGGATTGGGCCGGTGTAGTTGGGTGTTGGGTGGGGGAGGATTGTGCCGGATTGTTAGCGGCTAGAGGTGGAAAGGTTTGGACATCATGAGAGGTGAAAAAGGGTTGATTAGGTGAGTAAAGGAAATGTGTAGTGCTTGTATCCAAAAAATCATAGCTGGAGGATGAGGGAGCAATTGAATTAGAAAAGGGAAACGTATTTTCATCGAAAACAACATGCCTTGAAATGACTATTTTACGAATCGACAACTCATAACATTTATAACCTCTATGGTTCGATGGATATCCAAAAAAACACAAGGTGTTCATCGAGCTTGCAATTTATTTCTAGAAGTGGAAGGAATGAGAGGATAACAGAGGCATCCAAAACTCGAAGATGAGAATATGACGGATCTTTTTGGTAGAGAATTTTGGTGGGCGTTTGGAGGGCAAGTTTTTTTGTTGGGAGAATATTGAGAAGGTAAGTGGCCATTTGTAGGGCATGGTGCCAAAATGAAGGTGGGAGGAAGGCATGAGCAAGAAGAGTTCGGATAATGTTATTTATGGTACGAATCTTTCTTTCGGCTTTTCCATTTTGAGATGTATGAGGACAAGAAAATCTAAAAGTCATTCCATTGAGTTCACAGAACTTATGAAAAAGTGCGTTGTCGTACTCTTTTTTGTTGTCACATTGAAAACATTTAATCTCTCTTTCAAATTGTGTTTTAATTTGAGTACGAAAGTGGAGAAAAAATGGAATGGACTTGAGATTTATTTCCAAGAGGAAAAGTCCATAAAAAATTCGTGAAATCATCAAGAAATAAAGCATAATAACGATGTCCACCTGAACTAAGAGTAGGTGATGTCCAAAGATCACAATGCACAATATCAAAAGGCATTAAAGTGTATGACAAAGACTCATAAAAAGGTAATTTTATTTGCTTCCCAAGGGGACAAGAATGACAAAAGAAATTATTTCGAAACTTACTACAGATAATAAAATTGTTTCGGTGAAGAGAATTTAAAACAAGAGCTCGCGGATGTCATAAACGATTGTGCCATAATTCATTGGATAAAGCGGCAAAGGTGGATGGTGTTGTAGTGGATGGTCTTGTGGTAATAGAATAAAGTTCACCCAAGCTGTTGCATCTCATTAAATGCATCCCGGTTTGAAAATCCTTCACAGAAAAACCGAAGGGGTCAAATTCAACAGAAACATCATTGTTAATGGTAAATTTTCTCACAGAGACAAGATTTTTAATTAATTTAGGTGCATGCAAGACATTATGTAAGGTTAAAGGATGATGTGGGTTAGGTAATAATGCATTTTCACAACCAATAATTGGAATATGATGACCACTACCAACAGTAATATTATTACTCATATTGGAATAAGACGTAAGATTACCTCCGTTTGCAGTCATGTGAGAGGTGGCCCATGTGTCCATATACCATTGATCGTCAGGAGGAGAGATAGATAGAGTATGCATTGCAGCATGAATATTGGTTGGTGCATATGACGACTGTGCATGTTGAGGGGCGGCTGCTATATGGGCCTGCTCAGTCTTAGGCCCAATAATTCTTGGCTGGCGGGCCTGGTGAGATGTGAGTTGTTTCTGCCAATTTCCTACTATAGGATATGGACAAGGTGGTGTGGTCCATGGCTGCCACGGTCCTATCCATGGATGATACGCCCACTGCTGTGTTTGCATTGGAGGCGACTGCCATGACGTGGGCCGGTGGTTTTGCGATCGGCCGCCACGACCACCTCCTTTGCCTCTACCATGGCCGCTACGGTTGCTTCCTGTGCCGCCACGACCACCGCGGCTACTGCTGCCGTTGTTGTTGCGGTTTTGATGGTGATACAGATTTCCAGCAGAGTTGTCATGTTGAGATACTAGGAAAGCAGAGCTATCTGTGGTTTTTGCTGTTCTTTTTGCCCGTGCCGTTTCCTCCAAAACTAGCATAGAACGGGCCTTGTAAAACGGAGGAAGTGATTCTCCATGACAAATTTGGGAACCCACAGTGGCATAAGCATCTGTTAAGCCGGAAACGAGCTGAAGCACCAACCATTCGTTTGAAACAGGAGCACCAACATTAGATAGTTGATCCGAAACTGATTTAAGGTGTTGACAGTAAGATGAAGCATTAGGAAACTGCTCCGTAGTGACTCTCAAAAATTCTTGTTCTAGGTAGAGAGCCCTAGAGTTTTTGTTGTCGAAGAAGATATCAAACAGTCGGTTCCAAGCAAGTTCAGCAGTTGAATCACGTTCAATAATTGTGTTGGGAAGATCATTAGAAATGGTGCCATAAATTCATTGTAGGACAACAACGTCAAGGTGCGACCAAAGAGTAGGATCGGTTTGTTTGAGAGAGAGAGAGAGTGGACGGCGTATCATTTGGAGATGGGGGAATGATATGATCAAGGACTTGATAGGCTCTGGCATGGATCTTGAAGAGTTCCGACCACGTATTATATTGGCTTTTTTTCAATATCGAGCGTGACTTTGATGAAGTTGGTGATGGTAGAGCATCCACAATGGTGTTTCTCATTTTTTTTAAATAGCAGGTACAGTAAAAGCAAATAGCGAAATACTCTGCAGTGGTCGTTTGCTATATTTTTGAGAAAGACGATGCATGATGTTTCGTCCGACCGTTTTTTTATAGATTTAATTAATTACTAATTAACTATTAAAATATGTTAATTAAATAAATTAAATAATATAATATTACCTAAACCTAATTAAAAACCCACTAAACCTAATTAAAAGGACCTAACCTACCCCTAATCCCTCCTCAAAACCTGGACGGGACATGTTGTCCTGTCCGAGAATTTTTCTTTTTCTTTTCTTTTTTTTCCCAGCGAATCTGATCGTTCGATCTAAAAATAAAAAAAAATTGGGACGATACATGTTGTATCGTCCGACTTTATTAAAAAAATAATAATAATTGGGACGATACATGTTGTATCGTCCGACGTTATTAAAAAAAATAAAATAATTGGGACGAGAAATGTTGTCCCGTCTCTTATAATTTGAGAATCGCAATTTCGTTTCTCAAAAATGAGAAGCGACTGTAGCGATTTTACCAAAATATGGCAAAATAGCTAACGACTGCAGCGTCTTGTTTCTCAAAAAATGGCAAATTGGCAAATATAGCAAACGACTGTGGATGCTCTTAGGGATGGTGAGAGCAGGATGAAAGGTGGAGGTAGTAGGTTTTGGAGGATTCGAAGAAGGTGGTATTGGAGAGGAAGGGTGATCTTCGGCCATGAGGGAGGATGAAGGTATTGGAGAGGAAGGGAGAGATTATTTGAAACCTAGGCTTACTGATACCATGATAGAAATATTTGCCTTACTTTTCATTGATGTGATAACCATGTATATATACAACAATCTTGGCTACAAAATCATAATTGATTCCTATAATTGTGTTGTCATAATTTCTACTGATTGATTCCTCTAATTGTGTTGCCATAATTGTGACTGATTGATTCCAATAATTGTGTTACCATGATTCCTAAATTAATGTATACTAAATATAAAAGATAGTAAATATAAAAGATATTGACATATTCTAATAGTTATCAATTAATTTTTTTTTTGGAAGCATATATATAAATTTGTTGTCATCTCTAATCTCTAATATTATAATGGGAGAATGCCTTAGTGTCATTTGTCAATCTATCAACGCGTGTGACGCACGTACATAACTAATATGAAGGAGGTTTCAGACTTGTTAGAGTCCTCAGAGTTTTTATTTTAAAAAAAAGTTATTAAGACGTGCATTGTCTGTGCATAACTAATATAAAAGAGGTCTCAGGTTCGAAGTCAGACTACGTCAAAATTTTTACTTTAAAAAATATATATTTATTAAAACGTGCATCACACGTGTAAATTACTAGTTTAAATAGTTTCTTTCAAAGCTCCAAGTTTGTTTGCATTTAAATAATTGTCATTTTTATTTTGTCATCTTGCAAAAGGCCCCATTTGAGAACTTGCTTAGGGCCCTAAAACTCAAATACGCCTATGTCTGTCAATTAGGTTTTCCCCAAATTTGAGGAAAACGAAACCGAACATATTCTCCAACGAACCCAACATTGACCTTGATGACTGATTAGACAAAAAAAAACTTGCAGAAATTGGTTTCTCAACTTCCGTGAAGAGAATGGGGAGAACAGGATCTCTCCCGATGGGACCAGGTTTTAAGTTGTCTTGTCTCTCTTGACTTTAACACCAGCAGTTATACACAACTCCAAAAAGTGCTTTTATGGGATGAATCTACTCACTTCTAAACCATAGGGGGGATGTTTTTCTCTCATGAAACTATTGGGGGTATTTTTAATTTACCAATTATATTAGTATACATTGCTTGAGACTTATATAGGAAAATTTAGGCCATCGGGCAGAGTGATCTTTTATTAAGAAAAAAATCATGGTAATGTGTTTCCTTTATCTTCCTTGTTACTAAATAACTGACCATTTTGTATGCAGATACACGAGTAGTCTTGGTAACAAACGAGTTGAACTATTTGATATGGGTGCTGGCAGTAGTGAACCTGTAGCCGAGGACAATGTTCAAATGGCATCTGGTGAATTATCTTTTACTTTCTTATTCCTCGCCTACAAGGAAACCACCCATTATGATTTTATTGCTTATCTCGCCCAATTATTTGTATAGTGTGAGATTCTAAATATTAAATGACTAGTGTTAAATATCAATTCAATATAAAAAAATTGTATAAATGCAAAACCAACACATCAGAAAATATGGACAGCTGGAAAAGGTTTTCAAACATGGAGTAAGAAGGAAAAAAAAAAGAGATTACTATTAATGAGATTAGGGCTATTCTCTTGTCCCTTTTTGTTGTTGTTGTTGTTGTTGTTGTTGGGGGTAAGAAACAATTGAAACCATTAATATCAAAAGCATCGCTGTTTAAAAAAACCTAAAAGTAGGTTTATGTACCCAACTTGATGTGATCAAGGCCTGATGTTTGCACTTGTATAACGTGTTTTTAGCGAGAAGTAAAAATGATCAGTATTTAGTAGGTATTTGTTCCATAAATATGACGCACTGCTCAGTGGATGTGTTATCTTTCAGTGCTTTGAGTGAGCTTGGATCTAAGATTATTGAGCAAATAATTAAAGGCAATGATCTTAGATAAAAGAAAATTTAGAACTAACAGATATGATGGATAACCATCAAGTATAATGAGATATATATTAATATAGTTTAGGAAGTGTTTAAGGAGAAATTCAGATTGCAGATGTCTATGTCCTTGTAGTAAGGCATTATTTTAAAGAAATTCTAACATGATCAGAATATTTGAACCTGTTCTACCCTATCAACTTAAGTCTCGACCAGCTTTGGAGATTTCTAATAACTTGGAAGCAACATAGTAAGCGTACTATTTTGTTACTCTGTTTTTCTGCAGCTATGTCTAATCAAGAACTTGTAGATGCCGGAATGAAAACAATGGATGAAACAGACCAAGCTATTGCTCGTTCAAAAATGGTAAATACTGACCTTATGAACTTCTTTGTTTGCAATATCTGTATTTTATTTTGCTCGTGTCACTTGTTAGGTTGTCGAGCAAACCATTGAAGTAGGAACCCAAACTGCAACAACAATGAAGGGCCAAGTAAGTTCATTTTAAATATGTCACTTCACACTTGGAAGCTTAATAAACTTGTACTAGCCGCTTGATATATATGAGCCCCAATAAGTTGTTTTGTTAATGAGCCCTTGAGACTTTAGGTCTTGGTTCATATTTAGGGATATTGAATGATTGCATGAGCAATCATCGATCGGGTGGTAGTATTGAAGAAGTCCGTATTCTGTGTTTTTTCATCCTGAGGTCTCATCATTCTTTCATAATGCAGACTGAACAAATGGGCCACATTGTCAATGATCTGGATACAGTTCATTTTTCTATCAAAAAGGCCACCCAGGTTGTGAAGGAGATTGGTAGGCAGGTAGCTTGTGACAAGTTCATCATGTTCTTCTTATTCCTATTAGTTTGCGGGGTTATTGCAATCATTGTTGTGAAGATCGTACATCCAAACAACAAGGACATCCGTGATATACCTGGGTTGGCACCTCCAGCACCAACTTCAAGGAGGCTTCTGTCTTTAGAAGTTTTGAGAGGTTTTTAGTAGTACGTTTGAGTGACTGCGCAGATCCTTGTCCATTTGCACAGGATTAGATAATGATGAGTTATTTATTGTGTTATTGTAACATTGTTGTTCTTATTCTTTGCCTGTGTAAGTAATATCACACACATTACTATGTTTATTCTTTTTTGATTACTCTTAATTGCTGGTCGTGCTACTTCAACATGATTGTACAATTCATGTACATCTGGTAAAAGTTAAAGGGTTTGTTGTACATGATTCTTAATGCATGAACCGCACGTTACAGTGTACATATAATTCCTTTAGCCATACTTGTTCTGCCGATGGACCTAACTTATATCCACGTGCACTTGAACTATAGCAATTCTATTCAATCAAATCTTTTGACCACTGCTGGTGATCATGGTGCACCGCACTTTTTAGACGAGTATTGAAGACTGAAAACTCCGAAAAATTAGATGGCAACACAGGTTGAAACAATACATAGAAAAAGTTATTGCATGCGAGATAGTTTATTGTAATGTAACGTTGGGATAGCATGATTTTATGTGAGCAGCCTCGTGAATTAAGGTGTGGTGTTTGGAAATTCATTGCCTTCAATTCACAGGAGTAACTCTAGTAAAGCAAAAGTAGTTGATAACATCCATTTTTATAACTTTGTCCCTATTAAAAACTCTCGGCAAATGAAATCCTACCATCACCTTTCCCACCGACCTCAGAATACTTCTTCCCTCCACCAAGAATACTTCTTCCCTCCACCAAAAAACACACCTCAATGACGACAAGCAAGCCAGGCACAACGACACCTACTCTCTGACTATGCATAAGCACGAGAGGGGCAACTAGAGGGAGTCACGCAGTAGGAAACGCTACAGCGAAGACGGCTATTCGCGAAGCAAGCCAGGGGGAAGATACGAGACTAGATCGCCGACTGGTCATAGAAATCGAACGGAGATCAAAGGGGGAAGAAGCTATCGTGCAGGAAATGAGAGGGAGAAGGTTAACGAAGAGCACGAGAAGCACGTCAGCATCGCAGCTAGAAGTCGCTGTCCATCTCCTGAGATTCATCACCTTAGATAGAAATCTGTAGAGGGGTACAAGAGGACGTTGAGTTTATTAGAGGATCCAACCGGGACGTGAGGAAACATAGAGTTCGCTGACGCTCCCCTTCGGTGGAGATAGATAGTCCGAGAAAGAGGGAAGACGAAGACGGCGAGTGGATCCTCGTCAAGCCGAGGAAGTCTCAGAAGAAAGTTCCAAGCCAGTGCTACTCCGGCGAATGTAAAGTCGAGGCTAGACTGAGTTGTGACAAATGCGCTAGAACTGGCCACTCAATCAATAACTGCACGTTCGACTGGTTTTGCTACGTTTGTAAAGAGTCCAGCCACATATCGACGGCGTGCCCCAAAAACAGAGTTACGACGGCTTCAAGATCCAAGGGAACTCTAACGCCATCAAGATCCAAGGACACTCCGATAGTCCACGTCGCTACGCTCACTTCGGAAAATAGGAGAACCCAAGAAAGCGTCGCCGGAGAGAGAAGAGTGATTAAGGCGACGGTTACTCCAACTCCGTTAATGGCAGATTTTGAAAGACGTTATAAGAGTTGCTCCATGGTTGAAGCTCAGACCGGGAATCCTAAAGTTAAAGATATCACGGAGTTGCTACAGACGGTTGTGTCGACTACGGCGACTTGGGTAGTTCAAGAAATCCCTGAGAACAATTTCTTTCTTCACTACAGTGACGAAGATGTTATGGCTGACGTGATAAAGATGAAAGGCCTGGAGGGTAGGGACTCACAGGGTTTAGAGTTCTTCATAACCCTAAAGTATTGGTCAAGAGAGTTTTCCTTCGGTTTGGATTCAACTATTTAATCTTCCCTTCCACTGTTGGGTTACTCTGGCATTCCAAAATGTTGTTCGGAATTTTGGTTTGCTTATCGAAGTAGATAAGGGGACTATCTCCCATGCATGTCGAAAGTTTGCTAGATTACGTGTCAGGGTTGCTAACAGGGCGGAAATCCCTTCGAAGATTGTCGTCGACTTTGGCAGCGAAGCATACGAATCTCTGGTCATCGTGGAGGCAAAAAAAATTCGTATCGTTTAGAGGTATGGAGTTGGTGGAAGACGTCGAGGATTTCGACGGTCTGGATCTGCAGCCAGAGGTTGAAGATAGACAGAGGCCTTTGGATTAGGGGCTTCTAATTTGGGCCATTCATCACTGGTGAAAGGATCCAGCTCATCTAAACCGCTAATCCATAATCGAACCGATCCGTACCCTACAATTCAAACCAGACAGATGGCGGGGGGTTGCGCTGACGTGGACAGGGCGAGTGGACAGGGTACGTGGCGCCGAAAGTTGAAGGGTGTGGAGATAGGTGACAATACAAAGCTGCTGAAAGAGACAGATGACATTCAATCGGGTACAAGGTACTGTAACATCCCGAATTTCAAAATACAACTGAATTCGAGATTCCACAGGATCTTTACACTTCTTTCGTACAATTTTACAAGGAATTTAAAACTTTCCACTTTACATCAGAGTTACAAGAAATCTTTACACTTTACATTTTACAGCGGAAACAAATTTACAACATTTATATAAATGAAAGTACAACAACATTTGAATAATCTCTAAACATCAGTTCTCCTTTAATCTTTACCATGTCATTTACCCTGCATGCAAAACTGTGGATACGTCAGTTTATTCAACTGACAAATATTATATACGGCCATCCTCTCTATGCCGGAAATAGTATAATCGATTTTTCATATTTAACAAACACAAACTTGTTCACATATCAAACTAAGGGGAATACCCTATTGATGTCGTGTTGTGATTGTGCACTTAGTTCTTAATGCAATTATTTATATTACATGACACTAATGCGCACTTGTTCGGATTCTATGCATCCCATACTATATAGGTCCGAGGGCAAGCCTCTTAATCGTTCGTCATCTTGTAGGGTTCAATCCCTCGTCATGACTTAATCTACTACTGTAACTACGGTAAGTATCCTAGATGTCCTATGAGTACGAGCTCATGTACAAAAAAACTGGAGGAGAATCCCACGTCATATCATGACGCATCGTGAAGACTATCGATGGACAATTCAGCCTCCTTCATGGCACACGATCCTCTCGCAGTCACCAAACACCCCACAAGCGTCGCCAAGATCCCAATAATTCCGGAGTAGTGCCCACGTCATGTCACGACGCATCATGAAGACAAACTGTGAATCACACCCACATCGTAGACTCGAGGCCCTCATACTTGTGTTTTTCTCTCACTTTCATCACCTCTTCACTATGTACTAATTCTTAATTTAATGAAATCATGAACAAAATCTCTTAGAGTTAGCTCTCTCACTAATACCGGTCTTATTTCTTTCATTTCACATTGACCCAAACTTGGTTTTTTCAATTTCAATAATCACATCTCATCACTCTCACTTGCCGGTGCGAGTTTTGGCTACACCCTAATTTTCAATTTCAATTCACAAATTCACAATCTGAGTTGTCAAACTCAAGAACATTTCTCTTTTTCAATCACATGATTTCTAATCTTTTCATGAGTCAATAAACATACATGGAGTTCAATTATACATCATGCATTTCATAACTAACATGTATTTCCACATTAAAATCATATTACAAAATATCTAGTCAAAATGAATATTCACAAACTCACTATTGTCACACTATTTTTTAGCAAGAATATCTCATATAAAACTTCACATTTATATTTTTTTCTATAGATTTTTCCTTTTTCAATACTTATCTCAATTTCTTCGTGAAAACACATTTTTATGAAATTATACGAGTGTAAAAACTACAGTAAGTATCCTAGATGTCCTATGCGTACGAGCTCATGTACAGAAAAACTGGAGGAAAATCCAACGTCATGTCACGACGCATCGTGAAGACTATCGATGGACAATTTAGCCTCCTTCATGGCACACGATCCTCTCGCAGTCACCAAACACCCCACAAGCGTCGTCAATATCCCGATAATTCTGGAGTAGTGCCCACGTCATGTCACGACGCATCGTGAAGACAAACTGTGAATCACACCCACATCGTAGACTCGAGGCCCTCATACTTGTGTTTTTCTCTCACTTTCATCACCTCTTCACTATTTACTAATTCTTAATTTAATGAAATCATGAACAAAATCTCTTAGAGTTAGCTCTCTCACTAATACCGGTCTTATTTCTTTCATTTCACATTGACCCAAACTTGGTCTTTTCAATTTCAATAATCACATCACATCGCTCTCACTTGCCGGTGCGAGTTTTGGCTACACCCTAATTTCAATTTCAATTCACAAATTCACAATCTGAGTTGTCAAACTCAAGAACATTTCTCTTTTTCAATCACATGATTTCTAATCTTTTCATGAGTCAATAAACATACATGGAGTTCAATTATACATCATGCATTTCATAACTAACATGTATTTCCATATTAAAATCATATCACAAAATATCTAGTCAAAATGAATATTCACAAACTCACTATTGTCACACTATTTTTTAGCAAGAATATCTCATATAAAACTTCACATTTATATTTTCTTTCTATAGATTTTTCCTTTTTCAATACTTATCTCAATTTCTTCGTGAAGACACATTTTTATGAAATTATACGAGTGTAAAAACTATAGTTCCAATTACACTTTTACTTTCAAAAATGCACTTTATTTCATTCTAATAACACCCAATAAATTTTCATAAGTCACACATGATTTTAGAATAATAACAGTATTTTTTTTCGGAATTTTTACACATCAAGAAAACCCAAAAAATTATTTTTTAAAAAATATTTAGGCCGCACCAGGAATCGAACCCACGACCCAAGAGAAAACAGCCACACGCGCTAGCCATTTGGTCACTTGCGCTCAACAATATAAAGAGAAGACAGAGGGCTATATGCTCTTGGTCCGAAAACTGATTTAATTTTAAAACGCACATAAAAGAATGGTGGCCATAAGTATTGAACCAACGACCTCATAACGCACACACCCGTGCCACTGTAGCGCCGAAGGGCTCTCCGACCACTTGAGCTATAGTTGTCTTAACTGCAACTCACATTTTATTTAATTCAACTCTCTGTTAATTAGAACATTTCGATGTTCAAAAAGCTCTTATTTTAGTTTTGCTTTCACTAAAATTCCTGTAAATCTCCAGAACGTCTATTTTAACATAATTCAACACTCCAGTATTTTAAAATAATTTTTTCAACAATTTAACACACATTTCTCATACAATTAATTTAGATTGCATTGTAACCCCTGTTTCCGATTATACGGATTTTCATTCTTTTCTTTCTCCATGTATTCTTGTATTTCAATTTCTGTATAATTCTTTCCAATGCATTTAAATTTTTTTTGAATCTCCTATCAAATTTATATTTCAAACTACAAATCTTGTTTCACCTCTTTTTGGTTTGAAGCCCATAATTATTATTGAATTTATTGAAGCCCAAACCCAAGCTCATCTCCTATTGGACTCTAACCCTAAACCCATACCCACAAACCCATAAACCCATACCCACAGACCCACAAACCCATACACTCACCCGTATACAATTTCTCTATTTTTCCCCACTCTTCCCACATCCCTGTAACCACATCCCCACAATCTCTAACTACCCCCTTATTTAATATTATATTTCTTACTTTAATAAACACTCCCCCACTCTCTCCTGTTACTCCCTATATCCCTCCCTATCTCAGCTGTTTCCCCAACCAACAGAACACCCCCTTCTTCGACTTCTTCGTTCTTCTTCTCCCCAAACCGCAAGCTTCGACGCCCTCTCCTCATCCAACCTCCCAACCCTCGTCTCGCCGCCGTCTTCAACCTCCCGACCGCATGCCTCCCTGCTCCTCCTCCCACTCGCGCGCTCACCTTCGAGCCCTCGCCTCAAGCTCGTCGACAGCCGCACCCATCATCACCTCGAGCTCGTCGCCATGGCTGCTCCTCAACGCCACTTGAGCCTACCAATCCCCTCCATAGAACTCAACTGGACATTGTCGACCATCATTGCCGCCATTCGGAAGCATTCCTTGCGCCGCCCGTAGCGCTTCCTCATTACTCCGCTATCGCCATTGTCGAGAACCCATCGAAGCTCCATTCCGCAACAGTCGTCGTCATCCCCTCCGCTGTGTCGTTCCGAACTCCCTCACCATAGTCGTCGCTAGCCTCCGCCATCGCCCCGCAGCAATGCCCTCTGTAGCTGCACCGGAGCTCCACCATCGTACCCATCGACTTTGCCTTCAACCTTCATCGTCTTCGCCATTGCCGCTCACTCCTCGCACCGCAGGCTCCTCCTGATCGCTGCTCCCCACCGTTCCTCTGCCATCGCTGCAACCTCCCCCTCGCCCCACTGCCGAAGAACCACCTCTCATTCATCTCTCCCTCTCCCATGTTTTCGAAGCGAAACAGAGCCGGCCACTCTCGTCGAAGCCCTGGTCACCTGCCGTCCTTCTGAGCGCTGCGCCGTCCTGTCGTCGCCACCAGAATCGAGAGCCCCATTGCAGTTGTGCCCCGCCCAGAACAGTCGTGGCGCCGTTTGCCCTCATTCTCTCTCTCCGATCGAAGGAAGAAGGCGACCAGCGAGTGGTCCATCTCGCTGTCCCGTGTTTCGGCCGCACCAAATCCCTTTAGTTGTCCCCTGTTTGGATCCCGATCCGGTGTGTAGGAAGAAATTCATTGGAGCATTTTGGTGTCCTGTGTTCTGGGCACAGCGGATCCGAACCCTGTTTGCCATTCTGTCTGATCTGGTGTAGGTATAATTCACTGAGTTGCTGTTGCTGTTATTGCTGGGATTTTCTCGCATAACCTTCGCACGTGCTCTTGGGATTGCTCCTCGGGATTCTAATCCCGTTATTCCTTATTATTATATTGAACCGTCTATAGAAAAAGGCAAGTCCACTTGAACTCAGTTATTTGTTCTAGCTCAAGATTTTTGATCTCTATGCAAGTAGTTCCATTTCGATTATTCTAATTTGCATTGTGTCCCTTTCGTTGGGAGTATCAAAGGTTTACACGAGCTAACTCGACGTACTCTTGACATCTTATTAGTATCCATTGACTCAAACCCAAGCCTACATACATAATTGACATAAATGAAATGACTGGAACCGTATACAAAGAAAATGAATGGTAATTGAATATATTGATTGAATGAGACATTGTGACTCAATCGATGACTTCATAAATTGACTCGTACACTGTAGAGAACATTCTAATTGATGTACATTAGTGTAATGCATTTCATGATACAATAGCATGTTAATTGCCCACTTGATGAACATATATGTGATAGTTTTACGAATTCCTGCTGCCTTGTCTGTCTTGTACTGAGGTTTCGACCCGGTTATATTAGGAATAAGTTAAGATAATATAAAGAGAATTGTTGTTTCAGATTTGCTACTTCCTGTTTATTATTGTGCAATGCATCATGTTGCTGCATTCGTATCGTTCCCTTGACATCCTTATACACACTTACATGGACAAGAATGATTTAATAAAATACTAAACAAGCCGGAGTTTATAAGGGTTGACTTAGTAGTGGATAGTCTCAGAAAATGTACTCAGTAAGGCCTATCGTGATATCGTATTGACATGGAAGGAGAAGTATTGATTGTGAATGATTGATTGAAAAAATGGAAATTGATTGATTGTAAATGGTAAATGATTGTTATTGACACCGAGTACACGCTCTGTAGATCCCACCACTATGTCTCAAACGTACACTGTTTTGCGTGCACCGAACCTGTGGTATGGGACGCAGTAGTACGTACACTAGATAGGAGAAATGACATTCTAATGAATTTAAATTGACACATATATACTTGATTAAGACCGTTGTTTATTAATACCATTATTGATTTTGCAATTTGATCTTGATTCATATTCCTTCATATACCGTACTTCTTTACTTTCTATTTTTCACTACTTGTTGTCCGTACTTGCTCTAAGGACAAATTTATTCTTTCTTTTTAGGTGAACAAGTACAGGTGTAGAAGGAGAATTACCAGAAGGCATTGATGAGCAATTCTTCTACAATTGGAGCAGAAGCCTCTCGAGCTATTTGGTAAGTTCTTATATTCCAGATTTGGTTATTAAATTTCATTCTCGTTTATGTGATTATGATTTCTGCTTGGTTGTGATTCATTTTTCTTATATTGTTGAGCTAAGACTGGTACAGCTTATGGATGATATGAGTTGGCGTACTTATATCATTCGCTGGGCCTTCGTCACGGGCTCGTATTCCCGTATTCTGGGAAGCGGGGCGTGACATGCATACTACTATTTTCATAAATCATTCTGACATTCCTCATACAACTTTGTATTAAAATTTCCTACATCAATTCCCTGTTTTTTCCTCTTTCATAAACCCAAAAACATATTATAATTTATTCATTCTAAACAATATCACGAAAGTCCAACTAAACTCACAAAACAAACAATTTCATCTACTAGCATTTTGTACTTTGTTTTGATATTAACAACAATTATAATTCATATATTCCATCACTACAAAACGATTCGCATACAACTTAAGATTCATGACAAGATAACATGCAATCTATCAAGCAATCAATTTAGTCAACTAGCAAGTCCTTTTTCCAATTAAGTGTATTCTTATTAGTTTCTTTCATGCATTATCATTTCAATCACCCCTAACATGGTATCTAATTAGAAATATAGAAAACCAACCCACCTTATTTGGAGAGAAAAATTTACAACACCTCCTAAACGAAAGAGTCCTTCTTGAGCTTGCCAAACGAGTGCTCCTTCTCCTCCTTGATGTGCAACCCGAGCCTTCCAAGTGCAACCCGAGCCTTCCCAAGTGCCGGCCTCCTTGAATGCAAGCACAACAAAACCCTCTCTCTCAATCTTTTATTCTCACTTCCTACTAATAACTCACTACTAATAATTGTATTTTCTTACTATAGGTTTGGAGAATGAAGAGTACAAGAATAACTAGGCTTGGGGGGGGGGGGGGTATTTATACTAAATTTTGGGACAAATAAAGGGCTAGGATTAATCTAGGAGTAGGAGTTAAGGATCAAAGGCTAGGATTTAAGGGGAAGTTGTAGTAACCAACCATAATCCCAAAACTACCTCCCACAACTCCACTTCTCTTTTTTCCCTCCCATTCAAATCCGGCCAAAATGAAGTACACAATGCACGTATACGTGCAATGCACGTGAATTCAATAGTCCCCCATTTTAAAAGTTGTACATTTTATTTTTTACAAAAATAATCTATGAAAATGTCTACATTACAAGTTGTATTTAAAAGAGAAAATAAATTCATGGGTCTTTATTTAATGGGCCAAATTAGTCTACAAAAAAAAAAATATATTGGGCTATAAAAGGAACTTATGTTTATTAAGGAAAAATGGGCTTTAATAAAACAAATGGAGGAGACATATATATATATATATATAGAAAAATACTAATATGAGATGGTGAGATGGGTGAGATGAAGATGTATTTTGTGAGATGAGCGATTTGAATCATCGAAATCTCGATCACACTGTTCACATCATTCTACATATTATCTAGATGGTTTGTAGAAAATTTCAAGCAATTTGGAGACCTCTAGCCTATGCATCAAAGTGTTCAAATAAATGCATATATATGTATTTCGCATCATCTTCGTGATGCGTTGAATGCTTTGATGCAAAGGCTAGAGGTCTCCAAATCGTTTAAAATTTTTGTACACATCATCTAGATGACATGTAGAATGATGTGAACGGTGTGATCGATATTTGGATGATTCAAATCGCCCATCTCACAAAAAAATACTCTATCTCACCATCTCATAATAGCATGACTCTCTCTCTCTCTCTCTCTCTCTCTCTCTCTCTCTCTCTCTCTCTCTCTCTATATATATATATATATATATATATATATATATATATATATATATATATATATATATATATATATATATATATATATATATATATATACTCATTTGTTTAGGAAATGAAAATAATTATAAAATTTTATACTGCAAAATTGCACGTGCACAATACGTACAAAAATAAAAATAATGATTTTCATAAATAAAAATCAGGGTATTACAGGTACTGTGCAAAAAGTGGGATACTCAAGAACGGCGATTTGGACGTTGGGGGGCTCGATATTAGTAGGGGATGGGTATAGGGAGTGAGTACTGGTCTCATTTTACACAGGCTAAGGTGGAGCCTATTAAGTTAGCTATGAACTCTCTTGTCAAGAATAAATATTCTAGGTTGCAACTTAGTGGTCCAAAGCTTATTACTAATGAAGATGAAGACGTTAGGCAAAAACTTGTCCCGCCGCTGGTTTTAGACCCTCCCGGTCTACCGAATGAGACGGAGCAGTCGACAAATCATCAAATTTGTGGGAAGATTATAGAGGCTTTAGACGGTATTGGAGATGTCAATATTATTTTGGAGTGTGAAACAGAGTTCAGAGATAAGGAGACAAGGGGAAGTGCCGTTAGCAGCATTAGCAAGAAAATTACTGAATATAAGAGAAAGGGAAAGCAGGTAGCAAACAAGGGGGGAGCGCAGATTATTAGTCAAGACGGGACTGATAAAGGGGTGTCCAAGGACAACGAAAGGAGTCGACGGGTGGAGGTAACCTTTCGCACGACTGTTCAATTCTAAATTCTCTAAATGATGATTCGCTTATTTATTTTGTTAGTCTATGCGGTCTAGCCATGGGTTCTAACAGGATAGAACAGTTAGAAAATATAGCAATCATTAGAGGGGAATCTAGGGTTGCTTGGGTTTAATGCTGACAAGAGTCGGAGGTGATAGAGGGTGGGTGCCTAGAATCGTCTTTTAATGGTTTACATTTTTTGGAATGTTAGGGGGATGAGGCAAAAAAGCAAGAAAAGATTGATATCTATAACTATTAATAAAATTCAACCGACTATTTGTGGGTTGCAAGAAACTAGAATTGAGAACCATTCCAGTGGGGAATTCGCTAGCCTTAGATGGGCGGCTCACTTAGATTGGAGATTTAAGTCGGTGGTGGGATATTCCGGAGGAATAGCTGTAGTACCCCGTATTTTTAAAATATTGTTTTGAGATTAGAAAGTGAATTAAAATGATTTTGTTTGTGATTTAATAACTATCTGTCTAAAAATTCATCCTTTTTACACGTGCAAATGTCGCCTTGGGAAGTTCAAAACCAAAAAATATTTTTGGAAAACTCATTATTTATTATTTGAGATTTTTTGGGATTTTTCTAGATTTTTCTGGAAAATTATATGACTTATTTGCAATTATTACAAAAAGAAGGATTTTTGTGCAAAATTACTAAATGGAGGAGAAAACTCCATATTTTCGGATTTTTTGGCTGAATATAATCCCTAGTTAATTCAGGAGTAAAGATTTTACCTCTAGTTTCTACACATTTGACTTATTTCGCAAGTTTTGGTAAAAGATGATCTTTTTGCAAAAATTGCTATTTGAAGGGATGAAAATGCAAAATTTATTTTATGGGTTTCCCTACAGAGCCAGCTGATGCTAGAGGGGATCTTTTCAATTTTCGAACTTGATTAAAACTGGTTTTTACTAATTTCTAATAAAAGGGTCTAATTATGAAAAGAAACATTTTAAAAATGAGTATTTTGCAAATGTTTTCTAAAACCCTAGAATCTTAAACCCCGGACTATATAGGGTTTGTGCAGCCATTATTCACTGCACAATGCAGGAGATTTATTATTTCTTATTAATTTGGAGTTCTAAAGAAAGATCTTGGATTTCTTGCTAGAAGGAGCTTTTCTTATTATTTTTTCATCTTAGTTCAATTCCTTCAACAAGGTGAGTGATATATTTGTTTTGTTTTGTTCTTTGAACGTTGGATGTGGTGATTCATCTTTTAGAAAGCATGCTAGGGTTGAGTATGAATATGTACATGATGGATTGGATGGATTGTTGAATTAAAAATTGATCTTTTGTGAACCCTAGTTATCCATGAATGGATTTGCATGTGTATGGTTTTAGATCCATATTATTTTGAGTTTGGTAAACACAACTTGATTATGATAATATTAACCTTGTATGTTCATGAGTTAATAATGACCATGGGGTTTGAGAAGTTTTGAGAAGGATTAATGAATTATGAGTTCTTGTCTTGAGAATTGGATTTGGGAGAAATTGAATAATATTTGATGCAATACAACTAAATTGGGGATTTTTGGGATTTGTACAAGGTTTTATTCAAATGAGATTCCTTGAATATTAAGATTAAATTCTGAATATGTTGCTATTTCTAATCGAAGGTCTTATGGAATTTTCTTTAGTGCACGAACATACACAAACAATTTACATGAATTTCGTACTTCATTGTTATTGAAGAAAATCAACAATTTGCTATTTTTGTTAATTCAAGTGATTTTGATTGGTTTTATTGACTCTTATATATCCTACAGGTCGTATTTGATCATATCAGAAATATGCTTTTTACAGAATTCGTTTTTATTAAGTAAAACTCCGTATCGGTTAAAAAGGGTACAACAAAAAAACTGCAGTCTGCAGGTCGACAGTCGACCGGTAGATATTACAGTCGACCGTCATTTCCTGGCTGCTGTGTTTTTCTTGTTTTCTTGAAACTTCGTGCGGAACAGTCGACTGAACCATATTTACAGTCGACTGAGTCTGCTCTATTTTGATATTTCCTTGAGATTTGGATTTTCATTCTGGACAGTCGACCGATGACCTTTTACAGTCGACTGTTAGTACTTAGAATTATTTTATGTTAAGTTCTGGAGTTGTCGTTCTGGACAGTCGACCTATGGCTTTTACAGTCAACTGCTATTACTTAGATTTATTTTCTCGAAGTCTTGGATTTTCACTCTGGACAGTCGACCGACTCCTGTATATAGTCGACTGTTACTGATGTTCTTGAGTTATTCTGATGCTATTTTAAATGAGTTATTCTTTAAATATTTTGGATCTATAATTTACTATTCTAAACCTTATTTCCTATTGAACATATGTTTCCAAACTGTTTTATTAAAGTATTGTTAATGGAAGGTTTGGTTTGGATGGTTGAGTGTGAGTCCCTAGAGGGTGTGTGGGACCCTAGTATACCGGCAGTTGAGATATTTGTGTTTTGGGCCTGTTGAGGCATTTTAGTTGATCAGTTGTTGAGTTAAGTCCGGTGGGGTACACCAACTCTAGGTGATTCGTAATTAAACTAATTAACTCAAAAAGTTAAGGACATGCACTAATGGTGATATGATGAAAGGGAACATGAGTTATGGACCTCGGTATGGCTTGCGGTGTGAGATAATCCCTGGAATTATCTAGGTGTGAGTGAAATAGTCTCCAGAATTACCTGTGGTGTGAGATTGATCTCCGAAATTATCGAGGTCGAGGGGACGCACATGTGGTATTCGTGTGAAGAGGTGCCATCACTTGCGGTGTGGGGTATTCTCGAAGATTCCCAAGTGTGAGTGAAATAGTCTCCGAAATTATCTGTGGATAGAGATTGACCTCCGGAATTATCGGGGCATGGGCTAATACTCACAGTTTATCTTTATCTCGTAGTAGTCATCGTGTTAGGATTAGTTGCATAGCGGGGGATTAAACCCTACAATGTGGAGACGTTAAGGGCTTGCACCGGACCTATGTAGAGTGGGATGCATAGAATCCGACAAGTACGCATTAGAGAGTCGGCATATAGTATTGTGTTTTCTTGATTTGGTTTAAGCATGTGTTTTCCTGGTTTTCTATACTTGACACTTAGTCTAGTTCCACTTGATGTTTTCATATCTTATTGTTATATCTTACCTTATATTGTTCTTACTTATTACATGTTATTTATGTTTCCATGTTCTACTTACGCCGTTTGTTTTTATGTCACTCACACCGTTATGGCTGACCCCTTTAATTTTGGAGGTTAGGGTTATCTCTAGCCTCATGTTTTACAGGTGATTACTTGTAGCTTGGATTTTGGATGCTTGAGTTAAAGTGGTGTAATGGATTATGTATTGTTGTAAAAGAAATTGTTGTAATGAAAGAAATTTGTAATTCAAGGTGTATTATATTCCGCTGTGTTATGTAAAGATTAATGTAATAAAAGTTGAAAAAAAAATATTGGTATTTGGCTGTGTTTAATATTACATTTGAAGTTGTTGCTGGGAATTGTGCCACGTATTTCTGAGATATCATATTGGAAATTCAAGGTGCTACAATAGCGCTAGGGGTAGACTCAAGGGTTTTTGAGATTTTAGAGGATATGATTGGTATTTTTACGGTGTCAGTTAGATTACGAAGGAGAAGCGACGATTAGGAACACGTCGTCATGACGGTGTACGGCCCCTACGATTCGAGATTGCATAAGGATTTGTGGAAGGAGCTTAAAGACATTAGAAATAAATGGGACCTTCCTTGGGTGGTAGGAGGGGATTTCAATATCACTAGATTCCAAGACGAACATAGAGGTAGGGGACACAATCGTATTGAGCAAAAGATGTTCAATACTACTATAGATGAACTTGAATTGATGGAGAATGAGATGTCAGATAGAAGATTCACTTGGTCCAATATGCAACAAAATTCAACCCTTGCTAAACTAGATAGAGTATTGGTTTCTAATGATTGGGAGGATAGGTTTCCTATGGCAAAAGTAAGATCTCCAGTTCGATTCATGTCAGACCATCAACTCATTGTTATTGACTGCGATCAGGATAACAAGAACAAATTCTTCCCGTTTAGATTTGAGAAGTCTTGGACTGCTATAGATGAAACTAGAAATGTGATTCGGGACTCATGGATACGTCCAACCGTGGAAATCTCGGCTGTAGGTATCTGGTGTAAGGAATTGTGGCCTTAAATACACGTAGGCACGGGGTACTTGAAGTTGGAGAAGAAGAGGAGAAGACAAAGAAGCAAGGGAAGATAAGCAACCAGTAGAAGAAGAGAAGTCTGGAGGGTTGCAGTCGGCCGGCTAGGGGTGCGGTCGACCGACCCAGTCGACTGGAAGTTCTTCGAGTGTAGGCGTCCAACAGAGGAGGGGACAGTCGACCGATCTGGGTGATGCGATCGACCGATCAGCCCTCGGGTTCTAGATCTGCACGTTGCGGTTGACCGGCTTGGGGTGCAGTCGACCAACACCAACTATGAGTTGTTCTTTTGGGCTTACGGTATAAAGGCCCAATTTGCTAGATTTTTGTATATCTTTAGGGTTTGCTTGGGGGCTATATATATGGCCGTAAACTCTAGGGTTTAGTCATCTGAATAGATCTGATCATTATTCAACTTCAAGAGAGATTGTGCCGAGTGTTTCAAAGGTGAAAGAGAGAGATTGATAGTTGTAATTTCTTTTGTAATCTTTGTATTTCTCTGGGAATAAGAAGCATTGGTTATCTCTACATATTGGTTGTGTTCTTGTGAGATCCATATATTGTGGTGGCTTGTTCTTGGTTCATCTATTTCTTGGGAGTTTCTATTGCTTGTGGTACACTTCCGCTATCAGCACTACGAGTTGGGAGTAGATTTCTCCGACAAGTGGTATCAAAGCAGTTGGTTCGAGATGGCCGATAACAAGATGAAGATCGAGAGATTCGATGGGAGTAACTTCACGATGTGGAAGATTCGAATGATAGCTTATCTTCATCAGAAAGATCTTAATGGTCCGTTGTTTGATGAGAAGCCGGTAGGTACAGACAAGGATGCGAAGGTCTTGGCGGAGTGGAATCGTTTGGATCAGAAGGCGCTGTGGCAGATTCAATTGAGGCTGAGTAGGAAGGCGTTATTTCATATCTCGAAGGCAAAGACCACAAAGGAGGCTATAGAGATTCTCACGGATATGTATGAGAAACCGTCGGCATCTAATCAAATTCTTCATCTGAAGAAATTGGTTAATATGAAGTTGAAGGAAGGGGGTTCAGTAGCTGAGCATGTGAACAATTACTATATGATTTACAACCAGCTGGAAGCTGCAGGTTTGAAGTTTTCAGAGAGGGGACAGTCATTGTTACTTCTATCTACTTTACCCGATAGTTATGGTACGGTGAAACGGACTATTACAGACACTATGACAGATTCGACGACTCTACAGGATGTGGTGAGTAGCATTCTGAACGAAGAGGTGAGAAGGGTGAGAAATGGGGAATATCCATCATCATCTTCTAGAGATTCCGCCATGTGCGTTAAGAAGAGACGTGGAAGATCTAAGAGCAGTCGAAGAAGAAATGATCAGAGTAGTTCATCTGAGAGTGGGTCTAATGACAGTGATGGGGGACATGGGCCTAAGTGATGGTATTGTCACAAGAAGGGTCACATAATGTGCAGTTGCAAGGCTTATATGAAGAAGAATCAGGAGAAACCGAAGAGAGATAACCCAAAGGATGTCCAATGAGGGCTTGTTGAGGAGTTATGCTTATCAGCTCGGGAGGAGTTGGGCACTCAAGATTGGTGTATTGATTCGGGAGCTTCTTTTCATTGCACTGCGTGGAAAGAGATATTTGATGACTACAAGGAGGGTTCTTTTGGAGATGTGATCTTGGGGAATGGTAACCGGTGTCCTGTACATGGGGTTGGTACTGTTCGCGTGAACACCATTAATGATCAAAGTATTGTCTTACGGGAGACAGGGCATATTCCAGACTTGAAGGAAAATCTTATCTCGATTGGAAGGCTAGACAAGGAGGGGTTGTCTGCTACAGTTGGTAGTGGGGAGTGGTGCATAGCTGTAGGTTCAAGGGTGATTGCAAAAGGGAAGCGTGAGGCAACGCTGTATTTGCTTAGAGACGTGAGGGGCGTTTGTCCTGTAGTTGACTCTCAGTTGGAATCTAGTAGTAGGTTGTGTGGGGTACAACCGAGTTCTTTCAGTTGTGGAGGGGAGGTTATTAATTTAGTGGGAGCTGCTGGCCATAGAAGTGATCCTAATGGGCAAGACGTTGCTGTGGAGAGATTACTTTGCGAATTGGCAGTTGAAGCTTCAAGTCGCTCTTGTGTGATAGAGAGCACTGATATCGATATGTGGGGTGATATCGATGAGGGTAACCAAATTGGGACTGTAGGGGTTGAACAGTCTGCGGAGTTTGTGGAGGTGTCCTCCACGGAGGTTTCTAGTGCAGAGGGTGCATTGATAGGCTTTGAACCATGTCTGGTGTTGATGGAGATCTTGTGAGGTGGGGAGTCTCATAACACGGAATTCGACATGGGAGATTGTTTCTCCGGTATTTGTTCTCTATGAGATTAGGGGATCACATCCTTCATGAGGCGATGAGGGGTGGTGGTGGCGGAGGTGCTCTTCATGAGAGTGGGGAGTACTTGGGTCTTCCATGAAAGTGGGAGATGGTAGAGATAATGCGAGGAAAGACTGCAATAACTTTGAGGCATGGTGTATTTGGTCCAAGTGGGAGATTGTTAGGAATTGTGGCCTTAAATACACGTAGGCACGGGGTACTTGAAGTTGGAGAAGAAGAGGAGAAGACAAAGATGCAAGGGAAGACAAGCAGCAAGTTGAAAAAGAGAAGTCTGGAGGGTTGCAGTCGACCGGCTAGGGGTGCGGTCGACCGACCCAGTCGATTGGGAGTTCTTCGAGTGTAGGCGTCCAACAGAGGAGGGGACAGTCGACCGGTCTGGGCGATGCGGTCGACCGGTTAGCCCTCGGGTTCTGGATCTACACGTTGCGGTCGACCGACTTGGAGTGCGGTCGACCGACACCGACGCTGAATTGTTCTTTTGGGCTTACGGGAAAAAGGCCAAATTTTCTAGATTTTTATATATCTTTAGGGTTTGCTTGGGGGCTATATATATGGCCGTAAACTCTAGGTTTAGTCATCTGAATAGATCTGATCATTATTCAACTTCAAGAGAGATTGTTCCGAATGTTTCAAAGGTGAGAGAGAGAGATTGATAGTTGTAATTTCTTTTGTAATCTTTGTATTTCTTTGGGAACAAGAAGTATTGGTTATCTCTGCATATTGGTTGTGTTCTTGTGAGATCCATATATTGTGGTGGCCTGTTCTTGGTTCATCTATTTCTTGGGAGTTTCTATTGCTTGTGGTGCGCTTCCGCTATGAGCATTACGAGTTGGGAGTAGATTTCTCCAACATCTGGGTGGAAAAGACAAGACAACTGTAGAGGGAGTTAAAAGGGTGGCCAAAAAAAAATTCCGTAACATTAACTCCGAAAGGGAGACACTAGGACTGAGGATCCACGAACTAGAAAAATGCCAAGAAGACAGGGATCTGACGGGAACAGAAAAAGATGAGATTGCAAATGGGAGGTTGCAGCTACAACAGATACATACTATGGAGGAAATACATTGGAAGCAACGCTCAAGAATACAATGGCTAAAGGAAGGGGATGCCAACACTGAATTCTTCCAAAAGGTGGCGAATGGAAGAAGAAGACAAAACCACATAGCGGGACTGGACGTAGATGGAATTCGGACAGAGAACGATGAGATCGTTAGAACACATTTAGACAACAAGTATCACGAGTTGTTGGGGACAAGAAATCCCGCCAGATGTACCTTAATGAACGATATGTGGAGTTCGTCTAAGATAGACGGGAGTGATGGAATCGAAAACATTTTCACGGAAAAGGAAGTTCGCGACGCTATCAAGCATTTGGGACAGGACAATGTTCTAGGGCCGGATGGGTTGCCAATCTTCTTTTACAAGATCTACTAGTAGATTATCAAGGAGGATCTAATGAGTATATTCTGTAACCCCTATTTTCGTAAATACGTATTTTTTGAATATTTTCATATTTTGATTAATTATAAATTTAGTATTATTTTAA
Organism: Hemerocallis citrina; assembly: GCA_017893485.1. Classification (NCBI taxonomy): domain Eukaryota; kingdom Viridiplantae; phylum Streptophyta; class Magnoliopsida; order Asparagales; family Asphodelaceae; genus Hemerocallis; species Hemerocallis citrina. The sequence continues at coordinate 126,364,814 of CM030367.1, forward strand.
ACTCGTTTTGGGCCCTCTATTAAAATCTTTTCGAACCGAAAATTATATTTACTTCGAATAATAGTATATTCTGACTTTATTGTTTATTTTCTAAGTGATTAGCTATTTGTATCTTATTTTATTACTATTTGGATTTTTATAAACTTGTTTATCTCAAATCCTATTTGATATGTATATCAAAATTATTATTATTATTGTTATTATTCGCATTTTTATTATTCTTGTTATCAGTACTATTATTAGTATTTTTACTATTAATATTATTACCCTTGATTTTTAATTTAAAAATCTATTTCTATCGTTAATTGTATTTGTAGTCATTTCAAATAATTTTCATATTGTAGTACAAATATATTTTGTTATATAATCCTAATTTTTATTTATTATTTTATCTGTTCTATTGGATCTTTTCATTTAGATCCTAATAAACCCATTAACCCTTCAATTACCCAAACCCTATTCTATTTATCCCTATTGGATCTTGGATCCACTTTCCCCAAACCCATTCACATCCCTAAACCCCTATATAACCCTAGCTAAAAACCCTAACCCCCAATAATGTTTAACCCCAAACACCAGCTGCCAACCCCCCCTATACACATTGTTCACCCATCATCTCCTGTTCTCCCTAACTCCTCCCTGCCGTTTGCCTCTCCCCCAACGCGCCAACAGTCGTCTTCCTCTCTCCCTCACCTCGACGACAGACGACACCCCGACGCAGCACCCCCTGTCTCTGCTTCCCGTCGTGCCGCCTCCCGCTGTGCGCCACCCCCTTGTCGCGTCGCACGAAGGCAGCACAACAGCACCAGTCGCTAGCAACAACTGCGGATCCCCGTGCTCCTTCTGTCGACCATCGCGGCATCTCGACAACGTGCGCTCCTCGCTCGGCTTCGTCCTCTCGTCCAGCCAGTCGCCGCGCCTCTCCTCCTGCCACCGCACCGGCAGCCCTGTCCCTGCCAAGCCAGAGCCAAAAGCCGTGGAGTTGATGGTTAATCATGGGTTTTAATCATGTCGATTGTGGGCCGTCCATTCGATCAGATCTTGATCTCTTGATCCTGGCCGTCCGATTCTCTGATCATCTTGATCATCATGATCATGTCCCCATTGGTTTTGACCCTGGTCGTCCGATCCTCCATTTGGTCATCACCAAGCCATTGGATCTAGGTCGTCCGATCGTTGATATCGCGATCGTGATCATCATCTCCATCATCATCAAGATCTTGATCTCGACCGTCGGATCTCTTTTGATCGTCGCGATCGTGATCATCATCTTGATCTTCGATCTCAGCCGTCCGATCGACCGATCACACTTGATCTCGGCCCTTGATCGTCTTGTTCGTCTTCTACTTGGTGAGTTAAACATTTGATCTACTTTTTGTTCTTATTCATCAAGTTGTCAATCATGGTATATTTACTCTTTTGGTACTCTTCTAATTCTTATATATTTTGTGTTCGATCTCGGTCATCGGATTCACTTAATCTTCATCTTGATCACCATCTTGATCAACGAGATCCGTGCCCGATCGTGATCATCGTGATCGTTTGCTCGTCACCGTGTCGCTGGGATTCTGATCCCGTTATTCTCAAATTATCGGATCTAATCGTCGTCCTAAAGGCAAGTATCTCCTTGTACATTTCGTTTTCTAGTACAAGCTCTTCCTTGAAAATACTGCAAATAGTTTGAGAATGTGACTCCGCTTTGTTTATCATTGATGATCTCATGTTTCTCCTAATATATTACATGATCTAAGAGTCACAACCCTTCGTTGATACACTTGTTCACAACTAGTAAAATTTTGATTCATTTCATACAAAAAGTGTTTTAGTTGGTTTCTGTTTCTGTCTTGCCTCACTGTTTCGACCCCGATAAAACCAAAATCTGAACTTGAGTCCTGAACATGAAATGTAGCCCTAAATGTCTAGTTGCCAATAACATCCATAATTTTTGAATTAAGAGTTACGGTTTAAGAGATATCGCAGTTTTACTGCTGTTGTGTTGAAAATCGCAGATTCATAAAAACAGCTGCACCACTTTGGTTTACAATTATTTTAACTATGCTACCAGTAAGAAAATGACTTGAAATTTTGCATGCTGATATTGGACACTCTAGAGAACATTTTCTAATTTTCTCAGAATTAAATAATGATTTTTCAACCCTGTTTCATGTGTATAAACTCGGTTTTACAAATTCTGACTGAACACAAATGCTGTATAGTTTGCTGTTTTGACACATGTTACCATAACTTTTATGTACCTTAATTATATGCATTGGAACCGAGCAGGAGTCTAGTTTCTAGACCTTCTGACGAATCCACATTCTATCTTGTAGCAACGGAAATCGCTGTTTTGGTACAGCAACGTCATGTTGTCCAGATTTGGAATTCTCGTTGTTCTTGATATTTTGATTTGTTTTGACCCTCGAACATGTATCCTACCTAGCCTAGACTTGTTTCATGTTCTTGCTTATGTTTACTTAACTTGTTTCGTACAATTTTATGCTTGCTTGATGCTAATAATAAATAATAAGCCGGGATTTAAGGGAAAGACCATAGTAGTGGACAATATAGGTAAGTGTACTCGGAAGGGGGCTCGTGTTTCCCAGTACTCGGTTCATGAACTTGTTGCACCTTGATGTATTCATGAAGCCATTACTTGGCTCATGAACTTGTTGTATTCATGAACCCACTGTGTGGTTCTTGAACTTGCTAGTGGATTCACGAACTTACTTCGTGAACTTGTTACTTTATTTTCGTATTCATGAATCGTGCTTGCTTGATACTTGATGCCTGAGTATACCGCCCTATAAAATCCACCACTAGGCCGAAACGAAATTGCAATTGACTGTAGCAACCATGTGATAAAAGGATGGCACATGAAGTGCTACCTAGATAGTAATAACTATAAGACTTGATACATGATACTTAAACATGATATATGCTTACTTGATACTTGATTACATGATACATGAGACTTGATACTTGAACATAATACTTGACACTCGCTACTTGATACTTGTACTTGACAACTTGACACTTGAGACTTGTTACTTGTTACTCGACACTTGTACGTGATACTTGTTACTTGATGCTTGATACCATTATATGTTCAGTAGCCACTTGTTCTACTACTAGTATTTGTTACCCAGTCTTGTCACTCGAGCTGCCTTTCTTGCTAGCTAATTTCCTGAATCCCCCTAATTGTTGCATCTCTAATATATTATGGTATACATTCTTGATTCCAAATCTTGTTTCATATTTCTTGTACTGGTTTTCATACCTTTGCTTATACTGCTTGCGGCCCTAACTTGCACTAAGGCCGTTTGTCTTGTTTTCTCTATTTTTTTTCTTTTTGTATATATATATATATGTATATACAGACTTTGGAGATGAGTTGCCTGCTGGAATTGGTGAGCAGATGTTCTAGGCTTCGCTTGGGAAAACTGCTTTAATTATTTTTCTTGTATTTGAGTTATTTATAATTGTTGTTACTTGAACCTTGTACGGGCTATAGTCCCGAGTTTTATCTTTTGTTCCAGCTTTGAAAACCATTGGGATATTATTGTTTCAATTGTTTTCTGTTGTTTAATAAGGTATTCATGCATGCGTGGTTGTATACATTTGTTATATTCTTGTTATGATGCTGACTCGATCCTACAGCTCATAAATGATGAAAATCATTCGCTGGGCTTTGTCACGCGCTCGTATTCCGTATTTTTGGGAAGCGGGGCATGACATATTCAAAGAATTATTCGATGGAATCACAAATCTGGGGAGGCTAAACTATGCTTCGATTATACTCATCCCTAAGAATCGGGAAGTGTGTACGGTCAAAGACTTCAGACCGATTATCCGTCTTAATGGGGTCGATCAAAATTATCACCAAAGTGTTGTCCCAAAGATTGGCATCTGTCTAAAAGACGTGGTCGCGCCATCGCAAAGCGGATTCATCCGAGGAAGAGACATCATTGACAGCATTGCTACCGCCCACAAGATAGTGTTCAGAGGCAACAAGGAAAAAGCGGATGGTTTCCTTCTAAAACTAGATTTTGAAAAGGCGTATGATTCGGTCCACTGGGAATATCAGGATGAAGCACTTAAGCTCAAAGGATTCGGAACTAAATGGAAAGCATGGATACACCAATGTATACAAGGAGGGAAATCTTTCATTCAGGTCAACGGATGACAGAGGAAGGAAATCCGATGTAAAAGAGGTCTCAGGCAAGGAGATTCGTTGTCATCGTTGTTATTCGCCATCATAGCGGATGGATTGGCTGAAATGATTAAGAGAGCGCAGGATAAAAGCGTCATTAAGGGGATTGAGATCAGAGGAATAGCGCAGCCCATGACTATTCTGCAATACGTTGACGACACTCTCCTGTTTGGAAGGGCACAGGTCGAAGAAGTCGTAGCGATTAAAGCGGCATTGGATTGTTTTCAAGGATGGTCGGGTCTAAAAGTAATCCTTCGAAAGAGTTGCGTGATCTCAATTAGTGAACAGTTGTCATTATCAACAGACTCTATCACTGCAATTTTAGGATGCTAGAGTGGAGATTTCCCGATCAAATACTTAGGGATGCCAATTAGGCCGGGTCCATTGTTGAGAGAGGATTGGGCACCCCTGATTGAGAAGATTGCAAAGAAATTGACAGGGTGGAAAAGTAGATATCTATCTTTATGGGGAAGGATTACTCTACTTAACTCGGTTATTAATGCAATTTCTTTTTACCTCATGTCGATCTATGAACTGCCGAAATGGGTGATTTACAAGATAGATCGGAGTAGGAGGTGATTCCTATGGAAGGGAACCAATGAGGACAACAAAGGGATTCACCTAATCAAGTGGGGGAGAGTGTGTAAGAGAAGAGAATTCAGAGAGCTTGGAATCCTTAACCTTCATTACATGAATCGAGCGCTACTGATCAAGTGGTGGTAGAAGATCTACAAACGAAGAAGAGGATGGTGGTCCTACTCGTTCGATCTATTTCATAAGAGAAAAAAATATCGCTTCGGGGGGCGGAGTGCGTTCGGAAGAGTTTCGTTGCTCTGGAAAGGGGTGGCCAAACAAAGAGAGATTTTTAACACCAACACAAGGTGCAGGATCGGAAACGGGAGAAGCACTAGATTTTGGAGGGATAAGTGGTGCGGGAACACAAGACTTCGAAACCTATTCCCGCAAGCCGCGACAGCTGCAATCAACTCCGACGTATTAGTGGCAGATGTCTGGAAAAGGGGGAAACTAACTTTGACGGTAGCAGATCGATTGACACAGGAGAGCATCTGTCAATCCGAAGAACTTCATAGGCTTGTACAAGCGGAAAGGGGTCAAACAACGAACGAGGGTGATGACAGATGGTGGAGCATCGAAGAATCAAAAACCTTCTCAGTGGCATCAATGTATAAATGGCTCAACGATGGGGTGGGGGGTGGGGGGGGGGGGGGGGGGGGGGGGGGGGGGGGGGGGGGGGGGGGGGGTAGATGCAAAGAGGAGAACACCATTTGGGGTACTCAAGCACCCCTAAAAGTAAAGGTTTTTTTCTGGTTGGTGCACAACGACGTCATTCTAACAAAAGTCAATCTTAGAAGAAGAAACATGCAAATTGAGGCCAGATGCGATACATGCTTAGACGCGGACACTAACCACCTTTTTTTTCACATGCCCTAAGGCAGTTTTGACGTGGGAAATAGTCTGTAGGGGTTTCGGGTGTGTACGATGGCCCATCTCCACCTCACAGGTGTGGGGATGCTGGAGGGATAACCTCATTAGGATAGAGGACAAACGGGCACGGGATATAGCAGTAGTAGCAACCCTGTGGAGTCTGTGGCTAAACCGAAATAATTTGTGCTTTCGAAATATTCATTATAGAATGTCTACCTCTATGCATAAGATTTTCCTTCTTATTCATGATTGGGCAGGGTACGTGAGAGCTAGAAAGAAGCTGAAGCTGAGCGAAGAGTGAAGCATCGAATCGTGGATTGCAAAGATTGGTTATCTAGTCAGTAGATGTTGTATTTCAGTTTATGTTTATGTTGTAATTTTTTTATGATGTTTTATGCTGCTACTTGATCCCGACTATCTGCATCTGTTTAAGTCGGTTGTTGTAATTTGGAGGCTTAGATCCTGTTTTGGATCTATATTTGTACTACTTAGTTTCGTTCATTATTATTAAGGAAACGATGACAGAGGTCATATTTTTATCAAAATAAATAAATAAAAACTCTAGTAAAGCATACTTTTCCCATCAATAAACCAAACTTTATTCCACCTTTTCCTCAAAAAAAAAAATAAAAAATAAACCAAACTGCAATATGAGATCAAAAAAGACCATATTAGTATATTACTTATGGAGAATACAGGGGACAGAAAATAACTAATCAATCAACGTAAACTTAAGAACAGAGAATACAGGGGACCCTGACGTGAAAAGAGATCGCCACCGAACTCTAGAGGGCCAAGAAAATGAAAATATTTCTCCTCCGAGGGGTTTCTCACCTTTTCCACAGAATAACCGGAAACAAGTTATTATGCAGTTTTAATCTATTAATTGTTACAGCAAGTTTAAAACATGGCATATTCTGCTAATGCAAATGTCAAAAATAGTGTAGCAACATAAATTAGTTCCATTACACATTTTTATGGGAACAAAATTTTTAACAGTTGCTTTACCAATTTGGTGCTTGCCAATTGATCCATACACAAAGCGCATACAGATTTATAAAACCATTCAGAGTTGTATATTGTACTTAGTTTGACAAGGCATGATAATCGGAAATTCTTGAACCAATACATGAACATATTCACATCTACATTCCTGGTAACAATTTGCTTGACAAGCTCATATTTCAACTCTATAGCATCTGTCATCAACTCTGCCTCGAGATCAATAAGAACTTCATGTCCTACAAAATGGTTAATTTATGGCCGAGATCAACATGGCATCAAACCATTCGGTACATAAATAAAACTAATATATTCATCATAACCTTCCTTTGACGTATATCTTTCATGCAGAGTCGTTATGATCCAGTAGATCTTGGAAGAAGCTATCTGAAATAGACTCTTTTGCGGAACTGTACGAGTGGAGACGCTTCTTCAATGATCTAAGCTCTCTTTCATCCTTTGCTGTACGTTTCTGCGATAAACATTGTAGGTGAAGTTTTAAGTTGCACTAAAGTTAGTATAAGAAAATCTGAACAAAAATTTTGAAGATATGTAGAACTTACAAATGATTTCTTCGTCAACAAAATATCCACTAAATACATTAACCACAGGACATTGGTTTTTGGGAAGCTGCATGACAAGATACCAAAATGAAAAGGTCATAACAGCAGATTCAATTGCTTAAAAATAAATGTACAAGGTCGTTATTCTTTTTGCAAAAAGTACACTTGCAGTTCTGAATATGCAGGATACTAGTATAACTCTTTATTTAACTTTGATGATATGCATGACAATCCCAGTACATAATTCACATCTTCTAATCCCCATAAAGTATCGTTAAGGACAACAAATCAAAAATTTCCAAAGAATTATATAACAAATTTCTCGTTAAGACGAAGACTGAAAAGGTGGGCAGTTGCATTGATGCAGCTGATGATGAGCTTGGTGCAGGATCAAGGCATGAGAGGTCTGCAAGGATCAAGAAAGCCAGAGCAATTGAAGGATTTCATATGGTGAAAGGCGCGAGGTGGGAATAGGTCGCAGTTCAGCAACTTATCTGGGTGTATCAGAGTATCGGGATTTTACGGGTTGTGCGCGTGTAATAATTGAATGAAATGTTGGCGGGAATAATGAGGGGGCATCTAACTGATTTTGTCATTTAGCATGTAACTACTATACTAGCAATTCTTGTAACAAACATGGCAGCTAATGAATGAATAAATTTCTTGATCTCCATCTTCTGATCTGATCTTTTCTCCCCTGTTCTTCCCCAATTTTCTAATTCCTAAACCCTAGCTTCTAATTCTTGTTCTAAATTCAAGACGGTCATATCCATTGATGCTTTCACCGATCTGAATTCGGAAATGGCAGAGACTGCGCGAACACAATCAAATTCAATTGCTTCGTTGGAGGAGGCGATTTTGGGATTGAAAGAGTTAGCGAATACCCAGGGCTAGCAAATTCATGGACAGGAAGGAATGTAAGTTGAATTGACGCGAAAATTGATCAACATTTCAATCGATCGCATATATCCTTGGAAGCACAAAGCAATGTAAGGCAATCTTCAACTAATCATGTGTCTTTTATCAAGAACCCTAGGTTAGACCTTCCAGCGTTTGAAGGGGAAAATCCAATGGATTGGCCTTTTAAAGCAAATCAATCTTTTCATTATCATAAGACTGGTAGAACAGAAAATTAATATCGCATCATTTCATATGGATGGAAGAGCGTTAGTGTGGTTTCAACATAAATTTGATAATGGAGAGTTTCAGAGTTGGGGGGATTTTGTTCAACAGCTTGATGTTAGATTTGGAACTTCTACATATGTGGATCAAGCAGGTTGTTAAATTGCAGCTTATCAAGATGAATTTGATGTTCTTGTTAATAAAACTAAGGGTTTATCAGAAGCTGCAATCCTGAGTTGCTATGTATCAGGGTTAAAACCTTGAGATTAGAAGAGAGGTTTTAGCACATAAACCATCTTCTTTGGCTGATGCAATAGGATTAGCCAGGTTGCAGGATGAGAAGTTTCATGATTTAAGGGCTATGGGTAGTAAAGAAGGGGATATAGACCACTGTGGCAACCTCCACCTAGTACTCTGCCACCCTGTTACCAACTCCAACAAAACAAGCACAACCAACTCACACTACTAGTGTTGTTAGCGCTCAAGCAAACAGACTACCTGCACGAAGAATTCTGCATGCGGAGTGGGTTTCTAGAAAAGGGAAGGATCTATGCTTTAACTGCGATGAGAAATTTGTCTCAGGCCATTTGTGTAAGAGACAATTTTCTTGCTTTAGTGTGATGATAACGAAGAGAATACCAATGCTACATTTGTTGCATATGAGGAACAAGTAGATCAACCTGCACAAGAGAGCGAATGTTTACCTGAGATATCTTTCCAAGCTCTTTCAGGATAGTCTTCTTTGAGAACTCTTTAAGGGTTTAGGGGACTAGGAAAGACAATGTTTTGGTGGAAACTTTGCCTGTATATCCTTCTCACCATTTCAATGTTTTGGTGGAAAATGGAGAAGGTTTGAAGTGTGAAGGTTTGTGTTCAGCTGTGCCAATCAAGCTGCAGGGATATCCATTTGTTATTAATTTTTATGTGCTACCCTTGCATGGAGCTGTTAGATCCCATATTAACTGACTATAATAAAATGACCATGAGCTTTGATCTCAATAACCAAAGGGTTATGCTAAGAGGGGGGTGATATAGAGGACCTGCACAGATTGAACTACATTGCCTTCAAAAGGAAATTTCAACTAAATCAGTTAGTCAATTCTATCACTTGGTACTCCAAGAATGAGAGCAGTTAAATTGTCAATTACAACAAGTGTCTTGAGGCAGTATGCATCTGTTTTTGAAGAACCAGTAGGTTTACCTCCAAGTAGAGAATTTGACCATCCACTACACTTGATCCCTGGACAACCACCAACAAATGTAAAGCCATATAGGTATCCTCATTTTCAGAAGGTGATTGAGCAGCAAGTTTCTAAAATGTTGAAGGAAGGTATAATCCGACCAACAGTCTTCTCATCTCCAGTGGTGTTAGTCAAAAAGAAGGAACATGGAGGTTTTGTGTGGATTATATAGCTTTAAATGCAATAACAATTAAAGACAAGTTTCCAATTCCAACTACGGATGAACTGTTTGATGAATTGTGTGGAGCAAAGTATTTTTCAAAGCTTGATTTACGGGCAGGATATCACCAAATCAGAGTGCAAGCAAGTGATGTTTATAAGATTGCTTTTAGAACTCATGATGGGCACTTTGAGTTCTTGGTAATGTGATGAGAACATCAATTCTAATTAGTCTAGTATTTTATTTTAGTACCATATTTGTTTTCGGCAATTATAGCCATATGTAATCTTTCTTTTATGCATTAGAATATTTTTGAGATTTTGAGAATATTTTGAGATTTGTATCAAGATTTATTTTGAGCTTATATATAGGCCTTGAGATTAATGAGAAAGATATGTCATTCTTGATTTAAAAAATTATTGTGTTGGGTTTTGCTCTTCCTCTCTCTTTTTGTGTGATGCAATTGAGCCAATTATTAGGGTTTGTGACAAATCCTAATACAATTTTAGGGTTAGTGATTAACTCTAAAATCTACCCCAAATTAAAAACCCCAAATTCCCAAATTAAAACAACTCCCAAAATCCAAAACCCTAATCTCTCCTACCTTACATCCTGACCAAACCCATCTCCTTCCGCCAACTCCAACCAACCCATCATCTCTCTCCGACCGAATTCCTAACCTCTATCCCCGACCTCACCATTGCCGTAGCTCGACTCAGCGACCACTCCTCGCCTCTGTCGTCCCACCCGCAACCGACCTCGTCAGCGTCCACCCCGCTCTCCTTCCCTCATCGTTCTCTCGCCTGCATCCCATCATCGAAGCCCCCCTGTCCTCCATCCTCCGAAGCCCCGCCGTTGCCTTCTCTCCCGAACCCCGTCACCAGCCGTCCTGGGCATCCACCTCGCCGTGTACCTCTGACCTACGACCACGGCCGACCACAGACAGACAGACAGCATCAACAAGTAGCGCCAGCCATTGCCAAATCCAGCGGCCTGTTCTTCCAACATTGGCTTCACCTTCGATTGTCGCAATTGTTCTTCGAACTCTCGGTATACTCTTTCCACTTTTAAATATATGTGTTCTACTGCTCTATTATCTATTATATTATTCAATTTAACTGTCGTCCACAAACAATTGAGATTGAGTGTTCCACTTGCCTGATTTGAGTACGAATCAGTATTGAATCTTTTACTTGCTAAGAACGCTTAGGAATTTCATTATTGATTGTAGAGTTGAATTATTAATAGGAATTGTTAAACGTGATTCAGTTCTTAAAAATCCATCAAACCAATTAACTGTATAAAATTCTAACTTTGATCCGCATTACATGTTGGTAAAATTAATCATTTAATATTCTTGAAAATTCTCTATCTTAGGGTTAGTTTTACATCATTTTGGTATCGGAGCGAAGGTTCTTAAAACCCTAGTTCTTGCATCATTTAGGCATCAATTTCTGCATTCATTTAGGATCGTGTAGTCTTTTATTTTTCTTTCTTTATTTTAGTTCATATTCATTAAAAAAAACACTAGCACACACACGACCCCCTAGTTTTTCCTTTTTGGTGAATGCGTCTTCACAGCACCATCACAGATCCTGACAAGCATTTCTTGTCCCTCCCAAATCACCCAATTAGAAACCCTAGACCTTCCCGACCTGAAACGGACAACTCTAGTATTTCTGCTACCCTAGCTGTCATTCAAGCAACTCTTGCCAATATCAATCAGAGACTTGAGAAAGTGGAATTAAATCAAACCGTTGTCCCTGAGCTTCATGCCAATCGTCAGATCCCTCAAGGAAATGTTCGTGACGATCGAAGTCAAGAACGTGACCCTGACGAACAATATATGACATTAAGGCTGGCGTTTTCCATTTTGAAGGCTACATGGAACCCCAAGCTTACCTCGATTAGATCTGTACCATGGACCACTACTTTGTGTGGTTTGGCATGAGCGAAGCCCTGAAGCTTAAATTTGCCATTATGAAATTGACAGGTAAAGCTCAACAACATTGGACCAATTTTGAACATGTCCGTAGAGGCCGAGGCCTGGCACTCATAGCCACTTGGAAAGCCATGAAAGAGAAGCTCACTGAGAGATATGTACCATTATCGTTCCACACCCGATTGCTAGATTCGTGGAACCAACTTTATTAAGGAAGTAAATCCACACAAGAATATGTTGATAAATTTGATGACTTCCCGATTCGGTGCAATGCTTTAGGTAAAGAGAGTGAAGAACAAACTCTCTCTAGGTTCAGGGCTGGATTACGAGCCGATTTGAGGAACGAGCTAATTCATAGAAATGTGGACTCATTAGCAGTAGCTTATGCTCTTGTCCTCGATATGAATTCCCTTAAAGAAAGTTCATATTACAAGTTCAGCAATTCGATGGAAAATTCCTCCAGAATGAATCCTCATGATCCCTCTAAACCTGAGCACTCTTCTCGAGACCGTAACAAGTCTTATCTAAACAAACATACTTCAAATTCCTATCCACTTAGAAATGACAACACGGGTAAGAACACTGAAAGAGACTATTCTAAGATTGATCATCTCACTAAGTGCTATAAATGTAAGGGATATGGCCATGTTGCTGGCAACTGTCCCAGCCCAAGTAGGATCAATATAGTAGAGGGTACCGCAGTCATCGCTGATGAGCCCGACAATGAGTTTACCTAAACCTAATATAAGTGATGACTATGATGAAAAAGAGGATGACCGGTCTCTCAATTATATTCAGTCTGTCCAGTCACCTCCGTTGAGTATACCCGAGTCACCCATTCTTTCCCAAGTCACTTGGTACCCTATAGATTTTATCCATGTGTTAGAACATCCTGGAGTCACAGAGTCTGCACCCACATTTACATATCACATTCATGACTTGTATAGAGAAATTTCCAAGGAACTTAATGCGAATAATTTTAACTATAAGTTAATAGCAGATACTAGAAGGAAATTTATAACTTTTGATATTGGTGACGAAGTGATGGTTCGGATTCATCCGGAATGGTTTTCAGTTGGATCCGTTAAGAACTTGAACATACATGCTGCATGCCTATTTAAGATTCTACATACAATCAATGAGAATACTTATATCGTTGACCTTCCTGAAGGTTTTGGCATAAGTAAGACTTTCAATATTGAGGATCTAGTACTCTATGAAGCTCAAAATTCAATCCTAGAAATTTTCTTATAGATAAGTCTACCCTGCAGCCTAATGGTGAGATTCCCATGTTTAACCCTCTACTTGTAACTATTCACCCACCGACAGAAGAATTGAATAATATTTTAGATGATCAGATAATCTCTACAAGAGATGGTGGTATGCACAAGTATTTGGTGAGGTGGAAGAACAATCCGAAGTTGGATGGCACTTGCAGTGATCGTGAGAAGCTCCCGCAACTGAATCCAGATCTTTTGGAGTACCATGACAGGATCACTTGTTTTTACTCGACTGAGATCGAGCTCTCTCCCGCCCGGAGAGAATGATGAGGACATCAATTCTAATTAGTTTAGTATTTTATTTCAGTAATATATTTGTTTTTGGCAATTATAGTCATATGTAATCTTTCTTTTATGCATTAGAATATTTTTAAGATTTTGAGAATATTTTGAGATTTGTATCAAGATTTGTTTCGAGGCTATATATAGGCCTTGAGATTAATGAGAAAGATGTCATTCTTAATTTTAAAAATTATCGTGTTGAGTTTTGCTCTTCCTCTCTTTTTGCGTGATACAATTAAGATCCAATTATTAGAATTTGTGATAAATCCTAATACAATTTTAAGGTTAGTGATTAACTCTAAAATCTACCCCAAATTAAAAACCCTAAATCCTCAAATTAAAACAACTCCCAAAATCCAAAACCCTAATCTCTCCCACCTTACATCCCGACCAAACCCATCTCCTTCCAACTCCAACCAACCCATCGTCTTTCTCCGACCGAAACCCTAACCTCTATCCCCAACCTCACCATCGCCGTAGCTCTCCTCGCCTCTGTCGTCCACACCCGCAACCGACCTCATCAGCGTCCACCCCGCTCTCCTTCCCTCATCGTTCTCTCGTCTGCATCCCATCGTCGAAGCCCTCCCATCATCCTCCGAAGCCCCGCCGTTGCCTTCTCTCCCGAACCCCATCACCAGCCATCCCGGGCATTCGCCTCGCCGTGTACCTCTGACCTACGACCACAGCCAGACAGACAGCATCAGCAAGTAGCGCCAGCCATTGCCAGATCTCGCGGCCTGTTCTTCCAACAGTGGCTTCACCTTCGATTGTCGCAATTGTTCTTCAAACTCTCGGTATACTCTTTCCACTTTTAAATATTTGTGTTCTACTGCTCGATTATCTATTATATTATTCAATTTAACTGTCGTCCACAAACAATTGAGATTGAGTGTTCCACTTACCTGATTTGAGTACGAATCAGTATTGAATCTTTTACTTGCTAAGAACGCTTAGGAATTTCATTATTGATTGTAGAGTTGAATTATTAATTGGGATTGTTAAACGTAATTCAGTTCTTGAAAATCTATCAAACCAATTAACTGTTTAAAATTCTAACTTTGATCCGTATTACATGTTGGTAAAATTAATCATTTAAGATTCTTGGAAATTCTCTATCTTAGGGTTAGTTTTACATCATAATGCCATTTGGGCTTTACCTGTAATACCCTGATTTTCCAAATATATGAAAGATTATTTATTTTTATATATGGTGTGCATGTGAAGTATATTGACTATTATTTTTAGCATGATGTGTAAGAATATTATTTTTCTAAGCCCAAATGTTAGTTTACTTATTTTTCTTTTAAAATAGTTATCTTGGCCCAATTAATTTTAGCCCATGAAATTAAACCCTTTTATTATTTTCTACAACTTGTAATGTGTAGCACTTTTTAAGACTTATTATTTTATGTACAAGTTCTTGTAGGGGTGATTTGTGCATGCACGTGCATTTCACATACACGTGCATTGAGCACTATTCTTGGCCGGATGTGAGTAGAGAAGTGGGTTGAGTCATGGGTAGTTATGTGAGGTGTGGGTAGTTTTCACAACTCCCTAGTCCATCCTAGCTCTTGATCCTATAACTATCTACTAAATCTTAGCCCTCCATCCTACTCAAATTTGTATATAAATACCCCCTCTCATTCTCTATTTCTTTTGCACTAGAATCATTATTGTAAGAGAGGTATTTTGTGAGAGAGTTGTGTGTGCTTTTCTGTGGAGGCCGAGTAGCATTTCTGAAGGCTTCGGTGTGGAGCAAGGAGCAAGGAGTGCTGCGTCGCATTAAGGAGCTTTTGCTGGATTCGATTACTTCATCAATAAGGTGGGTGTTTCTCAGGACTTCTAGTGTAGAAAATATGCCATAATTGTGATGTTTGTTACTATGCTCATGAGAAGTAAAGTCGAATGTATTAGAATTGCTTGAGTATATTTATGTTGATAATTGTGGAGGACTAATAGTGTAGTAATGGCACTGAAAACAAGGATGAATTGGGTCGGTACAGTCAACTGTCGTGTAGATAAGTCGACTGGTTCGAGACTTCTGTTACATGATTTGTTAGAAAGCTTCATGACATATATGTGAATAATTAAAATAAAGTAGTAAGGCTAAACTCATATCCTTCATGATGTACATGACTAAGTAGACATGAGCATGTGGAAAAAGAACTAGGGATAATTAATAAAACTGTGAACGACTGGTGCAGTCGACTGATGTTATGAACAGTCGACCGATGCATCGATTAAACTATGAATATGCCTGTAATTCCATGAAATGAGATATGTTTTCATTGTGATTGTTCTAGTGTAATTGAGAATAAGGTTTCATCTCTGAAAGAAAGTTATGGATAAGTATAAATGCATGTTTAAAACACTTCCTTGTAGAAGAGGCAATATTAGTAACTTGAAATTTCATGCTGCGATGTTACTGAACAGTAAGAAGCTTTGTATTTATGAGACATGAACGTATGGATACTGGAAATTGACATCATGATGCAAGTGCATGTAAGAACTGTAGGAAAGATAATCCTGTAATTGGAAATATGAATCTGTCCAGTCGACTTAATGCGAGTAGCAAGTCGACTGAGCTGAACGTAGAAATGTACTGTTAAAAATACCCCCAGGACAGACGACTGATGGAATAACAGTCGACTGTCATATGAATGATTTTTGAACAAAGAAAAGTTGCGGGACAGCAGACTGGCCATGTGCAGCAGTCGCCTCTCCCGAGTATTTATGAAGAACTTGTATTGACTGTATCAGTCGACTGGTCTTTTTCCAAGATGACTGTACAGAGTAGATTCTGATATGTCAGAGATTTCATTTCGATTACTGCTAAGAGTTGCGAACTTTATGATTGATGTTGATAAATTCTTTCTATTGCTGTATGAATTTATATGAAATGAATCATAGTTGGAATTGAGGAATTCACATGAATTGAGTCATACTTTGAATGAAGAATTACATGAATATGAAATTAAGAACATGATATGCTGAGGCAATGAAAATGAATTATGAGTTGGAATTGCTCAAATTGGAAGTTGTGAATTAGAAATTGAACAAAGGAGTAGCTAAGTCTCCCCCGACAATGGAAATGAAATGAAAAATGAGAATTTAAAGACCAAGGTTGGTCATGTATTGAAATGAATGAATAAGTCCGGTTGAGTGGAGAGGCTAACTCCAGAACTTTGATTTTTATTCATGATTCTATTAAAATAAGGACTAGTACATAGTGGAGATGTGATGAAAGTAAGAGAAAAACATTGAGTATGAGGGCTATTGGGTAGCGGCGAGAGCGTATCCCAGAAATTCCCATGATGAGTCTGGGTGAGGATACTACTCCAGAGTACCGTCCCAGTGGCGACGCTCGTGGGATGTTTGAAGACTACGGGTGGTGTCATGTCTATGGTGATAGCTGAATTACCACAGGATGTCTGCATGATGAGTCATGTCAGCGATGGGATTCCCTCCAGAGTGCCTAGACATGAGTTTGTAGGTCAGAAAACATCTAGGATACTTGCCGTAGTTACAGTAGTAGATTAAATCATGGCGAGGGATTGAACCCTATAAAAATGAAGAACGGTTAAGAGGCTTGCCCTCGGACCTATGTAGTATGGGATGCATAGAATCCGAACAAGTGTGCATTAGTGTCATGTAAATTAAATAATTGCATTAAGGATTAAGTGCACAATCACAACACGACATTATTATGATTTCCCTCTTTTCTGTTATTTTGAATGTGAACAAGTTTGTGATTTGTTAAGAAATGAGAATCGTTATACTGTTTCTGGCATAGAGAGGATGGCCATGTATAATTATCGTCGGTTGAATAAACTGACGTACCCACAGTTTTATATGCAGGATAAATTACATGTTAAAGAGGAATGGATGCATAAAGATTTTACCATGTTGTTGTACACTTATGTAAATGTTGTAAATTTTTACTTCCGCTGTGCAAATGAAAAGTGTAATGTATGATGTAAACTCTGATGTAAAGTGAAAAGTTTGATTTTCCTTGTAAAATTGTACTGAAGAAAGTGAAAAGATCCTGTAGAACATCTCGAATTCAGTGTATTTGGGATTCGGGGCGTTACATTACCAACGCACCATCATCTCCTTTTCAGGCAGCAATGAACTCAATCTTCAAGCCATATTTGAGGAATTTTGTACTAGTGTTTTTTATGATATTTTGGTGTACAGTGGGGCACACATTTGAAGCATTTAGCAGTTGTATTGAGAGTACTAGAACAAAAAAATCTATGTGAAGTTGTATAAATGTGCTTTTGGCAAGTCATCAATTGATTATTTGGGTCATATTATTTCTGCAAAGGGACTGGAAGTAGATGATAGAAAAATTCAAGTGATGAGAGATTGGGCTAAACCCAGGTGTGTAAAGCATGATCGAGCTTTTCTTGGACTCACTGGTTATTATACAAGATTTGTAAGACATTATGCTTCTCTAGCTAGTCATTTAACTGATTTGCTGAAGGAGACTTTTGTGTGGAATGATAATGCTGACACAGCTTTTAATAAGCTTAAAGCACTGCTGCAACAAACACCAATCCTTGTTGTACCAGATTTTCTAAGCCATTTATGGTGAAGACAGATGCTTCGGGTGCGGGTATTGGTGCAGTTCTACAGCAAGAAGGGCATCCTGTAGCCTATTTTAGCAACAAAAATGACTAAGAGTATGCATGCATCATCTACATATGTGAGGGAGATGTATGCAATAACTGAAGCTGTAAAGAAGTGGAGGCAGTATCTATTGGGCAGAGAATTTACTATCCAAGCTGATCAAAGTCTTCACCATTTGGTAAATCAAATCATCCAAACTTCAGAGCAACAAAAATGGTTTTATAAGCTAGCAGGGTATAGATTTAAAATTGGGTATTAACCTGGAAGTAAGAATGCAACAGCTAATGTCTGTCAAGAGTGCATCATGATGGAAATTCACTGCTCACATTAGTATCTGGTCCTCAAATGGTATGGATGGATAAGTTGGAGGATCTGTTCAAGCATGATGAGTATAAAGATTTGATGGTAGAAGTATCAGAGTTTCCTGGGCTCAAAACTGATTTTCGTGTAGGAGATGATGTTTTATTTTACAAAGGCAAAATTGTGATACCAAAAGGGCTACAAGAAGATATTTTGTATGAAATGCATTCATCTCCAATTGGGGTCATGCTGGGATGGCTAAAACTTTGGCAAGATTATGAGCTTCTTTCTATTAGGAAAGCATGCACAAGTCTGTGCAAGATTACATCCGAAGATGTGTGGTGTCAACAAACGAAATATGAAACTACAAGACCAGGGGGTTTATTGCAACCATTGCCAATACCAGAGCAAATATGGGAAGACATTGTTATGAATTTTATAACTGGGATGCCACAGTCTCAGGGTAAATCATTGATTATGGTTGTCATTGATAGATTGACAAAATATGCACATTTCTTTCCTTTATCAGTTGTGAAGGTGGCTGAGGTGTTTGCTGCAAATATTTTGAAGCTTCATTGGTTACCAAAATCAATTGTATCTGATAAAGACCCTATTTTTCTAAGTAATTTTTGGCAACAGTAGTTCATCTACCAAGGTACATCACTGAAGATGAGTACTGCGTACCATCCACAATCTGATGGTCAAACAAAGGTAACAAACAAAACCTTGGAGCAATATTTGAGGGCTTTTGTTAGTGATGAACCTCAACAATGGTGTAAGTTTGGCATGGGCAGAATATTTGTATAATACGTCATGGCATTCTGCTACAAATCTAACCCCGTATGAGGCAGTATATGGTAGGCGACCTCCCGAAATACCTGATTATGTTAAAGGTAATGATGTCAATAATGAGGTTGATTTTAGGTTATCAAAGCGCAAAGAATTACTTCAGAAGTTGAAGTGGCATCTTGTCCAAGCCTAGTGTAGAATGAAGAACAAGGCAGATGCACATAGAAAAGAGAGACTTTCATATTGGGGTCTGGGTGTTTCTAAAGATCAGACCATATAGGCAACAGTCTTTGATTAATAAGCAGAATCAGAAGCTTGCAAAGAGATATTATGGACCTTATCAAGTAATAAAGAGAGTGGGGTTGGTTGCTTATAAGCAGTTGCCCCGAGAGTGCTCGTATACATCCAGTGTTCAATGTATCACTGCTTAAAAAGTGTGTGAATACACCATCGCAAGTAGAGTTGGAGGAATTACCTGAGATCAATGAAGACCGTCAGTGGGTGTTTCAACCATCAGAGATTACAGGCAAGCATAGGATCAGAGTTGGAGGACAATTCATTAATGAGGTGTTAGTACGATGGGAAGGATTGCCTGAAGAGGATTCGACATGGGAAAGGGCAGCTGCTATAGCCAAAGCATTTCCAGTTTTGAACCTTGAGGACAAGGTTCATTTTGAGAGGAGTATTGATGCAACTGAAGATGAGCGTGGTGCAGGATCAAGGCGTGAGAGGTCCGCAAGGATCAAGATAAAGCCTGAGCAATTGAAGGATTTTATATGGTGAAAGGCACGAGGTAGGAATAGGTCGCGGTTCAACAACTTATCTGGGTGTATCAGAGTATCAGGATTTTACGGGTTGTGCGCATGTAATAATTGAATGAAATGTTGGCGGGAATAATGAAAGGGCTTGTAACTGATTTTGTCATTTAGCATGTAACTACTATAAGTAGCAATTCTTGTAACAAACATGGCAGCTAATGAATGAATAGATTTCTTGATCTCCATCTTCCGATCTGAACTTTTCTCCCCTGTTCTTCCCCAAAATTTCCAATTCCTAAACCCTAGCTTCTAATTCTTGTTCTAAATTCAATACAATCGTATCATTCATCCCATTAGCCTCCTCACTTCAGTAATTCTCGTGTAGCAGAGAGTACAAATGAAATTGGGAGGTAGATAATGCATTGAAAATTTTGTAGGAAAAGAAAGCAAACAAACGTGGGTCTCATAAATATTAATATGTGCAAATGGATATCATCTTCGTTGGCACACCCCCATAGTATAACATATTTAGATCCTAATTTTTGGAAACCAATTAGTGTCTTCTAATTCTAAAAACAATGCCCATCTTTATTTGTTTTGTTCAAGAAAACATTGGGCTATAAGCGTAACTAACAAGAAAGCTCATAGCCCAATATTTCTTACCATCAAACAATTTTAATAGAAATATTACAATTAGAACTTATAAAGTAATTGCACATCTAAATAAAAGATCATAACCTTCCGTAGATAAGTAAATCAAAATTGATTCGTGTGAATTCTTTAGAAAAAGGTCTTCACTCTGTAATGATTAGAGATATACCTTCCTTCCCAACATTTGTTTGTAACTTTTGCCATTTGCCGGTAAGTTTCTGACTGTACACAAATATCAATTAGCGGATAAAACTAAAGGGCATGGAAAAGATGTAATATCCACATGTATCAAACCTGTCTATCTCCTTTAGGACCATCAAACAGCTCAGGGTCAGCTGATAAGTCAAGAAAGAGTATAGCTTCTCCTGTGAACAGCAAAATCATCATAATTTGGCTAAAAACGTTTACATAAACAATCAAGATAAGGATACAGAAAATGATGTGAAAGAAAACGTTGTAGGAGTTTAAATTGTAACACATTAAATTCTAAGTCAGTGGTTCCAAGAATATCAAACGGTTTTTGAATAAAAAGAATATTTAAAAAACCCATGAATATGGATGTTTTGATTAGTGATTTATAAAATGTATAGGATTATCCAAAATAAGGGGTACACCCCTGGAGACAGCCTCTTCTAGTGGAGAGACAAAGATATACTTTCACATGTTCCAGAATCGCATCAAATTCCAGGAACATCACACATTAAAATTTAAAGCACTATTATTAGATTGAGAACAGAGATAAAAACAGCTGACGAAGCAAAATTTACCAGTATTTATTCGGGAAAGGGTAAAATCGATAATTGATATAGTCAGTCCAAATGTCTTGGCACACATTTTCTTTCCTTCAAGGGTGAAATCCACAATGGTGCCTTCCTTACGACTTAATAGAATGTTACCCCTGGTACAGCAATTTTACGTGTCACAAAAAAATAAGTCTATAAAAAAGCCAATAATCTTTAGTTTATATCATACAGAATTTATTTAGATAATATCAAGCCAGAACAGACCAGTGTAAATCTCGATGTTCAAACTCACATGCACTTTCAGCAACAGCCAAAGCAGCAGTAACCTGCACAAAGAAAGAAACTGGTGAAGGTTGAGAAGCCAATAGTTCTTAGATAAACTAATATACATGGTTTCACATATCAGCCTAGACGTAGGCAAAATGAAAACATACTCTCGAGATGTCTCAATTTTTTGTTTGTCCATTCTGATACTTGCCTAAATTCCACAACTAGCATATAATGAAGTTGAATGGAAAAAATAAGAAGAGAATAAAAAGAATAAGCAGTTAAAACCCTTGATCAAAAAGCTATTAATGATGTTAGCCAAGGTTCAAAATCTCAATATTGGGAACAATATCGAATTTCTAAAAATTTTGGTATCAGGATTGGTATCCACCAAATCGGCAGTGTCAAATCAGTGGGTCAAATTCGTGGTAAAAGGTGGTTTTTAATATATAAATTGATATTTAAGCATTTTTTAATATTAAATAAAATATTTAAATATTTTTCAAAAATTAGTTGATCAATTTATTCTTTTTCTTCTTTTTTAATTGTCGGAGCGGTGGCAACGTCATGGGCCAGTTCAATCCGGCCGATCCCAGATCAGGATTGCTAATCCTGAACTTTTTGGAGGATCAGATCACTCTCCTCCAAAACTGAGCCGATCCTTTAAACTAGATGTCAGCATAATTAACAACAAATAAGAACACGGACACAAGAGAAAGCATGATACGAATATTAAGTGTACTCATAGCATATATTATCATGGTTCACATACGTATTTTTTTATTATAGTTTTATTACTTCAAATTTTTATTAGCACATTTTTATCACAAAATACATTTATAAAAATATACAGAAAATTGAAGGAAAGAACAGACAAAATAATTATAATATAATTGTTAAAGATTAAACAAAGAAAGATCAATTACTTCCCAAAAAATAAAAAATCAAATCAAATATTTCTTTTAATGTTCAAATATTTTAACTATTTTTTAGAATTTGTTGACTAGTCAATGCACTTAAAGAAGCCAATACCAAATCACATGCACGGCAATTCCAAAATACTAAGGTTAGAAAGCTGACTCAGTTTTCGAAAAATTACCGATAGAGAGATTATGAATTGTAAAAGCATACCTGGACCAATAAACTTCGAGCCTCGTCAAAGTTTAAAAGAACAAAACTTTCAAGATCTTTACCACCATCAGCTAAAACAAACACAATGTAGCACTGCAAAGGAACAAGTATTTGTACCGAATATGAAATAAAGTTTTTAATATTTATTGTTATCTAGGGCATTCATTATTTGATACATGATACATATATCAGAAAGAAGACAAGTGAAAAACCTGTTCCTTGGGGAATTCACTAGGATGACCATTTTCAGAACCATTCTTTGCATCCCAGTCCTCCCACGCACTAATCAAGGCAGCATCATAAGCACCTTGACATACTCTAAAGCTGAAAAGCCAATTATATTGTTATCAACATTACCAAAATTAGTATATCAGTTTCCAAATTGTGCTTGATAGGCAAGTAGACTATCATTAGATATTATGCTTGGAGAAACAACGAAAAGGGGGAGAGAAGGAGGGGAATAATATACGGCTTTCTCTCATATTGACTTCCAAACCTATTTCTACATTTTTCTTAATCACAACTAAATCCTATGCTCTTAACTTTTCATATTGAAGGTTTAATGTCTTCTGTGTAGGGGCCAAACTGAAGGGAAAGAAAGCAAAACATGTAAATATGGCTGGTGAAGTAGAAAGGATAATTTTGGAAGAATAGCTCTTTATCAGATTTTAGCCCATTCCTTAAGTATTCATAATTGTGAAAGGAGTGATTCATAAATGGCATATGTTTATCCACATTTAAATGGTTTTAAGTGTATTTGAACCAAAGAAGATTTCTTATGTAAATATGGAAACACATATATCCTGCAGTTTTTACAACAACAAAAACCCCCAAAAATGTATTGACAATTTGGAGTTGAAGCCACAATTTAATAAGACAAGGAAAAAAAAACTTAACTAACAAGCCGTGATTGTCTTGGAAACCATTTTTACTAGGATGAAAGGAATAAATTTTAAAATAGGAGTATGTGTTAGATAAACAAACTGAATGCCGAGTTTTCCATCACATACTCTTTTGTTTCAATGAAGCTTGTACATAAATTCAGAGAGTTAGGTTCTTCCTTCTGATCCCTTAAATTATTGAGAGTCAAAGAAAGTAAGGCTTCTTCAAGAACTTCTTCAGATTTCTGTCAAGAAACAAATTGACTTAATAATGAAGGAATTTCCTGATAGGAATGCCAAAACCTTTAAAAGGCTAAACAAACCTTCTGCACTTCTCCATTAACCAGCAGTTTTCCATCAATTGGGACAACTTTACACACAGTGTCACCAGCTCTAAAGGCTTCACCATATGTTCCTTCGCCAATCTTAACTATGCTACTAGGGTCACTGTTCCAAAAAATTAAAAAAATTAAAAAAATCCAAAAATCCAACTTACCAGCAAATAGATGAGTTCTCTCTTTCAGAAGGCAGAATAGAGTAAAAACTAATATACAACTTCCTGCAGAGGTCTACAAAGGAACAACTTAAAATACCTTAATATCATCTTAACAAATGTGTCTAGTTATACTCAAAGATAAAAAGAAACATGTGCTAGTTATCATCACTTAAGCCTTTCCACATCATGGTAGTAATTTAGCTACAATGTGCAAGTTTTGTACTCTAGAAGGCTTCACAAGAATTGATGACCTATCTTTAACAATTGTTTTCCCTAGGTGACGAATTAGTAATTACTGAGCAAGGAGAAACTTAATTAAGGGGGTGTTATTCGGAAGGTGTTTTGAAAACGTACGGTGATTCTTAAATCAAAGTGATTTTAAAGACAAATCACGATGATTTCACAATGCATGTGACTTTGATTGTGACTTACAAATACACTCCTAGTGCGAGTTTGAAATCACCCGACATGAATTTAAGGTAATTTATTCTTATTGTTTTGTTATTATTTTTTTGAAAATATGTTTTATTTTCATAGAAACATGAAAGTTACCATGTTTATCATTTTATTCAATGTTCTAAAAGTCATCAGGTGGTAGTCGGGCGGCCGATGGGGGCCTAGCGCCTAGACCTTGTAAGCGGCGCTTAAGCGGCTAGGCGCTAGGCGTTTATTTGAATATTTATTTATTTATTTGAATATTTATTAATTTATCGATCTTTTGGTTTTGTTTTGTTGTTACCCATTCTTACTCTTTATTGCTACATATTCTTACTCTTGAATTTTGTCCTTATAATTGCATGAGAGCTTTATAAAGTCGTATCAGTGTATTATTCTATCGGTGAACATGGAGAATACATCCAAGATTATAACTCCTCTTAAAGGACTACACTGCCCACTTGGGAATAGGAATATAAGAATATTAGTCTTTGTCAGCTTCAACAAGCTATAGCTTGAATGTTTTATGGCCAAATTTTATAAAGATGGCATATAATATAAGTATAAATGTACAACTGTGTTAGTGTTATTGACACATAGTATGTCTCAATTGCAAAAAATAATCTATTACAAGGATTCACACCCATAACCATTTAGTACTAGAACCTTTTGTTTCTTAAATGATGTTCTTTAAATCTTAAGCTAGTTAATTGCTTATGCATTTATATCTCACAATGGACTATTCATTAGTCATATTGAAAAAGTGAACTGGTGTATAATCAATGTATAACACTATTACATGTATAACAGCAAGTACCATTTGACTTTGAGTATTAATTTCACTATTTCAGTAAGGATATAATCAATGTTCTAAACATGTATACAGATTTTTAGAACACTAACATTGGCATATCCATTCAAACATGTATACATATACACCAATAACAGTAAATAATGTGACTTCACTATTACTAATTGAAAGATTTAAATGTATCATTAAGAGTCAAAAGTTAGAAAGCATTTCATCTATTCAGCAAGGATAAAATTGAGAGAGATTAATTGATTTGGTATCAATATATCATTAACAGTGACCTTTACAGAACAGAACACCAACAAATACAGTTATAACTTATAAGAGTGATGTAAAACTAACCCTAAATAGAGAATTTCCGAGAATTTTAAAGAATTAATTTTACCAACACGTAAGATAGATTAAGTTAGAGATTTTAACGATTAATTGGTTGATGGATTTTCAAGATGTGAAATAGTTTAACAAGCCCAATTAAAAGTTCAATCCTATCAATCAACAATAATACTCAATCGTTCTTAGCATGTAAGATATTCAATAAAGATTTTGTACACTAATAGGCAAGTAGAATACACTCAATTATTTGTGGACAACAGAAAAATCAGATAATAATCTAGAGATGATAAAGCAGTATTACATAAATAATGGAGAAAGGAAAGAAGTTACTGGTGCGAAGAAACGCCTCTGATCTGAGTTCCAGCACTGCGATCCACCAAGCTGAGAGATCGACTAGTGATGGTGGCTGACGACCGTCGTCGGAATGCAACAAGGAAGAGGGAAGGGGTGTAGTCGACGACGGTGGGGGACTCGGGGGCGCCGAGCTGTAGGAGAGGGGGGGTGGGGGCTTCGGGATGCAGGTGGGGCCGACGATGGCGTCATGGGTGGTGTGCCGGATCAGTCAGTAATGGGGATTAGGGTTTCGATCTGAAGTGGGTTTGGGGAAAATAGAGTTTCGGTGTGAAGAAGGGATGGGGGTGCAGGCGTCGGGGAGAAGGAAGGACGAAGGCGAGGGCGTGGGGCGATCGGTTTGATGGCAGTGGTGGTCGACGAAGGTGAGGAGGAATGGGTTGGTCGGGGGTTGAACGTTGGGTGTCGGGATTCCAGAGGAGGAAGAAGAGGAGAAGAGTAGGGTTTGAGTTTAATTTTATTTGGGGATTTCTTTTGGATTTGGGAGTAATTTTAGTGTTTATCATAAACTCTAAAATTAGATCTCAATTGTATCACACAAAGAGAGAGATGAAGAGCACAACTTCAACACAATAATTTTAATCAAGAATAGCATACTTTCTCATTAATCTCAAGGCCTATATATAGACTGAAAACAAATCTTGGTACAAATCTCAAAATATTCTAAAATCTCAAAAATATTCTAATACATAAAAGAAAGATTACATATGGCTATAATTACCAAAAACAAATATTGTACTGAAATAATATCCTAAGCTAATAAAGCAGGAATCCTAGACGATGTTTGCGCAGATAGAAACGCCCAAATCGTCTTGAACCGATGCCCTCATCATTCTGCTCGGGTGGGAGAGGGCTCGACTCAGTCGAGTCAAAACCAGTCCTCCTGTCATTGTGCTCCAAAAGGTCTGGATCCAAGCACTGGAGCTCTTCACGATCTATCCAAGTGTTTTCCGACTCCGGCTCGTTTTTTTCCATCTTACCAAATACCTATGAATACCACCATCTCTAGTAGAGATTATCTGATCATCTAAAATATTGTCCAATTCTTCTGTCGATGGGTTAGTATCAAGTAGTGGGGGTAATGTGGGAATCTCACCATTAGGCTGCAGGATAGGCTCATCTACAAGAGGATTTCTAGGGTTAAATTTTGGGCTTTATAGGGTACTATATCCTCAATATTGAAAATCTTACTTATGCCAAAACCTTCAGGAAGGTCAACGACATAGGCATTATCATTTGATTTTATGAAGAATTTTAAATGGGCCTGCAGCACGGACATTCAACTTCTTAACGGATCCAGCTGGAAACCGTTCCAGACGTATCTGAACCATCACTTCGTCACCCACATTAAAAGTTTTAAATTTTCTTCTAATATCTGCTCTTAGCTTGTAGTTAAAATTATCCTCATTAATTTTCTTGAAAAATTTTCTGTGCAAGTCATGAATGCAGGATGCAAATGCAGATGCAGACTCTGAGACTAGGTGATATTCTAACATGGGGGCAAGATCTATGGACTGCCTAGGACGATAACCATGTACAACTTCGTGTGGACTCATGCCAGTGGTTCTATTCCTAGATGTGTTATAAACAAATTCAACAACTGTTAAATTTAAATCCCATGTTCCCAAGTTCTTTCCCACAAGAGTATGCAAGAGATTGCCAAGACTCTGATTGACAACCTCAGTGATGTAAAACTAACCCTAAATAGAGAATTTCCAAGAATCTTAACGGGTCAATTTTACCAACATGTAATGCGGATCAAAGTTAGAAGTTTAAACAATTAATTGGTTTGATGAATTTTCAAGAACTGAATCACGTTTAACAATCCAATTAACAATTCAACTCTACAATCAATAATTAAATTTCTAAGTGTTCTCAGCAAGTAAAAGATTCAATATTGATTCGTACTCTAATCAAGCATGTGGAACACTCGATCTCAATTATTTTTGTGGACGACAGGCAAATCAGATAATATAATAGATAATAGAGCAGTAGAACACTAATATTTAAAAGTTGAAAGAGTATACCGCGGGTTCAAAGACTCGGCGTAAATCTTGCGTTGAACAGTAATGAAGAGCACAGCACTCAAAGAACAGCAATGGCAGCAACACATCAAGAGTACTGGCAGCCACTGCAACTAAGGGAGCCGCGGATCTGGTTGGCGTGGCTGGGGGCGGCGTCGACTAGGGCGATGCAGGACAGCGCCGAAGGTGCTTGGGTGTCGACGAGAAGAGAGGAGGCCGGGGGTTGGTAGGATCGGGGCGTTGGGTTCCGGGGATTTGGGTGACGACAAACAAGGGACGGGGACGATGGAGATTTCAAGGGTGAGTAGGGAGAGGGGTTTGGTCGGAGGGTTGCGACAGTGGGGAGACGGAGATAGAGCGTGAAGTGAGGAAATGAGGAAGAGGATCGGGATGGGTTCTGAAGGAGGGTTAGGGTTTTCTTTTTTTGGTCGGGATTGGGGTAGAGGAAGAAGACGGTTGGGTGGGTAGGGTATAACTGATTTGGGGATAGATTTTAGAGTTTATCACAAACCCTAAAATTGTATTAGAATTTATCACAAATCCTAATAATTTAGATCTCACTTGTATCACACAAAGAGAGAGAGGAAGAGCAAAAACTCAACACAATAATTTTTTTAATCAAAAATGACATACTTTCTCATTAATCTCAAGACCTATAAATAGGCTCAAAATACATCTTGATACAAATCTCAAAATAATCTCAGAATCTCAAATACATAAAAAAAGATTATATATGGCTATAATTGCCAAAAACAAATATGGTACTGAAATAAAATTCTAAACTAAATAAAATTGATGTCCTCATCATTCTCTCCGGGTGGGAGAGAGCTCGATCCAGTTGAGTCAAAACAAGTGATCCTGTCATGGTGCTCCAAAAAATCTGGATCTAGTTGCGGGAGCCCCTCACGATCACTGCAAGTGTCATCCAACTTCGGCTTGTTTTTCCACCTTACCAAATACTTGTGCATACCACCATCCCTTGTGGAGATTATCTGATCATTAAAATATTATTCAATTCCTCTGTCTGTGGGTGAATAGTATCAGGTAAGGGGTAAATGTAGGAATCTCACCATTAGGCTGCAAGGTAGGCTCATCTATAAGAAAATTTCTAGGGTTGAATTTTGAGCCTTCATAAAGTATTAGATTCTCAATATTGAAAGTCTTATGCCAAAACCTTCAGGAAGGTCAACGACATAGGTATTATCATTGATTGCATGTAAAATCTTAAACGGACCTGCAGCACGTATGTTCAAGTTCTTAACAGGCCCAACAGAAAACCGTTCCGGATGAATCCGAACCATTACCTCGTCACCAATATCAAAAGTTATAAATTTCCTTCTAGTATCTGCTATTAACTTGTAGTTAAAATTATTCTCATTAAGTTCCTTGGAAATTTCTCTATGCAAGTCATGAATGTGATATGCAAATGTGGGTACAGACTCTGACTCTAGGATGTTCTAACACCTGGATAAAATCTATAGGCTGCCAAGTGACTTGGAAAATGATGGGTGACTCAGGTACACTCAATGGAGGTGACTAGACAGACTGAATACAATTGAAAGACTGGTCACTCTTTTTCATCGAAGTCATCACTTATATTAGATTCATAGGTAAACTCATTGTCGGGCTCATCAGCGATGACTGCGGTACCCTCTACTATACTGATCCTACTTGGGCTGGGACAGTTGCCAGCAACATGGCCATATCCCTTACATTTATAGCACTTAGTGAGGATCAATCTTAGAATAGTCTCTTTCAGTGTCCTTACCCGTGTTGACATTTCTATGTGAATAGGAATTTGAAGTATGTTTATTTGGGTAAGACTTGTTAGGGTACTGAGGAGAGGAGTGCTCAGGTCTAGAGGGGTCAGGAGGATTCATTCTAGAGGAATGATCCATCGAATCGCTGGACTTGTAATGGGAACTTGCTTTAAGGGAATCCATATCGAGGACAAGAGCATAAACTGCCGCTAATGAGTCCATATTTCTACGAATTAGCTCGTTCCTAAGGTCAGCTCGTAGTCCAGCTCTGAACCTAGAGAGAGTTTGTTCTTCACTCTCTTTACCTAAAGCATTGCACCGAATAAGAAAGTCATCAAATTTGTCAACATATTCTTGTGTGGATTACTTCCTTGATAAAATTGGTTCCACGAATCTAGCAATCGGGTGTGGAACGATAACGGTACATATCTCTCAGTGAGCTTCTCTTTCATGGCCTCCCAAGTGGCTATGGGTACCAGGCCTCGGCCTCTGCGGGCATGTTCAAGATTGGTCCAGTGTTGTTGAGCTTTACCCGTCAATTTTATAGTGGCAAATTTAACCTTCAGGGCTTCGCTCATGTCAAGCCACACAAAGTAGTGGTCCATGGCATGGATCCAATCGAGGTAAGCTTGGAGTTCCATGTGGCCTTCAAAATGGAGAACGTCAGCCTTAACGTTCTTCTTATATTGTTCGTCAGGGTCATGTTCTTGACGTCGATCGTCACGAACATTCCCTTGAGGGATCTAACGATTGGCATGAAGCTCAGGGACAATAGTTTGATTTAACTCCACTTTCTCAAGCCTCTGATTGATATTGGCAAGAGTTGCTTGAATGGCAGCTAGGGTAGCGGAGATATCATAGTTGTCCATTTCAGGTCGGGAAAATCTAGAGTTCCTAATTGGGTGATTTGGAAGGGATAAGAAAGGCTCTTCAGGATCTGTGATGGTGCTGCGAAGACGCACACCAAAAGTGGAAACTAGAGGTCGTGTGTGTCCTAATTTTTTTTAAATGAATCTAAAATAACCTAAAATAAAAGAAAGAAAAATAAAAGGCTACACAATCCTAAATGAATGCAAAATTGATGCCTACGATGCAAGAACTAGGGTTTTAAGAACATTCGCTCTAATACCAAAATAATGTAAAACTAACCCTAAATAGAGAATTTCCAAGAATCTTAACGGGTTAATTTTACCAACATGTAATGCGGATCAAAGTTAAAAGTTTAAACAATTAATTGGTTTGATGGATTTTCAAGAACTGAATCATGTTTAACAATCCAATTAATAATTCAACTCTACAATCAATAATTAAATCCCTAAGTGTTCTCAGCAAGTAAAAGATTCAATATTGATTCGTACTCTAATCAAGCATGTGGAACACTCAATCTCAATTATTTTTGTGGACGACAGGCAAATAAGATAATATAATAGATAATAAAGCAGTAGAACACAAATATTTAAATGTAGAAAGAGTATACCGAGGGTTCGAAGACTCGGCGTAGATCTTGGGTTAACAGCAATGAAGAGCACAGCACTCAAAGAATAGCAATGGCAGCAACACATCAAGAGTACTGGCAGCCATTGCAACTAAGGGAGCCGCGAATCTGGTCGACGTGGCTGGGGGCGGCGTCGACTAGGGCGACGCAGGACAGCACCGGAGGTGCTTGGGTGTCGACGAGAAGAGAGGAGACCGGGGGTTGGTAGGATCGGGGCGTTGGGTTCCGGAGATTTGGGTGACGATGAACAAAGGAAGGGGGCGATGGAGATTTCAAGGGTGAGTGGGGAGAGGGGTTTGGTCAGAGGGTTGCGGCAGTGGGGAGACGGAGAGAGAGCGCGAAGTGAGGAAATGAGGAAGAGGATCGGGATGGGTTCTGAAGGAGGGTTAGGGTTTTCTTTTTTTGGTCGGGATTGGGGTAGAGGAAGAAGACGATTGGGTGGGTAGGGTATAACTGATTTGGGAATTTTTTTTTTAACTTGGGGATAGATTTTAGAGTTTATCACAAACCCTAAAATTGTATTAGGATTTATCACAAACCCTAATAATTTAGATCTCACTTGTATCACACAGAGAGAGAGGAAGAGCAAAAATTCAACACAATATTTTTTTAATCAAGAATGACATACTTTCTCATTAATCTCAAGACCTGTAAATAGGCTCAAAATACATTTTGATACAAATCTCAAAATAATCTCCGAATCTCAAATACATAAAAAAAGATTACATATGGCTATAATTGCCAAAAATAAATATGGTACTGAAATAAAAACCTAAACTAAATAAAATTGATGCCCTCATCACTTAGTCTGTCCATCAGTCTGTGGGTGGAAGGCTGAAGAGAACTTCAATTTCGTACCCATTTTGTGCCATAGGGTCTTCCAAAAATAACTCGTGAATTTTACATCCCTATCAGACACAATAATTTTTGGCAACCCATGTAGCTTCACAATATTATCAAAGAAG
The DNA here is from genome assembly GCA_017893485.1 of Hemerocallis citrina. Classification (NCBI taxonomy): domain Eukaryota; kingdom Viridiplantae; phylum Streptophyta; class Magnoliopsida; order Asparagales; family Asphodelaceae; genus Hemerocallis; species Hemerocallis citrina. The sequence continues at coordinate 126,396,884 of CM030367.1, forward strand.
ATCTGAGCTACACGAGATGCATCGAAAGTTTTCGAGCACGGGAGGAAGTGGGTCATTTTAGAAAAAACGGTCCACGGTGACAAGAATGGAGTCGTGTTTCTATTGTGTTTTCGGTAAGCCTAACACGAAATCCATGCTCACATCTTCCCAAGGACGGCTGAGAATAGGTAACGGAGTAAACAGGCTTGTGTTCTGTTTTTGTTGCTTGGCAAGTTGACAAATATGACATCTGTTAACAAGTCTCGCAACGTCTCGCTTTAGCTTCGGCCAGTAAAACATGTGTTCCACAGCATCGATGGTCTTGCTATGTCCAAAGTGTCCAGCAAGGCCACCAGTGTGCAATTCCCAAACAAGATACTCTCGTAATGATGTACTAGGAATGCACAGTTTGGAGCGATTGAAGAGATAATCATCCATCACTCGAGTGATGTCATCCTCAAAGAGGTGTAGATCTCGTGAAAATCTGGGCAGGAGGCACACTCATCTTTCAATCTCTCAAAATCAATAATTTCAGTGCGCAGTGTAGATAAGATCATGTGACAAAGGCTTAGCGCATCCGCCGCCTTATTATCAATCCCCTTTTTATGCCTAAATCCTAATGGTATATGAATATTCTTGTAGGAACTCTACCCATCGAGCATGTCTTGGATTCAACTTTTGTTGAGAATTAAGGAATTTTAAGGCCTCGTGGTCTAAGAAAATGACGAATTCTTGCGGCAGAAGATAATGTCGCCAATAGCAAAGTGACTGAATTACCGCATAGAACTCCTTATCATAAGTGGAGTACTTTTGTTTTGCTTCATTCAGCTTTTCGCTGAAATAAGCAAACAGGATGACTTTCTTGATTGAGGACTCCACCTATACCAATACCAGAAGCATCGCCCGTTACTTCGAAGACTTTAGTGAAATCAAGCAACCTCATGACAGGTGTCTGAGCCATTCTCATCTTGATCTCTTCGAAGGCTTTCGTGACTTCTTTCGACCAGACAAATTCACCTTTCTTCAAACAGTCGGTTATCGGAGCCATGATTGTGCTAAATCCTTGCACCAACAGACGATAGAAGGTGGCAAGACCATGAAAACTCCGCACATTACAAATATTGCGGGGCTCAGGCCACTCAGTAATAGCTCGTATCTTTTCTGGGTCAGCGGATACTCCTCGGGCAGAAACGATAAATTCCAGAAAGTTAGTCTGATCGGAGACGAAGTTACATTTGGTAAGATTAGCATAAAATTGTTCCTTCCTCAAAACACTGCAGACCTGTCTCAAATGGTCAAGATGTTGCCCTACGGATCGGCTGTAAAAGAGAATATCATCGAAATACACCACAAGGAACTTGCCCATAAAGAGACGAAGTACTTGTGTCATGATTCACATAAACGTGCTCAAGGCATTCGTCATTCCAAATGGCATGACCATCCATTCGTACAGGCCATCCTTCGTCTTGAAGGCGGTCTTCCATTCATCACCAGGACGAACACGTATTTGGTGGTAGCCACTTTTAAGATTGATCTTGGAAAAGATTGTGGCACCAGACAACATGTCCAACATGTCATCCAAACGAGGAATGGGAAAACGGTACTTTACTGTGATCTTATTTATGGCACGACTGTCCACACACATACGCCAGATTCCATCTTTCTTTGGCGTCAATAGAGCGGAAACAACGCAAGGACTTAAACTTTCTCGGATGAAGCCCTTTGCCAATGACTCATCAACTTGCCTTTTCAACTCGGCATGCTCGGTCGGGTTCATCCGATAATGTGGCAAGTTGGATAAACTCGCTCCCGGAACCAGATCAATAGCGTGTTGGATGTCACGCAGTGGAGGCAACTAGTTGGGGAGGTCAACAGGAAACACATCTGCAAATTCCGGTAGGATAGGAATAACTAGAGGCGGGATTAGTGACTTAGGATCTTTAGGAACTTTTCTCGCTGTGAGTAGAAGAATTGTAGCTCATTTGTCAATTTCTTTCGTGAGTTCCTTTTCACCCATATACGTTACTTCCTTATCCTTCCTCGAGGGAGCCAGTGTTGTTTCAGCCGAACTAGTTCGTGGTCTCACGGGTATGAGCTTTATCTTTAGTCCATCGTGCTGGAACACACATTGATTGGATCGACCATATATGGTCACATCGTGATCGTATAACTAAGGTCTCCCTAAAATGACTTGACCTACATCCATTTTGAGCACATCACACCAAATTTCCTCTTTGAAAGTTTTGAAGTCCACAGGGACCAAACATCGATGTGTTACTTGAAGGGTTGTCGCATCAATCCAAGATTTTTGTATGGGCGTGGATGGGGTTCAACCTTTCACCTTGCAGTTTTTGCCACCTATAGTCGTAAAGGTGTGGAATATAGCAGTGTACTTCCAATCATCTTCTTCTTTTGGCTGGGACAAAGCACATCTGACTACATTCAAGTGAGGTGATTGGATAGACCGAATACAGTGGAGATACTAGTCATCCTCTTCCACACCGAAGTCGTCTCCTTCAATAGGCTCATAGGAAAACTCATTGTCAGAATCATCAGCGATGACAGTGGTACCCTCTACTATATTGATCCTACTGGGGCTGGGACAATTGCTAGCAACATGACCGAATCCCTTACATTTATAGCACTTAGTGGGAGGGTCAATCTTAGAGTAATCTTTTCGGTGTTCTTACCCTTATGTTCATCTATGTGAATTGAAATTTGAATTAGGTTTACTGGGGTAAGATTTGTTGGTGTGCTGAGAGGGAGGCTTAGATCTAGACGGATCAGTAGAGGTCATTCTAGAAGAATGATCCCTCAAATCACTGGACCTAGAATGAGAACTAGCTTTAAGGAAATCCATATCGAAAACAAGGGCATAGGCTGCCGCTTGTGAGTCCACATTTCTATGAATTAGCTCGTTCCTAAGGTCAGCTCGTAGTCCAACTCTGAACCTAGAGAGAGTTAATTCTTCACTCTCTTTACCTAAAGTATTGCACCGAATAAGGAAATCATCAAACTTATCAACATATTCTTGTATGGATTTACTTCCTTGATAAAGTTGATTCCACGAATCTAGCGATTGGGTGTGGAACGATAACGGTACATATCTCTCAGTGAGCTTCTCTTTCATGGCTTTTGAAGTGGCTATGGGTGTCAGGCCTCGGTCTCTGCGGGCGTGTTCAAGATTGGTCCAGTGTTGAGATTTTCCAATCAATTTCATCGTGGCAAATTTAACTTTCAGGACTTCGCTCATGTCAAACCACACAAAATAGTGGCCCATCGCACGGATCCAATCAAGATAAGCTTGGGGTTCCATGTGGCCTTCAAAATAGGGAACGTCGGCTTTAACGTTCTTCTTATATTGTTCGTCGGGGTCACGTTTTTGACGTTGATCGTCACAAACATTCCCTTGCGGGATCTGACGATTAGCATGAAGCTCAGGAGCAACAGTTTGATTTAATTCCACTTTCTCAAGGCTCTGATTGATATTGGCAAGAGTCGCTTGAATAGCAGCTAGGGTAGCAGAAATATTAGAGTTGACCATCTCAGTTTGTGGAAGGGTTCGCGGAGGTCTAGGGTTCCTAATTAGGTGGTTTGGAAGGGACAAGAAAGGCTCTACAGGATCTGTGATGGTGCTGCGAAGACGCATTCACCTACGGGGAAAACTAGGGGTCGTGGAGATGTGTTTGTTAAAATTTGGGGACATGTGTTCTAAATGCACTTAAGTTTTTTTTTTAAGTGATCTAAAAGAACGAAAGAAAAAATAATTAAAAAAAGACTAACGACTCTAAATGAATACAAAAATAATGCCTAAATGATGCAAGAACTAGGGTTTTAAGAACCTGGCTCTGATACCAAAATGATATAAAACTAACCCTAAATAGAGAATTTTCAAGAATTTTAAAAGATTAATTTTACCAACACGTAAGATAGATTAAGTTAAAGATTTTAACGATTAATTGGTTGATGGATTTTCAAGATGTGAAATAGTTTAACAAGCCCAATTAAAAGTTCAATCCTATCAATCAACAATAATACTCAATCGTTCTTAGCATGTAAGGTATTCAATAAAGATTTTGTACACTAATAGACAAGTAGAACACACAATCTCAATTATTTGTGGACAACAGAAAATTCAGATAATAATCTAGAGATGATAAAGCAGTATTACACAAATAATGGAGAAAGAAAAGAAGTTACTGGTGCGAAGAAACGCCTCTGATCTGAGTTCCAGCACTGCGATCCACCAAGCTGAGAGATCGACTAATGATGGTGACTGACGACCGTCGTTGGAATGCGACAAGGAAGGGGGAGGGGTGTAGTCGACGACGTTGGGGGACTCGGGGGCGCCGAGCTGTAGGAGAGGGGGGTCGGGGCTTCGGGATGCAGGTGGGGCCGACGATGGCGTCGTGGGTGGTGTGCCAAATCAGTAATGGGGATTAGGGTTTCAATCTGAAGTGGGTTTGGGAAAAAATAGGGTTTCGGTGTGAAGAAGGGATGGGGTGCAGGCGTCAGGGAGAGGGAAGGGCGAAGGCGAGGGCGTGGGGCAATCGGTTTGACGGCAGTGGTGGTCGACGAAGGTGAAGAGGAATGTGTTGGTCGGGGTTGAAGGTTGGGTGTCGGGATTCCAGAGGAAGAAGAAGAGGAGAAGAGGAGTAGGGTTTGGGTTTAATTTTATTTGCGGATTTCTTTTGGATTTGGGGGTAATTTTATAGTTTATCACAAACCCTAAAATTAGATCTCAATTGTATCACACAAAGAGAGATGAAGAGCACAACTTCAACACAATAATATTAATTAAGAATAGCATACTTTTTCATTAATCTCAAGACCTATATATAGGCTCAAAACAAATCTTGATACAAATCTCAAAATATTCTAAAATCTCAGAAATATTCTAATGCATAAAAGAAAGATTACATATGGCAATAATTACCAAAAACAAATATGGTACTGAAATAAAATTCTAAGATAATAAAGCAGTTGTCCTAGACGATGCCTGTACTGATAGAAACGCCTAAATCGTCTTGAACCGATGTCCTCATCAAAGAGTTTATTTTCGGATGAGAAATATGAACCTCTAAGTTATATTTGTCTAAAAAGAACGATCAAAGAAATTTAATTTCACACTTATAGTTAAATGCTAAAAATTAAAAACTAGAACACTAAAAATTAAAAACTAGAACACTGGAAATGAGAGAGAGAGAGAGAAGAGAGATAGAGATTAAGAACAAAAAGTGAAAATTATAAATTACAACACTGGAAAAATAAAAAATTAAAACACTGGAAGAGAGAGAGAGAGATTACCCGAATGGGGGAGACTTGCGACGAAGCGGCCTAGAAGATTGTTTGCGTCGGAGTTGAAGCGAGGAAGGAGGTGGAGGAGATGGTGTTAAGCCTCTTGCGGCGACGAGGGAGGTGGAGGAATGGGAAAGAAAGAGAGAGAGAGACGTCGGAGTTGAAGCAAGGAGGGAGGCGGAGGAGGTCGTGTTGAGCCTCTTGCGGCGACGAGGGGTGGAGGAACGGGAGAAAGAGGGGGGTATCGGATCTGGAAAGAAATGACGGGAATTAGGGATTTAGGTTATAATCGGGTCGGGTGGAAATGATTCGGGTATGGGATCTAACCCGCTTCATTTTAAAACCGGTTTGGATCCTAAGCGGGTCTAGACCGCCTACACCTGGCTAGGCCGATTTATACCCGCTTAGCCCCGCTTATACCCGCCTAGCCCCATTAACCGATTTTTCAAACTGCCTAGCCCCTAGGTGAGTCGTCGGGAGGGCGCCTAGCGCCTAGGCCAATTTTTAGAACACTGATTTTATTATGATAAAATGATTTGAGAATCACTTGGTAAGAGGTGTGGTTTTACGATAAGGATTTGAGATTATTTATTGTATAGTTGGATATCAAAATCATGGCAAGTGGGATTTCAATAAAATCACCATGTTTTTAAAAATATGTGACTAACACCCACCTCTGAAATCCCACTTTAGAATCCTCTCCCACTAATCAAACTTTTAAAACACTGATTCTAGAAGTGTGTTTTCAAAATCCTCTCTCACTAACTCCCGAAGTGAACTTACAATTCTGGACACACATGGTGTCTGAAATATCTATGATACCAGATTTATATGCATAAAGATAATTTTGAACTTCTAGTCAGGAAGCTGATGCATTTATTAAGGTTCTCACTGCAAGTATCCAACAGAAATTTCTAAGACCACCAGGAAGTGGTTATGATTAACGGAATGTGTTAAAGCATGTTTAATGAACTATTTGAGTATATACAATCTTTTCCTTGTTCCTGTTATGTTGAGAAAAAGGAAGGTTTTTTTTTTAAAAAAAAGTAAGAACAGAAAATTCTAGTTAAATAAGAGAAACATTAAATGGATTGAATAAGACAGGTAGGACCACCTCACCTCTTTATAACTTAAACGTTAATGGAATAAACTAAATAGTATATATAATATAAACAAAAAGACTATACTAGAATAGAACGAAGAAAAAAAATTAGCATGAGTTAAAGATGTCAGTATAAACATGTGAAGGCAGTAGAACCAACCAGTAAACCGAGAAGACTTCAGAAAACCTTGCTGGAGCTGACTGTCGACAAACCATTAGAAGCTGAGCGAAAGCACTCAGGCATTCACTACCTAAAGAGGCCGGTGGTAACTCTCCAGATTCCTTCTTGATTGCTTCATCAATATCTTCGAAGACTTGTTTCGAGTTCTCCACCTCTTCAAAGACATCACTTGCGACATCGTCATCTTTTATTTGTAGCGACTTAAGAGAAGTGAGTATGCAGTCGTCATTTAAATCTACAATGGAAGCCCGTTCTCCAGCCATTGTTCTGAAGGCCCTTTCTGGGGTTTTTTCACTATAACAACTTTCAGCAGAGGGAATTTCGGGTGTTTCCATAATTTTAAACAGCTGCTTCGAAGGTCTACCAGTGGAAGCAAGCTTTGAGATTCTCCACCGCTCTAAAATGGCAGGCAAATCGTAGGCAACATAATCATGTTTTGTCCCCATTTCCCAAGTGCCAAAATGCTTGGGTGAAGGGCTCTCCTCAATGAGCTCAAAGGAGTCAACTTCTTCAAAATAAGCCTTCTCCTTTCTGAAGTCAGGAGGTTTCCGTCCAATTTTCTTCTGTATTGAACAAGGTATTAGAACAGAACACATGCTAGTTAAATTTTGCAAGAAACAATATTAAAAGTGACTATTGAAGCAAATATGTTAGGGGGGAAAAATATACAGATTGGAGACCCTGTTTCCCTTTCTTTTGTGCTCCACTTTTGTTAGGTTGAGGTCTAAAGTCAATTCCTGCTGCAACAAGGATACTTTCCCTTCCTCTGTAAATGGGAACAAAATTATAGGCTCCGGATGAAGGTTCTTATTAACAACCATGTATAAACAACATTTTTAATTTTGTGTTTGAAATAATGAATTCCAGCACACTAAATGATTAAGCACATGAAACCTAAGAAGCCCCAAAGATCAATGTATCCTACAAATTGTATAATATTTCTGAATCAATTGCTTGCTCAGATTGAATATGACTTTCAAAAGGAGAAATTCAAAGTTGTGCCATTTGATGGCTAATCAACAACACAATTAATTAACGAAAAAAATGAAATCTTACTAGACACGGAATCTTAGACATGATTAAGAGGAACATGAGATGGGGTGTAATAAACTACATATACATAAGCTGTTTAATAGAAACCCATTAGAATCATACCATATCATAATTATGAAATAAACAGTGCTTAAGCAATTTAAATGAGCTGGCAAACATAATTATAGGAAACAATGTGAATTCATTTTATACCAACTGTTTACTATAGATAAGAAATTCACAAAAGGGAAATGTAAGTGATTATTCTCATAAAATACAACAACATGAGATGCGATCTGATGGTCTGTGAAAGGAATTATAACACAATTTAATTATTTCATGCAAAACCCTAAATTTAATACTACAGGCAAAGTGGTCAATGATAAACATAAGTGACTAGCACTTTGCTCGAAATAATTTCACACTCTTTCACTGGTAGACATTATTATAAACCAACAATTTTGATGATCAATTTGATAATGTATGTTTCTTAACTTGTCTATTTAGCTTGTATTGATGTGGAGAATTTGAAGGACCAAACCTTAGACAATCTTACCTGCTATATTTAAATTTCAAAAAAATTAAGGCGCAAGAAGATTTCTTACTTTATTTAGCACACTAACAAAGTGTTGTCCCAATTATTTGAGGTCAATCATATGAACCTTTTCTTTTATCCATTAAGCTTTGTCAAGGGTCTCCTCGTCAATTGGATTAACAAATATCAATGCAGCATGGACACTTCTATTGCATAGCCATACGGCCGATACCGTGGGCAGTGCCTGACACCGACACTTCATGGACACTCCTTCGATACTTATCAGACCCTTCTCACATAGCGTCCTACGTCCTATAATATACCTTCTATGTTGGACACTTCTCGTACACTTTTGAAACACATAATCAACAATATTCATAACACTTTTTCACATTTTTTCTACTAATTTATTCTCATACTTGCATTTTCACTATGAATCTACTCAAATTTTTGCTAATAGACAATGAGGTACTATTACTTTTATAAGGACTATATGATCATTGTAATTTAGTTGAATGTCACTGGGTTAGAAGTTATGCATACGTGTGATATAGAATGTTATCTATTTAATATTGAAGTTGTGAGACTTATGCCCCCTCCAAGGTTGGAAAAGGCAGAAATTGAAAAGAATAGATAGGGTCTTGTTCATGTTTAATCCTTGTTTTTCCCATTTAGCTACAATTTTATTCAACAGATCGGCAATTCAGTTTACCCCCCCCCCCCTCTCTCATCGGAAAAGGAAAAGAAGAAAAGAAAAGAAAAAAAATCCCTTTTTAAAACGATGGTCCTCGCGTCCTACTTTTCAAAATTTTGCCGCATTTCAAACCCACATCTGTGTTGTGTCCCGTTTCCTGTACCCATATCTATGCTTCCTTGACAAAATATCATATAATTTTCAGTGCACCATACCCTTTTCCTTCAGACCTACCCTTAAACTTGTAGTCTCCATTAACTTCCATCTTGTTTGATCTCTTAATCGTTGCACTCAATGGTCATTGTACATTAGACCACTATATGTGATTTTCCCCCAAGCCATCCTGTATGGAAGCTGTATCTAAACTTCTCATGAAAATGCTCGTTTTCATCCTTCTCTTTTAATGTACTGCCCAATCAACCAATTTTAAAACTCAGCGTTATTTTTTCTGCATCACTTCATACCTTGTCCCACCTTTCGACCTTTAAAGCATTAGCTGACTACAGTGTCGGAAAAAGGGGGGAAATGGGGATTAAACGGAAAAGGGCACCACCTGGTTTCAACAAAACGGGAAAAAAGATGGGGATTAAATGGGAAGATAGAGAGGGATACAACGGACGTGCTAACCGACGGGGTATTTCCTATTTCTGTTTTTGGAACCTTGGCTGGCTATAAGTAGACATTTTGCTCCCTTGCATATCCTATACCCTAACATTGCACTAAAATCACTTTTCTACTTTACCTATCCTTGGGCAATTCTATTTACAACATTCTCTTCAACCACATCATCATCACCTAAGCTTAAGCCTACACAATAAAAGTGCTCACTCCTAGGCATTTCTTGTCTCTAAATTGTTGCTTATCAGATATAGAGCTAATTTCAAATACATTTTACAGTTCCATTCATTCCAAAGCCGATACATTTAGATTACAGAGCCATTTCCACCTCACTAGTATTTTACAGCATGATAAAATAAATATGTATGAAAAATATATATATCTTTTCCCCAAACACAAATATCCGAATCTCTAAATAAACGGTCTCTTGAAAACAAACACCAAAAAAGATTAAAACGTCCCCCAAAAATACCTAATCGAAAGAGATCGTTTCCAACTGATCCTCTTCGTCGGAACCAAGCTCACTCTCGCCTCTCCACCTAATCCGTTGCTTCTTCTTCCTCTACACAACAAGTACCGTAAAAACATCAAAAGATCAGGACTTTTTCGCCAAAAAACTAAAAAAATTTGAAAAATCTGAAGCGAAAGCACTCACATTGGAGCTTCTTCTCTAGGGTTTTCATTCCCGGCTCTTCTTCGTCCGTACACAACAGCGATTTGGGGATGCGGATGTGCTTCTGGTTGTTCATCATCTTTTTCTTCTTCTTCGTTTTGAGATACGATATCGGACCATAGATCGCGAAGTACGCCTGGAAAAAGATGAGATTTTTAAGACATCTCTTTTTTTTTCGGAGGGGGAGGAATTAGGGTTTGATGCGGTACCTCTTTGACAAGACATGGCGAAACTGAGCGAGTGAGGAGGGGGGAGAATTTTTGAAACTGGTTTCTCAGAGATTCTTTTAAATTGGTGTCAAATTACTGTAATACCCCTCTAATGTGACTATAAGGGTGGCAATTGGCCGGAGTCCGACCCGATAATTAGTGGACTTGGACTAAAATTTCTCATTTTGGGTCTATCTCAGGCTCAAAATTTTAGGCCCGAGGGAAATTCGAACCGGGCTCGGGCCCAAGTGCTTAGGCTCAATGGGCCCGAATCAAAAAATTTTATGTGCATATATATGTTTATGTATGCATCATGTACATTTACTAGGTTTGCCCGTTGACACGTGCCTACGGCACGTCTTCGAAACGGTGCACCTTGTTTGATCATATAAAATAGTTTTGGAGGTCCAGCAATTTAATTGAAGTAGTAAACATAGAGCAAAAAACATATTATATGATTTTTTTTTTATTTTTTTTAATTATTTTTAAAGTTTTTTAATTTTTAAATTTTTAAATTTTTAAATTTTTTAATATTTTAATATTTTTAAAATTTTTATTTTCTTATTTTTTTTAATAAAAGAGGGAGGGAGAGAGAGAGAAAAAAATAAAATAAATATAGGAGTTATTTTAGGTGGGAGATTTGAATTTGAGTTTTGGGGGAAACTTTTGGGGGGGAAATATGTTTTGTAAGGTTAGATCTGGACCTTTGATTTTTGGAGGGATTGAAGGAGAGCCACTTGATAGCTTTCTTTGTGTTTTATTATATAGATGTATAGGTTTTTTTTAAATAGAATATTCATGTAAGTTGAAATTGGTGTTAAAATTTATAGATAGAGAAATTATCTATTGTATATAAAATTAAATGAAAATAGACAAATTTGATGTGAATTACTCAAAATTTTGTAGTAATCATGTTATTGTTATTTTTTTATCAAATATTATTATTGATATAATTTTATTTTTATGAGAAAATTATATATTAGAACATGCATAAGTAGTTCGGGCCTAGGCCCGAACCTATTTTCGGGACTAAATTTTTAAGCCCAAAGAAAATTTGGGTCGGGTTCGGGCCTATGTTTTAAATTTCGGGCTCGTGCCCGAACCTATATGGGTTGGCCCAAACCCGGCATATTGCCAGCCCTACAAATGGATGCGTGAATTACTGTAATCTCCACTATTTTAATGGAAGAGTTTGTCACCAAACAAACACGTCCATTGTAACCCAACAAATACGTGCAATGCACATGCATAACTGATATAAAAATATAAAAGAGGTCTTCGGCTCGATGTCAGACAACATTGAAATATATATATATATATATATATATATATATATATATATATATATATATATATATATATGGAAAGGATCGGTTGAGCACTCCTCTAGTGCTCACCGCGTGAATACTAGGCCTTCGGGCGTTCATATCGAAAATCTGAACCGTTCACATTGATTTACACATCTAAATTAATCTAAATATGTAAAATCAAATCATTTGAAATTCATTTGCCCATTCATTGAAGTGTTACAAAATTGTATGGCTGAAAATCATTGTTTTTATAATCACATGATGAATGGGCAAATGAATTTCAAATGATTTGATTTTACATATTTAGACTAATTTAGATGTGTAGATCAATGTGAACGGTTCGGATTTTCGATATGAACACCCGAAGGCCAAGTGTTCACGCGGTGAGCACTAGAGGAGTGCTCAACCGATCCTTTCCCTATATATAGGGAAAAAGGGGTATGAGCAACTTGCTCATTTAGTAAATAAGCAATTGATGATGTGGCATGCATGTGATTGGAAAAGCCTAAAAAGGGTTAGTTGTCCAATGTATCACATGCATGCCACATAATCAATTGCTCATTTACTAAATGAGCAAGTTGCTCATATCCCTTTTACCCATATATATATATACATATATATATATATATATATATATGGAAAGCTTCGGTGCACACGGCCTTGCCGCATTCGTATCGACGATCCGAACTGTTCACATTGATCTACACATCTAAATTAGTCTAAATGTGTAAAATCAAATCATTTGAAATTCATTTGCCCATCCATCATGTCATTATAAAAAACAAAGATTTTCAGCCATACAATTTTGTAACACTTCAATAGATGGGTAAATGAATTTCAAATGATTTGATTTTACATATTTAGACTAATTTGGATGTGTAGATCAATGTGAACGGTTCGGATCGTCGATATGAACGCCCGAAGGCCTAGTGCACACGCCGTGTGCACTAGAGGAGCGCACAACCGAAGCTTTCTCTATATATCTATATAATAAAACACAAAGAAAGCTATCAAGTGGCTCACCTTCAATCCCCCCAAAATCAAAGGCCCAGATTTAACCACACAAAACATATTTTTCCTCCCAAAATTTCAAACCCCAAAACCAAAATTTTCCCCCCAAATATAAAAAACTCATTACTTTATTACTTTCTCTCTCTTATCTTTTCACTTTTTCATATTTCTCTCTCTCTCTCTCCCTAGCTCTCTCTCCCATTCTTTCTTTATTTACTTAGAAATTTAGATTTTAAGACTTCAGGTTTGTAAATTTTAAGAATTTTTATGTTTTTTTATTGCACATTTTATATTAAAAATAGCAAATATAGCTCTTCAAATATTAAATTTCATCATTTTCCATACTTAAAGTTCTAAGAAGTTAGATTTACACCCCTATTTATAATTAGTTTTCAACATATACTAATGGAAACATGAACTTTTATTTACAACTAATTATTGCCATACTATTCAAACTTGATTTACATAATTATTGTTTTACTGTTTACAGTGCTTTTCGTGTTTTGTATCGTTCCGAAGACGTGCCGTAGGCACGTGTCCACGGGCAAATCTAGTATATATATAATAAAACACAAAAAAAGCTATCAAGTGGTTCACCTTCAATTGAAACAAAATCAACGGTTCAGATTCATTCTCCCAAAACATATTTTCCCTCCAAAAATCCCCCCCCCCCCTCCAAAACTCAAATTCAAATCCCCCACCAAAACAACTCATTTATTTATTTAATTATTTCTCTCTCTCTCTTTCATTCTCTCTATTTACTTAGAAATTTAGATTTTATACCCCATTTATAATTATTTTTCATCACATACTAATGGAAACATGTACTTTTATTTACAACTAATTATTGGTATACTATTCAAACTTGAGCTACATAATTATTGTTTACTGTTTACAAGGCTTTTTATATGTTGTATCGTTCGGAAGACGTGTCGTAGGCACATGCCCACGGGCAAATCTAGTCTATATAATAAAACACAAAGAAAGCTATCAAGTGGTTCTCCTTTAATCCCCACAAAATCAAAGGCCCATATCTAATCTCATAAAACACATTTTCCCTCAAAAAGTTTCCCTCCAAAACTCAAATTCAAATCTTCCCAAAACAACACCTTATTTTATTTAATTATTTCTCTCTCTCTCTCTCTCTCAAATCCCCCCCCCCTAAAACAACTCCTTTATTTATCTCTCTCTCTCTCTCTCTCTCTCTCTCTCTCTCTCTCTCTCTCTCTCTCTCTATATATATATATATATATATATATACTTATGGAAATATGTACTTTTATTTACAACTAATTATTGTCATACTATTCAAACTTGAGCTACATAATTATTGATTTACTGTTTACAAGGTTTTTCATATGCTGTATTGTTTTGAAGACGTGTCGTAGGCACGTACCTACGGGCAAATCTAGTATATATATAAATATAAAAGAGGTCTTAGGTACGATGTCAGACAACGTCGAAATATATATATATATATATATATATATATATATATATATATATATATATATATATATATTCATGAAGACGTGCATCGCACGTGTAAATTACTATTACCTATTTAATGTGACTAATGGATGCAAGTAACAGCTATGTTTTAGAGGTATTTTGGTCATATTATTCCGAAAGTTTTTCCCTTTTTTTAATTTTTTTGAAAAGTTGTGGATGATGTAGTACTCCAAGTTCAAATTAATAGTATTTGAAAAGTATATGTAGGTTTCCCAATATGGAGTATTTTTTAAGAGTAATAATACACTCGCAATCTTTTCTACAACCCTTTTATTTACAACCATATATGGCACACTACTGGTCGAGGTTATTGTAGATTAGGTAGTATAAACATCCAATATTATTGTTACCGCTGATTTCGATGTAGGGGTAAACAGATAGAATTTGTGAGCTCGAGAAAAACCTGAACAGTTGACCCAAGCCTTCTTGCTCCTGCCGCAACCTGCAAGGAAGTGCGAGACACCGGGGTTGATTCTGGCGACGCACCCTCCGACGCTCTTGTCAGTAATCAGAAGAGATTAAGAAAGAGCTTAAAGTGGTGAAAAAGTGATTAACCTGGTCACAGTGGCAGAGGGGAGGTATTTATAGTCGCCAGGGGAGTGATTAGATGTCTGGTTCCCTGTGTAACTGCTAGGAGAAAAATCCTCACAGTCTGTTTAGAAAACTAACCCCTTGATTCCCGGTGAGAGCAATCAGGCCCGTTGACCTGGTCAAATCAGTGGCCCTGATTTGTCTCTTGCTGATCTGGGCTCGCTTCGGGTCGGGACCCGCACCCAATTGGAGCGGACCCGCTCGTGGGTTATTGAATCTGTGAGAAAGAGATTCAGTACCCGCTTTGGATCCGCTTGTATGTGAAATTACCGTTTTACCCCCGAGCTTCAAGATTCGTGCCCAATCTGGACGGTTCCGATTTAACCCCATTTTTAGCCATATCACGAGCCCCCCACTCCTAAAGACTGAGCGTGATCATCCTTTGAGGAGTAGTTTGACTGTTTTGGTGGCTAGTGGAGTTGTATCGGAGTCCAAATGGAGGGTTTTGAATCTCGAAGGGGGTAGTGAGGTAATTTTTTGATGCCATGTGCTGTTCCCTAGCCATATCGAGTATTTGACGGCTTTTATCTATTTTTTCGGATTATTTATTTAATTTTGCGATGTGTCCACTAGTCGTTCGGGGGCCTTAACAGTGCTTTCTAGGCAATAATTGTTCGTTCGGGGGCTCAAAAATATACCCCCGAATTTCTAATTATTTTCCAGAATTTTTAGTTAATTTCCCCAAATTTTTAGCAGTTTTTTGCAATTTTTAAATAAATAAATCGATTAAAGTAGATAAAAAATGCCTTTAAATAATGATTTATGACGTGGATCGATCCGGGCCGTTGATCATAGACGGGCGTGAATTTTTTAGAGATCCAGCGATTGTAGTAGCTCGGCGTCTTTTTTCTCCGTTTGCGAGCTCGGAAAGGCACCTGCTCGGCCGCCGACCGAAGACAGGGGGTCTCGGCAGGTCGAGCGACGTGGCGCAATCTGAGTCGTCGGATGGCAACATACATCTCGAGACGGGCACATTTCTCAAGAAAGCATTATCTTGTCGTTTAGTGTCCTCGGCGAGATCTGGGCCGTCTGATCGAGATCAGGCGCGATTTTTGAGGAGAAAGTGAGTTTTCCCCATTTGCGAGCTCGGAAAGGCACTTGCTCGGCAGCCGACCGAAGACAGGGGGTCTCGGCAGGTCGAGCGACGTGGCGCAATCTGAGCCACCGGATGACGACGCGCATCTCAAGACGGGAACATTTCTCAAAAAAACACTATCTTGTCGCGTAGTGTCCTCGGCGAGATCTAGGTCGTCTGATCGAGATCATGCGCGAAAGTTGAGAAGAAAGTGAGTTTTCTCCGTTTGTGAGCTCGGAAAGGCACTTGCTCGGCAGCCGACCGAAAACTGGGAGTCTCGGCGAGTCGAGCGGCGTGGCACAATCTGAGCCACCGGATGACGACGCGCATCTCAAGACGGGCACATTTCTCAAGAAAACACTATCTTGTCGTTTAGTGTCCTTGGCGAGATCTAGGCCGTCTGATCGAGATCATGCGCGAAAGTTGAGGAGAAAGTGAGTTTTCTTCGTTTGCAGGGTCGGAAAGGCACTTGCTCGGTAGCCGACCGAAGGCGTGGGGTCTCGGCAGGTCGAGCGATGTGGCGCACTCTGTCTCGAGACGATCCTGTTCCCAAGGGCATTAATGGTGCTTTGGGGTTTGCGCGGCATTCCACTTTCCCCAGGTCATTAAGGATAACTCCTTCAATTAATGCGTGGCGTTTCAACTTCCGAGGGTCATAATGGCCAAGCCTTGGAGGAGAGCTTATAAGTACTCCACTCCCTTTGTCATTTCAATCGCAACGAATGTAGAGTTTCAAACCTCGGAGGTATAGGCCTTGGGTAACTTGTCTTTCGAGGTCCGAGGGGGTTGTTGCTCTTTTGCCTTTTTCTTCTCCCGTTCCAGACGGCCCCAAAGTGGATGTCAGGAGCGGGGGGGAACGAGGCAGTAGTGGTGACGACCATAGTCCGGGCCCGAGGGATGAGTTGCTTCGGAAGGACGGGTGGTTGCTCTGTTGCCTTGTTCTTCTCCCGTTCCTCACGGCTCGAAAGGGGATGTCAGGAGCGGGAGAGGATAAGGCAGTAGTGGTGACGACCAAAGTCCGGACCCGAGGGATGAGTTACTTCGGAAGGACGGGTGGTCGCCCTGTTGCCTGGTTCTTCTCCCGTTCCTCACGGCTCGAAAGGGAATGTCAGGAGCGGGAGAGAATTAGGCAGAAGTGGTGACGACCGTAGTCCGGACCCGAGGGGCGAGTCACTTCGGAAGAACGGGTGGTCGTTCTTCCACCATGGTCTTCTCCTGACTCTGACTGCTCCAACGTGGGTGTTAGGGTCGGGGGAGATCATGGTGGAAGAGGTGATGATCCATTATCCGAGGCCGAGGGGTGAGCTACCTCGGAAGGACGGGTGGTCGTTCTTCCACCAAGATCTTCTGCCGACTCTGGTTGCCCCACAGTGGGTGTCAGGGTCGGCGGAGATCATGGTGGATGAGGTGATGACCCATGTCCGAATCCGAGGGGTGAGTTCGTTCGGAAGGACGGGTGGTCACCCTTCCACCATGATCATCACCCGATTTTGACCGGCCCGATTCGGGTGTCAAGATCGGGGGTGATCCTGGTAGAAGGGGTGATGACCGGAGTCCGGATTTGTGGGACGAGCCTCGGTTGGACGGGTGGTCGTTCTCCTACCGTGATCTTCTCCCGATTCTGACGGCCTCGGCGTGGGTGTTAGAATCGGAGGGTCACGGTAGGAGAAGTGATGACCCAAGTTCGGTCCGAGGGGAGGGTTTGCTTCGGGACGACTGGTGGTCTGGAGCCGAGGGACGACCTGTCTCGGTAGGACGGGTGGTCGTTCTTCCACAATGATCTTCTCTCGATTCTGAGGGCCCCATCGTGGGTGTCAGGATCGGGGAAGGTCATGGTAGAAGAGGTGATGACCTTAGTCCGGAGCCGAGGGACGACTTTGCTTAGGTAGGACGGGTGGTCGTTCTTCCACCAAGATCTTCACCCGATTCTGAGGGCTCTAACGTGGGTGTCAGGGTCGGGGAAGATCATGGTAGAAGAGGTGATGACCCTAGTCCGGAACCGAGGGACTGCAGCAGCTTCGGAATGATGGGTCTCTTCCCATCTCTGTCTTCCTTCCGGGCCGACGGCTTCCGATGGTTGTCGACTCGAAGGGGTTAGAGATGGGGAGTGTGCCGATCTGTTTTAGACCGGGCCCCGTTGGTTGGCGAAATACCGACCGAAACATGGGGCCTGGGGGGCCCGCCGAAGGCGGTGCCTTAAAACTTTAAATTAAAATTTTTTTCTAGTTTCTTCAGACAGAGGCAGGGTATGGAGGAAGTGTAGGCCATCCGAGCGACTTGATGCAATTTGTATCGTTGTATGGCGTTGTTCATCTCGAGACGGGCACATCTCTCGAGAAAAAACTATCTTGTCGTCTAGTGTTCTCGGCGAGGTCTGGGCCGTCAGATTGAGATTTTACGTGAAGCTTGAGGAGAAAGGGAGTTTTCTCCGTTTGCCAGCTCGGATTGGTACTTGCTCGGTAGCCGACCGGTCTCTTTGCTGGCATGGTCGGATGGCGTGTTGTCCGGCTCCTGGTCTCGGTATGCCGAGCTAGTTGTCTGGGCGAAGAAGGTAGTTGTGTTGGGCCTTCGCGACGTTTCGAGAGCGGCCCAAGAGTCGCACTTTTTCGTTTGGAAGTCCAAGGGACGTTCCCTTTTACTATAAATCTTCACCCCCCCCCTCAGACCAAGTCTCACTTTTTACTTTTACTCTCTCTCTTCAGTTCTAACTTTTCGCCTTCGAAGTTTTTAGCTCCTTGGTGGTGGTGCTAGCTGACGCGGCAAGGCGTTTCTTGTCTCCGGCGAACTTTCCGACCGTACCTATCACTTCAAGGTCAGTCTCTTTCCCTTCTCTCTTAGAAAATGGTTAAGATCACGTTATCGGACGAGACCCCCGCCTCGGAGCTAGCAGTAGGCCAAGGGGATAAAGGGAAGGAGGTAGTGGAGCCGAGCGATCAGAACGTCGTTCGTCCGGACAGAGAGGGCGAAGTGGCCGAGCTGCCTAAGGAGGTTGCGGCGGTGTCCCGGGAGGGCAAGGCCGTGGTCACGATCGTGGAAACGCCGAAGACGGCGGGAGCGTTCGGTCGGCAACCCATTGCTCTGTCGAGCGTGGGAGGTGTACGGGATTACGCCGAGGAAACCTTGGAGAGAGTGACACAAGGTACGGCTAAGTTGGTGGAGGAGAACGAGCCAAGAGAGCTGTCCGAGGTGGACCATACCATCTCGTCTCTTACCGAGGCTGACCTTCACCTGATCCGAGAGGGTTTCCGGATCCCTGCCGACTACGGACTGCTCCTTCCCGGGCCGGGTTTCCGAGCCAATACAAAGTCTTCGTCAGACGTGTGCGTCTTTCCGGTCGACTCTCTTATTGCCGGACTCCGTTTTCCACTCCACCCGTTCGTGGTCGATGTCCTGACATGGTACGGTTTGAGCCCCGCCCAGCTGATGCCGAACACATGGAGGCACGTCATGGCATTCGTCCTCCGATGCCAAGAGGTGGGTGCCAAGCCGAGTATGTTCCTCTTTCGGAGCCTCTACCGACCTTGTCAGCCAAGGCGAGACGAACAAAGGTTCTATCTTTCGCCCCGGACGGGCGTGAAGCTGATCGAGAATCCGGACTCGATCAAACATTGGAAGGAGAAGTACTTCCTCATCCGAGCTCCTGTGCCGTGGGTGATACCGACGGTTTGGGCAAAGGATGGTCTGCCCAAGCGGACCAAGAAGGAGGCGGTGCTGAGTGATGAGGAGGCGGAGGTCCAGAAGAAGCTCCTCGCCCTGCCAGCGCTAAGCTGGAAAGAAATTACCGAGGAGGATCTGTTCCGAGGGGGTCTCAGTCTGATCGACCCTAGTATGCTTCTGGTATTTATACTCTTTGCTTAAAGTTCATGAAAATTTTTCTAAGTTTTTTCATTCAGCTTGTGCAGAGATGATGAAGCTGGATTACAAAGCTCTGGTGGCAAAGGGCCGGTCGGAGCAGGAGGCGAAGAAGAAGAGGCCTTTGGCGGGGCCTCAGGACAGCCGAGCCTCGAAGAAGTCTTCGGTCGTGAAGGCTGCCGACCAGCCGAAGGTCATGGTCCTCGAGCAGGGGGAGGTCATGGTCCTCGACCCTCCTGCCTCGGGTGCGCCGACACCAACCCCGAAGGGGGATGCTCCCGGTTCGTCGAGCGGTGCGTTCGGCGTGAAGGAGGTGTTGTCCCTCCAAGTTCCGCCCCTCACTGCCGAGGTGGAGAAGATCTTGACCGAGCGTCATAAGCAGATCTTCATCCCTGACTGGCAGGTGATGAACGTCGACGGCTTCTTGGGCGACGGCAACATCTGCATGGAGGCGGTGAGGCACCTGCCGACCCCAAAGGATCGAGCGACCCTGAAGGCCGGGCTAGCTGGGGGCCGTGATGCAGATTGCTCGGAATACTATGTCGGTAAGTAGGCCGAGCTCTCCCTCATCAAAATTTCTTTCTTAGAATTTTTCTAAGTCCTTGGGTTCGGGTTTTAATGCGCTGTTCATTTTCAGACCCTCTGCCACTTCAATTTCCTGCTCGAGGAGTTTGCGAGCAAGGAGCAGGAGAATGAACGGGAGAGGACGGAGTGTGTCAAGGCCACGCAGCTGCTTGATGCCGAGCAGCTCCTCTCGGCGAAGAGGGCTGCTAAGTGGCGGGGTTGGAGAAGCAGCTGGCCGACGCTATTCAGCTGTCGAAGGACACGGCGGCCAAGCTTGAGGCGTCGGAGAAGGAGGCAGCCGAGCTGAAGGAGGAGCTGGCCAATGCTCGGTCGGAAGCGGAGAGGGCTCGGAAGAGAGCCGAGAAGATCATGGCCAAGCACCAGAAGAAGGTGAAGAAGGCGAAGAAGGCCGTGCTGGAGAAAGCCGCGCAGCACATGCTCCAGAACATGGAGGATGCCTACGGTCGAGCCTTGCTCCACGTAGCCGCCAAGAACCCTGGCTTCGACACGTCCTCCTACCGTTTCTACGACCCCGTGGAAGGGGAGGAGGAGGTTCCCGAGGGGCTGCTCGACCCTGAGGGAGAAACGGAGGGTGTCGAAGGCCCAGGAGAGACCGAGGCCGAGGCCGAGGAGGAGGACGACTCCGAGGAGGAGAGCGGGAGCGAAGGCGACGGCGAGGGCGATGGCGAGGGCAAGACCGGGGGGTCGACGGACCCGAGCGACAAAAAGGTCGACCCCTGATTCGATTGTCTTTTTTTTTTGTTTTGTTTCTTTTTGTAAGCCTAACTGCGGACTGGTCGCCGCTTTTGTAAAACTTTCTCCTCGGTTTTGAATGAAAATATTTTGTTTGGCCAAAATTCATCCAAGTGTTGAGCCTCGGATTTGCATGTGATTAGTTGTAGATGTTTCCATGTGTCGCCCCATCAAATTTATCTCTACATTTCAGGTGAAGTTCAGTCCGATCACGGAGGTTTCGTACCTCCGTAAAGAGTTGGTCAAGACGAAGCGAGAGCTGTCAGCGAGCCGTGATAAGCGCTTTTACTTATTTTTGGAACTGGGGGAGGTAAAGGCGCTGGCCAGGGCGAAGTGTCGCGAGTTGGCACAGCTGCGAAAACGTCCCCCGATCTCTGCTCTCGAGGGCGAGGTCGAGCGGCTTCGTAGAGAGCTCACTGCTGCCGAGCAGAAGAATGGCGATCTTTTAGCCGAGGTCCAACACTTGGAATTAGCGGAGAAAGAATGCTCGGCGGTGGAGGAGAAGCTATCCTCCGAGCTAGAGAAGGCGTCGACCGAGCATAAGAGGTTGTTGGCCGAGGTCGACAGGCTTAGGAGGATTACTATAGATAGGGGGATCGAGGCCACCCATTACCGATGGCTTGCGACCGATAGTGCCAACGCCTCGGGCTCGTCGAGGCTCCCTCGCCTGAAGAAGTTGGCAAAGGACGATGCTTTGAGGGATAGGATCATCGAACTGGAGGAGGAGGTCGCGTCGCTCAAGCCCCCGCCCGAGAGAGATAACGTCCGGAGCACGTCGTGTACTCGCGAAGAGAGCGAGAGGGGGATAACATTTTACGAACTCGCGACATGCTTGCCTATGTCCAGGCGGAGTCCAGCCGACGCTCAGAGCAGTGTGGCCGTCTCGTCGAGCGGAGCCTCGGTCGGCGCCGCAGTTAGAGCCAGCAGCGAAGGGGGGTCGCGCTTCGTTGGTTTGGGATCGAGCTCGGAGGGCAGGCCTCGTCGTCCTCGCGTTTCCCTAAACCGAAGCGTTCCCCTTCCGAAGAGGCCCTAATCATGTCGTTTTTCATTTTTGTTGGTTGTTGTAAAACCTAATTGTAGGGTCGGTTCGGCCGTATGTAACACTATTATGTCTGAATGCGAATCTGAGAGTTTCTTTAGAAAATTTCCAAGTGTTGGACTTCGGCTGTGTATTGAAATTTTGCTATTCGTTTTCCCTTCTTTTCAGCTCGAGGCGGCCGACCCATATGCTGATCTCCACGGTTCGGATGATGACTCTGAATCCGAGGCCACTTCTGGGATGGCGGCTCTGAGTCCTAGGAGCGTCGAGCTGGAGTTACGCCGCGCTGAGAGTGAGCGGGTCCACCTTTTGTCCGTCCTCGACCTACGGGAAGCCGAGATCCAACGCCTGGAGAATAGGATCATCGAGTTGAGCCCTGTAGGAGGGGACGAAGATTCGCAAACTGCTTTCAGCAACGCTCTTTGGGTCAAGTGTATTCGGCACAACCAGTCAAAGATTATAGCCGAGCGGGACGATTTGCTCTCGGAGGTTCGACACTTGCAGACTGTGGTAGCGAAGCTCCGGAATGATGCAGGGGAGCTATCAGCCGAGGAGGATGAACAGGCGACCGAACAGTCTAGTGAAGATATTTCCACATGAGGGCCAAGTGTAATGGGTCGGCGGCGTGTATTTTGTTTGCCAATACTTTGTAACCATGGAAAAGATGTGCTTTGTATTCTGGCCTGGTTGTTTAATAAAATATCTTTCGTTACTCTGCATATTTATCGTGCTTATAACTGTGTTGGTCGCGCCGAGATCCTCGAGCCGAGCGTATTAGTTCCGTCGGCGAGAGTGTTGAACCGAACGGGTTCCTATGAATATAGTACTTCGTCGTTTAGCGACTCTGACAAGGTACGGCACGAATCCCTACGCGGCTCAGTCCCCAAGAAAACGCTATCTTGTCGTTTAGCGTAGGTGGCAAGATCTGAGCCGTTGAGCATAGGCACGAA
Source organism: Hemerocallis citrina (assembly GCA_017893485.1). NCBI lineage: Eukaryota > Viridiplantae > Streptophyta > Magnoliopsida > Asparagales > Asphodelaceae > Hemerocallis > Hemerocallis citrina. Next base: position 126,419,862 of record CM030367.1, read on the forward strand.
TCTCAAGGCAGCTCAGTTCCCAAGAAAACGCTATCTTGTCGTTTAGTGTCGGTGGCAAGATCCGGGCCGTCTGATCGAGATCATGCGTGAAAGTTGAGGAGAAAGTGAGTTTTCTCCGTTTGCGAGCTCGGGAAGGCACTTGCTCGGTAGCCGACCGAAGGCGTAGGGCTTCGGGCTTCGGCTGTTAGGCGAGAGTGCTCGGATTATGTGGCCGAACGTAGCTTCGGTGTCCCTCCACTGACGGAGCAGAGGGGTGGACCACTCCCAGTTTGCCGCGAAGCAAGCTTGGGGGGACTGGGAGCTAAGTGTTGGACTCCGGGACCATCGTTGTGCATCCTCGGAGCTGGAGGGATGACTCCCTCCTTCTCCACTTCCATTAGGATGGTGGAGACATTAGTGGTGAGGGGAGTGAACTTCTCGAACCTGGGGGGAGGACGGTGCTGACCGCTGTTGTCCTTCTGCGCCTTCTTGGACCCCTCTTCCCCCGTCGCCTTCCTCTTCGACCCGGAGGAGGACCCCCCGAAGCTCGGGAGGGCTTCAGCCTCCTCTGCTCGGATATACTTCTCGCACCTCAGGAGGAGGTCGGCGAAGTTATGCGGGGGCTTCTTGGCTAGGGACGATCGGAGGTTGGCGTTGAGGACATTCGACTGGAACGCCACGGTTGCCACTGACTGGTCTAAGGAGGCGACAGACCTGACCTCTGCGGTGAAGCTCTTCACATAGTCCCGCAGCTTCTCTTCCCTTTCCTGCCGCAGGTTCAGTAGGGAGAGGCTTGTCTTCTCAGCTCGCCTGCTACTCACGAAGTGAGTTATGAACAGTGTTTCAAACTGTTCGAATGAGAAAATGGAGGAGGGGGCGAGTCTGGAATACCATTCCCGAGCCGACCCCCTGAGGGTGGCGGGGAAGGTCCTGCAGAGCACGGTGTCGGAAGCTTGATGGATCAGCATCAGGGTCTTGAAGCTTTTGACGTGATCAACCGGGTCGGATTCCCCTGAGTACGTTTCAAACTGCGGAGGTTTGAAACCCCTCGGTATGTGGGCCTCCATGATCGACCGAGAGAAAGGGGGTCTGCTGGGGCGAACGGACCCTGCTCGGGACTCCTCCTCTCTGTCCATGCGACCAATGCGCCTCTCCACCTCATGGAGACGGCGGTTGAGGGCATCGTCCCTCCGCTGGTAATCATAAGATCCCCCGAACTCTTCTTCATAGGAAGGAGAGCGGGGACTGCGGCGCCGGTAGTCCTGGGACCGGCGAGGACTGCAGTGCTGCTGATGGCGGCTGGGAGCCGGGGAAGGACTTCGGGTTCAGCGACGAGGACTGGGATCCCTCGGGGGCGTTGGAGCCCTCTGGGCATTTTGGACGTTCTACCGAAGGTTGAGAGCCTGCAATACGGTGTCTTGGAATTGTAGGAACTCGGCACGAGTGATCGGTGCGTCATTGTTCCTCCGATGATGCCGATCCGCGGGGGAGTGCGGTCTCCTTCTTCGGCGCTCGGGTGATACCGCTCGGCCCCTGTGGTCCGGAGACCTTCGACCGTTTCGGCGGTGGGGGGACCGCTCGCCCTGATGCTGGCGGGAGGCTCCCTCTCGGGCCCGCCTCTCATCAAGGTGGGTGCGGAGGTCCTCATCTTTCTGGCGGTTCAGGAGTGTGTTGCGGAGGTCGGGATGATGAGAGGCCATTGAATCCGAGGATTCATTATGAACCGAAACAGGGTCCGGATTGAAGGGCTGCTTCTGCTTCCGACCGTTATGGCCGGAAGGGCCATTGTTGGGTTGCTGCTTGGGAAGAGGAGGTTGGCCCTGCTGGGCCGGCGGAGGGAGATCGGGCTGAGGAATAGGATTGACAGGGGCTTCCTCCGTAGGATCGGCAGGATTGTTCCCGCGGTTGGACCCTCTCGATCTGACCTTCTTTGGAGGCATGGTTGGAAAGGATGGCAAGGAAGGGGCTGAGGCTGTTCGTGTGGTTTTTCCCACAGACGGCGCCAATCTGTTACCGCTGATTTCGGTGTGGGGGTAAACAGATAGAATTTGTGAGCTCGAGAAAAACCTGAACAGTTGACTCAAGCCTTCTTGCTCCTGCCGCAACCTGCAAGGAAGTGCGAGACACCGGGGTTGATTCCGGCGACGCACCCTCCGACGCTCTTGTCAGTAATCAGAAGAGATTAAGAAAGAGCTTAAGGTGGAAAAAGAGTGATTAACCTGGTCACAGTGGCAGAGGGGAGGTATTTATAGTCGCCAGGGGAGTGATTAGAGGTCTGGTTCCCTGTGTAACTGCTAGGAGAAAAATCCTCACAGTCTGTTTAGGAAACTAACCCCTTGATTCTCGGTGAGAGCAAATCAGGCCCGTTGACCTGGTGAAATCAGTGGCCCTGATTTGTCTCTTGCTGATCTGGGCTCGCTTCGGGTCGGGACCCGCACCCAATTGGAGCGGACCCGCTCGTGGGTTATTGAATCTGTGAGAAAGAGATTCAGTACCCGCTTTGGATCCGCTTGTATGTGAAATTACCGTTTTACCCCCGAGCTTCAAGATTCGTGTCCAATCTGGACGGTTCCGATTTAACCCCATTTTTAGCCATATCAATTATTATGTCACCTAAAGTTGTTGAAAAAGTTGTGCGTATAGCAGTCATTTTTTAAAAATAATTAATTGAACAATGAAATTTTATTTAGCCTTTAAACCTTTTGGTTGGTACATTGGTAAAATATTATGTTCGGTTTTATGAGTTAGTTGTTGTTATTGTTGGTTACTATGTGAGAGGTTTATAATAATAGAATTAAAAAGGTCAAGGGAAAATTCAGTAGTAATGTAACTGTAATACCCTGATTTTTCAATTAATGAAAAATTATTTATTTTGCACGTGTTGTGCACGTGCAATATTTTGTTGGATTATTTTATCATGATGTGTATGTTTAAATATAATTTTCTCAAATTATTTTAGTACAAAAAGCCTTCTTTAAAAGCCTTATTTGATCTAACTAAAAAGCCTTTTCTTAAAAAGCCCAAAAGCATTTTATTTTATTTATTTTTATAAATTATTTTTGGCCCAAAAAGAAAGCCCATGAATTAAGTTATTTTTAATTAAACTTGTCATGTAGAAGACTTTTTTTAAACAAATTATTATTTTTATACAATTTTAGAATGTACAAATTTTGGCCTAGTTGCATGCACGTGCACTACACGTACACGTGCAATGCACACTCACTATGTGAGGCCGGTAGCATTCTTTTGGAGGGAAAGTTGAATTTTTGGTGTGGAGAACATGGGGGTAGTTTCAAGGAGGTGGGTAGTTTTCCTAACTCCTACTTGAATCTAAGCCTTTCATTTTGCAACCACCAAGATGATCTTAGCCCTCCATTTCCCTCATTTTTTAGTATAAATACCCCCCTTCTCATGGCTAATTTTTCATATGCAAAGTGTAATTTCTAAAGCTATAGTAATATATTGTGAGAGTTATAAAAGATAAGAGAGTGTGTGGCTCTTTGGTTGCTTGGAGCTTTCGGCTAAGGAGGGAAGCATTCGGCTAGGCTTGGGAGCTTGGAAGTGGTGCACTCTTTTGGTTAGGAGGAGGTGTTCTCATCTACTAGGACTTATTGCTTTTGTGTTCTCTCCAATTGAGGTGGGTAAAACAATTCATGTTTCTAATATAGGGTTCATGCTAGTATATTGATAACACTATACATGGAAAATACTAATAAGAGACCACTCTAATTAAAAAGTTAGTATGTGAATGGCTTAGAATGATGTGATTAATTGTGTATGTGAATTGCTTGCATGAAATTATACCATATGAAGCACTTTCTATGATTATTTAGTTTAATTGAATAATGATGCAATGTGACTAGCATGATGTGTGAAAATCTTCATTAATTACTTGCAAATGGTGTGGTTGAAACATGACAATTGATAAAGATATTAACACTATGGAATTTGAATAGAAAAGTGTATTGAATGCTTTGAATTCATATGTAGAAGTGGCATAAATGAACCAAAGGATTGCTTGTTGTCATCAAATTAGAAATGTACCCAACTTAGTAATTGTTGAGTTTCACCTATTCATGTGTTATAGGAATACTTTTGCTAGTATGAGTATGAGAAAATCCAAAGTTGTATTGTGTTGTGAATATAGATTAATAACCAGTAAATTATCATGGAAAATTTGGGGATAAAAGAGAGATTAAAAGATTAATCGATTCTTTTCAATGTCGAAATTAAAAGATTTGCTAGTTTTAATTAAAATAATTAATTTGGGTGGAGAAAATATGTTTTTGGTACAAAAATTTATTTTACGCTTGCTGTTTTGAAGATTAAATTAAGATGATTAAATCTGGAATTTTTCAGTGATTTATATAAAGGCAATATGAATCAAATTGTTTTGAACATCGAGATGATTTCTAAAAACAGTGTGAATATGAGTCTAATGGGTTTTAACCCGTACTGTGACAACCTGAGCCAGTGGCTCAGGCGGTCGGTGACTCAGTTCGGTTTCCCTGCGCGGTGTGGTTCGAAACCCGGCCTCACCATCTTTTTAATTGACTGTGTATATATATATATGACAGCGAACCGAAAGCACTTATACCTAATGCACCCTCTTCTAATCGCTAGCACCGATTGGCCTATCGGCGGGTGCTCTGGCCTTCTTCTCTACCGTGCTGGGTTCGAATCCTTCCTCTAGCACTTAGGGAAAAACAATTTTTTTGGGAGTTTTTGATGTCCAAAAAATGTGAGAAAAATATGGTAATTTTCATAAAAATACAAGGAATTTTATGGGATTGGTTTGGGTATTATTTGAAGAAAATATAATATAGTTTGTGAACAAATAGTATAGTAAAGCTATGGTTCTAAAATACATACTTATGAAATTTACACTTTATAAGGATATATTGAAATGAATTTATTAGAAAGCAATTGACAAAGAATTTTGTGGTGTGACATGATATTATCAATTTTCACTTGAGAATATTGTGCAAAATGTAAAGTATGGGTGTTTAATTATAAGTGCATGAGTGCATTGTATGATATTGGAAATTTAGTAATTATGTGGATGAAATTGTTGGCCTTGAATATGAATTTTGAGTTATAAGTATTCACTATGGACTTGTGAACAAAGAGCAATCATGAATAAGAAAGAATATGAAATTGTGACATGAAAGTGGTTATGACTTAAAGATTGTGAAATGAAATTTGAAATAGAGTAGCTAAGTCTCCCCGGCATTGAGAAAGATGAATTGAATTGAAATTAGACCAAGGTTGGTCATGTTGAAATGAATAAATAAGTCCGGATGATGGAGAGGCTAACTCTAAGTGATTATTTTGTTCATGATTTTTATATAAAACTAAGGACTAGTACATAGTGGAGATGTGATGAAAGTAGAAGAAAAACATGAGTATGAGGGCCAACGGATAGCGGTGTGAGAGCGATTCACAGGTTGCCTGCTTGATGCGTCAAGACAGTGCGTGGGCGCTACTCCGGAATTATCGTCCCGGTGGCGACGCTCGTGGGATGTTCGAGTGGCTATGGGTGGTGCCATTGTTCCATGGCGGAGGCTGAATTGTCCATAGGTTGCCTGCTCGATGCGTCGTGACAGTGCGTGGGATTCCCCTCCAGGTTGCCTGGACATGGGCTCATAGATCATAGGACATCTAAGACACTACCGTAGTTACAGTAGTAGTTTAAGGCATAACGGGGGATTGAACCCTATCAAGGTGAAGAACGAATAAGGGCTTGCCCTCGGACCTATGTAGTATGGGATGCATAGAATCCGAACAAGTGCGCATTAGTGTCATGTAACATAATAAACTGCATTAAGGACTAAGTGCACAATCACAACACGACATCAATAGGGTAGTCCCTTTAGTTTGGAATGTGACAAGTTTGTGTTTGCTAAATATGAATTGTTAAGTTATACTATTTTCGGCAAGCGAGGACGGCCGTGTATAATGATCGTCGGTTGAATAAACTGACGTACCCACAGTCTAACATGCAGGTAAATGTCATGCTAAAGATTAAAGAAGATTTGGATGCTTAAAGATTTTATCAAGCTGTTGTACTTGTATTTAATTGTTGTATTTTACTTCCGCTGTGCAAAAGAAAGATGTAATTATGATGTAAACTCTGATGTATGATGAAAAGTTTTTATTTCCCTGTAAAAGTGTACTAAGAAAGTGAAAAGATCCTGTAGAACATCTCGAATTCAGTGTATTTGGGATTCGGGGCGTTACAGTAACGCCCCGAATTCCAACCACAGGTAATTCATAGCACAACAGGATCTTTTACTTCAACTTCGTACAATTTTACAAGGAATTTTAAACCTTTTCATTTGCAACATTGTTCTTTACAATAACACAGCAGAAATGAATAAGTACAATACAATATATGATAATGGAAACTCTTCAGTCTTATGTCAACCCATCATATTGACTTCAAGTCCAAGCCAAATCCAATCCTGCAACTAAGAAACTGTGGGCACGTCAGTTGCCTACAACTGACGCAATGTTATAATGCAACGATTTCATTATCTTAACAACCACAAAATTGAATGCATAAAACATAAAAGTGACTATCCTAATTTTGTCAGTGTATGAAACTAATTTAATACCTAATGCGGACATTTTCTACTTACGATGACACTAATGCATACTTGTTCGGATTCTATGTATCTCATACTACATAGGTTCGAGGGCAAGCCCTTATCGTACTCCTCATTATAAGGTTCAACCACTCGATATGAAATCCTAATACGATGACTAATGTAAGATTTAGATATCCTGTGAATATCTAGTACCGCCTCGATAATTCTTGAAAATCGTTCTTCCATGGCGAGTCGTAACCCCGATAATTCTGGAGACGAAACCCACACTGCGAGTGATATGGTTAAAAATAGGATTAAATCAAGATTGTTCAAATCGGGTACGAATCTTAAAGCTCCCGGGAGTAAAACGGTAATTTCACCTACAAACGGGTTCGAATTGAGAACTAGGTCTGCCCGCAAAGCCCAATAGCCCATAAACGGATCCGTTATACTGGGTATGGGTAGCAACCCGTTACAAACCAATCCAGATGGATAGAGAGTGATTAAAATTCGTGGTTATCCCTAAGAGACAGTTTAAACAGTCCCTTTTTATCCACAAACATTCGAAAGTAGAGATTTATCCTTATCTTGAAACTGGTTCCTAAGGCGACTATAAATACCCCTCTCTCCCCACCGTAACAAGGTAATCAATCTTTTTCCACCTAAATCTCTTTCTTAATCTTTGAGATTACTGATAAGAGCGTCGAAGGGTTTGTCGCCAAGATCCATCCCGGTGTATCGAACTTTGTGCAGGTCGCGACAGCGGCAAGAAACAAGTCAACACGTTGGTGAAGGTTAACAGGTTTGCTTTATTGTTTTCCTCAAAGAACCCACAAATTCATCTGTTTGCTCCCACACCCGAAATCAGCAACAACAGATTGGCGGCGTTTGTGGGAAACAGAAATAGCGATCCAATCCTATATCATCAGCCAAACTAGTTTCAAGCCATGCCACCCAAGAAGGGGAAGACGACGGTCTCTAACCGCAAGGCCACTCCCGCTCGTTCTCCCGTTCCAGCCCAGGAGGTTCCCCCTCAACCCACTGGACAAGTCCAGCAGCCTGAACATCCTCTCTTTCAACCCGTCCAGCAACCGCAGCCTGGACGGCCCCTTCCTCAACAACCTCAGCCCCGGTAGGTTCCTCAAGGGCCACAAGAGGCAGCCGTGGGACCCTCCCACCGAAGTCAACAAGGACAACCTCCTCATCGCGACCATGCATCGATACACAACCCATCGTCCGACTCCATGGCCTCGCATAGTCCCCCTACGCCGAAGGATCTCCGGAACATCATCGTCAACAGACAGTATGGGGTAGATCTCCGGACCCGCTTAGATGAGAGGCGGACCCATGATGGGATACCCTGCCAAGAACATCAAAGGGGTCCAACGATCTGGTCCCTTGGAGCCTGGTCCCCCTGCAGCCAGATCGCAGAAGGTCCAACAATCCCATAAGGCGAAGGGAGTCGCCCTAGCATCGTCAAAGGAGAAGCCGCTCTCTAGTTGGCCGACCCGCCCCTCGGGACCACCGAGAGTAGGAGGCCCCTGTTACGAGGGCAGAGTTCCAGCAATTTCAAGAGGCAGTCCTGAGGGTCCTCAATGTTTCTCCCGACCACGGTCAGCGGGCACCTAGTCCTCAACCTGCCCCAGACCATAGGCGTCGCACGCCCAGTCCTCAACCTACCCCGAGCTATCGTCGTCACACTTCCAGTCCCCTTTTGCGCAAGGACGAATCCCGAGCCTCAACAAGGTATGACTGGAGGGAAGATTCGGTCTACCACGGTCTCCACGAGATGGAGAAATGCCTGGGCCGACTGGACAGAGAGGAAGAGCAACGGGCGAGGAATTTCTGCCCCAGCAAGCCTCCATTCTCTCAGACTATAATGGAGGCATCGATCCTAGATAACTTCAAGACTCCTCATTTTGAATCATACAATGGGGAGTCCGACCCCGCTAACCACATCGAGAGTTTTAAAACTCTCATGATGATACACCAGGCGTCGGACGCACTTCTCTGCAAAACTTTTCTGGCCACGCTGAAGGGGCCAGCAAGGGAATGACACTCGTGTCTAGCCCCGGACTCCATCTTCTCCTTTCGATCAGCTCGAAGGTCTCTTCCAGACTCACTTCGTGAATAGCTGCCGAGCTGAAAAAACGAACACCTCTCTGTCGTTGCTTCATCAAAGGAAGGGCGAGTGGCTAAGAGACTATGTCAGACATTTCACCGCGGAGGCCAGATCCATCGCCTCCTTGGACCAGTCCGTGGACTCCACCGCCTTCCAATCTAATTTTGCTAACGACAGCCTCAGAGCATCCCTTGCCAAGAAGCCCCCTCGGGATTTCTCAGAACTCCTGCTCAGGAGTGAGAAATACATCCGAGCGGAAAAAGCTATCTCCCACCCAGCTCTTGAGGGATCATCCTCCGGGAACAAACGGAAGTGCGTTGAAGAAGAAGGAGCTAAGAAGCTCCAGAAAGACAACGGAGGCTAACATCGCCCTCCTCCCCGCTTCGAGAAGTTCACCCCGCTTAATGCGAGTGTCTCAGCCATCCTGATGGAGGTTGGAAAAGAGGGTCTTCTCCCGCCACCTCCGAAGATGAACACCCCGGGTAAGAAAAGGAACAGGGATAAGTGGTGCCGCTTCCACAGGGACCACGACCACGACACGGATGACTGTCGGGCCCTAAAAGACGATATCGAGTCCCTTATTCAGAGAGGGCAACTCTCCGGGTTCGTGAGGAAGGACAGGGCGAGTCCTCCTCCGCCCCCGAGGGGGGCTAATAAGCGACCCGAGCGGCACGCAGAGACCTCGGACTCCGAACTAGAGTTCGTCCTGCATATCATCTAGGAAGGCCCAATGGGGGGAGATTCCAACTCCTCCTGAAAAGTCTTCATCCGGGAAGTAAATTTTGTGCAGAACCGTCCTCTCCTCAAGGGCTTTGGGGTCCCTGACACTTTTTCAGATAGAGATCTGGAGGGCGTTCGAACGCCCCATTGTGATGCGTTGGTAATAAACCTCCACATGGCCAATTTTGATGTGCGTCGGGTCCTAGTCGACAACGAAAGTTCGGTCAACATTCTCTTTCTAGAGGCCTTCCAGAGGCTTAAGCTATCCAGGGATCGACTCAAGCCCGCCGACTATACTCTCCACAGGTTCACCAGAGTGCCAGTGACGATCGAGGGTGTCATAACTCTCAACGTAACCGCTGGCAAAACTCCTACCACTCGAACTGAGCTGATGGACTTCATGGTGGTGGATATGAAAGCCACCTACAACATCATCCTGGGCCGACCGGGCCTAGCTGCTCTCTAGGCCATACCCTCGACCTATCATATGAAGATGAAATTCTCCACTACAGCGGGCATGGGAGAGGTAAGAGGGAGCCAGGAGGCGGCCCGCAAATGCTACATGACCTCGGTAGGAGGACCAGTCCTCTCCCTTGAAGCTCTTGAACTCCCCCGAGGGAGTAGCCCACTTGTATCAGAGCTTGTCGATGAGCTGGAGGAGGTGGCCTTCCCAGAAGGAGATTTGACCCGAAAATTTCAGATTAACAAAGTCCTTCCCCTTTCCGTTCGCTCTGACATTATCCAGTGTATAAGGAAAAATCGAGACCTCTTCGCCTGGACTGCGGATGACATGTCGGGAATCTCCGAGGAGCTCCTTTTGCATCACCTTAGCGTCGCTTTGGGGGCCAGACCTGTTCAGCAAAAGTGATGCAAATTTGCCTCCAAGCGCCAACAGGCTATCAAGGAGGAAGTTGAGAAACTCCTTAGGGCTCGGTTCATACAGGAGGTCAACTATTCGGAATGGCTGTCCAATGTTGTGATGGTAAAGAAAGCCAATGGGAGCTGGAGGATCTGCATTGACTTTACGGATCTAAACAAAGCCTGCCCCAAAGATCTATTCCCGCTCCTGAGCATTGACGCCCTGATTGATGCAACCTCGGGCCATGAACTCTTAAGCTTCATGATGCATTCTCTGGGTACAATCAGATAAGAATGTTCCCTCCTGACATTTCTAAGACCTCTTTCGTCACTGACCAGGGTCTATATTGCTACCGAGTGATACCCTTCGAGCTTGAGAATGTCGGTGCAACCTATTAATGCCTTGTTAACAAGGTCTTCTAGGAACAGGTTGGGCAGAACATGAAAGTCTATGTAGACGACATGATGGTGAAGAGCATCAGCAGATCGGATCATGTCTCTAACCTCCAGTAAGCTTTTAACGTGTTGAAGAGACATGATATGAGACTGAACCCAAACAAGTGTGCATTCAGCGTCTCATCTGGTAAATTCCTGGGTTCATGGTCAGCCAAAGGGGCATAGAAGCCAACCCTGAGAAGATCCAGGCCATACTCAACATGTCTCCCTCCTCCAGTGTTACCCGGGCACCTCGCGGCGATAGGGCATTTCCTCTCCAAATCCGGGAGAAAATGCCTCCTGTTCTTCAAGGCCCCTCAGGGGAGCTAAAGGCTTTGAGTGGGGGCAACAGCAATAAGAGTCCTTTGACCAGCTGAAGGCCTACTTAGTCAATCCCCCACTCTTGAGCAAGCCAAAACTCGGGGAAGTCATCTACTTTACCTCGCCGCTTCGGAGCAAACCCTCAGCGCTGTTTTAGTAAGAGAAGAAGACAAGATGCAGAGGCCTATCTACTACGTGAGTAAAGTCCTTAGGGATGCTGAAATCAGTTATCCGAAGCTAGAGAAGATGGCCTATGCCTTGCTCATGGCGGTCCGAAAGCTCCGCCCCTACATCCAGTCTCATTCGGTGGTCATTCTTACCAACCAACCGCTTAAACAAGTCCTCCACAAGCCCGAGACCTCGAGGCACCTCATGAAGTAGTCCATCGAGCTGAGCAAGCATGATATCAGCTACCAGCCTCGAACTGCTATCAAGGCTCAAGCCCTAGCGGAGTTCATAGTAAAGAGCACCATTCCCGATGCCAGCAAAGCGATAGAGGAACTCCCGTTCTAGACAGTGTATGTTGATGTCTCTTCATGTGCCGCTGGGAGTGGAGTAGGAGTCACATGGCTGGTCCAGATGATTTTGTCCTCCAATACTCACTCCGTATCAACTTTCGTGCGTCCAACAACGAGGCTGAGTATGAAGCCCTTATAGCCAGCCTGTGCATGGCTCGCAAGGCCGGGACTAAACGTGTCAAGATATTTAGCGACTCACAACTGGTGGTGAACCAGGTATCAGGGGAATACGAAGCGCGAGACAATTGCATGGCCAAGTACTTGGCCAAAGTCAAGGAACTGATGGTCTCTTTCGAGGATGCACAGCTCCAGCGAATTCCCCAAAAAGAGAATGGGCAGGCAGATGCCATCTCAAAGCTAGCTTCATCTTCCCTCCAAGGGCTGGAACAAACTATCTTAATAGAAGTTCTACTGAGGCCCAGCATCGAGGAAGAAGGCCTCGAGCCAATGGAGATGATGCCCTTACAACTCGGGAAGAATTGGACGAGGCCTCTGCTCGAGTTCCTCAGAGATGGGATCCTTCCCTTAGACCCTAAAGAGGCCTAAAAGATCTGAACCAGAGCCGAGCGGTACACACTCATCGAGAGAGTCTTGTACAAATGCTCCTACACCCAAGTAGACGGCAGACCCTACATGAGATGTCTCTCCCCCGATCAAGCCCAGTATGCTTTGAAAGAAGTACATGAAGGGATGTGTGGCGCTCACTTAGGCGCAAGGTCCCTCGCCCGCAAAATCTTGAATTATGGGTACTTCTGGGCCACTCTCCTTTGCGTTGCCGAACAACACGTTCGCCAATGCGGTCCTTGTCGAAAAATTTCAACAATCCGCCGCCTACCGCAAGCTCAGCTCTCCTCTCTATCCAGTCCAACCCTTTTTGCAGTGAGGGGAATGGACCTGCTCGGGTCGTTCCCTCCAGCGCCGGGCTAGCTGAAGTTCCTTGTTATAGTGATCGACTATTTCTCAAAATGGATCAAGGCAGAGCCCCTAGCGACGATCACGGAGAATAAAGTGCAGCATTTCTTTTGGAAAAACATCGTCTGCAGATTCGGCGTGCCCCGAATCTTAATAACGGACAATGGAAATCAGTTTATGGGGGCGGCCTTCCGTATTTTTTGCGCAGATCTGGGCATTCAGCAACGATTCTCCTTGGTCTCTCACCCAGAGTCCAATGGTCAGGCAGAGAACGCCAATCGGCAAATTCTCTCCGGCCTGAAAAAGAGACTAAGCAAGTCGGCTAAAGGGTTATGGGCAGAGCAGCTCCCCAATGTGCTCTGGAGCTATCGCACTACGAAGAGGACCCCCATGGGAGAATCTCCCTTCAGCCTCACTTACGGATCCGAAGTTGTTATCCCTCTGGAGGTGGGTCTACCTTCCTCCCGCTTAATAGCCTACAACAAAGAGCAAAACGTGAACGAGCTTTGCGGTAACTTGGACCTCATTGATGAGATCCATGAGAGATCCTCCATCCGGCAAGAAATTTATCGGCGTAGGATCAAGCAATCCTACAACAAGAGAGTCTGCCCTACTAATCTCAAAGAAGGAGATCTGGTGCTCAGAAAGCTATCAATTTCTTTCTCCAACAAGAAAGGAAAGTTGGCACCCAATTGGGAAGGACCATATAGGATCTCCAAAGTTGTTCGCCCAGGCGCTTATCAACTTGAAAATCCGGGGGGCAAGAGAGTACCGAGGACATGGAACGCAGAGCACTTGTTGAAGTACCAAGAGGGTGTTTGAACACCGCTCCAAGCGACTTCTCCTAGAGTGTTCTTCTTAAAACATTTTGAAGCTTGTTTCTTTTCTTTATTAAGTGTAATAATGGCTCGCAACTTAGAAGTAGCCGCTTAGTTGTTTTCAATAAAAGTGATCTATCCCCTGGAAATTCTCTATTCTAAGTATTCTGGTTGTCCTACCTTAGGGTCTTACAAAAAACTCATTGAACAACAAATTCGGAGTCCAACACTTTGTTCGATGCCACTTTAGCTACTTGTGAACGAGCGAATACTAAGTAGCTCACCATTCGAAATTGCTCCTACAACTGTTGAAACTCTCTTAACGACAAGTTCGGAGTCAACACTTGGTTCGATGCTGCTTTGGCTACTTGCGAACGAGCGAGAAGAAAGTAGCTCACCATTCGGAATTGCTCTCTTAACGACAAGTTCGAAGTCCAACACTTGGTTCGATGCTGCTTTAGCTACTTGCGAACGAGCGAGTACTAAGTAGCTCACCATTTGGAATTGCTCCTACAACTGTTGAAACTCTCTTAACGACAAGTTCGGAGTCCAACACTTGGTTCAATGCCGTTTTAGCTACTTGCGAACGAGCGAGTACTAAGTAGCTCACCATTCAGAATTGCTCCTACAGCTGTTGAAACTCTCTTAACGACAAGTTCAGATTCCAACACTTGGTTCGATGCCGCTTTAGCTACTTGCGAACGAGCGAGTACCAAGTAGCTCACCATTCAGAATTGCTCCTACAACTGTTGGAACTATCTTAACGACAAGTTCGGAGTCCAAAACTTGGTTCGATGCTGCTTTAGCTACTTGTGAACGAGCGAGTAGAAAGTAGCTCATCATTCAAAATTGCTCCTACAACTGTTGATACTCTTGCGAACAATAGAGAAAGAAAAATTTTCACAAAAAGCTCAAAAAAGGAATATATTATTTCTTCAAAATATGAGATACAAGTCTAACTCTAGACCAAAAACTCATACAAGAGATTACTGACTACAAAATTTCACTCTAGCCCCTTCGGGGGGATTGGGAAGTTCCTATTAAGTGATACTCGGGGACGGCGAGTGCCGTGGTGCTTTCGCCTCGCTTTCGCAGAGGTCTATAAACCAGCGAGCTGAGTCACATCACCAGAACCCAAGAGTCTTACCGTCGCCCCAACAGACGCCCCGCTCGAAGATCCGACTACTCCACTCTTTGCGTCCCCAGGGTTTCGAAAAAGGGGGGGCGAACGAAGCGCTAATTCACGGAACGACCTCCCTTGGTCATACTCACCCCGAGGGCACGATGTGCTTCTAACATTGCTCCCCTCAGAGAGTCGCCACAGACGAAGATTCTCTGCCTTTAACTCGACAACCCGCTCTTTAAGCAAGTCATCTGTTACTATAATCTTTAGGCGAGGCAATCGGCTCGAACTAGCCCCACGCGAGACATCAGAGAGAGTCCTTCGGAGATGAGCTGCCTCCATACTATTCTCGAGCACCGTATTCTTCAATTCATCTCTCCCAGACCTTGCCTCGAATAGAGTGTGACGAAGAAACTTGAGCCGGAGACTTTGGTTGACCTCCATCGAAGGACAAGACTCCTCGCCTTCGGGAGGCACTTCGCAAAGCCTCTCTTCGAGGCGCCTTATCTCGATGTCTCGACGAGCTAAAGTCAGTCCCAAATGGCCTAACTTTCGCTCCGCTTTATAAAGCAACTTCCAAGAACGAGAAAGGCCCAACTCCGCAATGCCGAGCTTATGACAGAGAACGGACGAATCGCCACCCAGAGGGAACCAATAAAAAAAGAAAAAAAAATTCAAATGCTCGAAGTGTGAGAGGAGCTACAAGATAGTTATAATCTTCTTTGGGCCCTACATCGCAACATTAAGTTCAAGAAGCTTCATTTCATTGACAAAAGGATACAAAAGCGGTGGTCAGCCCGCTATAAGGCAGTACAAAAACAAAAAATCAGAAACAAAGATAAAGAACGAGTAGACTCAAAGTCAAGGAGCCACATTGGGGGGCTCCTCCGCAATCACCCTCGGTACCTCCACGATCACCGTCTGCGGAATCACCACCACTTCCTCTTCTTCTTCCTCTTCTTCTCCCGCTTCTTCTTCTCCTTCTCCTTCGGCTTCTGCCCCCTCCGCCACCTCGCCTTCGACATGGGCATACAAGCTATACCCCGAGCTATCGAAACTGGGGATGCGAGCCTCTACATGCTTAAGGGCTTAGGCATAGGACTGCTCCATATTCGTGCGCATGTGCACCTTCGCCTCGGCTTGGATCTCCTCCTCAGCCGCAGCCGCAACCACTGCTGCTTCCCTCTCCCTCTCCATTTCCTCGGAAGCCTTCATAGCCCTCTCCTTCTCCTGTTCGGCCCTCGCCTTCTCCTTATCCGCCCTCGCCGCTTCTGAAGCGGTATGCTTGTTCGCCTTAGCCAAGGCCGCCTCAAGAAGGCTGATCTGAGAAGCCCGGGGCTCCGACAGACGCTGCTCCGCCTCATACAACTTCATGGCCTTGGCTCTCTCCGTCCAGTCCTTGTCGCTCATTGCTTTGAGCTTCTTCTCCTGCTCGGCGGACTGCTCTAGGAGGTGGCTGAAGTGTCACGTGATCTGAAAGTTGAAAGTAAAAAAAGACTTAAGTGTCGGACGTAACAAACTTTGAAATTCCGAAGGCCCAACGAAGATACTTACCACATCGTCGCCCTGGCGATCTCAAGGGCATCGTCGCCACGATCCCCACCTTCAAAGCCGCTGATCCTTCGGGGTCGGCAGGTGACGCTGTGCCCACATGTTCATGGCGGCATCCCCGAGGAAGCCGCATTGCTTCATCACTTGCCAGTCAGAGACGAAGAGCTTCTTGTGCTCCTCGGTGAGAATAACTTCGACCTCGGCAGTAAGGGGTGGTGCTTCAAGTGCTAACGCAGCTCTGAGAGAGAAGGCCTCGGTAGAAGGTTCGGAAGGGGTGGACTAGGGAAGGACTGCATGAGGAGCGGACGGAGAGGGGGATGCCAAGTCCACTGTTGGGGCTATCGTCGATGGTGCCTAGTAGCTCGGCCAGACGTGGGTCCCGCCATCGTCCTCTTCCTCTTTTTGTTGTCGGAGCCCTTTTCGGCACCCCCGCCTCAGTTAAGCAGCATAGCTCGAAAGTCCATGCCCGGGGCCTCTGAGAAAAAGAAAACCAAAGAAGTTAGCACGAGAAGAAAGCAATATTGGAAATAAGAGAAGGAAAAATATATAAAGCATACTAGGGTCGATCGAACTGAGCCCCCCACCGAAGAGAAGCCCCTCAGTTATATCCTTCCAACTCAGGGTCGGACGACTGTGGAGCTTCGACACGACCTCATCCTCCTCCGGAGTCAACACAGGTTCGGCCTTCGCCCACCTCGGAATGTCTTCCCTCCACCTCGTCAAGAAACCAGTTGAGTACCTCAGATCAGAAAATACTTCTCTTTCCAATGTTTGATGGAGTCTCAATCAGTTTGATGCCCTGCCACTGTGACAAGTAGTACCGGTACTCCATCTTGCTCATACGGTTGATCCGATACAGACTGCAGAGCAAGACGAGCCGAGGCTCGACCCCTACCGCCTGGCATTGGAGGATAAAGCCGATGACATGCCGCCACATGTTTGGCATGAATTGGACCGGACTCAATCCATACCACTGCAGCACCTCGGTTACGAAGAGTGGTAGGGGCAGTCAAAGACCGGCATTGAGCACGTCATACGGGAAGACGCATGTGTCAGGCGAGGTCACCGAACACACTCGGAATCCTGGACCGGGGAGGAGCAGGGTATACTCCGACGCTATCATGAAGCCCCTCCTAATACGCTGCAGATCCCTCTTCGTGAGAATCGAGGGGATGTCGTCAACCTCGGAGAGCTCCCTCGGTTTATTCTCCTCGTATGAGGCCGACCTCCCGTACACCACCTTGATTAGAAGGTCGTTGGAATAATCACTAGCATTCCTGAGCTTGATAGCGTGGACGACAGCCTACCTAACTCACCCGCTCTCTTCACGCCCTCCACTATCTTCTTCACGATCGCCAACCCTGACACTTTCTTCCCCTGTCCACCACAGATGAGGCTACTAATGGTTGATCACTATCTTGGTCCGAGGCGGAGGTCTCACTCCCCGAAGACACTCTAGACATCTTGAAAAATATATAAAATAAAGTATATATTTACCTTGACATGACAACTACGGTCGGAATAGTTAGTCGGAGAATTGAGTGCTTGGCCGCGACCGCTAGCAGAGCCACCCAAGAGCAAAAAAAAAATTTAGAGTGAAAAGTGAAGAATGAGAAAGTGGTGAGGGGGGAGAAGTCTTATAGTAAAAAAGGAGAGTCGCTTGGGCTTCCGAACATTTTGGGCCCCCATGGAAGCCCATCAAAAGGCTAAACAAAAGAATCAGTAAGGGCGGAAACACGATGCAATGCATTGACCAGTCAGACTGCCTTACGATTTGTGCCAGATCTTCATTAAGCGGCTCAGATCATGCCACATACTTCGGATCTACAATCTGAGCTACCGAGCTACCGAGCTGCGAATTGGCGAAAACTACTGCCTCACGATTCGTGCTAGATCTTCATCAAGCGGCTCGGATCATGCCACGTACTTTGGATCTGCAATCCAAGCTACCGAGCTACCAAGCTGCGAATTGGCAAAAACTACCGCCTCACGATTCGTGCCAGATCTTCATCAAGCGGCTCAAATCATGCCACGTACTTCGGATCTGCAATCCGAGCTACCGAGCTATGAATTGACGAAAACTATCGCCTCACGATTCATGCCAGATCTTCATCAAACGGCTCAGATCATGCCACGTACTTCAGATCTACAATCCGAGCTACCGAGCTGCGAATTGGAGAAAACTACCGCCCCACTATTCATGCCAGGTCTCCATCAAGCAGCTCATATCATGCCACATACTTCGGATCTGCAATCCGAGCTACCGAGCTACGAATTGGCGAAAGCTACTGCCTTACGATTCATGCCAGATCATTATCAAGCGGCTCGGATATGAAATCCGAGCTACCGAGCTACGAATGGGGGAAAACTAATGCCTCGTGATTCATGCTTGATCTTGATCGACCATCCAGATCGTGCCACGTAGCTCGAATATGAAATCCGAGCTCCCGAGCTGTGAATAGGGAAAACTAATGCCTCGTGATTCGTTCATGATCTTGATCGACCATCTAGATCGTGCCACGTAGCTCAGATCTGAAATCCGAGCTATCGAGCTGCAGATGAGGGAAAACTAATGCCTCGTGATTCATGCCTGATCTTGATCGATCGTCCATATCGTGCCACGTAGCTCGGATTTGAAATCCGAGCTACCGAGCTGCGAACGGGGGGAAAATCTTACCTCCCGATGCGTGCTCCAAATTCGACCACCCAGATCAAGCCACGTCAGCAAAGTATCGATCCACCATCAGATCGTTCAAAAATTTGCGCCAACAACACGATGGATGCTCCAGATCGTGCCACGTCGATAATTAGGAAATTAATCCTTTTATTTATTTATTAATTAGAATTAATTATTTAAAATTCAAAAAATTAATTAAAAATTCTAAAAAATAATTATAAATTCAGGAAAATATTTTAAGCTCCTGGAAAAATAATTATTGATTAGAATAATTAAATGGTGCTTTTTGAAACTAGATTGTTACTTCGCAAAATTAAATAAATAATTCAAAAATAGTTAAAAATATGGAAAAATCACAAAAAATCCAGAAAAATCTAAGAATAATTTTGGGCATTTTCTAGTTAAGAAAAACACTGATACACCTCGAGCAAGATCCGAACTCCCTTAAGAACTACGATAAAATCTCGTACGCCATTAAGATCAACAAAACTACTCAAAGGCTGTTAAACACAGTCTTCGGGAGTGGGGGGCTCGTGATATGGCTAAAAGTAGGATTATATCAGGATCGTTGAAATCGTGTACGAATCTTAAAGCTCCCGGGAGTAAACGGTAATTTCACCTACAAATGGGTCCGAATTGAGAACTGGGTCTTCCCGCAAAGCCCAATAGCCCATAAACGGATCCGTTATACTGGGTATGGGTACCAACCCGTTACAAACCAACCCAGATGGATAGAGAGTGATTAAAATTCGTGGTTATCCCTAAGAGACGATTTAAACAGTCTCTCTTATCACAAAAATGAGTCAAACTCTCTTCTTATCCATAAACATCCGGAAGTAGAGATTTATCCTTATCTCGAAACTAGTTCCTAAGACGACTATAAATACCCATCTCCCCCCTTCGTAACAAGGTAATCAATCTTTTTCCACCTAAAGATCTTTCTTAATCTTTGAGATTACTGACAAGAGCGTCGGAGGGTTTGTCGCCGGAATCCATCCCAGTGTATCGAACTTTGTGCAGGTTCACGGCAGCGGCAAGGAAAAAGTCAACACGTTGGTGAAGGTTAACAGGTTTGCTTTATTGTTTTCCTCAAAGAACCCACAAATTCATCTGTTTGCTCCCACACCCAAAATCAGCAGCAACAACGAGCCATAACCCTGATAATTCTTAAGAGTCATTCTCCCACCGCGAGTGATTTTTGGTCGTCACGCCTCACACCCCGATATTTATGGAGACGAAACTCACAACGCGAGTCATATGTTGCCTCATCACACAAATATCCCATGAG
The DNA here is from genome assembly GCA_017893485.1 of Hemerocallis citrina. Taxonomy (NCBI): domain Eukaryota; kingdom Viridiplantae; phylum Streptophyta; class Magnoliopsida; order Asparagales; family Asphodelaceae; genus Hemerocallis; species Hemerocallis citrina. The sequence continues at coordinate 126,439,774 of CM030367.1, forward strand.
TATCGCCTCGATCCCGATAATTCTGAAGATAGATCTCACATCACGAGCGTTTGGACATCATGCCTTACACCTCGATAATTTTTGAGATAACCTCCCACCGTGAATCATATGAGGCCTTCATACTCATGTTTGCCCATACTTCACCACATTTCCCCTTAGTGCATGTCCTTAGGTTTAATTATAATCATCACAACCTAGAGCTAGCTTATCATACCAGACTTAAATCAACACACGGAGAAATGTTAGCCAACACTGGCTACTTCTCAAATTTCATTTATTATAACTTGTCGGTTTCTATGAGTCTCACTCAGCCTCTAGATTCCAACATCTCAAACCGAGATCATATAGATTTATTTTAACCTCAATTACACAATTCCTCATTCATAATTCATTTGATTTGTTCATACATTCTTTTTGAATTGTCAAATTTCAAATATACTTCCTTACGCATCGTAAGTTTCTTATGATAAAACTAAATATAAAGATTATTTGTATTTCAGTCTCTTAACAATGCTTTTATTTTACCATCAAATATCTTAACCATTTACTTCTTTCAATAATTTAATCACAATGTAATTTTCCAAAGGTAGGTTATAAATTTATATTCCACTCCAAAATTTTAAGCTCATTTCTAACATAAGCAAACACCCTTGAATTTAGACTAGAAATTTGATTTAACTAGTATGTTGTCCAATGTAACATTTAAATATCCAAAATGCATCTTAAAATAGTGTAGAATTATTCGCAAATGTTCTAATAGTGTTTCAGAATATTTCTACAAATGTTCTCCAATTTTAAAGCATAAAAATCCATTTATAAACCCAAAAATCAAAAATTTGGTGTACACCCGAGGTCAAACCCAGGCACAGCAGCAAGCTCAAGTCGCCTACACTAGCTAGGAAGCCCAAGGGCTTTCTATGCAAAGCTTCTGCCTCTAACTGTCTTTATTCCCATACTCACAGTTCGAATTTCTTTTCCAAAGAAAACAAAACAAAACATCGCCCAAGGGAATCGAACTCGAGACCCTGGGTTAGCCCAAGGGAATCAAACTCGAGATCCTGGGTTACTGTATATAGCGATTTAAACCCAATGCCAAGACCATTCAAACAAGTCTACACAACTAATTATAATATTATCGTGAGTCCTTTAACTCGACTCTCTGCTTCTAAATTTCTTTAAAATTTCGATTTCACATTTATTATGCATTATTATTTCTGATCATTTCCAAAAAATAGGTTCCTTCATCATTAGTGTATTAACCCGAAATAAATCATATAACAATCTAATCCCAAAGTATATGGAATTTATTGCCCAACTTGCATGAATTGTTCATAGTTCTACAACTTGAACTATATAAATTATTGTTCCATACACAATTAAATTTTTGGGGATTTTTTACATTACAACATTACATATAGACAAATTTAATTCCATGAGTTTAATTTATAAGTTCTCCACTAGATAAGAATTTTATAGAACTCCTATACTCACATTAATTCAATTATCTACTACATGAGTATAATTAAGCATGCACTAATAAGATTTCTAGGAAATTTTCTTCACATACACCTACTAACTATCATCTTCACATTTCTAGTTTGACATGAATATTTATTAACACAGTAGAAGACAATAAAACACCCATACATTCATCCTCTAATTATGACTAAGAGTACACAATGGAAATTCTAGAAAACTTCTACACTTATACACACCAATTAAATTAGTATCTTTATATATTATGACTAAGCATACACAATCTATTTAAAATGAGAAGACAATGAGAACACCCACCTTAAAAGACCTCACAGTAATTGAATCATTAGCACAAAGCCTCAAAGAGCTCCACAAGCAAAAAAAAATCCCAAGCCTTTCTAGCAATCCCGAAAGCAATCTCGACTCTCTTTCTCTTTTTTTTTTTTTTTCTAGTTTTGATTTTGTTTTCAATTGGGGTTAGAATAGGGAGTATTTATAGGGTGAAATAACGAGTAGTTTTATTAACTCCCCACCTCCTGAACGATCCCCACTCACCCACTCTCCCACTCTTCAAAATGGCTGGCCAACCACTAGGAAAGGAAACACGTGCACGTGCACATTATGTGTGTGCACACTTCTACATACAATTTCATTTGGATTTTTAAACTAAATTAGGTGTGTTTGAAATGAGAGTTCATGCACGCTAAATGCTCACTTAAAAATTAAGAGCTTTAATTTATAGTAGTTTTAATGTGTTTCAAAATATAGATTTAAATATAGTTGGGGGAAAAAAACCACACATTTTTGACTTGTAAAATGAGAGAAAAAATTTCATGACTCAATAGAATTTCATTAATCGACACGTGCACAAAATTACGTGCAACGTACGTGTAAAAGAAAATATTAAAAATAAATATTTTCGGAGATGTTACAAGTAAACCATGAGTCTAAACCAAATTGTCGTCTTTAAAGGACGTGGTGAGAGGTAGCTTGAATGTTCAAGCAAATGCTAAAGTGAATGCAGGACAGAATAATATTTATGAGACATGACAGTGCCTGCCCGACTAGTAATGGTTGTGAAGGTAAAATGTGGGTGCAGAGGGGCAGGTATGGGAAATGGAACTATGGTGGCAGTTGGTCTGATTCGTAGTAATCATGAAGGTAGTAGAGACAGTTGAAGAAACAAGCCAAGAAATGTTAACTTCGAATTCTGCTTATTGCTCGACCCCTTCGATCCGTCAACAACATCCATGGGGTATATATATATATACATTGGCTCGTGATTCAGTTAATATGGTTTAGTGGTTCACGATCGAAGACAGTCCGTGCAGGCACATTGCTGCATACCGAGTAGTAGAGATTTATTCGTGGCCAGGTTCGTCTATCAGATGAAGAGTAGACTGGATTTGGAGGCCAGGGGTTTTATTCGTGGGCATTGGGTCATGTTGGTTATAAAACATCAAAAACTTATTAAACTGGGCCAGCCAACAATGCCCATATGAATAAACATGTCACCAATAGGTGGATGAATTTGTTGGAATTGGGGCGTCAACCAACGCCCGTTGTCGCAGCGGAACTAAATAGAGCAATGAGGAAGTCGAAGTAGATGAGACAAATAAATTGAGCAAGCAAGTAGATCCACCAATCTAACACAAACACAACAATGACTTATCCCGGTTAGTTTTTGCTTAATCTGGGTGGAAATACAGGGAGATCTGATAATCAACTAGAAGAAATTACGAGTTATTGATTCACTCAATATAAGGAATTAAACTCACTCACCAAGAACTATATTTCTCTCGAGCCTCTCTTTGCAATGGAGAAAATAATCTATGAAGTACTACTCTCTCATAAAAGAGGAGTTTACAATATATATAGAAGAATAGAGAGAAACCTAGGTCCAATTTTGATTCTCGGTCGTCCGATATAACTTGGAAAAGAAGTAACTTAATAGGAGCCGTACGATCTAATTTTGAGTTGAAGATTGGACTGAAACGACCTAACAAATCGAAGCCCAAAAACGAACACAGCGCCGCGGGCGGTCGACTGTCCACCTTTCGGCCAAACCCAGTGCAACTACGGTCGGGGGGTGCGGTCGACCGCAACATAGCCTGCACCTTGCTGCTGCTGTTTTTTTCTACTCTTTTCGACGCTTCGACCTCCGTGCTTCAACTTAGCTTCTTCTAATCTGAACAACGACTATTCAAGACACAATCCTAACAAAATTTGCCTTTATAAAGCTGTATATGTTAATCGTTTATATCTTTTTGAAAAAAGAAAAAAAAGATTTTATCATGGAGTGTTGAACTTATCAGGTGAGATGCTCATTATCAGTCGAGGACTAATGAATAAGAAGTTAAGAACAGTGTTAATTGTACTACTTTTGATTATATTTTAGCTCCTTGCTTGACCAAATCTTGCCATGTGCCCTGGCATTGTTGGTCATGGGCAAAGGAAATCAACGCATGTACTAATAATCTATGACTACATCATGTACGCATCTAAGAAGCTGGAGCCTTCAGGCTATGAGTGCTTATTTAATTCATATATTTGCTTCTAATCATACATTACATGCTAATCCATTCACCAAATCTGTTAGGCTTCTAATTTTATATAAACCCTACTAGTAACCTGTGTTATTAAAAAGTGTCTCTAATCTTTAATATCTGTCAGAACAAAAGAAATTAAAACGGAGTTACCGGCCTATGGGAAAGTCACACGGAACGCACTGCCCTAAGATTTGATCCGCAGTCTTATATGCAGACTCCTCGTAGATGCTCCTAGTGGTAAAACCCCCGGTATCATCGGCGTCTCGCTGTCGCACACAACGTCGAGAGATTGACCCGAACTTGTCCTTGCCCAGAACGAAAGCAAAAACAGAGAGTGGAAGCAGAGGGAGAGTTTTCTTTGCGGAAGCAGCGAACCAGAGAAGGAGATTTTTTTTGTGGATCTGATTTTTCAGTAGTTGTAAAAGGAAGGGAAGATCGGGTTATATAGAGAGGAGAATGTGTGAACGTTGAGCGGAACGTGTGGAGAGAAGGTAGCCAGATTTTCGAATCTGGAGAACTAATCCAACGTTTAGAAGGAAATAGTCAAAAGGTAAAAAACAAATAGCAAAAGAAGTTTTGGATCTCAACCCGAACCCGAAGAACAATTCGGATCGGCATTCGTGTCCGCAGATGCAGGCGCGCACACCCGTGCCCACTACGTGTGCCGAACTGAACCGGGCCGGGCGGCGGCGGCGTGCGCGTGTGGCCTACGGGTTCCCCACATCACACACAAGTCTACAATGGAGTAAAGAATGGGTTGTTATATAAACACTCACATGACAAGTCCATTTCTGATGTGGGACTAAAAGCAAACAATGAGGAGGTTGGTTTTGACCAAAATAGCCAACAATCCCCCCCCCCCCCCCCCCAAAAAAAAAAAACCAAGATCCGAAGACAGAGATTACAAAAGAATAATGATGGAGAAGTTCTGGGCAAGAGTATACTATGCATATATGAGATGGACTGCAGCCTTGAATCTCATGTAATGACTATTGTTTTTATCTGAAGAAGTGCTTGATGGACTATGCCTTGAATCAGACTTCTTGACTCAGATTCAGAAAATAGCACACATAGTACGCTAGAGGTTCTTGGGTCTATCGGGTGGCGCTTTTGAATGGCCATGCACACTTTTTCCATATTCATGAGAGTTGTCTGGGATCGCCATGTCCCATAGTCGCGGCCTTCACGACCTCTCATATAGGTAAGTCCTCAAAGGGTTGGTGATCGGAGTTAACCCTACATAAAAATATTTGGACCTATTAAGAGTTTAGAACGCATCCTAACCAGATCACACAGGAACACTGTCACCATAGGGATGGAATATCATTGTACAACCTCGTACAGCCACCTGGGCATTAATTTATGAGAATTTAATCTCTGAGTCACTGTTCCATAATAGTCACCGAAGTCCAGCTTGTTTCTACCCATTGAACCGGCTTCTTGGGATCTCCAGTCAGACTCGGTTGGGTTGCCACTACTGGTGACTTACTTATGGGCTTAACCCCATCCCCTCGATGATTCTAGGATAAACGTCCTAGATAGACCCTTTGTCAAGTGGTCTACAAGGTTCTTTTCTGACTTTATATAGTCAAGAACCACATATTTGCCTAATAGGCTCTTGATTGACTTGAAGCGCAGCTGCAGGTGCCTGTTCATCTTAGCATTCACAGAATCATGCTTTAGTAGTTCTATAACAGATTTATTATCACAGTTTATGGAAATAGCAGGAACAGGAATATTAGTAACAGGTATATACAGAATCAAATTTCTTAGTCATTCAGCTTCTGTACAAGTAGTGTCCAAAGCTATCATTTTAGAATCCATAGTACTTCTAACTATGATGGTTTGTTTACATGAACCCCAGGAGATTGCAGCTCCTCCTAGGGTAAAAACATATCCAGTTGTGGATTTCACATCATGTGAGTCTGTTACCCAGTTTGCATCTGAGTAACCTTCTATGATATCAGGGTGTCTAGAATAATGAAGTTTATAATCTATTGTACCCTTAAGATATCTAAATACTCTTTCTAATGCTGACCAATGTGACCGGTTTGGGTTACTAGTATATCTACTGAGTCTCCCAACAGCAAATGCAATATCAGGTCTAGTTCTATTTGTTATATACATAAGAGAACCTATCATTTGAGAGTATCTATGTTGTTCCACAGGTGAACCTTCATTTTTCTTGAGAATGATACTACTGTCAAAAGGAGTACGAGCATGTGTCTTATCAAAATACTCAAATTTCCTTAGCATTTTCTCAATAGAATGTACCAAGGAGAGAGTATAACCCTCCTTGGATTTGGATACTTGCATTCCTAGAATCAGGTTAGCTTCTCCTAGGTCCTTCATATCAAACATGCTAGATAAATAATCTTTAGTATTATTTATTAACTCAAGTGTTGATCCTAAAATGAGGATGTCATCTACATATAAGCATATAATGACAAAACTTCCATCAGAGTTTTTAGAGTATATACATTTGTCATACTCATTTGGTAAGAAGCCATATTCTAAAATCACTTTATCAAATTTGTTGTGCTATTGCTTAGGAGCTTGCTTTAGGCCATAAAGAGATTTTACTAATCTGCAAACTTTCTTTTCTTGACCTTTAGCAATAAAACCTCCAGGTCTTCCTCTAGGTCTCCATTCAAAAAGGCTGTCTTTACATCCATTTGATGAATTATCAAGTCATAAATAGATGCTAAAGCTAGAAGAGTTCTAATAGAGGCAATCCTAGCTACAGGAGAGTAAGTGTCAAAATAATCTAATCCCTTTTTCTAGGTGAAACCTTTTGCTACTAATCTAGCTTTATATTTTTCTATTGAACCGTCAGCTCTGAGTTTCCTTTTGAAGATCCACTTACAACCTATGGGTTTACTACCTAAAGGCAGGTCTACTAAATGCCAAGTACTGTTCTCCATAATGGAGTTGTACTCATTGTTGATGACTTCTTTCCAGAAAGGTGCATCAGGAGAAGATATTGCTTCTTCGTAAGTTGAGGGATCACCCTCTATCAAATAAGTGAAGAAATCTTCCCCTAAATTTCTTTCAATCCTACATCTTTTGCTTTTTCTAGGTTCTGAGTCTTGATCAGGTTGAGAGCTAGAAGGTTGAGAATGGGAACTGGTAGAAGGAGGCAGGGAATAACTGGAGGGGTTGGAAGATATTCTATCTTTAAAAGGGAATATATTCTCAAAGTAAACTGCATCTCTAGCTTCTATGATGGTATTATTAGAGATTTCATTTACTTCAGAATGAGTCACTAGAAATCTATTGGCATTGCTATCTAAGGCATATCCTATGAACACAGCATCTACAGTCTTAGGTCCAATCTTTCTCTTTTTAGGTTCAGGGATTCCTACTTTTGCTAGACATCCCCAGACCTTAAGGTAATGGACTCTAGGAGTTCTACCTTTCCATAATTCATAAGGAGTCTTATCCTTAGACTTACTAGGGATCCTGTTTAGGATGTAACATGCTGTCAATAAGGCTTCTCCCCATAGGTTATCAGGAGCACCTGAGCTGAGAAGCATGGCATTCACCATGTCTAACAGAGTTCGATTCTTCCTTTCAGCAACTCCGTTGGACTATGGTGAGTAAGGAGCAGTCACCTCATGAATTATTCCGTGTTCTTCACAGAAGTTAGCCATTTCGTTTGAGGTATACTCTCCGCCACGATCAGATCTAAGGATCTTAATCTTTTTCTCTAATTGGTTCTCAGCTTCAGATTTGAAAACCTGAAATCTATCTAAAACTTCATCTTTGGTTTTGAGAAGGTAGGTATAGCAATACTTAGAACAATCATCTATAAAAGTGACAAAGTATTTTCTACTGCCTCGGGTCAAAACCTTATTTGAGTCACAAACATCACTATGAACTAGTTCTTGAGGATCAGAATTCCTTTCTATAGATTTGAAAGGTAGTCTAGAATGTTTGGCTTGAACACAAATCTCACATTTGTGTTTATTATCTACAGGAGACTTGGGAATAAGAGCTAAGTTCATCATCCTTCTAAGAGAACCCAGATTCACATGACCTAGTCTACCATGCCAAACATTGGAAGATTCTATATTTGAAACAACAGGAGATGGATCTGATATTTTATTTATAGTACTGAGAATGAAAAGACCATCCTTTACATATCCTTTTCCAACAAAAGACTCATTCTTAGAAAATACAACTTTATTTGCTTCCATTACAATTTTGAAACCTGACGCTATAAGAAGGGAACCACTAACTATGTTTCTCCTAACTGACGGCACATGAAGTACATCATGAAGAGGCAGATTTTTTCCTGATGTCATCTTCAGATCTATTCTTCATCTTCCTACAATCTGTGCTGATGATCCATCTCCTAGGGTTATGCCTCCTCCACATGATTCCTGATAGTTTGAAAAACAGGAGCGATCAAATGAAACATGAACATTAGCTCCAGAATCTAACCACCAGTCATCAGAATGGTAAGAAATATTAACAGAAGGTTGGTAAGTCACAGACCTGAAGGAACTAGAAGATCCATTCAGAATCATGTTGGCTTCTGGTTTGGTAGGGTCTTTCCTCTTATAAGGAGTCTTGATTGGTTCCTTCTTCCTATGAAAGCAATTGAAGGATAGATAGTTTGTTCTTCCACACACCAAACAAAACTTCTGTTGATCCTGAGTTTGACCGAAGTTTCTAGTCCTGTGGTTTTGCTGGTGTCGGCGGTTTTGGTGGTTTTGGTGATTCTGGTGATGAGGCTGAAAGTTCTTTTTCTTGAAGGAGGTTTTCTTAGGTTTGTGAGGATTATTAGGTTTAGATTTGCCTTGGGTTGAAACTACAAGGTTTACCTTTGCTTTAGATTCATTTTTAGGGTTGGACCTAAGCCTAAGTTGATCTTCTGTTCTAATCTTCTTTAGGACTTGGGAAAAGGTAAGCCCACCTTGAGTATGAGTGAGTTCCTTCTTGACATCAGACCAAGAAGGAGGGAGTTTATCTATTAGGCAAGTTATCTTATATTCAGTAGAAAATGTTGTACCTTTGGCTTGAATATGCCTCACATATTCTTGGAATTCATGGATTTGGTTATTCATAGGTTTGTTATCTACCATGAAATACCTATAGAAAGCTGAAGAATTGAATCTTTCAATTCCAACATCATCACAACCATATTCATCTTCTAAAGCATTCCAAAGTTCTTTAGCATTTTTATATTCAAAGAATATGTCATAAAGAGAGTCAGATAAGACGTTTAGAATTCGATGAAAACAGTGAAAGTCTATTTCCTTAGGGGTTTTAGGTTTTTGGGAACTAGAGGATTCCTTAGGAGTTTGAGAGGAAATAGGGGATTCGGAAACATCTTTGGTAGACTCGGACTTGTCAGAATCAGTTGTGATGGGTGTGGATCCATCAATTGCTGAGAGCAGTCCTAAGGAAGTGAGCCAGAATTTCATCTGACTCTGCCACCTCTTGAAGTGGGTGTCATCAAACCTGGCTGGCTTGGCAGAAGCAGTCTCTTCTTTCCCAGTCATAATAAATAATATAGCAGTCTAGAGTCTGCAGGAATAATATTGTAACTACTCAATAAGGTGTCACTGGCTCTAGACAATAAGGTGTCACGGGCTCTAGAAGATAGTTAATGATCTTGCTAATCAACATAAACAAATCTTTAGTCTATCAAGTTCTGATTAACTTGGGTTAGCTGTAGGAGTCGGTTCCCAGCTAGCGATGGTCCGAAGACGCTTAAATACCGTGTCGCTTAGGGCTGTTAACACCCGGTTGACAGAAGGACCCTTTTGGCTTGTTCCCAAATTTATCTTTCCTTTTTAGAACTTTAGATTTCTTTTAAGGAATTTGCAGAATCAATAACTATTCCTTTATCTAAATGTTTAAAGGATACCAAGAAATATCTAGCACCCCTAACTAATAATAGTCTTGATATTGTTATGTAGGTAGTAATGCTATTCACAATATAACAAGACACTTAATTATACTAGAAAATTGATAATTGCAAGTTAATAAAAACAGATTTACAGCGAGAAGTATTCTATGGCTTTGAGAATATTAAAATGAGTCTAGTAACACAACTGTTGGTGTCAATAAATATTGTGATTAACAATAGATCAATATTGTAAAAATATTAAAGCTACAGATATTCTACAATGTGGGAATCTATAGTGATGCAACAAAGTATGTGATCTATAAGTAATATGAGCAACATTTTATGAAGGAGAAAATATGTGTAGATATATGTGCTAATTTAGGCCTGATCCCTAATGAGTGAGATTTTTAAAATTTATTTATTTATTTATTTATTTATTTATTTTATTTAGCCCTTACAATATTTAATAATGAATTTAATTAACAGCATGTGGTGTATCTTAATCAAAACTGTGTATGATGTATCAGGCTATCTTAATCAAACAGAATGTAGTGTATCTTAATCAAAACTGTCCACGATCAAAGATGTATCTTAATCAAGGCTGTATCTTAATCAAAACTGTGTATGATGTATCAGGCTATCTTAATCAAACAGAGTATGCCAAATTAACAGATTAATAATAAGCAATTCTGTTTATATGTGCTAATTAATGAGTAAGCAGTTCTCAGATTAACAATATGTGTTAAATTGACAATACGTGCTAAATTAATTAGATTAACAATATGTATGTGCTTAATTAACAGATTAAAGATAAGCAATTCTGTTTATATGTGCTAATTAATCAAATTAACAATATGTATCAACTCTTAGATTGTTATTAAAAAGTGTCTCTAATCTTTGTATCTGTCAGAACAAAAGAAATTAAAACGGAGTTACCGGCCTATGGGAAAGTCGTGCGGAACGCACTGCCCTAAGAGTTGATCCGTGATCTTATGTGCAGACTCTTCGCAGATGCTCCTAGTGGTAAAACCCCCGGTATCACCGGCGTCTCACTGTCGCACACAACGTCGAGAGATTGGCCCGAACTTGTCCTTGCCCAGAACGAAAGCGAAAACAGAAAGTGGAAGCAGAGGGAGCATTTTCTTTGCGGAAGCAGCGAACCAGAGAAGGAGATTTCTTCTGTGGGTCTGATTTTTCAGTAGTTGTAAAAGGAAGGGAAGATCGGGTTATATAGAGAGGAGAATGTGTAAACGTTGAGCGGAACGTGTGGAGAGAAGGTAGCCAAATTTTCGGATCTGGAGAACTAATCCAACGTTTAGAAGGAAATAGTCAAAAGGTAAAAAACAAATAGCAAAAGAAGTTTTGGATCTCAACCTAAACCCGAAGAGCAATTCGGATCGGCATTCTTGTCCGCAGATGTGGGCGCGCACACCCGTGCCCACTACGCGCGCCGCCGAACCGAACCGAACCGGGCCGGGCGGCGGCGACGGCACGTGCGTGTGGCCCACGGGTTCCCCACACCACACACAAGTCTACAATGGAGTAAAGAATGGGTTGTTATATAAACACTCACATGACAAGTCCATTTCCGATGTGGGACTAAAAGCAAACAATGAGGAGGTTGGTTTTGACCAAAATAGCCAACAACCTGCACGTGCGATGCATGTTTTAATTGAAAATTTATTTATTATTTTTTATATGGTAAATAATAATCAGTAATCTGTCATCGAACCTGAGACATCCATTTACTCTTAGATATGTTATTATATATAGAAAAAGTAAGTTCCCAGACAACTGACATCGGTCAGCACTGCGTCAAACTCACACAGTAAATAACTGTACATTTCCTGCCGATCATGGGAAAGAACTCTAATGACAATAAATAATCTCTCTAAATCAAGGTTTAAGTGGAAGTGTAACATAAATTAATACTAACATACCAAGAGAGGAGGAATGGCTGAGGCAAGCTATTGTAGACGTTGATGATCAGGTTGTCGTTCGTCACCGCCTCAATCTGCGGTCCCGAAAACTGCCCATTTATCAGAATCCCCTGCAAATATAAATATTAGTTAATGTTTTTTTTATATAAAAAAATAATAATAAGTGAAGATTTTAGAAGTGAGTGAAACCTGTTGTTTGACGCCGAGGGGCCAGATGTCGCCGTAGGTGATGTTCCAGGTGAAGAACCTGTAGGGGTCATCTGCTGTGGAAAGGGAGAGAAAGAGAGAGATGAGAGAGAAGGCCAAAAGATGCCTCATTTTTTGGTGATGGTATACGACACGGATATGAAGATAAGTGATTTTACAAAAAAAAGTACGATACGGGTGAGTTGGTGGGTACGTTAAATATAATATATTTTAAATTATAAGATAAGATTTGTTGTTGCTAAAAATGAAGCTTCACAAATGGGGATAGGGAAGGGAAGAGGGCAGATCTATGGATGCATTTCTAACATTAGTGTGGTGGGTTTGGGGTTTCTTAGGGATTTATGAAGAGAGAGATAGAGTAAGCGGTCAGTAATTTAGGGAAGAGAGATGAGTGTGTTAGGATGTTGCAGTAAATGTTGCTTGTTAAGAGCTACTAAGCATTTTATTTGTGTGGGCTTTTTGATTCACACGTCTTTTTGGCTGCTTTTAATTCGATGGAGGGAGAGGAAGAGACGTTTTTTATTTTTGAGGGAATTGACAGAATTAACATTATATAAATTTTTTAGCTTTTTATGTATATGGGGGCATGATAGTAAAAGCCGCCAAAATAGGGATTTGCTTAATAATAGTATAGATGGAGGGAGAGGAAGTGACGTTTTTGATTTTTGAGGGAATTGACAGAATTAACCTTATATAATTTTTTTAGCCTTTTATGTATATGGGGGCATGATAGTAAAAAGCCGTCAAAATGGGGCTTTCCTTAATAATAGTATAGATTTCTCCTTTTGTTAACTAACAGTACAATGTGTTAGTTTCTTCTTTTTGAACATATTGCCCTTGTCTTAAATGTGAGATGCATATAGCCTAAAAAAGCAAATTAGCAAACCATTCCTCTATAACAAACAAAGCGATGCATGCAACCAAATTTAGTTTCACCTAATCCTTTCTGCAACCTTCAAAAAAGTTCTACATAATTGCAAGTAATAATATTTTAACTTTTGAATTTTTGTACATCAATTAGGTGCCTTCTCTTCCACGTACTTTCCTTTTCCACTGTCAAAATGTTGGAACATTCTAATTTTGTTTATTCTTCATACGTATTCAATTATTGTTTGTGTGGGTAATCAGTGAAGAAGAAAATACATCGAAGAAGAAAATACATCAATTATGAAGAATCTGAAACACTCAATGAGACAACATCGATTCAATGCCAACCTTTGCTTATGGACTGATGTTACTGTAAATCAACAGGGGGGGGGGGGGGGGGGATTGAATATGATGATTGTATGGAAATTAAAATTTTAAGATGAATGCGTAAAGATGTAGAATTAGAGAAAGCAAACTTAGTAGAGAGGCAAGATACAACGATTTAAGTGGTTGGGTGCCAATATTCATTTTACAACAATGAAAATGAAACTTCTAGATATAAGCCACGTAAACCGTCTCGATCTAAAACAAGATCGACGTCTAGACGAAGAAAATAATAAAGCGCTCTTCTTTCTTGATCTTTAGCAAATGATACGTTCATAAATATATAGTCAAAAGAGATAAAGAATACTTGATGGATTCAGCTCTATTCAAAGAGTTTAAAATTATTCATTTCTACAAATGTAAAAAAAATATCAAATATACGCTTGGGTAGATTGCAGTCGACTGCTAATTTGGGCACTCGACTGACATTTCCTCTAAACCAAAGTCGAGAGAATGACAATCGACTGTACCAATTTCAACCAAAATTGACAGTCGACTGTTTAAGTATAGTTGACTACAATTATTGCAGGCGACCACAACACTTCCCAGACTGAATATTTCGGTGAATTCACTTTATATTCTTTCCTTAACTCTATTTGTCAAAGAGTCGATTACATATTTATTTATCACAAATAAAACAAAAAATAATCAGTTGATGCTCTGGTTCATGGGGAACAATCGTATATTTCTTCTTCATGAATCTTTTCCGATATTTGCTATCTTTTATGTTTGCATGATTGTTTTCATTTTGCTTTGATTTTATCTTGAGGCTTATTTGAATTTCATTTTATACTGGTCTATAAAGATCTCCGGTTAAATCATTAGATGTATGCATGTGCATATTTTGTACACACCAAAACATAAGGTTAACAATGTCTCCCTTTTGGTGTGGACAAAACATGCTAAAAAATTTAAGATAAAGCTCCTCCTTAATACATAAATAAATTATAAGAGCATATAAGTGTGCACGAATGATGATGCATCCTTTATGTGGAAAACATGCACATATAATCTATATCAATCATGAACTATATCAATCATGAAATGTAACTTCTCAACAACATCCATCAATAACATCACTTATTTCATTCCAATCAAAAGAACTTATACATAATATAACATTTGAATGATCAAGATATCATTTGATAGAGAAATACAAAATATGATAAAAGTCTCAAGGTAATAAGAAACAATGGCAGATAAAAAATTCTCCAAGCTCCAAATTCTCTCCCCTTTTGGAACACACCAAAAAGGAGTTACACCTTCACCTTCACCAATGTTGTCGTTGTTGTCATCTTCATCATCACTAAATTGAAAAGGATGAGAAGGCGGCTTCCATTTAGCTTTGTTCTCACATAGACGAGAGTGTTTAGGTAATACTACTGCATGAGATCCTCCATACGGTCAAAACGTTCATTGATCGCATCCAATGATTGTTCATGCGAAGATGATTCAGATTTCTTATTCTTAAGAGATTTTCCGGCCATAGGCACTCCAATACCCATTTGAGAGGGGGTGATAGGTTCGTCTGGCTTGCTAAGATAGTATTTGCAAATAGGAATTTGAAATCAATAGCAAGATTATAAACAAGAATGCTAAATGGAAGGGAACAAGTATGAGTGGGAGCTGCAATCATGGTTTGGATAATAAATAAGAAGATATCAAAATTGTACTCACCAAGAACAAGAAAGATGAAGAATGATTGATCAATACCGTTGTCGGTCTTGTCATTGCCCTCGTATTTATTATTTTTTTAAGAAGGCAAGAAACATGGGTAAAGTTGGTAGGCTTATGTTTCTTGGTAGTTTGTATATTTGGCTTAAATATCATACTAAGAATGAAGTTGCGATCATGGCCGGGTTTGTATTCAAGAGTATCGAAACCAATATGATATGCATCAAAATTACCATCATGAAGAGTGTAGCGGGTTTTCAAGTAGGAGGATGTGAGATCAACGGGTTTACCAAAAATAATGGATCTGACAGGAAAAAATAGGAATCAAAAGTCTTGTTAGTATAAAATTGACGAGTAACAAAGTCGGAGTGGATGCTGTCGGTTGCTAGATATTTCTCCCACCCAAAGTTTTTAAAAATCCTTACCAACCCCTCAAAATATCCCGCAAGTTTACCAAGTTATACTACCCAACTAGGAACTACGGGTTTATTGGCTAAAAGATTGAGATAGTGATCAGCACAAGTTTGGTCCCTAAACGCGATATAATCAATGACCACAAAGTTAGAAGTATTGAGTTGCTTACCCTTAGATTTGGATAAACTAGGAACGGAGGAAGACGAAGAAGAATTGATATTGGAGCGACTAGGGTTGGAAGTCATTTAAACTAATAGAATCCCGAAAATCTTCAGAACCCAACAAATTTAGAAAGAGGAGATGAGAAATTTGAGAGTTGTGATGGGTTTGGAGAAGAAGGGAGGCTAGGGTTTTGAAAGATGAGGGCTGTCAAGACAAGGGTAATATATATATATATATATATATATATATATATATATATATATATATATATATATATATATATATATATATAACACAAAGAAAGCTATCAAGTGGCTCTCATTCAATCCTCCCAAAGACCCAGATCTAACATCACAAAACACATTCCCCCCCCCCCCCAAAGTTTTCCCCCAAAACTCAAATTCAAATCCCCCCCAAAACAACTCATTTATTTATTTAATTATTCTCTCTCTCTCTCTATATATATATAATAAAACACAAAGAAAGCTATCAAGTGGTTCCCCTTCAATTGAAACCAAATCAACGGCTCAGATTCACCCCCCAAAACATATTTTCCCTACAAAAAAAATTTCCCCCAAAATCAAAATCCCCCCCCCCCCCCAAAAAAAAAACTAAAAAAACTGATTACTTTATTACTATATCCCTATTTTCTCTTCATTTTTTCATATTTCTCTCTTTCTCTCGCCATCTCTCTCTCTTTCATTCCCAGTCTATTTACTAGGAAATTTAGATTTTCAGATTTTAGGTTTGTAAATTTTCAAATTTTTTATATTTTTTTATTGCTCATGTTACATTGAAAATAGCAAATATTTGCTCAACAGATAAATTTCATCATTTTCCACCCTCAAAGTTCTAAGAAGTTGAATTTTACACTCCCATTTATTATTATTTTTCAACATATACGAATGGAAACATGGACTTTTATTTACAACTAATTATTGCCATACTATTCAAACTTGAGCTATATAATTGTTGTTTTACCGTTTACTAGACTTTTCGTATGTTGTATCGTTCCAAAGACGTGCCGCAGGCACGTGCCCACGGGCAACTAAGTAGGTTTTTCAATTACCTCTTCTTGAAGTGATGATTGTCCCTCATCATCTCCAAGAGCCATAAATGTAAATCCCATGTTTGCTCATTCATATTGAGCCTTTTCATTTTTGCTTGAATCGGGGTCAAGCTAAGTTTTCTTCAACGCCTTCTTTTTGTAGTTTGAGTTTGCATTGTGTGATTTCTTTTTCTTGATTGAGATGGCAATTTGCATGAATATGTCCGAGCTTCTTGCATTTGTAGCAAGTATCGTCTTTGCTTTTGTCACTCCCTCCTTAGTATCTGCCATATTTTTTGGGGTTTTGAGAAACTTACTAAAGTTTTTTGTTAGAAGCGTGATGTCCTCGTTCGATGATCCGCTATTTGAATCTGAGTTTGAATGGTGTAGTGCTGCGGCTTTCGAAGCAATTATCTTATCTTGAGTTTTGGGTATGATCCTAATATTAAGTATATACCTTTTTGTCTCCGTCATCTCTAGGTTTTGAGTTTGCTCTAAACAGTGTATTAATCGAGCATCTTTTTTTCGTGTGTTTCCCTCATGGAGGCAACTTTGATATTCCATTATGGTGAAAGCCAGCTTATGATTTTTCCTACCTTTCGATCATCGTCCATATCCTTACCCAAGCTTTTAAGTTCATCACATATTGCCAACATCTGATCTATATTTTCACCTAGAAGCATGCGAAGCACATCAAACTTATAATAACATAAAGTAACTTTTGATTTTACCTCTAATGTGATTCCTTCGTGATGCCTTTGTAAGTTGTCAATGAGTTCAATATTGCATATAGTGTGGTCATGCCTTTGGAGTTGGCATTCTTTAGTGCATATCTTGGTAAATGACTTTTTTTTATCACTAATGGGAATATCTTTTTTGTTGATGCAAACATTCTAGACTTATTCTGCAAGCATCTGAAAATATGAGACATACGGACCTTCCACATATCATAGCAATTTTCATCAAAATAAGGTGATCGTGTAATACTTAACCCATTGGAGTTGGATGACTCCAATGAGTACAAGTCTTTGGGATGAGGGATTTCAGCCATTGGACATTTAGCTCTAGTTTTTAAGCCGATAATGAGCACCTCACTCTGATAAAATTGTAAATTATTATTATTATTAATAATTTTATTTTATTTTTTCCGGGGGGGGGGGGGGGGCCCAATATGGTTTTTACAATGAATGCGTAAAGTAAAGATGCAAAGTTAGAGAAAGCAAATTGAGTAGAGAGGCAAAGACACAACGATTTAGTAGTTGGGTCCGCAGATTTAATCCACTACCCCCTTACAGCAATTCTCAGCAGCAGGCGTTCCACTATACTTAAACCATGCACAGTGAGTTCTGTTGACTCTTAGTTTAGTGTGCACAAAACATGTCTATAAATACTAATAAGTTTAAATTAAGTTGTTCAGATTTTCAGGATTAAATATTATCAATAAAAGATTCAAAAGAGATTCAAGTAGGCAAAGAAGGAAAGCAATAAAGGAGGATTGCAAAATCAAGGAAAAGAATAAGTTATTCAAAAAGGAGCACATGTTGATTAGTGCCCAAGAAAGCTTGCAAGACCTGTTATTGTTATTCCATATATTTGAGATTTAATATGTATTTAATTGATTGTGAATTGATTAGTATATGGTAAGAATATAAAGTGGATTCGTCATGAACAACATGATTGCGGTCGACCGTACTTCAGTGTCGGTCGACCGCACCACAGTCGACTGCACATTATAGCAATATAATAAAACAATCGACCATTCATCTTTCAACTTTTCGTTTAAAGATGAACGGTCGACTGTCCCTTAATTGTGGTCGACCGTAACTTGGGTTATTCTCTTTTTTAGAATGTATCGTTACTATTTTTGATAGATACACTTACCCATCTATATATTTGGACGAACCCACTGTGTATTCGTCACCTATTACTTTGAGGAAAATCTTCTGAACTAATCAATTAAACAATCAATCCGAGTGTGTGTGATAATTATTTGTTTTCTTCAGTCAGGATCATTAAAGATCTTGAGTTTTTCTTTTCTTCCACTTCGGTGAGATTGACCGGACTTGTGTTAGAAGTTCTGTGGGTGTAATAGGTCTCTCGTCCTGAATCCGAGAATCACTGTACAAGGGTTTGAGTATAGTGGAACGCTTGTGGCGGAGAATTGCTACAAGTAGGTGGTGTGGACGTAGACCTGGGGGTCGAATCACATTATATCGTTGCGTCACCTGTGCTTGCTGTGTTTGCATTTCTTATATGTCATGCCCCGCTTCCCAAAAATATGGAATACGAGCGCGTGACGAAGCCCAGCGAATGATTTTTACATCATCCATAAGCTGTAGGATCGACTCAGCATCATAACAAGAATATAACCAGATTTATATATATCCAAGCATGCATGAATAATTTATTAAGCAACAGAAAAAAATTTAAACAAATAATAATATTCATATAGTTTCCAAGTCTGGATCAAGTGTAAACTCGAAAACAAGTCTTATACAGCAGAAGAAATAAATACCTTAAGGAAAGCAATTATTTAAACAAGTCCTTTCTCCAAGTGAAGCCTAAAATGTCTGCTCGCCAATCCCAGCAGATAGCTCATCTCCCAAGTCTGCTAAATAAATATAGAAAGGAAAAACCGGGAAAAACAAGAGAAAATGCCCTTAGTGCAAGCTAGAGGCACAAATAGTAAAAACGAGTACAAGTAATGTGGAATAAGAATTGGAATCAAGAATGTAACAGAGGTACAACAAGTAGTGGAAATCCAAGAACTAGCTAGCAAGAAGGACAACTCAAGTAAACAGGCTGGATAACAAATACTAATAGTGGAGTAAGTGACAAGTGAACACGTAGGGTATCTAACCTCAAGTGACAGGCATCAAGTCTTGGTGTCAGGTGTCAGGTGTCAAGTAACAAGTCTCACGTCTAGTGTCAAATTTTATATTCAAGTGTCAAGTCTCAAGTAACAAGTCTAGTGTCAAATTTTATATTCAAGTGCCAAGTCTCAAGTAACAAGTTGTTCAAGTGCCAAGTCTCAAGTAACAAGTTGTCAAGTATTAAGTCTTGTGGTGATTACTATCTAGGTAGCATTTCATGCATCCATCTTTTTACTACATGGTTGCTACAGTCAAAGCAATTTCGTTTAGATCTAGTAATGGATTTTATAGGGCGGCGTACTCAGGTATCAAGTATCAAGCAAGCCATGGTTCATGAATCGAAAAATAAATAACAAGTTCACGAAGCAAGTTCGCGAGTCCACTAACAAGTTCAAGAACCGCACATTGGGTTCATGAATCAAACAAGTTTATGAGCCAAGTAACTGACTCTATGAATCGAACAAGATACAACAAGTTCATGAACCAAGTATTTGGGAAACACGGGCCCCCTTTCGAGTACACTTACCTATATTGTCCACTCTATAGTCTTTCCCATAACTCCAGCTTGTTACTTTTATTAATTTCTTATCAAGCAAGCATGCAAATGTGTGAAATGTTGTAAATTAATTCTAAGAAAAATTGGAGATGTCCTATAGGGTGTCCAGCAACTACATATAAAATTTCATGTCCAACGCTTGCTGTTTACACAGCTAAATTAATTCGCAAAGTAAAAGTGTGCAGCAGTTTTGCAAATCTACGTCTACCGACATAGCTGCAGTAAAACTGCAATAATTCATAGACCGTAACTCCAAATTTGAAACTGTCGGAGTCTAACGACATCTAGACATCCAGAGCTACATTTTCTATTCAGGTCTCGGGTTCAGATTCTAATGTTAAATGGGTCGAAAAAGTAAAAGAAGATTCAGGACAACAACATGTAGGAATAACTTACTAGTATAGATTTCATGGAAATTTGTTATTAGGCGTCTAAGTTATTGTGTGATATAAATACAAGATAATGGTGGTCAAAATAGTAAGTAATAATTATTTCTCAAGTCAAATGGTTGCAAGATCATCAAATACAAAGTATAACATGTGTCTACAAATCTAGGGCTCCTTAATTTCATGTGTCCATGTATTTAGGGGATAAAATGAGTCCAAGTAGTTATAGTTTAATACAATGAAATTATTGTGACTCTTAGAATTATGAAATTTCGGAGGTTTAATATTGATCAACAACGATAGTCAAGAAGGAGTCACAATTTCTAACTATTTGTAGTATTTTCAAGGGATGCTTGTACTGAACAAAAATGTGTACAAGAGGAATACTTGCCTTATTGTCGGTGAATCCGAACACGAACCAATACGGGATGAGAATCCCGAGAGGCGAGGCACGAACACGGATAACGCACGCATGTGTGAACTACGTGTGAAAATACTCACATAGCAAAACCAAGGCACACAGCAGCATTTGATCCTCCAATGGATCACCAACAGCAAAACACAGATCAATTTGATGGATGGGATTGGATCTTGACAAGATCTAACCGTCCAGATCAAATCCCCCCTCACTGCTTCTTCTTCCCTCCTTACTCCTCTTCCAGATCGATAGTGAGAGAGAGAGAGGGTAGCGCCGGCGGTGGGGCTGACGAACTGGCGACGGCACGCAGCGGCCAAGGGAGTACAGCGGACGGGAAGCGGCACATCGGCGGTGGACGGCAGGGGGAGTTGCGGAACAGGGATGGCGACTGCAACTTGCAACATCGCAAAGAGCGTGACGAGAGGGGGTCGCGGCGTCGCCCACGCTGTGGTCGCGACGGTCGAAGGAGCACGAGGGGATGTCGGCGCTAAGGTCGGGGTCGCTGCGGGGAGGGGCAGCGCCGCGACTGTTGGTGCAGCCGAAGGGCGACTGGGGCGTCGAATGGTCTGACGCTGGTGGCGCCAGGGATGGAGGAAGGTGAAGGGACATGGGTGAAGGAGATGGAGAGAGAGATCGGGGAAGAAGAATATCAGAGGGAGTTAGGGGTTGGTGGCTGTAGAGTTTAACAGTAGGGTAGGTTTAGGGTATAGTATAGGTATTTATATAATTGGGTTGTGGGTATTTGGTTATTGGGTAAAGAAACTAATAAGAATGGGGTAGGTTTTAGTTAAAGGATCCAACAAGATAATGGGTTTGGATTTGGGTTTTAAAATAATATCCAATAGGAAAAAATTAAATAATAAATAAATTGTAGGATTATATATCCCGGCATATGTATTGTATTACCATATGAAAATTATTTGAAGTCGTTACAAATTATAAAAATCAATGGAAATAGGTTTTTAAATCAATGATCAAGATAACAATATTAATAACAAAAAAAATAATAATTGTGATACACACATTAAAATGAGATTTGAGATAAATTTTTTTAATAAAATCCAATTTGTAATAAAATAAAATACAGATAGTCGATCACTTCGAAAATAATCATTAAGGTTAGAATATACTACCATTCGAAGAAAATACAACTTCCAGTTCGAAAAGATTTTAAATGGAAGGTTCAATTCGAGTTTAAAATAATAACGAACTTATAAATAAATAAAATACGAAAAATATTTAGAAAATATGTACTTCGGGAAACAGGGGTTACATTATCTCTTCTCATTTACTTTTCAACTCTGTTTTAATTTTTCTTTAATTTTTTAATTCCGCACAATCACCATATTGACCCCCCAGGGTGATTTACAGTGGTATCAAAGCGATGTGCTTATCAAAAGCTTAAAAGCTTAAGCAAAAGGTACAATGGCCAAAATCCCTCCTCCCGAAAACTTGTACTCATCGGATCTATTCGTCTCCATTGGGACAAGTCTTACACGCTCACCATATTTTGATGGAAAATGCTATGATGTTTGGAAAGTTCGTATGTCTCATTTCTTGCAGATGCTTGGAGAATAAGTATGGAATGTGTGCATAAACAAAATAGATATTCCAGTCAGCGATGGAAAGATGGCCTTTTCAAAAGCAAGGCTGGCACTAAAAACCGCAAATTCCAAAGCTATAACGGCTCTCTATGCAGGGTTAAACAATGAGGAATTAATGCGATGGGGTGAAATTGTAAGACAACATACAAAATTTGTAACAACATGCTGAAACGGCATGAGGGAACTGCTTCTGAGGTAAAAGCTAAAGTAAATTTATGTTTTTATAAGTTTGATGTTTTTCGTATGTTGCCAGGAGAATATGTAGATCAAATGCTTGCTCGTTTCGATATCATTGCACACGAGCTTGAGAGCTTAGGTAAGGGGTTGGATGATGACCGAAAGGTCCGAAACTCATAAGTTGTCTCACGCCTGAATGGGATGTAAAAGCTGCTGCAATGAGAGAAACCTTTGAGGAAAAGGGATTCGATTACTACACATTTCAAGGAAAGCTGAAGACATACGAGATGGAGATGACAGAAACTAAAAGATACAGACAGAACATCGGGATTGAACAAAAAATCAAAAAGAAGACCATCGCCCTGAAAGCAGAGAAATCCTGACCATCAAAAGCAGAATCAGACTGTGAGGAGTGAGACGAACATATTGCCTTATTGACTAAGCAATTTCGTAAGTACCTTAAACATAAAAAATATGGCAGGTACCAAGGAGAAAGAGAAAAAGATAAAGATGACGTATGCTACAATGCAATAAGCCTGGACACATTTAGGCAAATTGTTAAGACAGAAATAGGGACTACTACCACTCAAATCCGGGGTTGAAAAAGAAGGCATTGAAGGCAACATGGCTAGACTCAGATTCAAGTGAGGATGAGAAATATCACAACAATGCTGGCTTCATGGCTCTTGGGAATGGTGAGGTGCAATCACCATATCAAGAAGAGGTAATCGAAGAACCCACTTATGATGAGTTAGTAGACATGTGTAATGGACTAAAAGATTATGCTAAGAAATTAAGTTGTGAATTGAGACAATACAAACAAATTTCATATGAATCTCATGACTCTTGCATTGCTAAAAATCAATAACTGATAATTAAAAATTCTTTAATCATGGAAAAATTCGAGTCATTTAGAATAGATCATGATGTATTGCTAGAGAAAAATGAATTTTAAAACAACAAATTCAAGAATCCTTAGAAACACATGATGAAAACTTAAAAGAAATTCATGAGAAATCTTTTTATATTTCTAAGCTCACTGATGATTTAAAAGAATGTAAAAGAAAATTTGATGAGATAGTGGAAGGTTGTAACGAAGCTCTTGAGCAACATAGAATACTTGATGCTACACTAGACACTCTTCGTTGGAACACAAAAGACGATGAGATGACTAGGAAAAGACTTTGTAAAAGAGTAATTGAGCTCGAGAAAATTGTTGAAAAATATGAAGGGCTCAATTACCTTATTACAAAAAATTCAAGATCTTATCATGATAATCGAGGGTTTGGTTACGAAGAGCCAATACACCATCAAAAATCTAAATTATCATGTCATACACACTTGCACAGTCATCATCATAATCACAAACCAACTCAAAACTATACAAGTGTGCATGACCCGAGGCATAATCGTATCACATGTCACTACTGCTGTAGACTATGGCATATTTCTTATAACTGTTCATTAAAGAGGAATACTAATTTTGTCTGGGTAAGAAAGAATGTAAATGCAGGTTCAAAAATCATTTGGACACCTACAAAATTCCATGTAGGTGGTTCGATGCCCTCAACTTAGAAGATCGCAAGCACCTTGATAGAAGATTCTCGATAGTCACAATAGTTATACTAGCAAAACCTGTATCTCTATCAAGGAAAAAGGGGAAGGACCTTGGCCTTTCCGACAAGTATAGCAACGAGTAAAATCTACACTTACTTAAATTTATATTAAGATTACTTATCTCCAAAATAAAATGTCTAGAGCATCTATTATTTATCTAAGAAATACATAAAATGTGTGAACGCCACAACATATAAATATGTCATGACCTGATCTAAAAGTACTATGTTAATTTTAGGAAAAACTACTTTGCAAGAACCAAAAAGTCAATTGTATGTTCGGTCGACCGACCGGTTGACTGTGCTATACATAGAAACTTGATCTGTTAAAAATGGACCGGTCGACCGTACGGTTGACCGTCCACCTCTCTGCAAAAAATCACTCAATCCAAACTCTTCCTTTCATGTGGTGCGGTCGACCATATCTGTGAATCGGTCGACCGACTCTCTCGGCTGCTTTAATTTTTTCTTTTTATGAAAGCTGGTTTAAATACCCCTTCATCCCCCTTCTCTCAAACCTCATGGTAAACCTTAGCCCCCATACACAAAACCATCAAATAAACTTCGTATCCCTTACTATTTTCTTCAAATTTTTTGAGTGCTTTCTCCTTCTTTGACTCATGGCTTCCTCCTCTCACAAATCGAAGGGTAAGAAAGCTATTGCTTCTAAATTTGTCACTAGTGAGGGCATTATATTTCAAAATTCTAATTGCACTGATCTCTATTTCTCTGGTCTTTGTAATGCTCCGGTTGTTGCCAATCGGGAGATAAACTTAGCATCCTTAGGTGGACAATTTTCTGTTATGGTTAGGATTCTTAGAGATTTTGGGTGGAAGAATTACCTTAATACACCTAGCACCCACTCCGAATCCCTAACCCAATAATTCTATGCTAATCTTGAAGGCCTTCAAGATAATGATCTCACTCTCTCTTCTATCATTCTTGGAAGAAGAGTCAAAGTTAATACTGAATATCTCCAAAGGAGATATGAATTTCCCGAAGGGGAATTTGATGCGTATCATCTAGATTTCAAAACCCTCAATTATAAACCTGGCCATCACAAAGACACCGTCAAATCCACGACTGTTCAACCTGAATTCTCTCATCTTCCTCGTCCAGCTCCCACAAATTTTACTGACTCAGCCTGTGTCTTAAACAAAATTGTCAATGCAAATATTTGGCCCAAGAAGAATGACAAGTCTGAAATTCGGGTCGACCAGTCGTTCATCATCTTCCTTATTCTTGGTGAAAAGAAATTTGATCTTGCCACTTTTATCATTCGCACGATGAATTATGCGACTACTAGAAATCGTGGCCTTCCCTATAGCTCTCTCATCTACAATCTTGCCATTGACTCGCGTATTGATGTCGGGAACTTCCTTCTGAGCAAAAATCTTGTGCCCATCCTCCCTCAACAAATGGGCATTGATGTACTGTTTACTGAACGGGCGCGTCGTCGCCAAGCTCAACAACAAGAGCGCCAAGCTGAAGAGCCCCCACAAGCCTCGTCATCCTCTCGTCGCAAGAACACCACTTCCTCTTCCTCATCTTCATTCGTTACTCATGAGCAGTTTGCTGCTCATCAAATGCAATTATATGATTACTATGTAAACACGATTGAGTACCTGCAAGGTAAACAAGACTGGGAAGTTCTTCCTCCTCCTAATGATGGGGAAAATGATGATGAAGACAATAACGACAATGACGATGTGGATGATGGTGATGATGATGAGGAATAGATTTTTTGTAATCGATAAATGTAATATGTCCTGAAAATCTCATGTATGCTTCCTGATCATATGTAGGAATCACTTCTATCATGCTTGCTAATCACTTACATATCTGGCTGTTCATTCTGTATATGTATTTCGGTCGACTGTGCGGTCACCGGTACGTAGGAATTAGTTATTAAGGTTCAGTATCTGTGGTCGACCGGTTTGCTCTCGGATTTGTTCCCTGTTTTTTTGACCTAAATTGGCTTTTGCTCGATCGTTCGGTCGACCGGCTCTTCTGTTGGCTGTTCAAATCTTTTTTCTTTGTTGAAAGAGAAATATATTTACAGTGCTCTATGATTTTGGTCTCTTGAAATTTATTCTTCTTCAATTTTTGACTTTGCCACGCGTCTGTATTGAGAAAATCTTAAATCTATGATACCATGAAGAGCTCTCATTGTATATCAAAGAGTCTCGCGATCAACGGTATCATGTAAGTAGATTTTCCCTACGTTTTCAAAAGTATTATATTCTCCAAATCACTCTCATGTATGTTATGTTTTGTTTAGTTTAATGTTTCTCTTACAATGGATTTTGGGGGAGTCTGTTATATTAATATGCTATTCTTTTGCCTCCTCTTGGTGTGTTCCAAAAAAAGGGGAGAAACTTTCTCTGAATGTTTTTAACTGGAAGTTACTGAAAAAAAGAAAATAACTAGAATCTTTATAAATCTTTATTGAATGTTTTAGTCTTCATATCTCTTATGAAAATCTTTGTTACATAAAGTGTTAAATTAAGGGGGAGTATTCATTTGTTTGAGTATTTAATCTTTACATTCAAATCCCTGTTACATGTTCTTTATCTATGAAAGTCTGTGTTACAGGAAATGTTGGAGTGCTTATATACTTTATTATTTATATTCTTGATTTTCAACATTCAAATGCATGTTTTGTTCACACCAAAATGGGAAGATTGTTGACTCTTCGTTTGGTGTGCACAAAACGTGTCTATAATACTAATAAGTTTAAATTAAGTTGTTCAGATTTTAAGGATTAAGTAATATCAACAAAAGATTCAAAAGAGATTCAAGAATAAGCAAAGAAGGAAAACAATAAAGAAGGAATGCAAAATCAAACAAAAGAATAAGTTATCAAAAAAGGAGCACATGTTGATTAGTGCCCAAGAAAGCTTGCAAGACATGTTATTGTTATTCCATATATGTGAGATTTAATATATATTTAATTGATTGTGAATCGATTAGTATGTGGTAAGAATATAAAATGGATTCGTCATGAACAGCACGATTGCAGTCGACCGTACTTCAGTGTCGGTCGACCGCACCACAGTCGACTGCACATTATAGCAATATAATGAAACAGTCGACCATTCATCTTTCGACTTTTCGTTTAAAGATGAACTGTCGACTGTTCCTTAATTGCGGTCGACTGTAACTTGTGTTGTTCACTTTTTTTTGGAATATATTGTTTCTATTTTTTATAGATACACTTTCCCGTCTATATATTTAGACGAACGCACTGTGTATTCATCACCTATTACTTTGAGAAAAATCTCATGAACTAATCAATTCAACAATCAATCCGAGTATGTGTGATAATTATTTGTTTTCTTTAGTTAGGATTATTAAAGATCTTGATTTTTTCTTTTCTTCCACTTTAGTGATAATAACCGGACTTGTGTTAGAAGTCCTGTGGGTGTAATATGTCTTTCGGCCTGAATCCGAGAATCACTGTACAAGGGTTTGAGTAAAGTGGAACACTTGTGGCGGAGAATCGCTACAAGTAGGTGGTGTGGACGTAAACCTGGGGGTCAACCACGTTATATCGTTGCGTCACCTGTACTTGCTGTGTTTGTATTTCTTATCTTTTCTCATTTACTTTGCAACTCTGTTTTAATTTTTCTTTAATTTTTTAATTCCGCACAATCACCCTACCCCCCCCCCCCCCCCCCCCCCAATAGGGTGATTTACAAGTTCTATGTATTCAAGCCAAGATTCCTGTTATAACTACTACATGACTCCTAAATGTAAGCTCTGTAAACCGCCTCGATCCCAAACCAAAAAAAAGTGAAAAAAAAACAAGATTGACGTCTTGACTAAGAAAATAATAAATACTTTTTTTTGTCTTGATATTTAGCAAATGCTAAGTTCAAAAGTATTGAGTCAAAAGAGATAAATAATACTTTATGGATTCAGCTATATATAAAGAGTTTGAAATTCTTCATTTCCATAAATGTAAAAAGAATATACGTTTGGGTAGATTGCAGCTGACTGCTAATTTAGGCCGTCGACTATCATTTCCTCCATACCAAAGTCGGGAGAAAATAATAGTCAACTGTACCAATTTTAACCGACAGTCTATTGTTTAAGTGCAATCGACTGCAATTGTTGCAATCAACCACAACACTTCCCATACTAATTATTTCGGTGAATCCACTTTATATTATTTTCATAACTTTATTTCCAAAAGAATCAATTATATATTGATCTATCACAAATAAAGCATTAAATAATCAATTGATGCTCTCGTTTCTAGGGAACAATCACATTTCTTTCTTCTCGATGTATCTTTTACGATATTTGCGATCTTTCATATTTGCGGTATTCTTTTCATTTTGCTTTGATTATGAAGATCTTGAGATTTATTTGAATTTCATTCTATATTGGCATGTAAATGTCTTAGATAAAATTATTAGACACATGTGCATGTTTTGTACGTACCAAACATAGGGTCATCGGTTACCAAATTAAACATAGGGTAAATTGCATAAAACACTCATGATCTATACAGTCAACGTAGGAAACCCTCATGATCTATGAGTAAAAATAATAAACCTCATGTACTCGTTTTTGCAGTTGATCCTCCCAAAAAACCCTAATGTAGGTTGTGAAAAGACCAAAATGACCCATAAAGAGACATTAAAATATATTTTAAAAAATCCACCATCTCCACCTCTACCTTCACTCAACCCTAACCTCCACTTAGCCCCATATCCAACACCACCTCCACCTCCACCTCCAGTCAACCTTCGCTACCACCTCTACCTCCACCTCCACCTCCACCCAGCCCCAAATTCAGCAACAACTCCAGATTTCAACTTCATAACCAACAACAACTCCGGATCTAAACTCCAAACCTAAACCCAAATCTCCATCCCCGACCACCACCTCTGTAACACCCCGCAAAATTGGAAATGACAATTTTGCCCTTGTGCGTTACACACGTGTATTTGTAACGTATTTTCACTATACATTTTGATTGCCAACTATTTATGCATTTCCATATTGATTTTACCCTATTTTGAGTCATCAAAAATATCAAATTTCAATCTCTACATTTTACGTGTCTTTATGTGTTTTTGATGCACATGTCTCCACCGCTACGTACAATATTTTCTATGAGTTTAAATTATTTATTTTATGTATTTTAATCTATTTTATAAAACGGAAATTCATTTTCCTCCTATTTTGATTAAAATGCATTTTTCGATTTTCTGCACGTATAATGCACATATTTTCTACGTACGTGACAATTATGTCGTGGAATATATAAAATTAATAAATATATTTTTCTTATGTTATATTTTATTATCTTTAACATTTTTTTTTATAAAATCAAATTTCGTATTTTTATATTTTACGTGTGACGCACGTGTTTGTTGCGTGCATGTATTTTGTTTTCAAAATAAATTCTGGAGTGTGTTTAACACTCCTTGTAATTTCAAAGATAAAATATGATAGTAGATATATAATTTATATAATAAAACACAAAGAAAGCTATCAGGCGGCTCTCCTTCAATCCCAAAAAAAATCAAAGGTCCAGATCTAACCGCACAAAACATATTTTCCCCCCCAAAAATTTCCCTCCAAAACTCAAATTCAAATCTCTCACCCAAAACAACTCCTATATTTATTTAATTATCATTTTCTCTCTCTCTCTCCCTCCCTCTTCTATTCAAAAAATTAAGAAAATAAAAACTTTAAAAATTTTTACAAAATAAAAAATTTAAAAACTAAAAAAAATTTAAAAATTTAAAAACTTTAAAAATATTTCAAAAAAAATAAAAAAAATCATGTAATATGTTTTTTGTACTTCAATTAATTTACTGGACCTCCAAAACTATTTTATATAAACAAACAAGGTACACCGCTCCGAAGACGTGCCGTAGGCACATGTCAACGAGCAAACCTAGTGTATTAATATAATGAATATGAGTTGGCTGTATAATTCTTGTAAAAAAAATTCTTTGATAAAAAAATGAATGGTATGAAAAGAAGGGGGCCTACTACACTAAAAACACAACAGATGAAATGTGCACGGTGGCATGGAAAGAGAGAACAATAGAATCATGCTGTTGCTGCCTTGCTTGTAGGCTGACGTGGCATCTTTGTGTGGGGCCCAACCGAAGCATTTTCGAAAAAAAAGAGACTCCAGTGTGTACACGACAGATGGGAGAAGAGAGAGGTTGGGGTGTTTAGAAGAGGAAGAGATAGGAGTTGAGGGTTTTTATTTTATTTATTTTATTTTTTTATTTATTTAAAAAAAAAAATTTTTAGGAAAAGGTGGAATCTGACCACCCTATTTTATTAATGCAAAATTAACGATACAAACTCATAGTACTGAGCAGAAATAACCTACAGCCAGGAAATAGAACATACATGAAGCAACATGACCCGTACATACAACAAATCCCTCTAACAATCCTGGTGGGTGGGCTGATAAACAAGTTCGGACCAGCAAAATCGAATATACGTCAGTTTAGCTTCGTACACGGCCTCCACGGCACATGCACACCTACCTGAAGCTAGTCTGGTAGGATTGTATCATCCGCCGCGCTCTGCCTTCTCCTCGCTGGGGGGACCCCCTCTTTGGGCTCAAGCTCAGCAGGCCGAGTTTTGACAACCGCCGAGAACACTCAACTCGCTGGGGGGACCCCATCTTTGGGCCCAAGCCCCGCGGTCGTAGTTTGACAACCGCCAAGCACACCTTACACCTCCAATCATCTCACAATCTTGCAATTATCACACCCTCACCCAAAAACCGTAGTCAAGGAGATAGCCGTGGAGAGGATATCTTCACCTCTCTCATGCCCTTGCTCTCTCCAGTGATTTCTCACAAATACAGTCCAACACCAACAAAAAGTAGTAAGGAGCAACATCTTCGCTCACCCACTCTCTCACACTCTCTCTAAAAAAGAAAACAAAAATAAGACCCAGCTGATTGAAGTATCACCTTCTCCTCTCGCCACATGGGCGATGGCGTTGGGCATCAACTTTCATTATGAGGGCGTAGTGGTGGTGGTGACTCGTCGACTGTGGTCATAGGTGAAACAAACTGAGTGCACTCCCCGCCCCACTAGATCATCTATCTTTGTCTCTGCCATCCTCACAAACTCCGAATACTTCGCTGACTACACCAATCCTGGAAGCCCAAATCATGGCTGCAGATCACCGTAATCGGTCCCGAGAGCGTGGACATGGTGGTGGCGGTGAAGAAAACGGCCAGGGGCGTCTATGGCGGCGATACTGGCGCCCCACCCGATGACGATGCGAAGGGAACTGAAAAGCGGAGAAGTCGCGAGTTCCCCATCGTGGGATCTCACGTCTCCAACCGGCAGCTTCTTCCGCGAAACTTTGCGACTTCGAGGAGTGACGGAATCGAGCGATCTTGGCTTCGAGGGGCGGTGGGAACATTGCAGACATGGGGCTCCATCGACGCGAACCATGGAGCTCCGTCGACGCGAAGGGCGTGCCATCGTCGTCGTGGAGCGAATGGGGTGGTCGCAGACATTGTTGAACAGATCTGGTCGCAGAAGCCCCAAAACCGAACGGCATCGTGGGGGCTCTGCACTGGTGGAGGAGGCGCGTCGACGGCGGCTCACTAGGAGGCGCGACGAGACGATCTCCTTGATCTGGGTCGGCGACGGGAAAGACGCACAAACCCAAGATCTCGCCCGAACCCTAGCCGGGAAGCTCGACGGGGAGAAGAAGGGAAGGGGTTACAACGGGAGAGGAGCACCGGGGCGGCGACGATGAACCCTAGCCGCCGCCCCCACACAGATCTAGGGTTTGCTCTTTTTTGAGGGGTTTTTTGGGGATAGTTTCTCTCTCTGAATTTTTTAATTAATCATTGAAGAATTGGAAATGTGAAAGGTTGGGGGTTTTTGGAATTAAGAAAATGAAAGGATTGAAAATTAAATTGAGTGATTTATTATGTGTGTAATTTTGCACATTGAACCCTAGCATTGTCCTATAAATACCACCCCCTTCTTTTCTTATTTCACACACCAAAAAAATAAATTAAATAAGAGAAAGAAAAAGAAAAGTGTAGAGTGTTCTCGATTTGGAGGAGTTTTTGCTTGGAGTCTTGTTAGGAGAGGAAGGAGTTGCTTTTGAGCTAGAAGTGGAGTTCCATCTTTC
This sequence comes from Hemerocallis citrina, assembly GCA_017893485.1. Taxonomy (NCBI): domain Eukaryota; kingdom Viridiplantae; phylum Streptophyta; class Magnoliopsida; order Asparagales; family Asphodelaceae; genus Hemerocallis; species Hemerocallis citrina. Next base: position 126,472,133 of record CM030367.1, read on the forward strand.
TTTTCATTGTTCAAACTTCAATTGAGGAGGGTGATCTTATGCTTTCTAATTGTAGAGATTGCATGCTTAATGAGTAGTATAAATTTGATGTGATAATTAGAAGGTAAATTCATGCTTTTATGTATGCCAAATTGTAGAAATGTTACTATTGTTTAAGAAACAAAGTATTGTCATGTTGCTTGGAAATGAGAACAAAAAGTAAGGAGTAATTGTCATTTGTATGTTAATTTACAAATATAGAAACTAGTAACTGTGAAAATATTTGAAGAGATTTTATTATGGTTAAAAAGGAGTTTTTGTAAAGTAAAGTGGGTTGATAGTGAATGTAATAATAGTATAATTTGGAATTCTGTATAATGTATTTTCATAGTATTTTGTTGTGAACATATAATGCCATTCTACGTATTTTGCCATTCTTCAAATAAAAACTTTATTAGAAGTAGTTAAAAGGAAACATTAAGGAGCAAAATAATTAGCCAGTGGAATAAAAGCTATTATTTCAATGAAAGTCGTATAATGTCATTTGTATAAGTTGAAAAATACTAGGATTAAATTGAATTGTTACACATGGAATTGTTACCATGCTAATTGATATGGGTCAGATGACGTGGCCCTTCCTGGGCCACGGGATCCCCTCAAAATGCGCGCGCCTCCAGATCATTCAGATCTACCACGTCACCACTGGAAAACCGTCTGGGCCTCCGTCACGTCAGCCCGGAAACCGCCCGGGCCCTTGCCACGTCAGCCCTATACCGCCTGGGTTTCCACCGCTTCAACCCCACAGGCAACCGGGTCCAGACCCGGCCCCAAACGGGTCCAGACCTGGTTGGGTTCTCCTATAAATATCAGATCCCTACCCCTTGATTCAGGTAATCGATCTTTTCCCACTCAAATCCTAGTTACTGTTACTCTCTCTCAGTAGCTAACTAGATCGTCGGAGGGTCTGCCACCGGGACCAGCCCCGGTGTTCCCAGACCGTCTGCAGGTACACGAGACCACGGATCCGAGCCCCCCGATCCGAGCCGAGCATCCAGCCTCCACCTCACTACCACCTACTTCCGCACAGTTCGCCCGGCCGAGGGCCGTCTGCATAGGAGTTTTCTCCCTCAATACAAATCGAGTAAGAACTCACACCTGGTGCATCCACACGCCTCTCAAAAACAAACTGCATCAGGTTGGTGCCATTTGTGGGAACTTCTATTGCAGATGCCGTTCCAAGCTCAGCCATCAACGGTACCCCGTCAACCAGAGCTCACATGGCTCCCAAAGCCACGAGAGTTGTCACCTCAGCACGTCGGCAGGACGTGCCTTCACAGGGCATCAGCCAACAATCCGGGGGTTAGTCACAGACTCCAAAAGGGTGCCTCCCGTCCGATCCAACCCGACCTGCGAGGGGTAATTCAGAATCGACAGGCTAGCCGCAGCAAGGGAGGGGCCGCTTCCAACTCGGCCCCGAACCATCCAAAGCCTCTGTCCCAAGGACGGCGACCGGCGCTCAGCTGTGTCGGACGGTAACCTCCGGCTCAACCAAACCGGGACGAGCGAGCCCCGGTCACTCACCAGGAGTTCCAGGACTTCCGGAAGGAAATCATGGGGCCCATCCGAAGGATCCCCATCAATGAGAACGTCCGCCGCTCTCACACACGGTCGGATGCCGAGGCCAGCGTGTATCGCCCCTCAACAATCCCACTGGAGTATGATGACGACATTTTGAAGAGTCTCCAAGATATGGAGGATTGCCTCGACCACTTTGGCGACGGCGGCCCAAGGACGGCTCAGGGGTATAGGCCTGTCCGACCTCCTTTCTCCGCCCTCATCCTGCAGGCGGAGATACCCCGAAATTTCCGTCCACCTCAATTCGAGACCTATGAAGGTGAGGGCGATCCTACTAATCACATGGAGGGCTTCAAAACCCTCATGATGATTCACAGCGCATCGGATCCCCTCCTGTGCCGAGCCTTCCCCGCCACCCTCCGAGGTCCGGCTCGGGAATGGTTCTCCAAGCTCACCCCCGGCTCAATCTATTCTTTCAACCAGCTATAGGGCAACTTCCTCTCCCACTTCGTAACCAGCCGAAAGGCCGAAAGAACAAGTGCGTCCCTACTTGGCCTCCGGCAGAAGGAAGGGGAGTCACTCCGGGTGTTCGTCCGAAGGTTCACAGCCGAGGCAAGGTCGGTCTCCTCCCTCGACCCTGGGGTTGCCTTGGCAGCCTTCCGGCACAACTTCCGACACGGACAGCTGAAGGCCTCCCTGGTAAAGAAGCCCCCGATAGACTTCCCTGACCTCTTCAACCGGGTCGAAAAGTACATCCGAGCCGAAGAGGCCCTGAATCCAGAGGACCAGAAAGAAGTTTCCAGGAAGGGGAAGCGCAAGGCCGACGAGGTCGAGCCGGCAAAGAAAGCTCCGAGAGACGGGGGCGCCGCGAAGAAGGTTCCGCCGATCCCCCGCTTCGAGAGGTACACTCCGCTGACGCAGAACGTGTCGACAATCCTCTTAGCGATTGAAGACAGCGACCTCGTGCAGTACCCCCCTCAACCATCCAACAACACCAGCAAGAAGAGGGATCAGCGGTTTTACTGCCGCTTCCACCGGGATAACGGGCACGACACAGATTGTTGCCGTGTCCTGAAGGACGAAATCGAGGCCCTCATTCAACGAGGGTACCTTCGGGAATTCAAAAGAGAAGGTGTAGAACCCCATATTTTCAAATATTATTTTTATATTTGAAAATTGATTTCAATTTATTTTGGGGATTTAATGAGTATTTTCAGAAAATTTATCTTTTGTACACGTGCAAAACACGTGAAAATGCTTTCATGAGAAGTGTGAAAATTTAGTTTTCTTTATGAAAAATCTTTATTTATTATTCGAGATTTATTTAGTATTTTTCCAGATTTTTCTGCAATTTATTGGAGCTATTTGCAATTTTTGAGAAAAGAAGGACCTTTTTGTAAATTTGACATTTTTGGGGATTTAAATGCAAAATACAATTTCTGGACGTTTTGAACAGCACAAATTGAGATTTAGAATGTATACTTTCTTATGAATCAAAATTTAAATGAGTTTTGAGGGAATTTCCAAAGAATGATCTATACATGCAAATTATATTTTGGGAAGGGTTGTTTTGCAAAGTTGCGGGTAAAACCCTAATAATCAACCCGGCATATTTAAGGGATTTTTCTCAGCCGTCATTACTGATAATACACAGAATTTTGGAGATCTTTTGGGTGGAGCAAGAGCTTTTTGGATCTAGCAAAAGAGGATTTCTTTGTGGACTATTCTCAAATTCTAAGGTGAGTAATATAAAAATTTGTTTGTTGTTTGATGTATGTCTGTTGTTTGATTTGATATCATGCATGGAAGAAATTTGTCTTGTGGTCGATTCATGTGTGCAAATATCATGATGTAATGATTGGTTGTGGTGAACAATTTAGATCTCGTAATGTGATGTGAATCATGTGAATAAATGTGGATGAAATAGTAGATCTTTAACATTTAAATTGTTTGCTAAAAACATGTTGAGATTTGTGCATGAACACCTGGACATTAGAATTATAAATCAGATCCTTATTGATTTTGTGAGAGAGACTTAGATCTTGTAAAACCCTAACAAAAGGATTTGTGATTTAGAATATGAGAATTTAGATCTTGACATATCGATGTTTTGAGTAATTTATACATATACCTGATGAAACTTCGTTAAGATTTATTATTTTCCTGAGTACGAACTATTTCCATAATAGTGATCATTAGAAAGCTTCAGAAATTGATTTTGTAATCAGACATGATTTTGGAAAATCTGTAGGCCGACAGTCGACTGGCCTACGGTGCAGTCGACTGGTACGAGCCTGATACTTTATTTGAATTTGTTGAAAAAGTTGCTCTGGACAGTCGACCTAGCCCCTAGGCAGTCGACTGGTCCACTGTAGAAGTTATTTTGTAAGAATTATTTGTCCTTCTGGACAGTCGACCTATAACCCAGTTAAGTCGACTTAAACACTTAGAATATTTTTGAGAGGATTACTGGAATTTTCCTCGGGTAAGTCGACTGACCCTCTTGTAAGTCGACTGATACAAGACTTAGTATATTTTTGTCAAATCTTGAATTTGGTCCTCTGGACAGTCGACTTATCTCAGTACGAGTCGACTGGTACTGAAGGATATTTGTAAACTTCAGTGTTAATTCGAATGATTAGTTTCTATATATATTGGTTATTCAGTTCAGTATATAATTAAGCAATTGACCTTGAGATATTCAGTAGAGTATGTCATTGAGACATTTAGTTAAGCCACTTTGTTTAGTGGGACTTTAGTTTAGACTTTTGAGTTTGTCTTTAGAGGCGTATGACCCTAGTATACCGGTGTTGAGTTATTTGTTGAGGCCCATTGTGGCATTTCAGTTATTTAAATTTGAATTTAGGCCGATAGGGTACATCACTTTAGGAGATTCGTTAAGCAATCATTTACCCAAATTATAAGGACAGGCACTAGTGGTGATATGATGAACGGGAACATGGGTCACGAATCTCAGTATGGCTTTGGGTGTGGGATTTAATCTCCGGAATTATCACAGTAGATTATTAGTGGTGTGGGATATGTCTCCGGAATTATCACAGTCTTGTGGTGTGGGACAATCTCCGGAAATATCACGGTAACTACTTGTGGTGTGGGATTGATCTCCGGAATTATCGGAGTCGAGGTGAAGCACATGTGGTATATTGTGGTGACGTGTCAATGTTTCGGTGTGGGATGATCTCCGGAATTATTCAAGTGAAATATCTTGGGTGTGGGATTCATCTCCGGAATTATCGGGCATGTGATACTATCCATGGTTTATCTTTATCTCGTAGTAGTCATCGTGTTAGGATTAGTTCATAACGTGGGGATTGAACCCTATGAAGTGAAGACGTTAAGGACTTGCACCGAACCTATGTAGAATGGGATGCATAGACTTCGACAAGTACGCATTAGAGAGTCTGCATTCAGAATTTGTGTTTTCTTGGCTTGGTTTTATGCATGTGGTTTCTTGTTTTCTACACATGGCACTTAGCTTAGTATCACTTGATGTTTTATGTTACCTTCCATTTCGTACTTTCCATATTCCTTTAGTACTTGTTGTTTAAGAATTTATGAGGTATGAGCTTTATGTTGTTGTTTGTTCATTTTTATATTTCTCACACCATTTATGGCTGACCCCTTTAGTTTGGGGGTTAGGGATCATCTCTAGCCTCACATGTTGCAGGTAGATGCTTTGAGTTGGAGATGGAATGCTTAAGTTGGTTTGAGAATTAATTGACATATAAGAGATTGTGTAAATTTGTAATATCAGTTTTTGAGATAAATTAGTGTTGTAAATGAAGAGAATATTGAGTTTAGTTATTTTGAGTTCCGCTGTGCATTGTAAAAGGTTTGTTGAGATAAATGTTGAAAAATTTAGTGGTGTTGTTGATGTTTAATATTATGTTGAAGTGGATCACTGGGAATGTGCCACGAAATTTCTATGTTATTAATCTGGAAATTCGGGGCGCTACAGAAGGCGTCCGGGAACAAAGGGATACCAGAAACAGGAGGGATTCCCCTCCTCCTCGAGCACCCTGACAATGCCCCGAGCGGGATCCGGAGCCCAAGGAGCCCGAGGGTCAGGCAATCTTGCATTACATCCACGGAGGGCCCATGGGAGGAGAATCCAACACTTCCCGCAAGGCATTCATTCGAGATGTCAACACCGTCCAAGGCCCTCTCTCCCCCCAGGTCCAACGACTTCCATTCTCCTTCTCAGGGGAGGATCTGGAGGGAGTCCGACTCCCTCATTGTGATGCACTCGTCATCACCCTTTGCATGGCGAACTTCGAGGCCCGGCGAATCCTTGTGGACATTGGGAGCTCGGTCAACATCTTGTTCCTGGAGGCATTCGAGAACTTGAAGCTCTCCCGTGAAAAGCTAAAGCCAGCCAGATATACCTTGCACGGATTTTCTGGCATTCCGGTGATAATAGAAGGGATCGTCACCCTAGATGTCACGGCGGGTACTGCCCCGAACAGAAGAACCGAGTCCATGGACTTCATGGTTGTGAATGTCAAGGCAGCCTACAACGTCATACTCGGCCGTCCTGGGCTCTGCTCCCTCCAGGCGGTTTCCTCGACCTACCACTAGAAAATGAAGTTCCCTACTAACACTGGTGTTGGAGTTGTCCGAGGAAATCAAGAAGCAGCCTGTTCGTGCTACATGACGGCAATCGGGAGCAGTGTATTTCCCCTCGATGCCGTCGAGCTGGAGCCCGAAAGAACCCAGCTAGAACTAGAGCCGGCGGACGAGCTAGAAGATATCTCGTTCAAGACAGGGGATGCGTCGAAGCACTTTCGAGTAAGCAGCTCCCTCGTGCCCGACCTCAAGAACGCCCTGATTGGCTGCATTCGCCGCAATGTCGATCTCTTCGCCTGGAAGCCCTCTGACATGCCTGGGATCTCCGAGGATCTCATCATGCACAAACTCAGCGTGATTCCCGGGTCGAAACTCGTTGTCCAAAAGCAGCACAAGTTCGCTCCGGAGCGACAGCAGGCAGTAAACGCGGAAGTGGACAAGCTCTTGTCCGCGCGTTTCGTACAAGAGGTCAACTATCCTGAGTGGCTGGCAAACGTCGTCATGGTCAAGAAGGCGAGCAGGAGTTGGAAGATCTGCATAGATTTCACCGACCTCAACAAGGCATGCCCCAAGGATTCGTTCCCTCTCCCCAGCATTGATGCCCTGATCGATGCCACCTAGGGCCACGAGCTTGATGAACCCAATATTATTCACATTTAGGAGCAATAATCTTAGTGCAATTAGACATTTAAATGCTCTTTATGTGTTATTTTACTCTTCTTTTCTTCTTTTCCATAGGAAACATCCAAAAGCAGCAAAACGAAGCAGATTCCAGACTAATATAGACTGAGAGGATGATAGACAGAAACTACAGGGCAACAGTCGACTGATTCTTCCAACAGTCAACCGGACAGAAAGGTTGAAGCTGCTCGGCACAGTCGACTGCTTCCCAAGCCAGTCGACTGGTCTTCGGCGGAGTCAGAAGATAAGAACAGATGAAGATGCATCCTCATCCAAACCCAGGACGTCTGCGTGTAACAACTCGTCATTAATTAAGAAGGTGGACTCAGACTTATGCGTTAAAAGATAAGAAATCAGGAACTCTGCAGAAAAGGAAGGAAAGAAGAAATGAAAAAGAAATAAAAACGCAGATCAAATAGGGAAGGAAATAAATGAAAGAAGAGGACTTTTCTGGAAAAAGTGCAAACCCTGACTCTCTTCCCTTGATCTATAAATATCAACCAGGAGGCATTGAACCAGAGAGGCCGGATCCATCAACAGCAAGCTTCAAGACACAGGCATCAAAGAAAGAGAAGAACAAGTCGACTGCTGATTGGGCTTAATTTCAACATCATACAAATCAGTGTTCTTCTGTTTCTCCTTTACTTTTTATTCTTATTGTAGAGTCATGAATTCTGTGTTATTAATCAATAAAGGTTGTATTATGTGCAACTAATTTCATAGTTGGGTAGATTGAAACCGTAGTCATGTAATGCTTATATTCTTCTGAATGCTACTCTATTGCTTATTGATTAAACCTGATTGTATTGGTATAGATTTATAATAATCAAATTTGTTCAGAAGTTCTAAGAGCAGTCGACTGAGATTGTATTGGTACAGAACCTGAGTTTATCAAGTTTGCGTATTATAAAACTGAATCTGTTATATGAGTATAGAGATGACCCGTATCTCGTGCCTATAGCTTGTAACACAGGAATCTTTAGGGGTTTTTGGTTTAATCAACTTGAGGGATCTAGATCTGATACCAATTTCTAGAACTTTGAGTGGTTGTTCGTTTCCAATGTTCCTATGCTTCCTTTGAGTGCAACTTAGTAGATACCATGCTAAATACTTAAGGAAAGAAACGAATTAGAGTAGATACCATGCCTAATTCTTGGCCTAGGGAAACATTAACTTTAAGGAGTAGATACCATGCCCTTAAAGGAACAAACATGAGTGATCAGAGTGGTGACTTAGCATTCTTGACTACAGGTGGAAATCAACGCCCAACCACTTTAATAGATATTCGTGACTCAAATTGTGATGCTATTTAATTTAGATTTTTATCCTTTCATTTCCTTAGACTTCTAGAACAACACTTTAAGATTCTTATTTCTATTTTATTGGTTAGTAAGTTAATTTCTGCAATCTCTGTGGGATCGACCCTTGCTCGTCACTATGCTTCTATAAACGATTCGTACACTTGCGAGGTTTTAATTTGTGTCTAGTTTATCTATTTATTTAGGTAGCTGGATTTCACAACAGAGCTCCTATCCTTCATGGATGCCTTCTGGGCTATAACCGGATCCGGATGTTTCCTCCGGACATCGCCAAGACGTCCTTCGTCACAGACTGGGGACTGTACTACTACCGGGTTATGCTCTTCGGGCTGAAGAACGCCGGTGCCACCTACCAGAGGCTCGTCAACCGAGTCTTCAAAGATCAAATCGGATGTAACATGGAGGTATACGTCGACGACATGCTCGTCAAAAGTCAGCGAGGACAGGACCACATCGCCGATCTGGAAGAGGCCTTTGGGGTCCTTCGAACCCACAACATGAGGCTCAACCCGGCGAAGTGTGCCTTCGGCGTCTCCTCGGAAAAGTTCTTAGGGTTCATCGTCAGCCAGCGCGGCATCGAGGCGAACCCCGAAAAGATCCAAGCCATAATAGACATGGCCCCTCCCAGAAACATCAAAGAAATCCAGAGGCTAACGGGGAGACTGGCGGCCATCGGCCATTTCCTCTCCAAGTCTGGAGAGAAGTCCCTTCCGTTCTTCAAGGCGTTGCGCGGCACCGGAGGGTTCGAGTGGGGTACTCAGCAGTAAGAGGCCTTCGCCCAGTTAAAGGAGTACTTCGCCAATCCTCCTATCCTCAGCAAGCCCGAACCAGGCGAGCCATTCTGGCTCTACCTCTCGGCATTAGAGAACGTGCTTAGCACCGTCCTCGTTCGAGAAGAGGGAGGGGTCCAAAAGCCCCTGTACTATGTAAGCAAGGTCCTGCTCGACGCCGAGACCAGATATTCCAGGATGGAGAAAGTAGCATACGCCTTGGTCATGGCCGCGCGAAAGCTCCGTCCATATTTTCAGGCACATTCGGTCCAGGTACTCATGGATCAACCCCTAAAGGCGGTGCTCTATAAACCCGAGAGCTCGGGGCGACTAGTCAAGTGGTCAATCGAGCTCAGTCAGTACAACATCGGCTACCAGCCAAGAACGGCCATCAAAAGGCAGGCCCTCGCCGAGTTCATCACGGAATGCACCATCTCCGAGCAACCCACAAGCCAGGAAGTCGACCAGACGTGGGAAGTTTACGTCGATGGCTCCTCTAGCGAAGCGGGAAGTGGTGCGGGAATCATTCTTAGGGGTCCAGATGGTTTCCTCCTCCAATACTACCTCCGCCTCAACTTCCCGGCCTCTAACAACAAGGCTGAATACGAGGCCATGATCGCCGGGCTCAACCTGGCTCATCAGGCCGGTGCTAGATAGATCATGGCCTTTAGCGACTCTCAGCTACTGGTCAACCAGATCACCGGGGAGTACGAGGCTCGTGACGGTCGGATGATCAAGTACTTGGCCGTGGTCCAATGCCTACTAACGTCCTTTGACGAATCGGCTGTCTTGAGGATCCCCCGGAAGCTGAACGCCCAGGTCGACACCCTGTCAAAGTTGGCTTCCTCATCCTTTGAAGGCCTCGATTGCACGGTCCTGATTGAAGTCCTGTTGAAGCCAAGTACAGACTTCCCGGAGGTTCTGTGCGTTGAAGACGGAGCCCCTCCCAACGACTGGACCACTCTTATCAAGAAATTTCTAGTCAAGGGAAAGCTCCCCGAAGACTGGGCTGAAGCAAGGCAGGTCAGGGTCCGATCAGAAAGATTCGCGGTAATCAATGCCACCCTCTTCAAAAGGTCCTACACCACAACGGATGGCAGACCCTACCTCCGTTGCCTGACCCCCGACAAAGCAAAGTACGCCCTCAAAGAGCTGCACGAGGGGATCGGCAGATGCCACATGGGAAGCCGTTCGCTAGTGCGGAAGGTATTAAATCACGGGTACTACTGGCCCACTATGCTGCAAGACGCCCTCGCCCTGGTGAAGAAGTGCGACTCCTGTCAACGGTTCTCCCCCGTGAAAAGGGCTCCTCAAGCAAACCTCCGGTCAATGGCCAGTCCGACCCCCTTTGCAATGTAGGGGATGTATTTGGTGGGCCCATTTCCAAAAACAACGGGCCAACGAAAGTTCCTCATTGTGGCGATCGACTACTTCACTAAGTGGATCGAGGCTGAGCCATTAGCAACGATCACCGAGTGAAAGACCCAGCAGTTTTTCTGGAAACACATCGTCTGTCAGTTCGGAATTCCGCAGGTGCTCATTACAGACAATGGGACTCAATTTGTAGGTAAGCATTTCTGCAAGTTCTGTGAAGATCTCGGGATCCAGCAGCGCTTCTCCTCAGTATGCCACCCCCAGTCCAACGGTCAGGCCGAGAACGCGAACCGCCAAATCCTCGATGGCCTCAAGAAACGACTCGATAACTCTTCTAAGGGGTTATGGGTCGACGAGTTGCCAAGCGTTCTCTGGGCCCTCCGGACAACAAAGAGAATCCCCACGGGAGAATCCCCTTTCAACCTGACATACGGTGTGGAGGCCGTCATCCCCTTAGAGATCGGGATCCCTTCACCCCGAATCATGGCTTTCAACGAGGCAGCTAACTCCAAACAGCTGCGAGCCAACCTGGACCTCATAGACGAGGTCAGGGAGAAGTTCGCCATTAGAAGAAGCATCTACCAACAAAGGATTGAGAAGTTCTACAACAAGAAGGTGCGTCCCACCGACATCAAACTCAGAGACCTTGTTCTTCGAAAACTGGCGGTATCCAATCCCCGCCAGAAACAGAAATTAGCCCCAAACTGGGAGGGCCCTTACAGAGTATCGGAGGTCATGGGCCTAGGGACGTACCGCCTGACCAACCCAGAGGGCAAGGCCATCAAGATGCCCTGGAATGCGGAGCACCTCATCAAATTTCTAAGAGGAGATTAGCCTCCCTCATGTAAATTATGATTAATGTAGTCGGTACTTCGTGCCTTATTTTTTGTAAAAATTCAGTATGATGTAAATATGTCAGCTTTCTTAAAACAAGTTTGTGGCTTCGTATTTTGTTCTTAATAAAAGAAGTCTCGAGCTCGGCGCTCGGATAGAATCGCAAGGCAGAAAAGCTTTTCTTACAAGCTTAGGGCTCGGCGCTCAGATAGCACCGCAAGCCAGAAAAGCTTCTCTTACAAGCTTGGGACTCAGCACTTGGATAGCATTGCGAGCCAGAAAAGCTTCTCTTACAAGCTTGGGGCTCGGCGCTCGGATAGCACCGCGAGCTAGAAAAGCTTCTCTTACAAGCTTGGGGCTTGGCGCTCGGATAGTATCGCGAGGCAGAAAGCTTCTCTTACAAGCTTGGGGCCCGGTGCTCGGATAGCATCGCGAGCCAGAAAAACTTTTCTTACAAGCTTAGGGCTCGGAGCTCGGATAGCATCGCGAGCCAGAAAAGCTTCTCTTACACATCTCTCCTGAGAACAAGTGCGGGAGCTCGGTGTCAACCTCGAGCAAGGTGGAGGCTTTCTCCCAAAGCACCCCGACCTTAATGCTCGGCGACGACCCGTGGCTACGCCCGTTACTGGCTTTCTCCCCGGTGTAGGGGCTCGGCACCTGTCCCTCGCATGGTTTGGGCTTCTTCAAGCCCATCAACCTATGCACGAGGCGACCACCGCCAGCTACACCCGTGCCGTCTCTCCTGAGAATAAGTGCGGGAGCTTGGCGTCGACCTCGAGCAGGGCGGAGGCTTTCTCCCAAAGCACCCCGACCTTAACGCTCGGCGACGACCCGTGGCTATGCCCGTTACTGGCTTTCTCCACGGTATGGGTGCTCGGCACCTGTCCCTCGCATGGTTTGGGCTTCTTCAAGCCCATCAACCTATGCACGAGGCGACCACCGCCAGCTACACCTGTGCCGTCTCTCCTGAGAACAAGTACGGGAGCTCGACGTCGACCTCGAGCAAGGCGGAGGCTTTCTCCAAAGCACCCCGACCTTAACGCTCGGCGACGACCCGTGGCTACGCCCGTTACTAGCTTTCTCCACGGTGTGGGGGCTCGGCACCTATCCCTCATATGGTTTGGGCTTCTTCAAGCCCATCAACCTATGCGCGAGGCGACCACTGCCAGCTACACCTGTGCCGTCTCCCCAAGAACAAATGGTGTCTTGTCGTTAAAACCAGAGCAAGGCCGCGGCTTTCTTCGAAGCCGCTCGACCAATACGCTCAGCTACGACCTACAACCATTTCTGTTTCAACAAAATTTTTATTAAGTTTTAGAGCGTCCGCCCTCGGCAGATGCCCTGAGCTTCGAGTCGGTTGTTTGAACCTCCTCTCGCCCGCGAACAACCCAGGGTTTTACTGCTTTCACAAGCCCAAACCCCGAACTATTCGAGGACGGTAGGAGGGCCACCGACCCTCGGCTCTCTTCACTCCGAGACCATTCGTTGACCCTCCTCTCGCCCGCGAACAACCCAGGGTTTACGGCTCTTTACGAGCCTAAAACCCCGAATTGTTCGAGGACGACAGGAACGCCACCAACCTCGATTCTCACCGAGCCTCCGAACCGATCAGTCGGCCCACCACTCACCAACGAAACCCCCGGGGTCCTCTGGCCCTCAAGGCCCGAACCCCTAATTGTTCGAGGGTGATTGGTGTGCCTCCAATCCGGAGACCTCAGAAAAATATTATGTTCGGGGCGCCCGCCCTCGGCAGGCACCTAAAGTCAAGCGACTGATCTGCCACTCACTCCTTAACAACCAGCTTGGAGGGAGTGGGGATTATATAGCCCCCTGAGGGGTGCAATTATTGCGTCTGGGAATGCGAAACGGCAGAAGGCAAAACGTTGCCATAAATGTTCATGGGAATGCGAAACGTCGCCATTAATGACTTATCGACAGGCGATACGCCACTGCATATGCGCCTGTTGCACCAAGTCACCTCGGCGGCGACCCTTCGCAACAAGCGCGGAAACCACCTTCGGCGACCGAGACAATGAAAGTTCAGAAAATCAAATGTTCTTATTATTACTCATTGCTTACAACTCAATGAAAGTCGGTACAAATACAACGAACAACTTGCTGATCACTCACACTCGGCTTGAAAACTCAAACTCGGCACTTCGTTCGGGGCTCCTCTCACGCTCAGCCGGACCGACCTAGGTAGAGACTCCTGCCACCGAGCTTCCTGCGTCATCTAGCTGGGCTACTTCAAATAAAATCATCAGAGACCGCCCCGGCGTAGAGTTGCTTGCCTCCTCGATCAGACCCGCGACCAACACTAACTTCAGCCTTTGAATCTCCAGCTCTTTCTCAACCACAACCTTGCGAAGGAAAGACTCCGAAGCCGATCGCCCGCTCGAGGCATCCGAGATGGACCAGTCTGTCTCGATTACCCACCAGTCCCGGTCGGCTATAGCTTTCTTCAGACGAGCCACCTCCAGACTAAGCTCCCTAGACTTATTCGTGAAGTAATTTATAGCAGCCACTCGATCACGAGCCTATTTTCGGTGGCGAGCCAGAGCATCTTCCAATGCCTCCTTCCCTGCTCGGACCCGGGATACCTTGGCAGAAACCGGGCCGGCTCCGAAGGTCTCATGCGTCTATCCAAGGACAAGAAACAAACAATCACAAGAAAAGCAAGAAAAATGCACAAGTCACAAAGCCTCGACCCAAAAATGTATATTTCGTTTCTTTCAAAAAATTGATACAAAAGTTGCGGTGGCCAGTCCGCTCGAGGCATTTACATCAAAAACAAAAAGAAAGAACTAGTCTATTCTTGAGGGGAGGTGGCACCTCGTCTTCGGCCTGGACGCCCCCCGTTTCGTCGCCCCCCCGGGTCAGCGGAAGGTTCGCCTCCCAACCATAGTAGAGGTGGTCCACACGCTACTCTGGGTAGATCTGCTTGAAGTGCACCTTGGCCTACTCATACGCCTCGTCCTGGGCTATAATCAGGGCTTCTGCCGAAGCCGTCTCCATCCTCTTCAGGGCCTTCCGCCCCTTCTCCGCCTCCTCCTCGATCCTCTCCTTGAGACGATCCACGTCCGCCGTATGGATGTCGCAAAGCGAGGCCATCTGGGCCTCGTGGACGGCAACCATGCTCTGAGCCTTCTACGGATCGTCGGTCGCCTTATTCAGCTCGCTGAGGTACTTCTCCGCGTTCCTCCTCTCTATGTAAATCTCCATCTCCAAGCACTTTTGAAACTGCTAACCGTGGAGCATCGCCTGTCCGAGGGAGAAAAGATCAGAAAAATTCCAGCAAGTTCAAAACCAGGGAAAAATGTGCCGAACTAACTCACCGAAATATGCACCTGGGACCAGCGCATGAAGGCCTACTCGGCCGTCTATGATGCCAACGCCATGTAGTCACGCTCGGTGTCGGCCTTCGTGACGAACTCGACCGCCACAGGTCCGTCGAGCAGACTGTCCCCCTGCACGATCGACCAATCGGGGGTGATGGGCCGCAGTCCCTGTTGGCCCACCATCTGCTCGGCGGTGGGGCGTGGCGGGGGAAGCCTCTTTCCCGGGGCATCAACAGTTTTGTCCGAACTACCCCCTGCATCTCGGGGCGCCCTCGGCTTGGGGGGGTGGTGATGCTTCTTGGCCTTCTTTGCTTGAGAAGGCTCCTCGGCTACCGGGGCCGGCCCCTTGGCGGACCCCCGGCCTGAGCGGCCAGCTTCTCCTGCTCCGCCTTCTTCTTCTTCTACATATTCGCCCTCGCCTTTGCGGCAACAGCCAACAAGGCTCGCCTATCGTCCACCTGCTCGGAAGTCATCTCTGCAAGAATGAAAAAAGAGGCTAAAGTTAACACGAAGGCAGAAAGATGAAAAATTCAGAACGAAACATACTAGGGTCGACCGGGCTCAGTCCGGCCCGGGCGAGGTGTAGCTCGGTCACTCGAGGCCACGCAATACTGTGCCCCCCTACAATCTTCTCCACTCTCTTCCACTCCTTTGCTGTCAAGTCGCTTCGCTTCGGAGGTTTATGGTACGACTTGAAGAAACTCCACTGGGTCGGTATTCCCCAAGCGTTCTCACTCCTCACCACAAAATACGTCTCTTTCCACCCTTTGATGGAATCCGGATGGCCGTGCATGATCTTCTTGTGCAGCCTGGGTGAGAAGTAGAAAATCCCTTCCTGATCTCTGAGCAAACTGATCCCTAGGATGGCTCGAAAGTACGTCAACCTCGGCTTCACCCCCTTCTCTTGGCACCTCAGAATAAAACAGATCAAGTGCTTCCAGGAGTTCGGGCCGTACTGCATGGGGCATAGCTTCGCCCAATTCAAGACCCTCTTAACAAAGGGATGCAGAGGCAGCCTCAGGCCCGAGACAAAGGCGTCCTCAGGAAACATACAATAGCCCGGCGCCAGGACCGTGGTGGGCCGAATGCCGGGGCTCGGGATGAAGACTTCGAACTCCTGCAGGATGAAATAAGAGGCCCTCAAAATGTGGAGATAGTCTGCCCTCAAGATGCACGGGATGCTGTCCATCCGAATCTTCACTCGGCTCTCTTCACCTGGCACGGGAGGGATGGGGTCGATGTCCTTGATATTATCAGGATACGTTTGGATTGACCCCGGATTTTTGAAGGAGACTCGGGGGAACATGAGCCCCGACCTGGGTGCATATTCATCCTACGGAGGAGGACTGTCTGGGATAGTTAGCTTCCGCTTCTTCCGGTGAGGACGAGCCTTCCTCTCAGGAGACGGTGTCGACAAGAGTGGGAGAGGTGGAAGGTCATCCCCGACCAACCTTCCTGCTGTGCCTTCGCCAGCACCCTCTTGAGTGCCCTCATCCTCATCATCAACAGCACCCTCATCCTCCTCATCCTCATCATCGGTATCCGGATCCTCTTGATCTTCATCCTCCCTCTCCTCTTCGCCGTCGGTGCCCTGGTCCTATTCGTCCTCTCCCTCCTCCTCTTTGCCCTCGGTGCCCTAATCCCCCTGGTCCTCCTCGTCCTCTCCCTCCTTCTCTTCGCCCTCGGCACCCTGATCCTCTTGATCCCCCTCATTCTCTTCCTCCTCCTCTTCACTCTCGCCTACAGGCTCCTTCCCCAGCCTTTGGGATCTCTGTGGCGACACTATGAAGACTACGTCGTCACTACTAGCCGACCCAATGTCTGTCAGGACCTCCTGCTTCACCTTACATTTGCTAAAAGACGAGGACGTCTCGGATTCGGACTCCTTCGCGGAGCGGCCCAACGAGCTGGCCTCGGATCCGGACTGAATGCGCAACATTACAAAATAGAGAATACTAACCTGAAGAGTTTACCGAACGATCACCGGAAAAAGTCGCCGACGGCAGGTAAAACCCTGTTCTTGAAATAGTGGAGAGTGAGAGTAAAGAAATGAAGAAGAAAAAGTGAAGAGGGGGGAGGGGATTTATAAGGAGAAAGCGACTCCTCAATTTCTGCAATTAAGATCTGGCCGTTGGATCTTAACCATCAAGATCTAACGGCCGCTAAAATCTGGAGGCGCTTCGATCCTTGCGCTCCTGACGTCAGCAGTGGGCGTGGAATTACCCAAACTACCCCCAGGCCTTTCTTCCCCACACAGCGGGCTTTCTCAACAAGTCAATGAAGCTCGGGGCTCGGATGGTACCGCGAGCCACAATTCCTCTTCTATTTTTACAGAAGGGTCGACTCTCGGATAGCACCGCGAGCCACGATTCCTCTTCCATTTTTACAGAAAGGTCGACGCTCGGACGGCACCGTGTGCCACAACTCCTCTTCGATTCCACAGAAGGGTCGACGCTCGGATGGTACCGCGAGCCATAATTCCTCTTCTATTCCACAGAAGGGTCGACGCTCGGATGCCACCGCGAATCACTACTCCTCTCCTATTTTTTCAGAAGGGTCGACGCTCGGATGGCACCACGAGCCACAATTCCTCTTCTATTTTAACAGAAGGGTCGACGCTCGGATGGCACCGCGAACCACCACTCCTCTCCTATTTTTTCAGAAGGGTCGACGCTCGGATGGCACCGCGAACCACCACTCCTCTCCTATTTTTTCCGAAGGGTCGACGCTCGGATGGCACCGCGAGCCACAATTCCTCTTCTATTTTTACAGGAGGGTCGACGCTCGGATGGCACCGCGAGCCACAATCCCTCCTCTATTTTTATACAAGGGTCGACGCTCGGATAACATCGCGAGCTGCCACTTTCCTCTGTATTATTCAGGAAGCTCGAAGCTCGGACGGCGTCGCGAGCCACAAAACAGCATCTCCTATTCACAGGGGCTCGGAGCTCGGATGGCGCCGCGGGCCCCAGAGTCCTTCCCTATTTACAGGGGGCCCGGAGCTCGGATGACGCCACGAGCCCCAGTGTCTCCCTTTATCCCACAGGCAGGGGGCTGGATTGCCGACCCCCAGAGCTCAATAAACTGAGCCCCAACTCACCTAACCTCAACAACATCTCGCTCTTCCAACTAGCGAGAGGACCGTCAGCCGACCCTCTGGGCTCCTCTGCCGACCCCAGGTGCTCGACAATGACCGACCAATGCCAGTTGTCAGGACTCCTAAAGCATTAAATACAATGAAATCATCCAGTCGCTACTACCAAATGTAGGGGCTCGGACCTCGAATGTCACCGCGAGCCCCAAAAGCACTCCCCTATTCACAAGGGGCTCGAAGCTCGGATGACACCGCGAGCCCCTACGGCCCTCCTCTATTCCCAAGAGGATCGGAGCTTGGAGGAAATCGCGAGCCCCAAAAATTCTCCTCAAACGAGGGGCTCGCCGACCAACTCTCTATGCTCGGCGAGCCGATCTCCAACCCAACAGGCGTTGGCATCCCCCTTGCTCTTCCAACTAGCAAAGGGGTCGTCTGCCAACCCTCGAAGCTCATTCACCGACCCTCAACACTCGCCTATCGACCCTCTATGCTCGGCGAGCCGATCTCCAACCCAACAGGCATTGGCATCCCCCTTGCTCTTCCAACTAAAGAGGGGGTCATCTGCCAACCCTCGAAGCTCGTCCACAGACCCTCAACGCTCGCCTACCGACCCTCTATGCTCGGCGAGCCGATCTCCAACCCAACAGGCGTGGGCATCCCCTTGCTCTTCCAACTAGCGAGGGGGTCTCCTGCCGACCCTCGAAGCTCGTTCACCGACCCTTAACGCTCGCCTATCGACCCTCTATGCTCGGCGAGCCGATCTCCAGTCCAACAGACGTTGGCATCCCCTTGCTCTTCCAACTAGTGAGTAGGTCGTCCGCCGACCCTCGAAGCTCATCCACCAACCCTAGACGCTCGGCACACCGAGCCTCAATCGAACGGTCCTCGACATCCCCTCGCTCTTCCAACTAGCGAGAGGATCGTCCGCCGACCCCCGAGGCTCGTCTGCCGATCAAGGGCTCGTCTGCCGACCCTAAGGCTCAGCAAACATCACTCCAACCCCTCTACACAGCATCCTGCACAAACTTCGACGAGGGATCCCTTCCTCCTAACCCCTGGCCTCTTCTAGAAGTAGCAGATCCTACTTTCTCACCGCACCCTCCACCCTGCTCTTCCTACAAAGGCAAAGAACCACTCGTATATTGCTGGTTCACCCAGTCCTCCAGGAGTGTGGGGCTTGTGATATGGGTTGGATGACATGGCCCCTCCTGGGCCACAGGATCCCCTCAAGATGCGCGCGCCTCCAGATCATTCAGATCTGCCACGTCAGCACTGGAAAATTGCCCGGGCCTCTGCCACGTCAGCCCGAAAACTGCCCGGGCCCTTGCCACGTCAGCCCTATACCACCCGGTTTTCCACCGCTTCAACCCCACGGGCAACCGGGTCCAGACCCGGTTGGGTTCTCCTATAAATATCAGACCCCTACCCCTTGAACCAGGTAATCGATCTTTTCCCACTCAAACCCTAGTTACTGTTACTCTCTCTCAGTAGCTGACTAGATCGTCGGAGGGTCTGCCACCGGAACCAGTCCCGGTGTTCCTAGACCGCCTGCAGGTACACGAGACCTCGGATCCGAGCCCCCCGATCCAAGCCGAGCATCCAGCCTCCACCTCACTACCACCTACTTTCGCACCGTTCGCCCGGTCGAGGGTCGTCTGCATAGGAGTTTTCTTCCTCAATACAAATAGAGTAAGAACTCACACGTGGTGCATCCACACACCTTCCAAAAACAAACCGCATCACTAATCTTATTGAGAATTAGTTTCCTTTTAACCTGTAAATAGTATTATTTGGAATTCTGTATAATGTATTTTCATAGTATTTAAGGTGCAGATGGCCAGTGGCGTTATATATTTCAAACTTTCACATTAACCAATATATTGTACATATGAATTCACCGAATGTAATAACTCATGTTAATAGGAATATGAAAATAAGTAGTTACAATACTGAGTTAACCTGCCAAATAGTCAAATTAGATACTATGGGTGCGTTACAGAATAAAATGATGGAATTCGAATAAAATATAAAATTGGAATGGAATCACAGGGTTATAAAGAATATGAAGGAATAAATATATCATGAATAGTGATAAGACTATGATTACTTTGTAAATAAATTGAAGATGAAAATATCTAGGTTTAAGACATGTTTATTAAAGGGTAAGTGTACCCATAATCTTTTGTACATGGAAAGGTTATGATTTGAAGTTAGTGAGACCTCGGGTACCGGCACTATTTAATTTGAAAAGAGTTGAGATATTTTGAGATGTGGCCATGGAGCTATCTCGTATTTGTTGATAAAGTCCGGTAGGAGGTAAACTAATTCTTGGCTTGAAAATTTATTCATGTCTTGAACTAAATAATTAGGCCCATAAGCGAAGATGTAATAAACCTGGGCAAACGTAAGTGGGATGTAGTCGGCGGTGGATTTTCGTGGGCGGACTGAGATTGCTCTGTGGGAGACGGATTTTTTTATTTAAATCCGGGACTTGGCGTAGTCGGGCAGATAGTTTTGCCATCTCCAATGTATATACGTATACCAGGGCTAGGGGGCACTTGTGGGTTGATTCGCACGATATGAAAACCGTTATAATAGTCGGCAGGCTGAGACCCATATTCGTGGAATGATCTAAACCTTATTTTATTATCGGATAGTTTTCATGGCGAGGGATTGAGCCCTTTATTGTGGAGTTCGTAAGCGCTTGCCCTTGGACCTATGTAGTATGGGATGCATAAAATCCGAACAAGTGTGCATTAGTGTCATCCTAGTATGAAAATGTGTGCATTAGGCATTAAGGCATCACATACACTTACATGTTTAGCGTAGCCATAATTTAATACTTTATTGTTCATTCAAATTTTGTGGTTTGTTAAACTAATAAGATTGTTATGTATGGCATAGAGAGGATAGCCGAGTATAACATTTTCATTAGTTGTAAGTGACTGACGTGCCCACAGCTTGATATGCAGGTAATGGACTTTTATGAAGAGGTCAAGATGTTATGATGCAGTTGATGATTTACATTGTTAAAATTGTACAAGTTGTATTTTATTTTATTGTTGTATTCTTCTGCTGTGCAAACAAAAGTGTAAATGAATTCTGATGTATTATTGAAAAGTTTTAATTTCCTTGTAAAATTGTATGAAATGAAGTAAAGATCCTGTGAAATCTTGGATTCGGTCTTATTAAGAATTCGGGGCGTTACAACCTCCGTGTCCACTCAGCCCCAAATCCAACAACAACTCTTGATTTCAACTCCAAACCCAAATCCAAATTCTTACTCCGACTCGAACTCTACTCTGATCCCATCTCCACTCTGATCCCATATCCATCTCCAACTCCGTCTCCACTTCGGATCCTGTCTCCATCTCCAACTCTAAACTCAAATCCTATGGATGATTTTTTTATACTGTACGTATTCATATGGGGGTAGTTAAGGTATTTCACAACCTAAATTAGGATTTTTTTGGAAGGGTTAACTAAAAAAACGAGTACATGGGGTTTATTGCATTGACTTATAGATTAGAGATATTTACTGCAATGACTGCATAAATCAGAAGTGTTTTTCGCAATTTATCTTTATAAATATAAAAATTAAAATTATCCAAGTCTAATCTCATCCAACTTCTACAATTATCATGTTTCAAATCGAACAATGATTGCTATAAAGAAAAACACGTGTTTGAGCATCTCGGGGATATATGTTTGCTATAACAACCAATTGAGCTGCATGCTCGCATACACTTCTTTATGCCTGAGGGATAATCTTATTCTACCTCAACTTTGAGAACAAGGTTGTCCATATTCATAATTATTTTTTTAATTTTTTTTTCTTTATGATGCGGTTTGGTTTTGGGGTAGCTGCAACAGGTGTGAGTTCTCTCAATTTATAAAGTGGAAGTCGCGGTACTGACTATACGCCCGACCCACGGCTGAGGGAGTGGCTCGGGAGCAGGCAGGAGTGAGGTAGAGGTCGGATGCTCAGTTCGGATCTGGAGGTTCGGCTTGGTCTCGTGTACCTGCACTCTGCCTAGGAACACCGGGGTTGATCCCGGTGGCAAGCCCTCCGACGGTCTAGTTAGTTACTGAAGAGTAACAGTAGCTAGGGATTGTGAGGGGAAAAGATTGATTACCTGGTGAAGGGGGAGAGGGCCTGGTATTTATAGGTAGGCATAAATGGGTCTGGATCCGTTTGGGTCGGGTCGGACCCGTTTGCCCGTGGCCCTGACGTGGCAGAAGTCCATAGGACATGGGCTGATCTGGGGTGAGCGATTTTTGAGGGGATCCTGTGGACTAGGAGAGGACACATCATCTGACCCATATCAGGAGCCCCCCACTCCTGGAGGGCTGGATAATCCAACCGTTTAGAGGTGATTTTTTGCCTCTGTAGGAAAAGCGGAGTGGTGTGTACGGCAAAGAACAAGATTTGTATCTTCCTGGAGAGGCCAACGGGGTAGGATGAAGGGGATCCCCTTTTTAAGTTACGAGGGGTGTCGAGTGTTGAAGAGTAGGAGCTCGCTTTGCCGAGCATCGAGGGTCGGGAGACGAACCCCCTCACTTGTTGAAAATGCAAGGGGATGTTAGGATCTGAGGAGTAGGAGCTCGCTTTGCCGAGCGTCGAGGGTCGGGAGATGAGCCCCTCACTTGTTGGAAAAGCAAGGGGACGTTGGGATCTGAGGAATAGGAGCTCGCTTTGCCGAGCGTCGAGGGTCAGGAGATGAGCTCCCTCACTTGTTGGAAAAGCAAAGGGACGTCGAGACCTTAGGAGTTGAAGCTCGCACAGCCGAGCATCGAGGGTCGGTATATGAGCCCCCTCACTTGTTGAAAAAGCAAGGGGATGTTGGGATCTGAGGAGTAGGAGCTCGCTTTGCCGAGCGTCGAGGGTCGGGAGACGAGCCCCTCACGGTTAGGGGAGAATTTATGGCTCGAGGTGTCATCCGAGCGCCGAGCCTCAAGCTGAATTGAGGAAGAATTTGTGGCTCGCGGTATCATCCGAGCATCGACCCTCAAGCTGATTTGAGGAGGAATTTGTGGCTCGCGGTGTCATCCGAGCGTCGAGCCTCAAGCATATTTGAGGAGGAATTTATGGCTCGCGGTGTCATCCGAGCGTCGAACCTCAAGCTGAACTGAGGAGGAATTTGTGTCTCGCGATGTCATCCAAGCGTCAAGCTTTAAGCTGAATTGAGGAGAAATTTGTGGCTCACGGTGTCATCCGAGCGTCGAGCCACAAGCTAATTTGAGGAGGAATTTGTGCCTCGCGGTGTCATCCGAGCGTCGAGTCTCAAGCTGAATTGAGGAGGAATTTGTAGTTCGCGGTGTCATCCGAGCATCGAATCCCAAGCTAATTTGAGGAGGAATTTGTGGCTCGCGGTGTCATCCGAGCGTCGAGCCTCAAGCTGAACTGAGGATGAATTTGTAACTCGCGGTGTCATCCGAGCGACGAGCCTCAAGCTGAACTGAGGAGGAATTTGTGGCTCACGGTGTCATCTGAGCGTCGAGCCTCAAGCTGATTTGAGGAGGAATTTGTGGCTCGCGGTGTCATCCGAGCGACGAGCCTCAAGCTGAATTGAGGAGACATTTGTGGCTCGCGGTGTCATCCGAGCGTCGAGCCTCAAATTGGTTTGAGGAGGAATTTGTGGCTCGCGGTGTCATCCGAGCGTCTAGCCTCAAGCTGAATTGAAAAGGAATTTGTGGCTCGCGGTGTCATCCGAGCGTCGAGCCTCAAGCTAAATTGAGGAGGAATTTTTGGCTCGCGGCGTCATCCGAGCGTCGAGTCTCAAGCTGATTTGAGGATGAATTTATGGCTCCCTCAAGCTGAATTAAGGAGGAATTTGTGGCTCGCGGTGTCATCCGAGCATCGAGCCTCAAGCTGATTTGAGGAGAAATTTATGGCACGCGGTGTCATCCGAGCGTCGAGCCTCAAGCTAAATTGAGGAGGAATTTCTGGCTCGTGGTGTCATCCGAGCGTCGAGCCTCAAGCTGATTTGAGTAGGAATTTGTGGCTCACGGTGTCATCCAAGCATCGAGCCTCAAGCTGATTTGAGGAGGAATTTGTGGCTCGTGGTGTCATCCGAGCGACGAGCCTCAAGCTGAATTGAGGAGGAATTTGTGGCTCGCGGTGTCATCAGAGCGACGTGCCCCCAACTTGTTGGAAAAGCCTGGGTAGCACATGAGCAGTTAGCCACGCATTCTGAGCTGTTGTACCAGTTGAAAAGGCAGAGGGTAAAGAGGTAATTTTGTGCCTTAGGCTGACGTCATAGGCGTAAGAATCGAAGCGATTCAGATCCTAGTGGCCATTGGATCTTGCTCAAGATCCAACGGTCAGATCTCTTTGCGAAAATTGAGGAGTCTCTTCCTCTGTTATAAATCTCCCCCCCCCCTCCTTCATTTCCATACTTTGCATTTTTTTCTCTCTCCAGAACAGGAATTTCTCCAATTGCCATCGACGACCTTTTTCCGGTGATCTTCCCGTAGCTCGATACTCCCAGGTATGTATTTTTGTTTCGTAATGTCGCACACTTAGTCTGGCTCCGAGGCAAGCTCTTCAGGCCGTTCCGAGGGGAAGGCGAGTCAGCATCGACGTCTTGGTCTCTGGGCGACCTTGGAATCAAGTAGGCGGTTCAGTCAGAGTTAGCGTCGGATGGCGAGGGGGACGTAGTTTTTATTGTGCAACCTTTGAATTCCGGTAGGCCAGGTAAGAAGCCCGTAGAGGAGGGTGAGCATGAAGAGGGAGACCCCGAAGGAGAGGGGATTTTTGAAAAGGAGGAGCACATGGAAGGAGACTCCGAGGGGGAGGAACTTGGTTTGGAGGATGACGAGGAGGAGCCTGAACAGGGGACCGAGGGAGGCGATGGTCGGGAGAAGATGAAGGAGGAGCCGCAAGGGAGGCAGTCGAGGAGGAGGATGATCTTCTGCCTCTACCCCTATTAACGACCCCACCTCTGGAGCGGAAGCTTTGCCCTCGTAGGAGAAAGAGGAAGTGGATTCGTCCTGATAGCCCGCCCACGCCAGACAAATATGGTCCTGGACCAGGGTTCGAGTTTCCCCCCGTGTCCTCTAGAAACCCGGGGTCGATCAGGATGTACCCTGACGACGTTGAAGGCCTTGTTGCGTTCACCTCCTTGTTGTGGGACAAAGGTAAGGAGATGATTAAGATGGACAACATTCAGTGCGTCTTGAGGGCAGACTATTTAAATATCCTGAAGGCGATCTACTTCATCCCGAAGGAGTTCGAATTTCTGATTTCGAACCCCGGAATCCGACCGACCACAGCTCTGGCACCGAGCTACTGTACGTTTCCCGAGGATGCGTTCATCTCGGGGTTGAGGTTGCCTCTGCACCTTTTCATCGTGAGGGTTTTGAAGTGGGCGGGTTGAGTCCGATGCAGTATGGGCCCAACTCATTGAAACACCTGGTTTGCTTCATTCTGAAGTGCCAAGAGAAGGGGATAAAGACGAGGCTGACGTATTTCCATGCCATCCTAGGAATGAGCTCGCTCGGAGATGCGAAGGAGATCTACTACCTCTCGCCGCGACCTCACAAGAAGGTGATGCACGGCCATCCGAACTCCATCAAAGGATGGAAGGAGAAGTATTTCATAGTCCGGAGCGAGAAGTCTTGGAAGAACCCAACCGTTTGGAACTTTGGAAAGCCGAACCACAAGCCCCCGAAGCGCAGTGAGTTGTCGGAGAAAGAGTGGGCGAAGGTGGAGAAGATTGTAGGAGGGCACAGTATAGCGTGGCCGCGAGTGACGGAGTTGCACATGGCTCGAGCCGGACTGAGCCCAGCCAACCCTAGTATGTTTTTGTTCCGAATTTGTTTATCTTCCTGCCTTCGTGTTAACATTTATTTCTTTTTCTTTCCTTTTGCAGAGATGTCTGCCATGCAGCTCAACGACCGACAGGCTTTGTTGGCCCTTGTTGCCAAATGGAGGACGGACAAGGAGAATAATGCTGCCCTGGGTGCGGGTCCTAGTCAAGGGCCGGCCTCGGTGACGGTGGAGCCATCTCCGTAGAAGGCAAAGAAGCACCACCACACGCCGAGGTCGGCGAAGGAACCGAGGGCGAGCTCCGATAGCAGAAGAGGGGCCAAGGCCTCGGAGCAGAGGCTCCCTCCACCCTGCCCCAGCGCCGAGCAGATGGTGGGGCAGCATGGCCTGAAGATGCACACCCCGGATTGGGGGGTCAAGGCAGGGGATACCCTGCTCGAGGGTTCGGTGGCCATGGAGGTGGTGAAGAACATCGCTATAGAGCGAGATCGGATGGCTCTGGCAACGGAGACGTCCGAGATGACCTTCATGAGGTGGTCTCAGGCACAGCTCTCGGTAAGTGTTTGGAATTTGCTTTTAGCGTAGAATTTAGGATTTCTTCTAACTTATTCTCCCTCGGACAGGCGGTGCTTTACGGGCAGCACTTTTACAAGTGCTTGGAGAAGGAGGTCCTCGTCGAGAGGAGGAATGCAGAGAAGTACTTCCACGAGGTTACCAAACTGCAGGACGAGCTGAAGGAAGTCCAGAATGCCGAGCCAGTCGTCCATGCTCAGATGTCGTCATTTTCGAACCATCATAAGAACGAGCTAGCGCATTTTAAGTCCAAGGCCCAGGCGGAGGCTGAGAAGGCGCAGAATGCCATGGCGGAGATGGAGATCACCATGGCGGATACTCTGATCCTGGCCCAGGATGAGGCCTACGCCAAGGCGAAGGAGCACTTCCAGCAGATCTACCCGAATGTTCGGGTCGACCACCTCCACTACAACTAGCAGCCAGAGCATCCGCCCACGCCCGGTGGCGAGGAGATGGGGGACCGTCGCCAAGAGGAGGTCGGGGGCGACCAGGCTGACGAAGAGGTGTCGTCTCCCCCTCAAACATAGTTTAGGATTTTCTTTCTTTTGATTGTATTTGCCTTACGCGAAATGGCCACCGCCTTTTGTAATACAATTTTTTTTTGAATTTATAAAAGAAGATTTTTGTCCGATGCTCTATGACTTGTGCTTTTTCGTCTCTTTTGTAACTTGTTATTTTTTCACGTCTTCTTGATAGACGCATGAGGCCCTCGGCGCTGACCTTGGTCCTGCTGAGGTTTCCTCGCTCCGAGCTGAGCTGGGCTCCGTGGAGAGTGTTCTGGCTCATTATCGTAAGCAGGCTCGGGATCGAGAGGCCACGGTAAATTATTTTATGAACAAGTCTAAGGAACTCAGCCTAGAGGTCGCTCGCCTGAAGAAGGCCATAGCCGACCGGGACTGGTGGATAGTTGAGACGAATTGGTCGATCTCGGATGGCTCCATCGGGCGATCGACTTTGGATTCCTTTCTTCATGAGACTGTTGTAGAGAAGGAGTTGGTGATTCGTAGGCTGAAGCTCATACTAGGCACATGTCCGCTCGAGGAGGCGAGCAATTCCGTATTGTGACCTTCTTTGACTTTTTATTTGGAAACGGCAGGGCCCGCAGATGCATAGAGCTCCATTGCCGGGGTGTCCATGTTGGCCAGACCGGCGGAGAACACAGAGGATCCCGTGGGAAGCACCGAGTTTGAGTTTTAAGCCGAGCGATGAGCGATTTGTAAAATCTTTATTGTATTGTGTGGCCGTTTCTGGCACTCCATGAGTAATGAAACTCTGATTTCTTTACTTTGATAATTTGTTAAGCGAGACCGGTAGGGTCGTAGCTTAAGACCATTATCGAGTAGGGCTTCTCTTGAGGTCTCCGCCGAGGTGGGGGCTACGCTCGGGAGCCGAACCGCTATGCCTTGCAGGTAGCATTTAATAAGGTACATTTCGTCTTCCGATAAAAATTAAAGGAGACGCTTCACCTTCCGCCATTTGGACTTCCTAATGCCATAAATGCGCCTCTCCGGGGGCTATATAATCTCCCCCCTATCATTTTATCACCAGCAATTGGCGGTGACTCATCTGCGACCTGCTGACAATTCGGGGTTTTGGCTCAGAGGGTCGTTTACCCCGAGTTGTCAGTGGGTAAGAAGCGAGTCGACCTCGGAGGTGAGATTCGGGTGCCCGCCGAAGGTGGGCGCCCACAAGTGGAATTTTTTGGCCGAGAGTTTCGGGTCGGTGGCTCCTTTACCACCCTCGAACAATTCGGGATTTTGGCTCTGAGGGCCGTTAACCCCGAGTTGTTCGCGGGTGAGAGATGGGTCGACCAACGGTCCGGGGGCTCAGCGAGAGTCCTGCTTCAGTGGCTCCCATGCCGCCCTCGGAAAATTCGGGGTTTTGGCTCAGAAGGTCGTTAACCCCGAGTTGTTCGCAGGTAAGAGATGAGTCAACAACCGGTTCGGGGCTTGGGGCGTTTACCGAAGGCGAGCGCCCCAAATCTTTAATGAAAACTTTTGGGTCGAGCGTGACTGGAGGTCGTCGCCGAGCGTAAAGTTCACATGGCTTGAAAAATCCAAGGCTTTGCTCGAGGTCGATGCCGAGCTCCCATACACGATCTTGGGTAGATAGTACGAGTGTAGCTGGAGGTCATCGCCGAGCACAGAGGTCGTAGGGCTTGAAAAAGCCCATGCCATGCTCGAGGTCGATCACGAGACTCCATACCTTATAGAAGCTTGTTATGAGCGTAGCTGGAGGTCATCGCCGAGCATAAAGGTCGCATGGTTTGGAAAAGCCAAGGCCTTGCTCGAGGTCGATGCCGAGCTCTCATACCTGTTCTCAGGTAGATAGTACGGGTGTAGCTAGAGGTCCTCGCCGAGCGCATTGGTCGCAGGGCTTGAAAAAGCCTAGGCCATGCTCGAGGTCGATGCCGAGCTCCCATACCTTAGAGAAGCTTGTTATGAGCGTAGCTGGAGGTCATCGCCAAGCATAAAGGTCACATGGCTTGGAAAAGCCAAGGCCTTACTCGAGGTCGATGCCGAGCTCCCATACCTGTTCTCGGGTAGATAGTGCGAGTGTAGCTGGAGGTCATCGCCGAGCGCATAGGTCGCAGGGCTTGAAAAAGTCGAGGTCACGCTCGAGGTCGGTGCCGAGCCCCCATACCTTAGGAGTGACTTGTTGTGGCTCTGGGTGACATCCGGATGCTAAGCCCCAAGCTTGTAAGAGAAGTTTTTTTTGGCTCGCGGTTCCATCCGAAGGTCGAGCCCCAAGCTTGTAAGAGAAACTTTTTGTGGCTTGCGGTTCCATTCGAACGCTAAGCCCTAAGCTTGTAAGAGAGGCTTTTTGCGGCTCGCAGTTCCATTGGAAGGCCGAGCCCCAAGGTTGTAAGAAAAGCTTTTTGTGGCTCGCGGTTCCATCCGAAGGCCGAGCCCCAAGCTTGTAAGAGAAGCTTTTGTGGCTTGCGGTTCCTTCAGAAGGCCGAGCCCCAAACTTGTAGCTTTTTGTGACTCGCGGTTCCATCCAAAGGCTGAGTCCTAAGCTTGTAAGAGAAGATCTTTGTGGCTCGTGATTCCATTCGAAGGCCGACCCCGAAACTTGTTTTAAGAAAGCTGGTACAAAGCCGAAGCTTGTTTTAAAAAAGCTGGTACAAAGCCGAAGCTTGTTTTAAGAAATCTGGCATAATTACATCATATTGACTTTACAAAACAAGGCATGGCGTGCCGATTACATTTTATAATTAACATGGGGGTATCTGTAAAGGCTAATCCTCCCCTTCGAGAAATTTGATGAGGTGCTCTGCGTTCCAGGGTCTCCTAACAGCCTTGCCCTCTGGGTCAGTAAGGCGGTACGTGCCCAGACGTACAACCTCAGAAACTTTGTATGGGCCTTCCCAGTTTGGGACCAGTTTTCTCTTTTGGCCGGGTTAGATACTGCCAGCTTTCGGAGGACAAGGTCCCCTAGCTTGTTGTTGGTGGGGCGCTCCCTTTTATTGTAGAACCTCTTAATCCTCTGTTGGTATGTATTTCTTCTGATGGTGGATTTTTCCCTGACCTCGTCTATGAGGTCAGATCGGCACGTAGTTGCATCGAGTTGCTTGCTTCATCGAAGGTCATGATTCGGGGCGAAGGGAGCACGATCTCAAGGGGAATTACTGCCTCCGTGCCGTAAGTCAGATTGAATGGCGACTTTTCTGTGGGGATTCTCTTCGTCGTTCGATGGGCCCAGAGAATGCTCGGCAACTCGTTAACCTATAGCCCCTTAGAAGAATTATCGAGTCATTTCTTGAGACCGTCAAAGATCTGGCGGTTCGTGTTCTCGGCCTGACCATTCCACTGTGGGTGGCATACCGAAGAGAAGCATTGCTGGATCCCGAGATCCTCGCAGAACTTTCGAAAATTGTTACCCGTGAACTGAGTCCCATTATCTGTGATGAGTATGTGCGGAATTCCGAACCGGCAGACGATGTACTTCCATAAGAATTGCTGGGTCTACTGCTCGGTGATCGTGGCCAGGGCTCGGCCTCGATCCACTCCGTGAAGTAGTCGATTGCTACTATCAGAAACTTTCTTTGGCCTGTTGCCTTCGGAAATAGGCCTACCAGGTCCATCCCCCACATAGCAAAGGGGGTCGGACTGGCCAGGGAGCGGAGGTTTGCTAGCGGAGCCCTTCTCACCCAGGAGAACCTTTGGCAAGGACCACACTTTTTGACCAGGGTCGGGCATCTTGCAACATCGTGGGCCTGTAGTTCCCGTGATTCAGAGCCTTTCGCGCAAGTGCTCGGCTTTCCATATGGCAACCGCCAATTCATTCATGGAGCTCCATGAGAGCGTACTTTTCTTCTTCGGGGTTTAAGCAGCGGAGGTAGGGCCTTCCGTCCGTCGTGGTGTATGAGCGCTTGAAGAGGGTTTCGCTGATCATGGTGAACCTCTCCGAGCGGACCCTGATCCGCCTTGCCTCGGATCGGTCTTCGGGGAGCTCTCCTTTGATTAGAAACTTTCTAATGAGATTGGTCCAATTGTCAGCCTGAGCTCCGTCTTCTATACAGAAGGTCTCGGGAAGGTTGATACTCGGCTTCAGGAGTACTTCGATCAGAATGGTGCGGTTGAGACCTTCGAAGGATAAGGAGGCTAACTTTGACAGGGCATCGGCCTAGGCGTTCTGCTATCTCGGGATCCTTAAGACTGCAGACTCGTCAAAGGATGCCAAGAGCCGCTAACCACGGCCAGGTACCGGATCATCCGAACGTCACGGGCCTCGTACTCTCCTATGATCTGATTGACCACGAGCTGAGAGTTGCTGAAAGCCCTGATCTGTTTGATGCCTGCCTGGTGTGCCAAGTGAGCCCGACAATCATAGCTTCATATTCGGCCTTGTTGTTGGAGGTTGGAAAGTTGAGGCGGAGTGAATATTGGAGAAGGAAGTTGTCAGGTCCTTACAAAAGGATGCCTGCACCACTCTCCGCTTCGCAGGAAGAGCCATCGATGTAAACTTCCTACGTCTGGATGGCCTCCCCACTTTCAGGTTGCTCGGAGATGGTGCATTCCGTGATGAACTCGGCGATGGCCTGTCCCTTTGATGGCCGTTCTTGGTTGATAGCCGATGTCGTATTGATTGAGCTCGATCGACCACTTGACCAGTCGACCGGAGCTCTTGGGCTTGTAGAGTACGGCGTTCAGAGGCTGGTCCGTGAGGATCTGAATTGAGTATGCCTGGAAATAGGGGCGGAGCTTCCGCACGGCCATGATCAGGGCATAGGCTACCTTCTCCATTTTTGCATATCGGGTTTCGGATGAGAGCATGACTTTTCTCATATAGTACAGCAGCTTTTGGACTCCGTCTTCTTCCCGAACGAGAACAGCACTGAGCACGCTTTTTGAGGCCGACAGGTAAAGCCAGAGAGGCTTGCCCGACTCAGGTTTGCTAAGGAGCGGAGGATTAGCGAGGTACTCTTTCAATTGGATGAATGCCTCCTGCTGCTGAGTACCCCATTCGAAGTCTCCGGTTCTGCACAGAGCTTTGAAGAACGGGAGGGACTTCTCTCCGGACTTGGAGAGGAAACGGCCAATGACCACCAGTCTTCCCGTGAGCCGTTGGACCTCTTTGATATTTCTAGGAGGGGCCATGTCTATTATGGCCTGGATCTTCTTGGAGTTTCCCTCGATGCCGCGCTGGCTGACGACGAACCCGAGAAATTTTCCCTAGAAGATGTCGAACGCACACTTCGCCAAATTGAGCCTCATATTATGGGTTTGAAGGACACCAAAGGCTTCTTCCAGGTCGGCAGCGTGGTCCTGTCCTCAATGGCTTTTGACGAGCATGTCGTCGACGTACACCTCCATGTTGCGACCGATCTGGTCCTTGAAGACTCGTTTGATGAGCCTCTGATAGGTAGCACCGGCGTTCTTCAGCCCGAAGGGCATAACCCGGTAGCAACAAAGACTTTGGTCGGTGACGAAGGACGTTTTGGCTATATCAGGGGGGAACATCCGGATCTGGTTGTAGCCTGAGAAGACGTCCATGAAGGAAAGGAGCTCGTGACCCGACGTTGTGTCGATCAAAGCATCAATGCTGGGGAGAGGGAACGGATCTTTGGGGCATGCCTTGTTGAGGTCAATAAAGTCTATACAGATCCTCCAGCTTCCACTCGCCTTTCTGACCATCACGACGTACGCCAGCCACTCGGGGTAGCTGACCTCCTTGATGAACCGGGAAGACAAGAGCTTATCTACCTCCGCTTTTACAGCCTGTTGCCTTTCCCGGGCGAACTTACGCCGCTTCTGGATGATTGGCTTCGAGCAAGGGATCACGCTTAGTCTGTTCATGATCAGGTCTTCGGAGATCCCAAGCATGTCGCAGAGCTTCCAAGCGAAGAGGTCGACATTGCGGCGAATGCAGTCGATCAAGTCGGACTTGAGGTCGGGCGTGAGGGAGCAGTTCACACAGAACCACTTTGACTTGTCTCCTGTCTTGAACGAGACTTCTTCTAGTTCGTCTGCAGGTTCGGGCTCTGGTTGGCTCCTCTCGAGTTGCAGTTCGACGACGTCCAGAGGAAACACACTACCCTCGATAGTTGTCATATAGCACGATCGTGCTGCCTCTTTGTTCTCCCAAATGCGACTCCTGACGCGGTGGGGAACTTCAATTTCAGGTGGTAGGCCGAGGGAACAGCTTGGAGGGAGCAGAGCCCCGGTCGACCGAGGATGGCGTTGTAGGCTGCCTTGACGTTCACAACCATGAAGTCCATCGATTTGGTCCATCTGTAGGGGATCATACCGGCAGTGACATCCAAGGTCACGATCCCCTCTATTGGCACCGGGACACCGGAGAACCCGTGCAGGGTGTACCCGGATTGCTTCAGCTTATCTCGAGGGAGCTTGAGGTTGTCAAATGCTTCCAGGAAGAGGATGTTCACCGAGCTCCCGTTGTCCACGAGGATCTGACGGACCTCATAGTTCGCCATGACAAAGCTGATGATGAGCACATCGTAGTGCGGGAGCCGGACCCTCTCCTGGTCTTCCTCTGAGAAGGAGACAGGGAGCTGCTGGACCTGGGGGGAAGGGATGTCTCGGACGGCGTTTACCTCTCGGACGGCGTTTACCTCTCGGACGAACGCCTTGCGGGAAGTGCTAGAATCCCCTCCCATAGGCCCCCCTTGGATGCAATGCAAAATGGCATGACCTCCGGTCTCTTCAGGCTTGGGGTCCCTCTCGGGGTGCTGTTTGGGGGCGCGAGGAGGGGGAGAAGGCCTCCAGCTCCTCGTGTCTCTTCGGTCCCGGGCATCTTTCCTGGTAAATTCCCGGAGATACCCTCGTTGGATGAGAGCCTTAATTTCGTCCTTTAGGGCCCGGCAGTGGTCGTTGTCGTGCCCGTTGTCCCGGTGGAAGCGGTAGTAGAACCGCTGGTCCATTTTCTTGTTGCTGGTCGGTTGAGGGGGATCTGGACGAGGTCACTGTCGTCAATCACTAGGAGGAAGGCCGACACGTTATGTATCAGTGGTGTGTACCTTTCGAAGCGTGGGATCGGAGGGACCCTTTTCATGTCGGTCCCGTCTTTTGGGATCTTCTTGGCTGGCTCTGCCTCATCGGCCTTGCATTTTTCCTTTCCCGGGACCTCTTTGGCGTCCTCGGGATTTAGTGCCTCCTCGGTCCGGATGTACTTTTCGAACCGATTGAACAGGTCAGGGAAATCGAGAGGAGGTTTCTTAGCCAGGGACGCCTTCAGTGAGGAGACCGACCTCGCCTCTGTGGTGAACATCCGGACGAACTGCCGGAGTGACTCCCCTTCCTTTTGTCGGAGGTCCAGTAGGGACGCGCTCTTCTTCTCGGCTTTCCTGCTGGTCACGAAGTGGGCAAGAAAATTGGCCTCCAGCTGGTCGAACGAGTAGATCGATCCGGAGATGAGCTTAGAGAACCATTCCCGAGCCGGACCCCGGAGGGTGGCAGGGAAGGCACGGCATAGGAGGGGATCCAAAGCGCTGTGAATCATCATGAGGGTCTTGAAACCCTCCATGTGATCAGTAGGATCACCCTCGCCATCGTAGGTCTCGAACTGGGGAGGTCAGAAATTTTGGGGTATTTCTGCTTGTAGGATTGCGGCGGAGAAAGGAGGTCGGGTCGGCCTATGACCCTGAGCCAGCCTCGAGCCGCCATCGCCGAAATGGTCGAGGCAGTTCTCCATTTCCTGTAGGCGTCTTAGAACGTCCTCGTCATGCTTTGGCGGATGGGTTAGGCTATGAGACTCGCTGGCTCCTGCATCCGACCGCGAGTGAGAGCGGTGGAGTGTCTCGTTGATGGGGGTCCCTAATATGGCCTGCAGGATTTCGTTCCGGAAGCTTTGGAACTCACAGCTGGTGACTGGAGCTCATTCGGCAGGGTCGCGTTGAGGTGGCGGCCTCCGATCGGTGCGACTGAGCTCCGGCTCCCGCTCTCGGGATGGATGCCTGGGATGGTTCGAGGCCGAGTTGGAAGCGGCCCCTCCCCTGGTTCGACTGGCCTGTCGGTTCTGGATGACCCGAGCAGGTCGGTTGCGACCGAGCGAGAAGCACCCGACCCGGGTCCGAGGTTGACCCTCGGATGGTTGGATCCATGAGTGTCGGCGGGGACGTCCTGAGGAGGAGCTTCCGGATGATGTGCAGAGGTGACAGCTCTTCTAGGCTTGGGTGCCATATGAGCTCGAATTGGTGGGATGTCGTTAATGGCTGGGATCGGACTGAGGTCCGTACCGAGGTTTCCCACAAACGGCACCAACCTGATACGGTTTGGTTTTGGGGGTGGCTGCAACAGGTGTGAGTTCTCTCAATTTATAAAGTGGAAGTCAAGGTACTGACTATACGCCCGACCCTCGGCTGAGGGAGCGACTCGGGAGCAGGCAAGAGTGAGGTGGTGGTCGGATGCTCGGCTCGGATCTGGAGGCTCCGCTCGGTCTCGTGTACCTGCACTCAGCCTAGGAACACCGGGGTTGATCTCGATGGTAGGCCCTCCGACGGTCTAGTTAGTTACTGAAGAGTAACGGTAGCTAGGGATTGTGAGGGGAAAAGATTGATTACCTGGTGAAGAGGGAGAGGGTCTGGTATTTATAGGCAGGCACAAACGGGTCTGGACCCGTTTTTGCATGGGCCTGACGTGGCAGAAGTCCATAAGACTTATGGCTGATCTACTGATCAGAGGTGAGCGATTTTTCAGGAGATTCTGTGGTTTAGGAGAGGCCACGTCATCTGACCTATATCACTTTATATATCTCTACTACTATAATGGGAGAAGGCCTTAGTCCTAACCTAACCCGTGCAACGCACATTTAAATGGGTATTAATTAGAAAAGCATTTATTACTCCAACTTTTAACTTTATTTAAATCTATCATCTTACGTGCATTACACGTACAACTCAAACCTTTCCATTATATTCTTTATTTATATTACTTTTTAAAAAAAATATTAACAAGTGCTATATTATATTAGTTTACAAATTATATATTAATTAAAACGTGCAACGCACGTGTTAAATACTAGTACATTATAGTCATGGAAGGCGTCAGCCTGTAATACAGGTTTATGTCCCGAGAAAAGAAACGACATATATTTAGAATTGATTTGCGCTACCTTCACTAGTATTCATTTACATCCCTACCGTCATTATTACTCAACTCATTAAATATATAGGCTATATATTCACACAATATCTCTTCGGGTTTGAAGTAGCCAAACCTAATGTATATCATTCATCAAATATCGAGAGGATTTGGTGAAGGACTATATATAGAATTTTCATACCTAAAACTCAAGATTGGTCAATGCATACAATCTCAACACCCAACAGATAAATGATCGCATACAGATTTGGTTAATGCTATGATTACAAGCTAGCTATAAATAGTTTAATTACAATGTAACCTCATTTGTATAAATACATGTTCAAGGTATTAATCTGTAATAACTATTATAATGGGAGAGATAGGGTTGGTAAACAAATAAACAATTTTTTATTTTTTTTGGTATGTATGCAAACACGTGCAGCGCACGTGTTGGTAGGTTTTTTTTGTCCTTTTCCTTCCTCCTCCACGTGCATCGCACGTGCATCATATTGGTAGGTTTTTTTTTATCCTTTTCCTTCCTCCTCCACGTGCATCGCACCGCTGCACGTGTTGGTAGGTTTTTTTTTTTTTTGTCCTTTTCCTTCCTCCTCCACGTGCATCATATTGGTAGGTTTTTTTTTTTTAATCATTTTCCTTCCTCCTCCACGTGCATCATACTAGTTATTATAGCTGAAGTTATAATATAAGATACATCACTTTCATATCACATTTTATAGATGGAGTTTCTCGGTCTTTCCCTATTTTGTATTCTTGTTTGGTACCACACATATACCTTTTTCTAACATCACTACTACTATAGAGGGAGAAATCTTAGTGTAATTTGTCAATCTACCAACCCGTTCAATGCACGTACAACCAAAATTTTTTATATAAACCCATCAAACACGTTAACTACCCATACAAACTCTCTCTCTCTCTCTCTAAAAAAAAACAAGACGACTGTTCCTCTCCCTCTTTCTCAAAATCCACGCACCCTTTCTTCGCCCTGCAGTCAAAATTTTTACTTTAAAAATATTATATATTTATTAAAACGTGCATCACACGTGTAAATTACTAGTATTAATTAACTCAAGTTCTATGATTCTATACTAAAAACCAAGAAACACGAGGCAATCGAAGAAAAATGTTTTTTGTTTTTTTAATAAATGTGACCGCGTTATCATTTCATTAATAATTTATTAACAGAACAAAGTAGAATAAATAATTTACATCAAAATGTTTCTAGAAAAAGGAATATTGAAAAACACCAGTACACTTACAACATTAATTTGTCGGGCAACCTATCCATCAACCTGCTTTCTAAACCCTCAGATGTCGGGCAACCTTGTTGTTGCCACTAAATTTGGTGTGGGAGCAAACAGATAGTATTTGTGGATTCTTAGGGAAACTGAATAGTAAACCTGTATACCTGTTCCGTCGGGGTATGATCGTCGCTCCCGCCGTACACCTGCAAAAAGTGCGACACACCGGGGTTGTTCCCGGCGACGCACCCTCCGACGCTCAAGTCAGTAATCTAGGAAGACTGAAAGAGCGCAAAAACTGGAGAAAGATTGATTACCTCTTAATGGAGATGGATAGGGGGTATTTATAGGCATCTTAGGAACAGATTATGCATGTAATTCCTGTGTATAGATAAGGAATGTAATCCCTAATCCCCAGTGAAATGATAGATATGAATCAGGGCCGTTGATTAATATTAATCAGAAACCCTAATTCTATCCTGCTGGACCGGGCTTGTCGCGGGTTGAAACCCGCGCCCAGTTGAAGTGGATCCGTTCGCGGGTTAATGGCCCTTTGGGGGGGGGGGAGACCCAGTACCCGCTTCAGACCCGTTTGTAGGTGAAATTATCGTTTTACCCCTGGGCTTCAGGATTCGTGTCCAATTTGGACGGTCTCGATTAAACCCCCATTTTTAGCCACATCACGAGCCCCCCACTCCTAAAGGCTGAGGATGATCAGTCTTTGAGGAGTAGTTTGACTGTTTTGGTGGCTAGTGGAGTTGTATCGGAGTCCGAATGGGGGATTTTGAATCTTGAAGTGGGTAATAGGGTAATTTCTTCTTTTTTGAAGCCATATGATGTTCTGAAGCCGTATCGAGTTTTTATCTATTTTTCAGGCTATTTATTTAATTTTGCGATGTGTTAACTAATCGTTTGGGGGTCTTAACAGTACATTCTAGGCAATAATTGTTCGTTCAGGGGCTCAAAAAAATCCCCACGAATCTTTAATTATTTTCTAGAATTTTTAGCTAATTTTCCCGAATTTTTAGCAATTTTTAAATAAATAAAACGATTTAAATAAATAAAAATTGATTTTTAAATACTAATTTATGACGTGGCGTAATCTGGACCATCGATCAGCGCGGAGCACGAATTTCTGAGTAATCAGACGGTCCCCGTTCCTCGGCAGGCTTTTTTGCCGTATACGAGGGTCGGCTCGGAGGCTCGGAGGCTCGGAGGATCAGCGCCTCGGCTCGGTGGACTAGCTTCTCGGCTCGGACCCTCCGAGGTACGTGGCATCATCTGGGTCGTTCATCTCAGCGTGGATCCCCATAAAACGCTATCTTGTCGTTTAGTGGACGTGGCAGCATCTGGGCCGTCCATCATGACGAGCACGCTTTTTTACAAGATCCAACGGCTGATATGGGTCGGCGTGTTTTTTCGCCATATACGAGGGTCAGTTCCTAGTCATCTCGGCTCGGCCTTATACTTTGTGAGGTACGAGGGTCGGTTCCTCGTCTCCTCGGCTCGGAGGATCAGCGCCTTGGCTCGGTGGACTAGCTCCTCGGCTCGGATCCTCCGAGGTACGTGGCATCATCTGGGCCGTTCATCTCAGCATGGATCCCCATAAAATGCTATCTTGTCGTTTAGTGGACGTGGCAGCATCTGGGTCATCCATCATGACGAGCGCGCTTTTTTACAAGATCCAACGGCTGATATGGGTCGGCGTGTTTTTTCGCCATATACGAGGGTCGGTTCCTCGTCATCTCGGCTCGGCCTTATACTTTGTGAGGTACGAGGGTCGGTTCCTCGTCTCCTTGGCTCGGAGGATCAGCGCCTCGGCTCGGTGGACTAGCTCCTCGGCTCGGACCCTCCAAGGTACGTGGCATCATCTGGGCCGTTCATCTTAGCGTGGATCCCCATAAAACGCTATCTTGTCGTTTAGTGGACGTGGCAGGATCTGGGCCGTCTATCATGACGAGCGCGCTTTTTTACAAGATCCAACGGCTGATATGGGTCGGCGTGTTTTTTCACCATATATGAGGGTCGGTTCCTCGTCATCTCGGCTCGGAGTTTAAGTGGCGCTGGCCGAAGTGCTGAGTTGGATACTTTGAAGGTCGCGTCTCTTATTGGTTCCACTTTTCCGAGCCCAGTAGCTCGGCTGCTCGACTAAGCTGTTCGGTAGCTCGGTTTGAGCAGGCCGATGGCGGGCAGTTCGGAAGGTACACGTGGTCGGATCTGGTCCGTCCATCAAGGTGCGAATCACGAGGATGGGGTTCAGATCACGAGAAAACGTTATCTTGTCGTTTTGTGGGCGTGGCGTAATCTGAACCATCCATCAGATTCTGACGCAAATTTTGGAGAGATCCGACGGTGACTTCGCCTCGAAAGAATTTTTCTCCATATACGAGGATCGGCTCCTCGTCATCTCGGCTCGGAATCTAAGTGGCGCTGGCCGAGGTGCTGAGTTGGATACTTTGAAGGTTGCGTCTCTTATTGGTTCCACTTTTCCGAGCCCAGTAGCTCGGCTGCTCGACTAAGCTATTCGGTAGCTCGGTTTAAGCAGGCCGATGGCGGACAGTTTGGAAGGTACACGTGGCCGGATCTGGTCCGTCCATCAAGGTGCGAATCACGAGGATGGGGTTCAGATCACGAAAAAACGTTATCTTGTCGTTTTGTGGGCGTGGCGTAATCTGAACCGTCCATCAGATTCTGACACGAATTTTGGAGAGATCCGACGGTGACTTCGCCTCGGAAGGACTTTTCTCCATATACGAGGGTCGGCTCCTTGTCATCTCGGCTCGGAGTCTAAGTGGCGTTGGACGAGGCGCTGAGTTGGGTACTTTGAAGGTTGTGTCTCTTATTGATTCCACTTTTCCGAGCCCAGTAGCTCGGCTGCTCGACTAAGCTGTTCGGTAGCTCGGTCGAGCAGGCCGATGGCCGAGTCGTGGACTTGGGTGGTTTGAGGAGTTTTTTGCTTTTCGAAACGTCGCAACTCTCTGCTTGACGCTTTGGCTTCTTAGTGGGCTTTTGAGATTCCCAAGGAGGCCCAACACCTCTTGGGGTTATAAGTTTTCATTCTCCCACCCCCTAGCTCATTTCTCACTTTTCACTTCTCAGATTTTACTTTCACTCTCTGCGCTCTCTGCTAGCGGCGACTTTCGCTCCAAGTTGGTGATGCTAGCTGTCTGGGCCAGGCGATTTCCGGCGAGCACATTCCGACCGTGAACGTCAAATCAAAGGTCAGTCTAGCAGCCTTAGCTTTTTTACACAAGAGATGTCAAGGGTGAACTCGGGTAGTGGGGCCTCGTCCTCGGGCGATGAGGGTGCCAAGGAGAGGAGAAGGGCGGAGACCCGGAGGAAGGGAAAACAAGTTGTCGAGCCGTCTGCAACCGAGGCAAGGCAGGGGAAGAAGAAGAGGAGGGTGGCGACCCTGTCTCCCTTGGTCGAGGAGATCATTGTGAATCCGAAGCGAGCGCCCGAGATGGGACGGTATCCTTCGGTATTGTCTGGGCACTCGGGGGTTAGGCAGTACGAGGGCGACCTCTTGGGGAAAGCAATCTACGAAAAGTCGAAAGTCCTCGAGGAACCCAACCCGGCTCTCCCTACTGAAGCCAACGAGATTACTTCGGTTCTGTCCGAGAGGGATCCCCATCAGATCAGAAAGGGATTCGCCATCCCTCCGGAGTACAAGCTGATGATCCCCGGCCCCGGGATGCGAGCGAATTCCAAGCTAGCATCGTCGGACATGTGCATGTTCGACTTCGACTCCTTGAATGCCGGACTGCATTTTCCGTTGCATCCTTTCATTCTCCAGATTCTCGGCTGGTTCTGCCTCGCGCCGACCCAATTCATGCCGAACACATGGCGTCACGTGAATGCTTTCCTGCTTCAGTGCCGCAAAGCTGAAGTCGAGCCGGACCTAACGGTTTTCCGAGGCCTGTATCGGATAAACCGGATGCACAAGACAGAGCATCGGTACTACTTGGGGCCGAGGAAGGGTGTCAGGATCATAGAAAACTCGGACTCAATTAAGGGTTGGAAAGAGAAGTATTTTATATTGAGGGGGGAGCCAATACTGCAAATTCTGACCCGGTGGAAACCGAAGGTGCCGAAATTTGCGAGGGCTGACCCTGTACTCTCTGCGGCCGAGGAGGAGGTGGCAAGGAAGATCATGGCCCTCCCCTTGCTGAATTGGAGGGAGTTGACGGAGGAGGTGCTGTTCGGGTCCGGCCTTAGCCCCATCGACACGAGTATGCTCCTGACATCTCATTTATTTTCGTTTTTCTTTCAAGTCTTTAGTTCGTCTTGCTGACTCATTTTTTATTGTCTGATGCAGAAGCGATGAAGATTGATTTCAACGCTATGATGGCCGATAGGTCCAAGTTGGCCGGGGGCAGGAAGAGGAAGAGGGCGATCGCGGCTGCCTCGTCGACTCCGCAGCCCACGGTCGCCTCGACTACCACCCCGCCTCCTCTGGCTACTGAGGCGCCTTCGGAGGTGGTCGTTGCCGAGGAGCCCTCGGTCCCTGTGGCCCCGACCATGGTTGAGGAGGCCTTTGATGTTAACGCGGCGCTGGTGCTCGAGGCTCCGCCGTTGACCAAAGCGGCCGAGGAGATCCTGACCGAGCAGCACAAGCAGTTGTTTGTGCCGAACTGGCGGGTGAAGAATCACGACGGATTCCTCGGCAACTCATAGATGTCGGTGCAGGTCGTCAAGCACTTGGCGACCCCAAAGGACAGAGCCGCACTGAAGGCGGGGACGGTCGGCGACGACACCTATGAAGTGGCTCGGTCGCTCGTGTCGGTAAGTTTCTCTTTGCAAATTTCTTCAAGCTTACTGCTCGGCTTGTGTATTGCGCTTACCGTTGTCTTCGCAGGCTACTTGCCACTTCGGCCATCTCCTAGAGACGTTCGCTGAGCAGGAGAAGGAGCTGAGGGCCGCCAGCGACAAAGACAGGGCGGCGAAGGTCAAGGCGGTCCGGGAACTCGAGGCCGAGCAGAGGCGAGCCGAGGCTTTGGAGGTCCGGGTCGCCGACCTTGTGGCCGACCTAGATAGAGCCAAGGGTCGACTTGACGCGGAGTCTGCCAAGGTCGCGAAGGCTGCCGAGGAGTTGGCCGCGGCGGTGAAGTCCCTGGCTGAAGAGAAGGCGGAGAAGGAGGCCTTGGCCGTGAAGATCAGGGCTGAGGTCGAGAAGGAGGCCGAGGCCGAGGTGAAGAAGCACATGGCCAAGAACATGGAGATGTCCTATCAGAGGGCACTCGACCACGTTCAGGAATGGGTCCCCGGCTTCGAGCGGGTCGGCTACCGACTGTGGCTAGGGTCGCCCTCGGGCGGTGAGGAGGAGGGGGCCGAAGGCGACGAGGGGGAAGGCGATGGCGAGGAGGAGGAGGCCGACCCTCCTGTGGCGCCCACCCAGGCCGAGGGGAGGATCGAGGGGCCATCAGGCGACGCGCCCGTGGTCGAAATGGCGACGCAGGTGGACCCCTGATCCCCTCGCAAATTTTTGTAGTTTTTTGTTTTTTTACAAAGTGTAATGCCTTTTGCGGACTGGCCACCGCTTTTGATGAATGAAACGTGTTGTTTTGAATTTGGACTTCTGTCTAAGTGTTTGGTTCGGCCATGTAGTACTTCAATGTTGTCCCTTTTTCGTTTCAGATTGCCGAGCAGATTCTTATCACCGCGGTGGCTCGGCGCCGCGCGGAGTTATTTCAGCAGTCCCGAGAGGATCGCCTCAAGGGCGAGGTCCATCTGACGAGGAGAATACTTCATAATGTAGAGAGGAGGAACAATGAGCTGTTGGTCGAGCTGCACCATCTGCGGATAGTCGAGGCTGAATTATCTGTAAAGGAGGAAGAGTTGGTCCGGGTTTCGGCCGAACGAGATGACTTCGCAAGGAAGGTAGAACAGTTGCAAAGGTTGACGGTCGACAAGAGCATCGAGGTGACCCACTTGCGCCGCATTATATCTGACAGCGTCGAGTATCTCGGTTCGGCGAAACTTCCTCGGTTCAAAGTGATTGTGAAGGACGACACGTTGAAGGACCGGATCGTCGAACTGGAGGAAGAGGTTGCTCGGCTCAAACCTCAGCTGGTGAGGGCTAATGTCCGGAGCACCTCTTGCACTCGCGAAGAGATCGAGCGAGGGATTACTGTCTATCAACTCGCGAGCCGAACCTCCATCGTTGGTCGGACTGCAGCCGACGCCCAAAGTGGAGTAGCGGTGTCCTCGAGCGGTGCTTCGGTTGGAGCGACCGTCAGGGCCAGCGGTGAGGGGGCATCTCGATTCGTTGGCCTAGAGACGATCTCGGAGGTCAAGAAGCGCCGACCCAAGGTATCGCTGAACCGGAGCGTCCCCCTCCCGCGAAGGCAGTAAACGAGTCGTGTTGTGTCTTCGGGCATCCGAACTGTCTTCCGAACTGTTTTGTTGTAATCTTTTTGTAAATTTATCCAAGTTATATTAATAAAATTGGAGTTGTGCTACTTGTCGTAGTGTTGTAATTGTGCTAGCTGGGGTAGGCTTGAAATGAACCACGAGGCGAGTGTTTGCTTCGTCGAGCATCTTGGCTTCGAAACTCACGCTTTAGCCGGGTTTTTGAATCTTGCTCGGCGCCGCGGCCGAGGTGTAGCTGTTTCGTGCGTCGTGCTGAAAAGATGGGACCAGTTCCCTAACAGCATTAATGGTGCTCCAGGATCCGTGGGAGCGTTCCACCTTCCCGAGGGCGTTGAGAGTGGGGCCCTTTAATAAATACGCGGCGCTTCAGC
Organism: Hemerocallis citrina; assembly: GCA_017893485.1. NCBI lineage: Eukaryota > Viridiplantae > Streptophyta > Magnoliopsida > Asparagales > Asphodelaceae > Hemerocallis > Hemerocallis citrina. Next base: position 126,515,581 of record CM030367.1, read on the forward strand.
TCCCTAGGCGTGACTGTTGGACTCTCGAGGGTCATAATGACAGTCTTGCACGCTTCAGTTCCCTAGGCGTGACTGTTGGGCTCCCGAGGATCATAATGACAGTCTCTTGGGGGACGGCTATAAGTACCACACCCCCCTTGTGGTTTCAGTCATTGCAGTCTTGAACTCTAGTGGCATCGATGGTGTCTGCCCTAGGGCGGATGCCAGCCTTGTGAAAAATTCTCGCCTCGAGAGGTTTGGAGGGGTGGTCACCCTTCTGCCTTGTTCTTCTCCCATTCCTGACGACCACGATGTGGGTGTCAGGGTCAGGGGAGGACAAGGCAGAAGAGTTGGCGACCGTAGTCCGTACCCGAGGGAAAGGTTCTTCGGGAGGATGGGTTGTCGTTCTTCCACCATGATCTTCTCCTGACTCTGAAGGCTCCGACTTGGGTGTCAGGGTCAGGGGAGATCATGGTGGATGAGGTGATGACCAAAGTCTGGGACCGAGGGGAAGGTTCCCTAAAACCCCAACCCAAACTTTCTTTCGAGCTCGGCTGGACACTTGCTCGGCGCGGATCGGCTGTGCTCACGTTGCCTGTCGCTCGGCGATTGGAGCCGAGCGAAGTGAGTTGATCACGGCCATTGGATGGTTGCACGAATCTCGAGGTGGGTCCAGTTCCCAAGAAAACACTATCTTGTCGTTTTGTGGACACGTGGCATAATCAGGCCCGCTCATCATACCCTAGCACGCATTTTGAGACGATCTGACGGTGATTTTGCCCCGGGAGGTTTTTTCGCCATATACGAGGGTCGGTTCCTCGTCCGCTCGGCTCGTTGGTCGTGGGGGCAGTTCGGAACGGCCATCTACTTCCGGCTCGCCTGAGGGCGAGCCGGGGAAGTAAAGTCGAGCCATAGGACTCCGACCCATCGTTAGGTTAGTTCGACGGCTGTGGGAGCAATTCCGAATGGCGAACTACTTCTAGCTCGCTTAGAAGCGAACCTGCTAAGTAGAATCGAGCCAAGTGTTGGACTCCGAACCATCGTTAGATTAGTTCAACGGCTGTGGGAGCAATTCCAAATGGCAAACTACTTCTAGTTCGCTTAGGAGCGAACCTGTGAAGAAGAATCGAGCCAAGTGTTGGACTCCGAACCATCGTTAGATTAGTTCAACGGCTGGAGGAGCAATTCTGAATGGCGAACTACTTCTAGCTCGCTTAGAAGCGAACTTGCGAAGTAGAATCGAGCCAAGTGTTGGACTCCGAACCATCGTTAGATTGAAGAGTTAAAAGCAGAGAGATGTAAACAGTAGCAAAAATATGGAAAAACTTTATTTATTAATATCCAATGATTGGCTGTTTCTAAAATTACTAGCCGTTATTACAAGGAAAAATGAAAGAAAATCACTACAAATAACAGGAAAGGAACGGTTCGCCATCTCGAAGTACTTAGAGAGGCGTTGCTGTTTTCTCTTGGTATTTTAAGAGATAGTCGGCATTCCAAGTCCTGGGGATCTCCCTGCCTTCGAGATCTTCTAGTCTATATGTGCCGGGGCAGATTTCTTTAGAAATCCTGTAAGGTCCCTCCCAGTTCGGGGCCAATTTGCTTTTCTGACTAGGGAACGAGATGGCCAACTTTCGGAGGACCAGGTCCCCTTCTTTGAGGTCCGTTGGGCGGACTCTTTTGTTGTATGCTAGCTCGATCCTTCTTCGGTAAGTTTGCTGGCGTATGGCAGCTCTCTCGGATTTTGTCTATCATATCTAGACTTGCTCTGAGCTCCCTAGCGTTCTGCTCTTCTTCATAAGCTATCAGACGAGGAGAGGGTAACCCGACTTCTAAGGGGATGATGGCCTCGGACCCGTAGGTGAGATTGAATGGGCTCTCACCTGTAGGGGTCCGCTTCGTGGTGCGGTAATTCCAGAGCACGTTGGGCAGCTGATCGACCCACAAGCCTTTGGAACACTTGTCTAACCTCTTCTTAATGCCTGAAAGGATCTGTCGGTTGGCATTTTTGGCCTGGCCATTCGACTGAGGATGAGAGACGAAGGAGAACCGGTGTTGTATGGCGAGGTCTTCACATAAAGCTCGAAAGGCAGCCCCCGTGAATTGCGTTCCGTTGTCCGTAATTAGGACCCTGGGGACTCCGAATCGGCAGATCACGCTCTTCTAGAAGAATTGAACGACCTTGTTTTCGGTGATCGTGGCCAGGGGCTTAGTCTCTATCCATTTCGAGAAATAGTCGACTGCCACGACTAGGAATTTAAGCTGTCCGGGGGCTGGCGGAAACGGCCCTAGTAAATCCATCCCCCACATTGCGAAGGGATCGGACTTGATAGGGAAGTGAGTGGTGCTTGTGGAAGGCGTCGGATGTTGGAGTACTTCTGACAGGAGCTGCATTGCCGAACGTGGCCTTCGGCGTCCCGTAGGAGAGTGGGCCAAAAATACCCGTAGTTCAACACTTTGCGCGCCAGGGCTCTGGAGCCAGAATGGGCCCCGCCGATGCCCTCATGAAGTTCTTGCAGGGCATAGTCGGCTTGCCCGGGGGAGAGGCACCTCAGGTAGGGCCGTCCGTCCACCTGGGTGAAGGAGCATTTATATAGGATGCCTCCGATTAGTGTGTAATGCTCGGCTCAGGTTCTTACTCTTCGTGCTTCCTTCGGATCCTCGGGAAGGAGTCCATCCCTTAAGAATTCGACGAGGGGTTTCATCCAATTCGAGGAGGATAGGCAATGTTTCAACGGAGTCAAGTGTTTCGTCCTCTATGCTCGGCTTCAGGAGGACTTCTATCAAAACAGTCTGTTCGAGGCCTTGAATGGAAGATGAGGCTAATTTGGATAGGGCGTCGGCCTGAGCATTTTCTTCTCGGGGGATCCTTTGGATGAGGGCCTCTTCAAACAGTGCCATGAGGCTTTTGACTTTAGCCAAGTATTTAACCATCCTGTCATCGCGGGCTTCATACTCGCCGAGGACCTGATTGACGACCAACTGAGAGTCGCTGAAGATCCACAGGCGTTGTGCCCCTGCATTTCGGGCCATTCCAAGACCGGCTATTAGTGCCTCGTATTCAGCTTCGTTGTTCGAGGCTTTGAAGTTTATACGGAGGGAGTATTGAAGGATGAAGTCGTCTGGGCCTGCCAGAATGACCCCTGCCCCGCTTCCCTCATTGCAAGAGGATCCGTCAACATAAACCGACCAGACGGGTGGTCCCTTCACTGTTTAGCTGGACTCGGGGATAGTACTCTCAACTATGAATTCGGCTAGCACCTGAGCCTTGATCGCGGTCCGAGGCTGATAAGTTATATCGTGTTGGCTCAGCTCGATAGACCATTTCATAAGGCGACCCGAAGTCTCAGGCTTATGGAGGACCTGCTTCAGCGGCTGGTCGGTAAGAACGACCACCGAATAGGACTGAAAGTACGGGCGAAGCTTTCTCGTGGCCATTACCAGGGCATAAGCCATCTTTTCAATCTTCGGGTATCGGAGCTCGGCGTCCCGAAGCACTTTGCTGACATAGTAGATGGGCTTCTGAGCCCGGTCTTCTTCCCTCACTAAAGCTGCACTGAGGGTCTGCTCGGAGGCTGCCAGGTAGAGGTAGAGGGGTTCACCAGGGATCGTTTTTCTGAGGAGAGGGGGATTGACGAGGTAAGCCTTGAGCTGGTCAAAGGACTCCTGTTGCTGCTGTCCCCATTCGAATCCTTTAGCCCCCCTGAGGGCCCTGAAGAAAGGAAGGCATTTTTCCCCGGACTTTGAGAGAAAGCGCCCAATGGCGGCTAAGCGGCCTGTTAATCTCTGAACTTCTTTTACATTTTTGGGAGGGGCCATGTCTAATATGGCTTTGATTTTCTCCGGGTTTGCTTCAATTCCTCGTTGGCTAACCATGAAGCCGAGGAACTTCCCTGACGAGACGCCGAACGCATACTTGTTCGGGTTGAGTCTCATATTGTGCTTTCTCAGAACGTCAAACGCTTCTTGAAGGTCGGTCACATGATCAACGCCCCGGATGCTTTTTACAAGCATGTCGTCAACATACACCTCCATGTTCCGGCCGATCTGAGCCTGGAAAACCTTGTTGACGAGGCATTGGTATGTTGCACCTGCATTCTTTAGACCGAACGGCATGACTCTGTAGCAATAGAGGCTTTGGTCGGTCACAAACGAAGTCTTCGGGATATCCGGGGGGAACATCCGGATCTGATTGTAGCCTGAAAAGGCATCCATGAAGATGAGGAGCTCATGTCCCGAGGTTGCATCGATCAGGGTGTCAATGCTCGGAAGAGGGAATGAATCCTTGGGGCAAGCCTTGTTGAGGTCGGTAAAATCAATGCAAATCCTCCAAGTCCCATTGGACTTCTTCACCATCAATACATTCGACAACCACTCAGGATAGTTCACCTCCTGTATGAATCGGGCCTTCAAGAGCTTGTCCACCTCCTCTTTAATAGCGAGCTGACGCTTGGGGGCGAACTTGCGCCTCTTCTGCTGAACCGGTTTGGACCCCAGAACAACGCTCAGGTGGTGGACCAGGAGCTCTTCGGAGATCCCGGGCATATCTGCAGCTGACCAAGCGAAGAGGTCTTCGTTCCTTCGGATGCATTGTACAATGTCTGAGCATAGGGTGGACGGGAGGGTCTTGCTAACAAAGAATTTGCAGTTCGGGTCCTGCTCAGAGAAGAGCACTTCCTCCAATTCGTCCACCGGCTCGGAGGTCGGGCGAACAGTGTCATGGGGGATTTCCAGAGTTTCTAAGGAGAGGACAGGTCCGAGGGTAGAGGTCATGTAGCACTTTCTGGTCGTTTCCTGATTGCCCCTTACTTCCCCTACTCCGGCCCGAGTAGGAAACTTCATTTTGAGATGGTAGGCTGAAGGGACGGCTAGGCCGGGCCGGCCCAGAATGACATTGTAGGCTGCTGGGAAATCTACGACCATGAAGTCCATCGACTCCGTTCGGGTAGTAGGAGTTTTGCCAGCGGTTACGTCGAGGGTAATCACCCCTTCAATAGTCACTGACACTCCCGTGAACCCATGGAGCGTGTAGCCGGCGGGCTTGAGTCTATCTCGGGAGAGTTTTAGGCCTTTGAAAGTGGCGAGGAAGAAGATGTTTACGGAGCTTCCATTATCTACTAGTATCCTCTCCACTTTGAAATTCGCCATGTGAAGGCTAATGACGAGTGCATCATAATGTAGGGTACGAACTCCTTCAAGATCTTCGTCGGAGAATGTGACAGGCACTTCGAGGCCTTTGGGAGGAGGGGTGGTTCGGACCGAATTGACTTCTTTTATGAATGCCTTCCGAGAGGAGTTTGAGGAGCCTCCCATTGGGCCCCCATGAATGAGGTGGAGGACTCGCTCTTCCTCAAAGTCAGGTGTCTCTTCTCGTTCCGGATGCTTGTTAGCCCTTCGAGGTGGGGAGGAAGTTCGGCTCGGTCCTTTCTTACAAACCTGGTCAGCTGCCCCCTCTGGATAAGGACTTCTATCTCGTTCTTTAAGGCGCGACAATCGTTGGTGTCATGCCCGTGGTCTCGGTGATAACGGCACCATTTCTCTTTATCTCTTTTCTTGGCGGGGGTGTTCATCCTCGGAGCAGGAGGTAAGACCCCTTCCTTTGCGACTTCCATCAGAATGGTTGAGACGTTAGTGGTGAGGGGAGTGAACTTCTCGAATCTGGGGGGAGGTCGGCGCTGGCCGGCATTATCCTTCTGGAGCTTCTTGGCTCCTTCCTCTTCTGTTCCCTTTCTCTTAAACCCGGAGGAAGACCCCTCCCAGTCGGGTCGATGCTCGGCCTCTTCGGCCCGGATGTACTTTTCACTGCGAAGGAGGAGATCGGAAAAGTTTTGTGGAAGCTTCTTGGCGAGGGAGGAGCGAAGGTTGGAATTGAGGACATTAGATTGAAATGCTGCCGCAGCGACCGACTGGTCGAGGGATGCTATGGACCTGGCTTCAGCTGTGAACCTCTTCACATAGTCTCTCGATTTTTCCCCTTTCTTCTGGTGGAGGTGCAACAGTGAAATGCTGGTCTTCTCAGCTCTACGGCTGCTTACAAAATGGGTGACGAAAAGGGTCCCGAACTGCTCGAAGGAGAATATTGAGGAGAGGGAAAGGCGAGAGTACCATTCTCGAGCTGGGCCCTTGAGAGTAGCGGGGAAGGTTTTGCAGAGGAGGGCATCGGAAAATTGATGGAGGAGCATCAAGGTCTTAAAGCTTTCGATGTGATCAACGGGGTCGGTCTTCCCGGTGTAAGTCTCAAATTGGGGAGGTTTGAAGCCGAACGGCACAGGTGCATCTACTATGGTTCGGGAGAAAGGGGGTCGGCTAGGACGTAGGGTCCTCCCCCTAAGCTCTTCTTCTCGGTCTATCTGGCCCAGACGCCTCTCTACCTCATGAAGACGGCGGTACATGGTGTCGTCCCTCCGACGGTAATCAGCCGAGCCTCTAGACTCGTCTTCGTATGAGGGAGAGCGAGGGCTACAGCGATGGTAACTTCGGGAGCGACGAGGACTTGGGGTGCGCCGGGAGTTGCTAGGAGCAGGACGAGGTGATGGGGACCGTCGGCGAGGGCTTCGGACCGGGGGAGGAGATGGAATCTTGGGTGCGTTGGTGTTGGGACGGAGATTGAGAGCTTTTAGGACGGTCGCTTGGAACTGCTGGAACTCGGCACGTGTGATGGGTGCCTCATTGTTCCTGGGCTGTTGCCGACCTGCAGGGGAGTGCGGCCTTCTTCGGTAGTGCTCGGGGGATTCTTTCCGACCCCTTCGGTTAGGGGACCTTCTATATTCCCAGTGGCAAGGGGACCGCTCATCCGGACGGTGTTGGCGGGAGGTTCCCTCTCGGGCCCGCTTCTCATCCAGATGGCGGCGAAGGTCATCATCTTTCTGGCGATTGAGGACGGTATTGTGGCGACCAGAGGCTCGGGGATGATGGGAGGCCATAGAGTCCGAAGAGGCGTTGTGGATGGAGACGTGGTCTTGGTGAAGAGGCTGTTTTTTAGGGTTAGGACCCTTTGGAGGTGGCTGATTTGGAGGAGGAAGGTCCTGTTGGAGTGGGTCCTCCGCTTGAGGAGGAAGCTGTCCCTGCTGTTGGGTAGGCTGGATGGGAACTTCTTGCTGCTGATCGGGGTTGGGTCCTCTGTTGGACCCTCTTGATCTGACTTTCCTAGGAGGCATGGCTGGAGAAGATCTGTTCGTCGGGAAGAGGAGAGGTTTCTATTCGTTAGTTTCCCACAGACGGCGCCAATCTGTTGCCGCTAAATTTGGTGTGGGGGTAAACAGATAGTATTTGTGGATTCTTAGGGAAACTGAATAGTAAACCTGTATACCTGTTCCATCGGGGTATGATCATCGCTCCCGCCGTACACCTGCAAAAAGTGCGACACACCGGGGTTATTCCCGGCGACGCACCCTCCGACGCTCAAGTCAGTAATCTAGGAAGACTATGAAAGAGCGCAAAAACTGGAGAAAGATTGATTACCTCTTAATGGAGATGGATGGTGGGTATTTATAGGCGTCTTAGGGAACAAATTAGGCATGTAATTCCTGTGTATAGATAAGGAATGTAATCCCTAATCCCCAGTGAAAGGATAGATATGAATCAGGGCCGTTGATTAACATTAATCAGAAACCCTAATTCTATCCTGCTGGACCGAGCTTGTCGCGGGTTGAAACCCGCGCCCAATTGAAGTGGATGCGTTCGCGGGTTAATGGCCCTTTGGGGGGGGGAAGACCCAGTACCCGCTTCAGACCCGTTTGTAGGTGAAATTACCGTTTTACCCCTGGCTTCAGGATTCGTGTCCAATTTGGACGATCTCGATTAAACCCCCCATTTTTAGCCACATCACTTGTAAATTAACTTATTCGTCAGAAAGGATGAACAATAAGTTACTTTTTTATTAAAAAAATTTATAACTGATGTCGTTATTCCAAATAACGGCATCAGTATTGAGAATGCCGTTATTTGAAATAGAATGCCATTATTTGAAATGACGACATCTGTTATAAGGTTTTCACACTTGTAATTTTTTTCTCTAAATGGAGATTACAAGTTGTCGAAAAACAAAATAACCTATGTCGTTACTTCAAATAACGGCATGATACTTTTTTTAAATATAAATGCCGTTGTTGGAAATAACGGCACGTAAATAACCTATGCCGTTATTTTCAATAACGGTTTATGCTGACGTGTCCAAAACTGAATCGGATTACTAAGTATTTTCGGAAGTGGGTCAGAGCATCAAATATTTTCAAAAAGTGAGTCAGTAATGCAAAATTTTTGACTTTTCTTCAACCGTTTTAGTTTTGTCGGTTGGTTTTTGCAAATCAATAATACAAGTGTGTTATATAAGTATTAAGAGGGGCCGAAAGCAATGGGGGGGGGGGGGGGGGGGGGGAGGAGGCAATCCTATCCTTGGGATAACTGTAAAATTTGAGATTACTCAAATAGATTTTGGTGTTTTCAATTAATACATTAAGCTTGTAAATTAACTAAAAACTATTTGTTTGTCCGGTAACGGTACCAAATATATAGGCTTTAATTCCTTCAAACAAAAATGTGTATATAACCATATCAAAAGCTAAAATTCATCTAATTATTTTCACAGAGTTGTAACTTAAATTGTAAATAATTGAGAAGTGTAATTAAAGGAACTAGTAGTCTGCATGTGTAAATAAAAAAAAAAAAATTTAAATACTTAAACGTAATCTGAGCTCGAACTTGATACCTCCCTCGACTCATCACTACTATTTACAAATTATCCATAATAGTACAAATTTTTATTTTATAAGTGACACTTTTGTAAATAATTGTATCGTAAATAAATTTGAATTTTGAGTATTATGGTAACTAATAATAGTGGAGTAAATCAGTGGTTAATATAACTCCCACTTAAAAATAAATAGTTGAGATTATATGTTTGATTGTATATAAATTACATATTCTCAACTCTCTCTCGTTATAGTATTAGAGATGTTTTAAGTTTAATATCAGGCAGTGTAGCCCTATATTAAAAATAAAAATACAAATAGAAAATACTAAAATTCAATGGGTATGCCACCAAATAAGATGACTTTTCTCCCAACCAGAAAACTCCTTTATCAAACATATCATTCACAACCCATAATTGCTGGGCCATGGCCTTTAAAAAAGAAACATATATCATACATTTACATCATTTCATTAAGTCAATTGCTATTTAATTAAAAGTCAAAACTGAGATTACAAGTTTATTACAACTATAATAAAAAAAATTGTGAATCATCTGCATCAATCAGCCTCCAATCCAGTTGGATCCCAACTGTCAAGTGGGGGCCATAAACCAGCTGGATTCAAAGAAGAAACACAGGAAAAAAGAAGGATTGAAATTGTCCAAAACATGCTGATTTGCATTATCCTCATCATTGCCATGGGAATGAACTCTCTGATTACACCACAGAATTTGACAACAGGACGAAATTATTTGTTGCTTGCACGATCCATTCATTAGCCATATCCAGCTGCTGCTGCTGCTGCTGCTTCTTCTTCTTCGGTTCTCAAGAAGGGGAGGTGCAACTCACCTAAGGCAACACAAGCTCTGAAAATGGGACCCACTGTCACTGTTCTTAATTTGTCATTGTTAAATTGTGTTAGCGATTTGCATTGCTAGTAGCCTGATCAGCCTGTTTACTGGTAAATAAGAGATCTTTCGATTTGCTTAATTTTCTAATTACCGGATGTCGTGTGTGTATGTAAGATTTATATTGGGCTAAATTTACAAAAAGTACACAAAACTTTTGGTTGGTTTAAAAAAACTGTACTGAATTTTTTTTTTAAAAAAATGGACACAATGTTTAAATAAGGTCTCCGGGGTTAGTTAGGGTTAGAGTTAGGGGTGGGTTAGGGTAGGATTTAAAAAAACCACTTTCATCTTTCATTTGTATTTAAAAAAACCATACTCATCTTTTATTTGTGTTGAAAAAAACATCACTTAACTAATCAGATGTTTAAATAAACCCCCGAACTAACCCTAACCCTAACCCTAACTAACCCAGTGGACCTTATTTAAATATTGTGTCCTTTTTTAAAAAAAAAATAAATTTTAGTGTAGTTTTTTTAAACTGGCCAAAAATTTTGTGTAGTTTTTTTAAATTTTGCCTTTATATTATATATCTTAAGTTAATAGGACTACCCCTTTCCTCTTTTTTCTATTTTGAAATAGAGAACGGAGAGCAAAAGTAGGAGTTCAAACTTATCTTATCACATACAGATCACACATTCAACTTAATAAAACAAAATTAAAAAAATATACAAAACACAAAAACTCTTCCTCTCCCCAAATTATCAGGAGTCAGATTTCGATTACTCCGTGATCTCACCAAGGCCAGAAGCCTAGAAGCTTCGTAGATCTAGGGTTGAGAGAGGAGATTGGAGGAGAAGAAACACTGGATTTTTGTTGATATCGAAAAAGAAATTACAACTCAGTTTATATACAGGACGATGGGGGCGGTTACGCTACAAGACAGAATACAAAAGACACATGCACAGCGCACAAAAACGTCTCCCACCTTCTTTCCGCCATAAACTGATTTGAAAAAGGTGCGCAACACACGTACATTTTAATACGGACTCAAACATAACAAAAAAAGAAATAACGATGGCGCAGTGGAACCCAAGGTGATTCTCAGTAACGATCTGTCATGCTAATAACTCCGATGAGTTCTAAGATTTTGCCGTTGATCCTGACAGCTCCTCCTCCCTTAAAACGAACTTGCCCTAAGTTCGAAATTTTGAAACTTGCGACGAACAACGTTGATGGCAACCCATGAAGCATTCTCCACTCCTGCGTTTTTCCACTTGATCAGTAATTCGATCCCCATTTGATTTTGCTTTTTGAACACTCTTCTATCATGTACTACCTCTGGAGTTTCTTGAGTGTCTTCTTCTACCCACCAGGTTGAAAATTCAGAGGATATATTTGGTCTGTGATTGCCGTAACATTTCTTAAGTTTTCAAACATGGAAGACTGGGTGGATTACTGCCCCTTCAGGAAGTTGTAGACGATATGCAACTGTACCCACCTTTTCTATAACTCTATAGGGCCCAAAAAACATCGAAGCTAGTTTTTGAGGAGTGGAGTTTCGGAGATGTTTGTTTGTAAGGTTGGATCTTCAAAAGCACCAGATCTCCCACCTCGAATTCCCTCTCAGTGCACTTTTTATCTGCAAAGTGCTTCATGAAATCCTGAGCCTGGGATATGTTGTCCTTTAACAACTTCAGAATGGAGTCTTTAGACATTAACTCTTCCTCCAACGCTAGCATGCTTGCAGTCCCACGAACATACTGAAGCAGTGATGGAGGTGGCCTGCCATATACCCCTTCGAATGGTGTTATCCCTGTGGATGCATGCCAGTTGGTATTGAACCAAAATTCAGCCCGCGCTAACCATTTCATCCAATTTGTGGGTTTTTGGCTACAGAAACAATGCAGATACAATTCCAAAGCCTTATTTACAATTTCAATTTGGCCATCGCTTTGGGGGTGGTATGCTGTGGTGTGGTTTAGCTTGCAGTTCTGAGCTTTGAAGAACTCCTTCCAAAACCTGCTAATAAAAATGGGATCTCCATCGCTCACGATACTCCTTGGCATGCCGTACAGTTTGTAAATATTGTCAATGAACACTTGAGCTATAGATTGTGAAGTGTATGGGTGTGAGACCCCTATGAAGTGGGAATACTTAGTTAGGCGATCTACGACCACCATTATAACATTTTTCCGTGGCTTTTTATAACACCCCGTAGTTTTCAAAAAGTGTATAATATATATATATATAGATTAAAATGTGGAAAGTAAAAAAAAGAGTTGGTTGTTTGAAATATGCAGAATGGCATGAATGTAATAATCTTGAAAAGGAATAGTGTGTTTGGGGGGGGGCACAATGTGCAAACAGAGCTTTGGCTTTTGCATGAAGTCTGTTGACTTCGTCAACCAAAGGCTGACGTGGCTGTTATGGAGAGGCCCGCCACCAGGGGAGAGTAACAGTAGCATTGCTGTTGCTCCTCTCTTGTCTTCGCTGATGTGGCAGGGGCCCACTTGGGCCTCTGTGTACACGGCAGTGGAGAGAAAAGACAATTGTGAGATGTTAAATTGTCTCACATCGGAAATTAACTTGAATATAATAATATATAAATACTATTGCCTATGATCAAGAGTCACCAATTCGATTAACCACCTTTTGAGAGACAGCCTGTGATGGGCAGTTGTACTACATAGTATCTAATTTGTCTTCTAAATTGTATAAATTGTCTGAGCTAGGGCAGGGGTGTTACAAATAGTATCAGAACCGACTTTCGACATCGAACGTGGGTAAGAATGGGTGAGATGTATGCCTGAGATGGAGCTAGAATCAGGATACTTCACTCTACATCGGCTAGAAAGGAGATCCTGCACTAGATTGTGCATGCCCGTTGTTACCGCTGATTTCGGTGTGGGGGTAAACAGATAGAATTTGTGAGCTCGAGAAAAACCTGAACAGCTGACTCAAGTCTTCTTGCTCCTGCCGCAACCTGCAAGGAAGTGCGAGACACCGGGGTTGATTCCGGCGACGCACCCTCCGACTCTCTTGTCAGTAACCAGTGGTGATTAAAGAAAGGGCTTAGGGTGGTGAAAAAGTGATTAACCTGGTCACAGTGGCAGAGGGGTGGTATTTATAGTCGTCAGGGGAGTGATTAGAGGCCTGGTTCCCAGTGTAACTGCTAGGAGAAAAATCCTCACAGTCTGTTTAGGAAACTAACCCCTTAATTCCCGGTGAGAGCAAATCAGGCCCATTGACTTGGTCAAATCAGTGGCCCTGATTTGTCTCCTGCTGGTTTGGGCTCGTCTCGGGTCGGGACCCGTGCCCAATCGGTGTGGACCCGTTCACGGGTTATTGGGTCTCGTGCGAAGGAGATCTGGAACCCGCTTTGGATCCACCTTGTATGTGGAATTACCATTTTACCCCCGAGCTTCGAGATTCGTGCCCAATCTGGACGGTCCCGATTTAACCCCATTTTTAGCCATATCACGAGCCCCCCACTCCTAAAGACTGAGCGTGATCAGCCTTTGAGGAGTAGTTTAACTGTTTCAGTGGCTGGTGGAGTTGTATCGGAGTCCAAGTGGAGGATTTTGAATCTTGAAGGGGGTAGTGAAGTAATTTTTGATGCTATGTGTTGTTCTCTAGCCATATCGAGTATTTGACGGCTTTTATTTATTTTTTCGGACTATTTATTTAATTTTGCGATGTGTTTACTAGTCGTTCGGGGGCCTTAACAGTACTTTCTAGGCAATAATTGTTCGTTCGGGGGCTCAAAAATATACCCCCGACTTTTTAATTATTTTCCATAATTTTTAGTTAATTTCCCCGAATTTTTAGTAATTTTTTCGCGATTTTTAAATAAATAAAATGATTTAAATAAATAAAAGATGATTTTAAATACCGATTTATGACGCGCTCGATCCGGGCCGTCGATCATAGACGGGCGCAAATTTTTGAGAGATCCAGCGGTTGTAGTAGCTCGGTGCCTTTTTTCTCCGTTTGCGAGCTCGGAAGGGCACTTGCTCGGAAGCCGACCGAAGACAGGGGGCCTCGGCAAGTTGAGCGACGCGGCGCAATCTGAGCCGTTGGATGACGACGCGCATCTCAAGACGGGCACATTTCTCGAGAAAACACTATCTTTTCGCCTAGTGTCCTCGGCGAGATCTGGGCCGTCTGATCGAGATCGTGCGCGAAAGTTGAGGAGAAAGTGGGTTTTCTCCGTTTGCGAGCTCGGAAAGGCACTTGCTCGGTAGCCGACCGAAGACAGGGGGTCTCGGCAAGTCGAGCGACGTGGCGCAATCTGAGCCATTGGAGGACGACGCGCATCTCGAGACGGGCACATTTCTCAAGAAAACACTATCTTGTCGTTTAGTGTCCTCGACGAGATCTGGGCCGTCTGATCGAGATCGTGCGCGAAAGTTGAGGAGAAAGTGGGTTTTCTCCGTTTGCGAGCTCGGAAAGGCGCTTGCTCGGTAGCCGACCGAAGACAGGGGGTCTCGGCAAGTCGAGCGACGTGGCGCAATCTGAGCCATTGGAGGACGACGCGCATCTCAAGACGGGCACATTTCTCAAGAAAACACTATCTTGTCGTTTAGTGTCCTCGGCGAGATCTGGGCCGTCTGATCGAGATCGTGCGCGAAAGTTGAGGAGAAAGTGGGTTTTCTCCGTTTGCGAGCTCGGAAAGGCGCTTGCTCGGTAGCCGACCGAAGACAGGGGGTCTCGGCAAGTCGAGCGACGTGGCGCAATCTGAGCCATTGGAGGACGACGCGCATCTCAAGACGGGCACATTTCTCAAGAAAACACTATCTTGTCGTTTAGTGTCCTCGACGAGATCTGGGCTGTCTGATCGAGATCGTGCGCGAAAGTTGAGGAGAAAGTGGGTTTTCTCCGTTTGCGAGCTCGGAAAGGCACTTGCTCGGTAGCCGACCGAAGACAGGGGGTCTCGGCAAGTCGAGCGACGTGGCGCAATCTGAGCCATTGGAGGACGACGCGCATCTTAAGACGGGCACATTTCTCAAGAAAACACTATCTTGTCGTTTAGTGTCCTTGGCAAGATCTGGACCGTCTGATCGAGATCGTGCGCGAAAGTTGAGGAGAAAGTGAGTTTTCTCCGTTTGCGAGCTCGGAAAGGCACTTGCTCGGTAGCCGACCGAAGACAGGAGGGGGTCTTGGCAAGTCGAGCGGCGTGGCGCAATCTGTCTCGAGACGATCCTGTTCCTAAGGGCATTAATGGTGCTCTGGGGTTTGCGCGGCGTTCTCTTTCCCCAGGTCATTAAGGATAACTCCTTCAATTAATGCGTGGCGTTTCAACTTCCGAGGGTTATAATGGCCAGACCTTGGAGGAGAGCTTATAAGTACTCCACTCCCTTTGTCATTTCAATCGCAACAAATGTAGAGTTTCAAACCTCGGAGGTATTGGCCTTGGGTAACTTGTCTTTCGAGGTCTGAGGGGGTTGTTGCTCTTTTGCCTTTTTCTTCTCCCGTTCCTGACGGCCCCAAAGTGGATGTCAGGGGCGGGGGGGAACGAGGCAGTAGTGGTGACGACCATAGTTCGGGCCCGAGGGATGAGTTACTTCGGAAGGACAGGTGGTCGCTCTGTTGCCTTGTTCTTCTCCCATTCCTCACGGCTCGAAAGGGGATGTCAGGAGCGGGAGAGGATAAGGCAGTAGTGGTGACGACCGTAGTCCGGACCCGAGGGGCGAGTTACTTCGGAAGGACGGGTGGTCGTTCTTCCACCATGGTCTTCTCCTGACTCTGACTGCTCCAACGTGGGTGTTAGGGTCGGGGGAGATCATGGTGGAAGAGGAGATGATCCATGTCCGAAGCCGAGGGGTGAGCTACATCGGAAGGACGGGTGGTCGCCCTTCCACTATGATCATCACCCGATTTTGACTGGCCCGATTCGGGTGTCAAGATCGGGGGTGATCCTGGTAGAAGGGGTGATGATCGGAGTCCGGATTTGTGGGACAAGCCTTGGTTGGACGGGTGGTCGTTCTCCTACCGTGATCTTCTCCCGATTCTGACGGCCTCGGCGTGGGTGTTAGAATCGGAGGGTCACGGTAGGAGAGGTGATGACCCAAGTCCGGTCCGAGGGGAGGGTTTGCTTCGGGACGACTGGTGGCCGTTTTTCCGCCCAAATCTTCTCCTGACTCTGAAGGCCTGGGTGGAGGTGTCAGGGTCAAGGGAGGTTTGGGCCGAAGGATAGGTCACCGAGGTCCGGAGCCGAGGGACGACCTGTCTCGGTAGGACGGGTGGTCGTTCTTCCACCATGATCTTCACCCGATTCTGAGGGCCCCATCGTGGGTGTCAGAGTCGGGGAAGGTCATGGTAGAAGAGGTGATGACCCTAGTCCGGAACCGAGGGACGACTTTGCTTAGGTAGGACGGGTGGTCGTTCTTCCACCAAGATCTTCACCCGATTCTGAGGGCTCTAACGTGGGTGTCAGGGTCGGGGAAGATCATGGTAGAAGAGGTGATGACCCTAGTCCGGAATTGAGGGACCGCAGCAGCTTCGGAATGATGGGCCTCTTCCCATCTCTGTCTTCCTTCCGAGCCGACGGCTTCCGATGGTTGTCGGTCCGAAGGAGTTAGAGATGGGGGGTGTGCCGATCTGTTTTTGACTGGGCCCCGTGGGTTGGCGGAATACCGACCGAGACATGGGGCCTGGGGGGCACGCCGAAGGCGGTGCCTTAAAACTTTGAATTAAAATTTTTTCTGGTTTCTTCAGATAGAGGTGGGGTATAGAGGAAGTGTAGGCCATCCGAGCGACTTGACGCAATTTGTACCGTTGGATGGCGTTGCGCATCTCGAGACGGGCACATTTCTCGAGAAAACACTATCTTGTCGTCTAGTGTTCTCGGCGAGATCTGGGCCGTCTGATTGAGATTTTACGCGAAGTTTGAGGAGAAAGGGAGTTTTCTCCGTTTGCCAGCTCGGATTGGTACTTGCTCGGTAGCCGACCGGTCTCTTTGCTGGCGTGGTCGGATGGCGTATAGTTCGGCTCTCGGTCACGATATACCGAACTAGTTGTCTTGGCGAGGAAGGTAGTTGTGTTGGGCCTTCGCGACGTTTCGAGAGCGGCCCAAGAGTCGCACTTTTTCGTTTGGAAGTCCAAGGGACGTTCCTTTTTACTATAAATCTTCACCCCCCCCTCAGACCAAGTCTCACTTTTTACTTTTACTCTCTCTCTTCAGTTCTTACTTTTCGCCTTCGAAGTTTTTAGCTCCTTGGTGGTGGTGCTAGCTGACGCGGCAAAGCGTTTTTTGTTTCCGGCGAACTTTCCGACCGTACCTATCACTTCAAGGTCAGTCTCTCTCCCTTCTCTTTTAGAAAATGGTTAAGATCACGTCCTCGGATGAGACCCCCGCCTCGGAGCTAGCAGTAGGCCGAGGGGATAAAGGGAATGAGGCAGTGGAGCCGAGCGATCAGAACGTCATTCGTCCGGATAGGGAGGGCGAAGTGGCCGAGCTGCCTAAGGAGGTCACGGCGGTGTCCCAGAAGGGTAAAGCCGTGGTCACGATCGTGGAAATGCCGAAGACAGCGGGAGCGTTCGGTCGGCAACCCATTGCTCTGTCGAGCGTGGGAGGTGTACGAGATTATGCCGAGGACACCTTGGAGAGAGTGACACAAGGTACGGCTAAGTTGGTGGAGGAGAACGAGCCGAGGGAGCTGTCCGAGGTGGACCATACCATCTCGTCTCTTACCGAGGCCGACCTTCACCTGATCCGAGAGGGTTTCCGGATCCCTGCCGACTACGGACTGCTCCTCCCCGGGCCGGGTTTCCGAGCCAATACAAAGTCTTCGTCAGATGTGTGCGTCTTTCCGGTCGACTCCCTTATTGCCGGACTCCGTTTTCCCCTCCACCCGTTCGTTGTTGATGTCTTGACGTGGTACGGTTTGAGCCTCGCCCAGCTGATGCCAAACACATGGAGGCACGTCATGGCGTTCGTCCTCCGATGCCAAGAGGTTGGTGCCAAGCTGAGTATGTTCCTCTTTCGGAGCCTCTACCGACCTTGTCAGCCAAGGCGAGACGAACAAAGGTTCTACCTTTCGCCCCGGACGGGCGTGAAGCTGATCGAGAATCCGGACTCGATCAAACATTGGAAGGAGAAGTATTTCCTCATCCGAGCTCCTGCGCCGTGGGTGATACCGACGGTTTGGGCGAAGGATGGTCTGCCCAAGCGAACCAAGAAGGAGACAGTTTTGAGTGACGAGGAGACGGAGGTCCAGAAGAAGCTCCTCGCCCTGCCGGCGTTAAGCTGGAAAGATATTACCGAGGAGGATCTGTTTCGAGGGGGTCTCAGTCCGATCGACCCTAGTATGCTTCTGGTATTTATACTCTTTGCTTAAAGTTCATGAGAATTTTTCTAAGTTTTTTCATCCAGCTTGTGCAGAGACGATGAAGCTGGATTACAAAGCTCTGGTGGCGAAGGGCAGGTCGGAGCAGGAGGCGAAGAAGAAGAGGCCTTCGGCAGGGCCTCAGGGCAGCCGAGCCTCGAAGAAGCCTTCGATCGCGAAGGCTGCCGACCAGCCGAAGGTCATGGTCCTTGAGCAGGGGGAGGTCATGGTCCTCGACCCTCCTGCCTCGGGTGCGCCGACACCGACTCCGAAGGGGGACGCTCCCGGTTCGTCGAGCGGTGCGTTCGGCGTGAAGGAGGTGTTGTCCCTCCAAGTTCCGTCCCTCACTGCCGAGGCGGAGAAGATCTTGACCGAGCGTCATAAGCATATCTTCGTCCCTGACTGGCAGGTGATGAACGTCGACGGCTTCTTGGGCGACGACAACATCTGCATGGAGGCGGTGAGGCACTTGCCGACCCCAAAGGATCGAGCGACCCTGAAGGCCGGGCTAGCAGGGGATGTCGTGATGCAGATTGCTCGGAATACTATGTCGGTAAGTAGGCCGAGCTCTCCCTCATCAAAATTTCTTTCTTAGAATTTTTCTAAGTCCTTGGGTTCGGGTTTTAATGTGTTGTTCTTTTTCAGACCCTCTGCCACTTCAATTTCCTGCTCGAGGAGTTTGCGAGAAAGGAGCAGGAGAATGAACGGGAGAGGACGGAGCGTGTCAAGGCCACGCAGCTGCTTGATGCCGAGCAGCTCCTCTCGGCGAAGAGGGCTGCTGAAGTGGCGGGGTTGGAGAAGCAGCTGGCCGACGCCATTCAGCTGTCGAAGGACGCGGCGGCCAAGCTTGAGGCGTCGGAGAAGGAGGCCGCCGAGCTGAAGGAGGAGCTGGCCAATGCTCGGTCGGAAGCGGAGAAGGCTCGGAAGAGGGCCGAGAAGATCATGGCCAAACACCAGAAGAAGGTGAAGAAGGTGAAGAAGGCCGTGCAAGAGGAGGCCGCGCAACACATACTCCAGAACATGGAGGATGCCTACGGTCGAGCCTTGCTCCACGTAGCCGCCAAGAACCCGGGCTTCGACACGTCCTCCTACCGTTTTTACGACCCCGTAGAAGGGGAGGAGGAGGTTCCCGAGGGGCTGCTCGACCCTGAGGAAGAGACGGAAGGTGTCGAAGGCCCAGGAGATACCGAGGTCGAGGGCGAGGAGGACGACTCCGAGGAGGAGAGCGGGAGCGAAGGCGAAGGCGAGGGCGATGGCGAGGGCAAGACCGGGGGGTCGACGGACCCGAGCGACAAAAAGGTCGACCCCTGACTCGGTTGTCTCTTTTAGTCTTTTGTTGTCTTTTTTGCAAGCCTAACTGCGGACTGGCTACCGCTTTTGTAAAACTTTCTCCTCGGTTTTGAATAAAAATATTTTGTTTGGCCAAAGTTTATCCAAGTGTTGAGTCTCGGATTTGCGTGTGATTAGTTGTAGATGTTTCCATGTATTGTCCCATCGGATTTATCTCTGCTTTTCAGGTGAAGTTCGGTCCGATCACGGAGGTCTCGCACCTCCGTAAAGAGTTGGTCAAGACGAAGCGAGAGCTGTCACTGAGCCGTGATAAGCGCTTTTACTTATTTTTGGAACTGGGGGAGGTAAAGGCGCTGGCAAGGGCGAAGTGTCGCGAGTTGGAGCAGCTACGAAAACGGCCCCCGGTCTCTGTTCTCGAGGGCGAGGTCGAGCAGCTTGGTGGGGAGCTCGCCGTCGCCGAGCGGAAGAACGAAG
The DNA here is from genome assembly GCA_017893485.1 of Hemerocallis citrina. Lineage (NCBI taxonomy): Eukaryota > Viridiplantae > Streptophyta > Magnoliopsida > Asparagales > Asphodelaceae > Hemerocallis > Hemerocallis citrina. The sequence goes on from CM030367.1 coordinate 126,535,192, forward strand.
AGCTCTCGGCCAAAATCCGACACTTGGAGGATCTGGGGCGAGGCCGCTCGGCGGAAGAAGAGAAGCTTGCTTCCGAGCTGGAGAAGGCGTCATCCGAGCGCAAGAAGCTGCTAGCCGAGGTCGACAAGCTTAGGAGGATTACTATAGATAGGGGGATCGAGGTCACCCATTACTGCCGGCTTGCGACCGATAGTTCCAACGCCTCGAGCTCGTCGAGGCTCCTTCACCTGAAGAAGTTGGCAAAGGACGATGCTTTGAGGGACAGAATCATCGAACTGGAGGAGGAGGTCGCGTCGCTCAAGTCCCTGCCCGAGAGAGCCAACGTCCGGAGCACCTCGTGTACCCGCGAAGAGAGCGAAAGAGGGATTACATTTTACGAACTTACGACACGCTTGCCTACGACCAGGCGGAGTCCAGCCGACGCTCAGAGCAGTGTGGCCGTCTCGTCGAGCGGAGCCTCGGTCGGTGCCGCTGTTAGAGCCAGTAGCGAAGGGGGGTCGCGCTTCGTTGGTTTAGGATCGAGCTCGGAGGGCAGGACTCGTCGTCCTCGCGTTTCCCTAAACCGAAGCGTTCCCCTCCCGAAGAGGCCCTAATCATGTCGTTTTTCACTTTTGATGGTTGTTGTAAAACCTAATTGTAGGGTCGGTTCGACCGTCTGTAACACTGTTATATCTGAATGCGAATCTGAGAGTTTCTTTAGAAAATTTCCAAGTGTTGGACTTCGGCAGTATATTGAAATTTTGCTGTTCGTTTTCTCTTCTTTTCAGCTCGTGGTGGCAATCCATGACTCGGATTCCGACAGCACGAACGAGGATGCTGAGATCGAGGTGATTTCAGGGGCGACGAAGTCCAGCTCATCGAAGTGCCGAGAGCGGCTTCGTGGCGTGGAGCTGAAGTTGAGCCGGGCTGAAAGCGAACGGGCCTACCTCCAGTCCGTCCTCGGCCAACGGGACGCCGAGATCCAACGCCTGGAGGGTAGGATCGTCAAGGTGACTCCCGTAGGGGAGGATGAAGACTCGCAGTCTGCTTTTAGCAACGCTCTTCGGGTCCAATGTATTCGGCACAATCAGTCGAAGATAATAACCGAGCGAGACAATTTGGTCTATGAGATCCATCACTTGCAGACCGTGGAGGCGAAGCTTCGGAAAGAGGTGGAGGAGCTATTGGTCGAAGTGGATATGCTGGCGACCGAACAGACCAGCGAGGATATTTCGGTTTGAACGCCAAGTGTTGTGGGTCGGCGTTGTATTTTTTGTTTTCTAATAACACTTTGAGATCATAGAAAGATCGCTTTGTATTATGCCCAGATCATTAATAAAATTTCTTTTAAGAACTGGCATCTCTTTTGTTACTATGCGTATCGATCTCGTGTAAGTGTGTCGGTCGCGTCGAGGCCTACGAACCGAGCGTGTCAGTTCCGTCAGCGAGAGTATCGAACCAAACGAGCTCTTGACGGGGCGCTGTCTTGTCGTTTAGCGATTCTGACAAGATCTGGGCCGTCTGATGCTGGCGCGAATCTTGAGGCGGCTCAGTTTCCAAGAAAATGCTATCTTGTCGTTTAGCGTCGGTGGCAGGATCTGAACCGTTGGATGTTGGCACGAATCTCGAGGCGGCTCAGTTCCCAAGAAAATGCTATCTTGTCGTTTAGCGTTGGTGGCAAGATCTGGGCCGTCTGATCGAGATCACGCACGAAAGTTGAGGAGAAAGTGAGTTTTCTCCGTTTGCAGGGTCGGAAAGGCACTTGCTCGGTGGCCGACCGAAGGCGTAGGGCTTCGGGCTTCGGTTGCTAGGCAAGATTGCTCGGGTTAAGCGGCTGAACGTAGCTTCGGTATCCCTCCACTGGCGAGGCTGAGGTGTGGATCACTCCTAGTCTGCCGCGAAGCAAGCTTGGGGGGACTGGGAGCCAAGTGTTGGACTCTGGGACCATCGTTGTAGTTCGACGGTTGTGGGAGCAATTCCGAACGGCAATCTACCCCTGGCTCGTCCGGAGGCGAGCCGAGGAGGTAAAGTCGAGCCGAGTGTTGGACTCCGAACCATCGGTGTAGTTCAACGGTTGTGGGAGCAATTCCGAACGGCGATATACCCCTGGCTCGTCCGGAGGCGAGCCGAGGAGGTAAAGTCGAGCCGAGTGTTGGACTCCGAACCATCGGTGTAGTTCAACGGTTGTGGGAGCAGTTCCGAACGGCTATCTACCCCTGGCTCATCCGGGGACGAGCCGAGGAGGTAAAGTCGAGCCGAGTGTTGGACTCCGAACCATCGGTGTAGTTCAACGGTTGTGGGAGCAGTTCCGAACGGCGATCTACCCCTGGCTCGTCCGGGGACGAGCCGAGGAGGTAAAGTCGAGCCGGACATGGACTCCGAACCATTTGTTGAGAAATAACGAGTGACAGAGAAATAGGGGAGGGGACATGTAAACAAGTTTGTAAGCAGGAAAGAGCATTCTTTATTGATAATCGTCGGCGAACCGTTTTACATGTTACAGCCCATGAAAATAGATTACAAATTAGAGGAGGGGAATAGCTCGATATCCTTTGATACTTAGAGTGGCGCCGGGGCGCTTTCTTGGTATTTTAGGAAGTGGTCAGCATTCCAGGTCCTCGGAAGCTCTCTGCCCTCTAGGTCTTCAAGACGATATGCTCCGGGCCGAACTACCCTCGTGATCCTGTACGGCCCTTCCCAGTTCGGAGCCAGCTTGCTCTTCTGATTGGGGAACGATATGGCTGATTTTCTCAAGACTAAGTCCCCTTGCTTAAGGTTGGTGGGTCGGACCTTCTTGTTGTATGCCAACTCGACCCTTCTTCGATAATTCTGCTGCCGAATCGACGCTTCCTCCCTCAGCTCATCTATCAGATCTAAGTCTGCCCTGAGGTCCCTGGCGTTCTGTTCCTCGTCGTAGGCTGCGAGCCGAGGGGAAGGTATTCCGACCTCGAGGGGTATCACGGCCTCGGACCCATAGGTGAGGTTAAAAGGAGACTCGCCTGTGAGGGTCCGCTTGCTCGTGCGGTAGTTCCATAGGACGTTGGGGAGTTGGTCGACCCATAAGCCTTTGGAACTTTTGTCCAGCCTTTTCTTGATGCCTGCGAGGATCTGCCGATTAGCATTTTCTGCCTGTCCGTTCGACTGAGGGTGGGAGACGGACGAGAAGCGCTGCTGGATGGCAAGGTCGTCGCACAGAGCTCGGAATGCTGTGCCAGTGAACTGAGTCCCGTTGTCAGTAACGAGGACACGGGGGACGCCGAACCTGCATATGATGCTCTTCCAGAAGAATTGTACCACCTTGTTCTCGGTTATAGTGGCGAGGGGCTCGGCCTCGACCCACTTCGAGAAGTAGTCGATGGCTACGACCAAGAACTTGAACTGACCCGGAGCCGGAGGGAAAGGCCCTAGTAAATCCATCCCCCACATTGCGAAGGGGATAGGACTTGATAGGGAGGCGAGGTTGGCCTGAGGGAGGCGACGGATGCTGGAGTGTCTCTGACAAGAGCTGCATTGCCGAACGTGTCGCTCGGCGTCTTGAAGAAGGGTCGGCCAGAAGTATCCATAATTCAAAGCTTTCCGGGCCAAGGACCTGGATCCTGAGTGTGCCCCACCGATGCCTTCATGGAGCTCTTGTAGGGCGTATTCGGCCTGCTCTGGAGAGAGGCACCTTAGGTATGGTCGGCCGTCTATTTGGGAGAAGGAGCGTTTGTATAAGATACCCTCGATCAAGACATAGCGCTCGGCCCGAGTTCTGACTCGGCGCGCTTCCTTGGGATCCTCGGGCAGAACCCCGTCCCTCAAGAATTCCACCAACGGCTTCGTCCAATTATCCTGCAACATGACCGACAATGACTCCACCGAGCCGGGTGTCTCGTCTTCTATGCTCGGCCTAGAGAGGACTTCGATTAGTACGGTCTGTTCGAGACCATGTAGGGAGGATGAGGCCAATTTGGAGAGGGCATTGGCTTGTGAGTTCTCTTCACGAGGGACCCGCTGGATGAGCGCCTCCTCGAACCGGCTCATGAGGGCCCGAACCTTGGCGAGGTACTTCGCCATCCGCTCGTCTCGGGCCTCGTACTCGCCCAAGACTTGGTTCACGATAAACTGGGAATCGCTGTGGATTCAGAGGCGCTGTGCCCCAGCACTTCGTGCAAGTCTGAGACCGGCAATGAGTGCCTCGTACTCCGCCTCGTTGTTCGAGGCCTTGAAGTTCATACGGATCGCGTACTGGAGGACGAAGTCGTCAGGGCCGTTCAGAATGATTCCGGCGCCACTTCCCTCGCTGCAGGAGGAGCCGTCCACGAAGACTGTCCAAATGGGGGGTCCATTCGGTACGTGGTTGACTTCGGGGATGGTGGACTCTACGATGAAGTCGGCGAGGGCCTGTGCCTTAATTGCCGTCCGAGGCTGGTAAGAGATGTCATGCTGGCTCAGCTCTATGGACCACTTCATCAGCCAGCCCGAGGTCTCAGGCTTGTGGAGGATCTGCTTTAGGGGTTGGTCGGTGAGGACAACGACCGAGTGGGATTGAAAGTACGGCCGAAGCTTCCTCGCTGCCATGACCAGGGCATAGGCCATCTTCTCTATCCTCGGATAGCGGAGCTCGGCGTCCCGGAGCACCTTGCTCACGTAGTAGATAGGCCTTTGGGCCCGGTCCTCCTCTCTCACCAAGACAGCACTTAGGGTCTGCTCGGAAGCAGCCAAGTAGATGAAGAGAGTCTCGCCCGGGACCGGTTTGCTGAGCAGAGGGGGGTTCACCAAGTAGATCTTCAGTTGGTCGAACGATTCCTGTTGTGGTTGGCCCCATTCAAAACCCTTAGCCCCCCTGAGTGCTTTGAAGAAGGGGAGGCACTTTTTCCCCGATTTCGAGAGGAACCGACCGATAGCGGCGAGCCGACCAGTAAGCTTCTGCACCTCCTTGATGTTCCGAGGTGGGGCCATGTCCAATATGGCCTTGATCTTCTCGGGGTTGGCTTCGATCCCTCGCTGGCTCACCATGAAGCCGAGGAATTTTCCCGAGGAGACCCCGAATGCACACTTGTTCGGGTTCAGCCGCATGCTGTGCCTTCTCAACACGCCGAAGGCCTCCTGGAGGTCGGCCACATGATCAATGCCTCGGACGCTTTTGACGAGCATGTCGTCAACGTACACCTCCATGTTCCGGCCTATCTGGCTCTGGAAGACCTTGTTGACCAGGCGCTGGTAGGTGGCGCCCGCGTTCTTCAACCCGAACGGCATGACCCGGTAGCAGTAGAGGCCTTGATCGGTGACGAAGGAGGTCTTCGGAATGTCCGGAGGGAACATTCGGATCTGATTGTAGCCCGAGATTGCGTCCATGAAGCTGAGGAGCTCATGGCCCGAGGTGGCATCAATAAGAGTGTCGATGTTCGGGAGAGGGAATGGGTCCTTCGGACACGCCTTATTTAGGTCGGTGAAGTCAATGCATATTCTCCAGGAGCCGTTGGACTTCTTGACCATCACCACATTGGAGAGCCACTCGGGGTAGTTTACCTCCTGTATGAACTTGGCCTTCAGCAGTTTATCCACCTCTTCCTTGATGGCCTGCTGTCGCTCGGGAGCGAACTTTCGTCTCTTCTGCTGAACCGGTTTGCACCCCGGTTCGACACTTAGGCGGTGGACGAGCAACTCCTCGGAAATGCCGGGCATGTCCGCGGCCGACCATGCAAACAGGTCTCGGTTATCCCGAATGCATTTAATCAGGTCAGAGCACAGCACGGTCGGCAAGGACTTGCTGATGAGGAACTTTCGGCTCGGGTCCTCGTCCGAGAAGAGCACTTCTTCTAACTCGTCTGCCGGGGATTTCTAGTGTCTCGAGCGAGAGCACTTTCGGCTCGGGGATTTCTAGTGTCTCGAGCGAGAGCACTGGTCCCCCTGTGGAAGTCATGTAGCACTTCCGAGCCATCTCTTGGCTTCCCCTGACTTCCCCTACTCCCGACCGAGTGGGGAACTTCATTTTGAGATGGTACGCTGAGGGGACAGCTTCCAGGGTGGCTAGGCCGGGTCGGCCCAGAATGACATTATACGTTGCCGGGACGTCGACGATCATGAAGTCCATCGGCTCGGTCCGGGTAGTAGGGGTGCTTCCAGCAGTTACGTCTAGGGTTATCACCCCCTCGACAGTTACTGGGACCCCCGTGAACCCGTGGAGTGTATAACCGGCCGGCTTGAGACGGTCCCGGGACAGCTGCAGGCCTCGGAAGGCCGAGAAGAAGAGGATATTGACCGAACTCCCATTGTCTACCAAGATCCTCTGCACCTTGAAGTTGGCCATGCGGAGGTCGATGACGAGGGCATCATAGTGGGGGGTTCGGACCCCTTCGAGGTCTTCATCGGAGAAAGACACAGGGACGCCGAGACCTTTGGGTGGAGGGGCACTGTGAACCGAGTTAACCTCTCGGACGAAGGCCTTCCGAGAGGAATTAGAGGAGCCTCCCATGGGGCCTCCGTGGATCAGGTGCAGAACCCGTTCTTCCTCGAACTCGGGTGTCTCCTCGCGTCGCTCAGAGCGCTTGTTAGCCCCCCGAGGCGGAGGAGTGTTGCGATCCGCCCGATCGTTAGCCTTCACGAATTTGGACAACTGCCCCCTCCGGATGAGGGCTTCTATCTCATCTCTCAATGCCCGGCAGTCATTCGTGTCGTGGCCGTGGTCCCGATGGTAACGACACCATTTATCTTTGTTCCTCCTCTTTGCCGGGGTGTTCATCCTCGGCGCTGGAGGGATGACCCCCTCCTTCTCCACTTCCATTAAGATGGTGGAGACGTTGGTGGTGAGGGGAGTGAACTTCTCGAACCTGGGGGGAGGACGGCGTTGACCGCCGTTGTCCTTCTGTGCTTTCTTGGACCCCTCTTCCCCCGTCGCCTTCCTCTTCGACCCGGAGGAGGACCCCCCGAAGCTCGGGAGGGATTCGGCCTCCTCTGCTCAGATATACTTCTCGCACCTCAGGAGGAGGTCGGCGAAGTTATGCGGGGGCTTCTTGGCTAGGGACGATCGGAGGTTGGCGTTAAGGACGTTCGACTGGAACGCCACGGTCGCCACTGACTGGTCTAAGGAGGCGATAGACCTGACCTCTGCGGTGAATCTCTTCACATAGTCCCGCAGCTTCTCTTCCCTTTCCTGCCGCAGGTTCAGTAGGGAGAGGCTTGTCTTCTCAGCTCGCCTGCTACTCACGAAGTGAGTTATGAACAGTGTTTCAAACTGCTCGAACGAGAAGATGGAGGAGGGAGCGAGTCTGGAATACCATTCCCGAGCCGACCCCCTGAGGCTGGCGGGGAAGGTCTTGCAGAGCACGGCGTCAGAAGCTTGATGGATCAGTATCAGGGTCTTGAAGCTTTTGACGTGATCAACCGGGTCGGATTCCCCTGAGTACGTTTCAAACTGCGGAGGTTTGAAACCCCTCGGTATGTGGGCCTCCATGATCGACCGAGAGAAAGGGGGTCTGCTGGGGCGAATGGTTCCTGCTCGGGACTCCTCCTCTCTGTCCATGCGACCAATGCGCCTCTCCACCTCATGGAGACGGCGGTTGAGGGCGTCATCCCTCCGTTGGTAATCATAAGATCCCCCGGACTCTTCTTCATAGGAGGGGGAGCGGGGACTGCAGCGCCGGTAGTCCTGGGATCGGCGAGGACTGTAGTGCTGCTGCTGGCGGCTGGGAGCCGAGGAAGGACTTCGGGTTCGGCGACGAGGACTGGGAGCCCTCGGGGGCGTTGGAGCCCTCTGGGCATTTGGGATGTTCTGCCGAAGGTTGAGAGCCTACAGTACGGTGTCCTGAAATTGTAGGAACTCGGTGCAGGTGATGGGCGCGTCATTGTTCCTGCGATGATGCCGATCCGTGGGGGAATGTGGCCTTCTCCTTCGGCGCTCGGGCGATGCCGCTCGGCCCCTTCGGTCCGGAGACCGTCTGCCATCTCAGCGGTGAGGTGACCGCTCCTCACGATGCTGGCGGGAGGCTCCCTCCCGAGCCCACCTCTCGTCTAGGTGGGTGCGGAGGTCCTCGTCTTTCTGGCGGTTCAGGATCGTGTTGCGGAGGTCGGGGTGATGAGAAGCCATTGAGTCCGAGGACTCATTGTGGACCGAGACATGGTCCGGATTGAAGGGCTGTTTCTGCCTCCGACCGTTATGTCCGGAAGGGCCATTGTTGGGTTGCTGTTTGGGAAGAGAAGGTTGGCCCTGCGGGGCCGGAAGAGGAAGTTCGGGCTGTGTAATTGGATTGGCAGGGGCTTCCTCCGTAGGGTCGGCGGGATTGGTCCCGCGATTGGACCCTCTAGATCTGACCTTCTTTGGAGGCATGGTTGGAGAGGACGACAAGGAAGGGGCTGAGGCTGTTCGTGTGGTTTTTCCCACAGACGGTGCCAATCTGTTACCGCTGATTTCGGTGTGGGGGTAAACAGATAGAATTTGTGAGCTCGAGAAAAACCTGAACAGTTGACTCAAGCCTTCCTGCTCCTGCCGCAACCTGCAAGGAAGTGCGAGACACCGGGGTTGATTCCGGCGACGCACCCTCCGACGCTCTTGTCAGTAACCAGTGGTGATTAAAGAAAGGGCTTAGGGTGGTGAAAAAGTGATTAACTTGGTCACAGTGGCAGAGGGGAGGTATTTATAGTCTTCAGGGGAGTGATTAGAGGCCTGGTTCCCAGTGTAACTGCTAGGAGAAAAATCCTCACAGTCTGTTTAGGAAACTAACCCCTTGATTCCCGATGAGAGCAAATCAGGCCCGTTGACTTGGTCAAATCAGTGGCCCTGATTTATCTCCTACTGGTTTGGGCTCGTCTCGGGTCGGGACCCGTGCCCAATCGGTGTAGACCCGTTCGCGGGTTATTGGGTCTCGTGCGAAGGAGATCCGGAACCCGCTTTGGATCCACCTTGTATGTGGAATTACCATTTTACCCCCGAGCTTCGAGATTCGCGCCCAATCTAGACGGTCTCGATTTAACCTCATTTTTAGCCATATCACCCGTGCTCAGTAATGACACTGATTTCTAAAGGGGGGGTATGTGTAACACCCCGTAGTTTTCAAAATGTGTATAAAATATATATATATAATAAAATGTTGAAAAGTAAAAAAAAGAGTTGGCTATTTGAAATATACAGGATGGCATGAATGTAATAATCTTGAAAAGGTATAGTGTGTTGGGGGGGTACGATGTGTAAACAGAGCTTTGTCCTTTGCATGAAGTCTGTTGACTTCGTCAACCAAAGGCTTACGTGGTTGTTATGGAGGGGCACGCCACCAGGGGAGAGTAACAGCAGCATTATTGTTGCTCCTCTCTTGTCTTCGCTGATGTGGCAGGGGCCCACTTGGGCCTCTGTGTACACGACAGTGGAGAGAAGAGGCAATTGTGAGATGTTAAATTGTCCCACATCGGAAATTACCTTGAATATAATAATATATAAATACTATTGCCTATGATCAAGAGTCACCAATTCGGTTAACCACCTTTTGAGAGACAGCCTGTGATGGGCAGTTGTACTACATAGTATCTAATTTGTCTTCTAAATTGTATAAATTGTCTGAGCTAGGGGCAGAGGTGTTACATGTCCATTGAGATATCCTCCCAAATACGATCGGGAATGGAGAGAGGGTGTAGCAAGCTTGCAGGGTGTAGAGTTTCATTCTTGCTCTTCTGACACACCAAGCACTCCTTAATCCACTGCTTAATTTCCCAATTCATACCTTCCCATTTGAAATCTCTCTTGATTCTCTGCAGGGTTTTATTAAACCCAAAGTGTCCCTCAAAGCTGTATGAGTGATGGTCGAAGAATATCAAGTGCCTCACATTTGCGTGAGGGCTCACTAATATCCTCCCTTTATAATACCCCCCTACCTTCTTGTAAAATTTTTGATCCATCTGTTTCCCCTGCAGTTTTTCTTGCAATGTTGCGAAAAAGGGATCTTACAAGACCATCTGCTTGATGCCTTCCAACCATTCTGGCACTATAAAAGAGATCTCACAGCAAGTGTCCCTTTCTCCTTCTTTCCTCGACAACCCATCAGTTGCCGAATTGTCAATACCCCTCTTATACTCCATAGTGAAGGTATACCCCAACAATTTTCAGAGCCACTTTTCTTGAATTTCTGTATTGATTCTCTGATCCAATATGTACTTGATACTCCTTTAATCAGTTCTTATGATGAACGTACTACCCAATAGATATTGTTTCCATTGTTTGGCGGCTTGCAAAATTGCGAAGACTTCCTTTTCGTATGTTGAGAGTACCCACATTTTTCCTTTTAAACTGTTACTCATAAAGGCGATGGGGTGAGACTTTTGCATAAGCACTGCACCAATTCCAGCCTGCGATGCATCGGCCTCCAACACAAATGGTTTAGAAAAATCAGGGGACTTCAAGACAGGGGTAGTGGTCATGGCTTTCTTAAGGGCATTGAAAGTGGATGTTGCTACGGAGTTCCATTTGAAGGCATTCTTCTTCAGAAGTTGAGTGAGGGGAGCGTCAATACTGTAACACCCCATGTTAAAATAAATAAATAAATAAATAAATAAATAATATATATATATATGGAGTATATAGTTGGCTGTATGGTTTATGTTCTATGGCATTAAAAAGGTAAATATAATGAACGGTTAATGGGGGGCCACGTTGAAAGGAAAAACAGCAGGTTGGCTATTTGAGCAATGACAGATGACGTCATCATTTCTTGGGGCCCACCCGGGATAAAAAGAGTATTTGGCTGATGTGTGAGAACAGGAGAAAAAAGGTAAGTATGAAATGTCCCATATCGGTAATATAGCATAATAAAATAATATATAAATAATATAGCCTATGATCAAGAGTCACCTAATCGGTTAACCACCTTTTGAGAGGCAGCCTGTGGTGGGCAGTTGTACTACATAGTATCTAATTTGTCTTCTAAATTATATAAATTGTCCGAGCTCGGGGCAGAGGCGTTACAAATACAACCGTAATTCTTCACAACCTTCCGATAGTAACCAGTTAACCCCAAGAATCCTCGAAGTTCTTTAACCGTTTGTGGCTCAGGCCAATCTTGTACAGCTTTGATCTTGTTAGAGTCGACTGCGATGCCATCTTCACTGATGATATGACCTAAAAAACCAACTGCCCTCTGCCCAAATGTGCATTTACTTGCCTTAGATACCAACTGGTGTTTACTCAACACAATTAAAGTAGTCGAGACATGGAGGAGTTGGCTCTCCCAGGAAGAGTTGTAGATCAGTATGTTGTCGAAGAAAATCAACATAAATTTGCAGAGATATTCTTTGAAGATTTCATTCATTACACATTGGAAGGTTGCCGGAGCGTTTGTAATCCCAAAGGGCATGACAACAAACTCAAAGTGGCCATCGTGAGTGTGAAAGGCTGTCTTGGATATATCAGTGTCTCGTACTCTTATTTGATGATACCCTGATCTTAAGTCGATCTTAGAGAAGAATTTAGCACCATTTAACTCATTAAGGAGCTCATCTATGAGAGGAATTAAGAATTTAGCCTTGATAATTTGATTGTTGAGGGCCCTATAATCGACGCACAAATGCCAATTTCCATCTGATTTCTTAACTAAAATTGCTGGCGATGCATAGGGGCTGTTGCTAGGTCGTATGAAACATGATGTCAGAATTTCTTCTACTTGTCTTTCAATTTCACTCTTGTGATAATGGGGGTGTTTGTAAGTCCGTATACATACAGGTTTAGACCCTTCGACAATAGGAATCTGGTGATCGATGGTTCTCTGAGGTGGAAGTGTTAGAGTTTTAGTGAATATGTCAGGAAATTCTTACCGGACCTATTGTAGATCCGTAGCTTCGGTGTGCATTTCTGACAGACAATTGTCCTCCTCCTTTTCTCCCACAGTTTCTTGGATTTGTATCATATAAGCTTGGCAGATGTAATGGTTCAATTTAGCTAATTCCTGTGCTTTCATAAGTTGCATTTGAGAGTTGATAATACCTTGCAACTTCTTCAGATTCCCTGCCACTTTAAACTCCATAGTCATTAGCGCAAAATCCATGTTTACGAGGCCTAGAGACCTTAACCAATGCGCTCCCAAAACCATCCGTGCAGGACCAAAGGGCAAGAGCAAGAGCTCAGCTTGCAGCTCCACACCTTGTACAACAAAGTTCACACCAGAGACTTTGCCTTCGTTGTACATATATTGCCCATTAGCCACTGTAACCTTATATCGAGGCTCCTTCATGATAGTTAGATTGGCCCTGAGAGCAGTTTAAGGATCGAGGTAGTTGTGTATAGAGCCGGAGTCGATGAGGATGTTTACTTCCTTCCCACCTATTCTCTCTTTTACTTTCATGGTCTGGGGGTACACTTGATTTCCAACAAGTGCATGAAAATATATTTCAGGATGCAATGGGGTTTGAACAAGAACCTACACAACTGTTGGGAAACTCTTTTCGACCTGTGCTGCTTCAAAGATTGCCTCCTCCCCTTCCTCCTCTTCCAAACCTTCTAAGAAATAGAACTTTTGTGTTTTACAGATATGCCCTTGGGTATATCTCTCTTCACAGTTAAAACATAGGCTTCTAGCCCTCCTTTCCTTCATCTCCTGAATACTCAAACGTTTAGGTATAAAGTTCGATGCAGTTGTAGAGGTAGGATGGTTGTTACTGATAGAGTGTTGGGAGTTGGGTGATGCTACAGAGGTAGGGTGGGGGTGACTAAAGGAGCTTGGCTGATGATTAAGCTTAGCAGGTGGCACTGGAGTTTTGGCTGGGAATGAGCTTATGAAATTCATCTTCAAACATTTTATCTTTTCTTCATATCCCGTGCCAACCCAATGGCTTCGTTCACATTCTTTGGTCACTGTGATTTCACATCCCAACGAATTTCATCTCTAAGGCCACTGATGAAAGTACTCAGATAATGTGACTCCATCCAACCATCTACAAAGTTGGAGATTCGATCAAATTCTTGGATGTATGTTTCGATATCCCCCGTCTGTTGCAGCTTGGATAATATTCCCTCGTAGTCTTGGAACTCCGTAGGCCCAAACCTAGTTAATAATTCTTCAAGAAATACCGACCAAGTAACTTCATGTATTCTTGGTTTCCTATGCCTTCGAAACCACTGCGCAGCCCTCCCCCTTAAGTTGAGTGATGCATACTTCAACTTCTGATTCTCAGGAATTTCGTAGAAATCTAAGAATTGTGCTACTCCACAGATCCACTCCGTCGGATCTCCCTCATGAAACATCGGAAATTCTACCTTGAATGGGGTTCTAAACACAGTCCCTCCCTCGCTATGATTTGTAGAATGCAATGGGTTAGAGTTAAAGACAGTTACCTCCCTGTGCAGAGGAGGATGAGATGGATTTGGAAGCAGAGGGGGGTTCAAAGGGCGTGATTGGCTTTGCTGCAGCATCGCCATCATCGACTCCATCCTTGTCTCAATCATCGAAAATCTCTCCCCAATACTCGCAGCGATGAATTCTACTCTCTCTGTAAGGTAGTTAGTCTGGAGCTGTCCTTCCGCCATTTAGCTGCTCAGATTCGTCACCTCTCCCTCAAGCGCCGTGCTCCCTTCGTTGCCCACATCGTCATCGAATATGTCCTGCTCTGATACCACATTATCAGGAGTCAGATTCCGATTACTTCGTGATCTTGCCATGGCTAGAATCTTAGTATATCTAGGGTTGAGAGAAGGAGATTTGAGGAGAAGAAACACTGGATTTTTATTGATATCGAAAAAGAGATTACAGCTCAGTTTATATACGGGACAATATGGGTAGTTACTCTACAGGACAGAATACAAAGACACGTGCACAGCGCACAAAAACATCTCCCACCTTCTTCCCGCCATAAACTGATTTGAAAAAGGTGCGCAACGCACGTACATTTTAATACAGACTCAAACAGAAAAAATAAAGAAATAACGAAGGCGCTGCGGAACCCATGGTGATTCTCAGTAACGATCTGTCATGTTAATAACTCTGATGAGTTCTAAGATTCTGCCGTTGATCCTGACACAAATCCCCCCAACCCATCCTCACCCAAAACGCACCTGTCACCGTTCGTCGTTCGCAAATCTGCCCCAATCCAAACTGTCGCCGTTCGTTGTCCGCCAGTCCACCCAAATACAAGTCGTTCCCGTTCGCCTATCCTCGCCATCGTCCCTAGCCCAAAACTCAACTGTAATCATTCGCTGTTCTCCACTCCGCCTAAATCCAAGCAGCTGCCGTACGCCATACCCCAAATCCTCGTCAAGATTAAGGTATTCAAGAAGTTGTAAGTGTAACATCCCGTATAAATTTTTTAAATGAAAAATACATTTCCTATTTTTACACGTGCAACGTACGTGCAATTTCATCTTATGATTTTTTTATTCTCAATTTTATTTAAAAGTTATGCACAATTTCCTTTCATTCATTTTTGTTGCATATTAGAACCCATAGGCCTAATAGAAGACTCTAAGCCCATTAAAATAAATTAAATAAATAAAAATAGACCAAGTCCACAAGAGGAAGCCCACTAAGAAAAATCCTACAATTAGTTGTACACTTGTCATGTAAACAACATGTATAAATAAATAAATAACAACTAACAAATGAGAGTGTGCGCTTGTGGGTTGCACGTGCACGTGGTGCAACCCAAAAGTCACAAGAAGAGTTAGCCATGTATAAGAATAGGAAGAGTTGGGAGTTTGTGAGAGTAATGGTGAGTGGGCAATTAGTAAAGGGGGTTATGTAGGTTATGAATTAGAACACTTAATTTGAGTAGTAGAAGAGCCTTCTCAAATACTATAAATATCAACCCCTTTCCTTCATAATCTTGCACCAACGATCAAAAGAAACAAAAGATAAAAATAAGAAAGAGAGAATTGTTTAAGTTCTTGCTTGGAGGAGGAGAGCTTGCTAGGAGAAGAAGAAAGTCTCATTCTTGGAGCTAGGAGCAACTTCTAGGAGTCTTCTTCTACTTTAAAATCTTCATTTAAGGTGGGTGTCTTCTTGAACTTTCTAATTTATAGTATCATATATGTGTAGGTAAATTGATAGATAAACTTGATATGCATATGAGTAGTGATTAAATTGAAATGGTGATAATTAGAATGAAGATGCATTCTAATTGAAAGATTTTCATGAAGATAAGTTGAATTGATGTTGTTTAATTTCATGGTAGTACATCTTGATTAGATTAAATGATATGAAAATAGATTTGTACACAAAGTTACTAATTCATGCAAAGAAAGTTACTGTTTTAAATTTTGTTTACACTTCAGAAAATCATATCTAATAAAATAGTTGGAATATGGAACTAAAACTTTTTGGGGACCATCTTGTATATGTCAGCAGCATCCCTTGAAAATTTTATAAGATTTGGAGTTCGTTTACTATTTTAATATATTCTAAACTCAAAACTGGTTAGTAGTTGGCTGGTTGCAGGAATTCTGTACACCTTTCGGTTTTTGATTAATTCAGCATTGTAAATGAAATAATTTGAGAAAAGTGAGAACTAAGAAGTTGTAGTAGACTCGTTAATTTTTCCGAAAAGTCTATTAAATCAAATGTTCACAAAGAATTGAATTTTATATGAATTTTACAAGACTGTACAGTGGTAGTATTTTGGTATTTTGACCCTACTGTATATTTTGAAGAATTCAGGGTTATAGATACAGTATTTTGAGAAAACTTATAACTAAGAAATTGTAGTAGATTTGTACACCTTTATTTAGATATAAATAACGTAAAGTTTCGTGAAGTATATGATTTTCTATGATTTTTTACAAATAGCATCAAATGCAGTTTCTGACTTTGAATTTACTGTTTTGCAAATGATACTTAAACGTGGTAATTGAAAATATATTCTGGCTGTTTTAAGTTATATGAAAAATAAAGATCATATTCATGCTTAGATGAGATGTGAACTCAAGAAAAATCCATATATGGTTAATGATGTTAGAAATTGGTTTAAAATAAATCAAAGGAAAATGATGAGATGAGTTTTCAATGATGAATATTAAGAGATTATGTTTTAATCTTAATTAACTTGTATTGAGAAGGTTTTGATGAATATGAAAAGTGTATTGTGAAAATGAATAGGTTGAGATTGTACTTATTGATGAATAAATAAGAATGAATGAATTTTTTTTGAATGAATTATGAATACATAAACATGAGTTATAAGGGTATGAGTACCCCAAGTTGTTGAACATGGAAAAATATTGATTCTAAAAGCTTAGTGATACCCAGGTACCGGTAAAAGTAATGGTAATGAATAATTGATTTTTGAGAAGTGACCAATAAGGGTGATAAGGGTGTCGTTCTCAGTATTTTTGTGTAAGTCCGGCAGGAGGGTAAACTAGCTCTAGGTAGTATTATTTATTCATATTCAAACTTAAGAATTAGGCACTAACTGAAGATGTAATAAACTTGGGCAAACGTAAGTGGAGGGCCTCTATATAGTCGGGCGGTAGATTCCGGGACTATAGACCCAGTCGGGCAGCGGATTCCAGGACTGTGGTTGCTTGCGATGGAGGCGAGCCTTAATTAAATTCGGAATTATGATTGATCAGGCGGTGGATTCCGGAATCATGAATAGTCGGACGGATAGTAGGCTATACTCCAGTGTATATGTGTATACCGGGGTTAGAGGAACACTTGCAGGATGTTCGAATGACGAGAATTCTATATAATCGGGCGGTGGATCTTCGGGACTGGAATCCATACTCGTGGAATGTTGAAACTTTGTTTTATTACTGGGTAGTTATCATGGCGAGGGATTAAATCCTTTAATGTGGAGTACGTAGGTGCTTGCCCTCGACCCTATGTAGTATGGGATGCATAGAATCCGAACAAGTATGCATTAGTATCATTGTAGTATAATACCTGTATTAGGCATTAAGTCATGTCATACACTAACATATCTAGGGTATTCACTCTTTACACTTTTATATGTATTCAAGTTTGTGATTTGTAAGAGATTTCATTATAATACAGTATAGAGAGGATCGCTGTTTGTAACATTGTGTTGGTTGTAAGCAACTGACGTACCCACAGTTTCATATGCAGGACTTGGATCTTACAAGGAGATATAGAGATGAATTTGATGCTGATGATTAGGTACATGTTCAAGTTGTTGAAATTGTATATTTATCATGTTGTACTTCATTTATTTTCCACCCTGTTATTGATATAAAAGAACAATGATGTAATAAAAGTTTCAAAATTCCTTATAAAATTGTATGAAGTGAAGTGTAGATCTTGTTGAGCTACGAATTACCGTAATTTGGTATTCGGGCATTACAGTAAGATCATCTCTTATTTTGGATTATATATTTATTATTTTCTAGAATATTGAAAATATGAGATTAATGTATTGATCAAGTTGTAACATCCTCTCTTATTTTGGATTGTGTATATAGTATAATTATTTGCTAAAGTGAAGAAAATATTTGATGAATCTAAGAGTAATGTCTAAAGTTGCTTTGGTTTATTATGTGCGGTTTTGTCTTCCCATGTTAAATTCTTCAATCTTATCTCTATTTACTGTATACGCTCATCCTGTTTGATAAAGTGAATGAATGAATTGAAATATGTTAGTTGTAGGAGCCTGCTGTGTAGTGGGGGCATATGGAACTCAAGTGGATGGGTTTTAAGTTTGAATTTGATTAGGGATTTATACACCAATCTTTGAAATACAGGTTTCAGTAAGATTCTTATAGATATGGGAAGATTCAAATTTGGGTTCGGGATTATGTTGATTACAATTATTTTCTCATTTGTGGTTCACACGAGGTGTTTGTGAAAATGATCAAAAGACCTTTATAATTATTTGGCATTATTTTGAGTCAATTTAGTCATTCAAATTACCTTCTTTAAGGTGTTTTCTTGCGGGCGGATTTTGGATGGCTGATGAAAGTGGATATAGAAGGTAAAAGCCTACTACTTAGCAATTACGTTTTTCGTGTTCGATGGTTTCCTCTGTAGTGGTTTCTCAATGCTGATGAACTTTGTCCTGTACTATATCTTTTGATCCACGCTCCAGTTTTATGGCGAGCATCTGTTGCCATTATGTAGGCGTGCAGAAAGGGGCTGCTTCATCATGCACATTGTATTAAACGGATTGATGTAAGTCTCTTAAGCTTAAAATAATACATATGTTTATACTTTTTCTGACTAGCATTAGCACCTTACCAAAGATTATTGAGGGTGTTTCCGAAAATGAAACATATATCTTGATTAAAGTTGATTTATTGTTTTCCTTCAATTTTGAACAAAGTTGCTTTCTCTTGCTGCAATCTCAATAATTTTTCTACTCAACATTGATCTATGGTTTAATTACTGTATTGGATTCTTACTTGATAAACTATGAAGATATATATAATCGTCCGATCAAATATTGTTAAAATTAATTATTTTAAAAAATTATGCATACTATTATATATATTGTACTATTAGGAGAGAGAGTCATTCCTTTATTAAAATAGAGTAAGGAGAGGAAAAGTAGAAAACTAGCACGTGCTATTACATGAGAAAAAAAAGAAGAAGAAACGAACATGTACTAACACGTGCAGTCAATTTACAAAATAAAATGAAATAAAATAATTATAAAAACCACCACTCACTTTCTAATGTTGATTATGTTTTATTTGAGAGGGAATGATTTAAGATGGAACACTTGATTTGGGACGGAAGGCAGTTGAGAAGCACACTGTGGAGAAGGAGATAGCAGAGGACATCAAGGAGGAGTCCAATAAGAGTCACATCCCCACCTATTACTGCATTGTAAGGTCAACTTCGGTAATTATTCGAATTTTTTTTCTTTGTTTTAGGAATATAGAATGAATTTGGTTGATTTGAAAAATGTGAATTTGTTAATTTGTAGATTTGTCATCTTTTAATTATATTGTGATCGAAATAGGTAAGGGACATCTCCAAATTTAGGGATCTAGGGTTTAACTATGTCTTAGTGTTGTGTCGGTGTTGAATAGGGTCACCTCTGTCATTTAATGACTTTTATATTTTTGTTTAAGAACAAAAAGTTACTGTGCATGTACATGATAATAAAAGAATATGAACTAATAAAATATCCCTTGGTGGTTTCAAAGAATATGACCGAAATAGATAAAAATATTATTATTTAAGTTTTCCAGACAAGAGTAACACATGTTATTAAATAAGATAAACTGAAAATAAAAGACAATGGGCATATCATCATTATATTGTTTATATTCTATATAATTTTATGAGTCTGTTAAAATTATTTTAGTCTGTGCAATTTGCACAGGATAATACTAGTATGATATTATTAAAAAACAAAAAAAAGACTTTAAATTGCCAAACCTGTGCAATATAGTAAAAAATTGAAATTACACTATAAATGAACTTAGATGGGCTATGCAGAGAGACACTTGGGCTCTGTTGTGCACAAATTCATATTTTATGTTTCAACAACATTTGTACAGTTGATGTGAAGTCTAGCTATTTAATGTTGTTGGATTTTAGAGAAGCTTTTAGGTAGTAGTAGTTGTTTGAAACTTGATTTGGATTACACAAGTATTAACAAGAGTAGCTAGGAAACAAATGACAAATAGTTAATGCAAACTCTCTCTTCTTTTTCTTCTTCTCCAAATAAATTAGGATTATGGAATCTTGGTTTGAGGGGTTTTATTAGTAAAATTTAGTTTACTTATATCGCAATGTTACACCTACTATTTATTTTACAACTTTCACTCTTTGTACCTTAATGTGGTACTTATCTAGTGAAGATGTCTATTATCTCTAATCTCTAATATCTAATTTCTAATATTATAATGGGAGAAGGCTTTAGTGTCATTTGTAAATCTACCAACGCGTGCAACACACGCGCATAACTATTAGAAATGATATCTTAGGTTCAAATCCAAACTACGTCAAAATTTTTACTTTAAAAAATTTATATTTATTAAGACGTAAATCAAACGTGTAAATTACTAATAGTATATAGTAGACACTTTCACTAGATGAGTATTACATTAGGATATAAAGAGTGAAGGTTGTAGGAAAGGTTGTAGCTATAGATTTGTACCTTATATTTATAAGAAAGAGCTTGTGTTTGGTTTGCCATAAAGACCGTTAGTAAGTTAATTGCAACTTCAGTTGTAAGTTAAGTGTCCTTTAGTTAAAATTTTTAATTTATGTTTCAGTTGAGTTTTTTTTAAAATTATTATTTGAAGGAAAATGTGGAATATGACCGCTCTGTTTCATTAATAAGAAATTAAGAAAACAAGCCCAGAGTACTGGACCCAGTTATAACCTACATACAGAAAAATGTTTCAATCGAGTTGCAACTTTTAATTCGCCAAGTGAGATCACAAACACCTTCAATCATCAATTATAGCTGCCCTATAACTGACAGCTTTGAATTTCAAACACTACCGATTCAAACACCATCTCGCTAGCTATTGTCACTTTATTTCTAACACTCTTATAAGTGCAGTTGTGAAAAATAAAAAAATAAAATAAATGCAACCCTTCTTAGACAGAAAATTTTGCCGTCCTGATCCACTTTTTGAAAATATTTAGCATTCTGACCCAATTTCGAAAATAATTAACGAACTGATCTTATTTTGGACACTTCAGCATAAATCGTTATTGGAAAAAACGGCATAGGTTATTTACATGCTGTTTTTTCCAATAACGGCATCTATATTTAAAAAAAGTGTCATACCGTTATTTGGAGTAACGGCATAGATTATTTTGTTTTTCGACGGCTTGTGGTCTCCATTTAGAAAGAAAAAAAATTGCAATGATAAAAACCTTATAACAGATGCCGTTATTTCAAATAACGGCATTCTCAATATTGATGCCGTTATTTAGAATAACGGCATCAGTTATAATTTTTTTAAATAAAAAAGTAACTTATTATTCATCATCTCTAACGAATAAGTTAATTTTAAAAAAAAAAATTATAACTGATGCCGTTATTCCAAATAACGGCATCAGTTATAAATTTTTTTCTTCTTTCAAATTAACTTATTATTCATACTCTTTGTATCCAAACAACGGCAACAGTTTATTTATATATAACTGATGTCGTTATCTCCAATAACGGCATCAGTCATTCGAATATCGTTATTGGGGATAACGGCATTATTTATAAGTGTTTTTCACCCTTAGGATTTTTTTAAAGTTAGAAGATTCACACTTGCAAGAGAAATATACTGATGCTGTTATTCCAAATAACGGTATGGTAAAAAAAATATAAAATAGATGCCATTATTGAAAATAACGGCACGTAAATAACCTATGCCGTTATTTCCAATAACGGTTTATGCTGACGTGTCCAAAACTGGATCAGATCGCTAATTATTTTCGAAAATGAGTCAGACCCCCAAATATTTTTAAAAAGTGGGTCAGTACAGCAGATCTTCCTCTTAGACACAAGTTATAATTGCATAGGCAACCCAACACAATGCTTCTTAACTTAACTGTATATACGGAATCAAGAATTACAAATTTATTGAAAGACCTATTTGGAGCACACATGATATAATTTACGTCGGTAAATCAGGTTATACTTAGATTAGATTGACCCACATCTCAGAGTATGTCTCAACTTTATTCGATTTGCTATATCAGTATGTCATAGTTCTATATAATTTTCCCACCTATCTGAAAACTAGAGCTATGTTTTTCACACAAAAAAATTAAGATTTTTCTTCACCATTTAAGCTCCTTAGCTTCAGGTCCGGGTCCTAAATCCTAATAGATGATAGATGTAAACAATAATTCGATAAATCCAATAAAAAATATTTGCAAATTGCAATTCAGGACAAAAATTTGAATTTACAAATAAAACCATTCCAAGGCTCCCAAATGCAAAAAACCAACATTTAAATAAAAAATAAAAAGAAAGAAACCCCCTTCCCTTTAAACTGAATTTTTTGCCGTGCTAGGACACTTTTTGAAACTATTTGCGATTTTAGATCAATTCTCAAATTATTAGTACTTATGTGTTAGTCATTGCCACGTCAGCAGCGGCTATTCCTATTAGCGGTATCTTCCTTTATAAGATCGCTAATAGGAACCCTTTAGAAGATCGCTAATAGGAATAGTAGTCGCTCGTTTAATTTTTAAAATAATTATGTTTGTTGTCGCTATTTCCATTAGCAACTACAGTATATGTGAAGTCGTTGATCAAAATTATGACCTTATTTGAATTGTATTGAGACATTAGCGAATTCCAGATTGCTGGTTCCCTATGGAAAAAATACAATTTTTTTTGGTTAAACTGAGGTCACTGGTCCAAATAACAAACTCAACAGATGACTAAATCTCCTTGCACTTTGTAGAATTTACAAAATAATCACCCAAACGATCTTAGTAGGAGACTAAATCTCCTTGTTCTCTGAAAGATTTACAAAATAGTTACACAACTAAGACCTCTATCTGGAATAACGACCTCAATAGGAGAATATACATCTTTGCTCTCTGTAAATTTTGCAAAATAATCACCAAACTAATGTTGCTCAGTAAAAAAAAATTAATTTCTCTATGAAATTCGGTAAGTGTCCCAATACAGTTCAAATAAGGTCTTTATTCAGATCGACGACTTTACATATATTGTGGTAGCTAATGGAAATAGCGACAACAAATACAAATTTAAAAAAAAGTTAATCAAGCTACAATTATTTTCATTAGTCATCTTCTAATATAGAAACTACTAATAGAAATAGCGGTCGCTGCTAACGCAGCAACAGACTAATCCACAAGTACTAATAGTTTGAATTTTTTACCAAACTATCCCACCTTTTGTAAGTATGTAAGAAACTATCCCTGTTTGAAAAGTTAATACCAAAACCTCCCTGTCGTTAACGGGGTTAACAACCTTGGTAATAATAGGCACGTTAACTGAGTTAATGTGTCTATAATTAGTGATTTTTTATGTACAAAACATCCTTGTTTGTTTATTTGTGAAGATAGGCATACACGTTAACTCAGTTAACGACCTTGGTAAAACAAGGCACGTTAACTGAGTTAGCGGCCTTAGTAAAACAATGTACGTTAACTGAGTTAACGTGTGTGAGTATCTCCAATTTCCAGAAATTTTCAACTTCCTAAAAACTTGAAATCTTCACACTCGTTAACTCAGTTAACGACCTTGGTAATAATAGGCACGTTAACTGAGTTAACGTGTTTATACTTAGTAATTTTTTACTCGTACCCCTCTTTGAGGTAGTGCCCCGTACTGTCCCAACTACAATCGTTAATCCCGTTAATGCAAGTGGTTTAAATACTACCGCTAACGGGGCTAATGAGTCTATATTGGATGAATTTTTCTGCAAATCCCCACTCAAGGAGTGTAACCCTTGTTTTTTTGTTTTTCGTATTTTTTTTTGTGTATTTTCCTTATTTCTTGGATTTTGTACTCTCTTGTATTTTTCTATACCGTATATTGGAGTTGTTTTCAATATATATTCATTTTTTGGCTTATTCTTGATCTTTTGTGATTTATTTTTGGTTCCTTGATTTGTTCTTGATCATTGTTGTTATTTTTTGTTTTTCATTTGTGTCTCGTTCTCTTTGATTGTTGTCTCGGGTGCTCATGGTGATGTGGTTGCTCATCCTATTTCTAATCTTATTGTTTGAACCCTATTTGACTACCAAAGCCAAATTTAAATCCCAATCCTATTTTATATCCTATACAATTTGTACCCTAATCAAATCCTATTAGTGTAATCCTATTGCTACTCCTAAGCTATCCACAACCCATTACCCATAACCCATCTCATACTAAGCCCTAATAATCATCCCTATATAAATACCCTCTCTCACAAAACCTAACCCTACACCCTAACCCGGCCTCCATCTCCTCTACCCCGTCACCGTCAACCCCCGACACCCCGACTGCTTCCCTCCCGGCTTGCCTCACCCCCGACCTGCCCTCCACGGCTGCACCTGACCGACCAAACACCCCAAGCCCTAGCCGCGACCACTCGAGCACCCATCCACCTCTTCATCTGTCTCTCTCTCTCCCCCTTGGCTACTATCACCGTCGACTAGCTGGAGCCAGTATGCAGTAGCCACAGGCCAGCCAGCCGACCCCCCTTGGCCTCCCTCTCTCTCGCTTTCTTGAGTTGCATGTGTTGGAGCTCTTGCACGTGTATTGGATTTTCGTTCGTGGGATTCGTTGATTTTGATTCGTGGATCTTGTTCGTTGCCCGGGAATCCGTTCCCGTTATTCTTGGCGTTTGTTTCGTCTCCGGTTAAGACAAGTAACTTGTACTCAAATTCCTTTGTATGATACAAGTCAAAAATACCACCTATAATGTAGTTGAATTCTAGAGACGACTCTTGTGTGTTATTCTTGTTGGGTCTTGTCTCTATAGTGCTATTTGACCATAGATGACTCACGACACAAATTCGACATGAAACAACTAGGTTTTCGCCCGTTCTTGACTTGATCATGTATGTAAACTATTTGTGATAATTTGACTATTTGTTGAGATCCATGTGATTAGCTTGTTGTGGACTTGTTATATACCATAATCCATGTTGTTTGGACACTTGGTAGACTCGATTTCATATTTGGTTGTGTGTGGATCAAGTTTCGTTGGATCTATGTTGATTTTGGTTTTTGAGAAAATTCTGTGTTTTGTCGATGATCTGTCTTGATCAGCAATTTAGACCATATTAAGGTTAGAATCTTAATTTTAGTATAAAACATTATTTGTAGAGAATTTCGTCTTTTTTCCAACCCCTCTGACCTTGATTGATTTCGTTTTCGCATGTGTGAGTTATGATCGTTTTACTACAGAGGTGTAGACCTTTTTCCAGATTTCGTTTCTTAGTGATTTTGATGACTAAATCATTTGATACTTGTGCTACACATATTATTTTGATCTAAAACTTTGGTCAGTATTTTTTTATCTATTTAGGGATTACCCAGAATTTTGTTGGATTTTATTGACGAATTTTATTTTCCGTTTCATGCTCGTTTATAAAAATTATACTTGCTGTATTTTGCTTGCTGTTCTGCAAAGAATTGTATTTTCACCCTAATTCCTTCTACTGTATGAAAAATGTTTGTGAAATATGAAAGTTATTATATTTTGTCTATTTTCATATTCATTTTGTGGATTTGGATTTCGTCTCACGGTTTGCGAGATATTACAATTTTCGTACAACAGTGTTGGGAATTCTATATTTGCCAAACTATCGTTTATTAATGTTTTCTGATTTTTGATAACTGATCTAATTTTACTGAAAAATTTTGAAACTTTATATTCTGATACTAGATATATACGGGAATACCCCAGAATTTTCCTGGATTTATTTGAGAAGTTTTCATTTTGTTTTCCTGCTCTTGAATTTGTTTTCCTGAATTATGACTGAACGTGTTTTCTGTATTCAAATCAGTTTTGAGATATGTTTTTGTGAATTACTATATTACTTATTTATATTCGCTGGATTCGGTTGGAAGTATATTTTCTAGATATTTCGACAGATTTAGATTTGCTTTTTTTTAATACTAGGAATTACTATTTTACTGCAGTATGGTCTTGCTGACCTGACCTTGAGATTTGTTTATTTTATTCTTTTAAGAGATATCTTGCACTCGTACATGTTTATCTTGCAACTTGAACTTGTCATATGATCATGCCATGTTATTTTTGATACATTTTGTATACCCACATGCTTGTTTGACACTAATAATAATAAAATAACGAAGCCGGGATTAAGGGAAAGATCTAGCAGTGGATAGTGCAGAAACGTGTACTCGGAAGAACCTAGTGGTTATTAGAGCTTGCTTACATGTGGAGCTTGACACGATATACATAACACGTACACATATGACACTGGAGCTTGTTTTGCATGATACATGATTACATGATACTTGAAGCTTGTCCCTGAATACACTGCCCTGTATGGTCTCCTATGAAATCTAAAGCGAAACTGTTTGTTGTAGCAATCATGTGTTATATTTTTGGGGTGCATGAAGTGCTACCTAGATAGTAATAACTATAAGACTTGATACATGATACTTGAACATGATACACGCCCATTTGATACTTGACTACATGATACATGAGATTTGATACTTGATACATGCTACATGATTACATAATTCTTGATACTGGTTACTTGGTACATGACACTTGTTTATTTGACATTCGACACATACTATTATACTTGCTCATCTTACCAGACTATGATTTAAATTCTGTTATCATGATTATACCATGCTAGGCTGGTTACTTAGATTTATCTATCCCATGTACTTGTATCCTACATTATAAGTGGTCCGTAACTTGCAATTGATGGGTACTTGTTTTTTTTTCCTTCTCCTGCAATTTATTAATTGCAGATCAGGATGGTCAGGTGCTCGATGATATTGGAGATATGAGATACTAGTGCTGGATTTTATTCTTTATTTGTTATTATTATTGTTGCTTGAATTTGAATAAGATGTACTTGATTACTTGGATATTTATCTTGTATTTTGGCGATGTGACCCGGGATATTGACTTGTTCAGAATTTGATTATTTGAGATTATTATATTTGGTTTCAAGTAATTTTCTGTTGGTATCTTGTTTCAATTATGCATGCGTGGTTGTATCTTTTGCTTCCGACTTGATTATCTTGTGAATGTTGTAAGGATTCTTGAACAGCTTATGGATGATGTAAATCATTCGCTGGACTTTTGTCGAGCACTCGTATTTCGTATTCTTTTTGGGAAGCGGGACGTGATGAGGGGAATAGTTGTATCCCCATCAGTACGTTAACGGGATTAATGCTAGGGAAACTGCTAGACTCGTTAATCCCGTTAACGACAAGAATATTTTGATATTAAATTTTCAAATAGGAATAGTTTCGTACATACTTACAAAAAATGGGATAGTTTAGTAAAAAAATTCTAATAGTTTGGCAACTAGTCAACTACTCCAACATCGCAAATAGTTTTAAAAAGTGACCTAATACGGCAAACAAACCTCCTTCTTAGTTTTTACTGCACTCACCACTACGAACTCTCTCCTCTATTTTGCTATCACCTACCGCTTAATAACTCAACTCAACCTCTCCTCTCTTTCTCCCTCCTCTTCTTCTTCTTCCATGTCCCATTTCCCTATTCCTACTCATCCAATCACCAAGATCCCTCCTTTTTGGGTTTCGGTTTCCAAAGTTCCAATCTTGCCCCGATCCGTATCCGCATTGCTCTTGGCACCCAACTCCACCGAGATCTGCGCTCACTCAGAGCTGTGGGTGAAGGTTTGGGTGCTATTATCGGTGTCCTTAGGTTGAAAGAGGACTTGGGTTTTTCTCTTGAGATCTGGAGTTCAGAGGTAGCATAGGAATTTACAAGTTGATACTTTTATTTTGGATGAATTTAGATCTTAATTCTAGAAAGATGGCTGAAAATGTTTTATAGCGGGATTTAATTTTGGAGTTTTTGGTCATTTTTGGTACTAATGTTCATGAAGCTGAAGAATTTCATATTTTGATTGTTGAAGTTTTGATTTTGATTTTGATTCATTGACCGAAATGTTAACATAGTTGTTGTGTTATTGCTAGTGATGGCAATCTGTTCCACCGGGCCCAACCCATTTGGGTTTGACCGGTCTCGGTTCTGGTTGTTGATAACAGATTTGGGAGAAAAATAATATTTATCCTATTCATATTTTCTTTCTCTACGGTATATATAAGAATTACATTCTTGGAGAAAAAGAAAAGAGATTGAGAGAAGATTGAGATTGAGAGATTTGGGGAATCTGTTTTCTATAGATTAGGAAACATAATATACATATTAGTACTTACTACATTTCAACACTCTTTCTCAAGTTGGTGCATAGATATTGAACATGCCTAACTTGTCAACAAATTTTAAGAAGAGCCGACTCGAAACTGTCTTGGTCAGGATATCTGCGAGCTGATCTTCTGACTTCACTTTAGATATCTCAATAATTTTCTCATCCAATTTCTCCTTGATGAAGAATTTATCCACCTCTACATGTTTCGTCTTATCATGTTGAACTGGATTGGCGACAATATCATATGCTGCTTGACTGTCGCAATATATCTTTATAGGTTCATTCGGACCATAGCCTAAGTCCTGTAACAAGAGTTTCAGCCATAAAGTTTTCGCTATACATAAAGCTACTCCGCGATACTCAGTCTCTGCACTAGAGCGCGCAACAACATTTTGCTTCTTGCTCCTCCATGTAACTAAATTTCCTCCAACAAAGTTGAAGTATCCTGAAGTGGAGCGCCTATCAATTATAGATCCTGCCTAATCAGCATCAGTATATGCCTCAACCTTCAAGTGACTATGTTTCGCAAATAAGATCTCTTTTCCTGAAGCAGACTTAATATATCTTATAATTCTCATCACTGTATCCATATGTTTCCGAGGCGCATACATAAACTGACTTACAACACTTAAAGCATATGACAAATCTGGTCGTGTATGTGTAAGATACATCAGCCGTCCAACCAATCTCTGATATCTTTCCTTATCACAAGGTACATGATCAGCTTCGTTGCACAGTTTCAGTCCTTCTTCTAACGGTGTACTAATCGGCTGACAAGTGGACATTCCAGTCTCCTTTAATAAATCATGAGCATACTTTATTTGAGATAAAAATATCTCATTTCTTGAGTGAGAAACTTCAATACCAAGGAAGTATCTCAAAGAGCCAAGATCTTTCATTTCGAACTCTTGTGACAAGTAGTTCTTTAATGCATTCCTCTCTTCAGGATCATCATCAGTTACTATCATATCATTTACATAAATAATGAGAGCAATAATTTTACCTTCTTTCCTTTTTAGGAACAGAGTATGATCTGAATTACTCTGATAGTATTTGAATGTCCTCATTGATTTTGTAAATCTCTCAAATTAAGCTCTTGGCGACTGCTTAAGTCCATACAATGCTTTCTTCAAACGACATACTTTATTGCTGTGTTAGACTGGTCTGTTCGATCCTGGTGGAAGATCCATATGAACCTCTTTTGTCAATTTTCTATGTAAAAATGCATTCTTTACATCAAATTGCTCCAACGGCCAGTCAAGATTTGCAGCAAGTGACAGTAGGACTCGAACAGTATTGAATTTTGCCATAGGTGCGAATGTATCTTCATAATCAATTCCATACATCTGATTGTATTCTTTAGCAACCAGTCTTGTTTTGTATCGCTCTATTGAACCATCAAACTTATACTTCACCGTATAAATCCATCTGTATCCTATTGGCTTCTTCTCTGCTGGCAGCTCGACTATCTCCTAAGTCTCATTCTTTTTCAAGGACTTCATCTCCTCATCCATAGCTGCTTTCCACCTTGGATCAATAAGGGCTTCATGTACACTGTTAGGAATAGATACAGTAGATAATTAATTTATAAATGACTTATTTGATTCTGATAAGGGGTGAGTGGATACATAATTACTTATTGGATATTTGACATTACTAGTGGGATTGGGTTCATAAGTGGATTTTGGAATACCTCTATAAGTGGGTATTGGAATACCTCTATTAGGTATGCAGCAGAAGAAAGAGCTTTCCCCCAATAGATGAGTGACATATTTCCATGGATGAGAGAAGCACGGACCACCTCGAGCAAGTATCTATTTTTTCTTTCTGCAACCCCATTCTGTTGAGGTGTATATGAGCATGTAGTCTGGTGAACAATTCCATATTTCTCCAAATATTGTTGCAGATTCGAACTCAAGTACTCTCCGCCATTATCACTCCTAAGAACTTGAATCTGTGATTTATACTGAATCATAACATGCTTGTGAAATTTCTGAAACAAGCCACTAACTTCACTTTTCGACTTTATCAAACCAATCCAGGTCATACGAGTACAGTCATCAATAAATATCACAAACCATTTGGCTCATCCAAATGTAGTGGTTTTGGATGGATCCCAAACATCAGAATGAATAATCATA
Source organism: Hemerocallis citrina (assembly GCA_017893485.1). Taxonomy (NCBI): domain Eukaryota; kingdom Viridiplantae; phylum Streptophyta; class Magnoliopsida; order Asparagales; family Asphodelaceae; genus Hemerocallis; species Hemerocallis citrina. The sequence goes on from CM030367.1 coordinate 126,565,046, forward strand.
AATGGAAGGGAGCTTCTATTTGGATTTGGAGGAAAAGAGATACGGTGATATTTTGCGAGTTCACACACATCACACCGAAAGACAGAAATATCCAACTTCAAAAATAAACTTGGAAATAATTTCTTCAAATATCCAAAAGAAGCATGCCCTAGACGTCGATGCCATAGCCAAATATCTGATTTCTTCTTATCATCTTCGGATCCTTCCACACTTAGAGCTTGAGTCAATTTGCTCGAACATTCAGATTCTAAATCTAGATAATAGAGTTTCCCGTATCTAACCCTATAACTAATCGTATTGCGAGTTCGAATATCCTTAAACACACAATGTGAAGGCCAAAAGACTACTACAATACAATGTAAGGCAGTAGTTATTTGAGTAACAGATAATAAGTTAAAATTCAAGGATGGCACAACTAGGGTAGTATCTTAGGTTAGGTTGTTTGTGAGATGTATTGTACATTCGCCAGTAATAGTGGCAGAATCACCATTGGCGGTGGACACAGTTGATTTGGTGGATGGTTGAAAATTTTGATCTTGTCTAGAATCAAAAGTTATATGGTCGGTAGCACCCGAATCAATTATCTATGCATTATTCATAACAAGGGCGGAAATATTAAATACCTTACCATCATTACCTGCAGCTGTAACTAATGTAGAGGCGAGTCCAATACTCTTCTCAGCTCCATCAGTTTGTCCCATGGTAGCGGCACAAGAAAACAACGGATCTGATATTCAGCAACCAATAGCAAACGACACAACTTGGCCAAGAACAGCTCCAAGTCTTCAACAAACAACAAAACAGCCACAACCCAACACCAGATCAATCCTTCCCCTTCTTCACAAAACAGCAAACACACTCATCGGATCCCAACCACCAAACTACAACAGTACAATAAAAGACGGCAGCAACAACAGTGAAGAGAGAAGCAATCACAGCACGGGTGGCTCGACTGACAGTGGCCCGGCATCGCTGGCGGCTGGCGGTGGCAAATTGGAGGTCGATGACGGGACTGGAGGCGAACGGCGGCGAGGTCGAGCGGGAAAGGGAGGAGCGCTGGGGTTTTGGTCTGGCATCGACGAAAGGGGAGAGCGGCGGGGGTGGATCGACGGGATGGCGACGGGGGCTGGGCGAGGGCGGCGCTCGGGTGAGTTTTCGACGGTGACGGCAGCAGCTAGGGTGAGGTTGGCATCGATGGAGGGCTACGGGGTCGAGGTCGACAGAGGAAAGGGAAGAGGAAGAGGTGGAGCTCGGTGGACTGCGACGTGCAAGGCGATCGCGGTGGTGCTCGAGAGGAAGGATCTGGAAGGAGGGACTGCGGGGTGTGGGGTTGAAGACGAGGGCTTCGACGATGATTAGGGGTCGTCGACTTCGGGGATGTTGATAATCAGGGGTTGTCGACTTCGATGATCAGGTTTCAGGGTTCGACGACAACTTCGGATCTGTGATGGCGACGAGATCGAGGTCCAGTCAATGATGACGATGGACGAAGTCGGGGTTTTGGGGTTCGGGTTCGGATTTGGATCTGAAGTCGGGGAAGAGATTGGTGATCGGTGAGGTTGAACAGTGCCTCTTCTTCTTCCTCTTCTTCACGTAGCCTAGAATATTTTAGGCTTTGATACCATGTTGAAAACAGATTTGGGAGAAAAATAATATTTTTCTTATTCATATTTTCTTTCTCTACTGTATACATCTATATATAAGAATTACATTCTTGGAGAAGAAGAAAGGAGATTGAGAGAAGATTGAGCGGTGAGAGATTTGAGGAATCTGTTTCCTATAGATTAGGAATCAGAATATACATATTAGTACTTACTACATTTCAACACGGGTTGGACCAATAGTCGGGCCGGGCCGGGCCGGGTTGGGAAATGAAAAAACCGACCCGGTCGACCCATAAACACATTTGGGTTGAACCCAGGTCGGGCCGGGTGGGTCGACGGGTTGGCCCGATTTATTTTCCATCTCTTTTAACCTAAAAATAAATAAATAAAAATGGTACAACAAGTATAAGAGATTAAGAATTAAACAAAATTGTATATATTATTTATTTCAACTTCTATAAAATTTTTCAACTTTTTTTACATACAAATGTTGTTAAAAAAATATACAAATTTCTTCAATTATATGTTTAAGAGGACAATTTAGAGTTCGAGATAGCCTAGAGTTAGATTGAAGAGAGGACATTGAACTACTGTCGTGCACCTTTACATAACCTAAATGTAGGATCTCATCGCCCTAAATTTCCTAGTCTTGTTATTGGACTTCAGGCGAGTTGCTTCCACTTGTTAATGTAGATGCTGCTTTTTCTTGAGTCCTGTCTTCAGCCTTCATCCAATCTTCAGTGCACATGAGCATCTTTAACGAATCCGGCTTTAAACGATTCCTGTAATATGTTAGAACTCTGCTACTTGTAGAATAAATTCTTTCTGAAGCAACTGTGAAGACATAAGTTAGTAGATCTGTAGCCATATATGAAAGAATAGAAAAAAAGATTTTTATGTTCTTTTCATCATTGTAGCACTTCAATCTTAACACTAGATTTATCACTATCTTGTTGATTATGCCAATTTAATTCATTAGGTGCATTAGTTATAGATTTTTTTGATTGAATACGAGCAAGTAAATTAAAGTGGCATCTTCTAATGTACTCTTACCTTACCTCTAGATGTCGAAGAAGAAGTAACTATATTAGTTGTACTACTAGATGCAAAAGTTCTATCATAATAATCATAGAAGTTATTCAATATCGATTCAAAGCTAGCTAAAAATTCATTACAATCATATTCAAAATAATCTCCAAGTAAAGTAAAAAATATTTCAATCAAACTTCTCGAACCTGCTAATTTGATACGAGGATCCATAACAGTAGTAATACAATACAACATAGAAGGATGATTAAAATACTTCAAATTTTTTGTATGAGCGGGAACAACAATATGACTAATGTATTCGTCTGAAATTATTTCTTGAGAAGTTTGCATCATAGTATTGATTGAAATAAAAATACTGCTAGAAGTAGAATCATAAGATGTAGAAAACTTCACAGTTTCGGTTTTAAAAGGTTCCAAAAATCGTAATAAAGATTCGGCAAAAAACAATGATTGGGGAGTCATTTGAAAATTTTTCATGTTTTGCAAGACAAAAATCGTTTATAATATCTTTGTATTGAGTAACAACATTTAGTAAATCAACATTTTTAGAAAATGTTCTAAAATGTATTTCCCTAGCTCTACATCATCCTTTAAATTCTTGAAGCATAGGATCACTCAAAGCAATAAAATGTACACAATTTTTAATTGCAATCATATATGAATCAGCTACTTTCAATGTATCTTATACACATAAATTTAAAATATGACACGCATCTAACATGAAAATTTTTATTACATGGAGGAGCTAATTGTGATTCTAATGTACTAATGGAAGAATTGTTGTTAGATGGGTTATCAAAACTATAGTAAATTTTTTATTACGAATATGATATAAATCACAAACTTCTAAAATACGTGTTACAATAACTAGTCCACTATGGGGATACAGCAAAGCTGCAAGTGAGATGATTCTCTTTTGAATCATCCAATCACTATCTATTTAATGACAAGTTAAGCCCATCATCGGAATATCATTACAACCTTTCTAACAATTGGAAGTTAACGATACTCTACAAGTTAAAGAATACAAAAGTGCAATTAAAGCGTCTTATTTCGTTGTAAAGTTTAAAATAATCGGACTTTAGTGTGTTTCTAGGAATTCTTCTAAAATGTGTATTTAGTGCATTTTGGTTGAAAGACTCTACATTCCTACTACCGGAAAAGCTAGCTCAGTCTTAATAACTAGTCGGACCATTTTTCGATGAACGGAACAAGTTCGGGATCATAGGGTTAACATCTATTTGTCCGGTCCTAGGGTTGATTTTTTGTTGGCCTTGTTGGTCTTGTACTAAATCTTTGTTACATTTAAAATGTGTCGTTTAATTGTGCCCGTTTCCTCACCCTTCTTTCATTTGTAATTCTTGTCACACGTTTTACAAATCTTAGGTCTTACGCCCGGATTATCCTCATCGGAGATATGGTCACAAAAAATCTGTGCCAATCACTTGTTTTTTCCCTAGTTTTTTTACTACTAGTGGGTTCGGTTTGTTGTGTTTTTGTGTCACTATTATATATTTCTTCTTCTATATCGTATGGAGGGACATTGTCAGATCCTACTATAGGATTTAGTATAAATTCAAGCTTTACATGTGGGACTATTGGAGGCTGACGTGAAGTACCAGGGGAATCTTGTCCACTTTGGCTACGACCGCTACCTTGTGATTTAGACATGGTAATAGTGTTAAAAAAACGATTTCTAGTGTTTTACTAGTGTATGTGAAATAATACAAAATAATCTAGGAGGTATTTGTTAAAAAATAAAATCTAAAAACAATAAGAGGGTTGAGAGAGAAAAATGAAAATCCAACAAAAAAAATATGATACAAAAAAATAGAATTACAACAAAAATCAAGACAATAGGAGGGTTGTGAAATTTTGATACCGTACTTTGCGGATAATCGTATATAGAAATGAGAGATAAATTAAAAGTAGAGGTAGACGTAGTCGATTGAGAAATGTAGTAGACGTAATCATGAAGTCCGGTAGTCGTTGAAAGAGAGAGAGAGAGCTTCTTTGTTGGAGGAGTTGAAGTAGACGTAGTTGAGAGTTGAATCAACACAATTCGATACGATCGAAAATTTTCACTTCTTTGTTGAAGAAATTTGATTGAATTGAGATTGAATGGAGTGGTAGTAGTAGAGAGAGTAAGAGAGTAAGATGTGAAATTTTTTAGATTGAATTAATGGGGTATTTATAGGGAAAAAAACCCAGCCCTAACGGCTCTATTTCTGACCGTTCGACCTGCGCGGGTCAAACATTCAACCCGCGCGGGTCAAACGGGTCCAAACATGTGGGTCGAGCGGGCGGGTTTGACCTGGTCAACGGGTTCGTGGGTCGGGTTGAGCGGTTTGGGTTTACAAATTGGGCGACCCGGTCGACCCGCGGGTTCGACCTGGACCCAAACCGCCTAATTGCTGGCCGGGTTCGAGTGGGCGGGTCACGGGTCAACCCGGCTCGGTTACCATCACTAGTTATTGCTGCCTTGCTTGTTCCCAATATGAATGTTACTAGTAGTTTGTTGTTTGCTTAAATTAGTAACTAAATATTTTAATGAACTCAGGTTTTCTAGTGCATTGATGTGGGTATTGATAAAAAAGTGGATTTGTTGTATATACATGAGTTATGCATTTTTGTGTGTGCTTGATATGGCATGTATCACAATATCGCTTTTACCTTTTTGAGGTAATTGCTAAGCTGAGGGTCTCATCCATAATTTCACAAATTTCTAAGTATAAATTTGAATGAACTAATAACAAGGCTTTCCACTGCACTGATGTGGGTGTTAATATTTGTTATGCATTGGTTGTTTAGACGTGTATTATTAAACAACATAATTTCTTACCTATTAGAGGTATTTCATAAATGAAAAATTAGTTTGTTCTATTGCTTTGGTCTCATCCATTTCGGCTGTTTTTTGATTAAGTTTGTTATATTGCTTTGGTCTCATTCATCTTTTCTGTTTTCGTTGAAGGTCTACTACTATCAGAGTTATGTCATCATCTGACAGTGCTCTGAACCAAGGCCTGTCTAAAAAGACAAGCCTGTTTGGTCTGAAGATATGGGTAGTAATTGGGATAACTGTCGGGGTTCTCATGTTTTGCTTCCTTGTTGTACTTGTAATATGCCTTACTGCTCGGAGTCGGAGAAGGTTAAGTAGGACATTAGTCAACCTCCCTGTTAGTCAAATCCCTGCTGTATCGAAGGAAATTAAGGAGGTGAGGGTACAACAAGTTTCATCTAATGGGTTCCTCCCGCAAGATGAATTTCTTCTCACCATCCGTGACAAAGAAAATGACTCAGATAAGGTCATGGTTCATTTGGGCTTGGGTAAATTGAGACATGGAGACAGCAATAGTCATTCGGGTCCATTTCATCATGTAGATAAAGATGCTGGTTCCCAGTCAGGAGAAGAAGGAGGTTCAAGTACATTTGCGGTGTATGGACCTTCTTCTTCACATCAGATAACTGCCCCTTCTCCTCTAGTAGGCCTCCCAGAGTTCTCTCATTTAGGTTGGGGTCATTGGTTTACTTTGAGGGATTTGGAACTTGCAACTAATCGTTTTGCTAAGGATAATGTTCTTGGTGAGGGTGGTTATGGGGTTGTTTACAGAGGTCAATTGATAAACGGGACCCCAGTTGCAGTTAAGAAGCTTCTCAACAACCTGTAAGTTTATTGGGATTTTTGCATATCATATATCGTTTTTATAAATCATACTATGTTAGTGTTTTAATCATCACATTTATACTCTGTAGAGGCCAAGCAGAGAAGGAGTTCAGAGTTGAAGTTGAGGCGATTGGTCACGTGCGCCACAAGAATTTAGTTCGGCTTCTGGGGTATTGTGTTGAGGGCACTCAAAGGTATGGTATTGACTTTCCTTACTTGTCTGTGTGTTTAATGTATATGCACTAGATTTGCCCGTGGGCACGTGCCTACGGCACGTCTTCAGAACGATACAGCATATGAAAAACCTTGTAAACAGTAAATCAACAATTATGTAGCTCAAGTTTGAATAGTATCTCCCACCTTTTCTTCAAAAGAAAAGTTCGAATAGTATGACAATAATTAGTTACAAATAAAAGTCAATGTTTCTAATAGTATATGTTGAAAAATAATTATAAATTGGGGGTATAAAAGTCCATATTTTCATAAGTATAAATATATATAAGAGAGAGAGAAATAAATATTTCAAATTTCAAATTTTTTTATTATTAATTTTTAAATTTTTTTTCTAAAATTTTATTAAATTTTATAAGTTTTTGAATTTTTTGAATTTTTAAAAATTTTTTAGTTTTTAATTTTTTAATTTTTTAATTTTCTTAATTTTTTGAATAGGAGAGAGAGAGAGAGAGAGAGAGAGAGAGAGAGAGAGAGAGAGAGAGAGAGAGAATTAAATAAATGAAAGAGTTGTTTTGGGTGGGGGAGATTTGAATTTGAGTTTTGGAGGGAAACTTTTGGGGGGAAAATGTGTTTTGTGAGGTTAGATCTGGGTCTTTGATTTTGGGGGGAATTGAATGTGAGCCACTTGATAGCTTTCTTTGTGTTTTATTATATAGATATACCACTTTAGATGATGTCAATTGTGGAACATACTAAATTATTTTGTGCAATTTGTTAAATGGTTATCAGGATGCTTGTTTATGAGTACGTCAATAATGGGAATCTTGAACAATGGTTACATGGAGCCATGCGTCAGAGGGGTTTCCTCACTTGGGAGGCTCGTATAAAGATTCTTCTTGGAACTGCAAAGGCGTAAGTTAAAATAACTGAACCCTACTTTTTCTTCTTCTTTTCTTCTCCCCTTTAGCCTAAATTTGCTAAACAGTCTTTTGTTTGTGTCAATATATGAATGTACTTTATAATTTCGTAAAATTTTCTTGTTATTATCTTGTTTAATAAATAAACATCTCTTGCAATCTTTCCTTGTGTGATTGTTATTTCATATACTTTGTTCTATTGCTATGTGTTAATCTTTGTTACAGCTAGTGCCATGTATCCTTTTGCTTTGATCTTAATCTGAAACAAAATTGTATTTTGGCAGTCTTGCTTACTTACATGAAGCTATTGAACCAAAAGTGGTGCATCGCGACATAAAATCCAGTAATATATTAATCAACAATGAATTTAATGCCAAAGTCTCAGATTTTGGTTTAGCAAAGCTACTGGGTGCGGGGAAGAGTCATGTGACTACTCGAGTGATGGGAACTTTTGGGTAGGTCTTCTAACCCCACTGCGATGCTTCATTTTTCTGGATTAATTTCGTAAACCACTTACCTATTTCATAACTATCTCTTAGGTAAGACACAAAAGATGGCATGCAAGGAAATACTAAAAAATTTGTTCCCTCTTATTAATATATTGTACCTTTATTTTATTTTTATAGGTATGTTGCACCGGAATATGCAAATACTGGACTTCTAAATGAGAAGAGTGATATTTATAGTTTCGGTGTTGTTATCCTAGAAGCCATTACCGGGAGGGATCCTGTTGATTATGGTCGCCCTGCTAACGAGGTATGGAGAGATTCATGCTTATTTGATGTAAATATAGTTTAAATGTCTTGCAAGAAGAATATGGTTTAAAACAGTCATTTTTCTCTAAATAATTTCTTATTGTCTATTTGTCTCAGGTTGAATGATTTTAAACTTTATGTTATTATTATATATCTGAATTGAAGTTGTCGGTATATTATTTTCTTTGCACTTAGAGCATCCACACTCGTTTCTCAATTTGCCATATTTATCATATTTTCGCAATTTACGCGCTTGCATTCGTTTCTTATTTTGCCATATTTTGAGAATTGGAGAACGCTCGATTCTCAAATTATAGAAACGATTTAGCAATTGCCAAAATATAGGGGACCCCTTAATTTTTTAATTATTTAAATGTGTCGGACGACTAATGTTGTTTCATCCAATAATTTTTTTTTAATTTAAAAAAACGATTGGATGGAACATGATGTTCCGTCTTAAGATTTTTAAATTTTTTTAAAAAGAAATTATCGGACGGGAAATGTTGTCCCGTCCGACACCTTTTTTTGTTTGGACGGGACAACATGCCCCGTCCTATTGAGAGTAATTTAATCACCATTTAAACAACCTTAATCACCTATTTAGACTAAGTTAATGGAATAATAACTATTTCAATCACTAATGACCATTTTAATTGATGTAAAAATTACCAAAAAACCTCTCGGACATTATATCATATTCTGTCTCACCTAAAAAAATTTCAATATTTTTTTTATAGATCAGACGGAACAACATATTTGTCAGACTATTTTTTTTGTTGCTTTTTTTAGTCTTTTTTTTTCCTTCCATATTTTAGCAAACGATGACTGCAAACAACCTGACATTTTGCAATTTCTCATTTGACCAAATTGTCAAATTTGGCAAAAACGAGTGTGGATGCTCTTAAAAGGAAGTAATGTCAGCTGACCACATAATCTTTATGACATTTTATTGTTATATTTCTCATGTCAAAGGTTCATCCAAGTGGTGCTCTTATGCTGACCGCATAATCTTTATGACATTCTATTGTTTTATTTCTCATGTCAAAGGTTCATCCAAGTGGTGCTCTTATGTTTTCATTTATAAATGTAAATTAATATCAACCCTGATAATTTATATTATGGTATTTATCTCGATATAAATACCATAATATAGAAGTCGTAACAAGATCAAAGGAAGTTTCATTTGTTCAGGGGCACAAAGACTTGAACCGTAACCAATTTTTTCCCTGTAATTTACTGGAGCTTTTCTCATGTAAGCCCCTCTACTTTACAAGTACTCTCAATTAGGTTTGGTTTCCGGACAAAATGATAATATTGGTCAGGCCCCTCAATGTCTTTGTTTTTTTATGAATTAAGTCTCTAGTTAATTAACAGTTATACACATTAATTGGCCTAAGTTTTCTTCAAATAAATGGATTTTGATGGAACCGGCTCTGAAGAACAAAATTCCGTTGTTCAAATTCTTGTTAGCCTCTCACAGTGGTAGTTCAAGGGTCATTTCAGATAGAAGTTATTCAAAGACATTTTTTTGAGTAATATTGGTAAATTGAGGGTCATGACAGATACTAGGAATTAAAAGGGAATAAGGTGCTTAAATAAAAATTGTTTTCTTCAAATGTTCTTCCTCTTAGTCTTTAAGTGAACAACACATCATGCAATAATTGGATGGCCCCTTTCCTTGTACCTTCCATGTTGCCCATTCATGTAGATATAGTACATGTCTTACGCTATTCAAGGGTCTTTAGTTTTGCTCATCATTTAGTGTCACCTCTGCAGTATTAGATCAACACTTCACTATTCTTTGTATTTTGGTAATGTTGCAATTTTCTAATGATATATTGGCAGTAACTAATTATGCTTTTATGCTTTTACTAATATAACTTATTCTGCTCATTTCATTTTATTTGCTCATTCCATTTTATTACATTTTCCTTGTGAATTGTTCTGACCATTAATATCCTTCCAAAGTGAAGGATGCTTTATTTGATCAATCTTTCTCCATTTAACTTAATATGTTCTCTTCTTTATTATAGGTAAATCTTGTTGACTGGCTCAAAATGATGGTTGGCAGCAGGCGCTCCGAAGAGGTGGTCGACCCTAACATAGAGACAAAGCCATCTACAAGAGCTCTCAAAAGGGCACTTTTAACTGCTTTGAGATGCGTGGATCCGGATTCAGAGAAGCGCCCGAAGATGGGTCTGGTAGTCCGAATGCTAGAATCTGATGACCCAATACCTCGTGAGGTTTGTCTTCTAATCTCTTCTTTCTTCTATTTCATAATGCTACTTGTCACACAATGGTTCTTGTGGTTACAACTTGATCTGGTGGAAATAAAGTGTTTTTTGTGATCAAGAATTTATTCGCCTGTGGTGTAGGCATCCTACTAGTAATTTTGAAAATTTTAGAGTCCCGAGTAGGATACTTACAAATTTTACACGAGTCCCTAGTAAGAAACTTTTACTAATCTGTGATCCCTACTGTATTATACCATTTTATCAAGATATTCAAAATTTTACAGGATCGAAAGCATAGGAGGAACCCCGGGGGAAGTTCTGAAATTGAACTGCAGAGGGAGAACTCCGATGCAGAAAAGAGCGACACCCCAGATTCCAAGCTTATTGAGGCAAGGAACAGTCAGTCTTCAAACAAATGAGATATAGTAGCATGGGGGATTTTTCCAGATATTTCAAGGTCTAATGCTGACATTCATCTTTCCTACTTGGTCTGCTGCTTTTGTTACAACTGCTGATATAGCCATACTGGAGACTAGTGGTGAAAGCACAAATTTTGGAAATCCATTAGTCCACTAGGAGAATCACTGTAATTTAAAATTTTCATTTTATTTTTCTCCGTCCTGTTTTAAGTGTACCATTGTTGTAACTCAAATGCTTCAAAACTCTGTACAGTTAGTAGAATCTTATAAGTTTGAGTTCTATTTCTGAAAAGTGAAGGGTTCACAGATGATATCTTTAGATCGATAGTGGGGATTGTTAATTATGCTTATCCCCAGTAGATCATGCAAGTCACATTGAATGATATATTGTTTTCTATTTAAGTTTTATTTTGCAATAATTGGATTCAGATTGGAACATTTGGCTCCTAGTTGGTAGGCAAAGAAAATTTTTGAATCTTTAAAGAAAAGATTGATGGTTAATTTGGAGAGAATTTGACCACATTCAGAATCACAAATTTGGATCTGCAAATTGCTAGCCAGAATTTCAAACCAACACCTTCTCTGATCAACTACTGAAGTATACAGTCTGATCAGAATTTTTTTTGCTAAACCACCAACTGGAACCAGCGTTTAAAAGGTTGCATGTGGCAAAAATGTGATAAATTATATCAAACATTTTTATGACTGAAAAAGAATGTGTATTATTTAGTTAGTTGTGATAGGAATACAAAAACCTTTTAGATCAAAACTTGTAGAACAAGGTATAATTATGGGCAACAACCAGCTAAGCTTAATGATTAGCTAATTAAAAATTCATTATATAATTCTCAATGCTTTCGGTTTCATAATTAGGCCTTAATCATCTAGTAGACTTTTCAAATCAGAATAATTAGTTGGAGCAAACAATCTCAAGAATTAGTCTAACTTAAGTAACAACCTTATATTTTTATCATTTTTTTTATATATTATGCTAATAGGAGAGAGAGTATACCCCTCCCACATTTCTCCATTTTGAAATAGAGAACTAAGAGCAAAAGTAGGAATTCACACATATCTTAACACGTGCACACAGTCAGCCACCACCTGCGCTCAATTTTCGACCGCCCGATCGTCCAGATGCGCGAAGACGTGCGTAATCGAGGCGAGCCATCACGTGATCAACGTCCCAGGTCGCGTAACGTCATCACATCATCTTGACACCTTATTCCACTCAGCGGGCGAGCACATGCCCGATGGTGTGAACCAGATTGCTCCACAAATCGCACCAGCTCGATAAATCAATAAAAATCACAGAAAATAATTTAATATTAGGTAATTAAATTAAAATTCCAATTTTTTATTAAATACAAAAATTTAATTAGAAATTCTGGAAAATAATTAAAAATTTGGAATCTATACAATATATTATGGTAAACCACTTTTGTCTAAGATTTTTCACATCTTTCCTTTTTAAAATAAAAAAAAGAGAGCAAATGTAGGAGATAACTAACTCCCCACTCTTACTCTATTCAAATTGGAATTGGAATCTTCATTATTATATACTCCCCCGTTTCAAATATGTCATTCTAGCCTTTATTTTTTGTTTCAAAATATAAGTCAATTTAGGTTTTTAAGGTAGATATATTGTCATTCTTTCATGTCCATCAATTAATTTTTCAGGTGGTTTCCAATTTACCCTTATCTTTTCAACTATTCCTACCCTCTCTCTATTATAAAGGAGGGCAAATATGACATTTTACAATTGATAGCTCATTTGTGAGCTCACAGATCAAGAATATATTGTACTTTTTTCCAAATCTAGGTTTTTTTCTTCTTAATAGCCGTATAAAAACCTATAATGACTTATCTCTAATCTCTAATATTATTATGGGAGAAGGTCTTAGTGTCATTTGTTAATCTATCAACGCGTGCAACGCACGTGCATAACTATTATAAAGGAGATCTTAGGTTCAAACCTAGACTAGTCTGAATTTTTACTTTAAAAAAACTATATTTATTCAGACGTGCATCGTACGTGTAAATTACTAGTATTTTGAAACGGATGAAGTAAATGTTATAAGATGAATTTTTAAAAAATTTTTAATATGATTTTCTTATTTAAAAAAAAAAAATATGTACAATATTGTACTGGTTATACTACATATTATATTACATTATATTATATAAGTTTGTCCAATATTGCCCAAAGGTACACTAGTAACCTATTAACCAGTTGAACAGAAACTGATAACTAAACTTTCAGCTACTTGGGCCTGCAATTAAACGCTCTAATATATCAGACAATTCGGTCTTGGGAGCAATACGCAATCTCACTCACACACACACACACACAAAAAACCCGAATTTTCAAAAAAAAAAAAAAAAAAAAAAAAAACCGCTTGGTGACTAAGACAATCAATGTTACATAAATAATCTATACATGTCTTTCCTTTTCTCCTTATGGAGCTGCTATTATATGCATGTAATTCTGGCTTGTGCATGCTATTTTCTCTTTAATGAAACCACACTGTATGATGCTACATTTTATTGTACTATTTGATTGATTATAACTAAGTACAATATCTCCAATTTTTTTTTTATATGACACTTTTCGAAAATATTTGCAGAAAGAAGACAGTTGCCAAAGTAATTGCGCTCGTTGACTCAACAACTAAACTCGCCGTTCCCAACGGCGAGTTTAGTTGTTTCATGCTCGTGTTGGGTCACAACGAGTTTAGTGTTAATTATTTGAGAAACTCGTCGTTCCCAATGGCGAGTTCAGTTCAAAATTTTCAGTGAAGACTCGCTGTTCCCAACGGCGATGACATTTATACTGGACTCGCTGTTGGGAACAACGAGTTTAGTTCAAAATTTTGAAAGAAGACTCGCCGTTCCTAATGACGAGGACATTTATACTAGACTCGTTGTTGGGAACGGCGAGGATGTAGAAAATTTTCACAGAGAGTGAAACATTCTGTTGGATTTAGCGAATTTTCGAAAAAAACTCCATATATTTAAAAAAAAAAAAATCTAAACTCGCCGTTCCCAACAGCGAGTCTAGTGTAAATGTCCTCATCGTTGGGAACATTGAGTCTTCACTAAAAATTTTGAACTAAACTCGCTATTCCCAACAGCGAGTATAGTATAAATGTCATCGCCGTTGGGAACATCGAGTTTTCATTGAAAAATTTTGATCTGAACTTGCCATTGGGAACGACGAGTTTCTAAAAAAAGTAGCACTAAACTCGCTGTGCCCCAACAACGAATATGAAACAACTAAACTCGCCGTTGGGAATAGCGAGTTTAGTTGTTGAGTCTACAAACGCAAATACTTTGACAACTGTCCTATAAGTGCAAATATTTTCAAAAAGTGGCATATAGAAAAAATCCAATATCTCATATATACAGGAGGGAACCAAATACTAAACTAATACATAATCCGATATGGGACTATACATAATATCTAACACCTCCTGCCAAACTCACGGTGGGTCGAGTAGTGTGAGTTTGCACACTAAGTATCGAAATTTCTGAACAATGTGAGATTTTGTGAAGAAGTCTGCTATCTACTGTTAAGAGGTAACAGAATAAAGTAAAATGGTCCCTGCTTAAACAGCTCACAACATAGTAGCAATCAATCTCTTTGTGTTTCGTTCGCTCATGAAAGACCAGGTTGCTTGTAATGTGCAAGGCACTATGGTTATCACAATAAAGAGGAGTACCTCTTGTAAGAGTGACACCCACATATGATAACAACCAACAAATATGAACAATTTCTCTACTAGTAGCTGCCATCGCTCTGTACTCAGCTTCTGTGGAAGAACGTGCAACAACTGCCAGTTTCTTGCTTCGCCATGAGATCAGTGAATCACCAAGAAATAGACAGAAATCTGTGATATACCGTCTGGTAGTAGGATTACCCACCCAATCTGAATTAGAATATGCACTAAGTTCCAGTTTAGATATAGAAGAAATGAATAATGAGCGAGTGATAGTGCCCCAAAGATATTTGATGATCTGAAGAAGAGCACTGTAGTGAATTAATGTAGGAACGAAATCAAACTGACTAACAATATTGACTGCATGAGTAATATCTGGTCTGATCATGCATAAGTAGACAAGCTGTCCAACAATCTGCCTGTATCTAGTGGGATCGGGAAGGAGCTCACCATTTGTGGGACGAAGCTTCATGTGAAGCTATAAGGGAGTATCGGCTGATCGACTGTCAGAGAGACATGCACCAGAGATAATGTTTGATGTGTATTTCCATTGAGAAATGAGTATCCCCGAGATCTATGAGCAATCTCTAGACCCAGAAAGTAGTGTAGTCTGCCAATGTCTTTCATATGAAACTGTTGGTGAAGGTATTTCTGGGTTAATGTAATGCCTGCGAAGTCATCTCTAGTAATAATCATATCATCAATATATAATAGGAGAAATACCATCCCCTGCGGTGTTAACCGCATAAACATAGAATGGTCATAGGAATTCTGACTGAAATCGGCATGTGTGATGACACAACGAAAACACTCAAACCAGGCTCGAGAGGCCCGTTTCAGACCATATATAGCTTGATATAGACGTCAAACATGACGAGGATGTGTGATAAGGCCAGGAGGGGATGCATGTAAATAACCTCATATAAGGTACCATGAAAATGCATTCTTCACGTCCATCTGGTATAACGGCCACTGACGGATGGCGACAACGGCAAGGAGAGTGCGAATTGTAGTCATCTGTGCAGCTGGAGCAAAAGTCTCATAATAATCAATAACATGCTCCTGAGTAATTTCTCGGGCAACTAAAAGAGCCTTGTGCTGCTCAATGGAGCCATCAGATCGTATTTGACCTTGAAGATCCACTTGCAGCTAACAGACTGGACGCCCACCGGCAGTGGAACAACATCCCAAGTGCTAGTCTGGTCAAATGCACTGAACTCCTTTGCAATAGCTTTCCGCCACTCGGGATATTGAATTGCTTCCTGATAGGTTCTGAGCTCACGCGTGGAGTGTATAGGAGTGAGATATGCATGGAACTGTGGTGAGTAGGAAGCCAATTTGGTTAGACGGACCAGTGGCATCAGGTGTATAACGTGTCGGTGGGATGCCCAAAGTAGAACATGTAAACTGATGAACTGATGGTGGATTGGCATGGTGTGGGCATGAGGCCGATGGTGTGGGTGCATGCAGCGGTGGGGATGCAGGTTGTGTGGGAGATGTCTCTATAGGAGGAACAATAGGTGTAACGTTTGTATGAGATGTGAGAGGAGCCAAATGAGTGAGATCGAATGGAATGCGTGCAGATGTGTCTGGGGAAGTAGGCCCAATAACTGGGGTATCGAGAAACCTAGTATCGTCAGAAGAGGACAAGTAGTAAGGAGAGTCTTCCACAAATGATACATGTCAGGAATTACGAACACAACCCACCGAATGATCAAAACAACGATAACCTTTGTGCTCGAAACTAATTGTAGTACCTCGTATTTTTAAATATTATTTTAAAAGTTTATAAATTAATTAAAATGATTTTTTTGGAGATTTAATAAATAATTTCAGAAAATCTATCTTTTTACACGGGCAAAACACGTGCAAATATTTTCTTGAGAAGTTCAAAGGCCAAAATTATTTTAGGGAAAATCATTATTTATTATTTGGGATTATTTTTAATTTTTCTAAATTTTTCTGTATTAATTGGATCTATTTGCAAATATTAAGAAAAAGAAGGATCTTTTTGCAAAATTTTCATTTTGAGGGGTGAAAGTGCAAAACTATTTTCTGAACTTTTAAAATAGTGCCGACTAGAAATATGGAGGTTATTTTGCTTTTAAATCTCAATTTGATCGATTGTATCAAGTTTTCAAGTATAGGAATCTATTTATGTAAAGTTATATTTTAAAGGGATTATTTTGCAAATGTGTCTAAAAACCCTAAATCCTCTATTTCCGGCCTATTTAAAAGAAACGCAGCCGTTATTCGCTGCACAACATAAAGTTTTATTATTTTTTTGGAGGAATTAAGAAGAGGATCTTGGATTTTGCAAAAGAGAAGTTTTCTTAAGGGATTTCTTCATTCGAGGTGAGTGACATGTTTGTTTTGCTTTGTGTATTTTGCATGTAATTGTTTTGTTGATTTGTTTATGTATGTGGTTTAGTACAATTTGGTTGTTTGATCTATGAATGTTTAATGGATCCTGGATGTTGAATCTTATTGCTAGAAAACATGTTTAGGGTTTGAATATGAATATGCACATTATGAATGGGATGAAAAATTGGATCTTGTGAAACCCTAGTTGTTTGCAAATAGGAGTGTATGTGGGTAGTCGTTCTCTTTTGGGTTAATGTTGGATTGAATGAATATGACGAATTTTATGCATGAATCTAATAACGGTAAGACCTTTTATGATTTTGAGTATTTGGTTGAATACAAATTGGACATGGTGATGTTATCAATTAATTATGGTTGTGAGTTGTAGTAGTAATTCAGTTTTTGAGGAATTCGAATGGAAAGTTATGAATCAAGAGAGCATATCTTGAGAATCAAAATTTTTGAGAATTTAGTCGAGTTGAGGAATATACCCAAATTGGGGATTCTTTGAGATTTTGATATTTAAATGTTTGGATCTGTATACGAAGAAATTTCAATGAGTAATTGATTTTTAGAAAAACTCTATTTTGGTGATATGCACGATTTCATGTTTGATTGAAGGAAATCAACAAAATCTCTATTTTTATAAATTCAACTAGTTTGATTTAGTTTTGTGGACTATTATATGTCCTACCAGTTATATTTGAACATATAAGAAATATGTTTTTTGAAGAAATCATTTTCATAAAGTAAAACTACGTATTGGTTGAATTGTGCACAACCAAAAGTATACAATCTGTAGGTCGACAGTCGACTGATATGAATTTTCAGTCGACTCATACGACCCTGCTGCTATGTTCTTGAGTTTTCTTGAAATTTCCTTCTGGACAGTCGACTTATACCTTTTACAGTCGACTGGTACACTTAGAATTATTTTTCAAAGTTATTATAATTTTTTCTCTCTGGACAGTCGATCTATGACCCTTTTCAGTCGACTGCTATACTTAGAATATTTTCTTAAAGATTATTGGATTTTCTCTCTAGACAGTCGACCTATGACCTTTAAAAGTCGACTTATAAGACTTAGATTATTTTCTTAAAACCATAGAATTCTCTTTTGGACAGTCGACTTACGCTTGTTATTAGTCGACTGATATTGATGTATCTTTATATTTTTGAATGTTCTTTCAAATAATTTATTCTCCAAATGCTTTAATCTATAACTTATTATTTTATACCTTATCTTCTATTGAACATATGTTTTCAAGATGTTAAGTTGAGCAATTTATGTTGGAAAGTTGGTTTGGACATTTGAGTGTGAGTCTCTAGAGAGAGTGTGTGACCCTAGTATACCGGCAGTTGAGTTATTTATGTTTGGGCTAGTTGAGGCATTTTAGTTGATCAGTTGTTGAGTTAAGTCTGGTAGGGTGCACAACTCTAGGAGATTCGTTAAATAATTAAATAATCTAAATGATAAGGACAGGCACTAGTGGTGATATGATAAACGAGAACATGGATTATGGACCTCAGTATGGCTTGCGGTGTGAGATAATCCCCGGAATTATCTAGGTGTGAGTGAAATAGTCTCCGGAATTACCTGTGGTGTGGGATTGATCTCCGAAATTATCGGGGTCGAGACGACGCACATGTGGTATTCGTGTGATGAGGTGCCATTGCTTGCGGTGTGGGGTATTCTCAAAGATTCCCAGGTGTGAGTGAAATAGTCTCCGAAATTATCTGTGGATAGAGATTGACCTTCGGAATTATCGGGGCATGGGCTAATACTCACAGTTTATCTTTATCTCGTAGTAGTCATCGTGATAGGATTAGTTGCATAGCGGGGATTAAACCCTATAATGTGGAGACGTTAAGGGTTTGCACCGGACCTATGTAGAGTGGGATGTATAGACTCCGACAAGTACGCATTAGAGAATCAGCATATAGACTTGATGTTTTCTTGATTGGTTTCACGCATGTGTTTTCCTGTTTTCTACACTTGACACTCAGTTTAGCTTCACTTGAGGTTTACATGTTTCCTTGCTATGTCATATTTTATGTATTATTATTTATCACATGTTGTTTATGAATCCATACTTTACTTATCTTGTTTGTTTTATGTCACTCACACCTTTATGGCTGACCCCTTTAGTTTTGGGGTTAGGGTTATCTCTAGCCTCATATTTTACAGGTGATTTCTTAAGGCTCGGATTTGGATGCTTGATGTTCAATTGATATAGTGACTCATGTAATTTGTAAAATAAAGTGTTGTAAAGAAAAGAGAATTTTGATTTAAGATGTTTTGTATTCCGCTGTGCTATGTAATGATTAAGTGTAATGAAAGTTGAGAAATTTTACTGGTGTTTGGTTGTGTTTAGTATTACATTGAAGTTGATGCTGGGAATTGTGCCACGTATTTTCTAAGATATTATATTAGAAATTCGAGGCGCTACACTAATACATAGGTGAACGCACTTAGCAGGGCAGGCGGTCAATTTTGTGCACTCAATGGGAGGGAGAACTACGTAACATGTGCACCCAAAAATACAAAGCATACTGTAGTCTGGTGGTGAGTGATGAAGAGCCATATAAGGTGTCGCACCAGATAAGGTTGATAAGGGAGTGATGTTAATGAGATTAACAGAGGTCATGACAGCTTCAGCCCAGAAAGAACGAGGAACAGAAGATGAGAGTAAAAGAGTGCGAGTCATCTTAAGAATGTGACGATACTTGCATTCAGCTACACCATTTTGTTCATATGTGTGATGGCATGACTGCTAAAAAAGTGTGCCGTGTGACTGAAGAACTGATCGCATAGTAGCGAAAGTGTACTCATGAGCACCATCTGAGCGAAAGGTTTTGATGCACACACCAAACTGAGTGTGAACCATGATCATAAAGACCTGGTAAATAGCAGGAATCTCAGAACGGCGGCACATAAGGAATATCCATGTGTATCGAGTGAAGTCATCGATGAAACTAACATAATAAAGATAGCCTTTGTGAGAAGGTATAGGAGATGGTCCCCATTTGTCAGAGTGAATAAGTTGAAATGCATGGGTGGACTAAGAAATACTTTTATTGTTAAAAGGAAGGGCTAAGTGTTTTTCCAACTTACAACCCTGACAAACAGATAACGAAGTGAAATTAAAATATCCAAGAACACCACTATGGACTAAAATAATCAAACGAGACTCACTAACATGACCTAAGCGTATGTACCAAAAGTTGGCATCATAACTGAAGACACCAGCAAAACTAGAATTAGAACCAAGAGCATGAAGAAAATCTAGATGATATAGGCGACCACGTCGGCTAGCCCGCCTATTAGTATGACTAGTCTGAGGATCCTGTATGGACAACCTAAAGAAGTAGATGTAACGGTAATGCTACTATCGCATAAATCACTAATATAAATAAGGTTCATGGATAAATGGGGGGCATAAAGTACGAAAGATAAAGTGAGAGTGAGAGTGTTAATAGATCCTGAGTGTGTAATGAGAGTAGTGATCATCAACAGTGTATAATTGTTAGTGTATGCTCTAGAGGCCAGTTGTGCACTGACATTACTAGTTTACATTGTATCATGACATTTATTTCATATTTATGCATTTTATTTATTGTGTTATTTATTTTGAATTAAATGAACATAATGAAGTCCTTAGAATAGTAAGTTCAATGTCATGGATATCAAGCGCATGACTTGATTGTGAGATCCTATTGGCTGAAATCAGAACACTGTTCTTAAATATCCCTAGTCAAGTATTATTATGAATTAAACGATAATACATAGAGACTAGTGTGTGCATAGACTGATGACCATTCTCACAGGTCATGGATATGAGATATCAAGTCTTCACACGTGCACATATTAGAGTAATAATGTACTGGACTGACCCACCATGAGAATGCTGCATGGATCGTTATGTGAGTGTCATAAGCGGTTCTCAAAGTGACCATGGTGTACGTAGTCCTTTGACTTGAAGTCACTACAGTTCCCTACATGAGAAGTTATATATTTTAATGCCGTCAAACGTTGCCTGTAATAAGGTGACTATAAAGTCGACTATTGGATATACTACAAATCATGCAGAGGTATGTGAGTGACTTAGATAGGATTTGTTCCCCTTACATAACATGAGCGATATCTACGGGCCCCTTGATTGAGTGAGACTGTAAAATACATGGCCGTACTCAAATGAGTCAATATGAGATATTGATCTCATTTGTTTTAGTAAGTCTACTTAGACAACAAGAAACCAAAGATTGAACTATACAAGGGTGACACGCTCTATGCCTTGTGGTCAATTAAGATATCTGGACAAAAGGACTAGACTATATGGTAACATTGGTCACAGATAGGTTATGTCAAATCACTGACATTCCCGTTACTTAAGTAGCACTGATGTATTGCTAGATACTGCTCACTGTTTGTAACACTAGAATATGATTTTAGTATTACTATCAACGTAATGAGAACCTACATGGTTACACACTTAGAATGGATCAAAATTGGGATTTAAATTCATGAGATGAATTTAATTAGGGATTCAAGTAAGACTTAGACTCCTGACATTGATTAGACTTTTAATTAGATTAAATGGGCTGACTAAAGTTCAAAGGCCTACACACGAATCTGACCCAGGTCAGATTGTGAGCCCAACAACCTCATTACTCTCTTAGGGTTAGTTTTCTGCACCTATATATATGATATGTATTTGTAGAAAAGACACGTGAAAACCCTAGCCGTTACAGAAAGTGAGAGAGAGAGAGAGATCGTATGGAGGAACATCCACTTCCCGCAGCTAGCACCGCGGTCTGAGGGATATCCATTTTTCATTCCATTCGTGTGGATACCGTTGATGCACCACAATATTGCAATGCTATGATCGGCATACTGTGGAGACAATAATTCATCTTTAAGGTATAACTCCTAAATACGATTTATGGTTTTCGCATGGATCCATGACTAGGTTTAGATATTATTTTGTAATTTTTCTTTTGTATATTTAATCTGAGATTGCTTTCAAAACCTAATAATAATGACGGTGAGAGAGAGGTAAGTGCAGTGCTAGTGGTGAGGAGTGTATAATTTCTAGTAAGATGATATGATATACTAGAATCTAAAAGCCAAGAAGAATTTATACTAGGAGTAACAGAGATAGCAGGGGCAGGGGAGCCAGCATTGAAGGATTGACCCGAGTTCTAAAGGTCCAGCTGAGCGAGACGTTGTTGAGGAATATCATAAGGAGCAAGAGAAGGCATGACTGGAGTAACTAGGGTTGTCATTCGGGTCAACTGTGCCGGGTCAGATCGGACCTGTGCGGGTTGAAGAAGAAAGTGGGCGGGTTCGGGGCGGGTCGTGGGTTTAAACGGGTCGGGCCAGGCCGGGTTCGAAAGTGAAAACTTCGACCTGGCCAACCGGCGAACCCATTCGGGTTGGACCCGTGTCAATTCGGTCTGGGTCACGGGTTGGCCCGGTTAGATTTTTATTTTTATTTTTCCTTACAAATTCACCTAAAAAATTGCAAAAAATTCATTTCAACTACAATGAATTTTTTACAATTTTTTACATTTAAATACAAGTTTTTTTCCATCTCTTTTAACCTTAAAAAATAAATAAATAAAAATTGTATAACACATATAAGAGTCTAAGTGATTAAGAATTTACAACTAAATTGTATATATTATTCATTTCAACTTGTATGAAATTTGTACAAGTTTTTTTCCCTCTCTTTTAACTTAAATAAATAAATAAATAAATAAAAAATGCACAACAAGTTTAAGAGTCAAAGACATTAAGCATTAAACAAAATTGTATATATTATTCATTTCAACTTGTATGAAATTTGTACAAATTATATTTTATAATTTTTTTTTTACAACTTGACTTATTATTTTTTTTTTTTACAACTATTCTGAATTGTTTACAAGTTTTTTAGATTCGAATACAAGTTTTTTGTTTACTAATTTTGTTGTTGGGCTTCAGGTGAGTTGCTACCACTTGTTGATGTAGATGCCGCTTTCCCTTGAGTCTGGTCTTCCGTCTTCATCCAATCTTCAGTGCAGACGAGGATCTCCAACGTATCCGGCTTCAAGCGATTCCTGAAATCTGTTAGAACTCTGCCACTTGTAGAAAAAGCACTTTCTGAAGTAACTGTGTTGATAGGAGGAATTAGTAGATCTCTAGCCATATGTGAAAGGATAGGAAAAATATTTTCATGTTCTTCTACCATTGTAGCACTTCAATCTTACTAGTAGAACTCTCATTATCTTGTTGGTTATACCAATTTTATCTACTAGGTGCATTAGTCATAGGTTTTTTTTGATTGAATACGAGCAAGTAAATTAGCAGTGACATCTTCTAATGTACTCTTACCCTTACCTCTAGCAGTAGAAGAAATGGAAGTAACTAAACTAGTTGTATTACTGGATGCAAAAGTTCTATCATAATAATCATACAAGTTATTCAATATCGATTCAAAGCTAGTTAAAAATTTAACGGAATCAATCTCAGATACATCTCCAAGTAAAGTAAAATACATTTCAATCAAACTCTTTGTACCTGCTAGTTTGATGCGAGGATCCATAACAATAGCAATACAATACAACATAGGAGTAGGATTAAAATACTTCAATTTTTTTTCATAAGTGGGAACAACAATATGACTAATGTTTACGTCTGAAATCATATCTTCAAAAGTTTGCATCATAGTAATGATTTAAATCAAAATACCACTAGAAGTAGAATCATAAGATGTAGAAAACTTCACAGTTACGGTTTTAAAAGGTTTTAAAAATTGTAATAAAGATTTAGAAAAATATCATGCTTCGTGATTCATTTGAAAATTTTCTATATTTTTTGCAAGACAAAAATCGTTTATAATATATTTGTATTGAGTTACAACATTAAGTAAATCGAAAGTAGAGTTCCATCGGTGTTTAACTGTAATCCCTATTTTTCTATTTTGGATTTTTATTGTATTTATTTTCTTTTCTTGATTATTGTATCTGGATTCTTTCTATTATAATAATTTTTGCTTTTCTTGGGTCCATTTATTTTCTTTTGATCATTCTGTAATATTTTCTTCCATTTTTGGCTCATTGCAAATTTTTGCTCTTCACGTTTGAGTTTGAATTGTTCCGCTATATGTTCATTCCATCGATTTATGCTTGTTCATTTCTTTTTGGAGCCTAACCTGTACCATAAACCCATTAACCCGCAACCCAAAACCCCAACCCCTTAATCCCTTATAAATACCCTATTAATTAAACCCTAATTTATATTAATCCCTCTCTCTCTCACCCCGCTACCCTCTCTCTCCTACCCCTGTCTCTCTCATCTTCTCTGTTTTGTTCCCTTCAACCCAACCGCCAACCAAGCCTCGCCCGTTCTCCGACCACCGCCTTGCCCTCGTCACCCTAGACCCTCTGCCCACTACTCCTCGTCGATCCTCCCGTCGTCGTCTTCATCCCGTTGCCATCCCCCATTGACCTTCGAACCCATTGCCTCTCGCACCCATCGCCTGCACCTCCCTATCCGCCTCACCGTCGACCACCGTAACCCTTCCCCACATCCACCGCAGAACCCTTGCCTCTCGTCATCGTCGTCCAAGCCCCAATCCCCCGCCGTTTTGCTTCCTCTATTTTGTCGAGAAACAGAGTAATCGTTGTCGCCTCCACTGCGTCGCTTCCCGATTGTAGCACCGCCGCCAGTCACCCCGTCGTCAGCGCCTCGCCATGGGTGTCGCTATTGCTAGTTGCCATGCACAGCACCGTTGGCCGCTACCGTCCCCGACCGCTCTCTTTCTCTCTATCGCAGTTGAGAAGGAGAGCGGGAAGTTGTGTTGTTTGCTGTGTTGGTGTAGAGGGACCCGATCTGGTGTTTTGTGTTTTGTGTTTTGTGTAGAGGATGTTGCTGTTTTGTTGTTTTGTGAAGTGGATCCGCTGTTTGCACGTACCTACGTGCGTGAGTGCATGTTTTTGTCGCCCGGGATTCTAATCCCGTTATTCTATATATTCGAGTCTACCAATTAAAAGGCAAGTCTCTTCTTGAACTAGTTATTTGTTTTGTTCAAGATTTCTTTGATCTCTGCAAGTAGATCCAGTCCTTTTCTTTATCATACTGTTATTGAAATTCCATTAAGTTTATCGAGGGCTTACACGAGCTAACCCAACATACTCTTAACATCGTGCCTACATCTTTGATCTAAAATCTAGTCACCCTTGTACATTGCACATGCACATTTACATGGAAAATAACTAGATCCATGTTATAGGAATAGTGGATGAATTGAATATGTCGATTGAATTTGATTTAATGAATTGATTACCATGTCTATAAAATTTCATCTTAAAACTGAAATTATGCATGTCAAACATCTATTAGCACTTTGATTATTAATTAGCATGAATTATTTGATTGTATGAGTAAGTTGTTGCTTATTAATGTCAAACTATTTTCTGGACTGCCGTTTGTATTTTTTTGTATCAGATATTCGACCCTGTTACTTTTGTAATTTGAAATAACTTTCCGAACATGAATTATAGCCCCATGAATCTATTTCTAGAACTTTTAACCGATCTGAATTCTGAGTTATACTCTGTTAGATATCAGTATTTTAGTATAGTAGTGTCAGAATTTCTAGATTCACAAATTCATGTGTCTCTTTCTATTTTATAATTAAATTGAACATGTTAACAGTAAAATAAAAATATGAAATAAATTTGGCTGAGACTAGACATGTGTAGGAACCACTCTGAATTTTTGTAGACTTAATTCATGAGTTTTCTGACCTGAAACATATATGTGAACACAATTTACAACTTGCTGCCTGAACATAAAATTTGAAAAGAATAGATTTTTCACCCTAGTTTCTGTAACTTTTATATGTCGTATATATATTTTCTGGAACCGGCAGAGAGTATAGTCTCTAGAATTTTTGACAGATCCAGTTTGCTTTTCTGTAGTACCGGTAATCTGTGTTTTAGTACAGCAACGTCATGCTGTCCAAATTGTGTAATTTGTGTGTAATTAATATGGTTGCTTATTGATTTGTCTATAACGAGTAGAATTAGTCACACCTAGCATCATACAATATTGGCACCTTCTTGCATGCTCACATAGGATGAAAATAAACTATTAACAAGCTGGGATATTATGGGTTGACTTAGTAGTGAACAATCGGAATATGTACTCGGTAAAGGCCTTATTGTTTACATTGATTGATTGGAAGGAGGAGTATTGATTGCAAATGATTGATTGAAAATTATTGTTATTGATGCCGAGTACACGATCCGTGAATTCACCACCAGTCTAAAACGTTCACTGTGTGCTTGCACTGAAACTGTGGTATCGAACATATGGGATGCAGTAGTATGTGCACTAGATAGATTAATAAAATGATTAACAACCTGCATTTGACATCTCATACTTGATCCTGTATATCATCATCAAGATAGAATTTGAATTGACATCATTCATTACATGCCTAATTAAATATAGACAGTTGATATTATTGCCTTTCTTTGCTTTGTTCTTTGAATTTGATCCAGTCCCTTATTCTTGATATACATGCTTCCTTTATCCTCTATTTTCTCTACTTGCTGTCCACGACTTGCTCTAAGAAAAATATTTTCTTTCTTTTTAGACAAGAATTTACAGGTATTGGAGGATTTATACCAACAGGAATTGGTGATCAACGATTCTAGAAGATGAGATTAAAAGATTGAGCTACTTAGTTTATTTTGCTGCTAGTTTTATTTCTTTGAACATAGTTTGGATATTATACTTTGTTTTGGGATTATGTTCCTGGAGTTTGTTTTTATTCCCACATGTTGCATGTTGTGTTGGATATTATTTGGATTATTTTATTATTATTATTATTAAAGTTTACCTTGATTCATGTGATTATATCTTTCCTGCGTGGCTGTGTTTATTGTACATATTGCTGAGTCAGTTTGGTACAGCTTATGGATGGTGTTTACATCATTTGCTGGGCCTACGTTACGTACTCGTATTCCGTACGTTGGAAGCAGGGCGTGATATTAACATCTTTAGGAAATTTTCTAAAATGTATTCCCATAGTTTTACACCATATTTTAAATTCTTGAAGCATAGGACCGCTCAAAGCAATAAAATGTACACAATTTCTAATTGAAGTTATATATAGATCGACTGCTTTCAATGTATCTTGTACACATAAATTTAAAATATGATACACACATCTAATATGAAAAATCTCTAAACATGGAGGATCTAATTGTGTTTTTAATGTACTAATTGAAGCATTGTTATTAGATGTATTATCAAAACTAATAGTAAATTTTTTATCACGAATATGAAAGATATCACAAACTTCTAAAATACGATGTGTAATAACTAAACCACTATGGGATACGGTGAAGCCGCAAGTGAGATGATCCTCTTTTGAATCATCCAATCACTATCTATCCAATGACAAGTTAAGCCAATCATCGGAATATCGTTCCAACCTTTCCAACAATCGGAAGTTAACGATACCCTACAAGTTAAAGAAAACAAGATTGCAATTAATCCATCTCTCATTTCGGTGTAAAGTTTAAAACAATCGGATTTTAATGTGTTTCTAGAAATTCTTCTAAAATGTGGATTTAGTGCATTTCTAGGATTTTAATGTGATTTTTTGTTGGCCTGGTATGTCTTTTAATAAGTCTTTGTGTACATTTAAAATGTATCTTTTTATTGTACCAATTCCCTCACCCTTCTTCCGTTTGTAACTTTTGTCACAAAGTTTACAAATCTTATGTTCTACACCTGGATTATTCTCATTGGAGATATAGTCATAAAATTTGTACCAATCACTTGTTTTCCCCTTAGTTTTTTTACTACTACTGGGTTCAGTTTGTTGTGTTTGTGTGTCAACATCATGCATTTCTTCTTCTATTTCATGTGTAGGGATATGTGAGTTCCTACCATAATATTATGTGTAAATTTGGGTTCAATTTGTGGAACTATTGGAGGCCGATATGAAGTACTGGTGGAATCTTGTCCACCTTGGCTACGACCGCTACCTTGTGATCTAGACATGGTAATAATAAATAGTGTATGTGAAAAAAAAATATTTTTAGTGTTTTACTAGTGTATGTGAAATAATAAAAAACAATGTTGGAGCTATATGTTAAAAAATAAAATCTAAAAAACAATAGGAGGGTTGAGAGAGAAAAGCAAAAAACCAACAAACAAATATGATACAGAAAATTATAACTACAAAAAAATCAAGACAATAGGAGGGTTGTGAAATTTAAATACCGTACTTCACGGATAATCGGTATATATAGGAATGACAAAGAAAATAAATGTAGAAGTAGAAGTTCGGCGAAGTCCGGTATTCGTTGAAAGAGAGAAAAATCGAGCTTCTTTGTTGGAGTTGTAGTAGACGAGTTGAGAGTTGAATTCGATACGATCAATTTTGCACTTCTTTGTTGAAAAATTTGATTGTATTGCGATTGAATTGAGTAGTAGTAGTAGTCTAGTAGAGAGAGTAATAGAGTACGAGAATTAGTTGTGAAATTTGTAGATTGAATTAAGAGGTATTTATAGGGGATTAAAAAAAAACAGAAAAAAGGCTCAAAACAGAACTGTTGGTTTGTTTGGTGCCGTTCGACCCGCGCAGGTCGCCCGTTGGACCTGTTCGGGTCTAGCATTCGAAACCCGCAGGTCGACCCACGGGTTGGCAGGCGGGTTTGACAATTTTAACGGGTCCTGCGGTCCGGGTTGAGCAGGTTGAGCTGCGGGTTTGACCCGGACCCGAACCGCTCGATTATGGGCCAGTTCGATCGGGCGGGTCGTAGGGAAACCCGGCCCGTTTGCCATCCCTAGGAGTAACGATCATTGCACGAGGTGCACGAGAAGGAATACTAAGAGGAGGTAAACTCTGTTGCTTCCTGCGCTGCTGTGTCTGAACCAGAAGATGTGGATGTTGGATAAAACACTCACTATTAGTATGACCATTCCACAGACAGTGGGTGCAAAAACATCGATGACACATGCACTCAAAGTGACCAGTCTGCTGGCAAATTGTACAAAGGTGACTTAGACGATTAGGGACACTGTGACGTTCAGAAGGCGTATGCATGGGTCCGGGGCGAGGTTTGCGGGAGGTGGTGGCACGAGGGGCGACATCAAGAATAATCTCACCGCTGGATGTCGAGGTAGAGTTAGGGGTTGGGAGAGCGCACAATCGGGTTTCTTCAGCAACAAGTTCAGCAATAGCAGCTTCAAGATGGGGAATTAGGTCTCGGTGAATCAACTGACTGCATAGGGACTGTTACTCTGGTTGAAGACCCATCATAAGAACATAAACTGGTGACGTTCATAAGTATCACTATCCTCTAGTTGCTGTAATTCACGTCAGATATTGCGCATGACTGTGTAATGATCCTGAATGCTGCGATCACCCCGACAATCAAGAACAGACTAAACAAGGAGCTGGTACTCATAGGCGCTGCTAGACTGAACATACTGAGTGTTCAACTGGAGCCAAAGAGCCTTAGCAGGACGAACACGAAGAGAGCGATCGATGGAGGAGATGATGAAGGCAATGATTCGACGATAACAATCATCCCAAGTGGGCTAAAAGGTGTGTATCGGTTTCTTGTCTTCTTCAGAAGTGGTATAGCGGGATCTTTGGGATGAGGAGTGGAGCCATCAATGTGACCCCATAAAGAATGCTCGAGAAGAGTGGCTTTAACAGAGGTAGACCAATCAGTGCAATCCTTAGCAGAGGAAAGAGGAAAGTCAGTGGAGACGAATATACTGACGAAATTGGGGTTCCATGGAGAAACACAAGTACCTGCAAAATTTTTTTTGAATTTTTTTTTGATGACAACGAACAACGGCGACTGCGAAGATCGATGGTGGCGGTGACGATCAATGACGAAAGCAACAGATGAGCGAGAGGGAGGATAGGTATGGTTAAGGTTAGGGTTAGGGTAGGGTAAGGTTAGGGTTAGGAGTGCGGGTTTGGATTTTTAATGGGTTAGGATTTCGGGTGTGGGTTTGGATTTGGGTTTGGGTTCGATTTTTTTTGTTTGTTGAAAACAGAAAATGGGTTTGGGTGGCCGGGTTGGGTTTCGGGTTTGGTTTTGATTTCTGGTTTGGTGTGGGATAGGAATATAGGGTTAGGATTAGGCTTTTGGAGAAGGGTATGGGTGTGGTAGTGGGAAGGGAAGCGAGGGTGAGGGGATTTGGAGGTCAACGGGGTTCGGGATGATGAAGTTCTACGGGATGGGTTTTCGGGGATGGGTGTCCGGATGCATTTTTGGAGATGGCCGAGGTCGATGGGGATGGGTTTTGGTAGATGGTAGAAATCGATGGGGTGTGGGATAGGGGAGTTGACGCTGCTGTTGACGGGGATAGGTGTTGTTGTTGTCGATTGAGATGTTGCCACAGTGGTGGTCGGAGATGCTGTTGATGTTGCGGTTGATGTTGTTGCAGAGTTGGTGGCTGGAGTTGAAGTTGCTTCCGATGAAGAAGATAACAGAGTTGGAGTTGGATTTGAGTTAGAGTAATTAGGGTTAGGGATTAAAGATGAGAAGAGAGACTACGGTTACGAGAAACGATAATAAATCTCGACGTTAAGTCGTTAATTTGGTGGAATAAAAAAAGAATAGAATAAATCATTCAAAACAAAGAAGAGGATATGCCTTATGGTAAAGAAAAAGAGCTAGCTGATAAAGCCATGGAAGTCGGATAGAGAAATAATTTTTTAGCTAAACATATACGTATGTCTGCTTTCAAAGAAAGAAGAGTAACTGATCAGTGTCACACATCGCTTCTCAAAATACGGAATACGAGTACGTAATGTAGGCCCAGCGAATGATGTAAACACCATCCATAAGCTGTACCAGACTAACTCAACAATATGAAATAACAATCACTACCACGCAAGAAGATATAATCACATAAAAAAAAATCAACTTCAATAATAAATGAGATAATCCAAATAATAATATCCAACATCTGGAATAAAACAAACTTTGGGTCATAAAAGCCCAAAACAAAGTATAATGTCAAAGACAATGTTTAGAAGAAAAAAATCTAGCAATAAAGTAAATTAAACAGCACAATCTTTAGTTCCATCTTCTAGAATCGTTGCTTACCAATTCCTGCTGGTAGAGATCCTTCGGCACCTATAAATTCTTGATCTAAAAAGAAAGAAAATAAAACCCTTAGAGAAAGTCATGGACAACAAGTAGAGAAAATATGGAATAATAGGAACATAGTATATCCAAAAGAAGGGACGGGATCAAAGTCAATAACAAAGATAAGGAATGACAATAATATCAAGGGTCTATATTTAATCATGCATGTAATGAATGATGTCAAGTTATGTTCTATATTGATGACGATATATAGGATCAAGCATGAGATGTCAAATGCAAGTTATTAATCTATCTAGTGCACGTACTACTGCATCCCATATGTTCCATACCACAGGTTCAGTGCAAGCAAACAGTGAACGTTTTAGACTGATGGTGAATTCACGGATCGTGTACTCGACGTTGATAACAATAATTTACAATCAATAATTAACAATCAATCATTTGCAATCAATACTTCTCCTTCAAATCAATATTTCTCCTCCTTCCATGTCAAGTGTTCATGTGAGCAAGATGGCCTTTACTGAGTACAGTTTCCGATCGTTCACTACCAAGTCAACCCATAATACCCCGACTTGTTATTAGTTTATTTTCATCCTATGTGAGCATGCAAGATGGTGTCAGGGTTGTATTATTCTAGGTGTGACTAATTCTACTCGTTACATACAAAACAAGAAGCAAACATATTAAATTAACACAAATCACACAATCTGGACAGCATGACGTTATTGTACAAAAACACAGATTACCACTACTATAGAAAAGAAAATCTAGATCCATAAGAAATTATAGAATCTAGACTCTCTGCTGATTCCAACGAATATATACACAACATATAAAAATTACAGAAACTAGGGTGAAAATCCTATTCTTTTCAGATTTTATGTTCAGGCAGCAGGTTATAAATTGTATAAACACATATGAAACAGGTCAGAAAAGTCATCAGTTAAATCTACAAAAATTCAGGGTTGTTCCTACTCATGTCTAGTCTCAGTCAAATTAATCTCATATTTTTATTTTACTGTTATCATGTTCTATTTATTTATGAAACAGGAAGATACACATAAATTTGTGAATCTGGAAATTCAAATACAGTTGTACTAAAAATAAGGTATCTCACAGATTATAAATCAGAATTCAGATCTGTCAAAAGTTATGGAAAATAGACTCATGGGGCTATAAATCATATTCAGAAAGTTATTTCAAATTACAATAGTAACATGGTCGAAAATCTGATACAAAAAGACACAAACAGCAGGTCAGAAAATAGTTTGATACGAATAGGCAACAACTTTATCATACAACCACACAATTCATGATAATTAATAATGAAAGTGCTATTAGATGATTAACATGCAGATTTCTAGATTTAAGATGCAATTTTACAGGCATGGTAATCAATTCATTAAATCAAATTTAATCTAACATATTCAATTCATCAAACAATTCTATAATATGGATCTAGTTATTTTTCATGTAACCGTGCATATGCAATGTTCAAGGGGGACTAGGTTTTAAATTAAAGATGTAGGCACGATGTTAAGAATATATTGGGTTAGCTCGTGTAAACCATCAATACACTTAATGGAATTCAAATAGCAATATGATAAAAAAAGATTGGGATCTACTTGCAGAAATCAAAATATCTTGAACACAAACAATAAAGGGGTTCAAGAAGAGACTTGCCTGTTAGATGATAATTCGAATATATCAAAATAACGGGATGAGAATCTCAGGCGACGAACCACGAACAACGCACATGCAAAAGCACGTGCAAACAATGTGCGAAGAACACACATTACACCAAACAGAAAACACCAAAATGAATCCCCTCTCTCTCTCCAAACACCAAACGCGGATCCTCTCTCCCCTTATTCACAAAATAGCAAACACAAAACCCAACTCCCCCTCTTCACAACTAGTCGACGGCAAGAGAGAGAGAGAGAGAGAGAGAGAGAGAGACAATGGCAGCTCGACTGGCGATTGCGGTGAGGAGCGACAGCAGCGACGAGAGCGAGGGCAACTAACAGCAGGGGAACTAGCTGTTGAGAAGCAATGTAGCGACAATCGTCGGCGAGGAGCTCGATCGATGCTCTGTTTCGCACCAAAATAGAGGAGCAACGGAGGGAACAGGGGATTCGGAGCTTGACGACAATGATGGGGATAAGGGGTCACAGATGGTTGCGGGGTGAAGGTTGTAGACGAGGGCAAGGGGATGCGGCAATGGTGGTCATCGTGGTGATGGGTTCGAGTGGGAGGCATCGATGGGTTCGGTTGGCGGAGACGATGGGATGAGGGGATGGTGGTGGCACGGGGATGGGGGTGGTGACGAGGTCGATCGGAGGTCGTCGGAGGGGCGACGAGAGGCGGACGACGGTGAGGTTCGAAGGGTGCAGGCGGTGGGTTCGGTTGCGTTGAGTTACGGGACGAAGGCGAGGAGAAGGATTGGTGCAGGCGGTTGACAGAGGTGCTGCGGAGGAGGATGAGGACTAGGGTGGTGGGCGGTTGCGGTCGAGGGCAGTCGAAGGAAGAGGACGAGGAGGGGAGTTGAGTTGGGTTCGGGGTACGGGAGAAACAGAGGAAAGGGAGAGAAAGAGCGGGGATGAGAGAAAGGAGGGGGCAGCTAGGGTTGTAGGGGGTAGCACAGTATAGGGGATAGGGTAGGGAATATATTAGTATTTATAGGATATGAAGATGTGGGTTATTGGGTAACGGGTTTCGGATTTGGAACTCAAATTCAATAGAGGATGAGATTAATAAATAAAAATAGGATTTGTAATAGATTAATTTAGAGTACTCAATACATAAAATATTTAAATGGGTTGTAATAATAATAATAATAATAATAATAATAATAATAATAATAATAATAATTAGATTATTATAATTGTTATTATTCAACAACAACAACAACAACAACAACAACAACAACAACAACAATTAGGTTTAACAGATTTACCAAATTAGTCCAAATAGTAATAATACCTTTGATTTGGGTTAAAATGTAAATAGTTGATCAATTAGGAATAGAAACAAAGTTAAATACACCATTATTTGAAATAAATATGATTATCAATTAGAAAAACACTTTAATATAAAATCCAAAACAAATTTAACAAATAATGAATTTATAAATATCGAAATACAAAAAAATATTAAGGAAATACGTATTTGCGGAAATGGGGGTTACAATCAAATTCGTAGGCGTTCTTATGAAGAAACATTTATGATACTGGAACTCATGCCTTATCGAGCGTCTTGTTGGGATTGGGGCGTCAACCAACGCCCGTTGTCGCAGCGGAACTAAATAGAGCAATGAGGAAGTCGAAGTAGATGAGTCAAATCAATTGAGCAAGCAAGTAGATCCACCAATCTAACACAAACTCGCCGATGACTTATCCCGGTTAGCTTTTGCTTAATCCGGGGGGAAATATAGAGAGATCTGATATTCAACTAGAAGATATTATAAGGAGTTACTGATTCATTCAATACAATGAATGAAATTCACTCACCAGGAACTATCTCTCTCTCGAGCCTCTCTTTGCAATAGAGAAAATAATCTATGAAACACTCTACTCTCATATTGGAGGAGTTTACAATATATATAGAAGAATAGAGAGAAACCTAGGTTTAATCTTGATTGTCATTCGTCCGATATAACATGGAAAAGAAGTAACTGAATAGAAGTCGTACGATCTAACTTGGAGTTAAAGATTGGGCTGAAATGACCTAACAAATCGAGGCCTAAAAACAACACAGCACTGCGGTCGGTCGACTATACAACAAGACCGATCGACCGTCCACCTCTCGGCCAAATCCAGTGCAACTGTGGTTGGGTGTGCGGACGGGGTTGCGGTCGACCGCAACTTGGGACAGTCGATCGCAACTATGCCGGCACTATTGCTGGTCTGCTTTCTTCTACTCTCTTCGACGCTTCGACCTCCGTGCTTCATCTTACCTTCTTGTGATCTGAACCACGAGTATTCAAGACACATTCCTAATTGTTGGATCCTGTAGGCGAGACAACAAACACTAGAGGGGGGGGGGGGTGAATAGTGTTTGTTAAAAATTAAATTGCGGAATAAAAATTTTCTTCTGTGCAGTCGACTTAAAGAGTGAACCAGTCGACTGAAAAGGTAATTCAAACAAATCTGTGAAGTCGACTCAGAGTTAAGACAGTCGACTTAACAACCAGAAAACAATCAGAGTATACGAGTCTGACCAGTCGACTTATAAAGTACTCAGTCGACTGTCCAGACAAGTTTCACAGAAACAACTCAAACTGAGAAAATATAAATGCAAGTAAGAAAGATACAACCACAGAGTGCACACGATGTATCCTGGTTCAGTCCTCCCGACCTGCATCCAGTCCCCAAGCAACCCACTTGAGATTTCCACTATTCTTGAAAAAGTTTACAAGAATACCATACGGCGTTCAGACAACAATCCCGTCTAACCCGTAGTCATTTCTCTCAACCAGAGAAAGCAGCCCACTATTCCACCAAGAGTGACACAACTGACTCTACACCCCAGTGTCCTACTTTCCAACCGAGAGGAAAAAATACAATAAATTTGTTTTACAATCAACCTATAGCCTTATTTGTGATTTTGTGATATAGTACGTGGCTAAAAGAGGTTGACTTCTATCTTCAGTCAAGAACGAAATCAGATATTATACTGGACTGAAAACGGGGAACCAAGACTTAGTAATTTGAAAGCTTTTGTCTCTTGGAAAATGTAACACTTAAGATCTCAAAGAAAATGCTTGGAGTATTAGACCTTTTAACAGTGGATTCTAATCTCTATTTATAGAGATAGATTCACTGGACGTTGGTGAATCAGTTGTTCAACTGTCAACCAACGGATCTAAAAACATTTGAATTTGAAAAATGATTTTAAAAACACAAAACTGTCAAATGCACTTGAACAGTCGACTGGGTTGCCATGATGAGTCGACTGGTCAGAGTTTGAATAAGTTTAGTCAGTTTTGTACCGACTCAGTCGACTGGTATAGGTATCGGTCGACTGGTACTCAATACCTAAACTATTTCAAACTGTTTTGACCTTTTTTGAAGTTTGAAAAACACACATTTGTAAAAGAGTGAGTATGTGTGTGTGACAAGGCTTTACATCATACTAAGACTCAAGAAATATAAAATATTACATTTGTTTACAAGACATAACAATATATGACACTTGAATATAGGTCTTGACTTGAGTCTTGAGTGAAGCCATTGTCTTTATCCAGAGCGTGTGCTTGTTTATTTGTTCAGCTGTATAGTAATGAGGCCTTTGTGTATACAACCTGAAATTATAACGTGTAGCACAGATACAAGTTGCACTGTGTTGTAATCATCAAAATCAAGAATCAACATTCTCCCCCTTTTTGATGATGACAACACAATAGCTGATTATAATAACATAAAGAATACAAGCATAGAAGTGATATGCTCCCCCTATTAAAAGCACATAATGCATATGATATCAGTCGACTTAAAAAAGAGAATCAGTCGACTTAACAGAACTTCTTGAAAAGAACAGAACACAAAAATCATCACAAGACAACAATAAAAAGTCTCTATCAGTCGACTTACCAAATTGATCAGTCGACTGAACAGAAAGTTTACATATCATTTACACATCATACTGACAGGAGGTTTTTCTCCCTCTTTGTCATCAACAAAAAAACATAAGAGAACAAGTATTAAAAATAGGAATGGCTTTATAGAAATAACGAAGTCTTACAAAATTTTAACAGCAGATAAAAAAGAAAAAAAATACATAGGAAATAAAACAAAAAAAAATCATCAATCTTCATCTTCTGTATCGTCAGCAGCATCTTGAGAGGGTGGTGGAAATTGAGTAGTAAAAAGATGAGTCAGATGGGAGATTTTGGAGTCAAGGGAGTTAATATGAGAATCAAGAGTGTCTTGACTATGCATGAGATAGTTAACACAATGATATAGTGTACGCGGATCATCAAAATCAGCACGAGGACGAGAAGAACTAGAGGCTGAAGATGGTCTAGCAGAAGTGGCTAGAGGAACCTGAGAGAGGGGAGGAGACCTAGGGGAAGTTCTAGACGGAGGGTCAAGAATCTTCATACGTGCTAGACTGGCACGATCGAAGCACTCATAATGCTTAATAACATTGGTCTCGGAGTCGAGATCAATATCATAAGCAAGGAAGACACAAGTGAGGAGACCACCAAATGGTAAAAAGTGGCTATGATACTTATGAAGTCTCGAAAAAATGACACGACCCCAATTGATATTAATTCTACCAAAAATTGCATAAACTGCTTGTTGCAATTCCAGAGAATACTGATCAAAGCTCCCTGTTTTGGGAAGAATATTATATGATAGTATTCTTGCAACTAGTTTTGCAATAGGTGTGATAGATTTACTAGACATGGGGGGTCCATGATTTGGCAAAAAGATTTTTGATAGGATAGATGCATCATCTAAAATGATTTCCTCTAAATCAAGTCCCTCATCATCAATACCCATAATAAGATTAATTATCTCGGATGTGAGTTTAATCTTCTTATTTTTGATCGAAGAATAAACAACAATTTCTCCATCATCCGTTTGAACTACTCTCATATTGGCATAAAAAAGATAGATGAGTTGTGGGTAATACTCGGGTTGATTTTCTAAGGATAAAAACTCATATAGACTACAATGTTGAAAAAGAGAAATAAGATTGAACCTATCTAAATCATTGAAGTTGACAAATCTACCCGGAAAAATTGCAATGTTACAAATTAGATACCACTTTTCTAAGAGTTCAGAACTCCTAAGATATTGAGAATAATCTTTTGATGAAGAACTATCATCAACATGGGATCTCTTAGATCTTTTAGGAGCCATTAAGGGAATCAAACAAAAAAGGTGAGATGTAAAAAGATTATACCAACAAGGAGAATGGAATCAAACAGCAAGGAATCGGAAATCAGCAGCTTCAAAATAGATTCGGCAGTCGACTTCCGGATCGATCTCCTTCTCCTTAGGGTTTCAGATTGGGGAAAAGTAAAAGTGAAAAATTGGGGCTGTGAGAGGGTTTTTAACAGAAAACAGATGGCTGAGATTAAATAGGAATGAGATCAACGGCTCACACAGGAGTCACGGGCGAGTAAAAAGATAACAATTTGTCTCAAGAATTATGTGATGATTCGACGATGAAGACAGACTGACTCGCGACAGTCGACTGGTTTTAGGAGACAGTTGACTTAGTCGAGAGAAAAATAAGTATTTATAACAACTGATCAGTCGACTTGGTGAAATTTCAGTCGACTGGTCAGAGAGAAAAAATAAGTATATAGAGAATACGAGACAGTCGACTTAGGGAAATCTCAGTCGACTTTAACAGAAATATTTTCAACAAATATCTAGAAAATTACATATCCCTAGTTCTCTTCTTAAAGTTATAAAAATGTCTTCTTTAAGGGGTTTTGTAAAGATATCAGCTACTTGTTTATCAGTAGAGATAAAGTCTAAAGATATGTCTTCTTTTAAAACATGATCACGTAGAAAATGATGTCGAATATCAATATATTTTGTACGTGAATGTTGAACTGGATTTTTAGATAAATTAATTGCACTGGTATTATCACACATTATTGAAGGTTTTTCAAAAGGAATACCATAATCTAATAAGGTTTGTTTCATCCACAGAATTTGTGCACATGCCAAACTTGCAGCGATATATTCAGCTTCTGTACTAGATAGGGACACTGAATTTTGCTTTTTACTGCACCAAGAGACCAGGGAATGTCCCAAAAAGTGACATGTTCCACTAGTGCTCTTGCGATCAGTTTTACTACCAGCAAAATTAGCATCACTATACGACAAAAGTTGGAAATTATCGGTGCGTGGATAAAATAAGCCATAATCAGATGTGCCTTTAATATATCTTAAAATTCGTTTCACTGCTTTTAAATGAGACTCTTTAGGACTACACTGATATCTAGCACATAAACATACACTGAACATAATATCTGGTCTACTAGTGGTAATATATAAGAGTGAACCAATCATACCTCGATAGAGTTTCTGATCGACACTCTTATCTAATATATCTTTGTCAAGGGTAGTAGTAGTAGCCATAGGTGTGGATTTACTACTTGTACTATCCATGTTAAACCGTTTGAGTAATTCCTTTGCATATTTTCTTTGATTAATAAATATGCCATTTGAAGGCTGTTTAATTTGTAGTCCAAGGAAGTAATTGAGTTCACCCATGTGACTCATCTCAAACTCGTTTTTTATGGTGTTAGCAAACTCTTGACATAGATTATTATTAGTAGAACCAAAAATTATATCATCAACATATATTTGTATGATTAAAATATCATTCTTAATTCTCTTGATAAACAAGATAGTATCTACTTTACCTATCTCAAACCCTGTTTCTAAAAGAAAAGTTTTTAAGCGATCATACCAAGCACGTGGTGCTTGTTTAAGACCGTATGCCTTTTTCAATTTATAAACATGGTTTGGGAATTGTTCATGTTCAAAACCTGGTAGTTGTTTAACATAAACATTCTCTTTAATAAACCCGTTAAGAAAAGCACTTTTAACATCTATTTGATAAAGTA
This sequence comes from Hemerocallis citrina, assembly GCA_017893485.1. Taxonomy (NCBI): domain Eukaryota; kingdom Viridiplantae; phylum Streptophyta; class Magnoliopsida; order Asparagales; family Asphodelaceae; genus Hemerocallis; species Hemerocallis citrina. Next base: position 126,604,684 of record CM030367.1, read on the forward strand.
TAAAATTCATGAAACAAGTAAAAGATAATAAAATACGAATTGATTCTAATCTAGCAACAGGAGCATATGTTTCATCAAAATCTATGCCTTCTTCTTGATTATATCCTTGAGCAACTAGTCTAGCTTTGTTCCTAACAACTTGTCCTGATTCATCTAACTTATTTTTAAATACCCATTTGGTACCAATAATAGTATGATCAGGAGGTCGTGGAACTAAATCCCATACATCATTCCTTATGAATTGGTTTAACTCATCTTGCATGGCATTCATCCAAAATTCATTCTCACATGCTTCTTGTATATTTTTCGGTTCAAAATCTGACAAGAAGGCTGTATGAGATATCATATTAATATGTAATCGTGTCTGAATACCATGGGTGATGTCACCAATTATTAAGTCATGAGGATGATCTCTAACTTCAACAAATGATTTTGGTAAAGTTGGAGATATCACAATAGGATCAGTCGACTTGATAAGTTCCTCAGTCGACTGGTTTACATCAGTCGACTTGATGTCCTTATCGGTCGACTTATCTGCAAGACTAGTTTGTTCTAAAGATGTAATTACTTTATTTAAAGGTGATGAATTAGTTTCATCATCTTTAATTAAATTTGATGAAGATAGAGATTCATCGAATGTAACATGCATTGATTCTTCAATAGTCATTGTTGACTTGTTGAAAATTCTATATGCTTTATTCCTATTTGAGTATCCTATAAAGATACCCTCATTAGATCTAGGATCAAATTTATCCAAATTATCTTTAGTGTTCAGAATAAAACACTTACAACCAAATGTCTTAAAATAAGAGACTTTGGAAATTTTGTTAAAAAATAACTCATGACAAGTCTTCTTTAGCTTAGGTCATATTAGAATCCTGTTTAAAACATAACAAGCTGTAGAAACGGCTTCAGCCCAAAAATACTTAGGTAAATTGCTTTCAACAAACATGGTACGTGCGCATTCTTGCAAAGTCCTATTTTTCCTTTCAACCACTCCATTTTGTGGTGAAGCTCTAGGAAATGCAAATGAATGTGTTATACCATTCTTGTTGCAATATTCTGTAAATGTTTCATTTTTAAATTCTCCACCATGATCACTTCTAATAGTGACTATGGTTAGAGATCTTTGATTTTGAATTCGTTTACAAAAATTTACAAATTCATCAAAAGCATCATTTTTATGTTTTAAAAAGAATGTCCAAGTGAATCGTGAAAAATCATCTACTAAAACAAATACATATCTACTTTTATTTAAAGAAGCAACTCTAGTAGGGCCAAATAAATCCATATGAATTAACTCAAGTGGCCTACTAGTAGAGATTACTTCTTTTGTTTTAAAAGTGGATTTGATTTGTTTTTCTAGTTGACATGCATCACATAACTTATCCTTTTTAAAGGATAGTTTTGGCAGTCCTTTAACTAGGTTATACTTAGATATTTTAGAGAGATTTTTCATATTCACGTGACCAAATCGTCTATGCCAAAGCCAAGAATCATTATTTGAAGCTATTAAACAAAAATCATTTGAAAACTCATTTGCATTAAAACATAATTCATAAATGTTGTTTTTGCGAAAACCTTGAAAAATAATATTTTGCATAGTAGAATCATAAATTAAACAAGCATCTTTTTCAAATACAATTTTATAACCTTTATCACATAGTTGACTAATACTTAACAAATTATGTTTTAGTCCACTAACTAACAAAACATTTTCTATAGTAGGATTAGTATTTTTATCAACCATGCCGATTCCTATGACTTTGCCTTTGTTATTATCACCAAAGGTAACTGTTCCTCCATTAATGCTTTGTATGGTGGATAGAAGATTGGCATGACCAGTCATATGCTTTGAACACCCACTGTCAAGTATCCAACGATCTTTCTTTGGTACCTATAAGATATTCAATGTGAATATGGTACCCTTTTTATTGGGTCCAAAATATATTAGTTAGGGAGAAACCAAACCCATGATGAGTTTGATTTTCCTCCATAAGCAGGAATAAAATTAACAGAATTAAATACATTTAACATATATGAATTGATATATGCAGTTCTATCATTCAAATTCAAGTTAACTGGAACCCATACTAGTTTGTTCTGTCTAGTCGACTTTATAGCATCCTTCAGTCGACTGGATGATGATGTAGGTCGACTTATATGAGGTTTTGGTCTTGTTGAATAAGACTCAGTTCCTCTGGACAGACGACTGGTGGATGGATTCAGTCGACTTGACTGAACGTTAGACTTGCTTTTATCACTAAAAATTATAAGCTTAGGCTTTTCAAAGAATTCATGCAGTTTATTTTTAACACTAGAAATAGATTCAGGTTTATTTCTACTAGTGTTTTTAGAGGAAAGATCTTTTACAGGAGATTTTTTAAAACCAAGACCAAACTTTTGACTAGATTTCACTTGATTTTGAAGAACATCGTTTAAATTCTCTTTTCCTTTATTGAACTTAGATATGTTCTTGGATATCTCTTCATAATACTTTTTTAGAGATTCAAGATCCATATCTAAACTTGAAATACGAGAATTTAAAGATTTTACTTCTTTATCAAGGTTAAGATTCTCTTGAGAAAGCGTTTGATTAACTTTCTCTAGATTCTTAACTCTAATATTTTCTTTTTTTAATTCTTGAAAAACTTCATTAAAAGCATCAAATAAATCTTCTGAATCATAATCATTACTTACTTGATTCTGTGAAGCCATAAAACACATATTTGCAACCTCGTTGGTTTCATCAGTTTCTTCTTCTGAGGAAGAATCACTGTCATCCCAAGTTGCTTGATATGCCTTTTTATTTTTGGCAAACTTGTTCTTTGTGTATTTATCCTTCTTGAAGTTGGATGTCTTTCCTTTAGATTTTGTATTTTCTAGCGGACAATCCTTCTTCATATGGCCTGTTTTATTACACCTGAAACAAGTTGGAGGATCATTAGAATCTCTAAATTTAGAATTGAACTTACCTTTCTTTAAGAATTTTTTGAATCTTCTTGTGAACATGGCTATCTCCTCTTCATCTTCTTCTTCATCTTCTGAATATGTCATGGCTTTAAAAGCTAATGATTTCTTCTTAGACTGTTGTGGTTCTGCATCCTTCTTCCGTTCTTCAATTTGAACCTCATAGGCTATTAGATTTCCCACAAGATTCTCAAGAGAAAGTTGTGATAAATCATTTGCCTCTTCTATTGCAGTGGTCTTCTTTTCCCATTCAGGAGTAAGTGCACGAAGAACTTTTCTCACCATCTCTGCTTGAGTGTATATTTTCCCAAGTGCCACAAGTGAGTTTGTAATGTCAGTAAATCTGATTATCATTTCGGACACGGTTTCATTTTCCTTTATGCGGAACATTTCAAACCTGTGAACAAGAACAGATATTTTAGATTCTTTCACTTTGTTTGTTCCTTCATGAGTTACCTCGAGTGTATGCCAGATTTGATGTGCGGTTGTTGAATTTGACACACGGTTGAATTCTTCTTTTGTAAGAGCACAGAATAATGCATTCATTGCTTTTGCATTATTCATTGTTTGGTTCTTCATGTCATCATTCCATTGTGCATATGGAATAGTAGGAGCAGTGTATTCTGTTTCAGTCATGTTCCATATTTCATAATTGATGGATTGGAGATAGATCTTCATTTTGCACTTCCAATAATTATAATTTGTTCCATCGAAGAGAGGTGGCCTTTGTGTAGATTGCCCCTCATGGTACTGATTTGCATTTGAAGAAGTTGTCATAGCCTTTAACCTTGCTCTGATACCAAGTGTTGAATCCTGTAGGCGAGACAACAAACACTAGAGGGGGGTGAATAGTGTTTATTAAAAATTAAATTACGGAATAAAAAATTTCTTCTGTGCAGTCGACTTAAAGAGTGAACCAGTCGACTGAAAAGGTAATTCAAACAAATCTGTGAAGTCGACTCAGAGTTAAGACAGTCGACTTAACAACCAGAAAACAATCAGAGTATACGAGTCTGACCAGTCGACTTATAAAGTACTCAGTCGACTGTCCAGACAAGTTTCACAGAAACAACTCAAACTGAGAAAATATAAATGCAAGTAAGAAAGATACAACCACAGAGTGCACACGATGTATCCTGGTTCAGTCCTCCCGACCTACAACCAGTCCCCAAGCAACCCACTTGAGATTTCCACTATTCTTGAAAAAGTTTACAAGAATACCCTACGGCGTTCAGACAACAACCTCGTCTAACCCGTAGTCATTTCTCTCAACCAGAGAAAGCAGCCCACTCTTCCACCAAGAGTGACACAACTGACTCTACACCCTAGAGTCCTACTTTCCAACCGAGAGGAAAAAATACAATAAATTTATTTTACAATCAACCTATAGCCTTGTTTGTGATTTTGTGATATAGTACGTGGCTAAAAGAGGTTGACTTCTATCTTCAGTCCAGAACGAAATCAGATGTTATACTGGACTGAAAACAGAGAACCAAGACTTAGTAATTTGAAAGCTTTTGTCTCTTGGAAAATGTAACACTTAAGATCTCAAAGAAAATGCTTGGAGTATTAGAACTTTTAACAGTGGATTCTAATCTCTATTTATAGAGATAGATTCACTGGACGTTGGTGAATCAGTTGTTCAACTGTCAACCAACGGATCTAAAAACATTTGAATTTGAAAAATGATTTTAAAAACACAAAACTGTCAAATGCACTTGAACAATCGACTGGGTTGCCATGATAAGTCGAATGGTCAGAGTTTGAATAAGTTTAGTCAGTTTTGTATCGACTCAGTCGACTAGTATATGTATCGGTCGACTGGTACTCAACAGCTAAACTATTTCAAACTGTTTTGACCTTTTTTGAAGTTTGAAAAACACACATTTGTAAAAGAGTGAGTGTATGTGTGTGTGACAAGGCTTTACATCATACTAAGACTCAAGAAATATAAAATATTACATTTGTTTACAAGACATAACAATATATGACACTTGAAGCATAGGTCTTGACTTAAGTCTTGTGTGAAGCCATTGTCTTTATCCAGAGCGTGTGTTTGTTTATTTGTTCAGCTGTATAGTAATGAGGCCTTTGTGTATACAACCTACAATTATAACGTGTAGCACAGATACAAGTTGCACTGTGTTGTAGTCATCAAAATCAAGAATCAACACTAACATGTCTTATCCTAATTAAAAATGGTTTATTCTGTAGTAGCAAATGTTAGTCATCTATACTATTATTAAGCAAAGCCCCATTTTGGCGGCTTTTTACTATCATGCCCTCATAAACATAAATGGCTAAAAAAATATAGGGTTAATATCGGAGGTCAGAAATGTAATTTGCATGTATTCGAAAAATAATTAATATACATAGATTTGCATGCCTGTCTGCATAGATTTGGGAAAATAATTAATAGTATAGATTTGCATGTACTTGCATGCACAATTTATTCATAAGAAAGTTTCCTCTTATCAAAGCCAGTAGGTCTAACACATGCATGCAAATATCAAAATGAATAAATTGTGCATGCCTGTCTGCATGCATGCATGCAACCTCTTCGGTGATATGCCCCTTCCTCAAAATCCTACACACCTTTATAGACGTGCATCGTGTTAGGGTTATATACTGAAAGCATCACTTTTGTATTAACTTTATTTTCTTATTTTTTTGAATGAGAATCATATGGGCATATGTTTGCATATTGTGTTTATTATAATATTAATGCAAGTGTCTGATATTCTATAAGGTTGATAATATGGTGTGAGGTGACACACAGAAGATCATATTACCAGTTTCCTATGGAATATATAAATAGTTCACAACCTAGACGGACTTGGACAATCCATTGGAAAGGTTGTAGTGTAATCTGGTATTAGTCTGTCTTGACTATAGGTTTACACTAGTACACTTTGTGTGTATTGAACAGGACCACTTGAGGTTGTTCTCTTTGTACTGACTACAAAAGAGAACAAACACCTCTGTTATTATGGATGCTTATGCTCTTAATCCAGATATAATAACAGACATGTATATGCAGTGTGCATTACTTTGACTCATAAAAGAGTGAGATTCATTATGGATCAACAACCTCTATGAATTGGGTAATAACATTGTATGTATGATGGGCTGTTGATTGTAAAAGGAATCCATGTCCCGATACGTCGGGTTGATGATGTCCCCTTAAGGAGCTCATAAGGATTGTCATGTAAACCCTGCAGGTGGATTACATCCGACATGACAAATAAAGTTGAGTGGTACTACTTAAGGATAAAAGATGTTGATCAATGTAGTTGTCAGTAACTTAATTTGATCGACGGACATTCGATATCTTAACATGGGGAGTTGAACGAGCATATAATAAAAGGAGCCCATAAATATAATTTGGGATTAGGAAGGTAGTGCAACAATAGCTCCTTAGTGGACCGAGCTATTGTTAATGGGCCTGGGTTGTGTGTTCGGGCTGAACACGGGATACCCAGATCCGTTAGGAGACCTAACCCTAATTTCTCCTCATGGTCCCTGCCGTAGCCTTATATATATCCTCTATTTCTCTGGCCGTCATTGACAATCTGAAATATAAGATTTTTCTCAAAACTCGTGATTCACGAAAGGGGAGAAAGAGAGGTCAGCCAAGAAGAGAAGAAAGGTTGGGAGATCGTCGCCCACACGACGTCCAACCCAAGGAAGGAATACGTGCAGAAGATCTTGGGGTTGCTGTCGTCTTCTTCTCACCGCAGGTATAATTTGTGAACCCTAGTTTCCGCTGTATAGGGTTAGATCACAATTAAGCAATCTGTTTATCTTTAACGATCGATACGCACACCAATCCGTAGTCCTGGGATTCATCTCAGTTCCATCACATCGCACGTGCATTATACTAGTAATAAGGGTTTGAACGAGGCTGATTCATTTATTAGTAAAGCCGAAGTCAATGAGGGTCCTTTAGTGAAAAAGTTATGACCCACAGCTCGAGGATGTAGTTATCCAGTAAAAAGGTGGTTACTTTGATATCATGTTAAGGTTAACAGAAATATTGGAAAATGTTATTGGATTATTGGATTGATTATAATTGAGTACAATATCTCCTATATATTGTAAATCACCCTAGGGGGGGTGAATAGGGTGATTGTGCGGTATAAGAAAACTAAAATAAAGTGCAGAGTATATAAAACGAGATAAGAAGAGCAAACGCAGATAGTACAAGTGACGCAGCTATGTAACATGGTTCGACCCCCAAGGTTTACGTCCACCATCCTACTTGTAGCAATTCTCTGCCACAAGCATTCCACTATACTCAAAATCCTTGTATAGTGATTCTCGGATTCAGGCTGAGAGACCTATTACACCCACAGAACTTCTAACACAAGTCTCGTCAATCTCACTGAAGTGGAAGAAAAAGAAAAAGCTCAAGATCTTTAATGATCCTGACTGAAGAATACAAAATAGTTACCACACACTCAGATTGATTGTTGAAATATTAGTTTAGAAGATTTTTCTCAGAAGTGATAGGTGAAGAATACACAGTGGGTTCGGTCAATTAAATAGACTGGAAAGTATATCGATCAAAATTAGAAACGATACATTCCAAAAATGTGAACATCACAAATTATGGTCGACCGCAAACCGTTCATCTCTCTGACGTAAAGTAGAGAGATGAAGGGTCGACTGCTTCTTACATAATTGTAAGTTGCAGTCGACTGCGATGCGGTCGACTGTCATGAGGTGCGGTCGACCGGTATCGCGTTGTTTATACCGAATCCACTTTATACCGAATACCTAAAACTAATCAATTACCAATCAATTTTATACAGATTAAATCTCACAAATATAGAATGATACCAACTGGTCGTGATAGCTTTCTTGTACACTAATCAATCAACTGCTCTTTTTGAATATCTTCTTCTTTTGCTTGATTTCTCAATCTTTCTTTATTAGTTTCCTTCTTTGAATATTGAAAGTAAAAATTAAACAATTTGGCATATAAATACTCCCCCTGAATTTAGTACTTCCTGTAACACAAATTTTCATAGGTAAAGAGAGATTTGTAAACACTCCCCCTTAATTCAATACTTCATAGAAGATAAAAAATATTTACCTTCATTCATTCATAAGATTCATAAATATTTTCCCCCTTTTTGGAACACACCAATGGAGGAAAAAGACAAGTATAAGTAAAATAAAACATGGGAAATATAATATACTCCCCCAAAAGATTTGGAAATATAATATACTTTCATTATTCAAAATAAAATAAAATGTGGGAATAAAATAATACTTTCATTAAGCAAAACAAGAAGAAGTGAAGTTTGGAAATATATAATTTTTCTAAAAGCGGAGAAAAATCTACTTACATGATACCGTTGATAGCAAGACTCTTTGATATACAGAGAGAGCTTTTCATGGTATCATAGATTTGAGATTTTTCCAATACAGATGCGATGCATGGATAAGAAGAAGTGAAGAATGAATTTCAAGAAACTAATAGTCTAAAAAAAATGAGTAGGTAGTTCGTAAAAAAATCATAACGTGCATCTAGAAAAAGAACCAGTCGACCGCAAAACCAATTGAGCGTAAGTCAAAAAAATTTCCCGAGAGCGAACCGGTCGACCACAAAACCAATTGAGCGTAAGTCAAAAAATTTTCCCGAGAGCGAACCGGTCGACCGCACATCTTGTAAAGGCAAAACGTAAGTCAGAGGGTGAGTCGGTCGACTGCAAATACTGAAAGCCAACATGTGGAAAACAGAGTATAAAACAAAATTAACCCGATAGCAAATCGGTCGACCGCCCAGTCGACTGAAATACTGATACATCACAGGCAAACAAATAATCAAGGTAAGCAACTTAATATGGGGTCATTTCTTCATAGTAGAGTACATAACTTTAAAGAGCATACATAGGGACATTACAAATAGCAATTACAAGAAGATATCTATTCCTCATCATCCCCGCCATCATCTTCATCGCCGTCATCATCTTCCTCATCATCATTCGGAGGAGGAAGAATTTCCCAATCTTCTTTTCCTTGCAAGTATTCAATCGTGTTAACATAATATCCATACACTTGCATTTGATGAGCAGCAAACTACTCATGAGTCACGAATGATGATGAAGAGGGAGTGGCATTCTTGCGACGCGATGAGAAAGGTGCTTGTTCGGCTTGGCACGCTTGTTGTTGGGCTTGACGACGACGAGCCCGCTGATTAAATGGTACATCAATGCCCATGTGTTAAGGGAGAATGGGCATAGGGTTTTTGCTTAGCAAGAAGTTCCCAACATTAATACGGGAGTCAATGGCAAGGTTGTATATGAGAGAACTGAAAGGGAGACCACGATTTGTAGTGGTTGCATAATTCATCGTGCGAATGATGAATATAGCAAGATCGAACTTATATTCACCAAGAATAAGAAAGATAATAAATGATTTATCGACCCGAATTTCTGTTTTGTCTTTATTTTTGGGGCCAAATATCCGCATTTACGATTTTATTTAGAACCCTAGCCGAATCAGTAAAATTTGTGGAGGCAGGATGAGGAAGACGAGAAAACTCGGGTTGGACGATCAGATCTATCATAGATTTGACAGTATTTTGGTCATGATCAGGTTTATTAAGGGTTTTAAAATCTAGGTGATATGCATCAAATTTCCCTTTGGGAAATTCGTATCTCCCACGAAGATATTCGGGAGTGATTTTGACTCTTCTCCCAAGGATGATAGAGGAGATAGTGAGATTATCATCTTGAAGTCCTTGAAGGCTGGCATAGAATTGGCGAGTCAATGACACGGAGTGGGTGCTAGGTGTAGTAAGATAGTTTTTCCACCCAAAGTCTCTAAGGATTCTAACAATAACTGAAAATTGACCCCCCAAGGATGATAGGTTAATTTCCCGATTGGCAACAACGGAGGCTTTACAGAGAGACGAGAAGTAAATATCAGCACAATGAGAGTTTCGAAGATTATACCATCTCTAGTGACAGATTTAGATGCAATTGCTTTCTTGCTCTTCGATTTGTGCGAGGAGGAGGAAGCCATTGAGACAGAGGGAAAGAAAGACTATAGAGATTTGAGGAGAATGTTAAGAGATGAGAGGTTTATTTGATGGGTTAGTATTTGGGGGCTAGGGTTTTTTTGGAAGTTTGAGAGGTTAGGGGTGAAGAGGTATTTATATTATAAGTGAAACAAGTAAGTCAGCCGACTGGATCGGTCGATCGGTTCACAGATACGGTTGACCGCACCACACGAGATAGGGAGTTTTAATTTGGTGAATTGTGGAAAAGGGGTGGACAGTCGACCATACGGTCGACCGGTCCATTCTCGACTGATCAAGGACTAATGGGTAGTATGGTCGACCGGTCGATCGACCGATCATTCAATTTTTGCAAAGTGATTTTATGTTTGGATATTATAAATTTCACACATTTTATGCATTTCAGAAATAGATAACAGATGCACATTTAATATAGATTTAAGCAAGTGTAGATTTTACCCGGTGCCATACTTATTTGAAGGATCAGGGTCCTCCTTTTTCCTTGATAGAGATGCAGGTTGCTAGTATAACTTGCTGAGCCTCTCGAGCATTTTCTATCAAGGTGTGTCACGCCCCGCTTCCCAAAATACAAGAATACGAGTCTGTGACTGAGGCCCAGCGAATGATGCGAATACACAATTCATAAGATGTACAGGTAACTTAACAACAAGATAACAACAAAATCACACAGACATATAAAATTACAATAGGATAACAGAAGTACATGACATAGTTCATAACATAACCAACAGCTGGAAATAAAAACCTAGTTACGGGTCAAACACTCCTGGAATACAATAAAGAGTAGCATGTAATAAAACATGAACTAAAGCAACATGAAAATAAACAAGACTAAAAAACTTGATCAGCAACACCTTCGGGTAACTCTCCATCCGGGCCTGTAAGTATATTATGACAAAAAGAAGAAACAAGAAGATACCTGTTAATGCAAGTCACGGGCCGTAAGTGGTACAAGCTAAGGGGACAAGTACAAAAACAAAACAAGAAGCAAGAAAGAGATCGTGGAGTCAAGAATCATGTAATAGGAGAAATATAGCATGTAAACAGGATCAAGAACAAGATATCATGAAACAAGTAGCATGTAAACAAGTAATCAAGTAAACAAGTATCAAGTACCGGTAACAAGTGTCAAGGATCAAGTATCAAGTATCATGTATCATGTACAAGTAATCAAGTATCAAGTGTCAAGTGATCATATTCAAATCTTGCATTATTACTATCTAGGTAGCACTTCATACATCTATCCTTTTACTACATGGTTACTACATTCAAACAAGTTTGCGTTTAGACTTAGTGGTGGATTTTATAGGTCACGTACTCGGAAAAAATATATCAATTGTATCTTGTATCGAGATACATGCAAACATATAACGTGAAACATATAGGGTATAAACTTGTAGCGTGAAACATATAAACCTGTAATTATGTAATGGATTCTAGAGGTGGCCCCCGTAGATTCTAGAGGTGGCCCCCATCAATTCCTGACGTGGCACTTAGTTCTACGTGGCACTTAGTTCCATATAACTTGTAATCATGGGAAATACAGGCCCCCTTCCGAGTACACTTACCTATATTGTCCACTACTATGGCCTTACCCTTATTCCCCAGCTTGTTATTTTTATTAATTTTAATCAAAAATAACAAAATATCATATTTAAACTACTATCACGAGTAAAACAATCATATACATAATCATGTATAATCCTAAGAGTACATGTGTGAATCGTGTTCATGTAATGCATGTGGCAACAAGGTATTCGTGATCATATGCGAATACGGGATCGACGGATTTTGTATTGCAACAGATTTTAATTCGACCGAAGAATACAAATTAGAGACAAAGGGTATACTTGCGGTATTTTTCAAAGGAAGCTTGTACGAGAACAAACGAGTTGTACAAGAGGATACTTGCCTGGGGTGTAGACGATGAATCCGACAAAAGAATAACGAGAATGGATTCCCGGCCAACGAACTCAACGAACACACGAACCAATCACGAACACAAACCAATAAACGGATCACAATGACGATCAAGATCAAGATGATCAAACAACGATCGGGCGGATCGGCACGGATAAGATCAAGATCAAGATCAACAAGATTGGACGGTCCAGATCAAGGTGATGATGATCGCGATCGAACGGCTAAGATCACCCTGATGGTGACGATCAAGATGGTGATGATCAAAGTAGATCCGACGGTCGAGATCAAGGGATCAAGATCATGGGTGAACGACAGCCAGGAATCAATCAATCAAGATGATCATGATCGTGATGAAACGGACGGCTCACAACCATCATGATCAAACCCATGGTCAAAACAACCCACCGGACGGCAAGATGACGGCCGGCGACTAGGGAGCAGTCGGGGCAGATGGCAGCAAGCCGGCGCCACAGGGGTAGCGCCGGCGAGGCAGGCGGCGCTCAGGGTGGCTGGCGCGTCGCTGCGGGGCTCTGTCGTCGGGGAAGGAAGCACAGGCGGCTACAGTGGCTGCCGTAGTCGCTGCTGCATCGCAGAGAGGCGGTGCGGCTGACGACGGAGCGAAGGGGACCGGAGCACGGAGAGCAGGAGACGCCGGTGGTCTGCAGTCGCGAGGAGGTGCACCGGAGCACGGGTGTTGGGCTTGGTCGAGGCTGCGGTGGAGTCGAAGGAGGACGAGGAGAGCTTGGGGACGATGGCAGTGAGGGAGGAGAGGCGCTCGACTGTGGTTCGGAGGGAGGCAGCGATGGGCTCTCGAAGGTTGGAGCCAGAGGGAGACGAGGGGAAGGGGGTGAGCAATGGCTGTCGCGACTGGGGCGACACGAGAGGTGGAGTCGAGTGGGTTGACGGTGAGGCGAGGGCGGAGGTCGAGCTAGCCGAGGAAGACGAAGGGGGGGGGTCGAGTGGGTTCCTGTGTTTCTGTTTTGGGAACAGAGAGAGAGAGAGAGAGAGAGACCGGGGGGGGATAGGGGTTTAAATAGGAAAATTAATATAATAATAATAGTAATGGTAGTTATTGTGAGTGGGGGGTTATAGGGGTTAGGGGATATGAAGAGTTCAGAATGTGAGGGGATTTGTATACGGACAGTTTAGAAAATGTGGGAATTTGAATATAATCATATAGGATGGAGTCTATACAATATATATGAGTACTGGGTTTGGGTTTGGGCTTGGTCTTTGGGCTCAAAAATAATATAATAATTTAGTTATAGGATTGGGCTTAAATTAAACAATTGGGCTTGTGCTTCAAATCATTTAATAAATCAATTTTGGGATTGGGCTTTAAGAATATATAGTTAAACAATTAGGCTTATAATAAATAGTTAAACATTTTAATAATTGTATATTGGACTTCATAACATAGTTCGAATAATATAATTAATTAAGAGAGAATAGTTACAAGATACTAAGAATTTAAAATACGGAAAAAAAATGTTTGAAAAAAATACGTATTAACAGAAACAGGGGTTACAAGGTGTCTGTGATCTTCTAAGCTGAGAGCATCAAACCACCTACATGAAATTGTAGGAGTCCAAGTGGGTTTTGAGCCTGCATTAACATTCTTTCTTACCCAGACAAAGCTAATGTTCCTTTTTAATGAACAGTTATACGAAATATGTCTTAATCTATAACAGTAATGACATGTGATACGACTATGTCTTGAGTCATTCACACTTGCATAGTTTTGAGTTGCTTTGTGATTATGTTGGTGACTATGCAAGTGTGTATGACATGATGATTTAGATTTTTGATAGTGTATTGGCCCTTCGTAACCAAGCCCTCGATTATCATGATAGGATCTTGAATTTTTTGTAATACGGTAACTGGGCCCTTCAAATTTTTTAACTATTTTTTCAAGCTCAATTACTCTTTTACAAAGTCTTTTTCTAGTCATCTCATCGTCTTTTGTATTCCAACGAAGAGTGTCTAGGGTAGCATTAAAAATTCTATTTTGTTCAAGAGCTTCATTACAGCCTTCCACTACCTCATCAGTATATTTATTTTTTTTGCATTCTTTTAAATCATCTATGAGTTTGGCGATATAAATAGATTTCTCATGAATTTTTCTTAAGTGATCATCATGTGTTGCTAAGAATTCTCGAATTTGTTATTTTAAAAGTTCATTTTCCTCTAGCAATACATCATGATCTTTTCTAAATGACTCAAAATTTTCCATGATCAAGGCATTCTTATTTTTCAGTTTTTAATTTTTTGTAATACAAAAGTCGTGTGTTTCATTTGGAATTTGTTTATATTGTCTATGTTCACGACTTAGTTTCTTAGCATAGTCTTTTAAACCATTACACATGTCTACTAGCTCATCATAAGTGGGTTCTTCGATTACCTTTTTTTGAGATGGTGATTGCACCTCACTATTCCCAAGAGCCATGAAGCCGACGCCGTCGTAGCTTTGCTCTCCCTCACTTGAATCTGAGTCTAACCATGTTACCTTCAGCGCCTTCTTTTTCAGACCTGGGTTTGAGCGGTAGTAGTCCCTATTCATGTCTTGTAAGACGGAACAGTTTGCACCGATGTGTCAAGGATTCTTGCACTTATAGCACACGTCATCTTTATCTTTCTCCCTTTCTCCTTGGTACCTGCCATATTTTTTATGTTTGAGATACTTACGAAATTGCTTGGTCAATAAGGCAATGTCCTTGTCTGACTTCTCACGGTCTGAATCTGCTTTTGATGGTCGAGATTTTTCTGCTTTCAGTGCAATGGTTTTCTCTTCGGTTTTTGGTTCAATCCCGATGTTTTGTCTGTATCTTTTGGTTTCTGTCATTTCCATCTCGTATGTCTTCAACTTTCCTTGGAATGTGTAGTAGTCGAATCCCTTTTCTTCAAAGGTCTCCTTCATTGCAGCAGTCTTTACATCCCACTCTGGCATGAGAGAGCTTATGAGTTTTTCGACCTTTTGGTCATCATCTAACTCCTTACCTAAGCTCTCAAGTTCGTGGGAAATGATATCGAAGCGGGCGAGCATTTGATCCACATTTTCTCCTGGCAACATACGAAACACATCAAACTTATAAACACATAAATTTACTTTAGCTTTTACCTCAGAAGCGGTTCCCTCATGCCGCTTCAGCATATTGTTCCAGATCTCGTATACTGTCTTGCAGTTTCGCCCGCATCGCATTAGTTCTTCATTATTCAACCCTGCATAAGGAGCCGTCATGGCTTTGAAATTTGGCGTCTTGAGAGCTAGCTCCGCTTTTGTGAAAGCTGTCTTTCCGTCGCTGACCGGAATATCTGTTTTATCACACATTCCATACTTCTTCTCCAAGCATCTGTAGAAAATAAGACATACGAACTTTCCAAACATCATAGCATTTTCCATCAAAAAATGGTGAGCGTGTGAAACTTGTCCCATTGGAGACGAATGGCTCCGATGAGTACAAGTTTTCGGGAGGAGGGATTTCGGCCATTAGATCTTTTGCTTAAGCTTTTAAGCTTTTGATAAGCACCTCGCTCTGATACCACTGTAAATCACCCTGGGGGGAGGTGAATAGGGTGATTGTGCGGAATAAAAAAAACTAAAATAAAGTGCAGAGTAAATAAAACAAGATAAGAAGAGCAAATGCAGATAGCACAAGTGACGCAGCGATGTAACGTGGTTCGACCCCCAGGTCTACGTCCACATCTCCTACTTGTAGCAATTCTCCGCCACAAGCGTTCCACTATACTCAAAACCCTTGTACAGTGATTCTCGGATTCAGGTCGAGAGACCTATTATACCCACAGGACTTATAACACAAGTTCCGTCAATCTCACCGAAGTGGAAGAAAAAGAAAAAACTCAAGATCTTTAATGATTCTGACTGAAGAATACAAAATAGTTATTACACACATTCGGATTGATTGTTGAAAGATTAGTTTCGAAGATTTTTTTCAGAAGTGATAGGTGAAGAATACACGGTGGGTTCGGCCAATTAAATAGACTGGGAAGTGTATCGATCAAAATTAGAAACGATACATTCAAAAATGTGAACAACGCAAAGTACAGTCGACCGCAATCTCGGTGCAGTCGACCGCTTCTTACGTAACTGTGAGTTGCAGTCGACTGCGATGCGGTCAACCATCATGAGGTGCGGTCGACTGGTATCGTTCTGTTCATACCGAATCCACTTTATATTCTTACCAAAATCTAATCAATCACCAATCAATTTTATACAGATTAAATCTCACAAATATAGAATGATAGCAACTTATCTTGATAGCTTTCTTGGACACTAATCAATCAACTACTCTTTTTGAATATCTTATTCTTTTGCTTGATTTCTCAATCTTTCTTTTATTATTTTCCTTCTTTGAATATTCTTGAATCTCTTATGAATATTATTTGATCCTGAAAATCTGAACAACTCAATTTAAACTTATTAGTATTTATAGACATGTTCTGTGCACACCAAAATAAGAGTCAACATATATCGGAGGGAACCAAATTCTAAACAAATACATATAAACGTAATATCTAACAGTTGTTATTACAAAAATACAAAATCACAATCTTGAGAGTTCAGGATCTAGGCATGCGAAGAATTTCCTTGGCGAGGATTGAGAAGGCCTTGGAGTGCGTCGACAACGATGCTCATGGTAGGTCTGAAACCAGCTTCATACTGAACACACAATGCAGCTACCGCAGCAAACTGCACCCACATCATAGATAGATTGAGTGAAAAAAGAGGGGAACAAAAGCCAACTTGTATAGAGAGGACGAATGAGTTTCCTATGAAGTATGGACACATAAGCAGGATACGTTAAATTTTGTAAAAAAAAAACAATTATGCAAAAATTTAACCCAATAACCATCCAATAATATCGGGAAGGCACTGAAGCACGATAAAATGATACACAGTCAGAATCTGAACTGAATTTGTGTGTTTGGATCCACAAGAAATTAATCAATCCTTTCGGTTCCCCGAAAAAACCCTGTGTAATTTTAGTGACTCTGGATCTGAAAGTGGACTCAACAAAATTTAGCCTAATATATATATATTAGGCTAAA
Organism: Hemerocallis citrina; assembly: GCA_017893485.1. Classification (NCBI taxonomy): domain Eukaryota; kingdom Viridiplantae; phylum Streptophyta; class Magnoliopsida; order Asparagales; family Asphodelaceae; genus Hemerocallis; species Hemerocallis citrina. The sequence goes on from CM030367.1 coordinate 126,621,695, forward strand.
ATTTTAATTTTTTTTTAAAATCTCTAATATTATAATGGAAGAAGGCTATCAATTGTCATGTTGTCATTCTACCAACATGTGTAACGCATGTACATAACTAATATAAAAGAGGTTTCCGGTTCAAATCCTTCATGACGTAGTTTTTATTTTTATTTTTTGAAATTATTAAAACGTGCATCGCACGTGTAAATTACTAGTAATAATAATTGTAGAATAAATAACTGTTCAATAAAACATGGATTTTGAAGGAAATGGATGATACCCAGGAAATAACGTAAAATAAGAGGGATACACCCAGAAGAGCTTGGATGATTCAAAAAACCTTAAATGAACCTCAGATAATACCTTTGCAACTGCTTTGGGTGGATACTCTCCATTTAACCTGGTATCAACACATTGTTTCACCTTGTCTTCGACAAGCCTTGGTGTTGCCTGCACGTTTTCAGTGAGTAGTCAAGCACCCACTACACCATTACTATCACACATTTTGGCATCCAATAGTGTTTCTTTGCAAATGTTTCCATATATATGACCTTCGGTCAAGTTGCATTTACTTGCAATTATAATTATTATACGATTTAAGGGAGGGATTAAAAAAAATAAAAAATACCCATGTGACGAGACTTTGCTGGCCTCGGGGCAATGTATGATCAACAGGTTTGCGGCCAGTCAAAAGCTCTAGAAGCACGACCCCAAAGCTATAGACATCACTTTTAGAACTAAGCTGCCCCGTCATTGTAAACCTGCACGAGATACAGTAAATTGAAAGTTATTCATAACTAGAATTATCACATGTTTCTCATTTTAAGTGTCGCATGGTATGAGGCATTTAATGAATTTCCAATATGCGGCTAGAGAATAGAAAAACACGTATTCTAGGTGCTATTAATTAATGTAGCGAGGAAGATGTTTGCATTACTATATACACCTATTTTGGAGTTGTAACAATAGAATAATTGGAGTGTATTATTCAGAGTCTTTTTGTAGGATTCTTGCTTCTACGTAATTCAGTATTTTCTTTTCTTTAATAACCTGGCTCTGATATCCTGTAACTAATTAGAGAGTAGAGAACAAGAGAAACAATCTATTAATGAATCAAAAACCAGATTACAATATGGGACTAAACACAATCTTAAAAAAAGACTTGACAGTATATACTTATTAACATAGTTAAAAAACCTACTCTGGTGCATGATAACCAAAAGTTCCGAGCACACGAGTAGACTGAAGGCGCGAAGCCATATCAGGAGTCTGATTTGAGATGTCGAAGTCAGCTATCTTTGCGACATAATCATCAAAAATGAGAACTTCGCTGGATTTTATATTCCGATGAATTATCCGAGGATCTGCCTTGCTATGAAGGTAATCAAGCCCTTTTGCAACTCCTACTGCAATTTTCACCCGTTGAGCCCACAAGAGAACTGGGCCCGGTTGTGCTCCTTTAACACCCTTTTGTCCTATATATACCAGTGGAAGAGATTTACATTAACTATAACCAATAAGCCTTACCCTGGTACAGGTGGTTGGGATAATCACTGAATGACATTATAAAAGGTAAATATGTAAGTGTTAACTTGCAATCATATTTATGGATATAGCAAGAACCATAAAGAAAAGTAAAGTGACACAAGGTTCTGTGTTAAATATCGATGTAATGAGTGGCGATCTAATAAACTTTGACTATTGAAGAAAGGAGAGAATAGAATACACAGTTTACAGCAACTCCAATAAGCAAGTAAGGGACATCCCGCTTCTTGAAACCACAAACCCTTTTTTGTCATCGGAAAACAAGGATAATTGAAGTCACTAAAATTACCGCAGTTGTGTCGATTGGACCACCCGACTTATTCTGACATCATTGTAGAATATAAGTATAAATTCCTCAACCCTCACCACAACTTTAGAGTTTTAGAATAATCGCAAGGATATTTCACACATGATATCAGAGACCAACCAAGTTCAAACTCCAAACTGGCCCATGACACATATATAAACCAAATTTAAAAATAAAATATTTATGTTTTGAAGGAGAAATTTAAAAATGTAGAAATTGTTGTGCAGAGCTGAGGTTTTGGTGCAAATGGGCTGTCAACCTGCAGGGGGATATTAGAACATGCACACACAATTTTGGAGATTTAGTAGTGGTAGTGAGTGTTCACATATAACACTGATAAGATACAAAGCACACAGACGCGACAGGGAGGCTCAACCTGCAGGGTGATATTAGAACACGCACACACAATTTTGGAATTTTAGTGTAGTGGTAGTGAGCGTTCACATATAACACCGATAAGCTACAAAGCACAGACACAACAAAACAGGACAGACCAACACGGGGAAGATTTTTAAAAACTACCCTAAACTATCAACTGTAATGTCAGATTCGTGTCTCCCACACAACATGGCTACCAAATAAAAGTGTCCGTGCCTTACAGCTATTAAGCCTCTCAAATTTCTCATTGAGTGCTTCAACCTTCCAATGCGTCCCCACAACTATGAAGCACCTTTGGAGCTTCATAGACACATCTATCTAGGATTTTGTAATGAATGAAACGTAATCATTAACTGTTTTCAGTTAAAGATGCAACTCAGAATACTAATCTCAGTATAACAAAAGATGATAGAGAGATTGTAGTTTCAATCCACAAGACAACGGATTAATTTAAGATGCAAAGCAGTTCAAGCTCCTTCATGTGTCTATAGTACACATCAGAAAGAAGAATCTTAAACCTAAGAAGTCAGACATTAGAATGCCAACACTGACAGACTCCACATACCAAATTCTAAAATTGAGGATGAGACTATATAGTATAAATAGTGACCGATAAGTGTGCCAGACATTCCGCGACTTCAAAAAGAAAAGTTCAAACTTAATAGGCTTCAAGTATTGAACTAGGTTGTGACGGCGGATACTAAAGCATCAACGTGCAACATTTGAAGCTTAAGCATTTAAATATAGTAAGATTGGGATATCTGCTAAAGCAATCAATTTGTAGTTAACCAATCACACTAACAAAATTCCATAGTTGTCTAGAGTGAAGTCCTTTACCATGAAGAATGTCACGAAGCGATCTCTTTGGTGCATATTCATATGCAAGGACTCTTAAACCACCATCAGTGCAGTATCCAAGTAGCTCAACAACATTTTCATGTTTCAACCGAGAAACTACCGAAACCTATAAATATACTTCTATTAGAAATATGATCAAAAGGAAAACTAATCCATAACACTTGTAATCACGACCATCCAAATAAATAAATAAATAAATAAATAAATAAATAAATAAATAAATAAATAAATAAATAAATAAATAAATAAATAAATGAATATATAGACCTGTGCTAAGAATTCTTGGTCGGGCTGTTTACTGGAATCTAACTTCTTTATTGCTGCAGCTCTCCCACTTTTAAGAAGGCCATAGAACACTCTAGCACATGATCCTTCTCCAACCAATGCCTTAGTTCCAAAATTATCAGTTATTTTCCTTATTTCGTCGAAAGGTATAGATGGAACCTCGATAGGCTGGTAATTTACAGTTTGAGAAGCCACAGGAGGCGGATTCATTGAATTATGAGGTCCATCTATACCTGCATAACAGATTAATTTTCATCCAGATTAGTTGAAAGCATGACAAATTACGACTAAAAAGAAATGTGACAAATATAAGAAACAAGAAGACCACAATACAAAAACAAGAAACAAGAGTTGCAAAATTAATGGTAGATGTAATAGAAAGTTGTTTTAAAGAAGACTGTGGAAACTAGCAAACAGATTTCCTTAGTTCTTTCCGTCCAAAAAACATGTGTTTGTTTGAATCAAAATTGCTAATTAAGTCATCGAGTGCTATTAAAAGAAGAGGGAAACGGAAGAGGAAACCTTGAATGAGTTTAATGAGGGAATCCTTATAACAATAGCTTCTAAGAATCTTTGTTCATTAGTTACCGTCGCACACACATGATAAGCTCATGAACATTCATATAAGAAACAACTTCTGTTCCCATTAACCTTAAATAAAATGCTTATGAGTACAGGGGAAAAACTGTTCATTCCATGACTAACTCTAGACATACCCTCTTCCATCGATCACTTAACATAAATTTGATTTTTTTTTTTTTAATGTGGGAAAAATCTCTCTTTCCAAATGCTGCAATATTACTACTCAGAGTTTCATTTAGCTGGATTACCGCCTACCTCATTTCCGTCACACCCCCTCCTAATGTATGTAACACTGCTTTTAACTGCTTGAAATAATTTGGTGTATATGGATGGCAAAGAGTGATCATATATTTAGAAACTCAAAGCCTATTCTTGTAGCAAAGACAAACGCCCTCACCTGCCACCTCACCATTCACATCAACACCACTATCAGAGGCACGAGGGTGAGGGGCCTCTGTGATACGAGTATAGTGGAATTGAGACGGAAATTAGAGACTAGGGATTAAGAAATTGGAGATATGAGGAAGAGTGGGAATTTTAGGGAAGAACAGGGAAAGAGAGAAAGAACAGATCAAGAGGAATTCAAGAATCAATATCATTCATCGCATAGTCTCTAATCTCTTACAATGCTACTATTTATAGTAGTTATACAATCCCATCTGTTAGTTACAGCTCCTCACCTCTCTTCCCGCCATCTCTACATTCAAATGCAATTGAAGGAAGAGTGCGCTAAGCGCGCGGTTTACAGTCATAACCCATACAGTGGACTGCAAACACCACCCCCTAGTCGACTGCATCATTTGTGCTCCAATAGTCTCTTGATTATTGCCAGTCATTATTGGCACTTGCGACCCTGTCCTTGGTAGATTGAAATTATGTGAATTCACACATTACTATCATGAGTTATGCAGCTGCTGTGGTTGGATAAATGACAATGCATCTGCTTCAATTGCACCCCACATCAAGAACTCACATGTCCGTAAGGGTGTGACAATGAAGCACATAATCTATCTTCCACTATTTTATCTTTTTCACCTTTAATGTGTTGTTTTATTACGGCAATTATGTCCAATATAAAGGCCTTCTCCCTTAGAAAAGACCAGTCATGTATGGCCTGTCATATGAAGTTGAATACAAATGTGATCTCCATTCATTTTAACTAAAACCACTGAAATTTTCACAGAAACTTGTTGACTTTACTTTGGTCAATAGCACAAGACATATTAACTAATGCTTATTTTTGGTAGAGTCCTACTTCTGAATTTTTTTTTTTGCAGAATGAGGCATACATACTAGGGGGAATAAATCCTTGGTTTTGGGAAGAGAAACCAAGAGTTTTGAAAGATGAATATTATTTGTCTCTGATACATAATAACACTGGTTTGCTTTAAAGCAGGACCAAAAAACAAGAAGAACACTACTACCACATACAATCAGTATCTTATACACCAAAAGACTGATTAAAAGAGAGCATATGACACATAATAACAGTGAAATCCATATGCCCATTATCATACTCATCATCACTAATCATATTTGTTCCATAAGCAACTTGAATATCAGGAAGTATAAGTAAAAAATTTGAAAAAAATGAATTACCTGCAAACGGCCTAGTATTGGGAGGACCTCTGCTATAAGTCTCTTGATGAATCTCTTCTTCTCTGCAGCACTGAGAGCACCACATGGTTCTCTTTTATCTCAAGAATCAACAACAGCAACCTAACAAACATTATAAAGATATCAAAAATTGGATCACAATTCCTTTCAAAATAACTTCAGAAAAACTACTTGTTTCAAAGACTGAACCTTTAATCACACAAACTAAACTTATATTGAGCAGTACAAGAATTCAATGATTCAAATGAGCAGAAACAATATACCTTGTTGGTTTATAGGGACAGACAGAGAGTTAATTAAGTTGTTGAACTTCATCTTTATGCACTGGAAAGGGGCAGACCTTAATGACTTCTCATTGGTCTTCCATGTGGTATTGTCACCATAGGTGGAAAGACCACTCAATACTTGCTTATTATTGGTTATTATTATTATCAAATTTTTTGAGTAAAAAATGTGTGCCATTCTGGATAGCATTAGCAACCATATTTGGTCAGTTTCATTAGCAACCATTGGATAGCATTAGCATCTCCAATGGGGGTCTCTATTTCTCATCTCTATAATGGAATATTTCTGAAAATATTTTATTATAGAGATGAGGAAATAGAGACCCACTCCAACCAAGCATCTCTATAATTTTTAGAAATTTTTAATTAGTTTTGTTATAAATAATTTTACATTAAATTGCTTATATTAATAATCTATTTGGGAAAATAAAAATTATGTTGTTGGAAATATCTCGCCGAATGCTTTAAAACGAGCCTAATATTAGTACTTTTTAGAACTAATTTTAAATTATGAAATTTTTACTTGTATTAACAATGTAAAATAATCAAGTGTAAAATTACTTTGGAATTAATTTAATAATATCATATATAACATTAATCAAATAAATTTTCTAATTTAGTATATTTTAATATTAAATTTTGACAGAAATAGAAAATTTCGGATTATAATAATTAAAAATGAAAGTACAATATGAAGATGAAAAAAATACAGATAAGCTAATACAATAACAACAAACTACAAAATAATACAAAATAACTAAATAATCTTATCTATAAATATTGTATCAATTATTTTTTTCAAACAATAAAAAAATATTTAAAATTGGTCTCATTTTAAAGCTATCGTCGAGACATTTCCAACTGTACCAAAATAATAAAATTTTATTTAATATTTTATAAGATACATTCACTAAATATACAATACACATTTTAATTAAAGGATATGAAAGGAATTTTTAGAAAGATATTAAGGTAAAAAAGAGTAAAATGGGAAATAAAAAAAATGAATAGTGTTTTGGAGATGGGATGAAAGGTCTCCAAATTTGGAGACGTTTTTCACCCATCTCCATATTTGGAGATGGAGATAGAGCCCCATTGGGGCTTCAACCATCTCCATATTTTATGCATCCACAGTAGTTTAAAGCATTCGGCGAGATATTTCCAACAACATAATTTTTATTTTCCCAAATAGATTATTAATATAAGCAATTTAATGTAAAATTATTTATAACAAAACTAATTAAAAATTCCTAAAAATTATAGAGATGCTTGGTTGGAGTGGGTCTCTATTTCCTCATCTCTATAATGGAATATTTCATTATAGAGATGAGAAATAGAGACCCCCATTGGAGATGCTCTAAGAAAGTTCAAAACAATGAATAAAATTTAACCACTCTCTACCAACTTATACAGAAAATTTCAAGTTGCAACTTGCAACTTGCAATCTCAAACAGTAAGCTTGAACTAGAAGGGAAGTAAGCATTTGAGAAATTGCGTACTTGTTACCGGCTATTAATTAAAAATGTTTGTTGACGAAGACTTGAAGACCTTTTCTGCATTTTATATGTTAATTCTGGTAGAATTTTGGGCTTTGAATTTTTGACTTGGTGCACACTAAGGATTTGATGACCAAGTCCGCATTGGGAAAAATATTTAGTTAAAGATATCCTGTAAACTCAGCTACGTACAGAAGGTGATCTTAAGTTGATGCACTTTTAAATAGTTACTTATGAAAGATGATGTTAAGTTGATGTAATGTACGCATAACTACAGAAAGACGAGTGACACGAGAGTCAATTGTATGAAAGGAGACAACGAAATGTTTTGGTGAGTTTTCATATTCCTATTAATTACTTAATTTTAATTTGAAGAACGAAAACTTCGTTAATAATCAAGTAATTCTTTCACTCGATTTTAATTAAAGGGTCTTCAATAATAATTTTCTAATGAAAACTACTTCCTCCGTTTCAAATTGTAAGTCGTTTTAGTCTTTTTTTTTTTTTTTCAAAATATAAATAGTTTTTTGTTTTTTCATTCTCAGTTTCTCAGTAATTAATTTTGTAACCACTATACTAGTTTTATTTAGCATTGGTATAAATACCCGTAACCCGGATTCGACCCGGACCTGGTATTGGACCGGAACCGACCCGGCCTATCCGGGTCCGAGTCCGGGTCCTAAAATGAGATCTATTGTACTTTCGGGTCCGGGTCCACTCAAAAGAAACCCGACCCGGACTCGGACCCTGACCCGTTAAAAAAATCCAAAAAATCAAACATAAAAATAAATATTCTATCCTCATCCTTCCCCTCCTTCCTCATCAATTCTAAATCTTCTTCTTCCAAACTCAAAACTCATACCTTTTTCTTCTCTCCTCTATTCTAAATCCCTCACTCTCCTCCTCTGCTCGCCGTCCACACTCCCGCTCCTACCCGAACGGGTAGGAATATTTTAATAGGACCCAAAACCGGATCCGATCCTCACGGGTCAGGGTCCGAGTCCAATTTTTGGACCCGTAGGAGACCGGATCCGGGTCCGGGTCCGGGTAGTGAAGGACCCGAGCCGATACCAATGCTTGTTTTATTCTTGAGAACTTAATAAGTTAATTAATATGTTCAGTTAGAGCATCCACAGTGGTTTTTTATAAATGGCAAATTGCCATTTTATAAGAAACGGATCGCTGCAATGGTTTTTCATTTTCCCATTTTATAGCAAATTTGCTATACTCGTTTCTCATATATGAGAAACGAAATACCAATTCTCAAATTATAAAGGACAGGATATCATATCCCGTCGCTCCGATTTTATGATTTTTTAATCGAGTGAGACGGGGAAAGATATACCGTCTAAATAATATATATATATATATATATATATATATATATATATATATATATATATATATATATTAAAAAAAGGGTCGGACGGGGAAACATGCCCCGTCCCGGATATGATACCCCGTCCTTCCCTTTTAATTTTTTTTTAAAAAAAAAATCTCCTCAGACGGGGAAACATACCCCGTCCGGGATATGTTATCCCGTCTATGGAGATTTAATTTTGTTTTTTGTTTTTTGTTTTTTTTTTTTGGTTTTTTTTCCCAAATTGCCCTTCAACGTTTCTCCACCGCTCTCTTCAACGTCTCTTTTTTCAAATCTCAACGGCTATAATTTGACAACGTCCATAAAAAAATCAGTATAAATAAGACACATTCCTGATACAATAGGGTGTAAAAAATTCACAGCAAAAATCATAAACAAGCAAACTAGTCTTCCTACTCCACCAAAAGCTAATCCTGAGAAAAATTTTAAGAGAACATGTAGTTTCCAAAAGACCCATACAACAAAATTGAAGGCAAATTTAACACAGACTAATAATATTCCTAATCATATTGGGTGTTTGGCACAAATGAAGGGGTTCGCGTGGAATCCTCCGAACCATCTGTCTGCCACGATGTGGAAGGGCGATGCTTCGATATCGATCGCCTTCCTGATGTTGCTATCGACGGAACTGATTTTTGTAGCACCATTTTTTCAATAATAACTTTTCGCAGTAGACAATTATTTCTTGATAGTTCCTGGCATTGTCTGTATAGCTCCTCCTACAAATAAAGTAGAAATATATAAATAAACAAAATCAACATAAACCAGCTGCAGATTTTACAAACTGACTCATATTCTTACGTATAATTGATCGCCGCGCAGTTGAAACTCAAAAGTATCCTGACTAAGATTTTCTGTTATTGTACCGCCCGTGAATATGGGTGCTTCAACTAAGGGCTGACCAAAAAAGGTTGGTCTCTCAAGCACCGGTGGTGCTATATATTGTGTGGGCATATAATAAGGAGGTGCTGGATATGGCAAATGGGTTGATGGATCGCTGCAACCAGCTGCTCCTATGAAATCAACGTTAGCACCATACGACAGATTAGGCATAATAGGACCAATTGAAACCTTCGCCCAATACTGATCATATACCCTTTGTGGAACAAGAGAGACCAGTCTAGAAGCATCAATCGGCTCACAGAACTCATGTGCTTTCATTCTAGACATGGTCTTAGGAGGATTTGATGGGATAGCAATAACCCCATTTACTTGCCGGTAACATCGGTCACCGAGGTACCAGACACCCTGCATTTAAACTATAATTAGCGCTAACAAAAAATAAGTTAAGTAAGTATTAATTGAACAACTGTATGTATTATTACCTGACTACCATATTAGAAGATACAGCGGTGGCGGGATAAGATCATCGCATATTGAACATCATACTCGTTTTCATATTTGGTTCCATCATAGGGTTGCCATATAATAGATGCTGATGATCTCATCTCTAGCTGACTCTGGGCCATGGATATATTGTAACGTATCAGATCACAACTTGTTTCATCCAAATTCCTGCGATTCCAACGTGATATTTTTGGTCGGATATCCGCATTTTACAAATGGACTACAAAGTTTACGGTTCGCTTACACATTGGTGTACAAATGCTTGTGTATTCATATGCCCAGTACTGAAACAAACACATATAATAATATGTGACAGATTAAAAATTGGAACATTATTATTTTCAATTTTAAATATTGTAACAAAATAAAGAACATTATTTATTAAGATTACCTCTAGTACTTGCCACGGGCCGTTAAATGCTTTCAATTTAAGTCGGCTACAAGCATCCAACGACATATATAGCAATGCCAAAGATGGACTACCTCAATCATACGTACCAACAACATTCAAATCTTCAAATGCAGTAAGGAAACAACATCTCACTACACCGGACACATTGGGTAGAAGAAACTCACCCACAAAATACATGAAGAAAGCTCTGCCAACTTTCATTGCCACTACAGGATCGACTATAGCTGCATCTATCCAATCTTTCACAAAATACTTCTTTAGGAAAGAGATACGTATACCGTGAGATTTCCAATCTTCCGGTATAATTTCTGAAAAGAAACTACACTGGACAACCTCAAAAGGATATGCATCGTCGTTACATGGCGGCAACTCACCGATTCCAATAGATAAACCCGTTAGTATTGCCCAGTTTGACGGGATAAATCCCAACTCACCGCCAGGAAGGTGAAAAGTGTGGGTCGTGTTCCACCATCTCTCAACCAAAGCCTCAACAAGACGCGCAGATGACTTCTCTGTATCAATAGTAAAAAAAGGGATCAACCCGCATTGTCGATGAGCTGCTTTATTATAGGAACATTGCAAAGTACCTTGTAGGCTTTAATCGGTCCCTTCCAATTTCCTCTGAAATTAACAAATCCACCTATAGGTTCATTCGTAATCAGTTTGCAAATGTGCCGTCCATCATCGAAAATTTTTACCCACTGTGATGGATCGCTGGCATTGAGGTGCAGTTGTTTCTTCTTCGTTTCTGTTTTGTGACGGTGCGGACTGTGATGATGCGGACTCCGACCAACGCCTTGATTTAATATTCCCAATAAATCGCTTGATTGAAGAAGACATTCCAAATTTTATGTATCTTGATTACAATAAGAGTTAAGAAATTTGAAGAGGGAAAGAGAATAGCCGAGAGCAAATAAAATTTTTTTGGCCAGAAGAATGCCGAGAGCAAAGTGTCTTCAATTCAACTTCTGGTATCCGATTTTATAGTGTTCTTCTTATTTCAAAGGAGGGGGTAATATGGTCTTTTAATATCAAAAAGGAGGGGAGCAAAATGATTTCTTCTTTGCCAAAACAACTCCACGCCAACAAATTAATGGGAAACTTTAGTATAAAGTGAGCCGGATTTTTAGGACGGGATATGATATCCGGACTAACGATTTCAACTTTTTTTTTTCTTTCAATTTTTTGGTGGGACGGGGAATGTTTCCCCGTCTCTCCCTTAAATTTTTGCCACACACGCATATGAGAAAAATTTAACAAACCACCACTGCACGATCGTCCTCCATTTGCTATTACTGTAGCTGCCATATAATAGAATATGAGAAATACCACTGTGGATGCTCTTAAGAGGAGTATTTCAAATAAGATGACATTTTCGTAAGTATGCTACTAATAAGTGAATTAATAGGTTCAATTAAGAGGCACTGTAGTTTACACGTGCGATGCACGTCTTAATAAATATAGTTTTTTTAAAAGTAAAAATTCAGACGTAGTCTGGATTTGATCTAAAACCTCATTTACAATAGTTATGCATGTGCGTTGCACGGATTGGTAGATGGACAAATTACACTAAGGCCTTCTCCCATTATAGTAGTAGAGATATATATTTTTCAATATACTTATCTAGATGTTTCTTAAAAAAATTGTAGAAATCTTAAATGACTTACATTTTTGGAGTGGAGGGAGCATATGCTATACAAAAAAGTCCCAATTTTTGATTTTCGATTTTCGATTTTTTTTTTGACGGGTTAAAGGTAGGGTAAGTCCCTACCTCACTATAGATAAATTAATATAGAAGTAACTACAGGTGAATAATACAAAGGGGCAAGATAATTCAGCTAAATACATATGCCGAACTCTTGATCCCCCAAAAAAACCTACAGAAATAAGAATAACAACTTAAGTACCATCAAGTTTTTCAACATCAAAAATCAAAACATCAGATAAAGCAGTTTGGTGGCTGATGGCTACTAGGCTGAGTAGCTATCCCGTCGCACTGTCAGCTTGATCAATCCATATCAATGCATGTCTGAGGAGGACATCCTGCACTCCTGCTTGCTCCAGCTCCTGGAAAAGTCTCGCCTTCTTCTTGCTGCTATCCATCCCATCTATCCAAGATCGAAACCAAAAAATTGCATTAGAAATAATTTTCTTTGGTTGCATAATCTTAGAAGAGAAAGTGCGTTCATTTCTAGCAAGCCATAAACTCCAACAGATTGAGATTGTCATAAGGTGCCAAATGTGTCTGTATATTTGATTTCCGAAGCACCAAGAAGTAAAGCATTCATGTAAGTCAGTAGGCAAGGAATGAATGTTGAAAAGTGCAGTGAAATATGTCCAAGTACTAGTGGCAATAAGGCAGTCGAAAAAAATATGGTAGGTCGATTCGACAGGACATGCACAAGTTGTGCATGTCGTGTCTCCAGGCCAGCCTTTGGAGTGAAGGAATTCTTTGGAGTTGAGTTTATCCCAACTCATTTACCAGATGAAGATTTTGCATTTTAGCGGCGCTGAAGAAGACCATGATGCAGCAAAATACGGGGAACAGAGGCCGAAGGTGATGAAGAAGTTGTATGCTGTCTTGACAGTGAATTGGGCTATCGGAGTGAGTCTCCATAAAGGTTGATCTCTTGAGTGTGAAGGCTGAAAGTGTACAATCAGGTCAAGAAGCTTCCTCTTCTCCTCTCGAATTGAATGGTTGGCGACACATTTAAGCCTCGATTTCCAGATCCACTTTCCATCAATCCAAGAGCCTTGGGAACGGACATCAGCTTCTAGATTCCATGCTGCATCAGCCAGCGTTGGACACAGAGAAGATATACTGTAGCCATTTATCCATTTCGACGTCCAAAAATTGATAAGGTTCCCCTTACCTAACCTCCAATTTACATTTAACAAGAATTGTTCTCTGAGATGGAAAATTCCTTTCCAGAAGCTGGAAGTAGTTGAGGGGCATGTTAGGGTGTTGGAGTTGCTTCTAAGATAGAGACTCATTAGTGTTTGGCTTGGTAGTGAATCAGATGCTACCAGCTTCCACCACCACTTCATTAGAAGCGCTTCATTAAAGACTTTCAAGTCAAGAACCCCTAGCCCACCTTGCTTCTTAGGCTGACAGATCTTCTGCCATCGCATGCATGCCACTCCTCTTGCATCAGTGTCTGAGCCGCACCAGAAAAACCTACTTCGGATTTGATCAATCCTTTTGATTACCCAAAGGGGTAGTTTGAAGAATGAAGCGAAGTAGACTGGTAAAGCACTGAGAACGGCATTTATAAGTACTAGCCTTCCCCCTCGAGATAGCATTTTGCCTTTCTACACATAGAGTCTTCTCTCAATCTTGAGGATTAGCGACTGCCAATTTGTTTTGCTGAGCTTCCCATTAGATAGTGGCATGCCAAGATACTGAATAGGCAAGCATTCTTCCTTGCAACCTAGGATGGTTGAAAAAGCCTGAAGCTTCATCCTCAATTTACCAAAGTAAACAATTGAGGATTTATTAAAACTTATGGCCAACCCTGAGATATTTGCAAATAGATGTAGTGTCACCTTGAGGTTGATAACATCATGCTCGTCTCCTTTACAGAAAAGGAGAGTGTCATCTGCAAATTACAGAACTGACCGATCAACAAGTGATCCCCGGACAGGAAGCGGTGAGAAAGCACCATTTCTGCAATCATTATAGAGCATCTGAGCTAACACATCTACTACTAGGATGAAAGGCATTGGCGAAAGAGGATCCCTCTGCTTAAGCCCTTGCTTGGAGTAAATTTGTCTTCCCCCCTCTCCATTTATAAGAATTGAAGACTTTGCCGTCCTCATGATCATATGGATCCACCTGCACCAGGCTGGCTCAAAGCCTCTCGCGATTAATAGTTGGTCTAAAAAATCCCAACTTACCGTGTCAAAAGATTTTGTAAAATCAATCTTGAACAAAAGAGCATCAGAGTTGCGTCTACTGCATAAGTTGATAGCTTCATGAGCTACAAGGAAACAATCCACCGTAGATTTACCCTTCAAGAAGGCACTTTGAGAAGAGGACGCAAGTGAGTGTAGGATAGGGGCTAGCCTGTTGGTAAGGATTTTGGTGAAAATTTTGAAGGAGCAGTTGAGCAAGCTGATAGGTCTGTAATCAGAGACCAAATTTGCCCCTTCACACTTGGAAATTAACATAATGTTGGAGTAGTTTAGCCTATCAAGATGAGTATCTCCCTTGTGTACTGACTGAAACATGGCAAAAAGATAATCTTTGATAGTATCCCAAAAAGTATGATAAAAGCTCATTGAGAAACCATCGGGGACTAGCGCTTTGTCACTGCTCATTCCAAAGATAGCCAGTTTAACCTCTTCCACAGTGAACAGGTCATCCAAATGCTCCAAGCATAAGTCAGTTTGGGGATAAAGAGATTGCCAATCAATCCGAAAATCTGACTGAGGAGTTGTACCATAGATTGCTTGAAAATGTTTCTCAAAAGCCTCTTTAATTAGGGTTGGAGAGGTTACCAGTGTGTCATCAATGATAAGGCTGTGTATGAAGTTTCGTCTCCTTTTCCCATTTACAATACAGTGAAAGAATTTTGAGTTTGCATCTCCTTCCTTTATCCATTGAACTCTCGATCTTTGCCTCCAATATACTACCTCAGTCCTGATAAGATTCTGTAGCTCCGCTTGGATTGCCTTTAGGGGGTCAACCGCAGTAGGGGATTGCTCTGCCTCAATCTCCAACTTCAGTAATTTCTCTTGCAGCTGCTTCTTCTTCTGTGGGATGTGGTCGAAAATTTCATTTCTCCAGCGCTGAATTCTTCTTTTTAGAAGGGTAAGATTTGTTGCAAAAATATCAACCGGATTCCCAGTGCACATGAAAATCTTCCACCAATCTTCTCCTGAAGGGACAAATGCAGAGTGTTGAAGCCAGGCTTTTTCAAATTTGAAATAATGGACTTGATGAGTGATGACTTGATTGTCGAGGACGATAGGGCAGTGATCAGATGAGAATCTTGGTAGTGAATACTGGATGCAGTTAGGAAAGGAAGATTCCCAAGCTGCAGAGATCAAGAATCTGTCCAGTCTTGCCATTGAGGGGGAGCTTCGAAGATTTGACCAGGTGTATTTCCTTCCTGATAGTGGGAGAACAATTAGGGCCAAGTCATGTATGAAATCACGAAAGCATCTCATATCCCTTGTTGAGCCTTTTCCACTGGACCGCTCAGCATCTGAAATAGTTACATTGAAGTCTCCACACAGAACCCAAGCATCTTTGAGGTGACTCCTGCGTTGTTGAATTTCAAAAAACAGAGTTTGCAATCCTCCAAATCAAAAGGCGCATAGACAGATATGAGTGACCACTCTTCAGATGAAGATCGACTTTTGAAAGAAGCAGAAACAGAGAAAATATCCACTGCTGAGTATGTACAATCAAGGAGTTGGTCATTCCATCCTAGTAGAATGCCACCGCAGCTGCCAATGGAGTCAAGCTGTATCCATTTCGTTATAAGACCTCCTCCAATTGATGAAAGCTTTCGTGGGCCTGACTTCCTGAGCTTGGTTTCTTGTAAGCAGATAATAGATGGGGAATAGCTACAGATTCCTTCTTTTATTAGGGAGCATTTGTCAGGGCTACCCAACACTCTAACATTTCAGCTAGTTATCTTCATTAGAAAGAAATGCATCAATATGCTCAACACCAAAAAAACCAATTATAACCAGGTAGCTATTCAGAGTGTTGTAGTTGATCAGTTTGATCATCTACAACCTTCTGATGGCCCCTGAAGACATGCAGCGAGTGTGGCCCTTTAGCCTCCACTCCAATGGATTCAACTACTTCTATAATATCCTCATTTGAAAGCAATTCAAAAGGATTTAGATGCGCATTAGTAACTGAAGCATTTGAAGAGGAGGTACCTGTAGTTTTCTTCTTGATGGTAGTGGACAAGTGCTTCATGAATGGCCTTGTACTCTTGAGCTTTCTTGCAGATCTAGAGTGCTTCATCTTCTTTGAAGGACCTTCCTGAAAGCCCGGTGGAAATGAAGAGAGGAAGCTTGCAGCTTTGGAAATATTTCTTCGCAACAGAGAGCGGGTGCAGAAGCTTTCAGCGCAGCCTTTGCTGGTGCCAGCCCTGAAGATCACCTTTTCCCCTTCAATCATCTTGCTTGCATCTTCTCTAACATACTCACGGAGTGCTCCCTCCATAGCTGGCTGAATTTTGGAGAAGAGGGAAAGTGGAAGCGTAACAAGCTTGCCTTTCCACACCATTTCCCTCACTTCCTCCTGTGAGCTTTCATTTGATGAGTCACCAGGATTTAGCTGAGCTGTCTCGTGACCCTGTGGGGCTACATTGTTGTTTCTATTTGATGATTCAGAGATCTGAACAAAAGGCAGCTCCAACATGGCAGGATTTGATTTAGGTGTGGGGTCCTTCGTAGATTTGAGAGATATAGCTGGAGCAGGTGAGATCCCCTCATGTAGGCCTGATCCTGCCAAATTAGGGATATTCAAAAAGTTTTCCAAATTTGCCTCTGCATGCGGAGAATGCGGGACAGTTAGGGTACCCTTCCCCAAATCTCGGGATTTCAAATCATCTTCAATGTCGTTCTTGGCCGGTGTTTGATGCCGGTGATCTCCAACATCGTCTGCCCTAAGCTCATCGTGCATCTTAGGACGCCAGAAGCTAGTGCTGCCCAACTCATCGGAGGCTCCTGCAGTCATGAATAATTGAACCTTGTCAGATTGAACATCTTCAACCGGAATTGGGTTCCCAAGCAATAGAACTGGCACATCATGAACATGGCTTTGAAGGTTCCAGGGTGTAGTGTACTTGACAGTAAGGGATTTGGGGATGAGTGTGAAGTCTTCAACCTCGATAAGGATAAGTGCTTGATCTCGGGTTTCCGCATTTGTCATCTCCCGACTGAGGGTGATGAGCTTACCGAAGGGCTTAACAAGACAGTCAATGGACTCCCTATTCCATAGGTGAAAAGGTAGTAGTGGCAGGTTGATCCAGATGAAACAGGGTTTTGGCCTCAACCTGGCTCCAAAGTCCGGTGACCAAGGGGAGAAAGTAGCATTGTAGCCAGAGAAATGAAACACTCCCTCCGCAATCGCATCTCCAGCCTCAGTGGTTGTCGGAAACTGAACATGGTAAACTCCATCACAGAACCTCTTCAGGGCCCACCAACGCCCCTGCCTTTCCCACGAAAAATTGAAAGCACACTCGAGATCTTTGGTTAGGGGAATGCGGCGGGGATTAATCAAGTGGAGAAAGGTGCTTGCATGCAGCGCCGATAATGCCTGAGAGATGGCATTGTTGTGAGACAGATCTATCACCAGCAAGTCTCGCCTGTTATGCAGCGGACAATCATGTACCTTATGCCCAAACTTCTTGCAATTAAAACAATGGAACCCCATCTTCTTGCACTCGGCCGTGGCATGGTTGCCCTCCCCGCACTTGAAGCAGCGTCGTTCCATCTTCTTTGTGGATCTCCTATCCGGTTGTTCAGATGCTTAAAAGGGAGCTTTTGTGGGTAAATGGCTGAAGGCTTAGGTTGGAAGAAGGGTTTTGGTTTGAAGGCGAGATTCGAAGTGGGATGTGAAGGGATAGGGGGATGAGAGGTTTTGGAGTTTAGTGGGGGATGGCGTGCGGATCGAAGAGGCAGTTGGGATGAATAATGATGACGAGGGGGGCGTGGGGGTGGATGTCGAAGCACCTGAGCGTAGGATCTGCTCAGGTCTCGAGGGAAGACGGTTCTCTCTCTCCTCACCCCTCTCTCCATTCTCTGCTTAAAATTCGATTTTCGATTTTCGATTTTTGATTTTCTCCTTTAGGAAAAACCATCCTATTCATTATTGATCCGAGTAAGCATGTCCGAAGTAGGAAGAAAATAAGAAAACGTTGCAATAACTGATCATTAGTTTATTGAAGGTTATTGTTTACTTTTATTATTGGGGGCGAAAGACAATATTGTTCACTTAATCGATAAAAATAATTATGTGAACGCAAGACAATCAAAACCATAAAAAGGTAGTAAAAGGAATAAATTTTTAACCAAGCAGGTCGATAGAATTACAAAACCTGTATCACTCGATATTAGTCAGTAGAGTTAGCACACACATAGTTTCACAATCTGTACAAAAAAAACGAGTTAGTGGGCTGGTTCTCGCAGGTTAGAAGTGACGCCCGAACCCAACCCCAAATAATTTTAAACTAAAATTAAAATTTTTTAAATCCCAAATGAGGGGTTTGTAAGAGCATCTGTAGTTCGTTGAGACTCAAAATTCTTATATTTAGGTTTTAGAAATTGGAAATTTGAGTTTACGCTGTAGTCGTCTCTACTAAAAAATCCCAATTTTTTTTACAAAAAAGAGAGAATGGAGATGATCTTGCATCCCGTTCAAAAGTTCTAAAATTTTTTATGTAAAAATAAATGGGACGCAAGAACATATTGGGTTTGTAATAAATTTAATTTAAAAAGAAAAAAAATATCATCGGATAGTAGATGATATTGCGTAGGAGAAAAGATTTATTATTATTTTTTAATCGAATAAGATGCAAGATGAACTTGCATCAGATTAAAAAAAAATTTGGATTTTTTTTTTATAATCTGAGCAGAATCATCTAGCGTCTGATCAACTTAAAAGAAAAAAAAAATTAAAAACTTCACACGCAAAATCATCTCGCGGCTGATTCAAAAAAATTCAAAAAAAATTATAATTTTTTTTAACAGACGCAAAATGAAAATTAAAAAATTGTGTACCTATAATTGAGGAATGTAGTACATAATTAAAAAATCACTAGATATAATTAAGGAATGTTTAATTACTTAAAATAAATAAATTCATCTACAAAAAATTTCGAACATACCTTATCCGCCTCAGTAGTAACGCTTGCTGCTGTATTTGTTATGCTACCCAGCTTCGCAATGTACAAAGCTACATCTTTTGGAATGACTGAGAATCTACTTGAAAGAGAGCTGGCCGTTCTATCAGTTGTAGTGCCTATTAGACTCACAAATGTAAGAAAAATGCGATTCCAAAACTGTGTGCCGGATTGATCGCTACCAATCAACGGATCTTGAGTTATAGTGACCCAGCTTTGGGATAAAATAACATATTCAGTAGCAGTGTATGCCCTGCCTCTATTAGGACGATTTGCCATTGTATTGATTAATTAAAAACAAAAAATGAGAAAGAAAGATGATAATATAAATTGGGGAAACTTGCAATGAAATTTTGGTGTCTGGTATTGGGAAAAACAAAGTGAACATATATAGCCGTATGAAAATTCTACCCATTGGAGTGAAAATATGAATATTATAGCTGTTGGAGTGTCACACACCGCTTCCCAAAAAGAAAATACGGAATACGGATACGTGACTAAGTCCAGCGAATGATTTTCATCATTCATAAGCTGTCAGGATCTTTACAATATTTCACATGAATAACAAGAAGTAAACAAGGAGAAATCAACCACGCATGAATGAATGAATCATTATACCAACAGAATTTACTTGAACAAAATTTAATAAATCTCAAATAAACCAGATATGGAATAAGTTATAAATTTTGGGTCACATTGCCTAATACAAAATTCATGTAGCAATTACATTTATTCAAGAATAGCAGGAAAGTAAATTATAGCAAGAACTCCAGCAACTAGAATCATAGATCACCTACTCCATCGGGCAGCTGATCACCATAATCTGAAATTTAACAAATTGCAGGAAAAAAGAAAGAGAACCAAAACATCCGTCATTGCAAGTTACGGGCTGCTTGTAGTGCAGGCAACAAGTACAGGAAAAGAATAAACAACATAAAGTAAAAACGGAAGCAAACATAGTATGGAATAGACATGATAACAAAATAGAACAACTAGCATGAATCATGAATAGAATCAAGTACTATGGTGAGATAACAGGTGTATATGTCAAGTGACAGGTAACATGTATCATGCAAGTAAGTAAATATGTAACAGGTGTCAGGTAGCATGTACGGGTAATCATGTAACAGGTAAGCATGTAATAGGTATTATGTCATGTAAAGTCTTGTATTTAATCCTAACTAGGTAGCACTTCATGCGTCCCAGATTTTTACCACATGGTTGCTACTTATATGCAATTACGTTTAGGCCTGGTGGTGGATTTCTATAGGGTCGTGTACTCAGGCATCATGTAACAGGTAACAGGAACATGTTCAAGAATCAGGTAGTAAATAGGTACACGAACCAACATGTTCATGCATCAATAGGTACATGAATCAACAGGTAATAGGTACACGAACCAACAGGTTCATGCATCAAAGCATTAAGTACAACAGGTTCACGAATCTACAGATTCATGAATCAAACATAAAGTGCAACAGGTTCATGTATCAACATGAATCAAACTTAAAATGGGAAACACGGGCCCCTTCTGAGTGCACATACCTATATTGCCCACTACTAAGGTCTTTTCCTTAACGCCGGCTAGTTTACATGTTATTATTATTAAACAGGCATATAAACATATAAAACAGAGCAAGAGTAACATGGCATGAACAAGTAACAGGTTCAGGTTGGAAGATAAACATGCACATGTGACAGACAACACAAAAAAAAGGGTAGGACAACTAAAATTCTAGTTCAGGACAGTAAAACAGTGTTGTACCAAATCTAGAATTTTCATTGCTACAAATATGCAAATCTGAATTCGTCAGAAAATATGAAAAATAGACTCTCGGCCGAATCAAGAAAATATATATAAGTCATATGGTATTTCACAAAAACAGGATTCAAAATAGAATTATATCTAGAAAACATGTTCAGCCAGAAATCACAAGTTTGTATTCATAAACACGAAAACGGCAAAAAAGTTTACTGATTAAATTCAAGAAAAATCTGGGGTATTCCTTAGTATGTTTAGTATCAGAAAATATAATTTCATTATTTTCCAACATAAATAGTATAGTCAAATAAAATCAGAAAACAACAAGATACAGCAAATTTGTAAACCTGAAACTCTTGACACAGCAGTACCAAAACAACAATAGATTACGAAATAAAAATCAAAATCCAGATCCGTCAAAAGGGTTATAAAGTAGATACAGCAGACTACAACTCATATTCACAAAGTTTTTATCAACAAGAAGTAGATACAGGTTGAAATTAAGGTTCTTTATTGAACAACATGAAAATTCTGCAAGTATAGTAGTTGTTCACAAGCATAAAATAGTTTATAAAAGTCATTAATTAAATCCACAAAAATTAGGGGTTAATTCCAATCAAGTCTAGTTGTAATAAGCAAAATATTGGATCAAAATATTACCTTTAGCATAAGTATAAAAATAAATTACTTTCCAGAATTCAAATAAATCCAAATCTATAATTTTTCTACACCTCTGTAGTAAAACAGAAATAACTTGCAACTCACAAATCGAAACTGAACTCTGTCAGAAATTCTGGAAAGTAGACAGAATTCTCTGTAATTCATATTCACAAATAATTTTCATATACTGACCTTAATAGGGTCTAACATACTGAACAAGAACGGGGTCACGAAAAAAACAAAAATCTTTTTCATGCATAAAATCAACTAGCTAGTTTATATGAAACACATCCAAATCATAATAAAATATGAAATATGATATACTAGATGTCCAAACAACGTGGTATAGGGTGTTTAACAAGTTTACAACGAGTTATACTATTACTAACACAATCAAGCATACGACATCATACGAACAACATGCATGTATGCATCAAGAATTGATTATCTCTAAATTATTTCATGTCGTGTGTGTAATGAGACAACTACGGGCGGATCAACACATAGAGACAAGATCTAACTAGAGTTTTCATGAGAATAGATCTTGAAGCAACTACACTACAGGCGATATTTAGCACTTATATTACACAACAAAATGAATATAAGTTACTTGCCATATTATTGACGACGGAAACGATGCAAAGAGCAAGAATAACGGGAATGGATTCTCGGGCACGAACACAATATCAACGAACGAATGGATCACAAACTAATCACGAACACACGAACAACGAATCTGGATGAGATGATCACGATCACGATCAGACGACCAAGATCACCCTGATGGTGATGATCAAGATGATCAAAATCGATCGGATGGCTGAGATCAAGAGATCAAGATCAAGATGTGATGATGATCGAAATCAATCGAACAGCTCAGAATCGAGAGATCAAGATCAGATGATGGAACTTGATGAAGATGATGATGATGATCCCAATCACAATGAAGGATCAGACGACCTACAATCCAGTGAAGCTTTGATGATGGTCAACCCATGAACAGGGGTTCAGGGATCGACGACAAGGCAATGGAGGGGCTGTGGCGACTGAGGGCGGTCGTCGGCAGCCGACGAGGTGGTGGCAGCAGGCAAGCGAACGGGGGTAGGGTGACGACGAGGGTGAGTGAGGCGGTTGAGGCGGTGGTGGCAGCAGGAAAGCGAACGGGGGTAGGGTGACGACGAGGGTGACGACGAGGGTGAACGAGGGAAGGGAGGAGGAGCTCAAAGCCGTGGCATCGACGAAGGGCATGGTGCAGTCGGGAGGCTTGCAAACTAGCGTGGTTGCTCTGTTGACGAGGATGGCAGCTCTGGTGACGACTGGCATGGGCGACTGGCTGCAGGTTGCTGGCCGTCGATGTTCTAGATGATGATGAGGGGTTCAAGGCTGCGAAGATGGCAGGAGGCGCACAGGGGAAGAGGAAGAGGCAGGGGTGAGGCGGCTCAATGTGGTGGCTGACTCAATGAGATGGAGGGACGAGTGTGGGATAAGGGGATGAAGATGAACAGGAGGTCTGGGGTTAGGCGGCGGGATTATAAAGTAATTAGGGTTAAGATAGACTAGGGTTTAGGGTAAATTAACAAGGTATATATAGGATAGTTAAAGGGCTAATGGGTAATGGGTTAATGGGTTTAAAATCTATAGGGTTTTGGGGTAGAATTCAAAAGGAAAGAAGGAAAATTTATAAATAAAAATAGAATTTTTAATATACAATCAAAAGGTAATAACAATAGAAAATATTAATACTAAAAGTAGTAATAATAACAAAAAAAAAACAATAATAATAGTAATAATAGCAGAAATAATAATAATAATAATAATAATAATAATAATAGGGTTTGTATTACAATATAAAAAATCATTGAAAAAATAGCTACAATTAAAATTACTGATTAGAAATAAACTTTAATAGGAGATCCAACAACAAATTTTAACTAAAAGAGTTTAAGAGCAAAAAAAATAATTTACAAAAAATCAAAATACCAAAAATACACAGAAAATACGTATTGGCAGAAACAGGGGGTAGGTACATGGAGGGTTGCTACTGAACGTTGGATATTGATCGTAGGGTATTATAGTCTTTACATTTTTTTTAAAGGGGTGCAAAATCATATGGCGTCCTCAATTTTTTAGCAAAATTACGATTGAACACTAGATCTTCTTGCGTCCCATTTTTTTTAATTAAAAAAAATTTTGGGTCGCTGGCTGATCTCGTGTCCTACATTTTTTAAAAAAAAATTGGGATGCAAGATGATCTTGCGTTTGAGAAATGCAATTATATTTTTTTTATTAGACGCAACATCATCTAGCGTCCGAAAGAATTCAAAGTTAAAATTTTCGACGGACGCAAGATCATGTTTCGATTCCTATATTTGAAAATTTTCTATATCCTCTCTCAAATATAGGAGCCTACTGTTCTTCAAAACTCATTTTTTGAAAATATAGTGAATGATTGTAGTTTGTTTTTCCCTTCAAAATTTCCAAATTTTGAAAATTAAGAGAGTGACTACAGATGATCTAAGGTAATGGCTCATACCTGAGAAATGCGAGTTATGCTAACCAACCCGATGACACCTCTAGGTCGATGTGGCTAACTGACTAATTATTCAAACACAACGGCCAATAATAGAACCGACCCAAAAATTTGGGATAAATGTTTGGTTCTTAATGTCGGTTAGAGGCATATTTTTAATAACATTTGGAGATTCTTTTGTAATGAAAAGGGTATATTTCACTAAACCTACCCAGTTTTCGCCAATTTGAGATAGCGGTATCTAAATTTTTTTTTTGTAGATGACCTAGTATAGCCCAAAAGTTGTTGTGAATGACCCTAATATGTCCAAAAACTCTACAAATTATGGTTTTTAAGGGGTTTTTTGGTTTCTTATATCTAAATACCCTTGACTGGTTGTTAGATATTGAAGGGACTTAAATGTAAAATTTGAAAGAAAAAAAATTGTGAAAAGATAGAGAATATTCATTTTCTAATGAACTCACTATTTTTGAGATGCAAATTTTTTTTTTTTTTTTTTGCGCAGAAAACACTACTAAACTTTACAAAGAAAAAATGATCATTTTACATCAAAATTAACGGCTTCAGCCTGGGATAGGGTCATTCACAGCAACTTTGGGCTTACGGTAGGGTCATCCTAAAAGAAATCTGGATAGTTATCTACAAATCGGTAAAAAATGAATGGGTCTAGTTAAGTTTACCCTAATGAAAAAACATACTTAGTAATTAGTATCTGGAGAATATTTTTAAACAACAGGGGAAAATATAATAAGCTAACGAGTAATGCTATATCCACTACCAACTTTACTATATTTTTCTTCACTATCTTAGGTGGCACACTCCAATAGGCGGAGGAAGAGAGAGTAGGTGGCAGAACTCTCCAATAAAAATGTGCCATAGGCGGAGGAAGAGAGAGTAGGTGGCAGAACTCTCCAATAAAAATGTGCCATCTAAGACAGTGAAAAAAATAGTAATGAAATTAGTAGTTGATGAAGCAGTGAAATTGGCAGTGTACCAAGCATTATTCTAAACTAACACATCAATCAAAAAATATAAATGAAAGGATAAATTTCATAAACCCCTACCAAGTTTTTTGGTTTTTGCGCCACACGATACCCAACTCTGAAATTGATAACTAAACCTATTGAACATGTTTCTTTTGGCTGTATTTAGATTTTTAGACCTACATATTTGTATGTTTTGTTATATATCTCATTACTAAAATAAGATAGTTGTTTGGTCATCTTTACATTCAAAAAAGAAAACAAGGTTTTTTTGGCACCAACTCAGTGCCTGAACGGGGTTCGTGGTAATAAGAACAGAATGTAGTTCGTGGTAACTAAAATATAACATCATTTTAAAAAAATTAAAATTACAAAGGGCATGTGAGGAAAATTTGCAATTGATTGCGGAGAGAATGAGACGAACAAATTTTTAGTTCTATTGTTTGTTTGTTTGTTTGTTTTTTTCTTTTTAAGAAAGGCTACGATGTAGCATGATATCTACAACCGAGCTACAACATAGCGGTTTTTTAGTTATAATGTTATCTATTATAAAATTTCATGTAACTGGAATTATGTTTAAACCTGTTAATTTTCATTGATACCTCGTATATTCTTTTTGCTAACTAATGGCCACTGGCAGGCATCAGGGCCGGTTCGGAGATCCGAATTACCCTAGCCGAACTCATGTTTTGTTCTCTTTTAGTAAAAAAAATTTAATACTAACAACAAAAAGTAAAAGTAAAAACAAATAAAATAAATTTACGCAAAGTCATGGAAACACCAAATGTACACTAAGCCATGGAAAACAATTTATGCAAAAATATTTTCTGATTTAAAATAAAAATCAATTTAGGAACAGAAAATTTTATAAGCTTCAACAAAGTTATAGAACCCAAAAACTAAATCTAAAAGTGTAATTTGAAGCAATCATAGAACCCCAAAACTAAATCTACTTACCACACTGTTGCAGCAATGACAGTATATTCCAGAATCTTTTATATACCCATCACGTAGTTTCTGTCAATAAAAGGAACTTGTTAGTTAAAAAGAAGAAGCATATAATGGTAAATTAAACAATAAAAACAGTAATTGATTAATAAATACTTGGCCTGGAACATAATACCTACTTTGGTTCCCTCATGTAAAATATCATCCATGAACACCAACTTGTGGAGGCCCAGATCCCTTCACAAATGACAATTCAGAGAATTAAGTTTAAGTTGAAGCACAAGATTTGTGAAAATCAATACATATTAATTAAAGATACCCACTTTTTCTGTGAAGATGTCCTCCTATATAGGCCAGTACAAGTATACCGACAAATTATTTTAAAATATGTTAGGTATGTTGTAAGAACCTATCTTTATATTTCAAGGATCTATCTTTGATAAAGGCATGATTACATTGTTTTTTTAATCTTGAACAACACCATAAAGTGAAACAAAATATGATTACATTTGCAAAATCAAAATTACATTCGGATTACAATTTGGTTCAAAGAAATATGCTTCTCCTTACATTTCTTGAAGCAAAATTTTCAATTAAGTCATCATACTTAAGCTTCTCCAAAAATTCATTCTCGATTGAGATCATAGCCAATCCACTCAATCTTTCTTGTGACATGGTAGTCCGAAGATAAGTTTTTATCAACTTTAACTTAGAAATTCCGCCAAGGTAACTGTAACTGGTATAGTCAACAAAATTCGATCAGCAAACCATGCACTTTGGAAACCACCTTCATCCCAATAAGATCTTATAAAGTTAAGGATATCAATTTGATCTGTTGTATTATTTGAATTCATAGATAAGATAGTTAATTTTATGGAAATGAGAATTGGGTCAGAGTAAAAATTTGATCTTGATGTATATATAGTGAAGAAACAACGGGGAAAGATTGAAGATGAATCATAATTTTTTTTTTTTTGCTGTAAATGATGTTGTTTTGACCCATAAACTAATTTATAAGTGGAGTGATATCAAATTTGCTGAATCAGTTTCGAAGCACCGGATAAATTTACAAACATAAAGAAACTAGCATAATGAAAAATAATAATAATTTTCTAATTCACGGTATCTAAATAAATAGAAACCCTATAAATCAACAGAATTAAAAAATCCGATTAGGGTTTCGAAATCGGATTGGGGATGGGAAAAAGAGAAAGAAAAGAGAAAGAGGTGATCAATACTAGAAGAGGAAGAGAAAGAGAGAGGCGGGAGTTTTTAAAAAAAATTTAAATTTTACACATAGGCCCCTAATAAAATATATTTTACTACATAAATATATATATATTGATTTTTTTTCCTTAATTTTGTTGCCCCATTAAAGAGGGTTGCCCAAGCCAATGGGCTTGTTGGGCTTACCCCAGGACCGGGGCTGACTGGCATTCAAAATAATTTCCCTCATTTATCATGGTCATGTGAAATAATGTGTATTAAAGAAGGAAAATACTAAGTGTATTATTTTTGGTTTACTACTTTGGTAACTCATAGAGGTGTAGTCAATTAATATATACTATTATTAAGCAAAGCACTATTTTAGCAGCTTTTTACTATCATGCCCTCATATACATAACACACCTAAAAAATAATATAGGGTTAAATCTGTCAAAATTTACTCCTAAACCATACACAAAAGAAGGTCACAACCGTAATTCTCACCCAAATCAAACTCTCTCTATCAAATAAACAAACCCCCCGATGTCGATTCCCCTCCCTCTCTCTCAAATCCCCACTCAAACCCTAGACAAGAACAACAACTCCAGTCCAGATCTCTCTCTGTCTTTCTCTAATCTGAGATTCGAAGATGCTGAACGAATTCGTGACCGGAGTTCTTGCATGAGTGCTCGGTTCTTCTTGAATCGATTTTGATCTGACTTTGATTCGAAGATTTTGATGTGATTCTTTATTTTTGGTGAATACAGGTTAGTTCTGGGGTACGCTTATCCGACATTCGAGTGCTTCAAAGCGATGGAGATGGAGATGGAGTCGAATCCGTATCCGAATCCAAGTCCGAAAGCTCTACTTTTGGTGCCAGTACTGGTTTGCTTAATTGCTTGAAGATTCGGGTTTTAGTTTGAGTATTTGATTAAAGGTGCTGTTTTTTTGGTTGATTGATTGCAGGGTGATTGTGGCTATCATCACGGTTTTCGAGAGATTCTTTGATATATTCGTTTCATGGTCATCCCTTCATCTCCATCGATTCCCTTCATCGCTTAGTGTGAAGCTCAACTCCCGCTCCGCTAATGGCGGTATAGATCCACCCTCTCTTTCTTCATCTTTTTTTTTGTTTTTCATTTTCAAATGATAACTTTTGGATCTGAACTTTTCCCGTTTTGCTGATCGGTGAATGGTTTTGTGTGCAGAGGCTTTTCAAAGATGAGGCGACCGAGGAGAAGGGAGAGCGAGCCCGAATGGTAAAAACCCTAATCTACAATTATTCAAGTTAGGAATTATATAAGTCCAATTAAGTGATCATCCATAAGCTGAGTTCACCCAGATAATAGTTAGTGCATTTTTTATATCGCATTTGATATACCTAACTTACTACTAAGATGATTTTCACCCAATTAATGTTCTTTTTTTTTCTTGATAAGTAATGTCTGTCTGCACGCTATTTACCAGTTTGGCATTTTAACTATGATGCAAACATTTTAACTATGATGGATTGGTTAGTCAAAGTGCATTCGTTCAATATGAGATCTACTTGGGATATGTTAGGTCTACGAAAATATGAAAATTGATCACCCTTATATAGCAAATACTTCATTTGATAATTCCATAGTTAATCAGTCATGCATCCCAATACAGAATGCATTCCGTACAAAATCTTATTATGTACATGAGATCATCTATACTATAATGCAGACATCTTTGTTTTCTTTAAGTTTCTAACGGGTTAGAAGTTAGATATTAAAGATGTAGAGCCGGACCCAAACATATTTGAAAAACATAAAAGTTTATGCTGATGTTTTGTTAGCTAGGGTGAATATATGAATGATTGAGTAGGTTGATGTCTGGCTGAATAAGGAAATGTAATGTAATAAAAGCGTCAATGTAAAATTGTGGTAAATATAAATTTTCTCATTCCCCGACGAGGAGATAGTTGTAATACTTTAGTTAACTATGTGGATGGAAGTGGGATAAGTGAAATAGTTTATAATAGGATAATTTAATCGTTTCCTATGCTGCTTTTGGTTAGTTCGCCAAAGTTTATGGTTCCATTCCTTTCAGACATTTTGATGAGAATGATTATGAGCTTTTTAGAATCAGAATTAATAAAAGCATACACATCTGTATTCGTCTTTTTTAATTTAAAGAACAAATTTATCCAAGTGCACATTTTGCTAAAAAAGTATGTTATCTCCTAAATTATTGGCTATTGCAAGCGTTAACTATGATTGTAACTTATTAATTTGTTTGGTACATATGCATTTGATACTACAGATAAGCCCATCAAATTGGACTGCATAGTTCTTAGAATAGTCCCGAGCTTTGATGGAGAAGGAGGTTGTAGGAGAAGGAGGTTGTAGGCCAGTTCGTGTTTACGTTCAAGATCTGACCCCTGCTAGCAGGAGCTCGAAGATTCTTTTCTCAAAACTGAAAAATAAGGAGATTCAATGCTACATACAGGTAAGATTACTCTGGTAAACTTTTATGTCTTTCTGTTTCATGAGATATCGGCAAAATAAATTTGTTCACTATTGCATTTTTAGGCCAAGTCTTTGCTCCAACAATTGTGCATTAGTAGAACCAGTGCTTGATGGAGCAACATCATGATGACCATACACATTAGCACCAATCACACAGCCAAGTACATTGCACGAAAAGCTTTATTGCGTGCTTAATTTCATCTTCACTGATGGTGCAGTTGTTCAGTCCTGGCCTAAATAAGATTTGAAAATAGTAATTGATTAGTAAACATTAGCCTAATGTGCGTGAAATGACAGCCATATAACAAAAAAAAAAACATTACTAGAGAACGACAAAGAAGATAAACATCAATATATCATCGACCGTGAGTAGTCTCTTATAGAAATCCAATAAGAAGGTGAGTAGTAGCAGTTAGGGCTGCAAATGGGCTAGGTCGGGCGGGTTTTGACATACTTTAACCTGTACCCAACCTTATACTCACAAAACCCGACCCATACCCGACGGGTTTGTAGCTTCTTAAACCCGGTATTGTTTGCCTGGGTTCAGGCTGAATCGGGTCGGGTGGGTTTAAGTAGAATTAGCAATTTTTTTAAGCAAAAGTTGCTTCAATAACAGAGGAGTTTTTTTAGGCGGAGGAGATCTTTAGCAATGCAGATTCATCGGAAGGGAAGCGTGATACTGACAGCCATTCTCCCGGTGCCAAAACTATACTAGATGGTGGGAGACCCAAGTCAGGAAGTCGCAGTAAGATCAATGAAGAGAGTGAAGTTCTAGAAGACACAAACTCTGACCTAGACTGGGAGATTGTGGTCAGTCATAGTTTAACGAGCATGGATGATGCAAATACCAGGTCGGAAAATTCAAATACAGTAGGTAAAAATGCGAATGTACCAGTAATTAGCAGTCCAACTGTTACTGAAAAACTAAACTTTTTAATGACTAAACCTTTTTATAGGCGTACATCGTGATCTTGAAAAATATTAATCATTTAATTTAATTCAAATTCATTTAATTTGATGACTAAATTTTTTATAGACGTGCATCGCACGTGCATTATACTAGTAATTATATATCCCAAGCTGGAGCTTCGTGCTCTATTCTATATCGTAAAAAAAAAATGGAAGTGTAGTCAATGTGAAAAACTTTTGCCATAATTGCATGTGGTCTCCAGCTTTATAAGCGTAATACTACTGAAGTAGTGAAAAATTGTTACCTATCTGAAAATTTAGATTTTTTTTTATACACTATGAATTTTTTCAAAACTTTATGCAAAAGGAAGACACTTACCAAACTTATTGTGCTCAGGGACTCAACAACTACACTCGCCGTTGACATCGACGAGCTTAGTTATTTCGTGAGTGTAGTTTTTTATTTTTTGAGAAACTCAATGTTTTCAATGACGAGTTTAGTTCAAAATTTTCAAATAAAACTCGCTGTTCCCAACAACGATGAGATTTATGCCAAACTCGTTGTTGGAAATGACGATTGTACAAATTTTGAAATTTCACAGATCTCTATTGGACTTGGTGAATTTTCAAAAAAAATCTATAGAAGAGATTGTTGTTGGGAACATCGAGAGGAAATTTACATAACTCGCTGTTGCCTGTTGGGAATAATGCTTGTACAATTTTTGATTCACAGTGAGTGATACTTTTGTTGGACTTGGAGAATTTTTGAAAAAAAAAACTCTATAGAAAAACTCGCTGTTGGGAATAGCGAGCAGGAATTAACCCAATTATGTGTATTTTTTCTGTTTACAATTATCCAAACCAACAAATGAAGTAGAAGATGATGATGAAAGCTAGGGTTTTGGTTCAATGAAGTAGGAGATGAATAAATATAGACAAAAGTGAGTGACATGATAGAAGAAGTAAATGAATTCGGGTATAAAAAAAACTACACTCACCGTGTCCCAACGACGAGCACGAAATAACTAAGCTCATCATTGGGAATGACGAGTGTAGTTGCTGAGTCTCCGAACGCAATAAGTTTGGCAAGTGTCATATTTTTGTAAATAGTTTCAAAGATAACATATTTAGAAAAAATTCAAAATTTTAATAGGCTTAAATTTCCAAGTGGCTTTGAAAAGACCCGCCTAAATCCAATTTGTTGCTTTTGAATAAAATTTGTAATACCTAGGGTATCCCAATTTTCTAAGTGTGTTGAATAAAATTTGTAATACCTAGGGTATCCCAATTTTCTAAGTATGTGTGTGTGTGTGTGTGTGTGTGTATATATATATATATATATATATATATATATATATATATATATATATATATATATATATATATATATATATATATATATATATATATATATATATATATATATGAGCTTCCTTCCGTTGCAAACGGGCCGGAAGCGGGTCTGTTCGCACCGACCCGTGCGAACTTTGATCTGGACCGTTGGATCAAAGATCCAACGGTCCAAATTTTTCTAAATAAAATTTTGCCTTAACCCGTTGTTGGGAAGGACGGGTTAAGGCAAAATTTTATTAAAAAAAATAGCCTTAACCCGTTATTGGGAAGGACGGGTTAAGGCTATCTCTATTCATTTGTATTTCCATTCTGTTCGTCTTCTTCGGCGATTGCTCTTCGCTCCTTCTTTCTTCGACGAACCCAACAGATAAAAACCCTAATCCTTCGTCTAAACCCAAATCCTTCGTCAAAAACCGAAATCAATCCACTTACGCTCGCTCCCCCTCCTCCCAATTACAAAATCGAAACCCTACATTCTCTTCCCCTCTTCGATACGAAATCGAAACCCTAGTTCTCTTCTAAATCGATTGTTTGGCTTGATTTGGACCTATTTTGTAAGGTATACACTATTTCTTTACCTCAATAATCTACATTTGTATTATTTTTTTGAATTTGTGTGTAGTAAATTATTTAGAAATTGGAAAAAAATTTATATGCCTTAGTAGATTTTAGATGTAGAATCGGGTTGACTTCAAGTATATTCAATTGCCGAATTATGTTTCCTGCATTAGTCATTTGTAGAATTAGAATTGTATATACGAAATTAGTTAGAAACTTTTCAGTGCAGTTATGGTTGAAA
Organism: Hemerocallis citrina; assembly: GCA_017893485.1. NCBI lineage: Eukaryota > Viridiplantae > Streptophyta > Magnoliopsida > Asparagales > Asphodelaceae > Hemerocallis > Hemerocallis citrina. The sequence continues at coordinate 126,654,684 of CM030367.1, forward strand.
ACCCTACAAACGACCGTAAAAAAATACGAAACTTTCCGAGTAGGTTCGTCTCACGTAGTACAAGCCACCCCAAGTTGTAGAAGCGAGTTTCGACTCACGGCTCGAGAGATACGGCCGCGTATCGCTTTCGGTTGAAAAAAACCAAGTAAAGCGGTATACGGCCGTATCTCCCGAACCATGACTCGAAACTCGCTTCTACAAGTTCGGGTGGCTTGCCCTACGTGAATTGGACCTAGTCAGAAAGTTTTATAATTTTTGGATGCCGTTTGCGCAGTTTTGTTCAACATCCTCGCATGAGAATTTTTCCACTTAGAATTTTGTAAGTGCGGTTAGAGTTGAAAACCCTTCAAACGATATCCAAAAAGTTTGATAATTTGCGAGTTGGTTGGTGTCCACTATGAGAAGCCAAACCAACTTGTAGAAGTGAGTTTCGACTCACGGTTCGAGAGATACGGCTGCGTATCGCTTTCGGTTAAAAAAAACCAAGTATAGAAGTGCACGGCCGTATATCGCAAATCGTGACTCGAAACTCACTTCTACAAGTTCGGGTGGCTTGCCCTACGTGAATTCGACCAGGTCGGAAAGTTTTATAATTTTGGGATGCCGTTAGTGTGGTTTTCTCAACTTCTTCGCATGAGAGTTTTTTGACTTAGAATTTTGTAAGTGCGGTTAGATTAGATTAGAAAACCCTTCAAACAATATCCCAAAATTTTGAAACTTTGCTAGTTGGTTGGTGTCCCCTATGAGAAGCCAACCCAAGTTCTAGAAGCGAGTTTCGACTCACGGTTCGAGAGATATGGCCGCGTATCGCTTTTGGTTGAAAAAAACCAAGTAAAGCGGTAGACGGCCGTATCTCGCAAACCGTGACTCGAAACTCGCTTCTACAAGTTCGGGTGGCTTGCCCTACGTGAATCCGACCAAGTCAAAAAGTTTTAAAATTTTCGGATGCCGTTTGTACGGTTTTCTCAACTTCCTCGCATTACAAGTTTTAGACTTAGAATTTTCTAAGTGCGGGTAGATTAGAAAACCCTTCAAACGACCTCCAAAAAATACGAAACTTTGCGAGTTGGTTGGTGTCCCCTATGAGAAGCCAAACCAACTTGTAGATGTGAGTTTTGACTCACGGTTCGAGAGATACGGATGCGTATCGCTTTCGGTTGGAAAAAATCATTATAAAGCGGTATACGGTTTGTGTCTTGCAAACCATGAGTCGAAACTCACTTGTACAAGTTTGGGTGGTTTGCGCTACGTGAATTCGATCAATTGGAAAAGTTTTATAAATTTTTGATGCCGTTGTGTGGTTTTGTCACGTTCCTCGCATTATAAGTTAATGACTTTCAATATTTTTGTGTGGTTAGAGTTGAAAACTCTTCAAACGTCGTCCAAAAAATACGAAACTTTGCGAGTTGGTTGATCTCACTCAAACACAACCCACCTCAACATGTAGAAGTGGGTTTGGTATTACGGTTCGAGATATACGGCCGTGTATCAGTTTATTTGGGTTTTTTACCACCTAAACCATCTTACACGCCCGTATCTCTTCAATCGAGATTTGAAACTCACTTTCACAATATGGGATGACTTATGCTACGTGAATTCAACCAATTTCACATTCAATCATTTTTTGTTTTCATTCGTGTATTTCCCCCCACAATCTCGGTATGTTTGTTTTGTTGTCATTTGTACCAACCACATTTTAAATTTTTTTGTCAGATAGATAAATGGCAAGAACAAGGCAACCGAGAATCCCATCCGAAAGCACCAGTGGTGCACCAACTACTGCGGTAAGATTGATTATTATTATTGGTTTTAAATACGAATATGTAACATTATCTCAATAATAACATTTGTTATATTTATTCGTGTAGGTTGGTGACCATCAATCCACATCTGCTGAGGCAGGTGCATCGTCCTCGGTTCCCGTTATATCACCCGGATCCGTGGACACAAGCATACTCACCTTGCAACCCAAACACCGATCCGAAGCCGTGTGGAATGGGTCCGATAAAAAATGTAATTTCCGGAAGCACACAGTTCTTCCTTTCGACCCCCGTATCATGCCGTATGTGGTGGAGGCCGGTTTCTATGGAGCTAGATTCATTCACTCAGTGAAGCTAGATCGGCCACTCCTTACAGCTCTAGTCGAGCGATGGAGGCCGGAGACCCAGACATTCCACCTACCAGTGGGTAAGATGACTGTGACCCTACAAGATGTGGCAATAATAACTGGTCTACCAATAGATGGGGTTGCCGTGACGGGGAACATGGACTTCGATCGAGTTGAAGTTGTTCGTGACTTACTCGGTATCGACCTGCAGTTGATTGTTAACGAAAAAAAAGGCCGTTGAAAAAGAAATTTGCGAAAATGTACCCGCAAATTTTGATGAAGATTTATTGTCTGAACAAATAGAAGCTGCGAAAGATAAAGCGGAGGAAGAAGTGATGGCTGAAACTTTCGATGGTAAATCACTGTACATCAGCTGGTTAAAATTTCAGTTCGAGGAGGAATATTTGGCTGCCGATTCGGACGAGCAAACCCTCTGCACGTGCATACATTTTTAGTTTGATAGGGGGACTTATCTTCTCGAACTTATCCGGATCAACCGTGCCGCTAATGTACCTACGGTTGTTGGAGGATTTACGGTATGCGGGTCATTTTAGTTGGGGGAGTGCGGCACTGGCGCTACTATATAGGAATTTGTGCACATGTTCTTTAGGTAGCATACAGATGGGTGGCCCAATGGTGCTACTGCAGATCTGGAGTTGGGAACGCATCCACATCGGACGTCCCCGTATTGTTGAGTTACACCGGATTGGTTGGCCGCCCCGGGGGCAGCGGAGTTGTTACCTCCTCTAGGAGCATATTGGGCGGGCCGGCACACGTGGGTCGATAACCCACGCCAATCTTTAACCAACTACAGAGATGAGTTAGACAACCTGCGGGATGAGTTCGTCAATTGGGAATTGTACTCGGCCGACAGGTTGCAACGGGTTCCTCCAGTCTGCGTAGACAGATCCCTTTGGTTGACGGCTGCACCTCTTGTAAATTTTGGAGTTGTCGAGTTCCAGTATCTTGATAGAGTCTTGCGGCAATTCGGATATCAATAGAAGATTCCCGAGGTCAGGTCTTATGATAAAAAGTTGCACGAGGTCAAGGGAACGGGACGAGTGCCCAACTTCGATTGGGCTGATTACCATCGTTACCATGTAGCCAACTGGAACACCATGCGGCGGCAAATGACACCGGATATGATGTACATCGCGATACCATATGATGGCTCCCTCCAGCAGGCATACATGATGTGGTACAAGCAAATAACCCGGTTGTATGTTTCTTCAAAGGCCGCCGTACCAGATGGTGTGCAACTTCCGATTCCCCCTACCCAGGCAGAACCACCTCCAGCATATTCCTCCTCCCAGCCGATGTACCAACCAAGGGCTGAGACATATCGAAAAACGTTCAGTCAAATTTCATATAGTTTGTACACATGTACTGTATTTAATTGATGCCGCTAATTATGAATGATGTTTAAATTGGAATTTTTCACCAACTGTAGATTGAAAATGCATGGGAGGTTGTTCGAACAGCTGCTCGCATCCTGAAGACTAGGATACCCGAGAGCTTCAAGGAGGTAATCCGGGAGATGCTAGCCCCGTGCCGTCATACTCTGGAGGACGCGGGTGAAGGTCCACAAGTTGAGGCCTATTTGAGAGCCAACTTTCCATCAACAGGTTATAGGCGAAAACAAACTGTGAGTAGGGGAATTCGCATGACCGAGCCACAACAACTCCAACCCCAACAACCACAAATTGAAGATGAGATGGAGCCTTGGGAAGATGATGACCCTCAAACTCCCGAAACCGAGGGTAGACGACAGAATCCTCAACGAAAGAGGAACCCACCTGAACATCTATCACCAAGTGGTCGCAAACCGCGTGGTCGTAAAAGGTAGTATCTAACAATAGGTTGGTTAAGCGGTATTTTATTGTTTGGTTTTTGATTTTATTCCCTTCAAATAACTAAGAACCACTGTTTGTTTCTCTATTTGTAAATGTTGTAGATAATTATCGGGTATCCGCGGAACTCAACCATCAAGATAGGTGAAGGGATCCAGAAATGTAGTCGAACGATTAAACAATTTGTATATCAACTGTTTGTTTATATTTTTTGGTAGTGAATGACTTGTAATAGGTAGTTGTAAACAATACAGAAATAAAGTCGAACGATTTGATGAGATTAGTATTGGCTAATGAATGTCCTATTTTATGTCTTCACATATATATTGTTGCGAACATAGATTTCTGAGTTGTTGTGGTACTGCTATATATATGTAGTTGTATTGTTGTGAACTGAGTTCTCAATTCTTGTGCTATGAATTGTTGTTGTGAGATTGTATTGTTGTGAACTCAGTTTCAGTATTCTTGTGAGTTGTTGTGAGGTTGTATTTTTTACCAAGACACCTGTACTGATTGGGCCGAAATATCCCTACCTAACTCGTCATTGTAGATAACGGATTACCTACACCTAATCCGTCATCGACAATAACGGGTTAAGTAGACATATATTGGCCGAAGTTTTTTAACCTACTGACCTGTACATGATATAGTTCTGCCAAAATAGGTAAACTTAACACGTTATTGTCAATAACGGATTAGTTGTAGATAACCCGTTATCCACAATAACGGGTTAAGAAGATATATATTGGCCGAAGTTTTTTAATCTCAGGTCTGTACATGATATAGCTCTGCCAAAATAGGTAAACTTAACCCGTTATTGTCAATAACGGATTAAGCTCACCTAACCCGTTATCGACAATGACGGGTTATGAACACATATAATAGCAGACGATTTTTAATCCCAGGTTTTTAGTTGACAAAGTTCTGCCAAAATAACTCAGCTTAACCCGTTATTGAGAATAACGGGTTAAGAACAATTAACCCGTCACCCTTAATAACGGGTTAAGTAGATATATATTGGCAGAAGAATTTTCATCTCAGCTCTGTAGGTGATCAAGTTTTGTGAAAATTGTTTTACTTAACCCGTTATTGTTAATAACGTGTTAGGATAACTTAACCCGTTATCCTCAATAACGGGTTAAGTAAGAAGATATTTTTATCCTTTCTACAAATTTCTCTTCACTCTTTGTGAGAATTGTCTCCTGAACTGTGCAAGGTGACATTAATATGCCCATAAATTGTTTATAATTTTTATTAATTTCCATTTACTACCTCGTAACTAACCACTATAAATTTGTTACCATAATAAGTGTTGTAAAAGTTAAAAAATTACATTACGAGATTTTTGTACCAAGGGTTAGGGTTAGGGTTAGGTTAAGATAGGGTTAGTGTCGGGTTAGGGTTAGGGTTAGGTTAAGATAAGGTTATTGGTGAGTGTATGTTTTTTGTTTTGATTAATTAGGTTCATGTTTGTGGATCCCCACATTTATATTTGACTTTGCAACATGTGGAACCACATGTACAACATGGCAAGTATCTTAATTTGTAGTACAAGTCGTTAACTTGTAGTACATTAACGGGCCATTCTAAATTTCCAGACTAATGAATCCATCCATCCATCAGTCAATCAAATTGAAGGTTCAAATTAGGGCTAATCAAATATATCTTGCCCCACATGTCTTTATTGTGCTACTACATATGAACTTGTGCCCCCACATGTGATCAGATCCAGTTCTTGTTAGCCAAGTAATTAGATCTGGTTGCGTGGCGCTCTAATAACGCGTTCGTGCTTTTCCATTAGGAATACCATCTTCATCACAGTTGATCCAAATCTGTATTGGTCTTTTTGTACGTGGATGTGGGGGATCTACATGTGGTTTTTTCCACATATAGGCTACATGTGGGGATCTACATGTGGTTTTTTCCCCATATAGGCTACATGTGGGATCTACATGTGGTTTTTTCCCCATATAGGCTACATGTGGGAATCTACATGCGGTTTTTCTCCTATACATGCTACATGTGGGAATCTACATGCGGTTTTTCTCCCATACAGGCTACATGTGGGAATCTATATGCGGTTTTTCCCCCATATAGGCTACATGTGGGATCTACATGCATTTTTTTCCCATATAGGCTACATATGAGATCTACATGTAATTTTTTTCCTATACAGGCTATATGTGGGGATCCACATGTGGTTTTTCCCCATATAGGCTACATGTGGGATCAACATGTTGTCTCCACCAATGAAGTGGTGTTGTCATCTAAGCCAAGTGACCACCACAAGCCAGAAAAATTTGAACATACACCTAAGTGGGAAAAAGTACCAAGCTAAACAAGCAGAACTCAGCACCCGCCTACTATTATTGCAGACACTTCAATATGGAAAAAACCTAAACTACATAATCACATGTACATCCCCACATGTAGCTTATATATGGGAAAAACCCTATGTACAGATCCAGTTCTTGATGGCCAATTAATCTTATCTGATGATGAGATGCGGATCACGTGACGCATCTGGTTAGGCTTTTCCATTAGGGATATCAGCATGTGGGGATGTACATGTATTTTTTCCATGTATACGCTATATGTGGGGTTGTACATGTGTTTTTTTCCTGCATAGGGTACATGTGGGGATATACATGTGGTTTTTTCCTCATCGGTTTCAGTCTCTATCTTCTTCGTGTTATCAATGGCTTCCAAAAAACCAACAAATGCTACATGTGGTTTTCTCTTTACATGTGGGGAACTACAGTTGGTTTTTTGTAGACACGTGGGGGGTCTACATTTGGCTATGTACTTTAGATTATTCCCATTTTTGAACTTGTTCTAATACGAAGTGAAAAAGAGTGGAAACCCTAACCCTACATTAACCCTAACCCTAATCGCTAACCCTAACCTACTTACCCTATAATAACCCATAACCCTAACCTACAATTTTTTTAATTGTTTTTTAAGAAACAAAATTCTAAATTAATATGCATTAATTTTTATATTCATTTGATGATATCGATTTTATATTGGTTAGTTACGTGGCGAGGAATTGAAATAAATTAAAAACAAGATCCAACCAAACCCCTAACCCCCGCTAACTCTAACCCTGCCCTTAACCTACTGTAACCCTACTGTAACCCTACAAAGTACTCTAACCCAACCAAAAATTATATCTAACATAATTATTTAAACCGAACTGACTGAAATCGTGTAAATGATTTAAAAAAATTTGTTTACAAACAAAATTTGAAATCGCGTAACGAACATCTATGAAAAGCAGATTATATAAAATTTTATGAGCAGTTTTTTTACAGCAGGTTTTAGTAAGGTCAATGTGGTGTTTGAATAACCCGTCATAAATTAAGCTTATATAAGTGCACTACTTTATATGTTATATTTACAAACTTGTTTACACATTTTTTTACATGCGATTTAATAATTATCAGTACTGCCGATATAGGTATACTTAACCCGTTATTTAAGATAACGGGTTGTAAATACTTAACCCGTTGTCGTCAATAACGGATTAAGTTAACATATATTGGTAGAACTTCGCCATCTACTTATGCATGTAGCCATAAACTTCTGCAAATTTAAGTGTACTTAACCCGTCGTTGGCGATAACGATCTTTGTTAACGTAACCCGTTATCCCTAACAACGGGTTACGTTGACAAAGATTGGTAGTGGTTCATCATGTAGAGACCAAGTTTTGGCATAGATCAAGTATACTTAACCCGTTCTTGGTACCGACAGGTTAACGGTAATTAACCCGTTGTCACCAACAACGGGTTATCCAGGTGTAATTTACAGATATGGTCTGTACATTTTGAGATTTGTATCAATTTGTTGGAAACAATTGCTGTCCTTGCTACTGTTTTTTGGAGACTTGTATCATACTTTGCTGGATATCAAGGATTTAACCTTCTTGTCTTCTTCTTCTTGTTTTGATCCCTCCTTGTCTTATTCTTCCACTTGTTTTGATTCAGCCCTATTGATGAGCATTGTTGTGTACAAGATTGCTGTCATATCATGCTCCCATCCTTCTAATCTTCCCTATAACTAAGAGACTTCAGCTCATAACCCAAATGAGTATTCTCTTCTTCTCTTCAAGATAGCTCAGATGAGAGACTTCATTTCATAACTCAGTAGATGAAAAAATATGAGGAATCAATCTTCTCTTCTTCTCTTGAAGATACTCTTTTCTTCTAAATAGGGAGGAAGAAGTTTGAGCCTATAGAAGAAATTTGAGTTCAAAGATGGTCGCCTACAATTGTGCTTGTGTATGAAGATGCAGAAGTAGAGAGACTTGTGCATGAACATTTCAGTGTACAAGTGCATGCTTGGTTTCTCTCAAGTGGTAGGAAGGGCCGCCGACTCTGCCTTTTTTTTCCCTTCATTTCCCTCAATCTTCTTTATTATAGCTTTTAGATGCATTTGCATAAGTAGCAATTGTCCTCCTTTCATACACATTCGTTCTCTATTGTTACACAGAGTGTAAAAATTTTCTGCTTCGTAGGACGAAGTAGTGGTGGGTGCCGCAGTGTATTCATGCTACTTTTCAACTTCTTGGTATGCACACCTCACAATCGTGCAACAAATAGTACGAATATGAGGAGTGCGTGTCAAGAAGTTGTCAAGTACTTTGAATATACGGTTACACCCACTACTATGCTATCCCACGAAGCGGAGAATTTTTACCTCTGTGTAATCTTAATGAACTAAATTGTATGTAGGGGGGATAACTGCTACTTATGCAATCAAAAAAATGCAGAGTCAGCAGTCCTTCCTATCACTTTGAGAAGAAACCGAGCATGTACTTGTATACTAAATTAATTTCAATTTTGGAGTAGAGTGTCAAAGGATGACTTTGTAATGTCAATTTTCTTGAGTTATGAATAAATTTGTAATGTTTGTAATGTTTGATATATGAATAAATTTGTTGTTGCAAATAGCTTGTTGTAAACGAACAATTTTGTATATGTATCAACAAAAGAAGATATCCAACACAGACGAAAGTTGACTAAGTTATTTGTTGTGAATAAACAAATATGTATATGTATCAACAAAATAAGGTATAGTCCACAAAGTGGAAAGTTCTGTAAGTAAATCTCAACCTAACCCGTCATTGGTAATAACGGGTTAGGTGATATAAAACCGTCAACATCAATAACGGGTTAAGTGGAGAGATATTGGCCGAACTTCATCCCCTACATGTGAAGTATTGGTTAAGGACTGCCAATATCTATCTCCTTAACCCGTCATTGGTAATAACGGGTTAGGTGATATAAAACCGTCAACGCCAATAACGGGTTAAGTGGAGAGATATTGGCCGAACTTAATCCCCTACATGTGAAGTATTTGTTAAGGACTGCCAATATCTATCTACTTAACTCGTTATTGAAGATGACGGTTTAAGTTATCGTAACCCGTTATCTTCAATAACGGGTTTAGTAGAGAGTATCTGGCAGCATCTTTTCTTCAATACTGCGTACATTTTCACAATTTTCGACAATATAGATATATCATCCACAAAATACACAATCTCCCACACAAATAATAAATCTATTCACATCGGCATCCAGACAATTTTCATTACCAAATCATTCACAAACAGATCGAGTTGCCCAAATGGCACGCATCTTCAAAATTCACAAATTTCGACATAAATAAACATTCCCTACCCAAATACAAGATCAAAATTCATAGCAACATATGTAGTTCACAAATACACAAAATAAACTGACATACAGAGATTACACTCTGATTAAATACATCATTAATTTACTTGTACCAAACAGATACATTCAATTAACCACATATATACAATCCAAAAGCAACGAATTTTTCAGCGCATTGCTTCTTTCCATTGGGCGCGTTTTTTTGTTTCATTCCGGACCTACACCAAAAAATAAAAAAAAATATAAGTTAATAATCGAGTCGAAATTAATAATTATCTGCAAAAAAAATATAAAATTCAGCAATTATTAGGTGATTATCTTGAAAGTTTGTTATGGCATACATATTAGATCAAAACCCCTAGCACGAACCTTCGCCTTCGTCATCATCACTCTTTACAGCGTTTGGAGCTTCTTCATTCCCTACCGATCCACTAAATAAGGAAGAAGAATGAGTTAGTACCGACTACAACAAGTTTAGATTCATTGGGTCCAATTAAGAAATACAAAATCTCTGATATAATACCTTGCTACATTTTTTGGGCAATTCCGTGAATCGTGACCTACGACACGAAGGCATGTCCTGCAAAGCCTTGGCCTCTTCGTTTTCTGACCTTCTCTTAAAGACGTCAATCATTTCCCTTTAGGCCTCTTCTTTGTGGTGCACTGCATAGGGTCACCTACATGTGCATGTGCATGTGCATGTCCACCACTCTCAGGTTGTGCGCTAGCTTCGTGTGGCGTGCTTTTCACTGACTCAATGTTAGCAAAGCCTTCGATTCCCTTCAGCATGTGGTCGAGTATGTACTTGTATCCTCGCTCTGAAGAACAACCAAGATCGACCAAATGTCTTGAGTGCATAGTCAGTTCGCAATAACGAGAGGCAAAATTGTCGCCCATACTATTGGAAACCGGTATACTGCTTCTTCTCAGTTGATCCCTGGTCCATCGCCTACAAATATATTGCTCGGGTAGTGCGGTGTGATCTGTGAACCGAATAACTGCCAGTAGATGTTTGCAGGGAATGCCTACGAAGTCGTACATGGAACAAGGGCATTTAGCAATTTCAGTGATTTTACAATAAGAAATCACCCTCCCCGGTTCTGAATTTTCACAAATTATTACAGAATAAGCTACACTATCCGGTGTATCCATACTCGGAATTAAACTCACATTAAGTAGTAAGCTTTTGACAACTTCTTGTTGAAATTTGTAGAAAATCTTCAAAGTGTATATTCCTGCCATTTGTGACTCCAATGCCCATCCGGTCTTCAATTTTGGCCGCTCCTCGCGATTATGATGTGTTTCTTTAAGTTCATCGTGTCTTTATTTTACTAAGAGTCGGTCAAAGATGACGGCAAATTCATGTAATGAGTACTTTTTATGAGTATGGTGCTTCAAGGATGAATGTAGCGATTCGCTACGTTGGGTACTCAACATGCCGTCCCAAAATGAGTCTCTTGCGTACACGGGAGCCTATTTTTCGCGGATCTCAAATTTTTCCTTCAACCATTTGTTATTCTCAAGTTTGTACTGGGAGATCAAATTTTTCCACTTCTGTTCAAATTCTGTTTTAAATTCCGCCGTAGAAATGATAGTCTTCAAAGCATCCCTGAACTCGTCAACGTTATTCTGCATACGTACTTCATGCGGTAACTTATCCAAAATATGCCAAATGCAATATCTATGTGACGTGGCTGGGAAAACTTTCGAAACTGCAGAAGTTATTCCACGATCCTCATCTGTCACGATGTTCATCGGATCGAATGCCATTGCTTCTCGCTACTTTTCAAAGAACCACTCAAATGAGGATGCCTTCTCATTGGGGATGAACCCACAACCTAGGAATATTGATTGCCAATGATGGTTAAATCCAACAAATGGTACGAACAACATCCTGTATCGGTTTGTGTTGTAGGTAGCGTCAAAGCAAAGAACATCCCCGAATACTTCAAAATTCTTTCTAGCAATACCATCCATCCAGATACAATGTGACAATCGCCATTCGGAATCACATTGGTAATCAAAATAGAATAAAGGATCGGTCTTCTTTTTGGATTCAAAAAACTCAAGTAGCATTTGTCCGTCGTGTCCTTTTAAACCCACCATCTCGTCTCTCCTGAGATTTCTGACATCGGTTTCAGTGAACCCAATTTTCTCATTACCTCCACTTGCACCTTCAAAGAATAGCATTTGTTTGCATACAGGGACATTAGCTTCGGTAAGTTGACCAATTACTTTTTTATCTGTCCTAGTCAATTCACGGTTTCGAGGTAGCAAGTGACGTCTACCGGGTGAAGTAAATTCGTGATTGTGTGCTTCATTTAACGAATAAATAATCCACGAATTACTTTGTGAATTACTTTGTGGGTTTAATTTGACACGAACGAAAGCTTTGCAACCCGTTCTAGAAGTTGTACCTCGTCTAGTTTCATTATGATTATTCGGTGACTCCCCGGCTTTATTACAAACATATGATTTATCCACTACATCGTTTCTCTTATATTTATTTTCACCCTTACGCATAGAGAATCCCGCACATTTGCAATATGATGAATAAAATTTTTCTGCTTCCTCAAGAGTGGGAAATGTCATACCAATCTTTGGTTTTAGGTGCTCGTCAACATGAGGAAGATACTCGCCAATTTATTGTGCACGAACAAATTTCTCTCCGGCAACAGAACTTCCTTCGAAACTGTCCATACCTAACAAACCGTGAAAAGGATATCAGTTAGGGGTACTAAACCATTGTGCATGGTGTTTTTATAAGTGCGCAAGCCACAACAACTTGTAAAAGTCAGTTTCCACTAACGGTTCGAGAAATACGGCCGTGTATCACTTTATTTGATTTTTTTCAAACAAAAGCTATACATGGCCGTATCTCTCTAACCGTGAGTCCAAATTGACTTATACAAGTTCTGGTTGCTTGTGCTATATGAGATCAACCAACTTGCAAAGTTTCGTATTTTTTGGAGGTGGTTTCAAGTGTTTTCAACTCTAACCGTACTTAGAAAATGTTCTGACTCAAAAAGTTCTAAAAAATAAATTTGAGAAAACCGCACAAACGGCATCCAAAAATTATAAACCTTTCCAACTTGGTCGGATTCACGTAGGGCAAACCACCCGATCTTGCAGAAGCGAGTTTCGAGTCGCGGTTTGCGAGATACGGCCGTATACCGCTATACTTGGTTTTTTCCAACCGAAAGCGATACGCATCCATAACTATCGAACCATGAGTTGAAACTGACTTCTACAAATTGGTTTGGCTTCTCATAGGGGACACCAACCAACTCGAAAAATTTCATATTTTTTGGAGGTGGTTTGAAGTGTTTTCAACTCTAACCGCTCTTACAAAATTCTAAGTCAAAAACTTCTCATGCGAGGAAGTTGAAAAATCCACACAAACGGCATCCGAAAATTATAAAACTTTCCGACTTGGTAGGATATACGTAGGGCAAGCCACCCGAACTTCTAGAAGCGAGTTTCGAGTCACGGTTTGCGAGATACGGCAGTGTACCGGCCTTAGTTTTTTTTTCCAACCGAAAGCAATACGCGGCCGTATCTCTCGAACCGTGAGTCGAAACTCACTTTTACAACTTGGGGTGGCTTCTCATAGGGGACACCAACCAACTCGCAAGGTTTCGTATTTTTTAGAGGCCGTTTGAAGGGTTTTCTAATCTAACCGCACTTAGAAAATTCTAAGTCAAAAATTTCTCATGCGAGGAAGTTGAGAAAACCACCCAAACGGCATCCGAAAATTATAAAACTTTCCGACTAGGTCCAATTTACGTACGGCAAGCCACCCAAACTTGTAGAAGCAAGTTTCGAGTCACGGTTTGCGAGATACGGCCGTGTACCGGCTTTAGTTGTTTTTTCCAACCAAAAGCGATACACGGCTGTATCTCTCGAACCGTGAGTCGAAACTCACTTCTACAATTGGGGTGGCTTCTCGTAGGGGATACCAACCAACTCGCAAAGTTTCGTATTTTTTGGAGGTCGTTTGAAGGGTTTTCTAATCTACCCGCACTTAGAAAATTCTAAGTCTAAAACTTCTTATGTGAGGAAGTTGAGAAAACCGCACAAACGGCATCCAAAAATTTGTGAACCTTTCCGACTTGGTCGGATTTATGTACGGCAAGCCACCCAAGTTGTAGAAGTGAGTTTCGAGTCACAGTTTGCGAGATACGGCCGTGTACCGGCTTTAGTTATTTTTTTCCAACCGAAAGCGATACGCGGCCATATCTCTCGAACCGTGAGTCGGAACTCGCTTCTAAAACTTGGGTTGGCTTCTCGTAGGGGACACCAACCAACTCGCAAAGTTTCGTATTTTTTGGAGGTCGTTTGAAGGAGTTTCAACTCTAACCGCACTTACAAAATTCTAAGTCAAAAACTTCTCATTTAAGGAATTGAACAAAACCACACAAACAGCATCCGAAAATTATAAAAGTTTCCAACTAGGTCCAATTCACATAGGGAAAGCCACCCGAACTTGTAGAAACGAGTTTCGAGTCATGGTTCGGGAGATACGGCCGTGTACCGCTTTACTTGATTTTTTTCAACTGAAAGCGATACGCGGCCGTATCTCTCGAGCCGTGAGTCGAAACTCTCTTCTACAACTTGGGGTGGCTTGTACTACGTGAGACGAACCTACTTGGAAAGTTTCGTATTTTTTTACGGTCGTTTGCAGGGTTTTCAACTATATCCCCACTGAAAAGTTTCTAACTAATTTCGTATATACAATTCTAATTCTACAAATGACTAACGCAAGCAACATAATTTGGCAATTGAATATACTTGAAGTCAACCCGATTCTACATCTAAAATCTACTAAGGCATAGAAATTTTCTCCAATTTCTAAATAATTTACTACACACAAATTAAAAAAAGAACACAAATATAGATTAATGAGGTAAAGAAATAGTGTATACCTTACAAAATAGGTCCAAATCAAGCCAAACAATGAATTTGGAAGAGAACTAGGGTTTCGATTTCGTATAGAAGAGGGGGAGAGAAGGTAGGGTTTCCAACTTTGGAGTTGGGAGGAGGGGGACCGGACGTAAGTGGGTTGATTTGGGTTTAGACGAAGGATTAGGGTTTTTTTTCCGTTGGGTTCGTCGAATAAAGAAGAAGGAACGAGAGAGCAATCGCCGAAGAAGACGAACAGAATGGAAATACAAATGAATATAGATAGCCTTAACCCGTCCTTCCCAAGAACGGGTTAAGGCTATTTTTTAAAATAAAATTTTTCCTTAACCCGTCCTTCCCAACAACGGGTTAAGGCAAAATTTTATTTAAAAAAATCTGGACTGTTGAATCTTTGATCCAACGGTCCAGATCAAAGTTCGCACAGGTCGGTACGAACAGACCCGCTTCCGACCCGTTTGCAACGGAAGAAAGCTCTCTCTCTATATATATATATAGTGATGCTGAGTTGCAAACAAGTTTGTTTGCACAGATTCATTGCAAAATGAACTCTTGGCCGTTGGACTGTTTCGATATAGATCCTATAATGCCCCATAAATTTTAAATATAATATTTTTAATTAATAAAAAATTTTAAAATTAATTTATTTATGTAACACCCTGAATTTTATTTATCAAGAATTTGTGATTTTACGTGTTTTGCACGTATAATTTTATATGAATATTTTTTTCTAGAAAAAATATTTTTTTATATCATGAAAAAGTAATTATTCTCTTTATTTTTCAAAAAGACTATTTTTAAAAGCCTAATTAAATCCTAGGCCTAATTATCTCTTTCTAGCCCACCATAATTAATTAATTAATTGTTTTATTAAGAGCCCATGGTTAATTGGCCCATTAGTGAGCCCATCAATCTAATTTTTCCTTTAAATAATCTAACTTGTAGTGTAGACAAGTTTAATGAACAATTAATTAATTCATATGAACAAATTTGTAAATGGGGGGTACTAGTTTGCACGTGCATGCACTAGAATGTGCAATGTGCACATTTTGACCCTTGGCTGGATGATGCATAGGAGAGAGGGAGAGATAGGAGAGGTGGAGAGTTGGTTGCTTCATCATGGGTAGTTTCTACAACTCCCTAGTTCATCTTGACCTTTGATCTTTAACCATTTGGACTAATCCTTGCCCTCCATTTACCCTCAAAATTTGTATAAATACCCCCCCCCCCACCCACACACACACACACACACACAAACTCTCTCTCTCTCTCTCTCTCTTCATTCTTGCACCTAAACTATTGAAAAAGAGAAAGAAAAGAAAGACAAATTAGTGAGACAAAAGATTGAGAAGATTGTGAGTTTAAAAGATTGAGTGTGAAATTTTGTGTGTGTTCCTTCTCCCAAAGTTGGCCGGCCTATTCCAAGGAGCAAGAAGGGGAGTTCCAACATCATCAAGCTAGGAGGAGAAGCAACTTGGTGGCTCAAACTAGGAGGAGAAGGCTTCCCTTGTTCATTCTAGGAGATCCCTAGGAGTTTTGTTTGTTTTTCTCTCCATTTGTGATAGGTGATTTTCTCGAACTTCTAATTAGACATCATGCTAGGGTATGGTTGATAAAATTGAGAAGAAACTTTAGTCAATTTAGCCATGTGTTGTGAAAATGAGACAAAATTGCAATAGTTTGAATGTATGTTAAAAGAATGTTAATTAGTTGCAAAATTGTGATTGTTAGTTTAGAATTAACCATGCTACCATGCTTTAATTGCTTGTTATGTGCTAAACTAAGAAGATATGATTGTATGTTTTGATAATTGAAATGAGAACTATGGAAAATATGATTTTGACATTTTAATTGTTAAATGGCATGAAAGAAATTATTACTGAAATAATTGTATAATGTTCAAAAAAATATGATAAGTGATCGAGGAAATTTTTAAGTGCAATCGGCAAAGAGAATATGCTTATTTCCCTACATTTCGAAATTTGTAGAATAAAATGTAAGTAGAGAGCAAAATTATGTTCTTTGTATCAAAAATCACCTTTTTATTTTACTGAAATACTGTAATTATATAGAAGATAAAATCTGGAATTTTTGAATTAATTTGGAGAGGAAGAGAACATAAAAACACTTACTTTTGTAAGAATTCGAAATAACATAGACTCGGACTGTAACCCTAAAAACCCCAACCTATATCAGGTTAGTCACTTGGACCATTTGGTTAACGGGTGCATTTGGGGCACTTTACTATAGCTTGCGGGTAGTCTTGGTCTCGGGTTCGAAACTGGGCATTAGCCCTTTTATTTTCATTTTAAAAAAAATCCGAAAACAGAGAATGAGTTTTTATGGATTTAAACCCCTCCATATATCGATAGTGCGCTCTGTCCTTTCTGGTTAGCGCCAGCGCCACAGTGCGTTGCACTATAGCATGTAGGTGGCCTTTGGTTGCGGGTTCGAATATGGGGTTTGGCACTTTAATAAAAATTTTGGTTTTTTTGACTTTTTAAATTGATATTGTGACTTTTAAAAATCCAAAAAAATACTATATTATTCTAAAAACATGTGGATCTTATGAAAAATATTTATGCATTATTTGACTAAAATAAAAGTGAATTAGAAGTGAAAAATTGAGTAGAATTTCATGGAATTGACACTTGTATAATTATAAAAGGTGATTTATTTCATGAGGAGAGTATACTAAGTTACAAAAGAGGATTTTCAGTGAAAGAAGATTTAAGTGTGATGTTTATGGACTTTTATTCATTATTTTGGGCATCGAATGCATTCTAAAGATAAATGAAAAAATATATATACAATCTTGTGATTTTTGAATTAAGTAAAGGAAAGAAGTACTAGTATGGGAATCTAATGGATTCTTTGAAATTAATTTTGAATATGAAATGCATAAATTGAAATGGAACTTTATGTATGAGATTGATTCATAGAAAAAAAAAGAATGGAAATCATGTTAATTTGTGAAAAAGAACTCATGAGTATGAAGACTCAAATTTTGTGATTATGAAGTGAAATTGAGAACTAGAGTGTAGCTATGCCTCATACCGACAATGAAAGAAATATGTTAAAATGAAATTTGAAATGAAAAAACCAAGATTTGGGTTGTGTTATATAAATGATTAAGACCGGTATAGTGGGAGTGTTAACTCTAGGGGATTGATTTTATTCATGATTCGAATAATTAAGGACCAGACACATAGTGCAAATGTGACGAAAGTAAGAGAAAAATACGAGTATGAGGGCTTTGGAGCTACGACGTGAGAATATTCACAGGCTGTCTACACGATGCGTCGTGTCATGACGTGAATATGTCTCCAGGAGTCCGTACTACAGGCGACGCTTGTGGGGTGTTTGGTGACTGCGGGTGGTGTCATGTCCCATGATGGAGGCTGAATTGTCCATAGGTTCTACACGATGCGTCGTGTCATGACGTGGGATTCTCCTCCACGCTATCTGAACATAAGCTCGTAACTCATTGAACATCTAGGATACTTATCATAGTTACCATAGTAGTTTAAGTCATAGCGAGGGATTGAACCCTATAAGATGAAGAACGATTAAGGGCTTGCCCTCAGACCTATGTAGTATGGGATGCATAGAATTTGAACAAGTGTGCATTAGTGTCATGTAACATACATAACTGCATTAAGGACTAAGTGCACCGCACAACACGACATCAATAGGATAGTCCCCGTAGTTCTGTTTCTGACAAGTTTGTACTTTCCAAGTAAGAGAAAATTGATGTATTATATCCTAGCATCAGCTGAATGAACTGACGTGCCCACAGTTTCTATGCAGGATAAAGTGATTGACAAGATTAAAGTTTGCATGCAGCTTAAAGAATGATTCAAGTATTGTATATTTCTATTCATGTAATTGTTGTAATTTGCTTCCGCTGTAAAAGTATAATGTAAATATAACTATGATGTAACAAAAGTTTTAAATTCCTTGTAAAATTGTACGAAGAGAAGTGTAGAGATCCTGTGAAACTTCGAATTCAGTCTTATTTAGAATTCGGGGTGTTACAATTTAATTATCTTGAATTTTTGAGAAATTATCATTATGCACGTGCAAATATTTTTTTGAAATACAAGTTTCGGGATTTTGAGTTGCTAAATAAATTCAATCATTTATAATTGAATATATTTGAATTTTTGGAATTTTTCTGAATAAGAGAATCTGCTTTTGTAAATATTTCGAAAGAGGGAGATTTTTTTGTAAAAAGTCGTTTGGAGGAAAAATTTGAATTCAAAAAGGGGTTGGCTGCATTTTGGGGGCCAGTTTTGGCAGTGGAGAGATTTGTGGATGAAATTTTATCCATTTATTGTGATTTGATTTTATTGCACAAATAATTAATTATGCAAATTGGGACTTCTAGTAGGTTTTATTTGTAAAAATTTTCTCAAAGAAACCCTAGAAGTAATCCCGGCCTATTTAGAGGGTTGAAGCTTTCTGTCTCTCTTCTTTTCTTTTAGCTTTGGTGATTTTTGAGATTGGAGAGTTGATTTATTGCTTGGAGGAGAGGGCTACTCTTTTGTATCAATCTCTTCTGGAGGTGGGTAACACTCCAACTCTCCTGCTTTGTTTTATCTAATAAATATTTAGTATCATGCTAGGGATGAACTCTTGTTAGTCATAGTTTGTAAGTAGCATGCTTGTAGTACTTGTAGAGATGTATGTATGATATGAGATTGTTGATTATGAGGCATAAAGATTGAATCTTGATTGTGTATGAATCTAAAATAATTTGTTCTTAAATAATGGAGTTTTCTATGCATGAAAGATCTAATTTTTATTTGTAGAAATATATCTACTGAACCTATATGTTATTGTAGATGTGTAGATCTTATTGTATGATAAAAGAAACATGATTTGAGTAATTAAAATATGAATTTTTTTTAGTTATTTACTGTTTTAATGTAAATTCATGAGGAGTTGAAAACTAGAATTCTTATACATTGATTTCATGTTAAACCCATTGAAAAAAATATATTTTGATGTTGTGAACTTAGGGTTAGGGTTTCGGGGTTAAACTTTAAACCTAGGGTTTTTGGGGGGGGGGGTTAGTTTGGAGGGATGCACAGCAACCCGGGGTTGACCCAAGACCCGGGGCTGCTGTTTAAGTTGTCTTTGGGTTTCGGTTTGGAGAATTGGGTTCGAGTGTGTGTGTTTGTGAAAGTGTTGTGTGTTAGGGTTTGAGAAACCGAGTGTGTATATGGATAAGTATATGTATGTATTTAAATCTAGTATTTGTATGAAGTTTAATTGATTCTTTTGATCAAGTTTCGAATGTGCAAATTTCAACTTTTGTTGAAATATAGTTTCAGATGCTAATGTATTCAAGTAATAATTTTGAGGTTGCAATATATATTTTTATGGAATAAATTCTCAGTTTTGAGGGGATATATGTTTCAGTTTTTAGAAATAAAAACTTTGAGTTCTAAAGAGTTATTTTCAGTTTCTAAAGAGGAGAATTTTCAGATTTTTAGAATTAAAGAATTTCAGATTTTAGGGATGAGATCCCAGACAATAAAGAGACTTGTTTCAGTTTAAGTTGATTGGATTAAAGAGAAATTTATTGGGTTTTATGTATGTATGGAAAGTGAGATTTAAAAGTGAAATTTAAAGGATTTCGTGGATTGGATTTTGTTTCCATATAAGAAGGAGTTTTTATGGCATTAACGGTTTATTAAAAGAAACGAGAATAATGAAGAGATTTGTGGATGTACAAATGTTTATTTTGGAATAAAGTGTTTCATGTTTGAGATTTTGATTCGCGTGGGAAAAGTATTGTTTTTCCGAAAAGAGAATATAAAGATTATTTTGAATGATTTAACCAAGTGGGGTTTTTGATTGCGATTAAGGTTATTGTGAGAATCGTGGATGGATGCTTGAGGTGTTAAGTTGGGAGCACTAGATACTGAGCGAACCCAAGAGTACCGGCAATGGATATTTTGATTGTAGTGAAATTAGCCTACGGGGCTAGTGTTCCTGGTTTGGCAAGTGGAGTCCGGTAGGGTAGAGCTAGTTCTAGGTGACTCAGGTTATTAATATTACAAATCTAAGGACATGCACTAGATTGAGAGCTGTGACGAAACTTGGGCAACGTAAGTATGAGCTCCGTTTTTAGTCGGGCGGATGTGTTCTGAGACTGTGTATTTGTTATGTCTCTCTAGTATGTTTGCGCGTTGAGGGTCGGCAGGCATATTCAAGGAATGTTTAGAAGTGAGATGAATTTGGTATGTTTGCGCGTTGAGGGAGGCAGGCCTATTCGCGGAATGTACGGCAAGGAGGTGATTCTCCGGAGTTAGAGTGGTGCTTGCAGGATGCTTGCATGTTTACACTTGTTCAGCTCGGCGAAATGCGTACCAGGGTTGGGGTCTATTCACAGAGTTTCTAATCTTCGCTTTGTCACTGATATAGTTTTCATGGCGATAGATTAAACCCTAAAATGTGGTGAACACTAAGGGCTTGCCCTCGGACCTATGTAGAATGGGATGCATAAAATCTGAACAAGTATGCATCAGTGTGCATTGTATGCATTGTGTTTTTTGGATATTGTTTATGCATTTTTCCTTTGTTTTCTCGACAAACATCTATTCATTTAGTGTAGTTCACTTGTTGATTTTATGAATCTTTTATCGTTGTTTTATTTTATGTTGTGCGACAAGTTTGTGATTGTGAGACTTTGGAAAGTTATTATTATAGTATTGTGTCAGTTGCATTCAACTGACGTGCCCATTTTTCTGGTCAGTTTTGCAGGATTTGCAAGTAAGTGGCTTGAATAAGGTTAAAGCTTGGACCTTGTGATGATTGGACTTTAAATGTTATGATGTATTGTAATAAATGTATTAAATTTTTTGCTGTGCATTGTAATAAAGAACTCTTGTAAAGAAAAGTTGTATTTTCCCCTGTGATTTATACTACGTTTGGATTACATTGAAGTAAAGATTATGGAGTTGTCTCTTATTTCTATTATTGAAATTCGGGGCGCTACAGATACAACGGACATGATTGAACCCGCCCATCACCCCCCTCTTTCACTTAAGCGAGGAGGGTTATTTTGGGCATTTACCCCCAAAGAACTCTTCAACTTAGCAACTTTCATGCACTCGCTCTCTGTCGAAGCTGATCAAATCCAATTTTTTGGCCAAATTTTGACCTAGGCCGTTGTTGCGAACAATAGCCTAAGTAGTTCAAAATAGTTTTTGAACCTTAGCAGTTGCATCCAACAACGACCTATGTATAACCTAGGCTGTTGTGAGGAACAACGACTTAGGTTATACAATTTTTTTTAAAACACTTTATCACGCCCCGCTTCCCAAAAGAATACGGAATACAAGTACGTGATAAAGTCCAGCGAATAATTTTTATCATTCATAAGCTGTAAGCATCAACTCAAAAGTACAACATGAATATACAAGAGATAGACAACCATGCATGCTTGAACAAAACTCATAATCAACAGAATTATTTGAAAACAAATATATAATCCTCAAATAAAAACAAGATCTGGAAACAATAATAAAACTTCGGGACAACATGCCCAATACAAGTTCAAGTAGCAACAAGGAATTTATAAAGTCAGAACATGAAATAAACTAAAGCATAAAATGATCCAGCCCAAACTCAAAATATTTGGTCACTCACTTCGTCAAGTAGCTGGTCTCCAAAACCTGTGTATTTAACATTTGGAAGAAATAAAGAAGTAAGAGACAAGATGCCCGTTAGTGCAAGCTACGGGCCGCAAGCTGTACAAGCAAACGGGTACATGAACAAATACAAGAGAGCATGGAACAGGGAACTGGAATCAAGAATATGCAATATCATGGCAGGAATGTGACAAATAATAAAGTCTAATGAAACTAGCAAGCAAGTAAATTAAATCGGGTAACAGGATCATGTAACGAGTGAACAAGTAATGTTAGCATATATCAAGTAACATGTGAGACAGGTAACAGGTGTGTACAGGTAATATGTTATTCTTAAGTCTATTATTTAATCCTAACTAATGCACCACTCATGCATCCCATATATATACCACATGGTTGTTGCATACAAATAAGTTACGTTTAGGCTTAGTGGTGGATTCTATAGGACTGTGTACTCAGGCATCATGTATCAAGCAAGCAGGTTCATGAATCAGATATTCATATAACTAGTTCATGAGTCAAGTGATAATATGACAGGCTCATGAATCAAATAATAATATAACTAGTTCATGAATCAAGTAATAATATAACAAGTTCATGAATCAATTAATAATATAACTAGTTCATGGATCAATAGTAACTATTCCATGAATCAAGTAAACATGATAGTAAACAGGAAACAAGTTCAGGCTAAGTAGAAAACATATTCGAATGTCAAATCAACTTACAATTATAAAAAACAACAAGAATTTCAAATCTGGACAGCAGGACGTTGCTGCACAAAAATTGGTATTTCCGTTGCTATAGAAATGCAAATCTGGATCCGTCGGAAGTTATAAAAACTAGACTCTTTGCCGGTTCCAACGCATATACACATGATATATAAAAGTTATAGCAACTAGGTTCAAATCAACATTCTACACAGATTTTGTGTTCAGCTAGAATTCTGAAAGTTATGTTTACATGCATGATTCAGGTTTGAAAGCTCATCAAATAAATTCAGAAAAATTAAGGGTGATTCCCTAGAATTTCTAGTCTCAGAAGATAAATTTCATATCATTATATTACTGATAGCATGTCCAAATTAAATTGCAAAGTAGGGTGATACACGTGAAATTGTGAATCTGGAAATCCAGACCCAACAGTACCAAAACATCATTATCTCACAACTTACAACTCTGAATTCGATTCCGTCAGATGTTCTGAAAACTAGACACATGGAGCCACAATTCATATTCAGAAACTAATTCAAAATTCTGTCATTAACAGGGTCAAAATCGTCAAGAAAAATCAGGACAGCAGTACATGTGATTTCTTTTGCATGAAATGTAACATGATTAACAACTACCATGGATCTAAGTTAATGTGTAATATAAATCAGAGTTTAATAATTATTCAAACAACACCCATGTCTATTCTCACTCCAAAAAAGTAGCAATATCAACACATGCATCATACAACCAAGCATCTATATGTCATGGTGAATCACAAATTCGTGTAGCCAAATAATGAGATAAATAACTAGATCTAACTTGTTGTTGTCAAATGAGTGTATTAACGAATGGTTGTGACCCTTACAATTATGAAAATTGATAGGAACGAACAATCGAGTAGGACCAAGATTATCAACGATAACAAAAGGCGAGTCACAACTAAAATCTACTTGCGATATTTCAAAAAGATGCTTGTATGGAGAAACTAAAGAATCGTACAAGTTACTTGCCTGAAAGATGACGGCGATACCAAATACAAGAATAACGGGATGGGCATCCCGACGGCAACACGTGCGACTACGTTCACGCAAAAGACGGCAACAACAGCAACACGTGCGATGCACGTAACACACACAACAGCAAAAGGCCACACAGCAAACAACAACGATCACCCAAATAGCGAATCCCTCCTAAAAAGCAACATCAATTCGTTCTACGGCCAAACGACAATCGACAGTAATTGCAACAGTGCGATGGTAGCGGTGGCGGCTGTGTGTGACCCACTGACTGGCGAGGGCGGCGACTAGACGGCGAGCGGCTGAGGGCTCGAGGAAGATGGAGGGTAGCAGGCAGTGGGGAACAAGGGAGGCGATGGCGATGATGGGTTCGGGAGTGCTGGGTCGCGGTGGTGACGATGCAAGCAATGCGGTGGTTGAAGGAGGCAGTCAATGGGGGAGAGGTGACAGGGTGATGGCGACGCTGATGCTGACGAAGGAGGAAGGCATCGGGGATGGTCGATCGCGTGCTCCCGCGAGGGCAGGGTGCTGGTGGTGGATGTGGTGATCACAGCGACTGGGCAAGGTGGCTTTGACGGTGAAGATGAAGGGGATGGAGGATCGGCAGTGGTGATGGCGAGGGCGGCTCGAGTGGGACTGGAGGAGCACACTCGGGAGAAGGAGGTGGAGAAGATGAACAAGGGATGTATGGGTTAGGTGGTGGGGAGATGAAGAGATTATAGAGTAATTAAGATTAGGGTTAGGGTTTAGAATAGGTTAGATGATATATAGGGTTTAAGTGGGTTTTGGGTTAAACGGGTAAGCGGGTTTTAGGGTAGAGAATTAGGATCCAATAGGGAAAAAGTCAATTAATAAAATAAATTAGGCCATAAGTTAGATGGTTTAGAATTAGTCAAATTATCAAGAAAATAATAATTTAGGGTCGACAGGAAAATTTTAAATTAATCAGATTGGGAACAAAATTTGAGTTGAAGCAACAAATGAATTTCATTAAGGGAGAGAAATCAAATACAAGGTTCAGAATTGAACAAAGAAGAGTACAATGAATAAATATACTGAAGAAAATACAATAATGGGAACATGGGTTACACACTTGTACAAAATTCGCTCAAATTCCCATCTCTATCTCTCACTGTTTTTTGCCTTGCTCTATCTCTCTTGCTTGTTCCAGAGTCCAACAACCCATACTCTAGCCCCTCCTTCACTTAATCCACCCCCAATCCTTTACCTCACTCTCACTCTCTCTCTCTCTCTCTCTCTCTCTCTCTCTCTCTCTCTCTTCCTGAAGAATCTCCCGAACCCAAAAACCCTAGCCCTAACGAAATCTCTCAAACCCTACTCCTAATCCCCTGTTTACAGCAGTGCCTCCACCTCCTTTCTCTCCTTAAAAAAAAACCAACATTGTGCAAAATATTCAGTTTATTCTAGCTTTGGAGATGTAGCAATGTTGATTGATTGAATTAATTTTCTAAATTTTTGAGTCTATAATTTTTGTGTAATTCGTAGTTAGTTATTTGATGTGTATTGTATATAGTTGTTCGATAATTGTAGACGGTTGAATTGTAGAAGTAGTTGTTTTTCCAAATTATAGTTGTAGTTGTAGATTTTATTGTTCGTTATTTGTAAATGGCACAAACAAGATCCAAAAATTCCAAGTTTTTTCGAGTAGGTTGGACTCACCACACACAAGCCAATGCAACTTGTAGAAGTGAGTTTTGATTCACGGTTTGCGAGATACGACCGTGCATTCTTGTTCGCGAGTGAATGCGATACATTGCCGTATCTTGCAAACCGTGAGTTGAAACTCACTTCTACAAGTTGCGTTGTCTTGTGCGCGGTGAGTCCGGCCTAACTGCAATATTTCAGAATTTTTGGATGCCATTTGTGCGGATTTTCCAAGTATCTTGTTTTTTTCCCTAAATATATGCAAATAATGTGATTCCTTTTATACAATTAGTGTTTTGCTAATTGTTGTATTATTTTTTATGTTAGATAGTGGTAAAGGAAATTCTGTCGCAGCCGATAATTTTCTACGTGTACAAGAAAGTGGTGAATGCATGCAGCTAGTTGAAGAGCACCTCAAACTAAAGATAGGTATGACGTTTAATACTTTAGATCAAGCTGAGAACTTTTATTCGTCATATGCTAAGTATGGGGTTTCACAGTGCATAAAGGTGTGAAGAAATACAAGGGAGAGAGTGTCGTAAATCAGTCTTATTTATGTAATAAAGCAGAGACTTCACCGAGTCAACCTAGTGATGGTAGACGGGGAACTATTTCTAGAATGGGTTGCAAAGCTTTCGTTCATGTAAAACTGAATGAAGAAAGTAATAAATAGGTATTGTATTCATTTTATGAACCACACAATCACAAATTTACTTCACTCGGTAGAAGACATCTTTTGCCCCGAAACTGTTCTTTGATGAAGACCGATAAGAGAATAATGGATCAACTTACCCAAGCTAGTATCCCAACGTGCAAACAAATGTTCTTCCTCGAAAGTGCTAGTGGTGGTCACGATAAAATAGGAGTCACTGGAAAAGATGCTAGCAATCTACTTAGAGACACACACAAAGCGATGAAAGGATACGATGAGAACTTGCTCATTGAATTTTTTTTCGAATCGAAAAAATAGACAGATCCTTCTTTTTTTAATAATTTCCAAGTAGATCCCAAAGACTGGTTATCTCATTGTATTTGGGTGGATGGAACTTCTAGGATGAATTATGAAGAATTTGAGGATGTACTTTGCTTTGATGCCACATACAACATGAACCAATATGAAATGTTATTTGTTCCATGTGTTGGAATCAATCATCATTGACAATCGACGTTCTTAGGGGTGGGTTCATTCAAAATGAGAAGGTCTATTCGTTTGTGTGATTCTTTGAAAAGTGGCTAGGGATAATGAATCGTGCTCCATCCAGCATTGTGACGGACCATGATCATGGGATTGCAGCCGCATTGAGTAAAGTTTTTCCCGAGACTCTATATCGGTATTGCTTTTGGCACACATTGGATAAGTTACTGCACGAGGTGCATATGTCGAATGATGTCAAAAAGTTTAGGGATGATTTGAAAACTGTTATCCATAATTCCAAATATGTACATGAGTTTGAGGAGAAGTGGAAGTTAGGTCTTTTACAATATGGAATAAAGAATAACAAATGGTTAAACGATCTATTTGAAATCCGTGACAAATGGGCACCCATCTATGCAAGAGATTCATTTTGGGTCGGTATGTTGATTAGTCAACGGGTTGAGTCTATGCATTCTTCCTTGAAGCATCATACAGAAAAGAAGTACTCATTACATGAATTTGCCGTCATCTTCAATCAATTTTTAGCAAGGCAAAGACACGATGAATTTAAACAAAATTATTGTAACCGCGAGAAGAGACCAAAATTGAAGGCTCAATGGGCTTGGGAAGAACATATGGCGCGAATCTACACATTGAAGATTTTCAACAAATTCCAATATGAGTTACAAAAAACTTATTATATAATGTGAATTTCATTGCCAATCTTGACACACCAGATAATTCAACCTTCCATGTGATTCTTCGTGGAGAATCAGAGCTATGGAGGTTGATTCAGTTATGCAAACTCCGTCAAATGGCTACTTGAGGTTGTCTCTTGTTCGAGTTTGTAGGCATTTTTGCAAACATGTTTTGGCCGTTCTTCAATTCAGCCATCACACTTCATTACTGGATATATATATATTAAAATAAGATGGAACGGGGATGTGATGAGAAGATGTTATACATCTGTTCCGCACGAAGGCACTAGCCCAAATTTTGGTTTTTGCTATTGTGAATTGAGCCATCACGCAAAATAGATGGTCGATCTTAATTGTTCCTCTGATGAAAGTTACAAATACATGCTCGATCATATGGTCAAGGGAATTGATGGCGTTTCCTGTGTGCAACCCGAAATTAGCGGAAATTCCGAAGGTAGTGCACAACCCCATGCCAGTGGACAACATGCTGAAGGGAGTGGACATTGATGAGTGTAATTTTTATATAATTTTTATTTTTCTTTAATGCATTAAAATTGTGAGTTCTCGTTTATTTCTATGAAATTTATCTTATTTTTAATCAATATTATTTATTTTTTTGTTTTTGTAGGAATGAGAGGGATACGTACAAAAGATGGCTAAAATCAATCATGTGGCTGCTGGAGTGCGTGAAGAGAGATAAAAAGGAGAAAGAAAAGGAGCGGCACGAAAATTGAGGCATGGAAAAGTATTTTAAAAAAAGGAAAAGTAGAGAAACAGGGTGGCGACTCTGAGTTGGAGGGCAGAAATCGAGGACACAGAAGAAAAGAAGAAGAGGCAGCACAGATCTCGAGGCATTGTTTTTTTTTTGTGACTTCAATTTCGGATTCAAACAACAATCGAGTTCTTTCTTTTCTCGTCTAATTTTTATTATTATGCAATCTAAAAATATGTTTGTTAATTGCAAATTTATTTTTCTAGACCTTCGATGTAGCCTAGTTTTAATAACACATTTCTAATTTCATGGTATTTAATTAGTCTATTTTTTCATGGTTGTGTGTGTAATTTTTGATCTTAATGCATGCAATTGTTTGGCAACTATTGTTTGATTTATTGAATTATGGAGAAACCGAGAGTTAATTTGTGATTTAGAATTATAAAATTAAACATCATTGATTTATTGAGTCATGGGAAAACCGAGAGGTAACTTGTGATTTACTACGATTAATGTGACTATAAAGAAATCCATAGAACTTAATGAGTTTTCAATTAATTAACTGTGCATAGAGATATGACAAACTGTTAGTTGGGGATATTTTTAGTGTTGTTCGAGAGAAAACATTGAATAAATTTTGGTCTCAACTTGGAAAAGTAGAATTTCTTGTTACATGGAATTATGAATTGTGTGAGATTAACTAGATAAAATCAAAAACCCTAGAATTAGTTTTGCTATTAACAAACTACAAAATTTCAGATTTTCATTCTTTTTAATTATTTTTGTTCTTTCCTTAGTTTAATTTAATTTAGTTGCTTTCTTTATCAAAATTTGATTTCCCAAATAATAGTTAATCTAGTAAATTTTGGTACTTAGTAAAATAATTTGTCCTTGTGGGTTTGACACTCTTTTTACTTAAATTACATTACTTGTTGTGATTTTGTAATGAGTCGTCAATTAATTAATTGTGCATAGAGATATGACAAACTGTTAGTTGGAGATATTTTTGGTGTTGTTCGAGAGAAAATATTGAATAGTTAGGGAATTTTGGTCTACAACTTAGAAAAGTAGAATTTCTTGTTACATGAAATTATGAATTATGTAAGAATAACTAGATGAAATCAAAAGCCTTAGAATTAGTTTTGCAATTAACAAACAACAAAATTTCAGATTTTCATTCTTTTTAATTAGCTTAGTTCTTTTCTTAGTTTAATTTAATTTAGTTGCTTTCTTTATCAAATTTCGATTTTTTAAATAGTAGTTAATCTAGTAAATTTCGGTACTAAGTAAAATAATTAGTCCTTGTGGGTTCAACACTATTTTCATTTAAACTATATTGCTTGTTGTAATTTTGTACACTTGTAAAATATCCCATCAAGTTTTTGGCGTCGTTGCCGGGGACTAATTATTCTTTTAATGATATTGATAATTGCTAGATTGTTACTAATTTGGGTTTTTCTTATTATTTATTATTATTATTATTATTATTATTATTATTTCTATTATTTAATAAATATATTTCTGGACATATAAGCGTATCATCATGACGAACGAGAGTAATGGAGAAAATAAGGCTTTGAGAGACCATGTTATGCCCTCGGTTAATGGAGCAACATCGAGTATGAAGAGGCTGGCTGAAGAAGCTAACAATTTTGAAATTACCCGCATTCATTCAAATGATTCAACAAACTATTCAATTTGGGGGACTATCGCATGAGGATCCTAATGTTCACATTGCAAACTTTCTAAAAATTTGCGACACCTTCAAGCACAATAGGTATCCAATGATGCTATTTGTTTGAGACTCTTTCCTTTTTTAGTCAGAGATAAGGCGAAGGCTTGGTTCAATTCTTTACCATCAGGTGTCATCTCAACTTGGGAGGGATTAGCACAAAAAATTATGGCTGAGTATTTCCCTCTAGCAAGAACAGCGAAGCTAAGAAATGACATTACCACATTCACTCAATTTGAGACTGAGGTAGTGTTCTTTTTCTCCTCTTATAAGAGATTTACCTCTTGTAAGAGGTGGTCCCCCTCTTACAAGAGTTTTTTTAGTGTTCTATTTTTACCTCTTATAAGACATTTTTCTCAAAATATCTTATAAGCCTAAAAGACTTCTAGTAGCCTCTTTCAAATTCTTATAAGACTTCTATGACTTAAAAAGTCTATATTACCCCAAAGTCTATATTATAATTGTTACTAATTAAACTAAATTATGTATTAGTCTATAGTAGCCCGGAATATGCTATCCTAGAAAAAGTGTAATCATATACATAGTTGACTGTAATATGCTATCCTAGAAAAAGTGTGGGAATTCATTCTTCACAATCTCGAACAATTATGTTAGGGATGCTGTCGAAACACTGATTTATTTAAAGATATATATATTTACGTCCAGTAAGTACATTACTTGAGTTGTGGCTAGCTGATTTGTCCTGTTGTGATGCCACCATGTCCAAATCCTGCAGCCGGTCAGTTTTTTTTTTATAGATTTTTTTGAATTTTTTTTTTAATTTATTTACAGCTAAGGGAGAATTTATATTAGCCAATTGACCTTAAATTTTTTTAATCCAACTTCTATGAAACAAATTATTATTATTTATATTTATACATACTACTTTTCATACTAATTAAAAGTTTATAGTAGCCCGGAATTATAATTGATGATTTACACTGATTTGTGAATTTAACTTGCCATTAAACTAGTTTATATATTAGTAATTTGAACTTATCTTTTCTTTTCCTTCATCTCACTATTTTTATACTTTCGGGTAATATAGGCTCTTGTAAGAGGTGAAAAAGGAACACAAATCTCTTATAAGAGGTTCTTATAAGAGGTTATTTTTATATAAAAAGAACACATCAAAAGAGGCTCTTACAAGAGGCTCTTACTGTAAATCTCTTATAAGAGGTAACCTCTTATAAGATGAAAAAAAAAAGAACAGTACCTGAATCTTTGTATGATGCATGAGAGAGGAATAAAGAGTTATTAAGAAAGTGTCCTCATCATGAACTTTCTGTCACGCCTCGCTTTCCAAAAAGAAATACAGAATACGGAGACGTGACTAAGTCCAACGAATAATTTTCATCATCCATAAGCTGTCAGGATCTTTACAATATTTCACAGAAATAAACAAGAGATAACAAGGAGAAATCAACCACGCATGCATGAATCAATCAATATACCAACAAAATTTACTTGAAACAAAATTTAATAATCTCAAATAAATCAGATATGGAATAAGTCATAAGTTCTGGGTCAAACAAAAATAATCCAAGTAGCAGATACATTTATTCAGGGGTAACAGGAAAATAAATATAGCAAGAACTCCAGCAACTAAAATCTTTGATCACCTACTCCATCGAGCAACTGATCACCAAAGTCTGCAATTTAACAAATTGCAAGAAAAGGGAAAAAGAAACAAAATGCCCGTCAATGCAAGTTACGGGCCACTTGTAGTGCAGACACAAGTATAGGAAAAGATAAATAAGAGTAACAGCTGAAGCAAACATAAAATGGAATAGACATGGCAACAAAACAGAACAACTAGTATGAATCAGGAAATAAGATCAAGTAACATGGTATGCTAATAGGGTACAGGTAACATGTATCAGGTGTCAAGTATCATGCAAGCAGGTAAACAGGTAGCATGTACAGGTAAGCATGTAACAGGTGTCATGTTATGTCATGTAAAGTTGTATTTATTTCTATCTAGGTAACCAGATTCATTTACCACATGGTTGCTACATGGTCGCTATATTTACCACATGGTTGCTACATTCAAACAAATTTGTGTTTAGATTTCGTAGTGGATTCTATAGGGCCGTGTACTCAGGTATCAGGTAAAAAAGTACAGGTACAAGTATCATGTAACAGGTAATCATGCATTAGGTAATCATGTATCAGGTAGGACCTACGGTCCCCTCCGAGTACACCCTCTCATAAGGAAGTATGTAGTCGGGTAATAAGTGGGAATCACGGGCCCCCTTCTGAGTAAACCCTCTCATTAGAAAGTATGTAGACAGGAATCAGATAATCAGATTCACATGTCAGGTAATCATATCACAGGTAACAGATAACAGATAATCAGGTGAGAAACACAGGCCTCCTTCCAAGTACACATTTCTATATTTTCCACTACTAGATCTTTCCCTTAAATCCCGGCTTGGTTATTTGTTATTATTATCAAATATGCATATACATGTCACAAAACAAGCAAGAATAACATGGTATGAACAAGTAACAGGTTCAGGTTGAAAGATAATATGTACAGATGAAAGACAACACATAAAAGGATTAGACAACGAAAATTCTAGTTCAGGACAACAAGACAGTACTTCAAATTCAAGTGCCACTTATCTTAACACAACTCGGGCTAATTGACTCCCACCCTAGCTAGACCTGGTGAAAGCAATCAAGCCAAAGCAACACTTATTCCATCAACGGCAAGAGCTGTGCACAAATCTGGAATTTCTGTTGCCACAAATATGCAAACCTAGATCCGTCAGAAAATCTGGACAATAGACTCTCGGTAGAATCCAGAAAATATATATAAGTTATATAGTATTTCACACAAACAGGACTCGAAACAGAATTGTATCCAGAAAACATGTCCAGCCAGAAATCACAAAGTTGTATTCATGAACAGAAAAACGGCATTAAAACTTACTATTTAAATACACGAAAAATATGGGGCATTCCCTAGTATGTCTAGTATCAGAAATTTTAATTTCATAATTTTTTCAACAAAGATAGTTTAGTCAAATAAAATCAGAAGACAATAGGATGCAGTAATTTTGTAAATCTGAAACTCTTGACACAATAGTACTAAAATAGAAATATTTTACAAAATATAAATCAAAATCCAGATCCGTCAAAACGGTGATAAAATAGATACAGTATGCAATCTTTTATATTCACAAAGTTTTTATCAACGGCAAATAGATACAGGTTGAACTTAAGGTTCTTTACTGAACAACATGAAAATTCTGCAGGTATAGTAGTTGTTTGCAAGTATAGAATAGTTTATAAAAGTCATCAATCAAATCCACGAAAATTAGGGGTTAATCCCAATCAAGTCTAGTTATATTCAGAAATATATTGGATCAAAATATTATCTTTAAAATCAGTATAAAAGTAAATAGTCATACAGAATCCACATAAAACCAAATCTGCAATTTTTCTACACATCTGTAGTAAAATAGCCATAACTTGCAACTCATAAATCGAAACTAAGATCTATCAAATTTTTTGAAAAGTAGACAGAATTCTTTATAATTCATATTCACAAATAATTTTCATATACTGAACTTAATAGGGTCTAAAATACTGAACAAAATGGGGTAACAACAAGGACAGAATTATTCTTCATGTATAAAATCAACTAGATAGGAGAAAACACATCCAAATCATAACAAAGTGTGAAATAGGGTATAGTAGATGTCCAAGTAACATAGTATAGGTTATTTAACAGATCAACAACATGATATACTACCAGTAACATGTCAAGCATGCAAGATTCACACAACAACTAATGGATCGCAACTAACATTCATATATCCGACAAGGATCAATTAGATCTAAGTCTAAATTCATGTCGTGTGTGTAACTAGAGACGACTACGGACGGATCAACACATAGAGACAAGATATAACAGGGGTTTTGCACAAGAATTGTCTCTAGAACACAACTACACTATACGCGGTATTTAGTACTTGTATATGCAACAGAAAAGTATACAAGTTACTTGCCTGAAATTGACAACAAAAACGATGAGGAGATGAGAATAAAGGGAACAGATTCCCCGGCACGAACACGATAACACGAACAAGATCACGAACACAATCGGACAGCTAGATCCAAGAGTTGATGATGATCATGATCATGCCAGATTAGACCGGACGGTCCAGATCTAGCTGATGATGATGGAGATCTAAAAATCAAGATCTTGATAATGATCAATCAGGACGATCGACGGTTCAGATCAAGAGCAGATGAAGAAAATGATGATGATCAAGAGAAGATTGGACGGTCGAGATGTCACTTGGCCAAACTTGATCGACCGTAAGCACACAAGGAACACAACGCACGCGAATCCAACACACGGGTCAACCACGTGCACAACACACAAAGCGAAGGCAGAGGGGGGTGGGTGCACTGCGGTGAGAGGACGATGGCAGACAGTGACAGGGCGACGGCAAGAACGGGCAGCACAGCAGCGGCACGGCGACAGGAGGTCGCGAGGCTTCGCTGGCAGTTGTCAGTTGCTGTTGCTGTGGTCTGTCATTGGAGGGAAGACAGGCACAGCGCTGCAGGGGGGATCGTCGGGTGCTACAGCTACTGGGGAATGCTAGGGGGATGGTCGAGAGGAGGAGGCGATGAGCTGTCACTGCTAGCGCTGTGGTGTAGGGCGGCAGTCGGATAGGAGGGCAGCGCGATGAGGGGGTCACCGGCAGGGGGCACGACACAACATGAGGGTCACCGGCGGGAGGCAGGTAGGGGTGGAAGGGTTACACGGGATGACAGTGAGAGAGATGAGGGAGATGAGTAGGCGGCTACTAGGGTTTTGGATGAAGAAATATGGTAGATATAACAGGATATATATATATATATATATATATATATATATATATATATATATATATATATATATATATATAAGAGGATATTAGGGTTAATTGGTTATTGGGTATTGGATTTGGGTTTTAAAAACCAATATGGAAAATAATTAGGATTATAGGTTTATAGAACATACATACATACTTGCACATTAAATCATGAACAATGAAAACTAATAATAGTAATAATAATAATAATAGTAACAAAAAATAATCAAAATACGATTTGAAATTAACAAATTCATTAAAATCCAAATAGTAATAATAGAATTGGTTTGGGATAAAATGTAGATAGTCGATCAATTAGGAATATAAAATAAAATTAAAATACACTGTTATTTGAAATAAATATAATTTTCGAATAATAAAATAAAATAGAAAATTTCTTAGAAACGAGAATAATATTTTGTTAAAATTCGATCAATTGAAAATGTGATTGTTGGAAAAGAATTTAAAAGCGAGATGAAAGTTATAAATTTCTTAAATACAACAAATACAAGGAAAAATACATATATACGGGAATAGGGGTTACACTTCTGAAATGGCTACAAATGCAAACATTCTATAATGGTTTGGGAGTTACAAATCGATCTATGGTAGATGTAGAAGCTGGAGGTGCTCTTATAGGAAAACTCATGAAGCAGCCTATGAACTTTTAGAGGAGATGACATATAATAATTACCAATGGTCTTCAGAGAGAACAATGTCTAGAAAAGCAGCTGGAGTTTTTCATCTTTATCCTATTACCACATTGGTTGCACAAATTGCTACTATCTAAACAACTAGGTAATATGAATACTATTCACACTAATATTCTTTGTGATCATTGTGCCGGAAATTACTCAATTATTGATTGCCAAGTGGGAAATTTCTTTGTTCAACCAAATTTCGAACAAGCAAATTATGTGTCCAACTTCCAACATCAAAACAATCCTTATTTAAACACGTATAATCCAGGATGGAGAAATCACCCCAATTTTTCTTGGAACAACAATCAAGGAGCAATTAGACCGTCCCAGAATTTTTCATAGCAAGAAAAGAAGCCGACACTTGAAGAGATGTTCATGCAATACATGCAGAAGACAGAATAATACTTGCAAAAGACAACTTTAGTAATACAAAATAATATGGCTTCAGTTCGCAACCTTGAGGCTCAAATTGGTCAGGTTTCAAATATTCTTGCCGAGAGAACAGCAGGAACCTTACCCCGTAACACCGTGACAAATCCTATTGAGCATGTCAAAACAATAACAATAAGAAGCGGGAGAATAATTAAGCAGTTACAAGCACAAACTGCAGAACAAAATGTGGTTGAAAAGCAAGATGATTTGGAGGAACAAACGTAGCAGGTGGTCAACCACAATTCTACGAAGATTAAAGGAGTTTGAAATCTCTCGATTACCAGGGAGTTTAATTTTGAAACTTATCCTAATTCACCTTATGATCCACCTATTCCTTTTCTGTAAAGACTTAAAAAGAATAATCTCGAAAATCAATTCTCTAATTTTTAAAGTATTTTAAAGAAATTGCATTTTAATATTCCTCTTATTGAAGATTTAGAACACATGCATAAATATGCTAAATTTCTGAAGGATATTTTATCAAACAAACAGAAGTTGGAAGAGTGTGAAACAGTGATGCTAACCGAAGAGAGTAGCGCAATTTTACAAAAGATGTTGCCTCATAAACTTAAAGATCCAGGGAGTTTTACAATTCCTTGCACTATTGGAAATTCTTCTTTTCATAAAGGTTTGTGTGATTTAGGGGTAAGTATTAATCTTATGCCTTTTTTTGTTTTCAGGAAACTTGGTATTGGAGAAGTAAAGCCTACTGCAATTTTTTTACAATTGGCGAACAGATCTATCAAGTATCTAAGATGAATAATTGAAGATGTTCTGGTAAAGGTAGACAAGTACATAATCCCAACTGATTTTGTAGTGCTTGATATGGAGGAAGATGAAAAAATTCCGTTGATTTTGGGGCGACCTTTTCTAGCTACGGCGAGAGCTTTAATTGATGTTCAACAAGGAAAACTTATTTTGAGAGTTGAGGTTGAGCAAGTAATATTTGATGTCTTTAAATCCGTGGATTTCCTGCCGAAGTTCACTCGCATTTTAAAGTTTGTGAAACCGATTTAATTGTGGGCGAGAAACATAAAACTGAAGTTGAAAACTTACCAATCGAAGTATGTCTAACAAATTCAACAACTTTTGAATTTGAGATAAACAAGGTTTTGGAATTTGTTATGTATTTGGATGCTGCACCATCTATTTATCTTTCTTCTCAATTGAAATTCAAAGATGTGGGGATATCAAAGACGCCATCTTCAAGAAAGAAATGACCAAATTCAAGCTTGAACTTAATCCACACCTGAAGAGAAGTAGTTGGAAATATGTTCTTATGTTGCTGGATCTTGGCATCACATAACCATCTCAGCTACCATGTATAGCTGAAGATTTAAAACTTAGTGCTTCTTAGGAGGAAACCCATGTTTTCTTTTCCTTGCTTTAGATTTATTTTTTTTTTGTTTAGCTTATTTTAATTTTTAATTTTATTTTATTGGATTGCATAAGTTTGGGGGTTTCTGGATGAGTTGTTTTCTAGACCTAGTTTGATGGCTGTTTTTTGGCAGAATGGAGTCAGAATTTAGAAAAGTGTGTCAAAGAGTGGTCGAAGGAAATTTCCTTAGATTTATAGTACAAAAAGAATCAGGGTATTTGGGCTTTTACAACTCCAGATATGACTGAAACAATGAGCGTCACTCATCCAAAATTTTAACATGAATCAGGGGAGCAATTCTGAACTTTGCTCATTATTTTTGTTTTTGTTTATGTTTTCCAAATTGAGGAAAATGTGATATTTATGTTTGGGGGAAGGGGTTAAAATAAAATTTTGGATTTAAATTAGGATTACCATTACACTTTTGGGTTCTTTAATGTGCTAAAGCATTGCAATTTTTTTAAGGATAAACTATATCTTATAATGCAAGATTAAGCATACTTATTTTCTTTAGGATTATTGAAGTTCAAAATTTCTTTAAAAATTGTGAGAGTTATATGATTATACATGAAAGAAAAATGTGATGCTTTTTCTTGTGATTATTTTCTTTGATCGTCCTAAACAGGGTTTAAGTAAATAGAGTGATAATGATTAAATAATTGAATAAATAAAGTTTTGTCTACTCCAATATTTTGAGTTGCGTAGTAACTAGGGGTATTCATCACCAATGTTTACTTTTACGTCAAACGGCAACTTGAAATATGAGTATGCAAAAGCATTCTAAGTGTGTGACTTGTTGAGTAACCAGGTGAATCCATCAAAAATATTTATATTCGCGTCAAAAGGCAAGAGACAACTTAAAGATACACCCAAAAAAAATGAATTTTTTTTTTAAAATGACACAAAAAAGCTCTAGTTTGTTGCTCGGTTTGTAGTAGTGAGAATGAGTGATCACAGATGGAATTGTTACATGATATAATTGCATTAATTGCATGACACATTTGATTTGGTTGGGATTTATATATAAATAATTGCATTGAAGAAAGTGAGTATGCTTAGTTTTACTTTATTTGCTATTGTTTATGTATTAAGCTGAAAATTTGATGCTTGCATGATAAGTCCTTTGGGTGCGATGAGTTGAGACTAGTAATTACTATCCTTTTATTTATGCTTTTTTGTACTCAAGGACAAGCAAAATATTAAGTTTGGGGGTATTTGATGAGTGTAATTTTTATACAATTTTTATTACTCTTTAATGCATTAAAATTGTGAGTTCTCGTTTATTTCTTTGAAATTTATCTTATTTCTACTCAATATTATTTATTTGTTTATTTTTGTAGGAATGGAAGGGATAAGTACAATAAGTGAATGAAATCAATCATGTGGTGGCTAAGGTGCGTGAAGAGAGAAAAAGGAGCGGCGCGGAAATCGAGGCACAAAAAAAATTGAAAAAAGAAAGGAAAAGTAGAGAAACAGGGATGCGGCTCTGAGTTGGAGGACGAAAATCGAGGACACAGAAGAATTGAACAAGAGGAAACACTGATTTCGAGGCTTTGAATTTTTTTTTTGCGACTTCAATTTCGACTTCAAACAACAATAGCATTGTCACATTTACCCGATACCCGGACCAGACCTGGACTCGACATTGGATAGAAACCGATCCGATCTATACGGGTCCGGGTCTGGGTCCGGGTCCGAGTCCGGTCCTAAAATAAGAACCGATGCGCTTCTGGGTCTGGGTCCACTCAAAATAGAATCGGCCCGAACCCGGACCCGGTCCCGTTAAAAATACCACCAAAAAAATAAAATTTGAATAATAGAGTTATAGGGATATGCATGTAAATAGTAATTGTTGAAGATATATGTGTAAATATAATATTTATTCATGTACTTAAGTGCAAAAATTGTTGAAACCGTAGGGTATCGGGTGCAAAAATACTTGAGTGCAAAAAATTTTTATCCGCTACCATACCCGACGGGTAGATTTTTTTAATTAGGACCCGGACTCGATTCTCGCAAGTCCGGGTCCGGGTCCAATTTTTGGAACCGTGAGGTACTGGGTTCGAGTAGTGGATAGGACCCGATAGTAGCTCTAAATAACAATCGAGTTCTTTCTTTTCTCTTATAATTTTTATTATTATGCAATCCAAAAGTATGTTTGTTAATTGCAAATTTATTATGTACTAAATTTATTTTTCTAGGGCTTCAATGTAGCATAGTTTTGAGAACACAATTCTAATTTCATGTTATTTGATTAGTTTATTTTTTCATGGTTGTGTGTTTAATTTTTTATCTGAATACATGAAATTGTTTGGCCAACTACTGTTTAATTTATTGAATCATGGAGAGACTGTAACCCCTGTTCTCTAAAATACATATTCCTGAGTATTTTCTGTATTTTGATTATTTATAAATTCATTTTGAATCTTCTATCAAAGTCTTTTCTAATCGAAAATTATATTTATTTCAAATGATGATATATTTTAACTTTTTTTTCCATTCCTAATTGATCGACTATTTATATTTTAGCCCAAATCAAATATATTATTAATTTTTGGATCTTAATGAATTTGTTAAACCCAATTCCTATTTGTTATATAATTTTATTGTTGTTATTATTATTATAATTATAATTATTATTGTTACTATTATTATTATTTTCATTAAAAGCCCAATGTTATTACCATTATTACTAGTATAATGCACGTGCGATGCACGTCTATAAAAAAATTTAGTCATTAAATTAAATGAATTTGTATATCGTATAAGAAAAGAAATAGTAAAACATTTAACTTGGAAAATAGCAGGCTTCAATAATAGAATATAAGTGTGAACGGATTATATAATCAAACTTCAATAATACATTAAATTAATTTTACCATGAACAATCAAAATTCAAAACAAACCAAATTCACCCAGAATATTTGACATCACTCACATGTGTTCTAGTTGATCCAACAGGTCAAAAGATAATTAACGAACTAATCGAAATTGAGAAACAATGGAAAAACAACAACATCAGTGATGGAAAAACAACCGCATCAGTGTGAGGGGGTCTTGGGTCTGGGTTGCTGCAGCCGGTTAATGACCTTCTGTTAATAAAGGGTATGAATGGGTATGAATGGGTATGAATGGATTTTAATCACCTTCTAGTAATCACCCATTAATAATTAAAGTCATGCAGCATACTGAGGCCATTTATTTTAATCACCTTCTAGTAATCACCCATGGGCCATTCATGCATGCACAATTTAATTAAAGCGTGCATTACTGAGGTACCATTGATGGGCCATTCATTTTAATCACCTTCTAGTAATCACCCAC
This sequence comes from Hemerocallis citrina, assembly GCA_017893485.1. Taxonomy (NCBI): domain Eukaryota; kingdom Viridiplantae; phylum Streptophyta; class Magnoliopsida; order Asparagales; family Asphodelaceae; genus Hemerocallis; species Hemerocallis citrina. The sequence continues at coordinate 126,695,284 of CM030367.1, forward strand.
TAATCACTTCACCCACTAATCACCCATTAATAAATTCAACTGAGATGAATTTATTAGCCTGATTAAAATCCAAACGCTGATAAATTCAACTCTCGACTCCATGAGGTTTTAATATGAATGAACCTGATCAGTGTTCCATGAGGTTTTAATATTCAGTGTTCAATCCGTAACCAGTGTTCCATTAGTTGTGATTAATTGTTATATGAATTAATGAATTAATTAATCTCTCAACTATAAATAGTGTTCCATTAGTTGTGATTAATTAAATTAAATTCATTCCAAAAGCAAGAAAGAGATAAGTGAATTTATTAGTCCAAACGTGCACGATATACAAATGTTAATTTATTAGTGATGCAAATTACATTTTTTAACCATGGATATTTTTTTAGCCTTTTATGTTGATGGGGGCATGATAGTAAAAAGCCGCTAAAATAGGGCTTTGCTTAATAATAGTATAGATTATTATTATTATTATTATTTGTTAAAGCCCATTGATTTTGATCTATCTTGTATTATTATTTATTTAACTTGAAGCCCAAACCGGTTTGATTTTATTATTATTATTATTATTATTATTTTTTTTAAAAGCCCAATTTTAGCCCACATTCAAATTAATTTGATTATTTTATAAAGATATGGAATCCAAATCCTAGTCTACCATAAACCCATTAACCCAATTCTCCCCCTAATCTGCTTCTTAACCAGATCAAACCCTCAACTGTACATCACCTAGTATCTCCTGATTCTTCTCTCATGTTTAGGGATGGCAACCGGGTCGTGCTGACCAGCGACCCAGTTGCCAAACCCGACCCGTTAAAATACGGTTCGGGTCCATCGAACCCGTGTGTCTAAGCGGGTCGACCTGGGTCGTCAAATAACGGTTTCCAACCCATTGAACCAGTCCTGTGAACCCGATGAATAGTGTCAAACCTGCCCACCAACCCGCGGGTTTCGAATCGTTAGACCTGGATGGGCCAAACGTTCGACCTGCGGGTCCAACGGCAGAAAACATGCCAACGGCTGTTATATCCATTTTTTGGTCTTTTTTTGTTTTTTTTGTTTCCCTCCTATAAATAACCCTTAAACCCAATATAAAAATTTTACACCTTATTCTCTTTCTCTCTCTACCACTACTACTCAATTAAATCTCAATTTTTTGAAATTTTGTCAACAAAAGAAGCTAGCAACATAGAAGCGACAAATTCCGATCGTATCGAATTCAGCATTCAACTACGTCTTCATGTCTTCAACTCCTCCAAGTCTCCAACAAAGAAGCTCTCTTTCTATCTATATACGAGTCCGAACTTCTACTTCTACTTTTATTTTCACTCTCAATCTATATACGAGTATCCGCAAAGTACAGTATCAAAATTTCACAACCCTCTTATTGTCTTGATATTTTTTTGTAGTTATAACTTTTTAAATTATATTTGTTTGTTGGTTTTTTGATCTTCTCTCTCACAACCCTCTTATTGTTTTCTAGATTTTTTAAAAATTTATCTCGCCTAGATTTGTATTTAATTTTTTCACATACACTACTATATCAACATGTGTAGATCACGAGGTAGCGGCTGTAGCCAAATTGGACAAGATTCCACCGGCACTTCTCGTAGGCCTCCAATTGTCCCACAAAATGAGCCCGCCGAAGAGTACTCTATGACACAACACATTGGTACACACGATGAGTTTGTAGGAGACATAGACATAGAAGAAGAACCACAAACACAAGCAACCAAAACAACACAACCAGGTAGTAGTAGGAAAACTAGAGGGGAAACTAGTGATTGACACAAATTTTATGATTATATTCCGGATGAAGAAAATCCGGGTGTAGGTATCAAAATTTGTAAAACATGTTCGAAGCTGTACAAATGGAAGAAGGGTGAGGGGATGGGTACAATAAACGACACATCCAAAATGTACACAAAGAACTTCTTGTAGACCTACCCAGCCAACAAAAAATCCACCCTAGGACCGGTGTAGTTGATAGCCGTTCTTATGATCCCGAACTTGTTCATCGGAAAATGGCACGACTAGTAATCAAGGAAGAGTTACCATTTTCCTATTCCGAGAGTAAGAACTTAGAAACTTTTAATCAAACTGCCTTAAACCCGCATTTTAAAAGAATCCCTAGGAATACTTTGAAGTCTGATTGTATTAAAATGTACAATGAAATGAGAGAATCTTTGATTGCCATTTTATGGAGTTTAACTTGTAGAGTTTCTTTAACTTCTGATTGTTGAAAGGGTTGCAACAATATTTCAATGATGGAAATAACTTGTCATTGGATCGATAGTGATTGGATTCTTCAAAAAGGATCATATCACTTGCCGCGTTGTCCTATCCCCATAGTGGTAATAAAATTGCAAATCGTATTTTAGAAATTTGTGATGTTTTTCATATTCGTGATAAAATTATGTGTATAAGTTTTGATAATGCATCTAACAACAATGCATCCATTAGTATATTCCAAACCGCATTAAATCCTCCATCCGACAATATTTTTCATATTAGATGTGCATGTCATATTTTACATTTATGTGTTCAAGATGCATTAAAAATAGCCGAACCATTTAATTAAAATTAAAAATTGTGTACATTTTATTGCATTAAGTGACCCTATATTTCAAGAATGGAAAGACTGGTGTAGGCTAGGGTTGGCAAACGGGTCTAACGGGCCGGGTCGAGTCGGACCCGCCCGGGTTGGAACCCAACTTGGGCGGGTTCGGGCTGGGTCCTTGGGTTAACCGGACCGGGTCGGGTCGGGTCGATAGCGCTAATTCACGACCTGCCAAACCCGTGAACCCTTTCGGGTCCAACCCGGGTCGGGTCGGGTCGGGTCATGGGTTGGCCCGTCTAAAGTGTGTTTTTTTTACTTAAACAAAAAATGTAATGTAATTTTAATAATAAACAAAAAATGTAATAATAATAATAAGATTGAAAGAGTGAAATTTCCAAAAAAAATTATATATTATTAATATGATTTCAACTTATACATGTTTCACAATTTGTAATAAGAAATAAAAACTTTCTATAAATTTGTTTTATACAATAAAAAATTTCTTAGATACAATTTCAATTTTCTTTAATTTTCCAAGTTTTAAATAACAAACAAAGATTTTATACAATTTTTTATACATTTACAATTGTCTTCAATTTGTTGGTCTTCAATTTGTTGTTGTTGTTGTTGTTGGTCATGAATTCTTCATTTTGGTTGCTATTGTTGTTGTTGTTGTTGTTGTTATTCTTCAGGCGAGGTGCTCCCACTTGTGGACATGTCGAACGCTTTTCCTTGAGTCATATCTTCTACTTTCAGCCAGTCTTCTGTGCAGACGAGCATCTCCAACGATTGGGACTTCAAGCGATTCCTGTAATCAGTTAGAACTCTGCCACTTGTAGAAAATGCACTTTCTGAAGCAACTATTGAGACAGGAGGAGTTAGTAGATCTTTAGCCATATATTTAAGAATACTATAAGTGTGTTCATGGTCTTTCCACCATTGTAAATATCTAGTGAAGAAGTAAAAGACTCACAATCTTGTTGATTATACAAATGTAATTCATTTGGTTGATTAGTCCTAGATTTTTTTTGATTGAATTTGTGCAAGTAAATTAAATGTGGCATCATCTAATTTACTCTTACCCTTACTTTTAGAAGTAGAAGAAGAAGAACTAACTAAAGAAGTTGTACTACTAGATGCAAAACTTCTATCATAATAATCATACAAGTTATTTAATGTCGATTCAAATTTAACTACAAATGTTCTGCAATCAATTTCAGATTCATCTGGCCCAAGTAAAGTAAAAAGAATTTCAATCAAACTTTTCATACCTTCTAATTTGATACGAGGATCTATCACAGTAGCAACACAATATAACATAGGAGGAGGATTAAAATACTTCAAAATTTTGGTGTATGCATGTTTCACAATATGACCAATAAAAGCATCATCAATCATTTCTTTGAAAGTTTGCATCATAGTAACTATTGAAATAAAAATGCTACTAGAAGTAGATTCATAAGATTTTAAAAATTTGAAAGTTGGGGTTTTAAAAGGTTCTGAAAATTTCAACAAAGATTCGGCATAATACCAATGTTGGGGAGTCATTTCAAAATTTGGCATATTTTTTGCAATACAAAAATTATTTATACATGCTTTATATTCAGTAAGAACTTATAGAAAATCAAAAGTAGAGTTCCATCAGTGTTTAACATCCTTTGGAAATTTTCTAAAATGTACATTTTTATGCCTACACCAAGCTTTCCATTCTTGAATTATGGTGCCACTTAATGCAATAAAATGTACACAATTCCTAATGTTAACTATATATAGTTCGGCTATTTTTAATGCATCTTGAATACACAAATTTAAAATATGACATGCACATCTAACATGAAAAATATTGCAAGATGGAGGGTTTAATGCGGTTTTTAAAATACTAATTGATGCATTGCTGTTAGATGCATTATCAAAACTTATACACATAATTTTATCACGAATATGAAAAACATCACAAATTTCTAAAATACGGTTTGTAATTTCATTACCATTATGGGGATAGGGCAACGCGGCAAGTAATATGATCATTTTTTGAAGAATCCAATCACTGTCTATCTAATGACAGGTTATTCCCATCATTGGAATATTGTTGCAACCCGTCCAACAATCGGAAGTTAAAGAAACTCTACAAGTTAAAGTCCATAAAATTGCAATCAAAGCTTCCCTCATTTCATTGTACATTTTAAAATAATCCGATTTGCAAGTATTCCTAGGGATTCTTTTAAAATGGGGGTTTAAGGCGGTTTGATTAAAATTTTCTAAGTCCCTACTCCCGGAATTGGAAAATGGTAACTCTTCCTTGATTACTAATCGGGCCATTTCCTGATGAACAAGTTCGGGATCATAAGAATGGCTATCAACTACACCGGTCCTAGGGTGGATTTTGTTGGCTGGGTAGGTCAACAAGAAGTTTTTTATGTAAATTTTGGATGTGTCGACTAATGTACCCGTGCCCTCGCCCTTCTTCTATTTATATGGCTTTGAACATGTTTTACAAACTTTAATCCTACACCCGGTACATTTTCGTCCGGAATATAATCATAAAATTTGTGCCAATCACTACTTTCTCCTCTAGTTTTCCTACTAGTACCCGGTTGTGTTATTTCGGTTGCTTGTGTTTGTGACTCTTCTTCTAATTCTATGTCTCCTACAAACTCATCGTGTGTACCATTGTGTTGGGTCATAGGATTAGGGTACTCTTCGGCGGGCTCATTTTGTGGGACAATTAGAGGCCTACGGGAAGTGCCGGTGGAATCTTGTCCACTTTGGCTATGGCCACTACCTCGTGATCTAGACATGTTGATATATAGTAGTATATATGAAAAAATTAAATACAATATAGGCACGATAAGTTACAAAAAAATCTAGAAAACAAGAGGGCTGTGAGAGAGAAGATCAAAAAACCAACAAACAAATATGATACAAAAAATTATAACTACAAAAAAAATAAAAATAGAAGAAGTGAGTTGTGAAATTTTGAGGTCGTTCACCGCAGATAGTCGTATATAAAATGAGAGTGAAAATTAAAATATAAGTAGAAGTAGAAGTTCGGAATTGAAGACTTGAAGAGAGCTTCTTTGTTTGATCACTTGGAGGAGTTGAAGACTTGAAGACGTAGTTAAATGTTGAATTCGATACGATCAGAATTTTCTATTTGATCGTTTATATGTTGCTACCTTCTTTGTTCAATTATTCACAAAAATTGAAATGAATTGAGTAATAATAGTAGAGAGAGTAAGAGAGTAAGGTGTGAATTTTTAGTTTGGGTTTTAGGGATATTTATAGGGGAAAAAAACAAAACAAAAAAAAAACCAAAAAAAACAAAAATCAACGGCTAAAAGAGCCGTTAATGAGCTCTCGACAGAGTTAGGCCCGATGGACCCGCGGGTCAAACGGTCGACCCGCACGGGTTGAATGTTTAACCCGTACGGGTCAAACGGTTCGCAACCCTCGGTTCGACCCGCGGGTTGGTGAGCGGGTTGGGTACTGTAGCGCGGGTTATCGGGCCGGGTTAAACGGGTTCATTTTGTTTTTTTAAGACCCGACTCGACCTGTTTCCATTAACGGGTTCGACCCGAACCCGAACCGGTCACTCACGAGCCGGGTTAGGTGGGCGGGTCGCGGGCGGTTCGGGGTCGACCCGGCCCGTTTGCCATCCCTAATATAGGCTTAAAAATGTACATTTTAGAAAGTTTCCAAAGGATGTTAAACACCGATGGAACTCTACTTTTGATTTGCTACATGTTGTTAGTGAATATAAAGCATGTATAAATAATTTTTGTATGGCAAAAAATTTGCCAAATTTTGAAATGACTCCCCAAGCTTCGTTTTATACCGAATCTTTATTAAAATTTTTAGAACCTTTTAAAATTGCAACTTTCAAACTTTCAAAATCTTATGAATCTACTTCTAGTAGAATTTTTATTTCAATAGTTACTATGATGCAAACTTTCAAAGAAATGGTCGATGATGCTTTTGTTGGTCATATTGGGAAACCTACATACACCAAATTTTTGAAGTATTTTAATCCTCATCCTATGTTGTATTGTATTGCTACTGTGATGGATCCTCGTATCAAATTAGAAGGTATGAAGAGTTTGATTGAAATATTTTTTAATTTACTTAGGGAAGATGATTCTGAAATTTATTTGGAAACATTTTTAGCTAAATTTGAAGCGACATTAAATAACTTGTATGATTTTTATGATAGAAGTTTTTCATCTAGTAGTACTACTACTTTAGTTAGTTCTTTTTCTGCTACTTCTAGTGGTTAGGGTAAGAATAAATTAGATGATGCCACATTTAATTTACTTGCACAACTTCAATCAGAAAAACTTAGGACTAATCAACCAAATGAATTACATTGGTATAATCAATAAGATTCTGAATGTTTTACTTCTACACCTGATATTTTACAATGGTGGAAAGACCATGAACATACTTATAGTATTCTTAAATATATGGCTAAAGATCTACTAACTCCTCCTGTCTCTATAGTTGCTTCAGAAAGTGCATTTTCTACAAGTGGCAGGGTTCTAATCGATTACATGAAGGAGATGCTCATCTGCATGGAAGACTGGATGAAGGCCAAAGATAGGACTCAAGGAAAAAGGTTCGACACGTCTACAAGTGAAAGCAATTCTCCTGAAGAACAACAACAACAATAGCAAGGAACATGAAGAATTGAAGACCAACAACAACAACACCAAATTGAAGACCAACAAATTGAAGAATATTGTAAATGTATAAAAAAAATTATAAAATATTTGTTTGTTATAAAAAATTAGGATAATTGAAGAAAGTTGAAATTGTATCGAAGAAATTTGTTATTGTATAAAACAAATTTGTAGAAAATCTTTGTTTCTTATTACAAATTGGGAAACTTGCATAAGTTGAAATCATATTAATAATATATACATTTTTTTTCGCAATATCACTCTTTGATTCTTATTATTATTATTACATTTTTTATTATTAGTGAAATTACATTTTTTTAAGTTTTAAAAAAAATATAGACAGGCCAACCCGCGACTCGACCCGGGTTGGACCCGAATGGGTTCGCCGGTTTGGCGGGTCGAGTTTTTTCAACTCCGATCCGGCCCGGTTGCCACTCAGACCCGACCCGAACTCGCCCTAGTTGGGTTCCAACCCGGACGGGTTCGACCCGACCCGGCCTGGTCGAATCGTTTACCAACCCTACTCACGCTCTTTCTCCTTCCATCTCTCTCACGTTCCCTCAAATATCTCTGCAATCCCTCAAACCACTCTTAATCACTCATTAATAACTAATCCCCTTCATTAATCCATCTCTAATTAAACCCCCCCCCTCTCTCCCTAACTCTCTCTCCTTGACACCGTCTCTCCTTCTCTCTCTCTCTCCTCCTCTGTTTTCTCAAACCCAACAGAGATCCCTCGTCACCCTGTTGTCTTCTTCATCGAGTCACAGCTTACTAATCGACTTCACTACCTCTGCCCTTGTCTGCAACCACCGCCTCCTTCCTCCCGCCTGCTCACACCCAACTTCCAGCCACCTCGCCGCCCTTACCCCGACCTTCGTCTTCCTCATCAAGCTCCCACCATTTCCATCGCCATCACCGTCGAGCTCTCCACCCTCGATGCTCTGCTCCTCGTCAACACCTCGTGCCACCCCTCTCCTCCTCTGTTCATCTCCTGCATCACCCTACCCCACGATCATCTTCTTCCTTCAATCACCATTGTCGAACCCATCGAAGCACCCCAATCGCCAGTCACCACCTCCGCCATCGACCTCGCCTTCCTCACCCTCCATCATCACCGTCGAGCCCCATTTAATAACCCAGAATAAGATATATATATATATATATATATATATATATATATATATATATATATATATATATATATATATATATATATATAACACTAAGTGTTAAGACTTGAATAGATTGGTGCATGATTATTGAATTGAATAACCATGCACATTTGTGCACTAGGGTTAGGGTTAGGGTTAGGGTATGGTGACTTAGGGTTAGTACCCTAGGGTTAAGCTAACCCTCATCATGATCTGAAACCCTAGCACCAATCTTGATGAGATCCTAGGGTGGACTTTGTGCCATGTGAAGTCTTCATGAAGACTCCAAGATGAGTCTTGAAACTTCTAGGGATTGATGTGTTGTCTTCATCTCATCCCTCCACCTCCACTCAAATAACCCTATCTCATCCTATCCCTCCATTTCACCCTTGGCGGACCTTAGCTCCAAGAAGGAAAACCCTTGCTCCCTTCACTCTATAAAACTCACTCCACTCATTATCTCATCCTCTTTTCATCTTGTTCTAGTTCTTGTTCTTCAAAAAAAAAAAAAAAAAGAGAAGGTTAAAAGAAAACAAAAAGAAGAGATCTTTAGTAGTAGTAGAAGTGTAGAAGTGAAGTGTAGGGTGCATCTAGAGGAGCAAAATCTTGAAGGAGGAGCAAGGAAAAGCTTACAAGGAGTCTCTTACAACACAAAAGTGGGTGAACTCTAAACTCAAAAGATTAGTTTTTTTATTTTTCTATGAATTTTAGCTTGTAGTAGGAGTTAATAAAAGTTGGTTTTCCATGTGTGAATATTAACTTGTTAAGAAATAAAAAAAAATAAGTTGTATGGTAGAACAACTTCATTTCAAAATTCGTTTTGAAGAAACATGCATGCAATGTGTAGTTTGGGAATTTCTAACTTATAAACGATTTGGAATTTTGAACTCAAATTTTGGGGGATTGTTTTGATATGTGTCTAGAGCTCAAATGATTTTTTTCCATAATATTTGGGAGTCATCTAATAGCCCAACCACCAGTCCCAATTTTGGACAGCAACCAACTGCATAAACTGCTGTTTTGAGAAATTCTCTCATGCCTTCCAAAAATCATAACTAAATATTGGATGGTTATTATTAGCTAAAATTTTACATGAATGCTCTTGTATGTGTCTAAAACCATAATCCCAAATTTTACATTTTTCTAAAATTTTCTGATGCCTCAAAAAATTGCTAAGTTCCAACTGGTCCGAGAAGACAGAACTGAAGTTGTCTGTTTGGGGACTAAAGTTCATTTAGTCATAAATACTTGTGTATATATGATATTGCCATGAAATTTTTTCAGTAGCTTTTGGTATGAGTCTATTTGATGATTCTAAAATTTAAGAATTTTTAGATGACATTCGATAAGGTTTCAAAAATAAATTGTAAGTAGAAGTAAAAATCTTATCTGAAAAGTAGTGGAAACTTTGTGCGGTATTTGAAGAGTCATAACTCTCTGCGTAATGGGAATTTAGATGAATTTTTTGGACATCATGTAGTGGTATATGTCTAGGTATAGATACTTAAATTTCATGAGCTTTGGACAAGGGGTTGATTTTATATTGAATTTAGACTAGACTGTGTTCAATACTTGGTGCTGATTGCATAGTCTGTGCATTTGTGATTTTCTGGAAAAATATGTTTGGAATTTGCCAAAGTGATGAACTAAGGACTTGTAGTAGAGACTATAAGCTTTCCAAAAAGCATAGAAAATTGTAATTCGAAGTTGTGTAGTAATTGATATGATTTTTGAAAGTACTGGACAGATCCAGCCACCCTTAGATGTTGTCACTTTGCATGTTTGCGACTTGTTCTCAACTCTCAAGTGTTGAATTGAGATTTAGGGGTATTCCTATACCCCAATACTTGGTTATTTTGTATCTTAGGTTGATTAAGACACGGGAAGAGACTTGAATGACATTCGAGTCGTCGACCTTGTCTAAGATAGTTGCCTACACTTATCAACCATTAGGCTAACTTGGGGACTTCCGCCTTAACGATCGAATGTGACTAACTCAGGCACCGAAGAAATCTTGGGAGATGATCACGGGCCAAGTTGAGGACGAGACTCAATGGTGGAAGTGGCAAGCATAGTGATCGCGTCACCGGAGCCGTAGGTTGATAGGCGGGAACGAGGGTTTCTAGTAGGGAAACCGCTTGAGACTAGGCATAACTTAGACTAGGAATCAGTTAGTAACCATGCCCTTGTAACATGTCTAGGTAGACTTAATGTTGGTTAGCTTTGCTGTCACCTATAACTGCATTAGTTTCTAGCGAACTAGTAATCGGGTGATGTACTCTCCTGTCATTAGGAAAATGTGTTGCGGTGCGTATCTTGCACTGTTGATTCCTGAAGTACCGTGGTAAGAACGGAATGGGATTTCCTACTGGATAAGGGGATTAAACCTTCGAGGTCATCAAGTTCTATACTGGTGGACACGAATGGATCATATGGGCTGCTGTTTTGTGAATCTTCGATGCCATAGGTATGCTGCGGTGTATCTTCAAGTTCGTCATGGCTTTGGAGTGGGATCCGGGTGTCGGGCACTAGTGGCAAACTGACACACCACTAAGTGATTGCAGAAATGGATGGGGACCGATTAATTTGCAACCTCATCAACCACGATCTATCTATCAGGAACAGGACGAGTACAAGAGTAGGTTGCATGGCGAGGGTTCAAAACCATGAACTTTGAGGCAACAGCTTGATTTGGAAAGTATGTAGTATAGGATGCATACATTTTCAAAATCTCGTTTGCATTTAGTTTAAGTACATCCTGACCTGTGCATTAGATTACTAGGGCTTATCGTATACGGACACCCTTGACCCGACTCCACTATCCATTCTTTTAGTCACTTTTTTCTATTTGCTTTCAACCTTGATTGTCTAGTTTAGAGATCGCTGCTTTTATCAGCCTTACGTCAGTAGACTGACGTGCCCACTCTTTTAGGTGCTAGATTGCCGACCCAGGGAGCCCAGGAAGCCCAAACCAGATGGTGTGCCTAAGTGACAGTATCAAGTGTTCATCCTTTACATTTTGGTTATTTTTATAAACTCTGATTTGTAATTTCTGAGATAGTGTTTGATTGTAATACTTGAACTTGTACATCATAGAATAAAAATTGTTTAAATTTTTCTTGCATTTTCCTGTATTGTGACTGTTTGAAGGAAAGATTCTGGTTATATCACGAATCACCAGTATGGGAATTCAGGGCGCTACACCCCGTCGCACCCTGTGCACTGCCGAACCCATCCTTGCTCGCCTTCCACCCTAAGCTCGTCCACCGTAGCCGTGCCCCATTACTTCCTTACTGCCGACCATTATCATCACCTCTGCTCGCCAGCTTGCCACCACTGCGACTCCACCAGTGTACCATCACCCCCGAGCGCCGCCAGGGCCGAACCCAACAGCCTCGACAGCCGCCGTTGTAGAAGCTCTCGCTCTTGCTGCTGACTATTTTGCTGTTTGCTGTGACACTCTAGCTATTGGCTGCTTTTGCTGTATGCTGTGGTGTTTTTGCCGTCATTATGCCCGTAATTGCACGTGCATCATCGTCGTCCGGATCATCATCCCGTTATTCTATTATATCTAGATTAATCGTCCATAGGGAAAGCCACTTCCCTCTTGAATTGCATATTGTGTCAAATTCAATGTTTTTATTAAAACTCCGCAAGTAGATCATAAATTGTTTATCGTATTATTATATTGTTTATATTCCGTCGAGTATATTGAGGGTTTACACGAGCTAACCCGATGTATTCTTGACTTCGTACCATTATTGATTCTAAAATATCGAATCTTTCATGTATTCACGTAGTATTGATAATAGAAGTTATTCCTACATAACACCGCACAAATAAACTATTGTAGAATCGATTATTAGGTTATTGTACTTGAATGTTTGATTGATGCCGTGTTGATGTTAAACTAGTGTATGGATGTATTCTTCATTGTGCTTACCATTTTATTATGTTTCCTATGCTATATATAAGATTTGTTAAATACTGAGTTGAAGTTCATCATGTTTAGATCACTTTTATTTCATGAAACATGTCGAACCCTGATTTTCACTGTCTGCCTGAAACTGGTGAGATCTTTTTGACCCAGTATTTGACATAAAAAATTATAACTTTCTAAATAAAATTGTAGCCCTGTGTTTCTAGTTTCCAGAACATCTAAAATATCTGAATTCCGAGTTTTATTGTAAAAGTTATGACATTTTTACTGCTGCTGTCTTTTTACTTTCAGAATTCCTGATTAATGTATTTCTTCATGCTTAAGTTATTAAAAAGCTAAGTTAATGATAGAATATGGCCTTGATAAATTCCAGATTATTAATTAACATGATTAGGAACTTAATGGATGTTTTTGATGAATTTAAAATTTAGTTTTTACTGATTTTACAAACATGACAACTTGATCTTGATTTTCGGTCAGAACTTGTAATCTGTAAAGAACGATGTAATTAACCTATCATTTGTTATTGGATTTCGTATTTTAAATATGCGTTTGAACAGGGAAGGAGTCTACTTTCTAGAACTTCTGATAGATCTAGATTTGGATTTCTGTAGTAGCGGAAAAATTGATTTAGGTACAGTAACCAATTATTGTCCAGAATTGTGCAATTGTTTCCATGTTTTCTTAATATAATTGTATATATATCGTTATATTGAATGAATTGAAGTGTATAAATTGCATTGCATGATCCTAATATACTTTTGTCACCATTCTAATTTTTCCATTCTAATTGATCATCCTATTGTTACTTCTATTGATACCATAGTTTATCGAATTTCTCTAAATTGAATAATGTATTGATTTCATTGATAAAATGATTAACAAGTCAGGGTTTAAGGGTTGACCTTAGTAGTGGACAATGTAGAGACTGTACTCGGAGGAGGGGCCCGTGTTTTCCTATTTATCGGTCATATTGGTCATATCAGTAATCGATTGGTTGCGGATTACTTACTACATTATCACGATTGAATCTTGCATCGATCATCGATCATCGGTCATTAAATCATCGGTCATTATTGTTCATCGTTGCCGAGTACATGATCTATAGAGTACACCACTAGAGTCCAAAAAATATTTATTGTATGCATCGAACCTATGGTATGGGACGCAGTAGTACATGCATTAGTTAGGCTAAAACTAATAGACTTAAGAACTAACACCATATTGACACTAAATATTGAACATCGCCATTGTTATTGATATCAAACATTGTTTATTGATAATGACATCGGCCATTGAGTATTGACATCGAATATTGAAATATCGCTTATTATTATACCCATCGCATTGTTACCATTGATATTGATTATTGCTATCATCCATTGTCATTGATTCCTATTATTTTATTGAATGCATTGTTATACCGTATTTCCATTGTTCATTGCTTTCTCTACTTGCTGTCCATGACTTGCTCTAAGGACAATTTTCTCATCTTTTTAGATGAGGTATCTACATGTGATCAAGGAGAGTTACCTGCTGGACTTGGAGAACTGGACTTGGAGAACAGTCTATCTGAGGATTTATTGCTTTCTAGATTGATCGTTATTTTATTGGACTTCTTGTATAGAGTTTTATTAACATTGTATTATGGGCTTTTGACCCGGAGATTGTTATCTTGTTTCCAGACATTGGATTATCGTAATCGGTTATTTCATATTTTATTCCAAGTATTGTTATTCCTGTGACTGTTCTTAATGCATGCGTGGTTATATTTATCTTGTTATATTGTTGAGTTGAACAATAAAAACTTATGGATGATTTGCTGGACCAATGTCATGCGCTTGTGTTCTGTATTTTTAAGAAGCGGGACATGACAGAGATCGAGAGATAATTTGTGATTTAGAATTATAAAATTAAACACCATTGATTTATTGAGTCATGGGGAGACCGAGACGTAACTTGTGATTTACTGCGTTTAATGTGACTTAAAGAAATCCATAGAACTTAATGAGTCTTCAATTAATTAATTGTGCATAGAGATATGACAAACTACTAGTTAGGGATATTTTTGGTGTTGTTCGAGAGAAAACATTGAATAATTAGGAAACTTTGGTCTACAACTTGGAAAAGTAGAATTTCTTATTACATGAAATTATGAATTGTGTGAGATTAACTAGATGAAATAAAAAAATCCTAGAATTAGTTTTTCTATTAACAAACAACAAAATTTCAGATTTTCATTCTTTTTAATTAGTTTAATTCTTTCCTTAGTTTAATTTAATTTAGTTGTTTTCTTTATCAAAATTTGATTTTCCCAATAGTAGTTAATCTAGTAAATTTCGATACTTGGTAAAATAATTAGTCTTTGTGGGTTCGACACGCTTTTCACTTAAACTATACTACTTATTACGATTTTGTACACTTGCAAAATTTCCCATCAAACATGAACATGGAACAAACGTGGATATGACTCATGTAAGTGTGAGGGGTCCACGACAATGCATTACAAAGGGAAGGCATCGGGGGAAAAAATTGATGCCAATAAGAGAGCAACTTCATCGAAAACCTAGACAGTGCGAAACATACAGACTTCAGACAATCAGACATGATTCAAGAAATTGTCCAGACTGAGTTGAGGGATAATATATTACTTTCTTTAGCTAACATATGTTGAAAATCTCAAATTCACTTTTCATTTTGAAGTTGAAAACTAATATGTTGACTAACTCAAACTCTCTCATTTATTTTAGGGCAACCAATCAAGAAGAAGGGGATCCAACCGATGAAGAGAGTTCTGGCGATAATTTTGATGAATTGTTGTAAGATAAAATTTTAACTTTGTGAAATTGAAAAATATATGTCGAAAGAAATACTAATCTTCTTTGTTTGAATTTTAAAAATTATGGGCAGGTTTTGATTGGTGGAAGCTCCATTGTGATCTTCAAATATCATATTGTTAAGTTCAAAATTGTATATATGTGTATAAATGTAAATGGTTCAAGTATTTTGTTTTGGTTGTAATTGTTGTTGTGATGAAATTATATGTCGATCACAATTTCGGATGGAGAGTATGGATGTAGTGGGTTTGTTGGTATTGTTGTTGTTATTTTAATTGATATTGATTATGTTTTGGTTGATGTGATGTTGCCCGTATGATTTTGGAAACTATCCTTAGATGAGATGAGAATTGTGAAGCTTGAATGAGATTGTATACGAAGTAAATGAGAACGTGATTGAATTTTTTGTAGCAGTTGATATTGATTTTGACATCTGTTTTATTATTTTTTTGAAATTTTTGCCTAACCCGTTGTTGGAAACAACGACTTATGCTTTAACATGAAATGTCCGAAAATAACCAGTCCAAGTCAGAGAGCAATGCAGCTTATTCAAATTTTGTATATAAATGGTAGCCGTTGTTGGAAGCAACAACCTAAGGTTAGCTAATTTTTTGTGTATATTGAAGCAAAGATTGAAGCAAAGACTCTTTTCTGACGTATGCTTTCCGTTTTATACCAATTGAAGTCGTTGTCTAAGACAACAACCAAGAGTGACTTAGGCCGTTGTCTCACATGCCTTAAGCTACAAAATATTGAAGCCAAAATTTGGTATGCTCTCTAACTTGAACATGCCAAAATTTTTAAAAAAAACTAATCTTAGCCGCTGTTCCACGCAACAACCGCCTTCAACCATGGCCGTTGTTGGAACCAACGGTTTTAGTTTAGCTAATTTTCGGAGAGTTTGTATATAAAATGTTGTTATTATTATTATTATTATTATTATTATTATTATTTAATCTGTAAATGTGAAGAGTGTGAATGAATTATTTGGCCGCAATTGTTACACTCCAAATAAGGGCTGTAATGGTTATTTTTTAAGTTTTCATATTTTAGGGACTTTTCTTTCTTTCTCCTTAAGGAAATACATCCCATTTAAAGAATGTTCTTAAGATGGTGAATTTTTTAATATAGAGTATTTTTTTTATAAAGATACGTAAATTAGAATATCAAATTTTGGCAATGATAATAAATGAGAAATGACATAAAGTTAGGAGTATGGATAGGGGTATCTTAAGGGGTAAGCTCAAGGGTAGGGTTGGAGGGTTGGTGTTATGGAGGGTTAAGGATATGGTAGGGTGTACACAAACGATTTTATCTATTGGATAATACATAATTTTGATAGTGAACGGTAATGATTGCGAACAGAAGAGATGAATTCCCAACTCCCCAAAGAATAGATATGTAGGAACTATATTTTTCTTTTTCCTTAAAACAGACAAGTACTACTAATTTGCACATAGAAATCCCAACTACTTGGAAGTGTTCCACAAGTTCAATTTTATAAGGTGAATTGAAATTTGTGTATAATTGAAATGTTGGAGTAATTTTAGTTTAAATTTATTTTAAAAAAATTCAACTCTTTTAAAAAACTGTTCCTTACGTTTTACATGATCTCGATAGATGTATTCATCCCATTAATTAGAGATGTTATCACGTTTTCAAAATTAATAAATATATTAAATAACATGGTTCAGTTTACCACTACACTAGTACCCAAAAAACCCTAGACTATAGTAATAAATAAAAAAGGATTCATACCCCCTCTAACTCAAAGAGCACCAATGTTTTTCTCACATTTATGTTTAACCCCTAGGTCGTTGTTTGTAACAACGACATATGTTAATTTTTTATATTTTTTATATATTTATACTTATATTTATATTTATATTTATATATTTTTTTTTGCATAGGAGTATTCCTTTACAAAAGTATTTTTCCTTGCATAGGACTCCAAATAAGGGCGTTAGTTTCATATTCTTGACCGCACAATGAGTTTTGAGTCCTATCGTTATCATTGTAGTAAATAATTGATCTAGGTTGTTTGCCCATCTGTTACTGATGTGAACAGGCAAGCAACCTGGAACTAGCACATAGAGATGTCATATTCTTGAAGCGTTCCCAAATAAAGAGGAAAAAATAGTGTATGATTTTTGAGTTGTAATTTATATAAAATAATTCAAGCCCTATATTTTGACAACGGTTAGGAACAAAAATTTAAAAAATATAATTTTTTTAAAAAAAAAGGGGGTACATACCCTTTTTTGGTTAATTTTTTTTAAACCCTAGGCCGTTGTTGGGAGTAACGACCTATGTTATTTCTTTTTCTTTTTACCTTTTTTCCCTATTTGGGACACTAATTTTTTTATTTATTCTATGTATGTGAAGAGCATACATAAGTGCAATTTTATTGCGATCGCTCACCACCGATGAGTTAATATATATACATAGAGATATTCAACTACCTGTATGTGCCTCTCAGCCGTCCAAAATAGAATACATAAGAGATGAATTCCAACTCCCACAAGTGAAGATAAGTACATTGAACATGTAAAAAATGCAGTGAATTATATATTCATCATCTGCATAAACTATATCTCTATGAAGATTGTAAAAAAAAACAAACAAATATTCCCAAAAGAAAAAAGAATTAGCCAGGGGTAAAAAGTTAACAAAAAATTCAAAAGAACTCAATTTTTTACCCTAGGTCGTTGTTGCGCACATCGGCCTAGCTTATTAAAAAAAAGGGTACATACCCCCTTCAATTAAGAGAGCAAGTCATATATTGAGGGTTGGTGGGTTAGGGTTTGGGAAGGGTTAGGGTCGAAGTAGACATTGGATTTCTTCTATAATTCTATGTAATTCTGAATGTTCATTCACTCTTGCTTCATTATATAACAAACTGTTCCTTACGATCTACATGTCCTACAAAAAAAAATAAAAAAAATTACAATTTACCCAAAAAAGACTCGCTACTTTTTTAGCCACATTTCTCAGTAAGAACGGTATAACAAGAAATTCATAAAACTTAAAAATAAATAATAATAAATAACATTACTAGGGATGGTAGGGTTACCATAAAAACAACCAACTTCTTTAAGCACAAAATTAAAATGTAAAATAATTACCAAATAAAGTGGTTGAAATGAAAAGTTCATGTCATACAGCAAGGCAACTTTCTTCTTCGTTATGATTTTAACTTAAGCAGTTACCTGAAACAACGACCTAGGTTATACTTGGTCATTGTCTCTAACAACGACTTCAGTTGTAGCAAGGTAATTCACAAATGTCTAGGCCGCAAGTCAGAGAGCAAAGCAACTTTCACAAATGTTTTGATTTTAACTGTAGCCATTGTCTGCAACAACGACCTAGGATATATTAAGTTGTTGTCTCCAATAACGGCTTTAGTTATAGCAAGGCAGCTTACAAATGTATAGTCTTCAAGTCAGAGATCAAGGCAATGTTCACAAATTTGTGATGTTAACTGAAGCCGTTTTCTCCAACAACGACCTAGGTTATAGTAGGCTGTTGTCTTGGACAACAACTTCTGTTGGTATAAAATGGCAAGATATAGTTGGAGAGCAATCCTTATTTCTTTATTTTACAATTGAGCTTAGGCCATTGTGTGCAACAGCGGCCTAGGTTAATGAAAAAAAATATACATACATCAACAGAAACAACAACTGCTACATTTTCAAAATCCCATTCCTATCAAACACTTCACAACCAGCTGCCACATTTCAAACACTTGACAATCATGACCATTCAAACATCATATCTTTGTCTCAACTCCACATAAAAACTAACAACAGTAACAATATAATCAACAACAATAAGAGCAACGATTTTCAAACTCAACTAACAATAATAAAAATAACATTAACATCAACATTATTAATAAAACAAAAAAGCTCCTCTTGGACAACGAATCAAAAATAAATCAACCTAACCCGGAATGTAGTCTTGTGGCTTTCGCCTCTTCCGGATCGATTGTTGTCGAGTACGCCCAACTTGGGTTACTTGTGAAGTACGCCCAACTTGGGTTACTTGTGAAGGTCCAGTCTCTTCTTCTTGCTCTTCTTCTTCTTCGTGTTCTTCTTGAATTTCTTCTTGATGCTCTTCTTCTTGTGGTGGATGTTGGTGTTGCCATTGTTGCCCCGGGCAAGATGGCCTAGTACTCACGCTCTTATGCCGTTGTGAACGTACCATCGTCTCTAAATACTGGATCAACCATTTGCCATCTCCAACCTTTTCAAGTGAGCCTCAGCATGAACTAAGCATCTTGTGTGGAAAAGATTTCATGTTCTCAACGGCATTACTCTTAAGTACCCGAGCACATTCCTTTGCCATATCCCATGTATTATCAATCTAAAACAAAAAATATATATATTAGACACAAATCCATGAAGAAATAATCAATTTAAAAACATTGAATTGAAATACAAAAAATGTGAAGCAAATTTGACTCACCAACACACGATATGATGATTCCTTCAGTTGGAACATGGGTTATGAAGTGGAATATGCGGTGGTGGTTCAATTTCTCTCTTTGGAATTGGTACTTGAATCCCAACAGCTAAATTTTTTATCTTCGGAGCTATGTACAAACATGTTATCAACCGGTACCAATTCATGTAATTTGTATGTTCGTTGCCATCATACGGCTCCACACCTTCATGTACCAATTCAAACCGTTGTTCATTCCACATTACCACAAAACTGCGGTGGAAATCAACACAGTCATGATTGGGCATATGACCTGTACCTCTAATGGAGTGTAACTCGGAGTTGTATGAGTGATTGGTGGGCATTTTTTGCTGCAGCCCGAACTGGCGAATGACTCTATCCGGCCAAGTACCAAAGTTGACGAGTGGGGCTATCATCAACCACATTTGCGAAGCAGCCTTACACATTGGTGGTAGTCTTTTCACGTGGTTGGGGTTATACGACTCCCAAATTACCAATGCATCTCGCAGTTGGTCGAACTCGTCTTTGTAGCATATTAAAAAACCTTTTAGGTTGTTTTTGTTGCTTTGTCCACTGGCCCAATACACTCCCAAAGGTGGTAACATCTCAACGATTGGTGCATCGGCCAACCAACCCTCCATTGGTCTCGTAATACGGGGATGACCCAAGTGCAGACATTCCCATGGCCAAATATGAAGCAAGACCATCAGCCCAGTCATTTCAACTCCATTTAATACAACTGCACACAAGGTCTTGTACAATGTAGCTAATATGCAACTACCCCAACTAGACCGGCTGACTAAGCTTAGGTCGGCGAGCAACCGTAGATACATATGTGGGACGGTATCTCCGGTTGAGTTTGGTAAGAGAACTCCTCCCAATACAGTGAGAATGTAACCCCGAGTGTAGCACTGCACGTTCCTGATACAGTGAGAATGTAACCCCGAGAGTAGCACTGCACGTCATGGTCGCTCGATTCACCGGTCAAAGTATTTTCAAACTATTTCTTCAACCAAGAGAGTCAGATTGATTGTTCATAAAAAATGGCTCAATCATCCTCATCCTCTTCATCTAACTCTGCACTGAGGAGATAATTCACTAACTCTTAACTTAACAAAGTTCGTACTTCCCGTCATGGCTACCCCATCTATTGGAAGACTGAAAATCATGATGATATCTTGCAATGTCACCGTCATCCCTCCGAACGGTAGATAGAATGTGTGTCTCTACCCTCCATCGCTCAACGAGGGCAGCAAGAAGTGCTCGGTCAAGTTTTACCTTACCCATCAAACTGATTCCATAGAAACCGGTTTGAACTAGGTACTCGTGGGTACGGGGTACATTGTCAATGTCTCGTGTGTACGGAAATTACAATTCCGTGTCGTCCCTCTCCACACCTGATCAGATCTATTGCGGTCTTACGAGGTGAGTAGGTGTGGCTCTAAAGGTCCTGGACCGTGACATTCACTCAAAGACGACGTACCAATCTACACCAACGTTAAAAATGTCATTATTGTACATACAATATTATGTATGAAAAATTCACAATCAAAACCAATAATTCTCTTACTTGTGGAAGGTTCGCCTATATATATATATATATATATATAGAAAGAGAGAGAGAGAAAGCAATGTTTCGTTGTGCACTAGGCACTCGTGTGCACTCGACCTTCCCGCCTTCGTATCGACGATCCGAACCGTTCACATTGATCTACACATAAATTAGTATAAGTATGTAAAATCAAATCATTTGAAATTCATTTGCCCATTCATTGAAGTGTTACAAAATTGTATGGCTGAAAATCGTTGTTTTTTTATAGTCACATGATGGATGAGCAAATGAATTTCAAATGATTCTATTTTACATATTTAGACTAATTTATATATGTAGATCAATGTGAACGATTCGGATCGTAGATACGAAGGCGGGAAGGCCGAGTGAACACGGAGGCCTAGTGCACAACGGAACATTACTCTCTCTCTCTCTCTCTCTCTCTCTCTCTCTCTCTCTCTCTCTCTCTCTACACACACACACACACACACACACACACACACACACACACGAAATAAAATACGTGATAATACCGCACAAACGAGATCCAAATATTTCAAAACTTTGCGATTAGGTCGAACTCACCACACACAAGTCAACGCAACTTGTAGAAGCGAGTTTCGACACACGGATTTCAAGATACGGCAATCTATCGCTTTGACTCAAGAAAAAGAGTGAAAAGCGATACATTGCCATACCTTGCAAACCGTGGATCGAAACTCCATTTCACAAGTTGTTTTGGCTTGTGTGGTGAGTCCGACCTACTTGTATAGTTTCATAATTTTTGGATGTCATTTGTGCATTTTTCTAATGAGACCGCACTCAAAAGTTTCAAAGTATAGTAGTTGGTGTTTGGTATACGGGAGAAAATAGCACAACATTCAAAAATTCCAAAATTTTGTGATTAGGTCGGAATCACCACGCACAAGCCAACACAACTTGTAAAAGTGAGTTTTGACTCGTGGTTTGGAAGATACAGCAATGTATCACTTTCACTCACAAAAAAGAATGGAAAGCGATACACGGCCTTATCTCGCAAACTGTGAATCGAAACTCACTTATACAAATTGTGTTGGCTTGTGCATGGTGAGTCTGACCTACTCGCAAAATTTATGAATTTTTGGATCTCGTTTGTTGGCTTTTACTAATAATGAACAATAACAACTAATACTACATATACAATAACAACTATATACAATACGCCCCAAAACTAACTAATTTAACTAACTACATATCACATAAAAATTGAAGGCTCAAACATAAAAAATTAAGTCAATCAATTAACATAGCTAGATCTACTGAGTTAGAATAGAGTTAATACCTTGCACAATGTGGATTTTTGGAAAGGAGAGAAATGTAGTGGAGGCGTTGTTGTAGACGGAGGATGAGGAGTAGGGTTCGGGAGAATTTGTTAGGGTTAGGGTTTTTGGGTTTAGGAGATTTCGTTAGGGTTAGGGTTTTAGGTTCGGTTGATTCACAAGAAGATGGAAAGAGTTCGAGAAGAAGGAGAGAGTGAGTGAGAGAGTGAAATGAAGGAGGAGGAGCTAGGGTTTCGATTTGGGGTTCGGGAACGAGCGAGAGAGAGGGGGGTAGAGTGAGAGTGAGAAATAGAATGTAGAAGGAGTGCAAAATTTATACAAGTGTTTTAAAACACTTTTATAACCTAAGCCGTTGTTCTATACAAAGGCTTAGGTTATACATAAGCTGTTGTCTAAAGTAATGACCAAAGTCGAAAAAAAAATAAATTCGTAGTACCTAGGCCGTTGTTGGAAACAATGGCCTAAGTTCAAATTGGGCAAAAAAAAATACAAGTTCATCAGTTCGAGAGTGTGAGAATGCGAGAGAGGGGTTGAATTGAAGAGTTATTTGGGGGTGAAATCCCCAAAATAACCCTCCTCACTTAAGTGAGAGAGGAGGCTGATGGGCGGGTTCAATCTTGGCTGTTGGATCTGGATCGAAACGATCCAACGACCAGGAGCTCGGTTTGCAATGGATCTGTGCAAACAGACCCGTTTGGAATATATATATATATATATATATAAAAAAGATGCGGCAAATCAATGGAAGTAGAGATGGAACATAAAAGAAAATATTTTATTTATTGGATAGTAGTAGCACACATACACTCTTTCTTTTATTCTTTCTAGAAAACCTTATGCCTTAACACCAACCCATGGCTTCTCCTTATATAGGTGGAGAAAGGCTTATGATACTAAGGCTTAGGATACTAAAATACATACATACATGAAGCTTCCTTAATAAGCATACATGAAGCTTTCTTTACACATTTTCTTTACACATCACCATGCTTCTGTGTGTCCACTGTCGGTTGGATTGGCCCACCAAGCTTCTGACTAGTGCTGGTGTCTTCTTTCATAAAGTTGTCATTGTCTGTACGAGTGAGAGACATTATACTGTAGAAGTGATAATCTTGTCATGTCTATCTTTTCGTTACTTTATCATGTTCTAGAGTTGCTGTGGAGTAGATGGGTGTCATTTCTGAGCTGATCTATGTACGTTATCATTTTATAATCATCAATTTTTATCTGTTTGATATCATTTTATAGTTGACTAATATCCTTGGTCTGTTGTATTCCGATGTGTTGATCGACCATGCTGTTACTGTTCCCCAATATGCTTTCTCTGTCGTTGTCCTTAACGTTGTTGGCTTCGGTGTGGAGTATCTGCTGATTAGGTTCCTCAGAATCATCAATTCCTTCGAGTTCTGAGGTGAGAAATTGCGTTGGTGGCATTCTATACTGACCATCGCAAGAAATTGAGTCATGTTCTTCTAGATATGTTTCAATTATATTGTATACTTCATAACATTTGGGATAGATGTAATAATCGTCTTCTACATTAAATGCTAGATTTCTTCGAGTTGCAGCAACTAATCATCCTGCTATTGGCAGTAGCTAGTTTTTTTTGCGGTAAAAATATTTTTTATGTTCTCGTATGAAGCTTTGTACTTCTTCCCTTTTGATGTAGACAAACTTTAAATCTGTTGATTCAATAGATATATCTGCAAAAAATTTAAAACACAGTAGTGTGAAAATTATTTTTAGGTTTTGATATTTTTTATAGGGACTTTGATAATCATGTTTCCAAGGTTATCAAAATCTTTTTTGATTCTGTATCATGTAGTTTTTCTATCATCTGAATAGTTGAACCTTCAATAGGCTAAGTTTTTCCAAAGCTCAAGCTCAATCTGTGTATATCTTTCAGCATATCAGGAGTAAGTATTATAGAAGCCTCATTATGAAGAAGTAAGCTACTATCTCTTCTTGTGGAGCAAGAACTAGATGTATTAAGAAAATGTGTTTTTTTTTTAAGAATAAGTTTCTTCCTCTGCATTTTTGTATATAGTAGTAATTTTATTTTCCAAGACTATAAATGTCTCTTCTGGGATTTTTGCTTGTTTAGGCTTTAGTTCATTTATGAATAATGCCATATCATTATTAAAATTAATATGTTTTTATTCAATTATCTTAGGTTGAACAACCTTTCTTGTTTCTACTTCAAATAGTGTATGTAATCTTTAGATATTTTTGTTTTGAAAGTAGCAACTTCATTAAGGGCTATGCAACTTTCCAATTGAATACTTAGGATTTTTTATCCAGGTTTTATTTCTATACCTTTCAAATTAATTGATAGGGTACAAATATCAGTAATGTTTTCATCTGTTAATGCAACATAAAAACTGTGATGTATATTGAAGGCAAATATTCTGTTTGCTAGCCCCGAATTATAAAATTTAAAGGATCGTTAATCCTTACGTATCTTACTATCATCAAAATTGGTGTATCTATTCTAGCACGAAATTGTGAAATGATTATTATTTGTATTAATCCTAGATGAAGATAATTCATCTTTGGATATCATTGTTTTATTCTTTTTACCTTCTCATTGCTTATAAGCTTTATTGATGAGAGGTATTGAATTCCTTTTAATTCTATATTTCCTTGCATTTTTTCAAAAATGTAAGTACTTTTAGAACTAAACCTTGATATAATAGATTTATCAGTTTTATACACATTCTTTTTATCTGGATGAGGAATCATTTCTAATAGTTTTGTTAAGACATCATCAGATATATCATAGACTTTTCCAATACTATCATCGATATTAATATTGGTTGTATCTTCTCTTAGAAAATTCATATTTACTCTGTATTCTGTACTAGATATATGTGTACTAGTACAATCAGTTTCTTCTGTCTCTCGAATTCTTCCTATCGGAAGTTCTTCATATTTGAGTATTAATAATTGAGCAATAATATCACTTTGATGCATTTGTATAGCAAAATGATTTAAACTTTTGAAGAATATTGAAATTCTATTCCAGTGTTCAGAAGTTATTATTCCATTTATAACAAATAGTTGCTTTTTTCGATACCGCAGTTGTTTAATTATTTGCGCATAATATCCCTTAGGGATTACTATTCGTAAGTCCAGTGTGACATTTAATACTGAATATCTTTCTATTATCATGTTTTCAGTTGCTCGTAAATTTAGGGCATAAGAGCATGTATTGTCTCTTGTAGATAAAGAGGCTTTTGAAGAAAGCGTTTCTACTCATATAACATTAGCTGTTTTATTAATCGTTGTCATATTTATCTTTAATGATTCCATTTTAAAGGAGGAATCAGAGTTATAATTGCTTTCATTAACAGAGGATAATTCATAGACAAAAGTTTCTTCATCTGAAGGAATTTCCTCAAGGGTTTGGGTATGAATACCACACTCTTATAGATTATTTATTATGACATTATGAACTTTTTCAGTGCATTCATTTTCATAATATTGTTGTTTTTCACATTTGAAGCATTTGCACCCCTTTCAGTATTTAGGAAATTTATTTTTTATAAACCTTTTGGGTTTAGAATAATTATTTTTTTGCCAATTTTTCTTGAATTCTAGCTTCCACTTTTTTCTTGTAATTTTAAATTTTTTTGGAAGGCATGTTATAAGATCCATATTTAGGTTCACACCCATATTCCAAATTTATATCTGGATTGTATCTGGGACAATATTGCATCCCTATCTTTGAGTTTTTAACTCTTTTTTAAATTTGTTTAGTGCTTTAGCACTTTGACAAAATGCTTTAATGGTTTCCATACAGTCATGTTTTAAATATCCTGTACTTTGACCTCTGAGTGAATCTCTAATAAGACCAGCAAAATTAACTGCCATTAATTTTTTATAATGATTTTTTTATCAAGTCTCCCCATGGTTCTGGGATTTTTAGAAAAAATATTTCTAATCAAAACATTTTCTTATCAGGGTCTTCAAGTTTGAAGATTTGCCCGATATAATCTGTGACAAATGTTTCTAATTCACATATATCACATAATTTTATCATTAATAACTTGTTTTCTTCATCTATAGTCCTTCGTAGTGTTTCTCCTATTAGATCACTATAGAATGATGATAACAATCGAAAAATCATTTTATCAGTAGTTTCTTGAGATTCAGTATTGGCTTTTTCAACCGCAATTGTTGCTTCTAAGCTTCTTAGCCAATCGGCTTCGTATCCTTCCCATAAGGAACATGTGTATTTGAAAAAATCTATATTAGACATCCCTTTTAGGAGATGTTGTAACACTCTGCAAAATTGAAAATGACAATTTTGCCCTTGTGTGTTACGCACGTGTATTTTGTACCGTTACTGGTAATATTTGTAACGTATTTTCATTACGTATTGTGATTCCTGACTATTTATGCATTTCTCCATATGTTTTATCCGATTTAAATCAACTAAAATATTAAATTTCAAATCTCTGCATTTTTACGTGCTTTTTACGTGTTTTTGATGCACGTATCGATTATGTGTTTCCACCGCTACGTGTAATTTGTATTTAAAATATTTATTTTTTGTATTCAAATCTATTTTTATAAACGGAAATTATTTTCCTTTATTCTGATTAAAATATTATTATACGTACAATGCACGTGCTAATTATTCCATCTTTATTTTTCTTACTCTCATTTATTATTTTAGCATGCATGAGTCTTTTATTTTTATTTTTATTAGCCTTTCCTTAAACCCATGGACCTAAAGTTAGATTCTAGCCCATTAGATTAATTAAAAGGAGAGCCCACAAGAATAATTTAGTTCATTAAAATAAAAGCCCATGGGACAAGCCCATTAATAAAATCCTATTTTTAAGTTGTGCATGGACTACTACATGACATGTTACAACTTTTAATATACATTAGGAGTTGTATTTATTTTGTGTATATGTGTGCACTAGTGCACAACACGTGCACGTGTAAGATGAAGGGGTGGGAGTTGGCTTGTTTTGTCATGAAGAGGTGGGGGTTAGGTTTTTGAAGAGGTGAAAATTTGAAGAGGTGGGAGTTAGGATGTGAAAGGTTGGAGGTTTTGTGAGTTAAGAAAATGAAAGGTTGAAAATTAAATTGAGTGATTTATTAGGTGTGTAATTTTGCAAATTAGACCCTCCCATTTTTCTATAAATAGCACCCCATTTCTCCTTCTCTTTTCACACCAAAAACAAAACTAAAATAAGTAAAAGAAAAAGAAAGAGAGTAAGAGAGTTCTTGTGCTTGGAGAAGCTATTGCTAGGAGAAGGAGCTCTTGCTAGGAGAAGAAGGAGCTCTTGCTAGGGGAAGAAGGAGTTGCTTTGGAGCTAAAAGTGGAGTTCCATCTTTCTTTTCATTGTTCAAACTTCAGTTAAGGTGGGTGTTCTCTTACTTTCTAATTGTAGAAATGTGAATGCTAATGAAAATAAATGAGTAGTATAGATTTTGATTTGATAAAGTAGAACAAACCTATGCTTTGGATGTAAAGAAAGATGCTATGATTACTAAATCAATCAACATTATGTAAAATGGGTAATGAGAAGAGAAATGATTGATTAGTTTTGTCATGAATTAGTATGCATGAATGAAGAGATAATAGATTGTATGAAAATGTTGGGAATACTCCTTTTTTTAAGCAAATGAATCCTTTTAAAATAAATTTGATTCTACTAAACTCGATTGATTGTTTAAGAAAGATATAATGTATTGTTTTTGACTTAAATTTGAAGTAGTGCAAATTCATGTTTTATTAAGGAGAAGAAAATTGAAAGTTAGATTATTATCTAAAGAAAATGGATTATAAAATCAATAAGTTACTGTTATAAAGTAGTCTCAGTCTATTTCAGTCAAATACAAGATTTGATCAAACTTGAGGATTCGGGTTTTTGTAAAAGTGAGATAGCAAAAGTTGAAACAAAAGCCATAGGGATGCCTTTATACCGTTGAGCATACCTGGTCTTGTGGTCTGGCATGCGCTAGTCTCTCTGTCGACCTGAGTTCGAAACTTGATAGTTCAAACCTTTCTCATGTTTTGTTTTTTTTTTAACTAATCAACCCGAAAACTTGTATAAGGGGATTTCGAGATAGAAATTGAACAACAAAGTCCATATGGACTATTGGCTAGCAGAGTGGGTTGGATGCTTACTGTTAATGGGTTGGTCTTGGGTTCGAAACCCAAAGGCCACATTTTGAATTTTTTGTGATTCTAATATTTTTGGGATTCTCTAATGTGATTAAAATTTAGGGAAAATTCTAGAATTCCTATAAAATAAATTAGAGTTTATTTTTTCAAGTATATTTGAGATGTTAAAAAGGAGAAATTGAGATAGAAAGTGAAATTTTACTTAAGATTTAATTAGTAAAGAGTATAAAATTTATATTTTGAAGAAGAGAAAAATGTGTTTGTGTGAAGTGAATTCTTTTGAAAAGATTGTACTCTTATTTGGTTTAAGAATGTCTTTGTTATGGTTGAGATACATTGTATAAGCTTGAATTTAATCATAACATTTCATATGATGAAATTGTGTTCTTGAAAGGAATGATTTGTTTATAAAGAATATAAAGGAATGAATAGTGTCAAGACTATGATTACTTTGTGAATAAGTTGAAGATGAAAATATTTAAGTTTAAGACATGTTTATTGAAGGGTATGAATACCCATGATTTCTTGTACATGAGAAGTTATGATTTAGAGTTGGTAAGACCTTGGGTACCGGCACTATTGAAATGAAAGATTTGAGATATGATTTGGAGATATGGCCAGGGAGCTATCTCGTATTTGTTGATTAAGTCCGGTAGGAGGTAAAACTAATTCTAGGCTTGGAAATTTATTCATATCTTGAACTAAATAATTAGGCACATAAGTGAAGATGTAGTAAACCTGGGCAAACGTAAGTAGGGTGCTGTATATAGTCGGCGGTGGATCTCCGTGGCTATAGACCCAGTTGGTAGACGGAGGTTGCTCCGTGGGAGACGGGCTTTTATATTTAAATCCGGGACTATGAGGACGGGTCAGCGGTGGACTCCGGAATCTTGAGTAGTCGGGCAGGTAGTTTGTCATACTCTAATGTACATGCGTATACCGGGGCTAGAGGGTCACTTGCGGGATGATTCGCACGATGTGGGATCTATTATAACAGTCAGCAGTGGACTCCGGGGCTGGGATTCAAATTCGTGGAATGATCTAAACCTTGTCTTATTACTGGGTAGTTGTCTTGGCGAGGGATCGAACCCTTTATTGTGGAGTACGTAGGCGCTTGCCCTCAGACCTATGTAGTATGGGATGCATAGAATCCGAACAAGTATGCATTAGTGTCATCTTAGTATAAAAATATGTTCATTAGGCATTAAGGCATCGCATACACTTGCATGTTTAGAATAATCACTTTTGACACTTTATTGTTCATTCAAATCTTTGGTTTGTTAAAGTATTGAGATCGTTATATGTACGGCATAGAGAGGATGGCCGAGTATAACATTTTCATCAGTTGTAAGTAACTGACATGCCCACAGCTTATTATGCAGGTAATGGACCTTTTCATGAAAAAGTAAAGATGTTATGATGCTGTTGATTAATTACATTGAATAAGTTATACAAGTTGTATATTTATTTTCATTGTTGTATCTTCCGCTGTGTAAAAAAAAAAATTGTAAAGAACTCTGATGTATGTTGAAAAGTTCAAATTTCCTTGTAAAATTGTATGAAGTGAAGTGTAAAGATCCTATGGAATCTCGAATTCGGTCTTATTGGAATTCGGAGCGTTACAGATGTCTTATACCACGCATATGTTGGCCCCAATCTTTAAAATAGTTTTTTAGATTTCTATGGGGTATTTTATCAATATTGAAATATGTACCCATATGAGCATTTCATTTGTCATATGCTCCTTATATTATTCTAGCATGATTATCTATCCAATTAAGGATATTATTATGGTAAAATAACCTTTCAGATGTTCTACCATATCTTAGAAATTCTTCCGGATTGGAAGACTGAAAATCAGGTAATGGATTTTCTTCAATATCTAAAGGTCTTTTTCCTCTAGCTTCCGCTCGAGAGGTTTCACCAACTTTTGTCATTTGTTGGTCAACAGAAGTTTCTTGATCAACGTATACTTTACAAAAGTTTTTATTTTTATTTTTTTCGTTTATTAACTCAATATTTGTTTCCACAATAAAGCTGGAAATTTCTAGCTCAGTAGAGCTTTTTGAGTCAGTAGAATATTATTTCTCAATAGAGCCCTTTGAGTCAGCAGACTCTGAATATTCTTGCCCAATAGAGCTATTGGAATTTGTAGATTCTATTTCTGAATTAGAATTAGATTCTTCTTTAGACATAAAGTATCTTATTGCATCTTCATGTTTTTCAAAATATGATTGAACATCAATTCAAAGGAGTGGTTCCTTCTATTTTTTTCTTAACTCAAAGGAAACAATTATAATTTTTTTTTTATTTCATCAACTGAAATAGTATCTTCTTCTAGAGATGAATATTTAACCATATTGTTCATAAAATGAAAATTAATTTTCTCTTCTGTTGGAGAAGATAGTTTAACTTCTGGTCTAGTGACAGATTTTAAAATCTGTTTAGATTGACTATTAAGATCAATACTGTCAAGTTTAAGAATTTTTATATTATCAATTTTCTTTTTGATATTGCGTTCTATGCCAAGTAGGCTAGACTGAATATTTGATAGCTTATCAACCAAAGTACTTAAAATACCAATTATGTGATTGTAATTGGCAGTTTTCAAAGTGTCAGGAATATGTGAAAAATGACTGTAGTCACTAACTTTTAGTGCAAGTGTGTACTCTTCTTCTACATAGATATTATTTTGGTGATTATCCATGGAAGGAAGAATTCATGTTGATTTAGCTAAGCTATAATAAACTATCTTCAAATGATTTCTTGTTTTAATAAAGCACTTACTGTGGTAACATTTAAAGGATTTCTGATATGGCTAAGCTCTTACTATAATAGGTATTTTAAAAGAATTGTTTAACTCTTTTCGTGCTTTGACTATTTCTAACATCTCTAGCATCATATTCCCACACCGTGGATTTATAGCAGGGTTCATCATCGAGCTAAGCCGCAACGGGTAATAAGAAACACATAAGCTATCCCTACGGGCAACTAGCACCACAAGCCTATATGATTGCTTTAGAGATGAAGAGCACAACTCACAAAAATAATTATAGTTGAAGAACATATACCTAAAACATGGCTTTTGCTCATACAGCTTAAAGATAAAATGTTTTACTACATGGCCAAATTAAACAAACCTAAGAACAAGTGTTTTTTTTCATAGCTAGCTTAACCAACATGAAGGAGATTACTCCATCCTAACCTAAACTACACAAAGAGTAGTTTAGAGAATATACCTGATTGAAAGAAAAGAACTTTGAATTATTGGCCAAGCTCTGATACCAGTTTGATAGTGGATGCGGAAAATCAATGGAAGTAGAGATGAGACATAAAAGAAAAGATCTCTACTATTTTAATGAAAGAGTTTGTCACCAAACAAACACGTGCAATGCACATGCATAACTAATATAAATTAGGTCTTAGGTTCGATGTCAGACAACATCTGAATTTTTAAAATATATATATATATATAAAAACGTGCACCGCACGTGTAAATTACTAGTTTTATTTATTAGCACACATACATTCTTTTTTTTATTCTTGCTAGAAAACATTATGCCTTAACACCAACTTATGGCTTCTCCTTATATAGGTGGAGAAAGGCTTAGGATACTAAAATACATATATACATGAAGCTTCCTTAATAAGCATACATGAAGCTTTCTTTACACATTTTCTTTACACATAGTCTACTGACTCAAGAAACTTGATTGAGCAAGAAGACTCCATCTGTACTGAGCAAAATAACTTTAAAGGCTTTACCGAGAGAAAATATTGAGTTAACAAACTAAAAAACTGACGATGAATTAATTAACTCAAAAGTTGACAATGGGACAACCCACTCACATATTAACAAAAAGTTAGCAAATTCAATTGTCATCAAACATAATTCAGAAAATCCATATCAGGATTGTCAACAAAAAAAACTTGCTAGTAATAGCATTAATATCCAAGCCAAAAAAAGAATTCATTCCTATGAGTATGAATTATCTAGTAATATCATGAATATTCAAAGAAGAGGAAAAAATCATACATAGATTCTTATATAGATTCTTATGTATATGAATTATCCTCCTTGAGAAAAAGTAATTTTATACTAAAACAATATAAATATGAATTTACCCATGAAGAGATTTCTAAAGATGCAAAATTGCAATTTTGGCAAGATAAATTAAAAAATACACCACAAACATTCTTAGAAGACTCGCAAGGAAATAAACACAATTGCAAGAAAATGACCTTTGCTTTGCTTGGTGACCTTGCTAAAGATTGTATTACTGGCTTGGATAATCTAAGCAAACTATTGCCACTTCAAATTGAGAAACATTTTTTTCTCACTTAACAATATAAATATAGCTACTGCTACAACATCCACTGATACTATTGTATCAAAAAATACAGGAACCACTGTTCCACAAACAAAACATTTCCTTTTAAGGTCTGTGTTCAGAAGTTATATATACTAGTAGTTTACACGTGCGATGCACGTCTTAATAAATATAATTTTTTTAAAGTAAAAATTCAGACGTGGTCTGGATTTGATTTAAAACCTCATTTACAATAGTTATGCACGTGCGTTGCACGGGTTGGTAGATGGACAAATTACACTAAGGTCTTCTCCCATTATAGTAGTAGAGATATATCCCATCTTTTAGTCAATATATATATATATATATATATATATATACACACACACTAAAAGATGGTACTCATCACCATATTTTATTAATGAGAAACAATGAAACAAGTGTGCACAATACATAATACCCAAAGTCAAATGAACTTGCAAATAAACAAATGATGTAAATTCCAAAGCAATAAAATGCAGTTAATCTTGCCTAGTCTCTTTCCTGCCTCTATTTGTCTTTTGCATTTTCTCCTTGTCTGTTGCGATAAGCCTCCACTGTTTGAAGCTCAAGAGTCACGATCATTTGTATCGAACAAAGGTCCCTCTTTTGCTCTCTATCTAGCTAGAGTTACCCATGACCAAGATCATAGTTACTTTATCTTAATTATTAAAGCAAAAAAAATAATAAAAAAAATAAAAAAAATCATATCAAGCCGTATACTTAAAATTGTAGCTGCAACGACAATAAATAAAAGAATAAAAAGTGGATTAGAACAATTCCGTTTAGATCTACACAGAACAAATCATAAAGTGAAATGAAAGTAGAGCCTGAATTTCTTAATATATACAAAAAATCTGGATATTGACACAATTTATTTCATTCTACTTTGTAATACTTCGGTACATTTAGTTTTACTTTGTTTATCTTTATAGTATAGTTCATTCTGAATTTTAATTTTTTATGTAAAATAAAATTTCAATAAATAAGGAGTCTTTATGTCTCGTTACCAAGGATCTCGTTTCAAAAAAATACGCCGTCCGTGAGCTTTACCGGGATTAACTAGTAAAAGACCTAGATCTGGAAGTGATCTTAAAAACCAATTGCCTTTCAGAAAAGATCGCAATATCATATTCGTCTAGATGAAAAACGGAAATTGCGTTTTCATTATGGTCTGACAGAGCGACAATTCCCATGCAACCCTATTGTAAATTTTTCACATGAACATTATGTCACACACCACATAATCCTCCAAAACTGTTTATTTTTTTATTTAGTTTAAAACATGCAGAATTGTGTAAGGCCCGGACCCACTCACCTACTTGTCTAAGAAACTTGAGTCTTCCAGACATTTTTCACGTTGCTGCCACATGACTAAAGTGTCACCAACCAGACTAGCTAATTTTGAAGGCAACTTGAAATATGTAAGGAACTCCCAATCCATTATCCTATCCGATGCAAGACTATATTTCCTACACTCATTCAACCTATTCACCACACTTTTTATATCTAAATTATTTTCTAAGCCCAGTAACTACCCCCATCTTACAAGCCCATATAATAATACTCTTTAGCCCACTAATTAATAATTTCTAAGCCGCCTAGCATTGTTTTAACTAAGCCCAACGTGGGGTATTAAAAATAGTGTCAGCATGAATATTTCAGCAATGAAAATTTTATATGGTAAGAATTATGTTCTAAGAATAATGTTATAAAAAATGTGAAAGACTTGAGGCCCATTAGGATCTCCTCTCGCCTCTCTACTGATATACCAAAACTCTGACGTTGATGTAACGGTGAAGGTCTCACATTTACATTCTAACACGCCAGCATAGGAAAATTTTTATTTTTTTATTTTATTTTTTTTAATCCGTATTTAATATTTGTGAATCTGATTTGCTCTGATACGATGTGAAAGAACCTGACACTCCACTAGGCTCAAAGTTTTAGCCTAGTGGCAGAGTCTTTCATGTATCAGACCACCCAAGGTTTGAATATCATTGGGTGTGCTTTATTTATTTTCGGAATTTGAGAAAAAAAAAAAGAAAAGAATCATTATCTCCTTGGGCACATTCAAGTCTCGATCCACAATTTGTTGGACATTTATCTCATTTATCTTTTATAAATCTATTAAGAATGGGCACTCGAGCTGTTGGAGCGTGTTAAAATACAAGTATAATTTTCTCAATCATTCTACAACTTTGATGTTTTTTGCCTAGTGAATAAGATCTTTCACAAAGAACGAGTAAAAAAAACACTTTGACCATGTTTGATGCGTATGTCTTCCATGAAATCTTACTATTTTTGTAATCGTAAACCTCCATAATAAAGAAATGTATACATAGAGCTCACTGAACTCGTGTCCAATTTCTCCTATTTTCATATTCGGATATCCTCATCGTTTGATCCTCTAAACTCGCTATCCCTCCCCAGATATGGCAATCGGGTCGGGTCGACCCGCGACCCGCACTCTCTGACCCGACCCGCTTCGATCCGATTCGGGTCTAACCCGCTAACCTAACCGGGTCGACCCGGGTTGCAAAATAATTGAATTCAACCTGTCGAACTCGTTGACTAGTCAAACCCGCTCATTGACCGCTCGTTAAACCGTGGGTTTGGAACCGTTCAACCCGCGCGGGTCGAACGGTTCCATTTTTGGTAGTCGACCGTTCAACGATCTGTTGGGGCAGTTTTTTTTTTTTTGGGTTGGATGGGGGGGGGGGGTATTTTTATTTTTTGGGAAGGTTTTGCTTATAAAAACACCATAACTTCATTCAAAAAAATTTCACACCTTACTCTCTTATTCTCTCTACTACTATTACTCAACACAATCAATTTCATTCAACAAAGAAGCAAGCAACAAAGAAGTGAACAATTTCGATCGTATCAAATTCGTGTTAATTCAACACTCTCAACTACTATAAAAACTCTCAACAAAGAAGCTCTCTCTCTCTCTCTCTCTCTCGTCTTTCTCTTTCTACAACTACATGACTACGTCTACTACACTTCTCAATCGACTACCGGAATACGTCTACTTCTACTATTATTTTCTCTCTCATTTCTATATACGATTATTCGCGAAGTACGATATGAAAAATTCACAACCCTCTCAACTTTTTTTTTGTAGTTCTAATTTTGTTTTATCATATTTGTTTGTTGATTTTTTTATTCTCTCTATCTCTCAATCCTCCTATTATTTTTTAGATTTTTTAACATATTCTACTTCTAATATTGTTTTTTTAATTTTTTCACATACACTATTACTACATAAACTACTAGAAATCATTTTTTAGATTTTTTTTATTTTTAAAACACAAGAAATTATTTTTTACATAAACTACTACTACAAAGAATTTATCATGTCTAGATCACGAGGTAGCGGCAAAGTGGGCAAGATTCCACTAGTTCTTCTCGTCGGCCTCCAACAATCCCACAATTAGAACCCGAATATAACCCCATGCTAAACATAGGTTCTCACGATGTTCCTACATACGACATAGAACAAGAAATGCATAATATTGAGACACAAACACAACAAACTGTATCTACACAAGCCACTAGTAGTAGAAAAACTATATGAGAAACTAGTTATTGATACAAAAATTTTATGATTTTATCTCCGACGAGAAGAATACTAGTATATGACATAAGATTTGTAAAACATGTAGCGAGAGTTACAAATGGAATAAGGATGAGAGAACGGCTACAATTAAACGGCACATTTTAAATGTATACCCCACACTAGTACAGGACCAACTAGGCCAACAAAAAACCAACCCTAGGACCAGACAAATAGATAGCCACAACTATGATCCCGAAAATGTTCGTCGGGAAATGGCCAAACTGGTTATTAAGGATGAACTACTTTTTTCCTATTCTAATAGCAGAAATGTAAAGTCTTTTAACAAATATGCACTAAATCCACATTTGAGATGAATTCCTTGAAACACACCCAAGTCCGGTTATTTTAAACTTTACAACGAAATGAGAGATTCTTGCACTCTTGTATTCTTATACTTTTAGAATATTGTAAACTTCCGATTGTTGGAAAGGTTGTGACGATATTCTGATGATGGACATAACTTGTCATTGGATAGATAGTAATTGGATGATTCAAAAGAGAATTATATTACTCGCCGCTTTGTCGTATCCCCATAGTGGTATGATTACTGCAATATGTATTTTAGAAGTTTATGATTTATATCATATTCGTGACAAAAAATTTACTATTAGTTTTGATAATGCATCTAACATTAATTATTCGATTAGTACATTAAAAACACAATTAGCTCCTCCATGTAATGAAATTTTTTATGTTAGATGTGCGTGTCATATTTTAAATTTATGTGTACAATGTGCATTGAAAGTAGCAGATTCATATAGTGTATATTTTATTACTTTGAGTGGTACCATGCTTCAAGAATTTAAAGAATGTTGTATACTTAGGAACATACATTTTAGAAAATTTGGATTTCGCGGGTCGACCGGGTCGAAAATTTAGATTTCGAACCTAGCCCGGCTCGGCCCGGTTAACCTACCAACCCGACCCGGGCCTACCCGAATATCGGGCCGACCCAAGCGGGTTCGACCCGGCCTGGCCCGGCCCGAACGACCCGATCTGCCCACTTGTTTTCCATCCAAACATCCCCAAACTAAAGCATCCTGTTCCGTTGACCGCCCATAAAGAATTGGAAATTTCTTTAGATTTATCTTTAACATGTAGGTAGAGGAAGAATATCTATGAGTTTTATATCTTTACTTTGCTTAAAAGTATACTTATTGGTATCTCAAATGTGTTCCCAAACAAGGCACATAAGTTGACAGATTGAATGGAATGTTTTTTTTTTTTTTTTTTTTGTAGTGAAGAGTGATGTCGAAATGCATCCTTGGGTTGTAGAGACTAGAGGGGACTTTAATGTCTCAAGACATACCTTAGATAGGTCATGACTGTCGAAGGTTTAATCAGACCATTTCTTAGCTACAATTGATGGAGATTCAGGTTCGCACAGTCTAACCGAATTCAACATTCTTCGGTGGTCAAGTTGGATAGGATCATGGTTTGAATTGATTATTATTTTTTTGATAGAAATGGTGGAATACGGCCATCCACAGTTTGAATTTATTAGGGAACTAAGTTACCGTTAGCATTCGCTAAATCAACTATCTGTAATATCTCGGACCATATACCTACTTTACTCTCCTAACCTTAGGGGAGACGGGTGAAGAAACCACAGCCCATCTTAAGAAGAAGTGGCTACACGCTGAAGAATCTGAAGGCATATATAGCATGAGATGGTTGGAATGCGCCATTGGCATGCTAGGATATTGCTGGGCCATTTGTGAAGAAGTTGTGTCGATCGGTTGATGACAGAACTAAAGCAATGGAATAATAACACGTTTGGGAATATCTTCAGGGAAAAAGATTAGAAGAAAATGGAGGACTTTTTTTTTTCTTTTTTTTTTCTTTTTTGGTGTGGAACAAGACTGTATCCGCACACACTCACACTCTACCCCTAATTTATTTTAATTAGAACTTTTTGGTGCAAGCATAACTTAAACAACCAATCTTTTTAATCACCAGTGAAGAAGTTTATCATTGGACCACATTGACATTTGCGAAAAATAGATGACCTGAGGATGAGGATTATTGCCTTGGAAGCTCTTAGGGAGGATGTTCTCCAAACCTACAACTAGGAGGAAATTGTTACGAATTTCTACCGAAAACCCCTCTTAGGGTCTTGTTGAGTTATTCGATGCAATCAACACAAACCACCAAGCACATGTGAGATCATACCATACACACCAAAGCACACACAAATTTGTCCCGGATGGGGCTTTCGCCTTAATCCGGGAGAGAAGAAACCCAAAATGTTATTCAACTAGCTAGAAAAGAAACAAGAATATTACAATTCTCACTACGACCCTCTCTCAAGCCTCATCAACAAGTACTAGTTGTTTACAATTAGAGAATCACTCAATCTCTCCTTCAATGAAGTACTCTCTCTCTCTTGGCTCTCAATGAAGGCCAATAACAACAATATATAGATATCAAAAGAAACCCTAGTTTGATATCTTGATACAATAGCCTTTGGATATTCCTGAAGAGATAACCCTACGATAAGAGCCATCAGATCTAACTTGAAGAGCAAGTTAGGCTTCTCACGAATCACCAAGATCCAATCCAAATAATCCATCAGCGCTGCTTGCGGTCGACCGCACCACAAAGTCGGTCGACCGTCCCCCTATCGGGAACTTCTGCAGAGTTGGGCGGTCGACCGCAACTCCACTTGCTGCTGCTGCTGACTGTTTCCCTTGCGTCCACTCCGTCTCCGTTCCTCTCGATTCCTCCATCGTCTCATCATCTTTGTATCCAATATAGTATGCAAGACATAAACCCAACAATCTCCACCTTGGATTGCATACTCATAATCCACACTTATGCAATTTAAAACCTTCTAGACTCTTTTCCTTCTCTTCTTA
This sequence comes from Hemerocallis citrina, assembly GCA_017893485.1. Taxonomy (NCBI): domain Eukaryota; kingdom Viridiplantae; phylum Streptophyta; class Magnoliopsida; order Asparagales; family Asphodelaceae; genus Hemerocallis; species Hemerocallis citrina. The sequence continues at coordinate 126,734,760 of CM030367.1, forward strand.
CAAATAACTTGTTTCAATGGCTTCCTCTGCTAGTTGAATCTATCTCCACCTGTTTTTCTCCCGTTGTATGCCCCTTTCAAGGGCACACCCCAGTAGATGTAATCATGGAGGTGCAACCCTCCACACGAACTCCACCTACCTCAAGGCTCTTTCCACCTTCCAACGATATTCGAACGTCGCGGTCTCGCTCGGATGATTCTAGTGACGGCATACTAGATGGTGCTTTAGGAACAATGGGCTTCGAAATACTTGCGCAAGTTTTTCTGTTCCTCCAAAGCTGGTAGAGGTTGTGCTGACCCTGATCAATCCCTCTCTTACCCTTCATCACCTCACGATAACTTTTCCAAACTGAACAAACTCCACCTGAATCTGTGTACCTGCAGTCCCGAACTTCTAGAGTTCTCATGGAAATAAGGCTCCGCTTCATCAAAGGAATATGCATGCCCTCCTCTAGTGTGTGTCCCCTTTCGTTTATCATCTTTGACTCATTAGTTTTCTCACCCCTTACTTCACAAGTCTTGTCAATTTTCGTTCCCACACAACGACATGAGGTAAACTTGTAAGTAGAAACCATTACTTCACAAATCTTATCAATCTTCGCTCCCACACAACGATATAATGCAAATTTGAAAGTATAAACCATCTCCCTTTCGGAGCAAACTTGAGAAGAACTAACCGAATCAAAAGAACAACCAGAATTCACATCTAAAGAACTTGAAACAAAAGTATTGTTTAAGTCATCACCTGATTCAGCGGCACTGAATTTGGCGCCCCTCTAACTCAACCGCTTGCAATAGTCTCTCATGTAATGCTCAATCCCTTTGCACTGGTGGCTATGGACCTTACTCCTGTTGTAACTCCTGTTTCCCCGTATTTGTATTTTATACCGTATTTTTCGTAATTGTACTCTTTTGTCTATTTGAGATCCCGTATTTTATTTCAGTTCGAATAAAAGCATTATTTTTGTCTCAACTCGAATTTGTGGGTTCTTTTATCAAATTCGATTGTGTGCCATCTTGCACCGTTCTTCGTGAGAGATAGCCCGATTCTTCTCTTTTATCTTTCTAATCTCCATTATTGTGCTTTTTGACCATTTCTTCTGTTGGGCTCTTTTTGAAACGGATCCCCTAAACTCTCAAACCCGCAAACCCGCTAACCTAGTATTTAAACCCTACCCTAACCCTAATTAACACCTCTACTGTTTTAACCCTAATCACCTTCCGCCGCTAATCACCTTCTCCTAATCTCCTTCGTCTCCATCGTTCTCAACCCATCTCCGATCCCCGTCGCTCGCCACCACCATCTCCACGACCCCTCCGTCGCCTCGTCATCCCCACAGCAACCCACTCCGTCACCACCGCCATCGTCCCCACTCCTCCATCGCCATTTCCCAAACCAACTCCGAACCCATTTCTCGCCATTATCCACTTCCGAACGCCTCGCCATCTCCGACCACCACACCTCGACCCCTCACCGCCTCGTCGACCCCCTCAGCACCACCGCCTCCACAACTCCACCGAGTCGCGCCGTCGCATCGTCGCAGTGCCGCCGAATCCTCGATTCCACCTCTCCCCTGTTCGAAACCCACGAACAGAGCACCTCGCCGCGCGTCGCTTCTCGACGTCGCCGCCGCCTCGCCGCACTCCGTCGTTGCCGTAGTCGCCGCCAACGAAGCAGCCGCCGTCACTCCTCTCTCTCGAGCGCTACTCAGCCGAACGAAGAAGAAGAAGAAGATCGAAGAAGAAGAAGGAGGATTTGGGCGGGAGCAGATCGAAGCCGTCCGATCTCTTCAAGATCCGTGCGCGTGATTGCTGTCCCGTGTTCGTCCACACCAGATCCACAGCCGTGTTTCGCTGTTCTGAGCCGATCTTGTGCGCAAGGAAAGCTCGATCTCCGATCAAATTTTGCACGTGCATTTCGAGGATATTTCCGGGGATTTTTCTACTCTATTTGCTTCAACAAGCGGAGATTTCAACCGTCGATTTAAGGCAAGTAACCTTGTACATCTTATTGTCCTAGTACAAGTCTCCTTGAAATACCACATGTAGTTAGTTTGTGACTCTCTTTGAATATCATAGTAAAACAATTTGAACCTTCAAACTCACCAGTCTAAGAGTCACAAAACTTCCTCGCATTAAATAATAATTCAATTGGACTCTTTTACCCCTTGAACTTGTGAATCACTTGGACATATGAATTAAGGACCCCTAGAAATTGTAGACGCATATAAATTTAGCATTTTGGCAAATTTGTGGTTATTATGACTTGGAAAATATTATTATTCGCTGTTTGATTCCCATTACCATGTATTTGTGCCACATAATGATTTTAGACACCAAATTACATAATTCTATGAATTCTACATTAGTGAATTATTTCCCTATGTTGCTGTCTGGATTTTCTTTTGCGGTTTCGACCCTCTTATCTTTGGAATTTGGGCCCGAGGCCTGAATACAAAACGTAGATCCGGATGTGTAGATGTCGATAGACTCCAGAATGATTGAATTTGGAGTTACGATCTAGGAGATACGGCTGTTATACTGCAGCTGTGTCAGTAGGCGCAGTTCTGTAAAAACTGCTGTATATATTGACTTTACAAATTATTTTAGCGGTGCAAACAGCGAGCGTTTGACCCCAAATTTTATATGTAGTTGCTGGACACCCTATAGGACATCTCCAATTTTTCTTAGAATTAAATTAGATTATTTCAACCCTGTTTCACATGTATAAATACAAGAACACAAAATCTGCCTGAACAAATATGACAAGCCGGGGGTTATGGGAAAGACTATAGAGTGGACAACATAGGTAAGTGTACTCGGAAGGGGGCCCGTGTTTCCCAGGTTGTATGTTAAATGGAACTAAGTGCCACGTAGAACTAAGTGCCACGTCATGGGTGACGGGGGCCACCTCTAGAGCCCATTATGTGATTACATGATGTATGTTTGAAATCACCTGGAACTAAGTGCCACGTAGAACTAAGTGCCACGTCATGGTGACGGGGGCCACCTCTAGAGCCTACGGGGGCCACCTCTAGAGCCCATGGTTGATCACCTGCTAGTTTGATGCCTGAGTACACCGCCCTATAGACTCCACTACTAGGTCTAAGCGCAATTGATTTGACTGTAGCAACCATGTAGTATAATGGATGCATGTCGTGCTACCTAGATAGTAATAATTACAAGACTTGAACTTGACACCTGTCACTTGATACCTGATGATATGATACATGAAACATGATACCTGAGACTTAAAGCCTGGAACTTGATACTTGACAACTTGACATATGAGACCTGACATTTGAAATAACATATGACACTAGACTTGAGGTTGTCGCTTGATATTAAATACCCCTATAAGTATACCTGACATGTGATTCACCACTAGCAGTTGTTATCCAATCTAGTCATTATGATGTTCCCTCTTGCTAGCTAGTCTTTGAATTTGCCACTACTTCTTATAACCTTGCTTATTCTTGATTCCAATTCTTGTTTTCCCCTTTCTTGTACTTGCTTTTACTATTTGTGGCCCTAGCTTGCACTAAGGGCATTTTCTCTTGTTTCCCCTTCGTTTTCCTGTTTATATTTATTAAGCAGACTTGGGAGACAAGTTATCTGCTGGAATTGGCGAGCAGACATTTCAGGTTTTGCTTGGAGCAAGGACCTGTTACTTTTCTTAAGGTATTTATTTCTTCTGCTGTATAAGACTTGTTCCCGAGTTTATACTTGATCCAGACATGAGAACTATTTGAATATTATTATTTGTTTAAATTGTTTTCTGTTGCTTAATAAGTTATTCATGCATGCTTGGATATATATAAATCTGGTTATATTCTTGTTATGATGCTGAGTCGATCCTACAGCTTATGGATGATGTAAAAATCATTCGCTGGGCTTCGTCACGTGCTCGTATTCCATATTTTTGGGAAGCGGGGCGTGACAAGGTTTTTAGTGGTATCAAAGCTAGGTTTTGGCTAATGTGTTAGTTTGACTAATACATTAGACAGACTTGACTCAGTCGGATTAACTCAACATTTAACAGGCCAAGCAACCACATGAATAATTTAATAGTCAACTCGATCTGGATACAAGTCTTATCCCATCCATTTTGATTTCTTCATATCCAATTCTTTGACTCCTTGCTTCCTTCCATCGTCCTGATTTGTTGATTTCTTATTGGGTACAAATTATTCTTCCGTACCCCTATTCTTTTGATTCTGATGCAAGCGATCTTTTATTTTCTGCTTGCCTCGTTGATCCCCTCTTATTCCAGTTCGTGTGACGTTTATTGCTCTTCGTGCCTTGCATTCTTCTTCAACTGTTGACTCACTCGGAGTATCATGCTCTGCCATAATCTCTTCAATTTCCGATTTTGCCCTCGTCCTTCTTCCCTTATATTCAATTCCTTAATTTTCCTTCGTCCCTTCTACTCATCATTCTCTCTAACTCCTTATTGGGTGTAGCTTCATTTTTCTCCTACTTATTTCCTCCTTATAATTATTTTTCCCGAATACTTTCCATATTTTGATCATTATTTGTTATATTTATTTTCAATCTCTATAAAAATGTTTCTCAACAAAGATTTTATTATTTCGAACAATGCTGTATTTTAACTTTACTTTTCATTTTTGATCGACTATATATTTCTACTGGATTATTTTGATAAGACAAATTCTTATTTTGCTGTACAATGCTGTTACTACTACTATTATTATTACTATTATTTTCATTATCATTACTAGTATTATTATTATTGTTATTATTATTGATTTCTTATTGTTGTTTTCATTACTTTATTATTATTGTTGATATTAAATTATGTCCATAAAAATGTTGGGCACAAACTATATCTTGTCTTACATTATTACTTTTACTAGTGCTGTTAATATTTTAATATTATCATTGGTATTATTATTATTGCTATCATTCTTTTTGCGATTACTGATATTATCATTGTTATGATTATTATTCTTATCATTGTTATTCTTATTGTTAATAGTATCGATATTTTGTTATTATTGTTGTTATTGATATTATTATTTTTAACGTTCCTATCATTATAATTAATAATTTATTTTGAGCCTGAGCATGCTCAATTTTATATACATTTCACTACTTCGGTGCAACCTAATGTCGAGATGGCAAATATGCAACTCGATGTCAATGGAGGCAAATTGCAACTGGATATCGGCGAGGCAAAATGTGCAGCCGAATATTTGGATGGCAATTTGAAACCTGATGTCGTGAAGGCAAATATGCAACTTGATGTTAAGGAGGCAAGATTTTCTATCTATTACTAATTGATATTTCAAGACTAGTTACTTATATAATAAAACTGATGGTAAATGAATATTTTCGTTATTATTGATATTACTATTATCATTGTCGTTTCAATTGATGATATCATTATTATTTTTATCACCTTTATTACTGTTATTATTTCTAATTATTATTACTACTACTTTATTGATATTACTGTTATCATTGCTATTATCATATTATTTATTATTGATGTTATTTTAATGCTATCATTATTATTATTATTGCATTATTTCATGAATGCGTTGAATTCTATTTTGTCATGTATGTGTTATCGTTATTATTAATATTGTTGATATTTTTATGTTATTATTACCTGTATGATTATGACGATTTTTATTTCTGTTATTATTATTGTTATTATTATTATTATTTTGTTACTAATATTGATAATTTTGTTATTATTATTGTTATTATTAGTTTTTATTGTCATTATTATTTTCTATTACTATTGATATTATTATCATGGATATTGTTACTATTATTATTCCTGTTAAAGTCATTAGTTTTGATGTATACTATATATTTTGATTATTTAAATTGAAGCTCAATTTTATATTCTTTGCATCTTTGTTTATATCTATCCTGAACCCATACTCTCTTTGATTCTGGTGTCTCATCCTTTCTTCCTGCTCGGATCGTCGCTTGGTGTCACGTGGTCTACAACATGTCTGGAGCTTGGAGTGTCACCATCAGTGTAGCGCAGCAGAAGCGTGGTGGGCCCATGACCCACAAGACCAGGATCATGTTGTTGTTTCTCCTATCTTGTATTGTGTTTTGTTCCATTCCTTGCACCATTTGTTGTCCCCTATCTCTTGCTTTTGTTCTCATCCATTGACTCATTGCGTGGTGCATCTTCCCCTTGTCGCTCCCTTCTTCGATTCCAGCTCTTTCTATTCGTTCACCTCCTTGCCTTGTTATCTTGCAAGTCGTGTGGTGTTCAGTGTTCTTCTTCGTTTTTGATACCGGTTGTTTCTTCTTACATTCCATCCTGCCATCATGTACTCATTCATTATTGGATTCAATTCTTTCCTGTCTTCTATCTCCTTTGTTTCAGTTCTGCCTACTCCTTCATCGTATTTATTATCTTGCATTATTTAGATCATTAGATACTGTTATCCTCTTTCATGCCATCCATTTGATCATCGTTGTTATCCACCCCTTCTTATTTTGGAGTTATCACCAAGTTAATTTTTCTTTGGATCCCTTGTTTGTTACGCTCCCCTAAATTGCATTTACCCTGTCCTATGTACCGCCTAAGCAAATTTCGAGGACGAAATTTTTGTGTAAGGTGGGTAGGATTTGTAACTCCTGTTTCCCCGTATTTGTATTTTATACCGTATTTTTCGTAATTGTACTCTTTTGTCTATTTGAGATCCCGTATTTTATTTCAGTTCGAATAAAAGCATTATTTTTGTCTCAACTCGAATTTGTGGGTTCTTTTATCAAATTCGATTGTGTGCCATCTTGCACCGTTCTTCGTGAGAGATAGCCCGATTCTTCTCTTTTATCTTTCTAATCTCCATTATTGTGCTTTTTGACCATTTCTTCTGTTGGGCTCTTTTTGAAACGGATCCCCTAAACTCTCAAACCCGCAAACCCGCTAACCTAGTATTTAAACCCTACCCTAACCCTAATTAACACCTCTACTGTTTTAACCCTAATCACCTTCCGCCGCTAATCACCTTCTCCTAATCTCCTTCGTCTCCATCGTTCTCAACCCATCTCCGATCCCCGTCGCTCGCCACCACCATCTCCACGACCCCTCCGTCGCCTCGTCATCCCCACAGCAACCCACTCCGTCACCACCGCCATCGTCCCCACTCCTCCATCGCCATTTCCCAAACCAACTCCGAACCCATTTCTCGCCATTATCCACTTCCGAACGCCTCGCCATCTCCGACCACCACACCTCGACCCCTCACCGCCTCGTCGACCCCCTCAGCACCACCGCCTCCACAACTCCACCGAGTCGCGCCGTCGCATCGTCGCAGTGCCGCCGAATCCTCGATTCCACCTCTCCCCTGTTCGAAACCCACGAACAGAGCACCTCGCCGCGCGTCGCTTCTCGACGTCGCCGCCGCCTCGCCGCACTCCGTCGTTGCCGTAGTCGCCGCCAACGAAGCAGCCGCCGTCACTCCTCTCTCTCGAGCGCTACTCAGCCGAACGAAGAAGAAGAAGAAGATCGAAGAAGAAGAAGGAGGATTTGGGCGGGAGCAGATCGAAGCCGTCCGATCTCTTCAAGATCCGTGCGCGTGATTGCTGTCCCGTGTTCGTCCACACCAGATCCACAGCCGTGTTTCGCTGTTCTGAGCCGATCTTGTGCGCAAGGAAAGCTCGATCTCCGATCAAATTTTGCACGTGCATTTCGAGGATATTTCCGGGGATTTTTCTACTCTATTTGCTTCAACAAGCGGAGATTTCAACCGTCGATTTAAGGCAAGTAACCTTGTACATCTTATTGTCCTAGTACAAGTCTCCTTGAAATACCACATGTAGTTAGTTTGTGACTCTCTTTGAATATCATAGTAAAACAATTTGAACCTTCAAACTCACCAGTCTAAGAGTCACAAAACTTCCTCGCATTAAATAATAATTCAATTGGACTCTTTTACCCCTTGAACTTGTGAATCACTTGGACATATGAATTAAGGACCCCTAGAAATTGTAGACGCATATAAATTTAGCATTTTGGCAAATTTGTGGTTATTATGACTTGGAAAATATTATTATTCGCTGTTTGATTCCCATTACCATGTATTTGTGCCACATAATGATTTTAGACACCAAATTACATAATTCTATGAATTCTACATTAGTGAATTATTTCCCTATGTTGCTGTCTGGATTTTCTTTTGCGGTTTCGACCCTCTTATCTTTGGAATTTGGGCCCGAGGCCTGAATACAAAACGTAGATCCGGATGTGTAGATGTCGATAGACTCCAGAATGATTGAATTTGGAGTTACGATCTAGGAGATACGGCTGTTATACTGCAGCTGTGTCAGTAGGCGCAGTTCTGTAAAAACTGCTGTATATATTGACTTTACAAATTATTTTAGCGGTGCAAACAGCGAGCGTTTGACCCCAAATTTTATATGTAGTTGCTGGACACCCTATAGGACATCTCCAATTTTTCTTAGAATTAAATTAGATTATTTCAACCCTGTTTCACATGTATAAATACAAGAACACAAAATCTGCCTGAACAAATATGACAAGCCGGGGGTTATGGGAAAGACTATAGAGTGGACAACATAGGTAAGTGTACTCGGAAGGGGGCCCGTGTTTCCCAGGTTGTATGTTAAATGGAACTAAGTGCCACGTAGAACTAAGTGCCACGTCATGGGTGACGGGGGCCACCTCTAGAGCCTACGGGGGCCACCTCTAGAGCCCATTATGTGATTACATGATGTATGTTTGAAATCACCTGGAACTAAGTGCCACGTAGAACTAAGTGCCACGTCATGGTGACGGGGGCCACCTCTAGAGCCTACGGGGGCCACCTCTAGAGCCCATGGTTGATCACCTGCTAGTTTGATGCCTGAGTACACCGCCCTATAGACTCCACTACTAGGTCTAAGCGCAATTGATTTGACTGTAGCAACCATGTAGTATAATGGATGCATGTCGTGCTACCTAGATAGTAATAATTACAAGACTTGAACTTGACACCTGTCACTTGATACCTGATGATATGATACATGAAACATGATACCTGAGACTTAAAGCCTGGAACTTGATACTTGACAACTTGACATATGAGACCTGACATTTGAAATAACATATGACACTAGACTTGAGGTTGTCGCTTGATATTAAATACCCCTATAAGTATACCTGACATGTGATTCACCACTAGCAGTTGTTATCCAATCTAGTCATTATGATGTTCCCTCTTGCTAGCTAGTCTTTGAATTTGCCACTACTTCTTATAACCTTGCTTATTCTTGATTCCAATTCTTGTTTTCCCCTTTCTTGTACTTGCTTTTACTATTTGTGGCCCTAGCTTGCACTAAGGGCATTTTCTCTTGTTTCCCCTTCGTTTTCCTGTTTATATTTATTAAGCAGACTTGGGAGACAAGTTATCTGCTGGAATTGGCGAGCAGACATTTCAGGTTTTGCTTGGAGCAAGGACCTGTTACTTTTCTTAAGGTATTTATTTCTTCTGCTGTATAAGACTTGTTCCCGAGTTTATACTTGATCCAGACATGAGAACTATTTGAATATTATTATTTGTTTAAATTGTTTTCTGTTGCTTAATAAGTTATTCATGCATGCTTGGATATATATAAATCTGGTTATATTCTTGTTATGATGCTGAGTCGATCCTACAGCTTATGGATGATGTAAAAATCATTCGCTGGGCTTCGTCACGTGCTCGTATTCCATATTTTTGGGAAGCGGGGCGTGACAAGGTTTTTAGTGGTATCAAAGCTAGGTTTTGGCTAATGTGTTAGTTTGACTAATACATTAGACAGACTTGACTCAGTCGGATTAACTCAACATTTAACAGGCCAAGCAACCACATGAATAATTTAATAGTCAACTCGATCTGGATACAAGTCTTATCCCATCCATTTTGATTTCTTCATATCCAATTCTTTGACTCCTTGCTTCCTTCCATCGTCCTGATTTGTTGATTTCTTATTGGGTACAAATTATTCTTCCGTACCCCTATTCTTTTGATTCTGATGCAAGCGATCTTTTATTTTCTGCTTGCCTCGTTGATCCCCTCTTATTCCAGTTCGTGTGACGTTTATTGCTCTTCGTGCCTTGCATTCTTCTTCAACTGTTGACTCACTCGGAGTATCATGCTCTGCCATAATCTCTTCAATTTCCGATTTTGCCCTCGTCCTTCTTCCCTTATATTCAATTCCTTAATTTTCCTTCGTCCCTTCTACTCATCATTCTCTCTAACTCCTTATTGGGTGTAGCTTCATTTTTCTCCTACTTATTTCCTCCTTATAATTATTTTTCCCGAATACTTTCCATATTTTGATCATTATTTGTTATATTTATTTTCAATCTCTATAAAAATGTTTCTCAACAAAGATTTTATTATTTCGAACAATGCTGTATTTTAACTTTACTTTTCATTTTTGATCGACTATATATTTCTACTGGATTATTTTGATAAGACAAATTCTTATTTTGCTGTACAATGCTGTTACTACTACTATTATTATTACTATTATTTTCATTATCATTACTAGTATTATTATTATTGTTATTATTATTGATTTCTTATTGTTGTTTTCATTACTTTATTATTATTGTTGATATTAAATTATGTCCATAAAAATGTTGGGCACAAACTATATCTTGTCTTACATTATTACTTTTACTAGTGCTGTTAATATTTTAATATTATCATTGGTATTATTATTATTGCTATCATTCTTTTTGCGATTACTGATATTATCATTGTTATGATTATTATTCTTATCATTGTTATTCTTATTGTTAATAGTATCGATATTTTGTTATTATTGTTGTTATTGATATTATTATTTTTAACGTTCCTATCATTATAATTAATAATTTATTTTGAGCCTGAGCATGCTCAATTTTATATACATTTCACTACTTCGGTGCAACCTAATGTCGAGATGGCAAATATGCAACTCGATGTCAATGGAGGCAAATTGCAACTGGATATCGGCGAGGCAAAATGTGCAGCCGAATATTTGGATGGCAATTTGAAACCTGATGTCGTGAAGGCAAATATGCAACTTGATGTTAAGGAGGCAAGATTTTCTATCTATTACTAATTGATATTTCAAGACTAGTTACTTATATAATAAAACTGATGGTAAATGAATATTTTCGTTATTATTGATATTACTATTATCATTGTCGTTTCAATTGATGATATCATTATTATTTTTATCACCTTTATTACTGTTATTATTTCTAATTATTATTACTACTACTTTATTGATATTACTGTTATCATTGCTATTATCATATTATTTATTATTGATGTTATTTTAATGCTATCATTATTATTATTATTGCATTATTTCATGAATGCGTTGAATTCTATTTTGTCATGTATGTGTTATCGTTATTATTAATATTGTTGATATTTTTATGTTATTATTACCTGTATGATTATGACGATTTTTATTTCTGTTATTATTATTGTTATTATTATTATTATTTTGTTACTAATATTGATAATTTTGTTATTATTATTGTTATTATTAGTTTTTATTGTCATTATTATTTTCTATTACTATTGATATTATTATCATGGATATTGTTACTATTATTATTCCTGTTAAAGTCATTAGTTTTGATGTATACTATATATTTTGATTATTTAAATTGAAGCTCAATTTTATATTCTTTGCATCTTTGTTTATATCTATCCTGAACCCATACTCTCTTTGATTCTGGTGTCTCATCCTTTCTTCCTGCTCGGATCGTCGCTTGGTGTCACGTGGTCTACAACATGTCTGGAGCTTGGAGTGTCACCATCAGTGTAGCGCAGCAGAAGCGTGGTGGGCCCATGACCCACAAGACCAGGATCATGTTGTTGTTTCTCCTATCTTGTATTGTGTTTTGTTCCATTCCTTGCACCATTTGTTGTCCCCTATCTCTTGCTTTTGTTCTCATCCATTGACTCATTGCGTGGTGCATCTTCCCCTTGTCGCTCCCTTCTTCGATTCCAGCTCTTTCTATTCGTTCACCTCCTTGCCTTGTTATCTTGCAAGTCGTGTGGTGTTCAGTGTTCTTCTTCGTTTTTGATACCGGTTGTTTCTTCTTACATTCCATCCTGCCATCATGTACTCATTCATTATTGGATTCAATTCTTTCCTGTCTTCTATCTCCTTTGTTTCAGTTCTGCCTACTCCTTCATCGTATTTATTATCTTGCATTATTTAGATCATTAGATACTGTTATCCTCTTTCATGCCATCCATTTGATCATCGTTGTTATCCACCCCTTCTTATTTTGGAGTTATCACCAAGTTAATTTTTCTTTGGATCCCTTGTTTGTTACGCTCCCCTAAATTGCATTTACCCTGTCCTATGTACCGCCTAAGCAAATTTCGAGGACGAAATTTTTGTGTAAGGTGGGTAGGATTTGTAACTCCTGTTTCCCCGTATTTGTATTTTATACCGTATTTTTCGTAATTGTACTCTTTTGTCTATTTGAGATCCCGTATTTTATTTCAGTTCGAATAAAAGCATTATTTTTGTCTCAACTCGAATTTGTGGGTTCTTTTATCAAATTCGATTGTGTGCCATCTTGCACCGTTCTTCGTGAGAGATAGCCCGATTCTTCTCTTTTATCTTTCTAATCTCCATTATTGTGCTTTTTGACCATTTCTTCTGTTGGGCTCTTTTTGAAACGGATCCCCTAAACTCTCAAACCCGCAAACCCGCTAACCTAGTATTTAAACCCTACCCTAACCCTAATTAACACCTCTACTGTTTTAACCCTAATCACCTTCCGCCGCTAATCACCTTCTCCTAATCTCCTTCGTCTCCATCGTTCTCAACCCATCTCCGATCCCCGTCGCTCGCCACCACCATCTCCACGACCCCTCCGTCGCCTCGTCATCCCCACAGCAACCCACTCCGTCACCACTGCCATCGTCCCCACTCCTCCATCGCCATTTCCCAAACCAACTCCGAACCCATTTCTCGCCATTATCCACTTCCGAACGCCTCGCCATCTCCGACCACCACACCTCGACCCCTCACCGCCTCGTCGACCCCCTCAGCACCACCGCCTCCACAACTCCACCGAGTCGCGCCGTCGCATCGTCGCAGTGCCGCCGAATCCTCGATTCCACCTCTCCCCTGTTCGAAACCCACGAACAGAGCACCTCGCCGCGCGTCGCTTCTCGACGTCGCCGCCGCCTCGCCGCACTCCGTCGTTGCCGTAGTCGCCGCCAACGAAGCAGCCGCCGTCACTCCTCTCTCTCGAGCGCTACTCAGCCGAACGAAGAAGAAGAAGAAGATCGAAGAAGAAGAAGGAGGATTTGGGCGGGAGCAGATCGAAGCCGTCCGATCTCTTCAAGATCCGTGCGCGTGATTGCTGTCCCGTGTTCGTCCACACCAGATCCACAGCCGTGTTTCGCTGTTCTGAGCCGATCTTGTGCGCAAGGAAAGCTCGATCTCCGATCAAATTTTGCACGTGCATTTCGAGGATATTTCCGGGGATTTTTCTACTCTATTTGCTTCAACAAGCGGAGATTTCAACCGTCGATTTAAGGCAAGTAACCTTGTACATCTTATTGTCCTAGTACAAGTCTCCTTGAAATACCACATGTAGTTAGTTTGTGACTCTCTTTGAATATCATAGTAAAACAATTTGAACCTTCAAACTCACCAGTCTAAGAGTCACAAAACTTCCTCGCATTAAATAATAATTCAATTGGACTCTTTTACCCCTTGAACTTGTGAATCACTTGGACATATGAATTAAGGACCCCTAGAAATTGTAGACGCATATAAATTTAGCATTTTGGCAAATTTGTGGTTATTATGACTTGGAAAATATTATTATTCGCTGTTTGATTCCCATTACCATGTATTTGTGCCACATAATGATTTTAGACACCAAATTACATAATTCTATGAATTCTACATTAGTGAATTATTTCCCTATGTTGCTGTCTGGATTTTCTTTTGCGGTTTCGACCCTCTTATCTTTGGAATTTGGGCCCGAGGCCTGAATACAAAACGTAGATCCGGATGTGTAGATGTCGATAGACTCCAGAATGATTGAATTTGGAGTTACGATCTAGGAGATACGGCTGTTATACTGCAGCTGTGTCAGTAGGCGCAGTTCTGTAAAAACTGCTGTATATATTGACTTTACAAATTATTTTAGCGGTGCAAACAGCGAGCGTTTGACCCCAAATTTTATATGTAGTTGCTGGACACCCTATAGGACATCTCCAATTTTTCTTAGAATTAAATTAGATTATTTCAACCCTGTTTCACATGTATAAATACAAGAACACAAAATCTGCCTGAACAAATATGACAAGCCGGGGGTTATGGGAAAGACTATAGAGTGGACAACATAGGTAAGTGTACTCGGAAGGGGGCCCGTGTTTCCCAGGTTGTATGTTAAATGGAACTAAGTGCCACGTAGAACTAAGTGCCACGTCATGGGTGACGGGGGCCACCTCTAGAGCCTACGGGGGCCACCTCTAGAGCCCATTATGTGATTACATGATGTATGTTTGAAATCACCTGGAACTAAGTGCCACGTAGAACTAAGTGCCACGTCATGGTGACGGGGGCCACCTCTAGAGCCTACGGGGGCCACCTCTAGAGCCCATGGTTGATCACCTGCTAGTTTGATGCCTGAGTACACCGCCCTATAGACTCCACTACTAGGTCTAAGCGCAATTGATTTGACTGTAGCAACCATGTAGTATAATGGATGCATGTCGTGCTACCTAGATAGTAATAATTACAAGACTTGAACTTGACACCTGTCACTTGATACCTGATGATATGATACATGAAACATGATACCTGAGACTTAAAGCCTGGAACTTGATACTTGACAACTTGACATATGAGACCTGACATTTGAAATAACATATGACACTAGACTTGAGGTTGTCGCTTGATATTAAATACCCCTATAAGTATACCTGACATGTGATTCACCACTAGCAGTTGTTATCCAATCTAGTCATTATGATGTTCCCTCTTGCTAGCTAGTCTTTGAATTTGCCACTACTTCTTATAACCTTGCTTATTCTTGATTCCAATTCTTGTTTTCCCCTTTCTTGTACTTGCTTTTACTATTTGTGGCCCTAGCTTGCACTAAGGGCATTTTCTCTTGTTTCCCCTTCGTTTTCCTGTTTATATTTATTAAGCAGACTTGGGAGACAAGTTATCTGCTGGAATTGGCGAGCAGACATTTCAGGTTTTGCTTGGAGCAAGGACCTGTTACTTTTCTTAAGGTATTTATTTCTTCTGCTGTATAAGACTTGTTCCCGAGTTTATACTTGATCCAGACATGAGAACTATTTGAATATTATTATTTGTTTAAATTGTTTTCTGTTGCTTAATAAGTTATTCATGCATGCTTGGATATATATAAATCTGGTTATATTCTTGTTATGATGCTGAGTCGATCCTACAGCTTATGGATGATGTAAAAATCATTCGCTGGGCTTCGTCACGTGCTCGTATTCCATATTTTTGGGAAGCGGGGCGTGACACCTGTATACACTTTTCCTTCCAATCAAAGTACAATTCACCTCCAAGCAACTCACAGAAGTTGACGCCGATTTCTGACTCTCCTTCCTAAGTGCATCTTCCTCCAACCCCTTGATCATACCTGCTATGAAAAACTTCTCCTTGGTAGATTTTTCATCTAGCACGGTTATCATGTTGGATGGATTTGGTGATGAATATATTGAGTTGGAAACCCTTAGATCATCTGCGTTGAACGCCTTCAGTTCAGATAACTCCATATTGAACTCCACTTCATGATCTAGAAAAGCGGTACTTTCCTTCATTGAGAAACCCCACCACTTTCTTCGTTGGTACATCCGACACTGTGATAATGAACCAGAGTAGTCAGTTCTGAATCTTGCCTAAAGACTCACCGTGCTTTTTCTATACCTGACTTTGCTCGTCGATGACAACCGGATTAAACCCAAGGCTTCTTAACATATCTTCTTCCACTTCTTCTGCTTTGTGCGATTGGTCTCCCTTTATCTCCTTCAAGGACTAGATCAAAGTCCTGTTGAACCGATGCTTCATGCATGTCCACCTTCAAGAGATCAAAGTTGATCTTGCCTTTGAACCGCTTGATTTTCGTAATCTGATCTACCATCTTCTCCAAGGAACTTGAACAAACCCACGAACCTGATTACTATGATACCAATTGTTAGGGATTTCTACCGAAAACCCCTTTTAGGATCTTGTTGATTCATTCGATACAATCAACACAAACCACCAAGCACATATGAGATCATACCAAACACACTATAGCGCACACAAATTTGTCTCGGTTGGGGCTTTCGCCTTAATCCGGAGGAGAAGAAACCTAAGATATTATTCAACTAGAGAAGATACAAGAATATTACAATTCTCACTACGACCCTCTCTCAAGCCTTACCAGTAAGTACTAGTTGTTTACAATTAGAGAATCACTCAGTCTCTCCTTCAATGAGGTACTATTTCTCTTGGCTCTCATTGGAGGCCAATAACAACAATATATAGAGATCTAGAGAAACCCTAGTTTGATATCTTGATACAATAACCTTTGGATATTCCTGAAGAGATAACCCTACGATAAGAGCTATCAGATCTGACTTGAATAGCAAGTTGGGCTTCTCATAAATCCCTAAGATCCGACCCAAATAATCCATCAGTGCTGCTCGCGGTCGACCGCACCACAAAGTCGGTCGATCGTCCCCCTCTCAGGAACTTCTGTAGAGTTGGATGACCGACCGCACCCCATGTACGGTCGTCCTCGCAGTCGACCGCAATTCCACCTGCTGCTGCTGCTGACTGTTTCCCTTACTTCCACTCCGTCTCCAATCGTCTCGATTCCTTTACCTTCTCATCATCTTCGTATCCAACATAATATGCAAGACATAAACCCAACAGAAATCTCTTGGAGACAAAGATCAAGAATGAAGTGGTTAAATGAGGGTCATTCTAACACTACATTCTTCCACAAGACTATAAACATGTGGTGGAGAAATAATCACATCTAGGCAATGCGAAGCGAGGGGTGAACCAAAACTATATTAGGGATTACATTGATAAGACATATTTGAATCTTTTTGGAACCATAATTCCTGGCTAGTGTTGTGTGCTCCTATGATCTCTGGGAGAGTACCCAGTGACACCGTAGTTATGATTCGGTAATTGGATGGCTCTACTATGATTCGGTAATTGGATGGCTCTACTACCGAAATTAGAGATCATATTACTTCAAATTGATCTTCATACCATAGACTATAGAGCTATGTAAAATTATTATTTTGGATCATGCGATTTGTCCATTCATCATATATGATTGTAAAATGAATAAATTTTTAATAATAAACTAATTATGACCACTTAATATATGAACAAAATATATTTTACTTTAATAATATTTTATTATTACATATGTTATATATGTTGAACACTTTAAACCGTGGAAATTATATAATTAGAGCATGACGTAGAATTTGTAAGGATGCCCTAGAAGGATCACCTTTCCTTGACTTTCCTTTTTAAGAAAGTTGAAGATTATGAACAGGAAAGAATCCAAATATCACTATCAACTTTTGTTCGCTAATCAAATGTCATTATCTTGTTTGTTTTCTCTGCTAATCAATAATGTCACTGTATATTTAACTATACTGCTATGCATGCATAGAATTTTTTCCCAAACTGTCCCACCTTTTGAATGTTTTTTCAAAACTTCCCTACTTTTTTTTAAAAATTTCCAAACTGTCTTACTCGCTTTCTGAAAAAGCGAGTGTAGTTAATATCTCATCTCTTTTTCGGAAAGCGACTGTGAGGATTTTGATTTTCGAAAGCCTTTTCTGAAAAACGAGAAGGTTTTAACGACACTCGAAAAGCGAGTGTCGATTGGGGCTTTTTAAGCTTCAGATCTCAATTTGGATCTCACTTTCTCTCCTTTTTTACTCTTGCTCATCTCCCTTATTATTCTCTCCTTAACTCCAAAATCCAAAACCCTAGCTTTCCAAAATTGACCTCCTACCCACAAAATTTCCTCTAAATCTAAATATATTTACTTAATCTTTCCCAACCCTATCAGCTTCCACTCTCAAAACCCTAAACCCATATTCCGAAAGATCAATATTTTGAAATTTTCATAAACTTGAAGAGGATAGCAACTTCAACCCTAAACCCTAAACCCACAGTTGCTTTTCGAAAAACCGATGTAGTTTTAACTAAACTCGCTTTCTCAGAAAGAGAGTCTTGGGTCTACTTGTTAAAAACATACAGGCTCAACTCGAAAAGCGATTGTGGAGTAGATAGTTTTCCAGAGATCAACTTGATCTCTGGAAAACACTCTAATCCACAGTTGCTTTTCGAAAAACTGATGTAGTTTTAATTACATCGCTTTCTCCAAAAGCGTGTCTTGGGTCTGCTTGTTAAAAAACATACAGGCTCAACACTCGCTTTCTCAGAAAGCGAGGATCTGAAGACTAGACTCGGTTTCTGAAAAAAGCGAGTCTAGGCCTAATAGAATACAACTTCAATTTACAAATGCAGTTGCCCCATATGCAAAACTCTCAACTAATTCTCAACTATTCACTCAATCATTTTCACTACAATCCATTTCACCAATACTCAACTCGCAACAATCTCAATCACACAAACATTCAGAACTTTGAAAAAATGAAACAATCACACACTCACACACCCCATACGAAATTGCATAACTTCATACATGTAACATTACAAAACATTAGAAAACAAGTTCACGACATTGAAAGAAACTTTCTTCCTACGAACTAATACAAATATTACATAATTGATTGGAAAATAAGGTTCACGGATCGGGTGTGAAGAAGGTGGGAGGTCTTCTTTGTCTTTTACCCCATTGTGGAGTGGCATGTGTCACACTGAACATCGGAATCAGATCCTCCTCTTGTTGTTGTGTTCCCTCAACTTGTATCTCATCCCCTTTATATTCTTCTTCGAAATTGTTTCTAGGACGAGGTGGGGGTCTGTGGACCACTTTCTTCCTACGAACACCACGAGCACTGGTTCGATAGCCAGGAGTAGTAAGTATAGCATCTAAGGTTTCTCCCTCACCCACAACATCAGCTTGTGCACGACACGACATCATCATCTCGCGTGCAAAGTTCTTCACCGGTGACGCGAAGTTGCTATTTAATACAGAAGCACATTTTTTAGCCATAGTCCAAGTCTGGCTCATTTACAAAACATGAAAAGTTGAAATATTAAATACAGTGAATGTATATATAAATCAAAATACTAGAAAAACTTTAAAAAAATGCAACAAAACTTAAAAACTTACAATTGTGCGGAGAGCCGATGCCTTCGGTTGGAACATAGGTAAATTTATCGAATGTTGATCTACTGGTTCGGCTGCTGGTCGACGAATCGGGACTACCACACCTATAGGAGTCTGTACTGTCAGTGATATATAGCGTCACGTCATCCTCTCATACCAGGCCATGTAAGTCGCATGCACCGATCGATCAAACGGAGGAATGTCACCAATGATTTCGTCGAACCGGTGCTGATTCCATCTCCCAACATATGTAGAAAAGCTTGCGGCCCATTATGTCCAGGTTGTCAACCCATTCCAGTAATAGAATGTATATCGGCATTGAACGGTTCGGCAACAGGAATCATTTGAAGGAAACCAAACTGATGTAGCACTCTATTCACAAAGTAGAATTCAACTGTGCCAAAGTTGATTAGTGGTGCTTTTGTCAACCACAAATCATGCATGTACAAGCAAATAAGCGGTAGTCGAGCAACACGCGCCTCCGTGTAGAGCATCCACACGACGCAATCATCTGCCAACCTATCCAATTCATCACGGAAGTACGTTAGGCATCTGTTGGGGTTGGCCGTCCATGTGAGATTACCGGACTAGTACACACCGAGTGGAGGTAACATGTGCTGATCCTCGGGGAGATGGATCCTATTGGGTGATTGCCTCCGCACTACGGGCCGACCCACATGAATACACACCTAAATCCATACTTATAGTAAGATCATTGGTCTATTTATCTGTACCGAACCAAGACTGCACAAACACAAACTCCTGTACAGGGATGACAACGCGGCACTACCCCAACTGTACTGTTCGACTCTTTCCAGATCGGCAATCAATAGGAGGTACATCAAGAAGACCGAATGACCAGTCGAATTTGGGAACATCATGCTGCCAAATAGTGTAAGGATGTAGGCCCTGCAGTAGCTCTCCACCTCTTCCTGAGTGGAATCTTCATTCAATCGATTCTTGAATGTGTCCTTCAACCACTTCAACCGCATAAATTTTCCATTTACTGCTCCGGTTTCCACTTCAACACCAAGGTACTGTTCCACTAGATATACCAGCTCGAAGTCCATTGTGCCAGTCATTGCCTGCCCATTGACTGGAAGACCGATGAGTACAGAGACATCCTGCAGTGTCACGGTCATCTTCCCAATTGGTAGGTGAAAGGTGTATGTTTCAGGCCGCCATCTCTCAAGAAGTGCAGTAAGAAGAGGCCGATCACATTTGATGGAGCTCATCAATGCAATATCATATAATCCACAGTCCCGTAGGATCTCGTGAATTCGTGGGTGCATAGGCAGTGGATGACCCCCCCTCCTAAATGTACATTCCTTAGATTCACCTTTCCACACATCCTTCGAATGGTAATGCGACTAGAGAGTAAGGAGTGTAGGATCGAGGGGACCTAGACATCCGGGAAGAATATAAGATGATGAAGGGGCTGAAGAAGAAGGACCCGCCTCATTTGGATTTGTTTGGACCTATGCAACAATAACATTTACATCAAAAGACCGATATTACATTTTATTATATGATAATCAAACTAATCGAATATAAACAATTATTCACTTACACTAGTACGTTCGGTACCACCACCACGACCACCACGTGCACTGCGAGGAGGTGGGCCAAAAGAAGTACGTGGTCCATCGCTGCGAGGGGGTCTACTACTCGATCCTTCCTCCACATTCTCCCTCGTGCGTGCCATTTATAATAAAAGAGAGTATACTACAACTAAAAACAATCGTTATTAACTATACCAAAATATATAACCTACATATATCTACATATATATCTAATTTTTACACTACATACCTACATATACTAGAATTGAAATATACTATATACCTACAGAAATAAACACTCCTTAATGCTACAAATTTTTGCTTGTTGTTTTTTTTTAAGATCCAATGTTTACTTGGAAAATCAACAAGTTTGAGTGATTAACACAACATTAAAAAAGCAAGAGTTTGATAAATATACCGCAAACTTTACCTCCAAATTCGAAGCACTCCACCTCCTTCAACCACAAGCTTTACCCCCAAATTTGAAAATCAACACAATCTTGGATATTGGGGTTTAGGGTTTTTGGGGTTAAATGAGGATGAGAGAAGTGGAAAATCGAAAGAAGATGAGAAATGCGAGGATTTTATGAGTGAATCGACATATTTTGGTGGGTTAATGTCCAAAATTAGAGCAAACTTGCGGATGGGTTAGGGTTTCGTTAGAAGAGGAGGAGGAAGATAGAGAATGAAAGAGAAAGTGAGATCTGGTTTCGAGCGTGGGGGCTAAAGACCCAATCGACAGACGCTTTTTAAAAAGCGAGTGTGGGATAAATCCCCTCGCTTTTTGAGAAAGCAAGTGTGGGCAAGAGCAAAACTAAACCTAACACTCGCTTTCTGAAAAAGCGATGGGGATTTACCCAAACTCACTTTTTCAGAAAGCGAGTAGGGCGGTTTAGAAATTTTTTTAAAAAGTAGGGCAGTTTGGGAAAAACTTTCAAAAAGTGGGACAGTTTGGGAAAAAATTCTACATACATATATCTATAGAGAAAATAGACAATAAGGTTGAACTACAAGGTAACCATTTACGAAATATATTTATTTATTCATTTCCTTTTTTATATATATTCATAAGCCAGAGCTCCAATAGAAAAATCGACGGTTTAGTGCAACTCTAATAAAGGGCAGGAAAGAACGTGGAGAGGGGAAGAATAGAAAATTGCAAAAAATAGGTTCTGATGGGAGGTGTAGCCGATATACAAAGAGAGAAGAGGAAAAAGGGAATTGGCCACCCCTCTTGCTATCGACCAAAAAAAAAAAAGAAACGTCAGTGTTACCTTTAATATATATATTTTTTTCAATAGAGAGAATTTTTTTCTCTCAACGGCTAGATCGAGATTAGGGTTGTTTTTTTAATAAAAAAATACCCAACGACTAGATTCTATTTTTCCCTATAAATACAAGACCAAATGTGTCATGTTCTTCACAATTCTTCTTCCATTCCTTCATAAATAACTTTTTTTAAAAAAATCTTCCTAATTTACATTCAAAAGTTCGATAAATTTACAAATATTTATTACAAAAATGGGAGGAGGTACAAAATAGAGTTACGATGAAGAAGAAGCTATGTGCAAAGCTTGGGTAAATGTCACTACGGTGAAACAGGGTCCCAACAACCTAAGAAGATTACGAGATCATTCGATCAAGATATGCATAAATCTAGTAGGGTCCTCCCGAAAAAATCTGTCCCTCTGCCGGATATGAGAGTAGGTGGAGAAGACATCTTGCCCCAAGACTAACGAAGTGGCATGAAGCTTTGATGCATGTTCGAAGGACAACTCAGAGTGGCCAATATTTAGATGAGATAAATAATTTTAACAAATTTATCCAAACTTATACATGTCTTAATAATACTTTTTAATTAATTTTTGTACACTTATTAGATTGTAAATGTCAAATCGTGGTACAAAAATCAGATGGGTGAAGATTAGAACTTAGATGCTTCTTGGGACATGGTCCATAATGTAGAAAAATTCCAGTTGAAACTGTATTTGGAGGAAGTCAACAGTTTTCAAAGGAAGCAACGCCCGTAGATTTGACTTGCGACGAAGATCCTGTACCATTGTCGACACCCACTTATGCATGACCTTCCTGAACAAGAGGTTGCTCGAAAGAAAGGGAAAGCTTTATCGGGTGAGAGTAGTCGAATGCAGATGCAATCGAACAATTCGCTGGGTGGACAAATAATGAGACTAAGAGAACCAATGACTTGGTTGCTGAAACGTTACAATGGGAGAAGGCAAAGCAGAGGAGACAAGAGCAAAGAGATTATCGAGTAAGAGACGATAGAGTAATGAGAAAGGAAGAACAATAAAAAATAATTCACGGTCGTCCTCAATCAGACGGCAATAACAGTCATAACAATGGCTACGGCTACAACCAAAATGATGGAGATGATGCTTATTATCCCCAGTGTCAGGACGGTTATGTAACCTCTTAGTGTAAATAATGCATGTAATTTGTTTAATTTGAGCTTATTTAATAAAATAATTTAAATGTTTTAATAATAACTTTTTAATATATGAAATTTAAATGTGCACGGCATAAGTTTTTAATTTGATATATGAAATTTATAATACATACAAAATATGTGTAACGTATAAAATTTATTGGTGGTGATTGAAATTAATATAAAACAAAAGTAAAAGTCAAAAGTATAAATGGCTTTCCACGTACAAATCAAAGAATTTTACTTTCTAATAGGAGAATGACTTTCAACGTAGAAAGACTCCTTCTATTAATTTTTTTTTTCTTTGTACAATGGGAAAAGATGTGGAAATCTTTCCAACCATTAGACTTGCCCTCAGATTAATATAACAAAGACAGACGCACCACCATATATAATACATCGATCACACTACAAGCACAAAGGTACTTGAGAATTGCCATGTCCTGAAGCAAAAGCTTTCTAGTAGTAGACGATGGTAGCGTCGACTTATACCCTTTCACTACCAACCGCAAGGCCTATAGCGGCATACTTCTCCCAGCATTTTCGATACACGCCGCTATAAATGTGGAAGAATTTTTTTTTAAAAGAAAACGCACACTCTATACCATTGCTTAGCAGAAACGCCGCCATAGGTGCAAACAGTAGCAACGTGTTACATATAAAAGTCGGTACAACACCTCTCTATCGTGCGAACACTAATTTAATTTAATTTTTTAAATAAATAAAATAGCTATAACGGTGTGGACGCTATATACGCCACGATAGCATTATTTAAAAATAAAATAAATACCTATCCCGGCGTTTCCGGGACAAAGATTATAGAATTCTATAGTTTTTTTGATAATATTAAGCTTTGTTCGTTTGTAGATTTATAATTATTAATGAGTAGAACCGATACAACACATATATATATAACTTGCCTTTATAATATAATACACCTATCACGGCGTGTCACATATAAACCGCTGTTATAAATTCGACATACAGCGACGGTTTATATGTAAACTGTCGTTATATGCCCATAAAATTTTTTTTCATTAACCCGCTCTAAAACCCCTCCCTATCTCTTTTCGTCCCCCCCCCCCCCCCCCCCCCCAAAATTTCCCAAAACCTAATTCT
This sequence comes from Hemerocallis citrina, assembly GCA_017893485.1. NCBI lineage: Eukaryota > Viridiplantae > Streptophyta > Magnoliopsida > Asparagales > Asphodelaceae > Hemerocallis > Hemerocallis citrina. The sequence goes on from CM030367.1 coordinate 126,759,207, forward strand.
CATCTAAACCACTCCTTTCTCTCCCCCTCATCACCTCCCTCGCACTGCACCACCCTCGCGCCGCACACGCTCCTACTTCGCCTCCTCTTTTCCATCGCGCCGCACCTCCCTTGCCCCAGCTCATCATTTACCGCCGCTCCTCCTCACTTTTGCAGACTCCGCACCGCCAAGCTCTTCATCCCTCAGCCGCCGATCTCTGCCTTAATTGTCCAATTTCGGTAAAGATTAACGTTCTTGTTTAGTAATATTGTTAGGGTTTAGTTATATTAAACTTGTGAGATTGGTTAATAATAGAATTGAGGTTGGTTAGAACAAATGCATGTTCTCATCTCTCTCATGCTTGTCTCCTTTTATGTATTTTTGGAATAGGAGCTCTAATCTGAAATGTTTATGTGGTAAACCTTTATTCCATTCAAAACTCAACTCTGAGCACCTCCTAGTTTTCGTTTCTTGGATTGGATGCTCACAACCTGTTCGATCTAATTTGGTATTATGCTGGTATTACCTGTGGACTTTTTATAGTGCCAAAGTCCATTAACATCATCCTAAATACAAATACTTGTCTACTTCCTGTGATATTTCAATAAATTTTGCAATTTTGTGTATGAAATCCAACAGGTTGGGCTGATAAGATACATGGGTTTGCAATTTTTACTGTAGTGGATCTTGGGGATTCTAATCATACATCAATGACCTGGTCCATTTTCAGGCCACATATTGGACTGCAAGCGAAATATCAAGCTGTATGCTTGAGTCATTTGTAACATCAAATATTGTATCTTTTTTTAATTGTGAAATACATGAACTTATGATATTTCTTCTAAAAAAAATTCTATTCAGTTATTAGTTTTTGTAATATGTGACTTTTGGTTGTTGATTATGATGTTATTATTGATTTTAAGATTTAAGCATTTTAATTTAATATGACTATAGGTATTTGTAATATGCGATTGATTACAGGTTTTTTAATTTGAAATTCTATAATAAAATCTCAAAAAAATAGAAACCTATCCCGGCGTTTACCCTAAAACACCGGGATAGATACCAAAATTTTCAACAACAAAAAAAATAACATTATTGCGGCGCTTCAAAAGCGCCGCTATAGGTTAATTTTTTGGAATTTTCATCTACCATGGCGTTTTTGACACGCCGCTATAGCTAGTCCATTTTTTACAAAACAAAAGAGAAATAGGCCTATGCTGGTATTTTAGAAACGCCATTATAAATTAGCATCTATAGCGGCGGCGACATAAAATGCCGCGATAGCCTATATAGCTATAATGACGCACGTTCTAACGGCGCTTTTAGTGGCGATTTTAGAAATGTCGTTATGTACTATAACAGCGCCAAAAACCGCCGCTATAGCCTTATAAAAGCGCCGCTATAGCCCGTGCGGTTTGTAGAATTTGTTCTTAAATTGCCCATGTCTATTCATAGCTACTTGAGCTAAACTCCTAACAACTTAATTTTGGAGTGCGAAACACTTATAGTGCAGTTGGCAATAATTCTAACTCTTAGTAAGATGTCACATGTTCGATTTTGGCCTAAGATGAAAATTATTTAGAGATCTTTGAGAATCTCTTCAAATGTGTACGGCTACGGCCTAATGTCAACGAAAAAAATTTGCCTAGATAAGTGTCCCAATTCCTTTGAGCCAATTGAGGGGTAATTGGGGGAAGCCTCTGGTGCGGCTCAGATTAAAAAATGACCTCCCCTGAAGATAGAGACTGCACCATGCTGAATAGCCCACCACCACATTTCAGGAGTTACAGTGGCTACAGAGGCGGATAGAGCCTGAGTTATCTCTGCTAAAAAATCAGTTCACCTTTGAAGTTTCGGGCTAGCAAAACCAAAAAGAAACATTAAGAACTTGTAGGCATCTAAAACAAATTAACTTAGACAGCTTGGGCAGACGGTCTTTGCTAGTATTCGGCATTGTCAGTAGATGGTTCCCGATCACAAAGCCTATCAAGTCCTAAATTTGGCAGCCAGTGAGCTTCTATAGTTTATAATTTCAACTTGCTCAGATTTGCTGAACAAAGCAATGAGTGTCTACATGAAATCCATGCACACTCTGTAGATTTGCAAACTCCTTTATCAAGCTGCAAAAAGAATTTCGAAAAAGCTCTGGTATTCCTATGTGGAAAAATTGTCAATTGTTGCTGCTTATTTCTGTGTAGGAACAAACATATATGAGAATTCTTTAATGAAAATAATAAAGATCAAAGCTTCGCTATTCGTCGGTGATGACTGCCAAAAATTGCACTTGACTCCGAGATCTGATCGTCAGGAACGGCTGATATCGCACCCGTGGACTTGCAAACAAGTCTGAAACACCGGGGGTGGCACCGGTGACAGAACCTCCGATGCTCAAGTCATAAACTCGAATATATGTTGGGTTTTGAGAGCGGAATTTGCAACTACCTGGTTTCTGAGGAGGTCTCAATATAGTTGCTGAGGGGGCCAGTTTCAAGATATTCATCTATCTCTACTTCTCAGTGTTTGGATAAAGTCGGTTATCACCTCCATACGAAGAGATAGAGTCAGGACTCTTTTCTTGACGAGGAGATAGAGTTTTCAAACACTCTCTCGTGTCTGGAAGGATATAATCGGTTACCCCTTTGAAATTGGGGGTTTGAACCGAGTTTGGCGAATTTGGACTCCTTTGCACTAGGGCTATTGGAGCAGTCCCTATTACAAGCTGGATCAGGTTAATGGGTCTGAAAGCGGCCCAGGCCATCTTGTTGGACATGTCTCTGTTGGAATTTACCATTTTGTCTTTATGAGCTTTAAAATTCGTGCCCGATTTGAACGGTCTCAAATTGTTTTCTATTTTTATCCATATTATAAGTCTCCCACTCCCGAAGACTGAGTTACACAGCCTTTAAGGAGTAGTTCTCCCATTTTTAATGGTTTACAGAACTTATCAGGGTCGTCAGGGACGTTTGGATCTTGTTCAGGGTGTAACAGAGTTGTTCCGACTTTATAAACTATCCATAATTATTTTTAGAATTTTCTGGATGTTTTGTGACTTTTTCTGATTTTTTGGGATTTTTTTTGGATTTTCCCCCAATAATTATTTTTCAAAATTTTAATTAATTAATCCAGAATTTTAATTAATTTTTGGAAATTAAAATTAGGTTTTCTAAAATAATAAATATTTTTTGGAAATTTTGAAACAATATTCCAAAATTTTAATTATATTTTAGAATTTTTAATATTATTTTCCAGATTTTTAAACTAATTTTTGGATTTTTAATAATTATTCTGAAAATTTTAATTCATAAGTAGAATTAAATATTACCCGAATTGATCTGCATCGTCGATTAAGGCGAGTACAAACTTTTAGGAGATCATGCGGTGTTGGGAGCATGAGGAAAGTGCTCTCCTCAAACGACCGATGTGCGCTAAGGAGAGCATTGAACCCATGTGGGGCCCACTATCAGTGAGACTGTGGTGTCACGGTGGGCCTTACCACATCACCCCTCCTTCCTCTCTCCTCTTTCTTTCTCTTTGGTTGCACGCATGTAGCATGTATCTAATTTGGCGTATTGATTTGAGCGATCAGATTCGTTGATCAAGATGAGCGTGCATTTCGAGGTGATCGGAAGGTGGCGGCGACTTAGGTGAATTATTTGCAAGTGTACAAAATCGCAACAAGTAGTATAGTTAAGTGAAAAGAGTGTCGAACCCACATGGACTAATTATTTTACTGAGTACCGAAATTTACAAGATTAACAACTATTTGGAAAATCGAAATTCTATAAAGAAAGCAACTAAATTAAATTAATCTAAAGAACTAACTAAATAAATTTAAAAAGAAGCGGAATCTGAAATTTTGTTGTTTATTAACAGCAAAATTAATTCTAGGATTTTTTATTTTACCTAATTAATCTCACACAATTCATAATTCCATGTGAATAAAAATATTATTTTTCCAAGTTGAAGACCAAAATCCCCAAGTATTCAATGCTTTCTCTCGAACAACACCAAAAATATCTCCAACTCATAGTTTTTCATATCTCTATACAAATTTAATTAATTGAAGACCCATTAAGTTCTATGGATTTCTTTATAGTCACATCAATTATGGTAAATCATCTCTAATTTTGCTCAATCAATGGTGTTTAATTTTATAGTTCTAAATCACAAATTACCTCTCGGTCTCTCCATGATCCAATAAATCATACAATAGTTGGTCAAACAATTGTAAGCATTAAACACAAAAATCAAACACACAACCAAGAAAAAATAGAAAAAAAAAATGGAATTAAAAATTGTGTTCTCAAAACTAGGCTACATCAAATCCCTAAAAAAAAAAAATAGTTCATAATAAATTTGCAACTAACAAATACTGTGTTGGATTGCATAGTAAAATTAGACAAAGAGAAGAGATACAGGAAGAACTGTTTTGTAAAAAAAAAAAATTTGCAAACCAAGATGCCTCGAATTGCGTGCTGCCAAGTCAAAACCATTCTCTCTCCTCTCTGTTGCTTTATGCTTTGAATGGTGCATTGCTGACGTGGCGCTGACGTCAGCGCCACAAGCTCCTCACCTTTTCTCTCTCTCCTTGATCTATGATGTCGTTGATAGCACTTGTTCACGCCTCTATTACTCTTTTACCCTTCATTATTATTATTATTATTATTGTTGTTGTTATTTAATTGTTAGAGATCGGCCGTTGCGCTCTCTCTCGCTCTTCGTTAAGTTCTCCTCTCTTTAGAAGTTGGCTGCTGTATTTATAAGGATCCGAATGTGGGTATTAGGGTTTATTTTTGCAGAAAACCCCACACCTTCATTTATTTCTTTCCTTATTTGATTTGCTCTTTATTTTTTGGTTCTTTTTTTCTCTTTCTCTTCTTGAAACACATGCTGCACACACACAAAATAAAATCAGAATTTAGGATTTAAAATTTAAATTAAAATTGATTAGTTTAAATTAATTAAACTAACTAATTATCATATTAGCTCAATTAAACCCTTTTAAACTTATTTATTTCATTTTCACCCTCTATTGCCAATTAGAATTTCTATTTTGCTTTTCACATGGCCAAATTGTAAAATTCAAATTTCAACAAATCAATAAAATTTAATCAATCATTCTCTTTATTTTCTTTGTTAATTTTTACTGAAAATATTCACTTTTTGCATCAAAAAATCTTATTCCTTCCAAAATAACTAATTAACTGAAATCTATGGAAATAAGATAAATTATTAACATGATAGATGAATACAAGCAATTTTTATGGGTAAATGAGTACAGATATTTATATAAAAATTAGACACATCAGTGTCTTGAAGGAAGCACTGTCCTCTGTCGACAAATTCGATCTGGGGAGAGTGTGGGTCCCGCCAGGGCCTGGTGTCGGAGAGAGAGTCGGGAAGAGTGGGTGCCACGGGCGCTTGAGTGGGGGAGAAGCCCAAGTGGGCGGGGCTTTAGGGCGCAACACAAGGCCGAGAGAGAGGAAGCGACAGTAGCTGCGTCTATGGGGACCACGACGAGAGCGAGCACGTTGTCGATGCGTGGTAGGAGAGAGAGAGTGGAGGAGCAGTTGCGCTAGTGGGGCCCATGGCGCGCCAACGTGCTATCAACATGTGGTAGGGGAGAGAGGGGGCACTACAGGTGCGTGGGGCCAGCATCTGGCGGCCAACCCACTAGTGACGTGTGGCTAGAGCGTGATTTTTCACGCTCTACCTTGTGCCAATGTGAAAACATGTATTTTTACGCGGTAACGCGTAGTTTTTTGCATTTTGCACGCTATTTTGATCAGTTTGTTATCCCTTTATATTCACCTCCTCTTGACTCATTTTTCACGCTATTCACCTTCAACCTCCAAATCAACCATCTTCTCCAAAATTTGGTGTAGGCGATGTTTTTTGCGGATTTTCAACGAACAAGTATTATCCAAGTTGTTTTTCATTTTCGAGAGCCATGCATAGAATAAGGTCAGATGTCTCATCTTCTTCTTCTTCTAGTAGCGGTGGGGTAGAAGTATTATCTGATTCTTGTTCTCCAAAGAAAACAATCGGTCCCTCCACTATAGTAGAAGAAATTGACCAAACTAGAGATGATAAGGGTTGTTCTCTCTCCTGATTTCACCCCCTCGTTCCCCTCTTAGTTTGCTAGTACCCGGAAGAAGTAGCGAGGTAGCACAATACAGGGTCACATATGATGAGCCCAACAATTACCCCATTTTCAAGAGTGACCATGTCAAAATTATTCTCACAAAGGAGGAGATCGGGGCGATTAGGGTTTGTTTCAGGATTCCTATTTGAGTATGGTTTGTTCTGTCTTGGTCCTGGAGTTTGGGCATTCTCTGGAATGTCAGGGGAGTATTGCATATTTCCTTTTGAAGCATTCTATGTCAGGTTGCGTCTTCCCATCCACCCCTTCTTTGTAGCTGTCCTCAATAGGTATGGGCTTAGTCCGATCCAGTTTGTGCCCAAAATTTAGAGGAATCTCACGAGTTTTTTTTTTGCGATGCCGAGAGATTGGCACCAATCCGAACTTGAGGTTGTGGAGGAGGCATTTTAAGCCTCATAAGCAGCGGTCGTGTGAGAATTGGTACTACATCTCTCCTCGCCCCAAAAGAGAGGTGATCACCACTCCTGACTTATCAAGCACTGGAAGTACAAGTACTTCATTGTAAAGAGTTCTAGGCCATGAGGATTCCCTACTAGATAGGGGAATCACGTACCAAGGATGTTGATAGTGGAGCTGGAACTGACGGAAGATGAGAGGAAGATTAGTGATGCTCTTCTTGTTGGTGGGGAGATGAACTGGAGGGTTGTTATGGAGGAAGTTCTTCATTCGGAGGGAATGAGTCTGACGAACCCTTGTATGGCTTTCTAACCATTGCATTTAGCTTTTGCATTTTAATTCCAGCACTTTTAGCTTCTTGTCTTTTCTTTTATGATATGTCCTTGTTCTAATACTTCATCTTGTTTCCTTTCTTGCAGAGGCTATCAATATGGACTTTTGGGCTCTTCTTGCTACTCGGGTTCCTCTTCACAACAAGGGCCCGGATGATAAGAAGAGGAAGGGGACAACAAGTCTTCCTGAGGTTGTGAAGGCTGCTAGGGGCTCTTCCGCTTCTACTTCGATGGGGGTGGAGCATCAGTCGACGGGGATGAGCCCTGCTGAGGGGAGCTCGTTTTTGAATGCCATCTTGGCCCTCCAACAGGCCCCTCTAATCCTTATAGCCGACGATGTATATACCGAGGAAGAGAATAAAGTGTACAGTCCGGACTGGGGGGTGAAGCGGTGTGATGCCATCCTAGGGTACTCATTGAAGTGCCTTGATGTGGTGCAGAATCTTCCACCCTCCTCGGGACCAGAAGATTCCAGAGAAGGAGATGATTGACAGTTCCATTATGGAGTTTTCTTGAGGCGTTGTCTCTGTAAGTAGTTATACTCTTATTTTTTTCAATATTTTCATTTGAATTTTAAAGATTTTCAAAGTTTCTAAGTCTCCTTTTTTTCCATTTTGCAGATGGCATGTTGGACTGGGAACTTGATCAAGCTCATTCGCGCCGAGGAGAAGACTTGGAGGGATCAGGCCGTCAAGGCTGAGAGGCTGAGAAAGATGGTAGTTCAAGAGCTAGAGGCGGAAAAGGGTAAGGAGGCTGCTCTCCTTGCTGGCTTTGAGGAAGAGCAAAAGAGGTTGAAGGACAAGGTTGCGAAGGATCTGGAAGCGGTGGTAGCAGCCACGGTGGCTGAGGCTGAGGCAAAGGCGTTGGTTCATCTCAGTGAGGTGATGGATCAATCATACACTAAGGCCATTGCGGATGCGGTGGAACACTTTCCCAATTTCAATGGGAAGGGGTATCACCCATAGATTCTTCCAGAGATGTAGCCAGTGGTAGAGGAGATTGATCAAGATGAGGCTCAAGACGGTTTACCAGGTGGAGAGGAGAGGAACAAAGTAACTGAGATTCCTACTCCTTTGGCTTCATCTGACGATAAGGAGCCTTGATCTTGCAGTTTTTAGAGATTTTTCCCTTTGCACTTATTTTGATGTATTTTCCTTTGCATTTTCTTTGATGTATTTTGTAGTAGCCTAATAGCGGACTGACCACCGCTTGTTGTATCTTCGTATCTGAATGCATGACTTATAAAAAACTAGAAACTTTAGTGTTGAAGTGTCATACTTGTTATTTCTCTAGTGTTAGATGTTGAGCTTAGAGCGAGCTATAGAGGTAGTCTCGGGGAAGGGCTGCCTGATAAGCTTGTTTGTCAGCTATTTATGCATTTTGGGGAGGATTCGAACGGTAGCTTCGAACTCCAAACCCACGTGTTCGCATACTTCTTGTGTTGCTGCGGTGTAACGCATATTCCTGTGGCATAGATCTCTGATCGGGGCGTGTGACCTATCGTTTCGACGAGGACTCGAATACCCACAAGTTCTATTTAGAAACAGATTTAGAATTCTTCCATTTTTGGGGTCGGATTCGAATAGTTGCTTCAAACTCTGAATCTGCCTACTCGCGTGCTTCCTGCATTGCTACGGTGTAACGCATTTTCTCGGTGCTGTAGAGATCTGATTGGGTGCCTGACTTATCATTTTGGCGAGGACTCGAAGGTCTATAAGTTCTATTTAGAAATAGATTGATTCATCTATCTTGGGGGTCAAAACTGGTCCGCAATGTCTCCATATCTCGAGAGCTTAAGGATATCAGCTACGCCATTGGGGAGTTGTTTGAGCGATTCTTACAAGTTTCAGGAGTGGTTTGAACGGTCATATAGAACCCTGACCTTGCATGTTTGCAAATTATAGGGGCGATTCTGAGTGGTGATTGTGAACTCCGGAGATGGTTTTCGGGAGTTTCAACAAGTTGTCGGAGCAATTATGAATGATCAGCTACTCTGCGCTTGCTTGTTTGCAGGCGACTAAAGTGGCATCGAACCAAGTGCCGGACTCCAAACTTCTTGTTTGAGAGTTTCAATTAGTTTCTGGAGCACTTCCTAATGGTGAGCCACTCCGCACTAAAGTAGCATCAAACCAAGTGTTGGACTCCAAACTTGTTTGCAGGCAACTAAAGCAGCGTCAAACCAAGTGTTGGACTCCAAACTTGTTGTTTGAGAGTTTCAATTATTTGCAGGAGCAATTCCGAATGGTGAGCCGCTCCACACTTACTTGTTAGCAAGCAACTAAAGTGGTGTCAAACCAAGTGTTGGACTCCGAACTTGCTTTTTGGTTGCTAGTCAGTTGTGGGAGCAGCCCTTAGAAAGAAGCTGGACTTCGAACTAGATATTAGTTGAGTCGTGGTCGTGACTCAGGTGGACAGGTATGAGGTCAGTGCAATAATTTTTTCGAGAAAAATAAACTAAGTTTTATTGAAAGAAAAAGTAAGTGGCTGCTTCAATAATGCTAGCCTTTATTACATGCTTTGGTCGTATCAGGGATCAGCTGTTCACGTAACTGCTGTTGTCGCCATATCCATTGTTGGAGGAATTTACCAAAGTCAGGGATTGATAAGTAAATGTTAGCAAGGTCAAGAGAAATCTTCCTTCAAATCTAGACATCATTGAACAGGCGGACAAGAGGGCCATGATTGACTCAGCCTTCCGAGGACACAGTGTCGACCTTACTGAAAATAAGAAGACTAGTTCTATTAAAGGGTGTTAAGCACCCTCGTGGTTTCATCAAGTTTTTGGCATTCCAGGTCCCCCCCCCACCCCCACCACGCGGGGTCTTCAAGTCGATACATTCCGGAGCAAACTACTTTGGAGATCCTGTACGGCCCCTCCCAGCATGCCCTTCTTACGGGGATCAGAGATTTCTAATTTTTGAAGGACTAGATCTCCATCTTTGAGATTTGCCAAGCGGACCTTCTTATTGTAGAACTTCTATTCCCTTTGCTGATAAATCAATCTTCTCAAGGCTGATTTCTCGCGGACTTCCTCGATGAGGTCGAGGTTACCTCTGAGAATGGTGGAGTTCTGTTCTTCATTGAAGGAGAGTAGACGGGGATAGGGTAGTCCAATTTCAAGAGGTATTAGAGCTTCAGAGCAGTAAGTAAGGTTGAAAGGGTATTCTCTTATCGGGGTCCTCTTTGTGGTCCTGTATAACCATAATACACTTGGGAGCTCTTCGACCCATAGTCCCTTGGGGGATTCGTCGAGTCTCCTCTTGAGGCCGTCGAGGATCTGTCTGTTGGCATTATTTGCTTGGTCGTTGGACTGAGGGTGGGAGATGGAGGAGAATCATTGCTAGATCCCTAGGTTGGCGCAAAATTTACAAAATGACTTAGCTGCAAAATGAGTTCCATTGTCTGTTACTAGGATCTGAGGGATGCCGAACCGATAGACGATGTTCTTTCAAAAGAACTGTTAGACTCTGTGTTTTGAGATGGTTACTAATGGTTCTGCCTCGATCCACTTAGAGAAATAATCGATGGCTACCACGAGGAAGCTTCTTTGTCCGATTGCATAAGGGAACGACCCGAGCAAATTCATCCCCCACATGGAAATGGGGTTTGGACTGGACATGGAACTGAGGTCGGCTGGGGTGTTTAGTTTGATTGATGAGAATGTTTGACAAGAAGCACATTGACGGGCATACTGTTTAGCATCGCTAGGACGGTAGGCCAAAAATATCCATGATTTAGGACATTGCAGGCAAGGGATCTAGCTCCCATATGAGCTCCTCCAATCCCTTCATGAACTTCTTTCAAAGCATATTGGGCCTTCTTAGGGGGGTGGCACCACAGATAGGATCTTCCGTCTATCGGAGTGTAAAAGCATTTGTACATATTTCCCTCGATGAGTGTGTACCGTTCTGCCCTCACTCAGATCTTTTAGGCTTCCTTGGGATTTAGGGGAGGATTCCTTGGTCGAGGAAGTCAAATAGTGGTTTCATCCAATTGTTCTCAGGTTCCGGAGGAGGGTTCACCATGAGCTCTGAGCTTTCTTCTTCGTTGATGGGCCTATGCAGAACTTCAATAAGAACAGTGTTGTTGAGTCCTTCGAGGGAGGATGATGCCAACTTGGAGAAGGCATTTTCTTGACCATTCTCTTCGTGGAGAATGCAGGTGACTTCTGTCTCTTGGAAAGTGGCTAGAAGCTTCTTGACGTGTGCTAGATACTTGATCATACGGTCATCCCTGGCTTCATAGTCATCCCTGGCTTCATAGTGTCCCTGGACTTGGTTTAATACCTATTGAGAGTCACTGAAAACTTTGACGTGCCGAGCTCTGGCTTTGCGGGCAAAGAGGAGGCCAGCAAATAGCGCTTCATACTCTGCTTCATTGTTGAAGGCTCGAAAGTTGATGCAAAGTGAACAATGGAGGGTGAACTCATCCGGGCCTGTCAAGATAACTCCAGCCCCGCTTCCCTCGATGCATGAGGATCCATCGACATAGACGCTCCAGAATGGAGGGTCTTGTCTTCCTTAGTGGGGGCAGGAATGGTGCTCTCTATAATGAACTCGGCTAGAGCCTGGGCTTTAATGGCCGTCTTCAGCCGATAGCTGATATCGTGCTGACTTAATTCGACATACCACTTCATCAGTCGTCCTGAACTCTCTTGCTTTTGTAGTACCTGCTTGAGGGGTGGATCAGTGAAGTCCACTACTGAATTGTTAGGTTTCGAAGACAATCATAGATTAAATACACAGCAGAAAAATTACAAAAAATATTGAAACCTAGGCATGGATCAATACGAAAACCATAAATCGCGTTTAGGAGTTATACCTTAAAGATGGATCTGCTGTCTCCAAAGTATTCCGATCACAACACTACAGTATTGCGGTTCCTCTACAGTATCCACACGAACGGAATGAAAAATAGCTCTCCCTCAGACCACGGTGCTAGCTGCAGGAAGGGGATGTTTCTCCTCACGATCTCTCTCTCTCTCTCTCTCTCTCTCTCTCTCTCTCTCACTTTTTGTGATAGCTAGGGTTTTTCACATGTCTTTTCCACATATACATATTATATGTATAAATGCAGAAAACCAATCTTAAGAGAATAATGAGGGTGTTGGGCTCACAATCTAACCTGGGTTAGATTTGTGTGCGGGCCTTTGAACTTTAGTCGACCCATTTAATCTAATTAAATGTCCAACCAATGCCAGTAGTCTAAGTTTTACTTGGATCCCTAATTAAATTTATCTTATGAATTTAAATCCCAATTTCGATTCATTCTAAGTGTATGACCCTGTAGGTTGTACTTTGACAATAATACTAAAATCATATTCGAGTATTACAAACAGTGAGCGGTATCTAGCAATACATCATTGCTACTCAAGGAACGAGAATGTCGGTGATTTGACAGAACATATCCGTGACCAGTGTTATCATGTAGTTTATTCCCTTTGTCCAGATATCTTAATTGACCATAAGGCATAGAGTGTCACCCTTGTATAGTTCAATCTTTGGTTTCTTGATGTCGAATAGACTTACTAAAACAAATGAGATCAATATCTTATATTGACTCATTTGAGCACGGCCATGCATTTTGCAGTCTCACTCAATCAAGGGGCATGTAGATATCGCTCATGTTATGTAAAAGGGATAAATCCTATCTAAGTCACTCACATCCCTCTGCATGATTTGAAGTATATTCAATAGTCGACTTTATAATCACCTTATTATAGGCAACGTTTGAAGACATTAAAATATATAACTTCTCATATAGGGAACCATAGTGACTTCAAGTCAAAGGACTACGTACACCATGGTCACTGTGAGTCCGCTTATGACACTCACGTAACGATCCATATAGCGTTCTCATGGTGGGTCAGTTCAGTACATTATTACTCTAATATGTACCCATGTGAATACTTGATATCTCATATCCATGACCCGGGAGAATGGTCATCAGTCTACGCACATGCTAGTCTCTATGTATTATCATTGGCCTAATTCACAATAATACTTGACTAAGGACATTTAAGAACAGTATTTTGATTTCAGCCAATAGGATCTCACAATCAAGTCATTCACTTGATATCTCATGGCATTGAACTTAGTATTCTAAGAACTTTATTATATTCATTTAATTCATAATAAATAACACAATAAATGAAATGCCTAAATATGAGATAAATGTCATGATACAGTGTAAACTAGTAATGTCAGTACACAATGGCCTCTAGGGCATACACCAACAGTGAGTACCTAAAAAGAAGAAGACAAGAATAGGAGTTTGGAGTAGAAGAGAACAAGGATGCATAGTTGAGGTACCATAAATATTCACTTTATTCAGTTCATTGCATGCATTGTAATATTTAATTGATAACATTATGGTTTGACAGTGATTCTCTAAACCATCTTCTTATGTGAGGATGATAATGAAGATTTCAGTAATTATGGTAGAGATGGTATTCACAAGTTTCTCTCAATTCTCTCACACTTCAATATAATTTTATGAGTCCCTCAAAGCTATTTTATGATGTGCAATTTGCACTGGGTAACACTAGTATTGAATACGCAAATAGTGGGGGACTAATATGGAATTTTAATAATTGTTGGGGACCTATGTGGAAAAATCCCAAAAGAAAAAATGATATGCAATCATAGCTAAGAGGCTTACCAGTAGACCACATTATCACTTGTACATGGTTAGGTTGGTTGAACTGAACTATTACTGATCATTTTCTTATTGGAGTACCAATTCAGCGATTGTACTCACTATACAGAACAAAAGGTTCGTAGGCTTAATTGTGAACACCTTAAAGTTGATGGTTGTTTGATTTTGTTGTTGTTGTTCAAACAGTTGTAAAAAGTCATGTGAAAAGCAAAGTTCTCATAAGAGTATCGTGCAAATCATAAACACTTCCATTAGACAGCAGAAGGAAAATAAAATGATGGCACAATTCAGCTTAAACCCAACCTGCATTCAACCCAACCCAACCAACCCACGCAAAATTGGGTCATAACTGGGTTGGGTGTGGGTTAACCCATGTGAACCCATTTATGACCTTATTGTGTTTTTTTAAGGAACACCAAACAATTTACATTAAATACCAAAATTCAAACATGGCACCTATGAAAACCTTCATTTAAAAATAAAAGGACTTACCACTCCACACTAAACTCTTTGCTCCTCTGAGTGCTTTGAAGAACGGGAGATTGATTTGGAGAAGAAGCATCTAATGACGGTGAGGCGCCATGTGAGTGTGTGGACTTCCTTAATGCTGGATGTGGGAGCCATGTCCGTATGGCTCGAATCTTCTCTGGGTTGGCATCGATTCCCCTTTGACTGATCATGAACCTCATAAATTTATCTGAGGACACCCCGAAGGCACATTTGGAGGGATTGAGCCTCATATTGTGCTCGCACCGGACATCGTAGGCTTTCTGGAGGTCGATCACATGATCTCTTTTGCTAAGGATTTTCACCAACATATCATCCACATAGACTTCTACGTTCCTGCCGATCTATTCCTTGAAGACCTTGTTGATGTGGCATTGATAAGTGGCTCTGGCATTCTTCAGCCCGAAGGACATGACTCGGTAACAATAGAGGCCTTCGTTGGTGATAAAAGAAGTCTTCAAAATGTTGGGGGGGGGGGGGGGCATCCTGATATGATTGTATCCTGAGAAAGCGTCCATAAAACTCCAGTTCTTGGCCGGACATAGCATCGATCAGGGTGTCGATGCTTGGGAGAGGAAATGGATCCTTCGGGCATGCTTTGTTCAAATCAGTGAAGTTGATACAGATTCTCCATTTACCATTAGCTTTCTTCACCATCACCACATTCGCTAGCCACTCAGGGTAGATGGCTTCTTTGATGAAACGGGTAGCTATGAGTTTATCTACTTCTTCCTTGATGTCTTACTATCGGTCAGGGCAAACTTGTGATGTTTCTGCTGGACTGGTCTGATTTTGGGATTGACACTGAGGCGGTGCATGATTAACTCCTCTGAGATACCGGGCATATCAACTGCGGCCCAAGCGATTAGGTCTTGGTTCCCTCTGATGCATTCAATGATCTGCTCTTTGATGTGGTGAGGGACGGCCTTGTTTACTTGGAAAGTCTTGGTCAGATCCATTTTAAAGAAAGGGATCTCCTCAATCCCATCAACCGTTTCAAAAATGACTTGACTACTCCCTCCGGGGAGTTCTAATGTTTCGAGCGGGAGGATCGAGCCCCCCATTGTAGCTGTGTAGCATCTTTGAGCTGTCTCTTGGTTTCCTTTGACTTCCCCTACTCCTGTTGAAGTCAAAAACTTCATTTTCATGTAAAAGGCTAAGGGTATGGCATGAAGTATTGCTAGGCCCAGTCGGTCGAGGATGACATTGTAAGCGGCCTTCACGTCGAAGACCATGAAGTCTATTTCCTATGTTTGGGTTGTCGGGGCTTTTTCTGCATTTACATCAACAGTGACTACTCCTTCGATTGAGACTGGAACCCTAGAGAACTTGTGGAGCATGTTTTCGATAGGTTTTTGGTGATCTCATGAAAGCTTGAGACCTTTGAAGGTTTCTATGAAAAGGATGTTGACTGAATTGCCATAGTCAACCAGGATTCGACACGCCTCATAGTTTGCCATGTGGAGACTAATTACGAGTGTGTCACAGTTAGGGCTGCAAACGAATCGAGCTATTCGCGAGCTATTTGGCTCGAGCTCGGTCAAAGCTCGGCTCGAACCGAGCTTGAGCTCAAAACTGAGCTCGTTTCCTTAACGAGTCGAGCTCGAGTTTGGGTTTTTTTTTTAGGCTAAGCTCGTGAGCTATTCAGCTCGAATACGATCAAAGCTCGGTCAAAGCTTGGCTCGAACCGAGCTCGAGCCGAGCTCAAGCTCAAAATTGAGCTCGTTTCCTTAATGAGCCGAGCTCGAGCCTGAAGATATTTGGCTCTGCTCAGCTCGATTGCAGCCCTAGTCGCAGTGGAGCATTCAGACTCTTTTTAGGTCTTTGTCTAAGAATGTCACCGGGACTCCAAATCTCTTGACCTAGGGGAACTCTTGTACCGAATTAACATCTCGGACGAAGGCCTTTTTGGGAGGAGTTTGATTCTCCTCCCATAAACACCGTGGATAGAGTGGAGAACTACTCCTGGCTCTGAGTCTTGGGACTTAAAGGGCTTCTCAGCCTGCTTGTTGGCTCCTTGGGGTGGTGAAGGATCAGTTTTGTCCTTTCGGACAAATTTGGATAGGTCCCCTATTGGATGAGCTCCTTGATCTCTTCCTTGAGAGCCCGACAGTCATCTGTGTTGTTGTCATGATCCCTGTGAAAATGACACCACTTGTCTATGTTTCTCCTCTTCCCTGGAGTATTCATCTTCAGGGGAGGGGGAAGCAGCCCTTCCTTGTCTACTTCCATTAGAACAACCGATATACTGGCATTGGTGGGGTGAACTTATCAAAATGAGGAGGAAGGCAATACTAACCATTGTTGTCCTTCTGGGGCTTCTTGGAACCTTCTTCATTCGCACCTTTCTATTAGTTCCTGGAGGAGGTCTCCTTCTGATCACGAGGTTGGAGAGCCTTTTCAGCCCGGATGTACTTCTCACCACTCAACAGAAGTTCCGAGAAGTCTCGAGGAGGCTTCTTAGCAAGGGATGCCTTCAGATCAACATGATTAATGTTGTGTCAGTGTAACACCCCGCAAAATAAAATGATTTATTTTGCATTATTAAATAGTATTATATTGGTAAAGTTGACTATTTTCACTATTTTCTTGAAATTGTAATTTTGCACGTGCAACACACGTGCAAAGTTAGGAATTTTGAATTCTTGAATATTTAAGGCTAATGATTGATTTTTCCTTATTTATTTATGATATTTTAATTTTTCATATTTATTTGAATTTGTTTGACTATTTTACGAATTTGTCGATTTTACACGTACAAATATTTTTGGGGTGCGAATCTCCACTTTTAGATTTCTGAGTAAATTTTCCTATTTATAATTAATTATATCCTAAATTTTGGGATTTTCTGAATAAAGAAACTATTTTTGTAAATATTTCGAAACAGAGGGGCTTTCATGTAAAAAATCGTTTGGATCTCAAACAAATAATTAAAATTCGTTTTTACAGATTTTTGGGCTTGTCATGGTCATCATTGGAAATAAATTCTATTTAAGTTTTATTTAGAGTTGATTTGGCAATGATTTAAACAAATATGATGTTTTTGCAAATATGGAATTTAAGTGGATCTAGTGCAAATATTTTCTTGGAAAGTAAAAGTCAGAAATTTTTGATTTGAAAATCTAATATTTATTTTTAGATATTATTTTTGAATTTTCTGGATTTTTACGAATATTTTATGACATATTTGCAAATATTACAAAAGGAGGGACTTTTGTGCAAAATTACCACTTTCAATACAAATCCAAATTTTTTTAATTTCTGGGCTATGCTTGATGGTTGGATAACTAAGTATTAAAAGGATTTGGTTTTATTTTTATTTATTTAACTTATTTAACTACTTTATTAAAGAAAGGTTTATATATGTAAAGTAATAATTTGTTAAGGGATGTTTCCATAAACTTGTAAAACCCTAAAAACTCCAGATTTTAGCCTTTAAAAGAGCCCCTGCAGCCGTCCCTCTCCTCTGTAAAAATAAAATATATTTTTACTACTGGTTTTCTTGGAGTTTTGAAGCGATGATCTTGGATTTTGCAAAAGAAGGGCTTTTTCTTATTTTCTGTATTATCTTTGGTTGATTCTTCAATAAGGTGAGTGACATATGTTTGATTTCTTTTTGTTCTAAGCATGTCGTATGTGATGATTTGTTGATTAGAAAGTATGTTAGGGATTGTATGTTGATATAATGAATTTGATGAGTAGATGAGTTAAAAATTGAATCTTTACTTGAAACTATGCTAATGATGAGTAAGCTACGCCTAGATGATTTGAGATTGTTAAAGAACTTAATAGAAATCATGAGTAGGTTGTTTTCCTTCATAATCTTGCTGTTTTGAATATTTACTATAAGTTGTACAATAATTATTGCTTAAAGAATAAATAAAGATTAGGCATTTACTGTGTATATTATACATATGATCTGTTTGAGGCTTTTGATGAAGTAAAACTTGATGTATAGTTGTTATAATTGCTTTTATTTATGGGTAAACTGATGAAAGGGGTTGTGTGTGTGTGTTTAAGAATGTTCAAGAGGGGATTTGGAACAAAAGAATCAAGTTTTTGAAGTTGGGGGTTGAGTATTTGTTTGGGTCTAATGGAGAATGGCTAAAACTTGTTTTGTGACTTTTTATGAAGTTTTCGATTTAGATTGATTTGTTTTGATTCTGAGTTTGATTTGAACGTTATACTTCTTTTAATTGATGAGATTTCAAAGTTTTAACCGATCTATATACACACATATACACTTTCACTACTTTTGTAGATTTTTTGTGAAAAATCACTTCTTTGAGATCTTGATGTGGTTTTGATTTGTTTTATAAACTCCTATATGTTATACAAGTTATATTTGATCATATTAGGAAGTTTAATTTTGATTTTACAAAGTTTTATCATCGTATCAGTTTAAAATATGCACAAATTTTCAAACTGCAACCTGCTATAGTTGACAGTCAACCCAACTAGAGTCGACAATTGACTGGTCAGTTACTAATTTTAGATTTTGTTTGCAACAACAGTCGACTGCTTCGTCTTTGAACTGAGTCGATAATTGACTGTCGGTTTTCTTGAATTCTAAATTTTTGCAGGACAGTCGACTGGCCATGCTCAATAGTCGACTGTCACTGTCCTGACTGATGGTTTTCTTGAGTTTTCGGATTTTTGCAGGACAGTCGACTGGCCATTTTTCAACAGTCGACTGTCATTGCTCTGGCTGATGGATTTCTTGAGTTTCTGCTATTTTCTTTAAACAATTGGTTCTTCGATATTGTAGGTTATTAATCTACTGTTTTTAAATTACGTTTTGCTACATATTACAGTATTTACAGATAGTTGTATTATGTTTATAATAGAATTTAAACTTGTATTTCTATAACTTCATATAGTAAAATAAATATGTTTTCTTTGAAGTAATTGACGTTTTGTGGTATTCTACGACTTCAAAATATGGTTTTCTATTATTTAATGGATTTAATATTTTATTTGAATTCTGGAATTTTATGAGTACATTATATAGATTTGGACTGTTGTTGATTTAAGAAGTTTTCTTCATATAATTGTTTTGATGATGGATTTGTGAGTTTTATTGAATGTTTTGGTATTGATGGTTGAGTTGTGAATCTCTAGGAGTTGAGTGGGAGTCCTGTGAACCGGCAGATGAGATTTTGTGGATTTTGACCAGTTGGGGTCATTGGGGTTGTTTTGTGGAATTAAGTCCGGCAGGATACACTAACTCTAAAGATGGAGGATTTTTGTGTTTTTAATAATAACTTAAGGACAGGCACTAGTGGAGATGTGATGGAACTTGGGAAGCGTAAGTATATGCTCTTGGTTTAGGTCCAACGGATGCGTTCTAGGACTTGTGTGTTGTTCTTTCTCGAGTGGACATTTGTATGTTCGCGTGTCAAGGGTCTGCAGGCTTATTCACGGAGAATGCAGGGTGCATTCGCAGGTTGAGGGTCGGTGGACCTATTCATGGGATGTACCTGGTGTATCTGCACGTTGAAGGCCTTGCAAGCCTATTCGTGAGGTACACATCAGGAGATGATTTTCTGATTTTTTAGCTATTCTTACATGATGCTTGGGCGTCAAGGGCTGTGATGCCTATTCGCAGATAATTCTGGATCTTGTTTCCATCACCGTAGTAGGATTTGTTGCATAACAAGGGATTTAACCCTATAAAGTGGAGAACGATAAGGGCTTACACCGGACCTATGTGTTGTGGGATGCATAGAATTCGACAAGTATGCATTAGAGAGTCAGCATATAACATTAGTGTTTTCTTGACTTGGTTTTAAGCATGTTGTTTCCTGTTTTTCTTTACTTGACACTTAGTCTAGTTTCACTTGATGTTTTCATGCCCTACTATTTACTATATCATATTTCTTGATATTTTCATGTTTATTTATTGTTATTTCTTATCTCATTTATTCTTGTTGTTAATACATGTTGTTTATGACTTTTGCATTTATTTTTATGTCACTCACACCGTTATGGCTGACCCCTGTAGTTTTAAGGGTTAGGGTTATCTCTAGCTTCATGTTTCACAGGTAGGTGCCTATAGCTTGGGATTTGGATGCATGGGGTAGAATGATATATGGCTTATATAAATTGTAAAAGAAAATATTGTAAAGGAAGAATTTGTAATTCAAGGTGTTTGTTTTTTCGCTGTGTATTGTTAAGAATTGATGTAATAAAAGTTGAAATAAAAATTATCTGTGTTTTGGCTATGTTTACTATACAATTGAGGTTGATGCTGGAAATTGTGCCACGTATTTCTGAGATATTATATTGGAAATTTGGGGTGCTATAGTTGAATGTGACAACCGCTACTGCTTGATCGAGGGAGGCGATAGACCGGGACTCAGTTGTGAAGTGCCGGACAAAGTCCCTGAGTTGTTCCCCCTCTCTTTGATTCAGATCCAGTAAAGATGCATTTGTTTTCTCAGTTCGGCGATTGCTTACAAATAGGGTGAGGAAGAGCTCCTCAAATTGGTCGAATGAGAAGATGGAATCTGGAGATAGGCAGGAGAACCACTCCCTTGCTGGCCCCTTCAATGTGGCAGGGAAGGTTTTGCAGAGAAGTGCGTATAAGGCTTGATGGATCATCATGAGGGTTTTAAAACTCTCAATATGATCAACCGGGCCAGACTCTCCATTGTAGGATTCGAAGTGAGGTGGCTTGAAGGTCTTAAGGACATGGGCTCTTATGATTGATTCGGAGAAAGGAGGCCTGCAAGGGCAAAAGCTTTTGGCTTTTTCAGTCTTTCTCTTGGTTAAGCTTGTTGAGACGGTCCTCCATCTCTCGGAGGCGGTGAATAACTGGGGTGTCCCTTTGGTCGGATCTGGTCGACCCATGGGACTTTTACTCGTGAATGGTTATTGAGGGCTCGTCTTTGAAATTTTGGAGCTCTGCCATGGTGACGGGCGCTTCTTCTTCTTTATTGGTCCTGTGGACTGGTCATCTTACCGCGGTTTGGCTTCTTCACTGCCGAGAGAGATGAGAACTTCTTCGTCCCCTAGGAAAGGGATATCTTTTTTGCCCCCATGGAGAGGGAGTCCTTCTGCACCACTATCTTCGAGCAGAGAGGCTCCTCTTGCTTCCATGTTGTTCTGGATGGGAAGGTTCGTCATGGGCTCGCCTCTCATTCAGGCGAATTCGGAGGTCAGACCCCTGCTGGCTATTGACGGTGACTTGACGTAGATCTGGTTGTGGCTGGGGCACCATAGAAGGGTTCGTTGTATGGATTAAACCTCTGTTTTTGACAAACGGTCGTACAGGGTACTATTCAGGCCAGCTTCGACGGGAGCCCCCCGGTGTTGCTCCTCTGGATGGAGGTAGAATTTGTTGACGAGGGGGATATTCTAGTTGAGGCTGTTGATCTGGTAGAGATTGCTGAACCTGTTGAAGTTGTTGAGGGGGTGTAATATCCCGGACGGATATTAACTCATATAAATTATTATTTTATTATTATTTTATTTTAATTCCAAAATCGGACTATTTTGGCGATTTTCGCCGGGTTGCCCACAAACAGTGCCTACGCACATCTATCGGTCAGTGCGCACCCGAAGCGCATCAAATTGATAGCGCGACTCTCCGAAGTAATAATAAAAATTTATTTTACTATTATTTTCTAAATTAAACTATTTTTGAGAATTTTATGAGGACTTTATAAGAAGATTTTTTGTATACACATACATGTACACATACACATAATTGTATGGTACTTAGTATATTATACCTAGTATATAGTATGTACTTTAGGACAATATACTTATTCTTGTCATGGCTACTTAATTAGGAGGTTAGGGTTTGATTAAGTGGTTTAATATAGGATTGTATGCATGAGAAGAGAGTTAAACCCTTCTAGAACCCTTATCCTTCCACCTCACTAGCCTACACCATACTCCCCCCCCCCCCCCCCTACAAGCATAGCCGGGTCCCCCTTTTGGGGTTATTTTGTACCATTGGGTGCACTTACCACTCCCATCTCCTTCTATAAATCCCCCCTCATTCTCTATCTTCTCTCATTTTAGAAAACAAAAGAAAGAAAGAAAGAAGGAAAGGAAAAGAAAGAGGGAACAAAAATAACTTGAGAGTTTTGTTTTGTAGGTTAATAGAAGCTTTCAAAAAAAGCTAGGGGAAGGAGAAAGAAAAGCAAGCTAGTCCTTCCTATAGAAAAAATAAGGTGGGGGTTTCTTCACTTCTTGATTCCTTGTTGTTTGTTTGTTTGTTTGTTTGTTGTTTGTTGTTTGACTTCTTCTCCTTACCTTCTTGTTTTGTTTTGTTTTTGAGTTGTTGTATGTGGTGATGAGTAAAAAGTAAATAAGTAGTAGTAATACCTACTAAAGCACATAAAGATTACATCTTTGTTATGGTAGTTTTTTGTTTGTATGTCATGGGACTAAAAACTTACATATTGCATAATGTTGGACATACAACTCTTATTGGTTGTAGGACTTAAAACATAAGCATATGAGCATTCATTTTACAACCATTGTGGGTTGTAGGACTCTTTATGGAACTTGGACAAATAAAAGCATAGGTTCTAATAAAAAGATATTCTCTTTGTAAACACTAGTTGTAGAAATAATTAAAAGGACCTCTTTTTGTTAAACACTAGTGGTAGAAATAATTAAAAAGATCTTCTTTTTCTAATCACTAGTTGTAGCTAATTAAAAAGATCTTTCTTTTTATTTTGATCACTAGTTGTAGCTAATTAAAAAGATCTTTCTTTTTATTTTGATCACTAGTTGTAGCTAATTAAAAAGATCTTTCTTTTTATTTTGATCACTAGTTGTAGCTAATTAAAAAGATCTTTCTTTTTATTTTAATCACTAGTTGTAGCTAATTAAAAAGATCTTTCTTTTTATTGTAATCACTAGTTGTAGTTAATTAAAAAGATCTTCTCTTTTTATTTTTATTTTTTGATCACTAGTTATAGCTAATTAAAAAGATCTTTTCTTTTATTTTAATCACTAGTTGTAGTTAATTAAAAAGATCTTTTCTTTCACTAGTTGTAAAGAAAAATAAAATAAAAATAATCTTTCTTTTATCACTAGTAATAATAAAGAACTAAGTAGTAGTAAGCTAAAATAATAAGTAGTAGTAGGTAATAAAATAAAGTAGTAGTAGCATGTATGTTGATTAATAAGGTAATAGTAATAGTAGTAAGTTGTATGTTGTGATTTTTTTTATGAGAATGAAGTAGTAGTAATAATAGTAAGTTGTATGTTGTGATAGTAGTAAGTTGTATGTTGTAGTAGTAGTAGTAGGTAATTATGTTTTGATTAAAATAGGAGTAGTAGTAGTAGTAAAGTGTTGTAGGATTGCTTCTAAAAATATTTAGAAGCCATATTTATGCTACAATTGCTGTAGGGTTACTTCTAAAAATATTTAGAAGCCATAATTATGCTTCAAATGTTGTAGGATTGCTTCTAAAAACATTTAGAAGCTATATTCATGCTACTAATGTTGTAGGATTATTTCTAAAAATGATTAGAAGCCATATTCATGCTACTTATGTTGTAGGATCTTTTCTAAAAAAAGTTTAGAAGCCATTTTTATGCTACTAATGTGGTAGGACCACTTCTAAAAATGTTAGAAGCCATGTTCATGCTAAATTAGTTCAAAAAAAATATCCTACATGTTTCCATGCTTAGATAGTTGTAGGAGATCTTCTAGAAATATTTCTTCATGTTTTATGCTTAGATAATAGTAGGAGGCTTTCTAAAGATGTTCTATCATGCTTTATGTTTAGAATGTTGTAGGATTGTTTATAAAAATATTCCTATCATGTTTTAGACTTAAAATGTTGTAAGATATTTTCTAAAGAAGTTCTATCATGCTTATGTTTAGAAAATTGTAGGATTGCTTCTAAAACATATTCCATCATGCTTTATGTTTAACTATGTTGTAGGATTTCTTCCCAAAATATCCTACCATGTTTCATGCCTAGTTAGTTGTAAGATTGATCCTAAAAATATCTAGCATGCTTAATGATGTTAGAATGTTGTAGGACAAAATATAAAAGTTTCCTACCACATTTAGATTCACTCATTCATGCTTAGAATGTTGTGGGACAAATTCTAGAGTTTCCTATCATGCTTAGATTCACTCATTATGCTTAGAATGTTGTAGGATGCAATCTAAGAGTTTCCTACCATGCTTGGATTAATTTCATCATGCTAGGGATGTTGTAGGATCCATAATAAAAAATTACCTACCATGATAGTTTAATTGTAGGTATGTAATATACCATGCTAGTAATTATAGGTATGTGATATACCATGCTAAGTTAATTATAGGTAAGCGATATACCATGCTAGTTAATGATAGGCATGTGATATACCATGTTAGCTTAATGGTAGGTAGGAAATAGACCATGCTAGTTTTAATTGTAGGCAAGATCTAAGCCATGCTAGCTTAATTACAAGTAAGGGTATGCCATGATAGCTTAATGGTAATTAAGTTGTATGCCATGCTAGTTTATATGAATACTCATGTTTACATGGTACCCATGCTTAGATAAGTGTTTGTTCATGCTATAATAGTAGATGATCATGCTTCATACTAAGTAAGTAGGTACCATGATAATTATTGATCACGTTAAGTTAATGATATCCATACTATGATATTCATGCTTAGATTAAAAGAAACTACCCATGGTCAGTTGTAGTGACCTTATGTTAGGTGCTATGCCATGCTAAAGTTCAAGTATATGCTTAGAACGTTGTAGGAATAATGTTAGAATACCTACTATACCTTGGAATGTTGTATGTTATATTAGTTATCTATCCATGCTTGGGTGGTAGTGATTGGTTATGATAAGTAGTAGGCTTTCATGCCCAATTAGTAACCTATGCTTGACTATAGTGGACTTCATGTCTAGGTCATAGTGATTTTATGCTTAAGCTCGATGTAAGCACAAGCGAAATCACATTCATACTTAGGAGTGTGATGGTGAGTAGTTCTGTTTTGTAATTGGATGACCTTAGGAAGATGCTTACGAGTGTATGTCATGCCCAAGGCATTGTAGGTCGAAGTGATAAGATCGGGAAGACCACTAGTGATAGTTAGTTCGATAAAGGTGGTTATGTCGCCTTCGGAATCGTCCCTAGTACAATGCCGATCATAGACTACTAGTAGATTCTTTTGTTGCTTCTAATAATAGAAGATTAAGTTTGTTAGTAAGCACGTTTGGTTGCTTCTAGGATTGATTACCTGTATGGTTGTTTGCACACGGTTGTGCTCGTACGTGGCTCGACTGGCCCGTATGTAGCTGTGGGTCTCATACGTAGCTTAGTCGGTTCGTATGTAGGTGGTTGTCTCGTACGCGGCCTGACCGGCCCGTACAAAGATGTTGGTCTCATACGCGGCTTATTTGGCCGGTATGTACGTGGTTATCTCTTACGAGGCCGCCTGGCTCGTAGGTAGTTATTGTTTCATACGTAGCTTAATTGGCTCGTATGTGGTTGTTACTCGTGTATAGCTTGTTAGCTAGTACACAGTTCGTTGTGCTCGTCTAGGGTGAGGTTACCACCCTAGGGGCTATCGACCATCAAGACATGTTTTCTTACCCTAAGGAACTGTGGAGGAGTCACTCCTTGTGTACCGTCGAATCTTAACCAGGGTAGGTTAATCGAGAACCGGAGTATAGACAGAATCCAAGTCTAGGGTAGCGGCATGCGTGTATATTCGCACGGCCAAAGTCTTGGATCGATGAGCCACGAACCGGGTCCTGAGGGATTCTGGTAAGTCTAGGTTGAGCAGCCTAGTAGAGTTGTCTTGCGAAGTCTAATTTAAGGCCTAGCATGTTGTGGATAATACTGTCATCCCTAGGATTGTTCGAGTCAGGGACATCACTAGGATAGTGACTTACAATGATCATTTTACTTAAAACCCTTTGCCGAGAGAGAGGGGTCAGTTGTAGGGGGCCCCTTACACTAACTCGTCCCTTGAGGCAGATCATAGGTGGTGTACTGGGTTGTACCTTCCCGTCAAAGGGATACGTACGGTGCCGTCTCACAAGTTGAGGACACGGGTTGCATATCTCGCGCTGTTAATTCCTGAGGTACCGTGGCTGGGGGTGCCGCAGGATGCATTGTGCAGTCCTGTGCTTGCTAGACCCCAGAGGGTGCCGCAGGGTAGGCTTCGTGCTACCCTGCGCTTGCGAAACCCTATAGTTTGATTTTGTTGTGACGCCCGATACATTGGGTTCGTCTATTTGAGAGAGGTCCGGTTGGCCGGGTCGCAGTGGCGAACATAGACACCACTGGCGATTTGCAACAGTGGCATATGACCACATCTGCAGCCTCATTTGCCACGTGTAGGTGTCGGGAATAAGTTGTGTACAATTAGAAGTTCTTAAACGCGGGTTCAATCCCTATATATGGAGAAACGGCTTGAGATGGAGTCGCATGTAGTATGGGCTGCATGTTGCTTTCGGAAACTTGCTGACATTAGAATAGGAAGTATCCTAGTTCTATTTAAATATCGCATTAGAGTCTAGTCATAGCACTCACGTACACTTAAACTACACCATTGCTATATTTTGTATATTGTTTGGAAGATTTGCTGCTATATGATCAGCCTTTAAGCGTCAGTGAATACTGACGTCCCTACTTCCATAGGTACTGGATCGCCGAAGTACAAAGGCGAGATTCAGGAGGACTCAAGGCAAGGAAAGCAAGGAGTCAGTGTTATGTTTAGTTCCGCTGCAGTATATGTATTGATTATGCATTAGTTGAGAAGTACTCTGATGTAAGATGTTGAAGGTTGTAATACTTAGAATTGTAAAGGTAATATTGTAACTCTATTGTAAGGTATTACAGTTGTACAATATTCAGACTTGTAACGTATTGTGTATTGAATAAAAAAGTTTTAAATTCTCCTGTTTTTCTGTGTATTGTGACTAATTGAAGAAAAGGTCTTGGCTCGTGTCACGGTTTCCCAGTGTCGGAAATCGGGGCGCTACGGGGGGGTCCTCCGCTGGAGGAAGGGGTGAAGGAGGGCGGTCGGCTTGTTGGCTAGCAGTCATCATCATTCCCTTCCTTCTTGGAGGCATGACTGAGAAGGTAATTTTGGACCGACGAAGTTGGATCAAAGATTTTTTCTGTTTTCCCACAGACGATGCAAATCTATTGTTTCTTATTTCTTTGTGGGTGCAAACAGATATGTGAATTCTTTCACTGAAAATAATAAAGATCAAACCTTCGTTGTTCATCGGTGTTGATCGCCAAAAACTGCACTTGACTCTGAGATTTGATCGTCAGGAACGGTTTATATCGCTCCCGTGAATCTACAAACAAGTCTAAAAAACCGGGGGTCGCCTTGGCGATAGACCCTCGGACACCTAAGTCAGAAACTCGAAGATATCGTGGGTAATGAGAGTGGAATTTGCAATTACCTGGTTTTTGTGCAGGTCTTAAGGTATATATAGTCACTAAGGGGGACCAGTTTCAGGATATTTATCTATCTCTACTTTCTAGTGTTTTGATAGAGTCAATTATTCCCTCAATACAAAGAGATAGAGCCAGGACTCTTTTCTTGACGAGGAGATAGATTTTGAAACTCTCTCTTGTGCCTGGAAGGATAGAATCGGTTACCCCTAGAAATATGGGGTTTGAACCAAGTTCGATGAATCTGAAATCCTTTGCGCTAGGGCTATTGAAGCAGTCCCTATTACAGGTTGGATCGAGTTAATGGGCCTGAAAACAGCCTAGCCCTTCTCGTAGGCCTGTATTTGTTGGGATTTACCTGTTTTACTGTAACGCCCCGAATCCCAAATACACTGAATTCGAGATGTTCTACAGGATCTTTTCACTTTCTTCAGTACAATTTTACAAGGAAAATCAAACTTTTTACTTTACATCAGAGTTTACATCATACATTACACTTTTCATTTGCACAGCGGAAGTAAAAATTTACAACATTTACATAAGTGTACAACAACATGGTAAAATCTTTATGCATCCATTCCTCTTTAACATGTAATTTATCCTGCATACAAAACTGTGGGTACGTCAGTTTATTCAACCGACGATAATTATACATGGCCATCCTCTCTATGCCAGAAACAGTATAACGATTCTCATTTCTTAACAAATCACAAACTTGTTCACATTCAAAATAACAGAAAAGAGGGAAAATCTTAATGATGTCGTGTTGTGATTGTGCACTTAATCCTTAATGCAATTATTTAATTTACATGACACTAATGCACACTTGTTCGGATTCTATGCATCCCATACTACATAGGTCCGAGGGCAAGCCTCTTAACCGTTCTTCATTTTTATAGGGTTCAATCCCTCGCCATGATTTAATCTACTACTGTAACTACGGTAAGTATCCTAGATGTTTTCTGACCTACGAACTCATGTCTAGGCACTCTGGAGGGAATCCCATCGCTGACATGACTCATCATGCAGACATCCTGTGATAATTCAGCTCTCACCATAGACATGACACTACCCGTAGTCTTCAAACATCCCACGAGCGTCGCCACTGGGACGGTACTCTGGAGTAGTATCCTCACCCAGACTCATCATGGGAATTCCTGGGATACGCTCTCGCCGCTACCCAATAGCCCTCATACTCAATGTTTTTCTCTTACTTTCATCACATCTCCACTATGTACTAGTCCTTATTTTAATAGAATCATGAATGAAAATCAAAGTTCTGGAGTTAGCCTCTCCACTCAACCGGACTTATTCATTCATTTCAATACATGACCAACCTTGGTCTTTAAATTCTCATTTTTCATTTCATTTCCATTGCCGGGGGAGACTTAGCTACTCCTTTGTTCAATTTCTAATTCAGAACTTCCAATTTGAGCAATTCCAACTCATAATTCATTTTCATTGCCTCAGCATATCATGTTCTTAATTTCATATACATGTAATTCTTCATTCAAAGTATGACTCAATTCATGTGAATTCCTCAATTCCAACTATGATTCATTTCATATAAATCCATGCAGCAATAGAAACATCAATCATAAAGTTCGCAACTCTTAGCAGTAATCGAAATGAAATCTCTGACATATCAGAATCTACTCTGTACAGTCGTCTTGGAAAAAGAACAGTCGACTGATACAGTCAATACAAGTTCTTCATAAACACTCGAGAGAGTCGACTGCTACACATGGCCAGTCGGCTGTCCCGCAACTTTTCTTTGTTCAAAAATCATTCATATGACAGTCGACTGTCATTCCATCAGTCGTCTGTCCTGGGGGTTTTTTTTTAACAGTACATTTCTACGTTCAGCTCAGTCGACTCGCTCCTCGCATTAAGTCGACTGGACATATTCATATTTTCAATTACATGATTATCTTTCTTACAGTTCTTACATGCACTTGCATCATGATGTCAATTTCAGTATCCATACGTTCATGTCTCATAAACACGAAATCTCTTAATTGTTCAGTAATATCGCAACATGGAATTTCAAGCCACTAATATTGTCTCTTCTACAATGAAGTGTTTTAAACATGCATTTATACTTATCCATAACTTTCTTGCAGAGATGAAACCTTATTCTCAATTATACTAGAACAATCACAATGAAAACATGTCTCATTTCATGGAATTACAGGCATATTCATAGTTTAATCGATGCATCGGTCGACTGTTCATAACATCAGTCGACTGCACCAGTCATTCACAGTTTTATTAATTATCCCTAGTTCTTTTTTCACATGCTCATGTCTACTTAGTCATGTACATCATGAAGAATATGAGTTTAGCCTTACTACTTTATTTTAATTATTCACATATATGTCATGAAGCTTTCTAACAAATCATGTAACAGAAGTCTCGAACCAGTCGACTTATCTACACGACAGTCGACTGTACCGACCCAATTCATCCTTGTTTTCAGTGCCATTACTACACTATTAGTCCTCCACAATTATCAACATAAACATACTCAAGCAATTCTAATACATTCGACTTTTCTTCTCATGAGCATAGTAACAAACATCACAATTATGGCATGTTTTCTACACTAGAAGTCCTGAGAAACACCCACCTTATTGACGAAGTAATCGAATCCAGCAAAAGCTCCTTAATGCGACGAAGCACTCCTTGCTCCTTGCTCCTTGCTCCACACCGAAGCCTTCAGAAATGCTACTCGGCCTCCACAGAAAAGCACACACAACTCTCTCACAAAATACCTCTCTTACAATAATGATTCTAGTGTAAAAGAAATAGAGAATGAGAGGGGGTATTTATATACAAATTTGAGTAGGATGGAGGGCTAGGATTTAGTAGATAGTTATAGGATCAAGGGCTAGGATGGACTATGGAGTTGTGAAAACTACCCACTCCTCACATAACTACCCATGACTCAACCCACTTCTCTACTCACATCCGGCCAAGAATAGTGCTCAATGCACGTGTATGTGAAATGCACGTGCATGCACAAATCACCCCTACAAGAACTTGTACATAAAATAATAAGTCTTAAAAAAAAGTGCTACACATTACAAGTTGTAGAAAATAATAAAAGGGTTTAATTTCATGGGCTAAAATTAATTGGGCCAAGATAACTATTTTAAAAGAAAAATAAGTAAACTAACATTTGGGCTTAGAAAAATAATATTCTTACACATCATGCTAAAAATAATAGTCAACATACTACACATGCACACCATATATAAAAATAAATAATCTTTCATATATTTGGAAAATCAGGGTATTACATCACTCCCTCCTTAGAATAGTTCCGTCCCCGGAACTACAGCCAAGAGCGAGAAAACAGGAAACACAACAACAAGAGCAAAAAGATACAAAGATACAATCAAGCAAAAAGCTCAGGATAATCCTTCAACATCCTCTCCTCAGACTCCCAAGTAGCCTCTTCAACCAAATGGTTTCTCCAGACCACCTTGACCATCGGTATCGTCTTATTCCTCAAGACTTTCTCCCTACGGTCAACAATCTCTACAGGAGACTCGATGTAATTCAGATCCAACTGCAAACCTTCCGGCACTTCAGGCAAATGATGACTCGGATCTGGGATATAACCTCTCAGCATAGACACATGAAAGACATTGTGCACCTGAGACAACTCTTCCGGTAATTCAAGCCGGTAAGCAGTTTTCCCGATCCTTTTCAATATCTTATACGGGCCTATAAACCTCGGGGCTAACATCCCGCCTTTGCCAAAACGAACCACACCTTTACTGGGTGAGACCTTCAGAAAGACGAAGTCACCAACCTCAAACTCAAGGTCCCTTCTCCGGTTATCTGCATAGCTTTTCTGCCTGCTCTGAGCTTCCACCAACCTTTTCCTGATCAGATCAATCTTCTCAGAAGCTTGCTGCACAAGCTCAGGACCAAACAACTGACGCTCCCCAACTTCATACCAACAAACAGGAGTCCTGCACTTCCTGCCATACAAAGCTTCGTACGGCGCCATCCCGATGCTAGCCTGAAAACTGTTGTTGTAGGCAAACTCTACCAAGGGTAAATGCCTTTTCCAACTGCCTCCAAAGTCTAATATACAACACCACAGCATATCCTCAAGAATACGGTTGACTCTCTCGGTCTGCCCATCGGTTTGCGGATGAAAAGCAGTGCTGAAATCTGTCTTGGTACCCAAAGCTGTCTGAAGACTCCTCCAGAAATGCGAAGTAAACCGCACATCTCGATCAGACACAATAGTTGAGGGAACACCATGAAGTCGGACAATCTCGCCAACATACAACTCAGCCAACTTGTCCATCGAAGCAGTGAGTTTCATCGCCAAAAAGTGAGCGGACTTGGTCAGTCGATCGACTATAACCCAAATTGCATCATTGCCTTTAGAACTCTTAGGCAATCCCGTGATGAAATCCATACTGATGTTATCCCACTTCCATTCCGGAATAGGTAACGGCTGTAATAGACCTCCGGATCTCTGATTTTCGGCTTTGACTTGCTGACAAACCTCACACTTCGCAACAAAATCAGCCACATCTCGCTTCAAACCTGACCACCAGAAATGATGTTTGATGTCTTTGTACATCTTAGTACTCCCAGGATGTACAGACAAAAGAGTGGCATGCGCCTCCTGAAGAATACTCTCTTTCAGGTCCGCCTGATTTGGAACACATAGCCTATCTCCGAACCACAGCACTCCATCCCTGGTTTGAAATCCGGGCAACCGGCCAGCACCAACCTGCTCCTTCATCTCCAAAATATCAGCATCAACCTCCTGACTTGCAATGATCCTTGCATTCAGTGTAGGCTGAAGCCTCAACTGAGCCAAAGATGCTCCCAATCCTTGCAAGACAACCTCAATACCTGCTCGATCCAACTCCTCAATCAGATGCCTCTGAGTTGTAATCAAACTGGCCAAACTGCTCTTGCGACTAAGTGCATCAGCAACAACATTAGCCTTTCCAGGATGATACTTGATCTCAGGTCGCATATCCTCGAGCACTTCCAACCATCTCCGTTGCCTCAGATTCAGATCCCTCTGCTGATATATATACTTCAAGCTCTTGTGGTCTGTGTACATATTCAACTTCTCACCGTACACATAGTGCCTCCATTGCTTCAAAGCAAAGATAATCGCAGCCAACTCTAGATCATGAGTCGGGTAATTTTTCTCATGTGGTCGTAGTTGCCTAGACCCATAAGCGATTACTCTTCCTTCTTGCATTAAGACACAACCAAGCCCACGATGTGAAGCATCGCTATAAACATCATACTCAACACCTGCTCTAGGCAAAGCCAAAATAGGTGCAGTAGTCAGCTTCTCTTTCAACTCCTGAAAGCTCGCCTCACACTACTCAGTCCACTTGAAGCTCACATTCTTCTTGGTCAGTCCAGTAAGCGGCACAGCTATCTGAGCATAACCTTGAATGAATCTCCTGTAGTATCCAGTCATCCCAAGGAAAACTTCTGACTTCCTTCACTGTAGTAGGCCTAGCCCAATCTCTCACTGCCTCTATCTTCTGAGGGTCAGTTGCCACTCCCTCCTTAGAAAGGATGTGACCTAGGAATGCCACTTCAGATTTCCAGAAATCACACTTGGATAACTTGGCATACAACTTCTGCTCTTCCAGCTTCTTCAACACTGCTGCCAGATGCTCAGTGTGCTCCTCCTCTGACTTGGAGTACACGAGAATATCGTCGATAAATACCACGACGAAAGAATCAATAAACGGCCTCAGAACTCTGTTCATCAAGTCCATGAAGATTGCGGGTGCATTCGTCACTCCGAATGGCATAACTAAGAATTCGTAATGCCCATGTCGAGTTCTAAATGCAGTTTTATGCACATCTTCAGCTTTCACTCTCACTTGGTGATATCCTGATCGAAGATCTATTTTGGAGAATACAGCTGCTCCTTGTAGACGATCGAACAAGTCATCAATTCGAGGAATAGGATACTTATTTTGAACAGTGACCTTATTCAGCTCTCGGTAATCGATACACATTCTCATCGATCCATCCTTCTTCTTTACCAAAAGCACTGGTGCTCCCCAAGGTGACGCACTAGGTTGAATAAAGCCTTTCTCCAACAGTTTCTCAATCTGCCGTTTCACCTTATCATGTTCCACTGGAGCCATCCTATACGGTGTCTTAGAAATGGGTGCACTTCCTAGTTGAACAGTGATGCTGAACTCTACATCACGATGCGGAGATAACCCAGGAAAATCTTCCAAGAACACAGTCGGATAGTCCCGAACCACAGGAATCCCTTGCAATTCCACAGGAGTCTCTTCCTTGCGGATAGTTGCCACCAGTTTAGAACATTTCTGCTTCCCTTGGAAATTGACTTCAGGTCCTCCTAGAGTCTTCACTGTCACCGTCTTGGTCTTGCATTCGATGCTTGCACTGTACACTGACATCCAATCAATGCCAATGATAACATCGACTCCCAAGATAGTCAGCTCGATCAGATCAATGCCAAAGATTCGATCTCCAATTACAATCTCGCAATCAGCATAATACCGATCAGTGGTCAAAGTTTCCCCTGATGGAGTAGCTACTGCTAAGATCTTTCCTGGAAAAATCTTCGGTTTAACTCTCAACACTTTAGCAAACTTAGGAGACACAAAAGTATGAGAGGATCCAGTATCGAACAATACAACAGCTTTCATTCCATTAAGATAGAGTTCTCCTGTTACATAATACACACCATTACATAACAGTTTCACAATATGAGCGGGAAGAAGAAATGACGAAAAACCACTAAACATCAGCCCTCGTACCAGAGATGACCTGATCTGCTTCCTCAGCATCAGCTTCCGTCAAGGCAAATACTCGCCCTGGTTGGTACGGCCTCTTCCCAGTCTGCTGTATTGGCACATTATGATTGCCAGCCCGTGGTTTGAGACATTGAGATTTGTAATGTCCCATCTCACCACAGTTGTAGCAAGTGACTGCAGAAGGTCTCACCACATTGATCCCGGGTCCTCCAGCCACACTAATAGCGTTCGCCCCTGTCGGTTTGAACCTCTGTGCAGATGGTTGGCCCTTGAAACTCCCAGAATTGGCGGGCCTCTTCCCGGACTACCAGTTGTTCCTCTGGTTCTGAGCAATAGGGAACTGCTCCATATCCGCCTCCGTCGCTGCCGCCCTCTTGACCAGCTTGTCAAATCGTCTGATACCAAGAGGTATCATCCAGGATCTCAAGCTCGGTCTCAGCCCATGCTTGAACTTACGAGCCTTCTTCGCCTCATCCATCACCAGTTCTGGAGCATACCTGGATAGCTGAGTAAACTTAGTCTCATACTCCCTCACTGACAAGCTGCCTTGCTGAAGTGACAGAAACTCCATTGCCTTCTTCTCTTGAACATCGGAGGGAAAATAATGACTGCGGAATTCTTCCAAAAATTCCTCCCAGCCAAGCACTATACCTCCCATGGTCCTCCTCATCGACTGCCACCAAACAGCCGCGTCCTTCTCCAGTTGCAAAGTCGCCAACTTGACCTTGCTGCCTTCCGGGGTCTCCAACACCTCGAAGATTGTCTCCAATTGACGGATCCAGTTGTCAGTTGCATCTGGGTCTGACTTTTCCTCGAATACAGGCGGTTTCATTCTCTTGAATGATTCCACTAGCTTAATCACCTCGGACACTGGATTCACCGGCCCCCTTCCTTGGTTCATAGCCACTGCATTAAGCGTCTGGTAGACCCTTGCAAGTTCGGTCTCCAGATCCAAACCTTCCCCACTCCTAGCTCCTCTTCTCGACATATTCTGATGCAAAAGACCCATTAAATTCGAAGTATAAGACAAGAACTTAAATCAACTTGCATTTCATTGAATTCCAACTTTATACATTCGAATTAAAAACATTTCTTAACATCAGAATAAAAGAAATAGCAGCTACAACAATCTAACTCCTACGGTTTTTCTTCGCTTCTCGAAGTTCTTCCCGTAGTTCATCAACTTCATCCTTCAGCACATCTGTCAGGTTCTTTCTCTTCTCAAGTTCCCATACCCGGTGACTGAGAACAGAAAAATCGTCCTTTTGCTTCGCCAGTTGAGCTTCCAATACTCCAACTCTCTCTCGCAGGGTTTCCACCTGCCTCTGAAGAGAAGCCACAGTGCTACTCAGAACTGGTCCCTCTTCTTCATCAGAAGAAGAATCGTCAGATGAGTCTGGAGGTGGGGTAATCTCTCGAGATTCAGGCCACTCCTCCTCATCAGAATCTGCTTTTCCAGGGTGATACTCTTCCTCAGAATCAGCCTGTCCAGGATGGTACTCTTCCTTAATGATATGCCAGTCGTCATCTCCAGCAAGGTCGAAGTGATCAGCCATCTTAGAATAGAGAGGAAGAAGCATAAGTCATAGAGCAACACAAATGTAAGTCACTTACATTTAAATCTCTAAACTCAAACACACACTCTAATGTCCACTTCCAGGGTGTCGTTCCTTATAAATTTGTACAAGTGTGGAAAGCGTAGAAAGCGTGGCTCTGATACCACTCTGTAACGCCCCGAATCCCAAATACACTGAATTCGAGATGTTCTACAGGATCTTTTCACTTTCTTCAGTACAATTTTACAAGGAAAATCAAACTTTTCACTTTACATCAGAGTTTACATCATACATTACACTTTTCATTTGCACAGCAGAAGTAAAAATTTACAACATT
Organism: Hemerocallis citrina; assembly: GCA_017893485.1. Taxonomy (NCBI): domain Eukaryota; kingdom Viridiplantae; phylum Streptophyta; class Magnoliopsida; order Asparagales; family Asphodelaceae; genus Hemerocallis; species Hemerocallis citrina. The sequence continues at coordinate 126,795,335 of CM030367.1, forward strand.
TACATAAGTGTACAACAACATGGTAAAATCTTTATGCATCCATTCCTCTTTAACATGTAATTTATCCTGCATACAAAACTGTGGGTACGTCAGTTTATTCAACCGACGATAATTATACATGGCCATCCTCTCTATGCCAGAAACAGTATAACGATTCTCATTTCTTAACAAATCACAAACTTGTTCACATTCAAAATAACAGAAAAGAGGGAAATCTTAATGATGTCGTGTTGTGATTGTGCACTTAATCCTTAATGCAATTATTTAATTTACATGACACTAATGCACGCTTGTTCGGATTCTATGCATCCCATACTACATAGGTCTGAGGGCAAGCCTCTTAACCGTTCTTCATTTTTATAGGGTTCAATCCCTCGCCATGATTTAATCTACTACTGTAACTACGGTAAGTATCCTAGATGTTTTCTGACCTACGAACTCATATCTAGGCACACGGGAGGGAATCCCATCGCTGACATGACACATCATGCAGACATCCTGTGGTAATTCAGCTCTCACCATAGACATGACACTACCCGTAGTCTTCAAACATCCCACGAGCGTCGCCACTGGGACGGTACTCTGGAGTAGTATCCTCACCCAGACTCATCATGGGAATTCCTGGGATACGCTCTCGCCGCTACCCAATAGCCCTCATACTCAATGTTTTTCTCTTACTTTCATCACATCTCCACTATGTACTAGTCCTTATTTTAATAGAATCATGAATGAAAATCCAAGTTCTGGAGTTAGCCTCTCCACTCAACCGGACTTATTCATTCATTTCAATACATGACCAACCTTGGTCTTTAAATTCTCATTTTTCATTTCATTTCCATTGCCGGGGGAGACTTAGCTACTCCTTTGTTCAATTTCTAATTTAGAACTTCCAATTTGAGCAATTCCAACTCATAATTCATTTTCATTGCCTCAGCATATCATGTTCTTAATTTCATATTCATGTAATTCTTCATTCAAAGTATGACTCAATTCATGTGAATTCCTCAATTCCAACTATGATTCATTTCATATAAATCTATACAGCAATAGAAACATCAATCATAAAGTTCGCAACTCTTAGCAGTAATCGAAATGAAATCTCTGACATATCAGAATCTACTCTGTACAGTCGTCTTGGAAAAGACCAGTCGACTGATACAGTCAATACAAGCTCTTCATAAACACTCGGGAGAGTCGACTGCTGCACATGGCCAGTCGGCTGTCCCGCAACTTTTCTTTGTTCAAAAATCATTCATATGACAGTCGACTGTCATTCCATCAGTCGTCTGTCCTGGGGGTTTTTTAACAGTACATTTCTACGTTCAGCTCAGTCGACTTGCTACTCGCATTAAGTCGACTGGACAGATTCATATTTTCAATTACATGATTATCTTTCTTACAGTTCTTACATGCACTTGCATCATGATGTCAATTTCCAGTATCCATACGTTCATGTCTCATAAACACGAAATCTCTTAATTGTTCAGTAATATCGCAACATGGAATTTCAAGTCACTAATATTGTCTCTTCTACAATGAAGTGTTTTAAACATGCATTTATACTTATCCATAACTTTCTTGCAGAGATGAAACCTTATTCTCAATTACACTAGAACAATCACAATGAAAACATGTCTCATTTCATGGAATTACAGGCATATTCATAGTTTAATCGATGCATCGGTCGACTGTTCATAACATCAGTCGACTGCACCAGTCGTTCACAGTTTTATTAATTATCCCTAGTTCTTTTTCCACATGCTCATGTCTACTTAGTCATGTACATCATGAAGGATATGAGTTTAGCCTTACTACTTTATTTTAATTATTCACATATATGTCATGAAGCTTTCTAACAAATCATGTAACAGAAGTCTCGAACCAGTCGACTTATCTACACGACAGTCGACTGTACCGACCCAATTCATCCTTGTTTTCAGTGCCATTACTACACTATTAGTCCTCCACAATTATCAACATAAACATACTCAAGCAATTCTAATACATTCGACTTTACTTCTCATGAGCATAGTAACAAACATCACAATTATGGCATGTTTTCTACACTAGAAGTCCTGAGAAACACCCACCTTATTGACGAAGTAATCGAATCCAGCAAAAGCTCCTTAATGCGACGAAGCACTCCTTGCTCCTTGCTCCTTGCTCCACACCAAAGCCTTCAGAAATGCTACTCGGCCTCCACAGAAAAGCACACACAACTCTCTCACAAAATACCTCTCTTACAATAATGATTCTAGTGTAAAAGAAATAGAGAATGAGAGGGGGTATTTATATACAAATTTGAGTAGGATGGAGGGCTAGGATTTAGTAGATAGTTATAGGATCAAGGGCTAGGATGGACTAGGGAGTTGTGAAAACTACCCACTCCTTACATAACTACCCATGACTCAACCCACTTCTCTACTCACATCCGGCCAAGAATAGTGCTCAATGCACGTGTATGTGAAATGCACGTGCATGCACAAATCACCCCTACAAGAACTTGTACATAAAATAATAAGTCTTAAAAAAAAGTGCTACACATTACAAGTTGTAAAAAATAATAAAAGGGTTTAATTTCATGGGCTAAAATTAATTGGGCCAAGATAACTATTTTAAAAGAAAAATAAGTAAACTAACATTTGGGCTTAGAAAAATAATATTCTTACACATCATGCTAAAAATAATAGTCAACATACTACACATGCACACCATATATAAAAATAAATAATCTTTCATATATTTGGAAAATCATGGTATTACATTTACCCCTGAGAGCTTTAAGATTCATGCCCTGTTTGAACGGTCTCGATTTTTTTCTATTTTTACCTATATCACCCATGAAGTCCACAGGGGAAGAAATGGAACAAATGCTTGACCCAACTCCTATAACCGTTCTGAAACTGGGTACTGCCATAGTGCGTGATCTAGTGATTAATTAATAGAATGTGTACATCGCACACAAAGTGGACTGCAGTCTAGTCCTCTAGATGCAAGAAAACTAGCCATGGGAAGAGCTTGATTAAACACTTTCCACATACACAATGTAACCCTGGGTGAAATCCATGCTCTATTGGGTGTAGAATAAACATCCACACATGGTAAAGAATGTGGCTCTAATTGACATACATTCCCTAAAGCTGAGATGATAAGTCGTGACTTCTAGTGTTTATTGAATAGTTTATCTCAGCATATTTCGATCTGGTCTCAACCCAAAATCTCGAAGGCTGGATGCCTTACTCTAATATCATCAAGTCTCATGACTCTTCCAACACATATTATGAGAGCTCTATACATACCGAAGATGGTTATCTCAAGTATAGATTAAGAGCCCCACAACTTTTTTTGGGACTCAATGCAGTGTAAGATGCATTATATGGCATGGTTGAAGAATAGCAAGCGGGTGGGATAGGAATTTTAAAAATTCAAAATTTTTCTTCCACCTTAATTGGTAAGCAATTGGCGGTTTTATTGATGTCGCCGACCAGTCAATGAGCCCTTGGCATTTACTAGTTCATGCCAAGTATCTTTATAGACATGGTTTAGCTCATACACAAAATGAGTCATAGTCATGGTCATGGAAAGGAATACGTCTTGTGGAACCACTAGTTCAAGATCAGTTGCGTTGACAAGTGGTTAACGGATCTTCCATTCGAGCGTATGATCCATGGTTGAAGCAGAAACCAATTACTGCTTACCCTGACTTATATGATATCTCTGTGTCGGACATAGACACTTCAGAATTATTACTTCCTGATAATGGAATAAATCGCAATAAATCCAAGCCATACATGTAACACCCCGCAAAATTGGAAATTACAATTTTGTCCTCGTGTGTTACGCACGTGTATTATGTAACGTGTTTTCATCCCGTATTTTGATTACCGACTATTTATATATCTTCAGTATTGATTTTTCCCTATTTTGAGTCAACAAAAATATAATATTTCGACATTTGTATTCTACGTGCTTTCTACGTATTTTCAATATATGTATTAATTACATATTTTCCGCCGCTACGAATAATAATTTTTGGGTCCCAATTATTTATTTTATGTTTACAAATCTTTTTTATAAAACGGAAATCTATTTTTCCCCCCTATTTGATTAAAAAGCATTTTTTTCGATTTACTGCACGTATAATGCATGTGCATTCTACGTGTTGTGATTTCATCATGAAATATATGTAAATTAGTAAGTTTAATTTTGATTATATTGTTTTCGATTATATTTAATGACTTTTCATCAATAAAGTCGATTTTCGCATTTTCATGTTTTCACGTGCGACGCACGTGTTTATTTCGGTGCGCGCATTTAGGCGTATCCTTTCTCGAAACGAATTTCATAAAATGTGTGCACATTTATTTTTGCATTATAAATTTTAGTTAAACAATTTTTTTATAGTATAAATATATGGTATATAAGTATATATATTATATATGTATATAAGATGGTAAGTAATAAGTGTTCAGGTTATTCAAATGTGTTAGGTGGAATATGTGAAATGGATTTGTGAATGGGGGGCCCTAACACAGTGACGTGAGAAACCCATGGGCTTGTGGTATTTGGAATAATGTGTGTATAGAAATTGATTGAAAGGGGCCCATTTGAGTGTAGCACAGCACAGCACACTTGTGTGCTGTGTGATGAGAATATGGGTGACCGGTTTTGAAGGAGTGGGAAGAGAGAGAGTTTGGGAGTTAGAGAATTAGAGAAGTGAGTATATGAAAGGGTGGGAGTTTTAGGAGTTAGGGAAATGAGGGGTTGGAAAATTAATTTTAGTAATTTATTAGGTGTGTAATTTTGTAAATTGAACCCTTTACATATCCTATAAATAGCACCATACCCCTTTTCATTTCACACATCCAAAAAAAAAATAGAATCAAAGTAATAGAAAGAAAAGAAAAGAAAAAGAAAAAAAAAGAAGAGAGAAGAGAGCTTTGTGCTTGGAGGCCATTGCTAGGAGGAGAAGAGCTAGGAGCCCTTGAAGCCAGAAGTGGTGTTCTTCCTTTCAATCGTTCAAGCTTCAATCAAGGTGGGTGTTCTCCTACTTTCTATTTTTTTGGAATATACATGCTAATAAAAGTGAATGAGTAGTTTTGATAAAATAGAATAACTATACTATGATTGTGGTGAGATTAATAGTGAATCATGCTATGTTGACAAATAGATTAACATTGTGTTAGTGGGTGATCCTATACTTTCTAATTTTAGAATAATGTATGCTAAGTAATAAATAATGAGTAGTATGAAATTTCTTATATGATCTATGCTATGGTATGAGATGAGAATGATAAGTAGTTCATGTATGATTAACAAATTAAGTCATGTTAATGGTTAATGAGAAAAAGAATTGATTGATTATTTGTCATACATTAGCATGCTATTATGATTAATAAGTAGTATAAATTTGATGTGATAATTAGAAGATAAAATTCATGTTTTTTTTTATGTATGTCAAATTGTAGAAGTGTTATTATTAATTAAGAAATAAAGTATTGTCATGTTGCTTGTAAATAAGAACAAAAAAAATAAGGAGAAATTGTAGTTTGTATGTTAATGTACAAGTGTAGAAACTAGAAATGGTGAAAATGGTTGGAGAGATTTTCTTTGTAATAAAAAATGGAGTTTTGGTAATGTAAAAATGAGTATACATATTTTATTAAAAAAAAAATTTGTAAGAGAATACAAAATTTCTAGTTTGATTAAAATGAATTATTATAATAAAAGAGAAGAAATAGATTTGAACTTTAGATGTATCATCAAATATGAATTTTTAATACATGAGTTTCTGTAAATTTTCAGTCTAATTAAATTATTGTAGACTAATGAAAGATTTGACTAAAAGAGAAAACTAAGTTTTACGAAATAATACGAAATTAGAACAAAACCTTTCGGGTTGCCTATTAGTCGTGGGGCGCAGATGGCCAAGTGGTCCGACTGTGCGCTGGCTTTCTTGTTGGCTCGGGTTCGAAACTTGAGAAGCCCAATTTTTTTGGTAAATTGTTTTAATGCATCCAGAGCGTGACATTGAATATAAGAAGAGTTTAGGTTAAGAAGTGGATAAAGAGTCCAGTTGGACTATTGGTTAGCGGATTGAATCTTGGGCTTTGGTTGAATAGCCACGGGTTCAAAACTCACTGGTGACTTATATATATATATTTTTTGGGGTTTTAAAATGATTTAGTGGGTTTAAAATGGATTTAAAAAGATGGGAAAAAATCCTAGTATTTATAAAATGTAATGAATGATTTATTGAAATTGCTTAAAATATTTTCTATGTATGATTGAGAAGTAAAAGAGACATTTTTAGATAGAATGATATTTGTTCTCGAGTTAATTATTTTGAAGAATATGATTTTTATCTTTAAAAGAAGAATAAAGTTTTAGTGAGAAAATTTGTTCTCTTGTTGAGATTTTATAATTTTGTTGAATGTGAAACTCTAGATTTCTATACGTACTAAATTGTTGAAGAACATGATTTGCATCATTAGAAGAGAAGTAAAATGTAGATTTGTAAATTAATTGTCTTTGATGGGATTATTCATTTGTGTTGCATACTTGATTATTTAAATTGCAAATGAGATTGCAAGTGATAAAATCATGTTTGTGAAAGGGATAAATTTTGTTGAATGAAATGGTTTCATGAAAAAGAATTATTATTATGAAAAGTGTTAAAATGAGACATAGAACAAATTATGGATACATTAGAGACATGAATATAATAAGTTAAGACATGATTATTAAAGGGTATGTGTACCCATGTTTCTTGTACATGAAAGATTTATGATTTAGAATTAGTACGACCTCGGTTACCGGTAGTTTTGAAAGAAAGATTTTGAGACTTGATTTTGAGATAATGCCGTCGGGCGATCTCGTATTTTGTGAATAAATCTGGTATGAGGTAAAACTGATTCTAGGGTGATAACATATTCATGTCTTGAACTAAAAATAATTAGGCACTTAGGCGAAGATGTAATAGACATGTGCAAACGTAAATGGGTGCTTCTATATAGTCGGCGGTGGATCTCCGTGGCTATAGACCCAGTTGGTGGACTGTGGTTGCTCCGTAGGAGATGGACTGTATTTTATCCGGGACTTAGGGTAGTCGGCGGATGTTTACCATACTCCAAAGAATATGTATATACCGGGGCTAGAGGGGCATTTACGGGATTATTCTCACGATATAATAGCCAGGGAGGCTGGGATCTGTTATTATAGTCAGGGAGGCTGAGATCCGTATCTGTGAAATAACTCTAAAACTTGTTTAATTACTGGGTAGTCTCATGGCGAGGGATCGAACCCTTCAATATGAAGTACGTAGGCACTTGCCCTCAGACCTATGTAGTATGGGATGCATAGAATCTGAACAAGTGTGCATTAGTGTCATCCTAGTGTAGAATTATGTGCATTAGGCATTAAGGCATGACATACACTTATATTTAGAATAATCACCCTTGACACTTTACTTGTTCATTCAATCTTTTTTTGTGATTTGTTAAAGTATGAGATCGTTATACTATTCCCGGCATAGAGAGGATAGCCGTGTATAACATTTCGTCAGTTGTAAGTAACTGACGTGCCCACAGATTGACATGCAGGTAAAGGACCATTCATGGAGTTATAAAGTGGATATGCTATTGCTATATGAAAGTTAAAAATGTTGCAATGATGTAATTGTACAAGTTATGTTTTTGTCTTTCAACTGATGTAAGTTTTATTTCTTCCGCTGTGTAAAAACCATGTGTAAAGGAACTCTGATATAGTATTGAAAAAGTTTTAAAATTTCCTTGTAAAATTGTACGAAGTGAAGTAAAGATCCTGTGAAATCTCGAATTTATCCTTATTTGAAATTCGGGGTGTTACAATACAATCCCATCACAAATCTTAAAACTTCTAAAGGCATATTAACAGTAATGAACCTCCCTAACAGGTCCATGCCTTCTCCAGACTCACTAACAAGATATGATCCTCATTCAAGCTCATCAAAAGTGATTAGGCCCCCTAAGAGAGGCACCAAGTCCATCAGGGCTGTAAATCAAATCTGTTGTCCCCAATATGAGAGTAACCAATTCTATCTCTTAAATGGGGGGAATCTACAGAAGATAACAGATTCAAGTCGATCTTCTAACCGATTCTCAGGCCTCTAAATACCCTCCTCCCTCCCTCAGTCAGAAGGTAATCAATATTTTCTACTCTCAAACTCTCTTACTCTTTCTGAATCTGAATCGAGCGTCAGAGGATCTGTTGTCGGGGCCACCGAAGGGAAGAGGGAGAGCAATGGCCTCAAGCCATCAAGCCAACTCCTTTTTTCAACAAGCTCCTCGTGTGGAGGACCGTATTCCTCCTCGTCAGCCAGAACTGCCTCAACAGCCTACCCAGCCACTGCAAGAGGTGGCCGCACCAAGGGGATCCTGACAAACTCACCGTGAACCGCCTCATAGACAACACCGTCTACACGACCATGCCTTAGTCCATACTTTCACTCACTTTTTAGCACCTTCCGGGGCTCAATAGGGGGCCTAGAGACCCCCGTCACATCATCTCCTCCCGACAACAAGGACCAGACCTCTGTAATCACTTGAACGAAAGGCATCCCCAGGGTGAGGCCTTCCGTTCAGAACATCAAGTGAACCGGAGAAGAAACTCTCCTACAAGGCAGAGATCTAGACACTCCTCTCATAGGGGATGCAGAGAAGAAAGAAGCCAGACTCACGAAAGTCGAAAGCCTCCCAATAGCAACAAAGGAAGAGAGGCCACAATCACTAGGGCCGAACTTGAAGACTTCAAACATGACATCCTCCAGGCCATCAGAGGGCTCATGATCAAGGCCGACAGACGAGTAGCCGCCGCTTTTCTCCCTCATGAGAGGAATCTAGGGATTCAACTTGGTCTGAGGGGAAGTCCGACCAAGTCCTTCACCGCATTCAAGAGCTGGAGGATCGTAAGAACTTCAAAGTGCCTCAATTCGAGTCATATGACAGCGAATCTGACCCGACCGACCACATTGAGAGTTTTAAAACTCTCATGATGATTTATCAGGCTTCTGACATGTTCCTTTGCAGACAGTTCCTAGCAACCTTGAAGGGATCATCAAGGGAGTGGTACTCTCGCTTACTCCGAAGCCAATATTCTTCTTCGACCAGCTCAAGGAGCTCTCCGGCACCACATTTTGATAAGTTCACTCCCCTCAACGCAAGCATATCTGCCATCCTCATGAAAGTAAAAAAGGATGGAATACTCCGTCCTCCTCCTAAGATGAGCACAGCTAGAATGAGACGGGACATGAACAAGTGGTGCGCAATCCACAGAGATCATGGACACACTACAGACAACTACTTATCTGTCAAAGAGGAAGTCTGATTCGTCGGGGCTACCTCCCCCATTTCATCCAACGAAACAACGCTGAAACCCCTCTTGCTCGAAGGGCTAATAAGCATCAAGAGAAGCCCTTCGAATCCCAAGACTCAGAACTCAAGATAGTCTTGACTCCACACATGGAGGACCGATGGGGGGAGAGTCTAACTCCTCCAGCAAAGCCTTCTCCGAGAGGTAAACTCAATGCATAACACCCCCTCTGCCAAAAACATAGGGGTTTCAGTATCTTTCTCCAACAAGAACTTAGAGAGTGTTAAAACACCTTATTGTAACACATTGGTTATAGGATTTTGCATGGCAAGTCATGAGGTACGCCGCATCCTGGTGGACAATGGAAACTTAGTAAACATCCTTTTCTTGAATGCATTCGATCGTCCTATGCTCTCCCGAGACCAACTCAAGTCAGTCAGTTATACACTCCATAGGTTCTCCGACGTCCTCATTTAAGTCGAAGGAATCGTCACACTCGATGTGACGGCAGGAAAGGCTCCATCCATTTGAACGGAAGTGCTGGACATTATGGTAGTCGACGTTAGAGTCGCATACAACACAATATTTGGTTGTCCAGGCTTGGCGGCCTTTCATGCAGTTGTTTCTGCCTACCACATGAAAATGAAGTTCCCCACAATAGCAGGCGTAGGTCAAGTTGTAGGGAGCCAACAGGCAGCATGGGCATGCTACACCGCCATAATGGGGAGCTCAGTTCTCTCCCACGATGCCACTGATTTTTCGACAGAAAGCAGTCACAATAACTCTGTGCCCCTAAACGAGCTTAAAGACACCGCCTTAGAACATAGAGCTTCTAAACTTGCCAAGCTCTCTCATGCCAGGTCCAAATACATTCATGTCAGAATACAGTAATAGAATTGAATCCCCCGTCTGAAGCCACTCTGCTCATTCAACAGAAAGAGATAGTCCGGCCTAAACACATTGGCGAACATAAAGATTTCACATTCTCTCTACAAAACAAGGGGAGGCTTGCTCCAAAATATCCACTTCTGGGCAAGGTTTACCAAGTTGTTCACCTAGCGGCTCATCAACTTGAAGACCCAGAGAGCAAGGAGATACCAGTAGTGACTTGAAAAGTGGAATTCCTCATGAACTTCAACAAGATCGCTTGACGCCCTCCTCCTATACGTACTTTCAATATTTCTGATAAAGATCGTCCTCCTACCGATTACTGCATGTAATAAAGGTCAGCCACTATAACAGCCGCTTATTTTTATAGTTCAATAAAAATTTTGTATTAGTTTTTACAAAATTCTTCTACAATTCTCTGGATGCATACAATGAGTTAAATGTCAAGCCTACTCTCGAACGGCATAAACAACTCATTAAAGCTCTATAAAAGACGAGTTTAGAGTCCATACCCATGGGTCAGAGTTACTTTAGCAACGTGTAATCAAGCACATTCATAGATCAACTCGCCATTTGATATGCTCCTGCAACTCGTTAGACCGTTCAACAAAAAGTTTGGAGTCCATACCCATGGCTCAGAGTTGCTCTAGCAACCTGCAATCAAGGACGTTCTGAGCTCAACTCATCACTCGATATGCGCCTGCAACCTGTTAAACCACTAACAAATGAGTTCAGAGTCCATACCCATGGCTCGAAGTTGTTCTAGCAATTTGCAATGAAGCAAGTTCAGAGCTCAACTCGCCATTCAATCTGCTCCTGCAACCTGTTAAACTCTTAAACAAAAAGTTCGGAATCCATACCCATGGCTCAAAGTTACTTTAGCAACCTGCAATCAAGCAAGTTCAAAGCTAAACTCACCATTCGACCTGTTCTTGAAACTTGTTTAAACCCTTAAAGATGAATTCAGGGTCCATAATCGTGGCTCGTAGTTCCTCCAACAAACCTACAAATTAGCAAGTTTGGAACTCAACTCGCCACTTGATGTGACTCTCACAATTTGTTGGAGGACTCATACAGCAAGTTCAGAGTCCAACTACCTTCTAGAGTTACTCTTACAACTAGTTGAGTGCAAAAAGGCAAGTTTCAAGTCTAACTCCCTTCTAGAGTTGCTCCTACGATGAGCTGACCCCCAAGATGACAATTCACAGGAAAAGGCACATGCGTGTAAAAGATTTCACAAACAACGATTCTTGTTACAATTGTAGAATTACAATGAGTCTACGTTTCATACCCAAGCATCACAAGAAAAATCTTGCAAACGCTATGCGACAAGCTTTCCTACAAGTTGTTCTTCTGGCTACGTGGTAAGGGGATGTTCTGCCCAAGTGACATAGACCTCATCATAGGCCTTATACCTACTAACAGCTCACCTGGTCCGCTTGAACTCTTGACGATAAAATTCAAGACAAGCCTTCCAGGGGCGGGCAAGCTCCAAGTCTTTACCAAGTAACACCACCTTCACTTGAGCAAGCTCCATCACCATCTCTCGTAATGCGCAATGTAAACAGAAAAGTCCCATCTCTGTTAAGCGTAGCATATTACGAAGGCAAGCAAGCTCGACATTCCGAAGACCTCATTCAGTGTACGCGACTACTTGTCAGCAAAGAGAATATTGGAATTATTTCAACGTTGAACAAACACAAATGACTTCTCTTCAATATAAGAAGACTCAGAATACCCACAACTCATTAACTCCAAGTAATGAGTTCAAAGCTCAGTTCCTCTTTCGCGCCCTGCCAATAACTCGTTAACTCCATACAATGAGTTCGATACCTTGCACTTTGCTCGAGATCCTTCGACAACTCATTCGCTTCTTACAATGAGTCTCTTTGCTCGAGCTCTGCCGACAACTTATTAACTCCACATAATGAGTTCAATGCCTCTTCTCTTGAGCTCCATCAAAAACTCGTTAACTCCAAACAACAAGTTCGCGCCCTACTCTTCGCTCGAGCTCAATCAACAACTCGTTAACTCCATACAAACGAGTTTGATGCCCTGATCTTTACTTGAGCTCCACGAACAACTCGTTAACTCCATATTCAACTAGCTTCGTCAACAACTCGTTAACTCCATACGACGAATTCAATGCCTTGCTCTTTGCTTCGTCCATCAACTTGTTAACTCCATACTACGAGTTCAATGAGCTTCGTTAACAACTCGTTAACTCCATATGATGAGTTCAATACCTTGCTCTTCACTCAAGCTCTGTCAACAACGAGTTCAATGCTCTGCTCTTCACTCAAGCTCCGTTAATGACTCGTTAACTTCATACAATGGTTTCAATTCCTTGCCCTTTGCCCGAGCTCTGTCAACAACTCTTTAACTCCATACAACGATTTCGACAACCCGCTCTTCACTTGAGCTCCACAAACAACTCGTTAACTCCATACAATGAGTCTAATGCCTTGCTCTTCGCTCGAGCTTCGTCAACAACTCGTTAACTCCATACAACGAGTTCATTGCATTGCTCCTCGCTCGAGCTCTGCCAACTGGCTCATCGCTCGAGCTCCGTCAATAACTCGTTAACTCCACACAACGAGTTCAATGCATTGCTCTTCGCTCGAGCTCTGTATACAGCGAGTCCAATGCCTTGTTCTTCATTCAAGTTCTGTCAACAACTCATTCACTCCATATAATGAGTTTGGCACTCTGCACGCTGCCCGAGATTCTCCAATAACTCATTCACTCTAGGCAATAAGTTCAGTGCCGCGCACTCCGCTCGAGCTCCTCCAACGACCCATTCTTTTGAGTTCGGTTCCCTGTTTTTCGCTCGAGCTCCGTCAACAACTTGTTTAATCCATACAATGAGTTTGGTGCCCCACTCTTCCCTCGAGCTCCGCCAACAACGAGTTTGACACCATGCTCTTCGCTCGAGCTCCGCTAACAACTTGTTAACTCCTTACAACTAGTTCAGTGCCTAACTCTTCTCTCGAGCTTTGTCAACAACTCATTAACTGCACACAATGAGTTCAATGCCTTGCTTTTCGCTTAAGCTCCGTATACAGCGAGTCCATTGCCTAGCCTTTATTCGAGCTCTGTAAACAACTCACTCACTCCATACAATGAGTTTGGCACTCCGCACGCTGCCCAGATTCCTCTAAACAACTCATTGACTTCATGCAACATGTCTGGAGTCCAACACATTAGCGCAAATAGCAAGTTCAGCATTCAACTCCATCCTAGAGTTGTCCCTACAAACTTTCTGGTTGCAAACAGCTAGTTCAAACTTTCAACTCTGTCCTAGAGTTGTCTCTACAAACTTGCTGACACAAACAACAATCTCTACGTCCAACTTCATCTCTGAGTTGCCTCCACAAAACTTGCTAGGATCAAACAACAGGTTCGACACTCGACTCTGACCTAGAAATTTGTTGGGCTCAAACAACAAGTTATATGTCCAACTCTGTTTTAGAGTTTTTCTACAAACTTGCTGATTGCAAACAACAAGTTCAAACGTCCAACTTCATCCTAGAGTTGCCTATACAAACATGCTGGGCAAAAATAGCAAGTTGAAACATCCAACTCTGTCCTAGAATTGTCTCTACAAACTTGTTGGGTGCAAGCATCAAGATCAACGTTCAACTCTGTCATAAAGTTGCCTCTCCAAACTTGTTGGGCACAAACAACATGCTCTACGTCCAACTCTGTCATAGAGTTATCTCTACAAATTTGGTGGGTGCAAACAGTAAGCTCAACATTCAACTCCGTCTTAGAGTTGCCCATAAAACTTCCCAGGCTCAAACATCATGCTCTACGTCCAACTCTGCCTTAGAGCTGCCTCCACAAAACTTGCTGGGATAAAAAAACAGGTTTGGTGCTCAACTCTGTACTAGAGTTTTCACTAGAAACTTGTTGAGCGCAAACAACAAGTTTAAATGGTCAACTCCGTCTTGGAGTTGCCTCTACAAACTTGCTGGGCGCAAACAACAAGTTCATCATCAAGTGCGTCCTAGAGTTGCCTCTACAAACTTACTGGGCGAGAACAGCAAGTTAAAATGCCCAACTCCTTCCTAGAGTTGTCTCTACAAACTTGTTGGGCCCAAATAGCAATGTCAACGTTCAACTCCGTTAAAGGGTTGCCGCTCCATACTTGCTGGGCACAAAAAGTAAACTCTGCCTCGAACTCCATCCTAGAGTTTTCTCTACAAACTTACTGAGTGCAAACATCAAGTTCAATGTTCAACTCCATCTTAGAGTTTCCCTTAAGAACTTGTAGGACACAAAAAGTAAGTTCAACATTCAACTTTGTCTTAGAGTTACTTCTCCAAACTTGTTGGGTGCTAACAATAAGTTCCAAAGTCAACTCGGTCCAAGAGTTACCTCTACAAACCTGCTGGGCACAAACAACAGCTTCAAACGTCCAACTCCGTCCTAGAGTTGTCTCTACAAAACTTATTGGGTGCAAACAACAAGTTTAACATTGACTCCGTCCTATTTTTGCCTTTACAAACTTGCTAGGCGCAAACATGATGTTCAAACATCCAACTCCGTCCTAGAGTAGTCTCTACAAACTTGTTGGGTGCAAACAACAAGCTCTACGTCCAACTCCGTCCTAGAGTTGTTCCTTCAAAACTTGTTGGGCATAAGCAACAAGTTCAAATGTTTAACTCTATCCTAGTGTCATCTCTACAGACTTGTTGGGCACAAACAATAAGTTCAGTGTTCAACTCCATCTTAGAGTTGCCTCTACAAACTTGTTGGGTGCAAACAACAAGTTCAATGTCAACTCCAACCTAGAATTGTCTCTACAAACTTGCTAGGTGCAAACAACAAGTTCAAACGTCCAATTCCGTCCTAGAATTGTCTCTACAAACTTGCTAGCTCAAACAGCAGGTTCAATTTTCAACTCTGTCATAGGTTGCCTCTCTAAACTTGCTCGGCGCAAACAGCAGGTTCAACGTTCAACTCCGTCATAGGGTTGCCTCTCCAAACTTGCTAAACCCAAAAGTAAGTTCAAACATCCAACTTCTTCTTAGAGTTGCCTCTACAAACTTGCTGGGTGTAAACAACATGTTAAACGTCAACTCTGTCCTAGAGTTGTCTCAAGAAACTTGTTGGGGGCAAACAACAAGTTCAAACGTCCAACTCCGTCCTAGAGTTGTCTCTACAAACTTGCTAGCTCAAACAACAGGTTCAATGTTTAACCTCGTCATAGGGTTGCCTCTTGAAACTTGCTAGGTGCAGAAAACAAGTTCAAACATCCAACCCCGTCTTAGAGTTGCCTCTACAAACTTCCTGGGCTCAAACAACAAGTTCAACGTCAACTTTGTCCTAGAGTTGTCTTTACAAACTTGCTGGGCACAAACAATAAGTTTAAACATCCAACTCTGTCCTACAGTTGTCACTACAAACTTGCTAGGTGCAAACATTAAGTTTAACGTTCAACTCCGTCCTATATTCGCCTCTACAAATTTGCTGGGATCAAATAGCAAGTTTGGAGTCTGACTGCCTTCCAAAGTTTGCTCTCAGAACAACTCTTCTAGGTCGGCTGCACCCACAAGATCCAGTGGCTTAATTACAGAGTGCTCAAGAAAACAACACTCACCTTAAGTCGTCCGACGAAATGCTTAATCGACAAAACATGTGGTCAATGAAGCGCTTGGTTGAACAAAGCACTTGATCGACGAAACGAGTGGCCAGTGAAGTGCTTGGTTGAACAAAACACTTGATCGACGGACATTTGTTTGACAAAACAATACCCGATCAACGAAGTAGTAGGTCGGCCAAGTCGAAGACACAACTAAGTCAACTACACCCGAACTTCCCAAGTAGTAAGTCGGCCAAACACAAAAACCCTAGGTCGTCTAGGAGTAGGTCGGCTAGGAAATGAAGTAAGTCAGCGAAGTTGTAGGTCGGCAAAAATGTAACTCAGCGAAGTTGTAAGTCGGCGAAGTTGTAAGTCAGCGAAGTTGTAAGTCGACTAGGAAGTGGAGTAGGTCGGACAGGAAGTGGAGTAGGTTGACGAGAGACAAAGTAGGTCAACTAAGTCGGCAAAACTAGAAGTAGGTTGGCTAAAATACAAAAGTAGGTTGGCTCACCCAAAACTCCAACAAGTCAGCGACATGGCTCATTGGCCAGTCACTTCACTCCCATGCATGAGAACTCAAGTTCGATCTCGAGCACCCCTATTCTTTTATTTTGCCGACCTATAAAAAATAAGGGGTGAGGCGGGTCGGGTCCGCCAAGTTCCAAAAGCGGGTCCCACCCGACCCAAAACCGCAGGTCCGAAAGTAAGTCGTTGAAATTGTCATCTGACTTAACCCCTCTCTTGCGCCATACTCAACCATCCGATCACCCAGATATGCGAGCACGCATGTGATCAGGCCACATGATTGAGCCACGTCGCCCCCTCATTACCGTTGTCTTCACTCAGCAGGCGAGCACTCCCTGATCGACGATCTTGATCATGCCATGTCGCCTCTCCATCACAACCTCTCATTTCACTCAGCGAGTGAGCACGCAGCTGAAGGATGACCAGGCCGCTCCAAACTTCGCACCAGCTCGGTAAATCAATTAAAAAAAACCCAAAATAATTTACAATTCAGATATTTAATTAAAAATTCGAAAAAGCAATTATTAATTTGGGATAAATCATTAAAAATTCAAAAAAAAACCTGGAAAAGTTCAGGGAAATTCTAGAAAATTCCAGAGAAACTTAATGGGCGTTTGGTAGGCGGATTGGAGAATTCCTTGGAATTGGCAGATTCCTGGGAATGTGAGGGTAGGAATCGTGATTCTCAGAAATGTTGCAATACTGTGTTTGGTATTAGACATTGTATTCTAGGAAATATTTTATTACTATGTTTGGTATAAACCAATTCATTCTCATCAATCATTCACTATAGTAGACATTACTGAAAAATACCCTTTTAGCTTTATGTCTTAAAAAACAAATATAACTATTATCTACTTTGAAGGCTTCTCTCATGCCTGGGTTATTATGTTTTCCTTCTGATATTTCTGCTGTCATTGTGGCGTAAGCTTTGTGTGGCCGCTAGGCCGCTCTGTTTCTGGCCGCTCATGTGTGCGCTCTGAGCTTCACCTTGTTGAGCGCTCTATCAGTTGGGAGGAAGGAGGGATTATATTCAGTTAGCTGCTCTTTTGATCCCTCCTTCCCTGTTCTCCAAGTGCCGATGGTCTCCTGCGTTGTCAGAGCCCAGATGTTGGACTCTTTTGAGCGTCGAAAGCACTCGATGGTAGCTTCTCAGGTCTTCTTCTTCGTGCTCGAGTTTGTTGCTTCGAGAGGCGTGAGCAGTTTGCGCTCGATCTCCATGCGGTGTATCTTTCAGGAACAGCTCTGTTAGGTTTTAATTCTTGTTTAGCCGACTTGCATGTCCACATCCTCCGATGTATCTCTATGTTGCTCTGTTGTGTGTGGTCTGTTGTAGCTGTGCCCATCGCAGATAGTGGGGTCTTGTTTGTGCTAGCCCCGTTAGATGTATTTTTTTACTGCATTTTCTTGTTTTACTTCTTGTAAAATCCTTAGTGTACTGTTTCTTTTTATATATTAATTGCCTGGCTGGAGTCGTTAGACTCTATCCGTATCATCAAAAAAACTATTATCTACTTTAGTAATTGATGCATGTGCTTGACACGTGCAAAACCAATACTGATATATATCTTATAAAACCTTAGTACAGTAACAAATAGGTGACTCAAAAACTTATATTATGATTCTAATATATTTCAACCAGGTAGATAAAAAACATAACAAAAAGAAAAAAAAATGAAATGTATGCAGTACAAACACACGATCTTCGGCTTACATGGATTATAATTATCAATGAAATATATTATTTATGACTTAGTAGAGTGGCAACATAGAGTGGCAATACAATAGGGAGAAAGATTATAAAAAATATGGAGGGTGTTTTGGTAATGTGATAATCTCAATTATTTTTTATGTGGAGGAATCCACAAATCCCACTCTTTTAAAGATGAATATATATCATTCCCAACTAAGAATTTTGATTCCCATGGGATTTTAAGAATCCTTCCAAAACTATACTCATATCTTATCAAACCAAGTAATCCAGAGGGTAATCCTAGATTCCCTTGTATATTACCCTGTACCAAACACCCCCTTAAGGAAATCCGATGCCTCCAGAAGCTTCCATCAAGTTCCAGGTATCTTCAATCATCCCTAAAAGTCAAGATAGTACTTCAAAACTCCGAAACAAGGCAAACTACTCCTCGAAAGCAGAGAAAATCGTATTCTGGGAGTGGAGGGCATATGATAATAGTAAAAATAGCAGCAAATCAGGACCGTACGATTCTAGCATGGATCTTAAAGCTTCTAAAGGCAGATTGACAGTAGTAGGCCTCCCTAACAGGACCAAGTGTCTTCAGGCTCACTAACAAGACATGGACATCATTGAAGCCCATTAAATGCGACTAGGCCCACTAGGAGAGACACCGAGCCCATTAGGGATGTAAGTCAAATATGTTATCTCCTACAATGAAGTAACCACTGCTATCTGTTAAAGTGGGAGAATCTATAGAAGATAACAAATTCAAGTCAATCTTCTAACTGATTGCCATGCCTATAAATACCCTCCCCCTCAGTCATTCAAGAGGTAATCTAAAATCTCTCTTTCTTCTCTCAAACTCGGTTCCTCTATATGGTTCTGACTTGAACGTCGGAGAGTCTATCGCCAGGACCAACCATAGTGTTTCAGGCTTTTTCGCAGGTCAATCGGCCGAGTCAGCAACCATTAGATCCTGATCCAGGTGCTCTTTCAACAACTCCTATCTCTTATGATATTCTCCTGTTTTTATATAAAGTATAATTATTTTTTATACCTAAACGACGTCTCTCTCTTATCATATTACTCACTTAAAATACTTACTATTAAACTCAATTTCCTCCTTCCTTCATTCTTCTTTCACTCTTCTGTTTTTTTCCTGATGTGGCCAAAACCAGGGGTTCAATCGAGACCGTCCAAATGGGGCACGAATCCTACAGCTCAGGGGCGAGATGGTAATTTCACATGCAAATGGGTCCGAAGCGGGTACTGGGTCTCCTTCTTACAGATCCAATAACCCGCAAACGGATCCACCTCAGCTGGGCACGGGTTTCAACCCGCTACCAACTCGATCCGGCAAGACACGATCAAGGTCCCTGATTAGATCTAAATCAACGGCCATGATTCACGTCAATCTTTACACTGGGATTTGGGGATTAAAATTCCTTATCTGATTACCAGAATATACCTTATCAGATTACTTTCCCAATCTGTTTACAAGGAGATTATTCTATATCAGACTACGCGGATTACATCCCTAAATTGTTCTCTAAGACGCCTATAAATACCCCCCACCCATCTCCATTAACAGGTAATCAATCTTTCTCTAGTTAAACGTTCTTTCATAATCATTTCTGGTTACTGACTTGAGCGTCGGAGGGTGCGTCGCCGGGAACAACCCCGGTGTCTCGCACTTTTTGCAGGTGCACGGCGGGAGCGACGATCAGAGTTCAACGGAACAGGTATACAGGTTCTCCTATTCAGTTTCCCCAAGAACTCACAAATTCATCTGTTTGCCCCCACACCGAATTTAGCGGCAACAGATTGGCGCCGTCTGTGGGAAACTAACGAATAGAGACCTCTCCTCTTCCCGGTGAACAGGTTTTCTCCAGCCATGCCGCCTCGCAAAGTCAGATCTAGGGGCTCCAACCGAGCGCCCAACACCGACCAGCAAGAAGTCCATCCTGATCCCGCTCAGCAACAAGGGCAACTCCCTCCTACCATGGAAGAGCCGCTGCAACATAACCCCCCTCCTGATCCAAAGGGTCCTAACCCCCAGAAACAGCCTCTTCACCAAGAGAACCTCTCCATCCACAACGCCTCCAGTGCCTCCATGGCCTCCCATCATCCCCGAGCCTCTGGTCGCCACGATGCCCATCCCAAACGCCCGGAGGATAAGGACCTTCGTCGCCATCTGGACGAAAAGCGGGCTCGGGGAGAAGCCTCCCGCCAAGAGCGATCCCCCCGACACCGGAGACACAGGGGGTCCCCCGCCCGAAGAGGGAGAAAAGACTCCCCAGATCACTACCGAAGGAGGCACTCTCCAGCAGGTCGGCAGCAGCATCGGAACAATGAGGCACCCATCACCCGTGCCGAGTTCCAGCAATTCCAAGCTATGGTACAACAGGCCCTCAACCTCCGTCAGAATCCCAATGAGCCAAGGGCCCCCTCCCCTCCTCCGGTCCGGAGCCCTCGCCAACGTTCCCCTTCTCCTCGACCCGCTCCTACCAATTCCAGACGCACCCCAAGTCCTCGTCGTTCCCGAAGCTACCGTCGCTGCAGCCCTCGCTCCCCATCCTACGAAGACGAGTCCCGTGGCTCGGCAGATCACCGCCGGAGAGATGACACCATGAACCGCCGCCTGAACGAGGTGGAAAAACTCTTGGGACAGATAAACCGAGAAGAAGAACTCAGGGGGAGGACCCTCCGTCCTAGCCAACCCCCGTTCTCCCGGACCATAGTGGATACTCCTGTTCCCTTCGGTTTCAAACCTCCCCAGTTCGAGAACTACACGGGAGAGACCGATCCAGTTGACCACATCGAAGGCTTTAAGACTTTGATGCTCCTCCATCAAGCGTCCGACGCCCTCCTCTGCAAAACGTTCCCTGCAACTCTGAAAGGCCCAGCTCGAGAATGGTACTCTCGTCTTGCCCCGGCGTCAATATTCTCCTTCGAACAGTTCGAGACCCTGTTCATCACCCACTTCGTCAGCAGCCGAAGGGCCGAGAAGACCAGCATTTCCCTGTTGCACCTCCGTCAGCAGAAGGGGGAGAGATTGAGGGACTACGTGAAGAGGTTCACAGCCGAGGCCAGAACCATCGCATCCCTCGACCAATCCGTTGCTACCGCGGCGTTCCAATCCAACATCCTAAATTCCAACCTCCGCTCCTCCCTCGCCAAAAAACCGCCACATGACTTTTCTGACCTCCTCCTCCGCACTGAAAAGTACATCCGAGCTGAAGAGGCCGAGGAACCACCCAACTGGGAAGCAACCGCCTCCGGGTCTAAGAGGAAGGGAACGGAAGAAGAGGGACCCAAAAGGTTTCAGAAGGATAATGCTGGCCAGCGCCGGCCTCCCCCTAGATTTGAAAAATTTACTCCCCTCACCACTAACATCTCCGCCATTTTCATGGAAGTCGAAAAAGAAGGGGTCCTGCCTCCAGCTCCAAAGATGAACACCCCAGCCAAAAGGAGGGATAAAGACAAATGGTGCCGTTATCACCGGGACCATGGGCATGACACCAACGACTGCCGGGCTCTGAGAAACGAGATCGAAGCCCTTATCCAGAGGGGGCAGCTGGCGAAGTTTGTAAGAAAGGATGGAGCCGAACTCCCTCCCCAGCCTCGGGGGGCTAACAAACGTCCAGAACGGGAAGAGACGCCAGAATTCGAGGAAGAGCGAGTCCTCCACCTTATCCACGGGGGTCCAATGGGGGGCTCCTCGAACTCTTCTCGGAAAGCTTTTATTAGAGAAGTGAATTCTGTCCGAGCCACCCCTCCCCCCAAAGGACTCGGAGTGCCCGTCACCTTCTCTGACGAGGATCTCGAGGGCGTCCGCACCCCTCATTGCGACGCGCTCGTCATCAACCTTCACATGGCCAATTTCAAAGTCGAAAGAATCCTAGTAGATAACGGCTCCTCCGTAAACATCCTATTCCTCGATGCTTTTAAGGGGCTGAAGCTCTCCCGGGACAGACTGAAGCCCGCCGGATATACGCTCCATGGGTTCACGGGAGTGCCGGTGACGATCGAAGGGGTGATTACCCTCGATGTCACAGCAGGCAAAACTCCTACTACCCGCACGGAGTCAATGGACTTCATGGTTGTAGATGTCCCAGCGGCCTACAACGTCATTTTGGGTCGGCCCGGCCTAGCCGCCCTTGAGGCCGTCCCTTCTGCCTATCATCTCAAAATGAAATTCCCCACTCGGGCTGGAGTGGGAGAAGTTAGGGGCAATCAGGAACAGGCCCGCAAGTGTTACATGACCTCCACACTCGGACCCGTCCTCTCCTTAGAAACACTCGAGATCCCACAAGATGCTGCTCGGCCGACTCCCGAGCCGGTAGATGAGCTGGAGGAAATGCTCTTCTCGGAGCAGGATCCGACCCGTAAGTTTTATGTCAGCAAGGCCCTTCCGTCCGCCCTACATTCAAATATTGTCAAATGCATCCGAGCCAACCAAGACCTCTTCGCATGGTCAGCGGCGGACATGCCGGGTATCTCCGAAGAACTCTTGGTCCACCGCCTCAGCGTTGATCCGGGGTCCAAACCGGTCCAGCAGAAGAGGCGCAAGTTCGCCCCCGAGCGCCAGCTCGCCATCAAAGAGGAGGTAGACAAATTACTGAAAGCCCGATTCATACAGGAGGTGAATTATCCGGAATGGTTGTCAAACGTAGTCATGGTTAAGAAATCCAATGGAACATGGAGAATCTGTATTGATTTCACTGACCTCAACAAGGCCTGCCCTAAAGATCCCTTCCCTCTGCCGAGCATCGACACCCTGATTGACGCAACCTCGGGACATGAGCTCCTCAGCTTCATGGATGCTTTCTCGGGTTACAATCAGATAAGGATGTTCCCCCCGGATATTCCGAAGACGTCTTTTGTAACAGACCAAGGACTCTATTGTTACCGAGTCATGCCGTTCGGCCTGAAGAACGCAGGGGCAACGTATCAACGTCTCGTCAACAAGGTATTCCAGGCCCAGATTGGTCGGAACATGGAAGTCTACGTGGACGACATGCTTGTTAAAAGCATCCGAGGCGTTGATCATGAGGCCGACCTCCAAGAAGCGTTCGATGTTTTGAGAAAGCACAATATGAGACTCAACCCGAACAAGTGTGCGTTCGGCGTCTCATCAGGCAAGTTCCTCGGCTTTATGGTTAGCCAACGAGGAATAGAGGCAAATCCGGAGAAGATCAGGGCCATACTGGACATGGCCCCGCCTAGGAACGTCAAAGAAGTCCAGAAACTGACAGGTCGTTTAGCCGCCATTGGGCGCTTTTTGTCGAAGTCCGGGGAGAAATGCCTCCCGTTCTTCAAAGCCCTGAGGGGGACTAAGGGGTTCGAGTGGGGGCAGCCACAACAAGATTCCTTCGACCAGCTTAAAGCTTACCTCGTCAATCCGCCCCTTCTCAGCAAACCCATACCGAGCGAACCCCTCTACCTCTACTTGGCAGCCTCGGAACAGACATTAAGTGCAGTCTTAGTCAGGGAAGAAGAAAGAACTCAGAAGCCCATTTACTACGTCAGCAAAGTGCTCCGGGACGCCGAGCTCCGGTACCCGAAAATTGAGAAAATAGCCTACGCCCTGATAATGGCTGCAAGAAAGCTTCGGCCATACTTCCAGTCTCATTCGGTGGTCGTTCTTACCGACCAGCCGTTGAAGCAGATCCTTTACAAGCCAGAGACTTCCGGCCGCCTCATGAAGTGGTCGATCGAGCTGAGCCAACATGATATTACTTATCAGCCTCGGACCGCAATCAAGGCGCAGGCGCTGGCCGAATTCATAGTTGAAACGACTATCCCCGACTCCGAGCAGACGACGAAGGGACCGCCTATCTGGTCTGTATATGTCGATGGATCCTCTTGCAACGAGGGGAGCGGGGCTGGAGTCATCCTGGCGGGCCCAGACGACTTTGTCCTTCAATATTCCCTCCGGATAAACTTTAAAGCCTCGAATAACGAAGCCGAATACGAGGCACTCATAGCCGGCCTTGGGATGGCCCGAAACGCAGGAGCGCGACGCCTGCAGATCTTCAGCGACTCTCAGTTGGTCGTCAACCAGGTCCTCGGCGAATATGAAGCCCGCGATGACAGAATGGTAAAGTACTTGGCTAAAGTGAAGAGCCTCATGGCGCTCTTCGACGAGGCCCTCATCCGAAGAATCCCCAGAGAGGAAAATGCCCAGGCCGATGCCCTGTCCAAATTAGCTTCCTCATCCCTGCAAGGCCTCGAACAAACTGTTCTGATAGAAGTCCTCCTCAAGCCAAGTATAGAGGACGAGGCTTTCAACTCCGTCGAAACACTGCCACTTCCCCTCGAAGATAATTGGATGAAGCCCCTCATCGAGTTTTTAAGAGACGGACTCCTCCCAAGGGATCCGAAGGAAGCCCGAAAGATAAGGACCCGAGTCGAGCGTCACATACTGGTCGAAGGCATTCTGTATAAGCGCTCCTTCACCCAGGTAGATGGTCGGCCCTACCTAAGATGCCTCTCACCCGGACAAGCTGATTACGCCCTACAAGAGCTCCATGAGGGCATCGGCGGAGCCCACTCCGGCTCCAGGGCCTTGGCACGTAAAGTGTTAAACTACGGGTATTACTGGCCCACTCTCCTACGGGATGCCGAACGACACGTTCGGCAATGCACCTCCTGCCAGAAGTATTCCGACATCCGACGCCTTCCGCAAGCACCACTCTCCTCCCTATCAAGTCCGATCCCCTTTGCAATGTGGGGGATGGATTTACTTGGGCCATTTCCACCGGCCCCCGGGCAATTGAAGTTCCTAGTCGTGGCAGTCGACTATTTCTCGAAATGGGTAGAGGCCGAGCCCCTGGCCACGATTACCGAACATAGAGTCGTTCAATTCTTCTGGAAAAGTGTAATCTGCCGGTTCGGTGTTCCCCGAGTCATAGTTACAGACAACGGTACGCAGTTCGCTGGAGCTGCCTTCCGAGCCTTATGTGAAGACCTAGCCATACAGCACCGCTTCTCCTCAGTCTCTCATCCCCAGTCAAATGGCCAAGCCGAGAATGCCAACCGACAGATCCTCTCCGGCATCAAGAAGAGACTCGACAAGTGCTCCAAGGGATTGTGGGTCGATCAGCTGCCCAATGTGTTGTGGAATTACCGAACCACGAAGCGGACCCCGACAGGCGAGAGTCCGTTCAATCTCACCTATGGGTCCGAGGCCCTCATCCCACTAGAAGTTGGAATACCCTCTCCTCGCCTGATTGCCTTCGAAGAAGAACAGAATGCCAGGGAGCTCAGAACGAGCCTAGATTTGATAGACGAGATTCGGGAAAGAGCCGCCATACGGCAGCAAGGTTACCGAAGAAGAATCGAACTCGCCTACAACAAACGGGTCCGCCCAACCGACCTGAAAGAGGGGGATCTGGTCCTCCGAAAGCTGGCCATTTCGTTCCCCGGACAGAAGAGCAAACTGGCCCCAAATTGGGAGGGACCGTACAAAGTATCCAAAGTGATCCGCCCCGGTGCGTACAAGCTAGAAGACCTTGAGGGTAGGGAAATTCCCAGGACTTGGAACGCCGACCATCTTTTGAAATACCAAGAGAAGGCAACCCCGCCCATCTAAGTAAATCGAGATGTCGGGCCACCACTCCTGCTACTAGTAATTTTTCCTTTGTTCTTTTTTCATTGTAATAACGGCTAGCAACTTTAGAAGCAGCCGACCATTAGATATTAATAAATAAATAAAGTTTTTTTTACATTATCGCGTACTTCCGCCTCTAATTCCCTAATCACACAATGGTTCGGAGTCCAGCACTCGGCTCGACTCTTCCTACTCGGCCCGTCTTCAGACGGGCCGGGGGCAGATCGCCGTTCGAAATTGCTCCTGCAGCCGTTGAATGGATCGGAGTCCAACACTTGGCTCGATTTTGCTTCGCAAGTCCGCTCCTAAGCGGACTAGAAGTAGCTCGCCATTCGAAACTGCTCCTGCATCTCTTAAACTAATCACACAATGGTTCGGAGTCCAGCACTCGGCTCGACTCTTCCTACTCGGCCCGTCTTCAGACGGGCCGGGGGCAGATCGCCATTCGAAATTGCTCCTGCAGCCGTTGAATGGATCGGAGTCCAACACTTGGCTCGATTTTGCTTCGCAAGTCCGCTCCTAAGCGGACTAGAAGTAGCTCGCCATTCGAAACTGCTCCTGCATCTCTTCAACTAATCACACAATGGTTCGGAGTCCAGCACTCGGCTCGACTCTTCCTACTCGACCCGTCTTCAGACGGGCCGGGGGCAGATCGCCGTTCGAAATTGCTCCTGCGGCCGTTGAATGGATCGGAGTCCAACACTTGGCTCGATTTTGCTTCGCAAGTCCGCTCCTAAGCGGACTAGAAGTAGCTCGCCATTCGAAACTGCTCCTGCATCCCTTAAACTAATCTAACGACCGGATCTCTCCTATGGCTCGACTCTATCTCTCCGACTCGTCCTCAAACGGGCCGGAATTCGTCTCGACAGTAAATTGTGCCGAACTGACGAGGTACCGACCCTCGTTTTGGGCAAAAAATCATCCCGAGATCAACTCGCCGTTAGATCCTCTCAAATTGCGTGCCAGAGCGTGATGAATGGATCCAGTTGTGCCACGTGCCCACAAAACGACAAGATAACGTTTTCTTGGGACTTGTGCCTGCCTCTGGATTCGTGCCACCATCCAACGGTTATGGACACCCCACGTCGATCGGCACCAAGAGCCGAACGACAGAGTCAGAGCAACTCATTGTTGGAGAATTCGTTTCGACCATAAATTGTGCCGAACTGACGAGGTACCGACCCTCGTTTTGGGCAAAAAATCATCCCGAGATCAACTCGCCGTTAGATCCTCTCAAATTGCGTGCCAGAGCGTGATGAATGGATCCAGTTGTGCCACGTGCCCACAAAACGACAAGATAACGTTTTCTTGGGACTTGTGCCTGCCTCTGGATTCGTGCCACCATCCAACGGTTATGGACACCCCACGTCGATCGGCACCAAGAGCCGAACGACAGAGTCAGAGCAACTCATTGTTGGAGAATTCGTTTCGACCATAAATTGCGCCGAACTAACGAGGTACCGACCCTCGTTTTTGGCAAAATATCATCCTGAGGTCAACTCGCCGTTAGATCCTCTCAAATTGTGTGCCAGAGCGTGATGAGTGGATCCGGTTGTGCCACGTGCCCACAAAACGACAAGATAACGTTTTCTTGGGACTTGTGCCTGCCTCTGGATTCGTGCCACCATCCAACGGTTATGGACACCCCACGTCGACCGGCACCAATAGCCGAGCGACAGGATCAGAGTTGCAACAAAAGACTCGATGAATAGCCAATAGAAGACACTTCGGATAAATCAACCCCAATTTTATTAATGACTTGGACGAGTTTACAAAAAGATTACAACAGCGAGTTCAACGAAAATATCAGAAGGCATGACCCGCTCATTTCCTCCGAGGAAGGGGGACACTCCGGTTCAACGACACTTTGGGTCGGCGCTTCTTGGCCCCCGAGCTCGTCTCCAAGCCGACGAACCGGGACGCCCCTTCGCCGCTGACCCTCACAGTCGCCCCGACCGAAGCACCACTTGAAGACACCGCCACACCGCTTTGTGCGTCGGCGGCTGACGCCCCGATGATAGGAGTCCGGGTCGCCGCTTGATAGAACGTGATACCTCGCTCGATCTCTTCGCGGGTACACGAGGTGCTCCGGACGTTGGCCCTCACCGGCTGAGGCTTGAGCCGAGCGACCTCCTCCTCCAATTCGACGATCCGGTCCTTCAGCGCCTCGTCCCTCACGACAATTTTGAACCGAGGAAGCTTCGCCGACCCAGGGTATTCGGCGCTGTCAGATATGACGCGACGCAGATGGGTCACCTCGATACTCTTGTCGACTGTCACCCTTTGCAAATGCTCGACCTTCTTCACGAGCTCATCTCGTTCGGCCAAAACAGAAGCCAATTCCTCTTCCTTAGCAAATAGCTCGGCTTCGGCTATCCGCAAGTGGTACACTTCGGCCAACAGATCCCCGTTCTTCATCTCCACATTGTACAGTATCCTCCTCGTCAGGTCGATCTCGCCCTCGAGGCGTTTCACGAGAGATAGATGGAACAGCTCTACTTGTCGCCGAGCCATCGTCGTGACGGGGGCCTATCCTACGACCGAACCAAACACTTAGACAATTTCAAAGACAACGTTTTTTCATTCATCAAAAAGCGGTGGCCAGTCCGCAAAAGGCGTTACAAAGCTCGGAAGAAAAAGCAGAACAGAAACTACAAAAAGATTAACGAAAGAATCAAGGGTCCACCTGCGTCTCCGCTCCCACCCCGGACGCATCGACGGGCGGCCCCTCGATCTCTCCCTTAGCCGGGTCATCCTCTTCCCCCCCGTCTTCGCCTTCGACTTCGTCCTCGTCATCCCCCTCCTCGTCGTCTACGGGCGACCCGGGCCACAGTCGATAGCCGACTCGCTCGAAGCCGGGGACACGAGCCTGGACGTGGTCCAGGGCCGTCTGGTAGGATCGCTCCATGTTCTCAGCCATATGTTTCTTCGCCTCTGCCTCGATCTCGGCTTCAACCTCCGCCCTGATCCTCGCGGCCTGCGCTTCCCTCTCCGCCTTCTCGTCGGCCAAGGACTTCAATGCCGCAGCGAGTTCTTGGGCGGCCTTGGCGGCTTTGGCGGACTCCGCTTCGAGGCCCTCCTTCGCTTTCTTCAGGTCGGCAGTAAGGTCGGCCACCCGAACGTCCAGAGCCTCGGCCCGCCTCTGCTCGACCTCGAGATCCTTGACCGCCCGGACCTTCGCCAGCCTGTCTTTCTCGCTGGCGGACTTCAGCTCCTTCTCCTGTGCGGCGAACGCCTCCATGAGATGGCCGAAGTGAACGGTGGCCTACGAAGACAACGATAAGTACGAAGTACACGCCGAGTAACAAACTTGAAGAAATTTGCGAACACTTACCGAAACAAGCCCCCGGGCGACTTCGTAAGTGTCGTCGCCGACCCTCCCTGCATTCAGCGCGGCCTTATCCTTCGGGGTCGCCAAGTGTTTGACGACCTGCATTGACATCTGCGAGTTGCCGAGGAAACCATCATGATTCCTCACCAGCCAGTTCGGCACAAACAACTGCTTGTGCTGCTCGGTCAGGATTTCCTCGGCATCCTGAGTCAATGGGGGAAACTCGAGCGCCAGCGCCGCATTGACATCAAAGACACCCTCGTTCACAGACGGGGCGACAGGGGCCGAGGTCTCCTCCACCACCACTACCTCCGAAGGCGCCTCGGTAGCCGGGGGAGGCGGAGCAACGTTAGTGGCGACCGCGGGCTGAGCACCCGAAGACGCACCCTCGGCCGCCCTCTTCCTCTTTTTGGTCCCGGTCAGCTTGGACCTATCGGCCATCATAGCTTTAAAGTCAATCTTCATCGACTCTGCATCAACGAAAAAAAAAAAGAAAACCGAATCAAGACAGACGAATTGAAGACTTAGAAAAAAAATGAATGAGATGTCAAGAGCGTACTCGGGTCGATGGGGCTTAGTCCGGACCCGAACAACACCTCTTCGGTCAACTCCCTCCAACTCAGTACCGGAAGGGCCGTGATCCTCCTCGCTACGTCCTCCTCGGCCTCAGATAGTGCGGGGTCGCTTCGCGCAAATTTCGGCACTTCCACCTTCCACCGGGACGGAATGTGCCGAATCACTTCACCCCTTACGATAAAATACTTCTCCCTCCCACCCTTAAGAGAGTCGGGATTCTCTACAATCTTAACACCTCTCCTCGGTCCCAAATAGTACCGGTACTCCGTCTGGTGTTGCCTGTTTATCCGATACAGGCCCCGGAAAACTGACAGATCCGGCGCTACCTCGGCTCGGTGGCACTGAAGCAAGAATGCGTTCACATGACGCCAAGTGTTTGGACTGAACTGAGTAGGGGCGAGACAATACCAGCCGAGGATCTGAAGTATGAAAGGGTGCAGCGGAAAACGCAGTCCCGCGTTCAAGGAGTCGACGTCAAACATGCACATGTCCGACGACGGCAACTTAGTGTTTGCTCGCACCCCGGGGCCAGCGACCATCAGCTTGTACTCCGACGGGATAGCGAAGGCCTTCCTGATCCGAAGAAGATCCTTCTCAGTCAACGACGAAGTGAGCTCGTCGGCTTCGGAGGGATGGAACGGACTAGGCTCCTCGACGATCTTCGACTTTCCGTAGATCGCTTTCTCCAGAAGATCACCCTCGTACTGCCTGACTCCCGAATGCCCGGACAGGACGGAAGGATATTGTCCTATCTCGGGAGCTCGCTTCGGGTTCTCCACAATCACCCCCACTATGGGGGGCGGGGTCTCCCCCGTCCTCCTCTTCTTCCCGATCCTCGACTCGGCAGCCAGCGGTTCGGCAATCTGCTTCCCCTTCCTGCGAGCTTCCGCCCTACTCCTCTCCCCGGCGCCATCACCGCCCGAGGACGAGGCTCCACTACCCGAGCTAACCCTTGACATCTCTTGAAAAAGCTAAGGCAAAGACAAACTAACCTTTGAAGTGACGTTCACGGTCGGAAAATGCTCGCCGGAAATCGCCTGGCCCACGCGACAGCTAACGACAGCACCGTGGAGCAAGAGCGCCGCTAGCAGAAGACTTAGAGAACAAAAGTAAATTCGTAGAGTGAAAAGTGAGAAATGAGCTCAGGGGTGAAGGAATGGTAACTTATAACCCCAACTGATAACGGGCCTCCTTGGGAATCCCAAAGGCCCACTAAGAATCCCAAACGCCCTGCAAGAAAGAGGCGGCGGTATGAGAGGGATGGCGGAACTCCCCAAAAACACAAGTTGCGACTCGGCCACCAGTCTAACGAGCCGAGCTATCGAACGAAATGCTCAGTGACCGAACCACCGGGTTGGCCCGAAAACATTCAGCCCACTCCCCGGAAAGCGGCGCGGAGGAACGCAAACCGAGGTGGCGAGATACCGACCCTCGTTTTTGGCAAAAAAATTCTCCCGAGTCAAAATCACCGTCGGATCTCTCCAAAATTTGCGTCAGGATCTGATGGACGGTTCAGATTGCGCCACGCCCACAAAACGACAAGATAGCGTTTTCTCGTGATCTGAACCCCATCCTCGTGATGCGTGCCAAGATGGACGGCCCAGATCCGTCCACGCAGACCTTCCGAACTGCCTGCAATCGGCTTGGTCGGCCGAGCTACCGAACAGCTCAGCCGAACAACCGAGCTACTTGATACGGAATGGCGGAAGCATCGAGAAGACGAGTAAACGACTCGGCCACCGACCCACCAAACCGAGCCGCCGAGTTTGCCCAAAAAATACTCAACTCCGCGCCCGGCGAGCAGCGCGATGTAAACAGACCGAGGTGACGAAATACCGACCCTCGTTTTTGGCAAAAAATTCTCCCGAGTCAAAATCACCGTCGGATCTCCCCAAAATTCGCGTCAGAATCTGATGGACGGCTCAGATTGCGCCACGCCCACAAAACGACAAGATAGCGTTTTCTCGTGATCTGAGCCCCATCCTCGTGATGCGTGCCAAGATGGACGTCCCAGATCTTGCCACGTCCACAAAACGACAAGATAGCGTTCTATGGGGATCCACGCCAAAGATGGACGGCCTAGATGATGCCACGTACCTCGGATGCTCCGAACCGAGGTACCGACCCTTCCAACCGAGTCGCCGACCCCCCTAGCCGCGGCGCTACGCATCCGAGCCGTGATGCTGGGGTACCGACCCTCGTTTTTGGGAAAAAATCCTTCCGACCCTCAGGAGCCGTTGGATCTCGTAGGAAAGCGCGCTCGTCATGATGGACGTCCCAGATCTTGCCACGTCCACAAAACGACAAGATAGCGTTCTATGGGGATCCACGCCAAAGATGGACGGCCTAGATGATGCCACGTACCTCGGATGCTCCGAACCGAGGTACCGACCCTTCGAACCAAGTCGCCGACCCCTCGAGCCGCGGCGCAACGCATCCGAGCCGGGGTGACGGAGTGCCGACCCTCGTTTTTGGGAAAAATCCTTCCGAGGAACAGGAGGCGTCTGATCGTTCCGAAACTCACGCTCCGCCTTGATCGAAGGCCCAGATGACGCTCGATTTTGCTTCGCAAGTCCGCTCCTAAGCGGACTAGAAGTAGCTCGCCATTCGAAACTGCTCCTGCATCTCTTAAACTAATCACACAATGGTTCGGAGTCCAGCACTCGGCTCGACTCTTCCTACTCGGCCCGTCTTCAGACGGGCCGGGGGCAGATCGCCGTTCGAAATTGCTCCTGCAGCCGTTGAATGGATCGGAGTCCAACACTTAGCTCGATTTTGCTTCGCAAGTCCGCTCCTAAGCGGACTAGAAGTAGCTCGCCATTCGAAACTGCTCCTGCATCTCTTCAACTAATCACACAATGGTTCGGAGTCCAGCACTCGGCTCGACTCTTCCTACTCGACCCGTCTTCAGACGGGCCGGGGGCAGATCGCCGTTCGAAATTGCTCCTGCGGCCGTTGAATGGATCGGAGTCCAACACTTGGCTCAATTTTGCTTCGCAAGTCCGCTCCTAAGCGGACTAGAAGTAGCTCGCCATTCGAAACTGCTCCTGCATCCCTTAAACTAATCTAACGACCGGATCTCTCCTATGGCTCGACTCTATCTCTCCGACTCGTCCTCAAACGGGCCGGAATTCGTCTCGACAGTAAATTGTGCCGAACTGACGAGGTACCGACCCTCGTTTTGGGCAAAAAATCATCCCGAGATCAACTCGCCGTTAGATCCTCTCAAATTGCGTGCCATAGCGTGATGAATGGATCCAGTTGTGCCACGTGCCCACAAAACGACAAGATAACGTTTTCTTGGGACTTGTGCCTGCCTCTGGATTCGTGCCACCATCCAACGGTTATGGACACCCCACGTCGATCGGCACCAAGAGCCGAACGACAGAGTCAGAGCAACTCATTGTTGGAGAATTCGTTTCGACCATAAATTGTGCCGAACTGACGAGGTACCGACCCTCGTTTTGGGCAAAAAATCATCCCGAGATCAACTCGCCGTTAGATCCTCTCAAATTGCGTGCCAGAGCGTGATGAATGGATCCAGTTGTGCCACGTGCCCACAAAACGACAAGATAACGTTTTCTTGGGACTTGTGCCTGCCTCTGGATTCGTGCCACCATCCAACGGTTATGGACACCCCACGTCGATCGGCACCAAGAGCCGAACGACAGAGTCAGAGCAACTCATTGTTGGAGAATTCGTTTCGACCATAAATTGCGCCGAACTAACGAGGTACCGACCCTCGTTTTTGGCAAAATATCATCCTGAGGTCAACTCGCCGTTAGATCCTCTCAAATTGTGTGCCAGAGCGTGATGAGTGGATCCGGTTGTGCCACGTGCCCACAAAACGACAAGATAACGTTTTCTTGGGACTTGTGCCTGCCTCTGGATTCGTGCCACCATCCAACGGTTATGGACACCCCACGTCGACCGGCACCAATAGCCGAGCGACAGGATCAGAGTTGCAACAAAAGACTCGATGAATAGCCAATAGAAGACACTTCGGATAAATCAACCCCAATTTTATTAATGACTTGGACGAGTTTACAAAAAGATTACAACAGCGAGTTCAACGAAAATATCAGAAGGCATGACCCGCTCATTTCCTCCGAGGAAGGGGGACACTCCGGTTCAACGACACTTTGGGTCGGCGCTTCTTGGCCCCCGAGCTCGTCTCCAAGCCGACGAACCGGGACGCCCCTTCGCCGCTGACCCTCACAGTCGCCCCGACCGAAGCACCACTTGAAGACACCGCCACACCGCTTTGTGCGTCGGCGGCTGACGCCCCGATGATAGGAGTCCGGGTCGCCGCTTGATAGAACGTGATACCTCGCTCGATCTCTTCGCGGGTACACGAGGTGCTCCGGACGTTGGCCCTCACCGGCTGAGGCTTGAGCCGAGCGACCTCCTCCTCCAATTCGACGATCCGGTCCTTCAGCGCCTCGTCCCTCACGACAATTTTGAACCGAGGAAGCTTCGCCGACCCAGGGTATTCGGCGCTGTCAGATATGACGCGACGCAGATGGGTCACCTCGATACTCTTGTCGACTGTCACCCTTTGCAAATGCTCGACCTTCTTCACGAGCTCATCTCGTTCGGCCAAAACAGAAGCCAATTCCTCTTCCTTAGCAAATAGCTCGGCTTCGGCTATCCGCAAGTGGTACACTTCGGCCAACAGATCCCCGTTCTTCATCTCCACATTGTACAGTATCCTCCTCGTCAGGTCGATCTCGCCCTCGAGGCGTTTCACGAGAGATAGATGGAACAGCTCTACTTGTCGCCGAGCCATCGTCGTGACGGGGGCCTATCCTACGACCGAACCAAACACTTAGACAATTTCAAAGACAACGTTTTTTCATTCATCAAAAAGCGGTGGCCAGTCCGCAAAAGGCGTTACAAAGCTCGGAAGAAAAAGCAGAACAGAAACTACAAAAAGATTAACGAAAGAATCAAGGGTCCACCTGCGTCTCCGCTCCCACCCCGGACGCATCGACGGGCGGCCCCTCGATCTCTCCCTTAGCCGGGTCATCCTCTTCCCCCCCGTCTTCGCCTTCGACTTCGTCCTCGTCATCCCCCTCCTCGTCGTCTACGGGCGACCCGGGCCACAGTCGATAGCCGACTCGCTCGAAGCCGGGGACACGAGCCTGGACGTGGTCCAGGGCCGTCTGGTAGGATCGCTCCATGTTCTCAGCCATATGTTTCTTCGCCTCTGCCTCGATCTCGGCTTCAACCTCCGCCCTGATCCTCGCGGCCTGCGCTTCCCTCTCCGCCTTCTCGTCGGCCAAGGACTTCAATGCCGCAGCGAGTTCTTGGGCGGCCTTGGCGGCTTTGGCGGACTCCGCTTCGAGGCCCTCCTTCGCTTTCTTCAGGTCGGCAGTAAGGTCGGCCACCCGAACGTCCAGAGCCTCGGCCCGCCTCTGCTCGGCCTCGAGATCCTTGACCGCCCGGACCTTCGCCAGCCTGTCTTTCTCGCTGGCGGACTTCAGCTCCTTCTCCTATGCGGCGAACGCCTCCATGAGATGGCCGAAGTGAACGGTGGCCTACGAAGACAACGATAAGTACGAAGTACACGCCGAGTAACAAACTTGAAGAAATTTGCGAACACTTACCGAAACAAGCCCCCGGGCGACTTCGTAAGTGTCGTCGCCGACCCTCCCTGCATTCAGCGCGGCCTTATCCTTCGGGGTCGCCAAGTGTTTGACGACCTGCATTGACATCTGCGAGTTGCCGAGGAAACCATCATGATTCCTCACCAGCCAGTTCGGCACAAACAACTGCTTGTGCTGCTCGGTCAGGATTTCCTCGGCATCCTGAGTCAATGGGGGAAACTCGAGCGCCAGCGCCGCATTGACATCAAAGACACCCTCGTTCACAGACGGGGCGACAGGGGCCGAGGTCTCCTCCACCACCACTACCTCCGAAGGCGCCTCGGTAGCCGGGGGAGGCGGAGCAACGTTAGTGGCGACCGCGGGCTGAGCACCCGAAGACGCACCCTCGGCCGCCCTCTTCCTCTTTTTGGTCCCGGTCAGCTTGGACCTATCGGCCATCATAGCTTTAAAGTCAATCTTCATCGACTCTGCATCAACGAAAAAAAAAAAGAAAACCGAATCAAGACAGACGAATTGAAGACTTAGAAAAAAAATGAATGAGATGTCAAGAGCGTACTCGGGTCGATGGGGCTTAGTCCGGACCCGAACAACACCTCTTCGGTCAACTCCCTCCAACTCAGTACCGGAAGGGCCGTGATCCTCCTCGCTACGTCCTCCTCGGCCTCAGATAGTGCGGGGTCGCTTCGCGCAAATTTCGGCACTTCCACCTTCCACCGGGACGGAATGTGCCGAATCACTTCACCCCTTACGATAAAATACTTCTCCCTCCCACCCTTAAGAGAGTCGGGATTCTCTACAATCTTAACACCTCTCCTCGGTCCCAAATAGTACCGGTACTCCGTCTGGTGTTGCCTGTTTATCCGATACAGGCCCCGGAAAACTGACAGATCCGGCGCTACCTCGGCTCGGTGGCACTGAAGCAAGAATGCGTTCACATGACGCCAAGTGTTTGGACTGAACTGAGTAGGGGCGAGACAATACCAGCCGAGGATCTGAAGTATGAAAGGGTGCAGCGGAAAACGCAGTCCCGCGTTCAAGGAGTCGACGTCAAACATGCACATGTCCGACGACGGCAACTTAGTGTTTGCTCGCACCCCGGGGCCAGCGACCATCAGCTTGTACTCCGACGGGATAGCGAAGGCCTTCCTGATCCGAAGAAGATCCTTCTCAGTCAACGACGAAGTGAGCTCGTCGGCTTCGGAGGGATGGAACGGACTAGGCTCCTCGACGATCTTCGACTTTCCGTAGATCGCTTTCTCCAGAAGATCACCCTCGTACTGCCTGACTCCCGAATGCCCGGACAGGACGGAAGGATATTGTCCTATCTCGGGAGCTCGCTTCGGGTTCTCCACAATCACCCCCACTATGGGGGGCGGGGTCTCCCCCGTCCTCCTCTTCTTCCCGATCCTCGACTCGGCAGCCAGCGGTTCGGCAATCTGCTTCCCCTTCCTGCGAGCTTCCGCCCTACTCCTCTCCCCGGCGCCATCACCGCCCGAGGACGAGGCTCCACTACCCGAGCTAACCCTTGACATCTCTTGAAAAAGCTAAGGCAAAGACAAACTAACCTTTGAAGTGACGTTCACGGTCGGAAAATGCTCGCCGGAAATCGCCTGGCCCACGCGACAGCTAACGACAGCACCGTGGAGCAAGAGCGCCGCTAGCAGAAGACTTAGAGAACAAAAGTAAATTCGTAGAGTGAAAAGTGAGAAATGAGCTCAGGGGTGAAGGAATGGTAACTTATAACCCCAACTGATAACGGGCCTCCTTGGGAATCCCAAAGGCCCACTAAGAATCCCAAACGCCCTGCAAGAAAGAGGCGGCGGTATGAGAGGGATGGCGGAACTCCCCAAAAACACAAGTTGCGACTCGGCCACCAGTCTAACGAGCCGAGCTATCGAACGAAATGCTCAGTGACCGAACCACCGGGTTGGCCCGAAAACATTCAGCCCACTCCCCGGAAAGCGGCGCGGAGGAACGCAAACCGAGGTGGCGAGATACCGACCCTCGTTTTTGGCAAAAAAATTCTCCCGAGTCAAAATCACCGTCGGATCTCTCCAAAATTCGCGTCAGGATCTGATGGACGGTTCAGATTGCGCCACGCCCACAAAACGACAAGATAGCGTTTTCTCGTGATCTGAACCCCATCCTCGTGATGCGTGCCAAGATGGACGGCCCAGATCCGTCCACGCAGACCTTCCGAACTGCCTGCAATCGGCTTGGTCGGCCGAGCTACCGAACAGCTCAGCCGAACAACCGAGCTACTTGATACGGAATGGCGGAAGCATCGAGAAGACGAGTAAACGACTCGGCCACCGACCCACCAAACCGAGCCGCCGAGTTTGCCCAAAAAATACTCAACTCCGCGCCCGGCGAGCAGCGCGATGTAAACAGACCGAGGTGACGAAATACCGACCCTCGTTTTTGGCAAAAAATTCTCCCGAGTCAAAATCACCGTCGGATCTCCCCAAAATTCGCGTCAGAATCTGATGGACGGCTCAGATTGCGCCACGCCCACAAAACGACAAGATAGCGTTTTCTCGTGATCTGAGCCCCATCCTCGTGATGCGTGCCAAGATGGACGTCCCAGATCTTGCCACGTCCACAAAACGACAAGATAGCGTTCTATGGGGATCCACGCCAAAGATGGACGGCCTAGATGATGCCACGTACCTCGGATGCTCCGAACCGAGGTACCGACCCTTCCAACCGAGTCGCCGACCCCCCTAGCCGCGGCGCTACGCATCCGAGCCGT
Organism: Hemerocallis citrina; assembly: GCA_017893485.1. Taxonomy (NCBI): domain Eukaryota; kingdom Viridiplantae; phylum Streptophyta; class Magnoliopsida; order Asparagales; family Asphodelaceae; genus Hemerocallis; species Hemerocallis citrina. The sequence goes on from CM030367.1 coordinate 126,833,259, forward strand.
GATGCTGGGGTACCGACCCTCGTTTTTGGGAAAAAATCCTTCCGACCCTCAGGAGCCGTTGGATCTCGTAGGAAAGCGCGCTCGTCATGATGGACGTCCCAGATCTTGCCACGTCCACAAAACGACAAGATAGCGTTCTATGGGGATCCACGCCAAAGATGGACGGCCTAGATGATGCCACGTACCTCGGATGCTCCGAACCGAGGTACCGACCCTTCGAACCAAGTCGCCGACCCCTCGAGCCGCGGCGCAACGCATCCGAGCCGGGGTGACGGAGTGCCGACCCTCGTTTTTGGGAAAAATCCTTCCGAGGAACAGGAGGCGTCTGATCGTTCCGAAACTCGCGCTCCGCCTTGATCGAAGGCCCAGATGACGCTCGATTTTGCTTCGCAAGTCCGCTCCTAAGCAGACTAGAAGTAGCTCGCCATTCGAAACTGCTCCTGCATCTCTTAAACTAATCACACAATGGTTCGGAGTCCAGCACTCGGCTCGACTCTTCCTACTCGGCCCGTCTTCAGACGGGCCGGGGGCAGATCGCCGTTCGAAATTGCTCCTGCAGCCGTTGAATGGATCGGAGTCCAACACTTGGCTCGATTTTGCTTCGCAAGTCCGCTCCTAAGCGGACTAGAAGTAGCTCGCCATTCGAAACTGCTCCTGCATCTCTTCAACTAATCACACAATGGTTCGGAGTCCAGCACTCGGCTCGACTCTTCCTACTCGACCCGTCTTCAGACGGGCCGGGGGCAGATCGCCGTTCGAAATTGCTCCTGCGGCCGTTGAATGGATCGGAGTCCAACACTTGGCTCGATTTTGCTTCGCAAGTCCGCTCCTAAGCGGACTAGAAGTAGCTCGCCATTCGAAACTGCTCCTGCATCCCTTAAACTAATCTAACGACCGGATCTCTCCTATGGCTCGACTCTATCTCTCCGACTCGTCCTCAAACGGGCCGGAATTCGTCTCGACAGTAAATTGTGCCGAACTGACGAGGTACCGACCCTCGTTTTGGGCAAAAAATCATCCCGAGATCAACTCGCCGTTAGATCCTCTCAAATTGCGTGCCATAGCGTGATGAATGGATCCAGTTGTGCCACGTGCCCACAAAACGACAAGATAACGTTTTCTTGGGACTTGTGCCTGCCTCTGGATTCGTGCCACCATCCAACGGTTATGGACACCCCACGTCGATCGGCACCAAGAGCCGAACGACAGAGTCAGAGCAACTCATTGTTGGAGAATTCGTTTCGACCATAAATTGTGCCGAACTGACGAGGTACCGACCCTCGTTTTGGGCAAAAAATCATCCCGAGATCAACTCGCCGTTAGATCCTCTCAAATTGCGTGCCAGAGCGTGATGAATGGATCCAGTTGTGCCACGTGCCCACAAAACGACAAGATAACGTTTTCTTGGGACTTGTGCCTGCCTCTGGATTCGTGCCACCATCCAACGGTTATGGACACCCCACGTCGATCGGCACCAAGAGCCGAACGACAGAGTCAGAGCAACTCATTGTTGGAGAATTCGTTTCGACCATAAATTGCGCCGAACTAACGAGGTACCGACCCTCGTTTTTGGCAAAATATCATCCCGAGGTCAACTCGCCGTTAGATCCTCTCAAATTGTGTGCCAGAGCGTGATGAGTGGATCCGGTTGTGCCACGTGCCCACAAAACGACAAGATAACGTTTTCTTGGGACTTGTGCCTGCCTCTGGATTCGTGCCACCATCCAACGGTTATGGACACCCCACGTCGACCGGCACCAATAGCCGAGCGACAGGATCAGAGTTGCAACAAAAGACTCGATGAATAGCCAATAGAAGACACTTCGGATAAATCAACCCCAATTTTATTAATGACTTGGACGAGTTTACAAAAAGATTACAACAGCGAGTTCAACGAAAATATCAGAAGGCATGACCCGCTCATTTCCTCCGAGGAAGGGGGACACTCCGGTTCAACGACACTTTGGGTCGGCGCTTCTTGGCCCCCGAGCTCGTCTCCAAGCCGACGAACCGGGACGCCCCTTCGCCGCTGACCCTCACAGTCGCCCCGACCGAAGCACCACTTGAAGACACCGCCACACCGCTTTGTGCGTCGGCGGCTGACGCCCCGATGATAGGAGTCCGGGTCGCCGCTTGATAGAACGTGATACCTCGCTCGATCTCTTCGCGGGTACACGAGGTGCTCCGGACGTTGGCCCTCACCGGCTGAGGCTTGAGCCGAGCGACCTCCTCCTCCAATTCGACGATCCGGTCCTTCAGCGCCTCGTCCCTCACGACAATTTTGAACCGAGGAAGCTTCGCCGACCCAGGGTATTCGGCGCTGTCAGATATGACGCGACGCAGATGGGTCACCTCGATACTCTTGTCGACTGTCACCCTTTGCAAATGCTCGACCTTCTTCACGAGCTCATCTCGTTCGGCCAAAACAGAAGCCAATTCCTCTTCCTTAGCAAATAGCTCGGCTTCGGCTATCCGCAAGTGGTACACTTCGGCCAACAGATCCCCGTTCTTCATCTCCACATTGTACAGTATCCTCCTCGTCAGGTCGATCTCGCCCTCGAGGCGTTTCACGAGAGATAGATGGAACAGCTCTACTTGTCGCCGAGCCATCGTCGTGACGGGGGCCTATCCTACGATCGAACCAAACACTTAGACAATTTCAAAGACAACGTTTTTTCATTCATCAAAAAGCGGTGGCCAGTCCGCAAAAGGCGTTACAAAGCTCGGAAGAAAAAGCAGAACAGAAACTACAAAAAGATTAACGAAAGAATCAAGGGTCCACCTGCGTCTCCGCTCCCACCCCGGACGCATCGACGGGCGGCCCCTCGATCTCTCCCTTAGCCGGGTCATCCTCTTCCCCCCCGTCTTCGCCTTCGACTTCGTCCTCGTCATCCCCCTCCTCGTCGTCTACGGGCGACCCGGGCCACAGTCGATAGCCGACTCGCTCGAAGCCGGGGACACGAGCCTGGACGTGGTCCAGGGCCGTCTGGTAGGATCGCTCCATGTTCTCAGCCATATGTTTCTTCGCCTCTGCCTCGATCTCGGCTTCAACCTCCGCCCTGATCCTCGCGGCCTGCGCTTCCCTCTCCGCCTTCTCGTCGGCCAAGGACTTCAATGCCGCAGCGAGTTCTTGGGCGGCCTTGGCGGCTTTGGCGGACTCCGCTTCGAGGCCCTCCTTCGCTTTCTTCAGGTCGGCAGTAAGGTCGGCCACCCGAACGTCCAGAGCCTCGGCCCGCCTCTGCTCGGCCTCGAGATCCTTGACCGCCCGGACCTTCGCCAGCCTGTCTTTCTCGCTGGCGGACTTCAGCTCCTTCTCCTATGCGGCGAACGCCTCCATGAGATGGCCGAAGTGAACGGTGGCCTACGAAGACAACGATAAGTACGAAGTACACGCCGAGTAACAAACTTGAAGAAATTTGCGAACACTTACCGAAACAAGCCCCCGGGCGACTTCGTAAGTGTCGTCGCCGACCCTCCCTGCATTCAGCGCGGCCTTATCCTTCGGGGTCGCCAAGTGTTTGACGACCTGCATTGACATCTGCGAGTTGCCGAGGAAACCATCATGATTCCTCACCAGCCAGTTCGGCACAAACAACTGCTTGTGCTGCTCGGTCAGGATTTCCTCGGCATCCTGAGTCAATGGGGGAAACTCGAGCGCCAGCGCCGCATTGACATCAAAGACACCCTCGTTCACAGACGGGGCGACAGGGGCCGAGGTCTCCTCCACCACCACTACCTCCGAAGGCGCCTCGGTAGCCGGGGGAGGCGGAGCAACGTTAGTGGCGACCGCGGGCTGAGCACCCGAAGACGCACCCTCGGCCGCCCTCTTCCTCTTTTTGGTCCCGGTCAGCTTGGACCTATCGGCCATCATAGCTTTAAAGTCAATCTTCATCGACTCTGCATCAACGAAAAAAAAAAAGAAAACCGAATCAAGACAGACGAATTGAAGACTTAGAAAAAAAATGAATGAGATGTCAAGAGCGTACTCGGGTCGATGGGGCTTAGTCCGGACCCGAACAACACCTCTTCGGTCAACTCCCTCCAACTCAGTACCGGAAGGGCCGTGATCCTCCTCGCTACGTCCTCCTCGGCCTCAGATAGTGCGGGGTCGCTTCGCGCAAATTTCGGCACTTCCACCTTCCACCGGGACGGAATGTGCCGAATCACTTCACCCCTTACGATAAAATACTTCTCCCTCCAACCCTTAAGAGAGTCGGGATTCTCTACAATCTTAACACCTCTCCTCGGTCCCAAATAGTACCGGTACTCCGTCTGGTGTTGCCTGTTTATCCGATACAGGCCCCGGAAAACTGACAGATCCGGCGCTACCTCGGCTCGGTGGCACTGAAGCAAGAATGCGTTCACATGACGCCAAGTGTTTGGACTGAACTGAGTAGGGGCGAGACAATACCAGCCGAGGATCTGAAGTATGAAAGGGTGCAGCGGAAAACGCAGTCCCGCGTTCAAGGAGTCGACGTCAAACATGCACATGTCCGACGACGGCAACTTAGTGTTTGCTCGCACCCCGGGGCCAGCGACCATCAGCTTGTACTCCGACGGGATAGCGAAGGCCTTCCTGATCCGAAGAAGATCCTTCTCAGTCAACGACGAAGTGAGCTCGTCGGCTTCGGAGGGATGGAACGGACTAGGCTCCTCGACGATCTTCGACTTTCCGTAGATCGCTTTCTCCAGAAGATCACCCTCGTACTGCCTGACTCCCGAATGCCCGGACAGGACGGAAGGATATTGTCCTATCTCGGGAGCTCGCTTCGGGTTCTCCACAATCACCCCCACTATGGGGGGCGGGGTCTCCCCCGTCCTCCTCTTCTTCCCGATCCTCGACTCGGCAGCCAGCGGTTCGGCAATCTGCTTCCCCTTCCTGCGAGCTTCCGCCCTACTCCTCTCCCCGGCGCCATCACCGCCCGAGGACGAGGCTCCACTACCCGAGCTAACCCTTGACATCTCTTGAAAAAGCTAAGGCAAAGACAAACTAACCTTTGAAGTGACGTTCACGGTCGGAAAATGCTCGCCGGAAATCGCCTGGCCCACGCGACAGCTAACGACAGCACCGTGGAGCAAGAGCGCCGCTAGCAGAAGACTTAGAGAACAAAAGTAAATTCGTAGAGTGAAAAGTGAGAAATGAGCTCAGGGGTGAAGGAATGGTAACTTATAACCCCAACTGATAACGGGCCTCCTTGGGAATCCCAAAGGCCCACTAAGAATCCCAAACGCCCTGCAAGAAAGAGGCGGCGGTATGAGAGGGATGGCGGAACTCCCCAAAAACACAAGTTGCGACTCGGCCACCAGTCTAACGAGCCGAGCTATCGAACGAAATGCTCAGTGACCGAACCACCGGGTTGGCCCGAAAACATTCAGCCCACTCCCCGGAAAGCGGCGCGGAGGAATGCAAACCGAGGTGGCGAGATACCGACCCTCGTTTTTGGCAAAAAAATTCTCCCGAGTCAAAATCACCGTCGGATCTCTCCAAAATTCGCGTCAGGATCTGATGGACGGTTCAGATTGCGCCACGCCCACAAAACGACAAGATAGCGTTTTCTCGTGATCTGAACCCCATCCTCGTGATGCGTGCCAAGATGGACGGCCCAGATCCGTCCACGCAGACCTTCCGAACTGCCTGCAATCGGCTTGGTCGGCCGAGCTACCGAACAGCTCAGCCGAACAACCGAGCTACTTGATACGGAATGGCGGAAGCATCGAGAAGACGAGTAAACGACTCGGCCACCGACCCACCAAACCGAGCCGCCGAGTTTGCCCAAAAAATACTCAACTCCGCGCCCGGCGAGCAGCGCGATGTAAACAGACCGAGGTGACGAAATACCGACCCTCGTTTTTGGCAAAAAATTCTCCCGAGTCAAAATCACCGTCGGATCTCCCCAAAATTCGCGTCAGAATCTGATGGACGGCTCAGATTGCGCCACGCCCACAAAACGACAAGATAGCGTTTTCTCGTGATCTGAGCCCCATCCTCGTGATGCGTGCCAAGATGGACGTCCCAGATCTTGCCACGTCCACAAAACGACAAGATAGCGTTCTATGGGGATCCACGCCAAAGATGGACGGCCTAGATGATGCCACGTACCTCGGATGCTCCGAACCGAGGTACCGACCCTTCCAACCGAGTCGCCGACCCCCCTAGCCGCGGCGCTACGCATCCGAGCCGTGATGCTGGGGTACCGACCCTCGTTTTTGGGAAAAAATCCTTCCGACCCTCAGGAGCCGTTGGATCTCGTAGGAAAGCGCGCTCGTCATGATGGACGTCCCAGATCTTGCCACGTCCACAAAACGACAAGATAGCGTTCTATGGGGATCCACGCCAAAGATGGACGGCCTAGATGATGCCACGTACCTCGGATGCTCCGAACCGAGGTACCGACCCTTCGAACCAAGTCGCCGACCCCTCGAGCCGCGGCGCAACGCATCCGAGCCGGGGTGACGGAGTGCCGACCCTCGTTTTTGGGAAAAATCCTTCCGAGGAACAGGAGGCGTCTGATCGTTCCGAAACTCGCGCTCCGCCTTGATCGAAGGCCCAGATGACGCCACGCCATAAATAGGTATTAAAAATTGATTTTTATTTATTTAAATCGGTTTATTTATTTAAAAAATTGCGAAAAATCGCTAAAAATTCGGGAAAATTAGCTAAAAATTCCAGGAAATAATTAAAAATTCGGGGGATATTTCTAAGCCACCGAACGAGCAATTATTACCTAGAATATACGGTTAAAAGCCCCCGAACAACTAGCCAACACATCGCAAAATTAAATAAATAATCCGGAAAAATAGATAAAAACTCGACACAGCTTCGGAGCATCAAAGAAGGAGGAACTAGCCTACCCCCGTGCTCCAGGATTCAAAAATCACCCATTCGGACTGCGATACAGTTCCACCGACCACTGAGTTAGTCAAACTACTCCTCAAAGACTGACCACCCTCAGCCTTTAGGAGTGGGGGGCTCGTGATGTGGCCAAAACCAGGGGTTCAATCGAGACCGTCCAAATGGGGCACGAATCCTACAGCTCAGGGGCGAGATGGTAATTTCACATGCAAATGGGTCCGAAGCGGGTACTGGGTCTCCTTCTTACAGATCCAATAACCCGCAAACGGATCCACCTCAGCTGGGCACGGGTTTCAACCCGCTACCAACTCGATCCGGCAAGACACGATCAAGGTCCCTGATTAGATCTAAATCAATGGCCATGATTCACGTCAATCTTTACACTGGGATTTGGGGATTAAAATTCCTTATCTGATTACCAGAATATACCTTATCAGATTACTTTCCCAATCTGTTTACAAGGAGATTATTCTATATCAGACTACGCGGATTACATCCCTAAATTGTTCTCTAAGACGCCTATAAATACCCCCCACCCATCTCCATTAACAGGTAATCAATCTTTCTCTAGTTAAACGTTCTTTCATAATCATTTCTGGTTACTGACTTGAGCGTCGGAGGGTGCGTCGCCGGGAACAACCCCGGTGTCTCGCACTTTTTGCAGGTGCACGGCGGGAGCGACGATCAGAGTTCAACGGAACAGGTATACAGGTTCTCCTATTCAGTTTCCCCAAGAACTCACAAATTCATCTGTTTGCCCCCACACCGAATTTAGCGGCAACATTTCCCTAATCATTTCCTTCGCCACTTTCTCCAAATAATTCTATATAATTATGAAAAATAAAATTTCGATTTTTATATGATCTTATTGAAATGTTAAGTTGCTTTTATAAAAAAAAAAACACCTCGTTAAAACTAATTCAATCACTAATCTCCATAATGCCTCTAGAGTCTTTTTAGTTTAATTTAAACAACATGTTATCTCTTTTTTTACTTACATATCCCCTTTTAGCTATCTGACTCCATATTAGAACTTCAGGGGAACTTCAATATCTTTGCGATAATGCATATTCTGAGAGAAGCTACCGTAGCCTCTCATTGGGTCGCTGGCTATGTCAGCCGAGTGGGGGAAGACAAACATGTGGACGAATGAGATACCAGGAGAATTTATGAATATTTTTCTTGGAGACAGTGATTTTATGTAGAGCCCCGAATTTCCAAAAGGGTTTTTAACACATATATCCCTAACAAATAAGCTAATATCATATATACCCCTCACAAATGAATATTATCATATTTGCCACTAACAATTTAAAATTCATCTCAAGTTGACACTCGGTTAGAATTATGTCTGCAATTGTAGTATTTCTTTGTGTCGGATTCGATTATGGGATGCCGGTGCCTGGATGCTTTTTAGTTTCGACAAATTGTCTGCAAAAATTTCTCTTGATGTTTCCTCATCTTCTTCTTTATCAATTACCAATTCCTATCGGCAACCTAACTTCACTGTATTTCTACTGTCCAACCACCATCTTCAACCGAACTCATCTCCACAAATAATATTCAAACCTCACGGCCACATTATCAACTTCATCCCTAAACCAAAAATCTCAATCTCAGTTTCAATCTCAATCTGAATCTGAATCGCAATCCCAACTATCTTATAAAATAAGGAATATATATGGTTAATGCTCACATTGTTAGGGATAAATATGATAATATTCATTTGTGAGGGGCATATATGATATTAGCATATTTGTTAGGGGTACGCGTGTTAAAAATCCTTTCCAAAATGATATCTTAGAAATACATGGCACAATTCCCAGTATCAACTTCAAATGTAATATATAACAAGCCAAAAATACCAGTAAAAATTTTTCTCAAATTTTTATTACAATAATATTTACATAGCACAAAGGAATACATACACCTTGAATTACAAACTTCTTTTTTTACAACACTTTCTTTTACAAATTACATAAGTCATTACACCACTTTAACTCAAGCATCCAAATTCCAAGCTATAAGTAATCACCTGTAAAATATGAGGTTAGAGATAACTTTAACCCCCAAAACTAAAGGGGTCAGCTATAAAGGTGTGAGTGACATAAAACAAGCAACATAAGTAAAGCATCAATTCATCAACAACAGGAAATAAACAGGAGTAAGTGAATTTAGGAAAAATCACGAAACACGAAAACACATCAAGTGAGGCTAGACTAAGTGTCAAGTGTAGGAAACCGAAAACACATCATAATACCAAGTCACGAAAGCATCAATGCTATATGCTGACTCTCTAATGCATACTTGTCGGAGTCTATGCATCCCACTCTACATAGGTCCGGTGCAAGCCCTTAACGTCTCCACTTTAAAGGGTTTAATTTCCCGCCATGCAACTAATCCTACTACGATGACTACTACGAGATAAAGATAAACTGTCAATATTAGCCCATGTCCCGATAATTCCGGAGATCAATCCCACATCACAAGTAATTCCAGAGACTATTTCACTCACACCTGGATAATTTTGGGGATTATCTCACACCGCAAGATATGGCACCTCATCACACGAATACCACATGTGCGTCGCCTCAACCCCGATAATTCCGAAGATCAATCCCACACCATAGGTAATTTCGGAGACTATTTCACTCACACCTGGATAATTTCGGGGATTATCTCACACCGCGAGCCATACTGAGGTCCATAACCCATGTTCTCATTCATCATATCACCACTAGTGCCTGTCCTTATCATTTAGGTTATTTAATTACTTTACGGATCTCCTAAAGTTGGTGTACCCCACCGGACTAAACTCAACAACTGGTCAACTAAAATGCCACAACAGGCTCAAACATAATTATCTCAACTGCCGGTATACTAGGATCACACACACCATCTAGAGACCTCACACCCAAACATCCAAACCAATCTTCCAACTTAAATTTCTCAGTCAAAACAACTTGAAAACATTTGTTCAGTAGAAGATAAGATATAGAATAGTAAGTTATAGATTAAAGCATTAAGAGAATAAATCATTTAAAAGGACATTCAAATATATCAAGATACATCACTATCAGTCGACTATAGGCAAGCGTTGGTCGACTGTCTAGAGAAAAAATTCAATATCTTTGAGAAAATGATTCTAAGTAATATCAGTCGACTGTAAAAAGTCATCGGTCGACTGTCCAGAGCGAAAAAATCCAAAACTTCAATTAAAATAATTCTAAGTAATATCAGTCGACTGTAGAAAGTCATCAGCGACTGTCCAGAACGAAATTTCAAGAAAACTAGAGAACACAGCAGCCAGGTCGCGACGGTCGACTGTGAAATCACACCGGTCGACTGTCGACCTGCAGACTGCAGATTTTGGTTGTGCACATTTCAACCGATACGTAGTTTTACTTTATGAAAACAATTTTCACAAAAAGCGTATTTCTTATTTGATCAAATACAACTTATAGGATATATAATAGTCCATAAAACTAAATCAAAACTACTTGAATTTATAAAAATAGTGATTTGTTGATTTCTTTCGATTAAAACATGAGTTGTGCATATAGTCAAAAATAGAATTTCTTAAAAATTAATTATTCATTGAAATAGCTTCGTATTCAGATCCAAACTATATCAATACCCAAAATCTCAAAGGAAAACCCCAATTTGGATATATTTCCTCAAACTCAACTCGATCCCAAATTTCGATTTCTCAAGACATGATCTCTTGATTCCTAAACTCTTCCTCCAATTTCTCTAAACTGATTCACCATTATAACTCACAAACATAATCAATTTATAACACTACCATATCAAGTTTCATTCAACCAACACTTAAGAGTGATAAAAATCTCATCTTTATTAACTTTATGCATGAAATCCAGTATATTCAATAAATCCAACATTAATCCAAAAGAAATAGCTTACCCAAGATCTCCAATGGGTCACTCTTCAATCTCGAATTACCCATATACAATTTTATTCATAAACAACTAGGGTTTCACAAGATCCAATTTTTATCATCAATCCAACATACATATTCATACCCAAATCCTAGCATGCTTTCTAGGAGATAAAACACCACATATAACATTCAAAGAACCAACAAGACAATTTATATTACTCACATACAACATACACAAGATCAAATGAAACCAAACAAGTCACTCACCTTGTTGAAGAGATCGAATGAAAAGGAAATAGAAGTTAAGAAAGCCCCATCCTTCGCAAGAAATCCAAAGTCTTCTCCTTAGAACTCCAAAATAATAAGAAATAAGAGATCTTCTGTGTTTTACAACAAAAGATGGCTGCACAAAACCCTATATAGTCCGAGATTTAAGTTTCTAGGGTTTTAGAAAATATTTTGCGAAATAGTCCTTTTACAACATACCTTTACATAAATAGATTCCTTCATTAGAATACTAGTTAAAACCAATTTAATCAATTCAAAAATCAAAAAGATCCCCTCCAGCATCAGCCGGCACTGTAGGAAAACCTAGGCAAACAGTTTTGCACTTTCACCCCCTTAAAATAGTAATTTTGCGAAAAGATCATCTTTTATCCAAAACTTGTAAAATAATTCGAATATGTTGAAACAAAAGGTAAACTCTTTATAAATGAATTGACTAGGCATTGTACCCGGCCTAAAAATCCGAAAATCTGGAGTTTTCACCCCCATTTGGTAATTTTGCACAAAATTCCTTCTTTTTGAAATATTTGCAAATAAATCCAATAATTATCAGAAAAATCTAGAAAAATCACGAATAATCTCAAATAATAAATAAAGAGTTTCCCTAAAATAATTTGTGGTTTTAAGTTTCCCAAGACAACATCCGCACGTGTTTTGCACGTGTAAATGATAGGTTTCTAAATGAACATTTATTAAAACACCAAAAAAAATCATTTCAATTCATTTTCAAATCTCAAAAATAGCATTTAAAAAATACGTGGTACTACATCACTCCCTCCTTTGAAGAGTTCTGTCCTCAGAACTATTACTTATCTGGTCCAAACAAGCATACCAACAAAGGAATGCAATATCTCATAAATGGAAACATAATTCAAACATTTGCATATGAGAACATAATCAAAAAAAGAAGAAATACAACTCAACTCAAAGGTACAGTCATTCAAAAGAATTATAATCACATATAAGAAAATACAATCATACAAAAAGTTTAGGAAAATCCTTCTGCATGCGATCTTCTCGCTCCCAAGTAGCCTCCTCGAACAGCTGATTCCTCCACAGCACCTTGACCGTAGGTATCACTTTGCTCCTTAGAACCTTCTCCCTACGGTCAACAATCTCTACTGGCTGTTGCTTGTAACACAAGTTTACCTGTAGACCTTCAAGAACCTCTACCAACTGATGACTATGATCTGGCACATACTTCCTCAACAACGACACGTGGAACACATCATGTACCTGTGCCAACTCCTCTGGGAGATCCAATCTGTAAGCTGTCTTGCCAATCCGCTCTACAATCCTGTATAGCCTAATATACCTTGGTGCCAACTTGTCTCTCTTACCAAACCTGATCACTTCTTTGGTCGGAGACACCTTGAGGAAAGCTGCATCCCCAACATCAAACTCCAAGTCACTTCTTCGAGAATCTACATAACTCTTCTGCCGACTTTGAGCCTCAATCAACCTCTTGCGAATCAACTCAATCTGCTCTGACGTCTACTGCACGATTCAGGCCCAAACACCTGTCTCTCGCCAACCTCATACCAACAAACAGGTGCCCTGCACCTTCGCCTGTACAAAGCCTCATACGGAGCCATCTCGATACTCGCATGGTAACTATTGTTATAAGCAAACTCAACCAATGCCAAGTATCTCTCCCAGCTACCACCGAAATCCATACAAACCCTCAGCATATCTTCAGGCACTCGATTCACCTTTTCTATCTGACCATCAGTCTGTGGATGAAAAGCGGTACTGAAATCACCAAAGCTGCTTGTAGGCTTTTTCAAAACCTTGAAGTGAACCTTGCATCCCTATCGAAAACAATCGACACAGAAATTCCATGAAGCCTCACAATCTCACCAATGTACAGATCTGCCAATTTTTCCGACGACCAAGTAATCTTCATGGCCAAAAAGTGAGCCGACTTAGTCAAACGGTCCACAATAACCCAAATCGAGTCATTGCCCTTCGAACTCCTCGGCAAACCGATGATGAAATCCATACTGATATTCTCCCATTTCCACTCCGGAATGGGCAACGGTTGCAACAAACCTCCAGGTCTCTGGTTTTCTGCTTTGATCTGCTGACAAGTCAGACACCTCGTCATAAAATCTGCCACATCCTTCTTCATACCAGACCACCAAAAGTGCTGTTTGATGTCCTTGTACATCTTTGTGCCTCTAGGATATACTGACAATAAGGTATTATGTGCTTTCTGCAAGATATTCTCTCTCAAATCTGCATTATCCGGAACACACAACCTCTTACCCATCCAAAGAACTCCATCTTGGACACGGAATTCGGATAACTTGCCTTCGGAGACCTGCTGCAACATCTTCTGAATCTCTGAATCTAATCTCTGACCTTCCACAATCCTCTCTCTCAAGGAAGGCTGCAGCCTTAACTGAGCCAAAGACGCCCCCAAACCCTGCAGTACCACCACGATACCTGCCTAATCAATCTCTGCTGCCAACTCACTTCGAGTAGTGATCAAACTCGATAAACTACTCTTTCTGCTAAGTCCATCAGCTACCACATTCGCCTTGCCCGGATGATACTTGATCTCAGGACGAATGTCTTCCAACACTTCCAACCACCTTCTCTGCCGAAGATTTAGATCCTTCTGTTGATAAATGTACTTCAGGCTCTTGTGGTCAGTGTACATGTTGACCTTCTCACCATAAACATAATGCCTCCACTATTTTAAGGCAAAGATAATAGCTGCTAGCTCTAAATCATGCGTCGGATAATTCTTCTCATACGGACGCAATTGTCTCGAACCATAAGCAATAACCTTGCTTTCTTGCATCAAGACACACCCCAAACCTCTGAGAGACGCATCACTGAAGATATCATAATCCTTCCCAGCTTGTGGTAAAGCTAAGATAGGTACAGTAGTTAACCTCTCATTTAACTCAAGGAAACTCGCCTCACACTTATCAGTCCATGAAAATGCCACATTCTTCCGGATCAAACCTGTCAGAGGAACTGCAATCTGAGAATAGCCCTGAATGAATCTCCTGTAGTAACCAGCCAAACCCAAGAAACTCCTGACTTCCTTCACAAACGTTGGCCTGGACCAATCCTTTACTGCTTCAACCTTCTGAAGATCAGTGGCCACTCCCTCCTTAGAAAGGATATGACCAAGAAAAGCTACCTCAAACTTTCAAAACTTACACGTCGACAACTTGGCATATAAGCTATGCTCCTGCAATTTTTGTAATACTGCTGTCAAGTGCATAGAATGCTCCTCCTCCGACTTCGAATACACCAAAATATCATCGATGAAAACCACTTTGAAGAAGTCAATAAATGGCCTCAAAATTCGGTTCATCATATCCATGAATACTGCTGGCGCATTCGTTAACCCGAATGGCATCACCAAAAACTCATAGTCCATGACGAGTCCTGAAAGCTGTCTTACTCACATCTTCCTCCTTGACTTGAACCTGTTGATTCCCTGATCTCAAATCAATCTTCGAAAATACAGTTGCTTCCCGAAGCCTGTCGAACAAATCATCAATATGCAAAAGTGGATACTTGTTCTGAATAGTCACCCTGTTCAACTTCTGGAAGTCAATGCACATCCTCATTGACCCATCCTTCTTCTTGACTAACAACACCGGCGCACCCCACAGTGAGGAACTCGGCCTAATAAGCCCCTTGCTCAACAACTCCTCAATCTGCTTCTTCACTTCGTCTTGCTCTATAGGTGCCATCCTGCACGGAGCCTTAGAAATCGGAGCACTCCCCGGCTGAACATTAATGTAAAACTCCACATCTCTCTGTGGCGGTAATCCTGGCAAATCTTCTATGAATACCTTAGGAAAATCTCTGACAACCGGAATGCCTCTGACTTCATCTAGAATCACCATCTTAGATACCATTGCAGTCACTTTCGGAACTGTCTTCTTCCCTTGAAAAGTCACTGCGGGACCACCTGGTGCCTTCACCAACACCTCTTTCCGCTTGCATTCAATTGTGGCATTATATATTGCCATCCAATCAATATCCACGATCACATCCACTCCTCAGGCTTGCAGCTCAATCAGATCAAAGCCGAATAATCTCCTGCCAATCTCGATATCACAGCCCTCGTAATATCGATCAGTAATCAATTCTTCACCTGACAGCATTGCCACCGACAAAATCCTGCTTGGAAATAACTTAGGCTTCACACCTAAGATCTTTGCAAAATTGGGCGACACAAAAGTATGCAAAGAACCGGTATCAAATAAAACTTTTGCTTTAATTCCATTAACCGAAACAATTCCTGTTACATGAAGAATGATACTCAATCTCTAATTATTCTCAAATAAAAAGTTTTACTTAATACATTGAATAAAAATAACTTCAAAACTCTTGCATACCCTGGATCACATCTTCCGAGTTACCCTCATCCTCCTCAGTCAATGCGAATACTCGCCCTTGCCTCTAGAATTTACCTCCTCCCGAACCATCCTTTCTCAACCGTGGACAATGAGGCTTAGAAAGTCCCGCCTGCCCACATTGGAAACAAGTCTGCTTCGCCAACTTAGGACACGCTAACCTGTAATGACTTTCCTCCTTGCAGTAGTAATAAGTCACTTCCTGAGTTGCAGGTGCCTTCTGCACTGGACCACTAAACTTGACTTGCTTCACTGGGAATCCTTTCCTACTCTAACCAGATGCTGGCCTCTTGTTCCTGTTCCAGATCTCTTGCTTCTTCTGGAACTGATCCATGTCCTCCTCTATCATAGCTGCTCTCCTGACCAGCTTATCGAACCTCCTTATGCCCAAAGGAATCATCATTGACCTCAAGTTCGGCCTTAAGCCCTGCTCAAACTTCTTGGCCTTCTTCGCCTCATCAATTATCAGCTCCGGTGCATACCTCGACAGCTGAGCGAACTTAGCCTCATCCTCTCGCACGGTCATTCTGCCCTGCTGTAAATTCAAGAATTCGGTCGCCTTCTTCTCCTGAATATCCAGGGGAAAGAAATGATCCCTGAATTCTTCCAGAAAAGCCTCCCAAGTCATTTGCTGGTCCCCCAAAGTCCTCTTCACCGTTTGCCACCAAACACTAGCGTTCTTTTCCAGCTGCATAGTGACCAACTTCACCTTATTAGTTGCCAGAGTTTCTGAGACCTCGAAGATTGTCTCCATCTGTCTAATCCAATCATCAGCCTCATTTGGATCAGAATGCCCCTCAAACATTGGCGGCCTCATCCTCTTGAAGGACTCAATCTGCTTGATAGGATCAGTGTAACAAACACTGGTCCAACCCCATGATTCTTATTTTGGTTCTAATTCTGCTCCAAATTAGCTGCCATTAGTGCATTCAAAGTCTGATACATCTTGGCAAATTCGGCCTTGAGATCAACTCCTGTTCCTTGGGAACTTCCAGCTCCATCACCATTGTTACCATTCCTGTTTCTGGGTCCAACCAATCTGAATACTGCAAAATGAGAGAAAAGTTAGAGCACCACACACAATTCATGTTCACATCAATACCCTCTGGCAAGACCTCAACCGTACCCCAAAAGTAAAAACATAATGATTCATCTCTATGTGATACTCACTCTCTAATGTCCACACCTAGGTACTCATGCTCTAGTGTCCATACCTAGGTTATTTCTATACAATGTTTATTATTACTAATGAAGCATGCTCTCATACCAATCTCTGTAGTGCCCCAAATTTCCAATATGATATTTTAGAAATACGTGGCACAATTCTCAGCATCAACTTCAAATGTAATATTAAACACCGCCCAAAATACCAGTAAAAATTTTTCTCAAATTTTTATTACAATAATATTTACATAGCACAGCGGAATACATACACCTTGAATTACAAACTTCTTTCTTTACAACACTTTCTTTTACAAATTACACAAGTCATTACATCACTTTAACTCAAGCATCCAAATCCCAAGCTATAAGAAATCACCTATAAAATATGAGGCTAGAGATAACTCTAACACCCAAAACTAAAGGGGTCAGCCATAAAGGTGTGAGTGACATAAAACAAGCAACATAAGTAAAGCATCTGTTGCCGCTAAATCTAGTGTGGGGGCAAACAGATAGAATTTGTGGATTCTTAGGATGTTGAATAATCAAACCTGAAACCTTTCCGTCGAAATTTGACCGTTACCTCCCGTCGTTGACCTGCAAAAAGTGCGAAACACCGGGGCTAATCCCGGCGATGCACCCTTCGACGCTCAAGTCAGTAATCAGAAAGATTATGAATGAGCTTTTACTAGTAAAAGATTGATTACATGATAACAGTAGGGGATGGGGGGTATTTATAGCCGCATTAGGGACCAGTTTCGGGATAAGATCAAATTCCTAATTCCCAGTGAATGGATAGAGTGAATCAGGGCCATTGATTAAGTATAATCATAAACTCTAATTCTACCCAGCTAGACTGGTTCTTTGCGGGTTAGAACCCGTACCCATTTGAGGTGGATCCCTTCGTGGGTTATTGGGTCTTTGGAGAAAAGACCCAGTACCCATTTCAGACCCTTTACCCCCGAGCTTTAAGATTCGTGCCCAATTTGGATTGTTCTGATTTAACCCTAATTTTAGCCATATCACAATCTCCCCACTCCCGAAGACTGAGTTTGATCAGTCTTTGAGGAGTAGTTTTACTGTTTTAATGGCTTGCGGGGTTGTATCGGAGTCCAAATGAGGGGTGTCGAATCTTTGTATGAGGTATTATGGTGAATTTTAGAGCTAGTTGCGTGCTCAAGGTTGTTTTTGAGCTCTTCTGGACTTTTGGTGATTTTTCTTAATTTTTATCTATTTTTCAGACCATTTATTTAATTTTGTGAAGTGGTGATTTATTGTTCGGGGGCCTCAATTAATTATTCCAAGCAATAATTATTTACCCAGGGCCTCAAAAATATTTCTCCGAATTTATAATTATTTTTTAGAACTTTTAATCAATTTTCCCAAATTTTTAATCATTTTTCGCAATTTTTTAAATAACTAATTCGATTTTAATAAATAAAAAATTAATTTTTATCCTGATTTATGATGTGGCACGATCTGGGCCTTCCATCTTGCTTCAGCGTGAATTCTGAGAGATCGGACGGCTCGTGTCCCTCAGCACTATTTTCTCTACATAAGCGGTTCGAATCGCCAGTTGCTCGGATTCCGAGCGACGTGGTTCGGCATTGTTTTCTCCATATGAGCAACTCGGCTTGCCAGTTGCTCAGATTGGGATTCCGAGTGACGTGGGGTAATCTGAACCGTTCATCATGGTGTGAATCACGAGGTAAGAGGTTCTGATCATGTGAAAACGCTATCTTGTCATTTTGTGGACGTGGCGTGATCTGAGCCGCTCATCATCTTCCGGTGCAAAATTTGAGACAATCTGACGGTTGGGGTTGCTCGGTGGCATTTTTCTTCAAATGTGCAGCTCGGATTGCCAGTTGTTCAGATTCCGAGCGACGTGGCTCACCGCTACTTTCTTCATGTGAGCAGCTCGGATTGCCAGTCGCTCGGATCGAAATTCTGAGCAGCATTATTTTCTTCATGTGAGCAACTCGGGTTGCCAGTTGCTCGGATTTCGAGCGACGTGGGGCGATCTGGGCCGTTCATCACGAGATCTGGCGCGAATCTTGATGTGAAAGGCGGTGTGGATCTCGAGAAAATGCTATTTTGTCGTTTTGTGGTCGTGGTCCAATCTGAGCCGTCTGATCAAGATCTTGCACGATTGTTGGAGAGAAAGTTGTTTTTCTCCAATATGCAGCTCGGATTTCCAGTCACTCGGCTTTGGATTCCGAGGGACATGGGGCGATCTGAGCTGTTCATTAAGGTGCAGATCACGAGGTTAGAGGTTCAGATCACGAGAAAATGCTATCTTGTCATTTTGTGGTCGTGGCGTGATCTGAGCCGTCTGATCGAGATCTTGCACGAATTTTGGGGAGAAAGTTGTTTTTCTCCAATACGCAGCTCGGATTGCCAGTCGCTCGGCTTTGGATTCCGAGGGACGTGGGGCAATCTGAGTCGTTTATCAAGG
Organism: Hemerocallis citrina; assembly: GCA_017893485.1. Lineage (NCBI taxonomy): Eukaryota > Viridiplantae > Streptophyta > Magnoliopsida > Asparagales > Asphodelaceae > Hemerocallis > Hemerocallis citrina. The sequence continues at coordinate 126,852,302 of CM030367.1, forward strand.
CACAGATCACGAGGTTAGAGGTTCAGATCACGAGAAAATATTATGTTGTCGTTTTGTGGTCGTGGCGTGATCTGAGCCGTCTGATCGAGATCTTGCACGAATTTTGGGGAAAAAGTTGTTTTTCTCCAATACGCAGCTTGGATCGCCAGGTGCTCGGATTCCGAGCGACGTGGCTCACCGCTACTTTCTTCATGTGAGCAGCTCGGATCGCCAGTCGCTCGGATCGAAATTTCGAGCAGCGTTATTTTCTTCATGTAAGCAGCTCGGGTCTCCAGTTGCTCATATTCCGAGCGACGTGGGGCGATCTGGGCAGTTCAACACGAGATCTGGCCCGAATCTTGATGTGAAAGGTGGTGTGGATCCCGAGAAAATGTTATCTTGTTGTTTTGTGGTCGTGGTTCAATCTGAGCCGTCTGATCAAGATCTTGCATGATTGTTGAGGAGAAAGTTGTTTTTCTTCAATGCGCAGCTCGGATCGCCAGTCGCTCGGCTTTGGATTCCGAAGGATGTGGGGCGATCCGAGCTGTTAATCAAGGCTCAGATCACGAGGTTAGAGGTTCAGATCACGAGAAAACTCTATCTTGTCTTTTTGTGGTCGTGGCGTGATCTAAGCCGTCTGATCGAGATCTTGCACGAATTTTGGGGAGAAAGTTATTTTTCTCCAATATGCAGCTCGGATCGCCAGTCGCTCGGATTTGGATTCCGATGGATGTGGGGCAATCTGAGGCGTCCCTCGATAGCTCGGCGAAGTGCCTCGGCGGCTCGGAGCTAGAGGCATAACCGAGCGGTGTGGCCCAGTCTGAATCGTCGTCACTCTTATCTACCGTCGCCGCCCTTCTCTACTTTTTTGTTTAGCCTTCTTTAACGTCTTGAGGTGGGCCTAAGAGTAGCAACTTTACGTTACAAAGCCCGAGAGTCGTTTCTTTTACCACAAGTTTTCACCTCCCTCATTCTTTATCTCATTCTTTCACTTTCACTTTTACTTTCACTTTTACTTTCACTTTTACTCTTTGCTAGCGGTGTTTTTGCTCTCAAGCGGCGCTACTAGCTTTTGTGGCATGGCAAGTTTGAATTCCGGCTATCTTTTCCGGCCATACACGTCACTTCAAGGTTAGTCCTTTCCCCTATCTTTGAGAATGGTTAGAATATCTTCTGGGGATGAGACCTCCACCTCGGACCAAGACACCGGCCGAGCGGTAGTAGTGAAGCCGAGGAAAGGGAAGGAAGTGGTAGATCCAATCGGGGTGTCGACGATAGTTGATACTCCGAAGGGGGCAGGAGAGCTGGGTCGGCATCCGACCGTTGTGTCTAGTGTCGGCGGAGTGAGGAGTTACCCCGAGGACATCCTGGAGAAGGTGGTGCACGGGATGGCTTCGGCGTATGAGGAGAACGACCCGAGGGACCCTTCTAAGGTGGATGAGATCCCCTCAATCTTGACCGAGGCAAATCTGCACCAGATCAGGAAGGGATTCCGCATCCCGAAGGAGTACGTCCTGCTACTCCCTGGTCCCGACGTACGAGCATGTACGGGGACTTCGGCTGACACTTGTGTCTTTCCCTACGACGCGCTGAATGCCGGTCTTCGGCTGCCACTGCACCCCTTTGTGGTCGAGGTGCTGCAGTGGTACGGCCTGAGCCTTGTTCAGTACATGCCGAACATGTGGCAGCATGTCATTGCCTTCGTCCTTCAGTGCCAAGCGGTCGGCGTGCAACCGCAGCTCATTCTGCTTCGGAGCCTCTATCGCATCTGCCGGATGAGCAAAATGGAGGATCGATATTATTTGTCGCCGAGGAGGGGGGGTGAAGTTGATCGAGAATCCGGACTCAATCAAACACTGGAAGGAGAAGTATTTTCTCATCCGTGGTCCTGAGTCGTGGGGCTTCTCGACGTTGTGGAAGGACGGGGTCCCGAAGTGGGCGAAGAAGGAGCATGTGCTCACTAGGGAGGAAGAAAAGGTGGTGGCGAAGATCCTCGGACTTCCGACCCTTAGTTGGAAGAATATCACCGAGGTAGTCTTGTTCGGTGAGGGACTCAGTCCGATCGACCCTAGTACGCTCCCTTTTTTTCTTTGCTTTTCTTAGTGTCTTTTACTGTTAGTTATTTTTTCTAACTCTTTTGCTCGGTTTCTTCTTCGTATGCAGAGAGCCCCAGCATGGACTACAAGGAGTTGATGGCCAAGACTCGTGCGGCGAAGGAGGCAGAGACGAGGAAGAGGAAGAAGACCACAGCAAGGCCTCATTGTGGCCGAACGGTGAAGGTCCCCTCAGCACCCTCGGCCATCATGGAGCCAGTGACCGAGGACCCTTCGGAAACGCCTGTTCAAGCCCCTCCGGTCGATGTCCCGGGTTCGTCGAGCAGGGCGTTCACTGGCAGCGCGGCTCTGGCATTGGAGATGCCGCCACTTATTGCCAAGGCGGAGAGAATCCTTACCGAGGAGCACAAGCGTCTCTTCGTCCCCGACTGGAGGGTGATGAAGGTGGACAGAGTCCTCGGTGATGGGGGGATATGCATGGAGGCGGTGAAGCACCTGCCGACCCCGAAGGACCATGCCGTGATGAAGGCCGGCACCGTGGGCGACGACGCCCTACAGATTGCTCGGAACACTATGTCGGTGAGTATGAGCTGAATATGATAACAAGTTAAAAAATTTCCAAGTATTTTCGTTCGAATCTAATCGTCTCTTTTCCTTCGTTTTGCTCGCAGACTCTCTGCCACTTCAGCCACATGCTCGAGCAGTTTGCCGAGCAAGAGAAGATGATGAACCTGGTGAACGATCGGAAGAGGTCAGAGCGCGCCAAAGCGGTCAAGCTGTTCGAGGCCGAGCAACAACTCTCGGCTTCGCGTGCAGCCGTGGTGGGGACCCTCGAGACGAAGCTCTCCGAGGCGTTGAAGAACTCCGCAGCCGAGACTGCCAAGGTTGAGGCACTGGAGAAAGAGAGGGCTCGCCTCGAAGAGGAGTTGGCCAAGGCCCTGAAGGCATCCAAAGAGGCGCTGAGTGGCCAGACAATGAAGGTAGCGGCGGCCGAGCAGGCAGTTCGGGACGAGGCCGAAGCCCACATGATAGCAAGCATGGAGGAGGCTTACGCCCGAGCGCTGCAGCATGTGGTGGCCTGTATCCCCGGCTTTGACAGCTCTTCGTACTACTTTTATGATCTCGTGGACGGCGAGGAGCAGATTCCGCTGGCGGAGCTCAAGCCCAAGCCAGAGGGCGGTGATGCCAGGGCGTCGAGGACGAGGGGAACATTGAAAGAGCGATTGTCCCTGTGCCGAGCGATGATGCCTCGGAGCAGCACCATGAGGTGGCCCCTTGACTTAGTCGACTCTTTTCTTGTTGTTTTTGTTTCTTTTGTTTTGTTGTAACACTGAACTGCAGACTGGCCACCGCTCTTATGTACATTTTGAATTTTAATGAAACGACTGACTTTTTAAGACTTTGGCCAAGTGTTTGAGATTTCAAGTGTTGTGTTGTGAACGTCTTGTTATTGAAAATTTCTTTAAGTGTTGAAAACACATTTTGCTCTTCGTGTTGAGAACGCAGGTGTTGTGAACACTTTGAGAATTTTGCTAAGCATTGAAAACACCTTTTGCTCTTTGTGTTGATGTGTTTTCATTTTTCAGGTCGTCGAGTCGAGTTCAGCAGCTGAAGCCTCTCGTCTTCACGCTGACTTGAAAGCAACGAAGTTGGCACTCTCCCGGAGTCTTAAGAGCGAGATGAAGCTAGAGCATCTCAAGGCAACGCTGAGGGAGTGTCTTTCCGAGTTGAAACAACTAAGGAAACGAGCTCGCGAGGTTCGTCTTGAAGGTGAGGTGGAGTTGCTTCGAAAGACGCTATTTGATGTTACGGAGGAGAAGGACGAACTGCTGGCTGAGGTTCACCACTTGAAGATAGCAAAAGAGGAGATTTTGGCAGAGGAAGATGCGTTAGCAGCTACGGTGGGCAAGTTGATGGTCGAGCGCGACGAGTTGACGGCGGAGGTCGACGAGTTGAGGAGGGTTACGGTCGATAGGAGCATCGAAGTTACCCATCTCCGTCGAATCGTCGCTGACAGCTCCGGCACCGAAGGATCTGCTAGGCTTCCTAGCTTCAAGATATCCGTGAAGGACGACTCTCTGAAGCAACGTATCGTCGAGCTAGAGGGGGAGGTTGCTCGCCTAAAACCCCGATCGAGACCAGTCAATGTCAGAAGCACTTCGTGTACCCAGGAAGATAGCGAGCGAGGGATTTCGTTCTATGAGCTTGCAACTCACTCGCCTGCTGCTCGGCAAAGTTCTGGTGATGCCCAAAGTGGGGTGGCTATCTCGTCAAGCGAAGCCTCATCTAGCGCAACGTTGAGAGACACGACTAAGCTTGCTGGCCTAGGGACCTCAACGAGTGCGGGATCGCAACAACAAGGAGTGCACCGTCCCCGCCTGTCTCTCAAGAGGAACATCCCTCTTCCTAAGAGTCGTTGAAGTAGTCTTGTAATTTTAGCTTTTCTGACCCTGTAGTCCGTCGTAGATAAGAGTAGCTGGTCTTGTAATTTGAGTTTCTTCGAACTTTAAACTTTTATAAAAGTGAAAGCTTGTTTCACTCCTTTGTGTTTGTGCTGGCGTGTTCAGTGGATCTTTTGTAGTTGCAAGAGTGTTTCTGAAGGGTGGACCATTTCTTGCTCACTTACGAGCGAGGAGTAGAAGTGGGGTCTTGCTAAAGCTTGAACTTCGAGGGACGCAACCCTATCTGAGGTGTCCATCTGAATGTTTCGCATGGATCTCGGTGTAAAAGACGGTGTGGATCTCGAGAAAATGCTATCTTGTCATTTTGTGGTCGTGACCCAATCTGTGCCGTTCATCATAGCACGGATCACGAGGTTAGAGGTTCAGAGCACGAAAAAACGCTATCTTGTCATTTTGTGGGTGTGGTGTGATCTGAGCCGTTTGATCGAGATCTTGCATGAATTTTGGGGGGAAAGTGGTTTTTCTCCAATACGCAGCTCAGATCGTCAGTTGCTCAGCTTTGGATTCAGAGAGACGTGGGGCAATCTGAGCTGTTCATCAAGGCGCGGATCACGAGGTTAGTGGTTCAGATCACGAGGAAACGCTATCTTATCGTTTTGTGGGCGTGGCGTGATCTGAGCTTTCTGATCGAGATCTTGCATGAATTTTGGGGAGAAAGTTGTTTTTCACCAATATGCAGCTCAGAATGCAAGTCGCTCGGGAATGTATGCCTGAATATCTTCATCAGTTATCCAGCCAAGTGAAGCAATGGGGCATTCATTCAAGCACCCCAAGTATTCTTCTCCCATGTCTAGTATATTTGTAGAAATCTCGTCAGTTACCCAGTCCAGTGGTCTAGACTCCAAACGCGTCGTTTGAGCAATTTCAACGGTTGTGAGAGCAGTTCCGAATGGCCAACCACTTCTAGCTCGCTTAAGAGCGAGCTTGCGAAGCGGAATCGAGCCAAGTTTTGGACTCCGAACACGTCGTTAAGTAAATTCTAACGGTTGTGGGAGCAGTTCCGAATGGCGAACCACTTCTAGCTCGCTTAAGAGCGAGCTTGCGAAGCGGAATCGAGCCAAGTTTCGGACTCCGAACACGTCGTTAAGTAAATTCCAACAGTTGTGGGAGCATTTCCGAATGGCGAACCACTTCTAGCTCGCTTAAGAGCGAGCTTGCGAAACGGAATCGAGCCAAGTTTTGGACTCCGAACACGTCGTTAAGTAAATTTCAACGGTTGTGGGAGTATTTCCGAATGGCGAACCACTTCTATCTCGCTTAAGAGCGAGCTTGCGAAGCGGAATCGAGCCAAGTTTTGGACTCCGAACACGTCGTTAAGTAAATTCCAATGGTTGTGGGAGCAGTTCCGAATGGCGAACCACTTCTAGCTCGCTTAAGAGCGAACTTGCAAAGCAGAATCGAGCCAAGTTTTGGACTCCGAACACGTCGTTAAGTAAATTCCAACGGTTGTGGGAGCAGTTCCGAATGGCGAACCACTTCTAGCTCGCTTAAGAGCGAGCTTGCGAAGCGGAATCGAGCCAAGTTTTTGACTCCGAACACGTCGTTAAGTAAATTTCAATGGTTGTGGGAGCAATTTCGAATGGCGAACTACTTCTGGCTCGCTTAGGAGCGAGCTTGCAAAGCAAAATCGAGCCAAGTTTTGGACTCCGAACACGTCGTTTGAGTAAGAGCAATTAAAGGCCTTAAACAGAGAGACAAAATAACCACAAGAGAAGTATGAGGGGGAAAGAAGTCTTTTATTGATAACTGCTAATCGACTGCTTCTAACTTGCAAGCCGTTATTACAATGAGAAAGTAAAGAAGCAAATACAAATAAAATGATAGGAATGGCTCGACATTTTAAGGTACTCGGAGAGGCGTTCAGGCGCACTCTTGGTACTTCAGTAAATGGTCGGCATTCCATGTTCTGGGTATCTCTCTGCCTTCAAGGTCTTCTAGACGATACGCTCCGGGGCGGACTACTTTGGAAACTTTGTACAGTCCTTCCCAATTCGGAGCTAGCTTACTCTTTTGACTAGGGAATGAGATAGCTAGCTTTCTGAGGACCAAGTCCCCTTCCTTGAGATCTGTGGGACGAACCCTTTTGTTGTAGGCCTGCTCAATCATTCTCTGATAATTTTGCTGGTGAATAGAAGCTCTTTCACGGAGTTCATCAATCAGGTCCAAATTTGCTCGGAGTTCTCTGGCATTCTGCTCTTCTTCATAGGCAATAAGGCGAGGTGATGGGAGACCGACTTCTAAGGGAATTACAGCCTCGGACCCATAGGTGAGATTGAAGGGCGACTCTCTTATGGGGGTCCATTTTGTAGTGCAGTAGTTCCACAATACGTTTGGAATCTGTTCCGCCCATAAGCCTTTGGCCGACTTATCTAGTCTCTTCTTAATCCCGGAGAGGATCTGCCTGTTGGCATTCTTTACTTGGCCATTTGACTGAGGATGGGAGACGGAGGAGAAATGTTGTTGAATGGCGAGGTCTTCACACAAAGATCGGAACGTTGCTCCTGTAAACTGTGTTCCATTATCTGTTATTAGGACCCGAGGTACGCCGAACCTACAGATGACATTTTTCCAAAAGAATTGCAGCACTTTGTTCTCAATAATAGTAGTCAACGGTTCGGCCTCGATCCACTTAGAAAAATAGTCGTTGGCCACGACTAGGAACTTGAGTTGGCCTGGAGCTGGTGGAAAAGGACCCAGCAAGTCCATCCCCCACATTGCAAAGGGAATTGGGCTTGAGAGCGATGTGAGTTGTGCTTGGGGGAGCCGACGGATGTTGGAGAACTGTTGACAAGGGCTACATTGCCGGACATGTTGCTCGGCATCTCGAAGTATGGTAGGCCAAAAATACTCGTAGTTCAGCACCTTCCTGGCAAGGGACCTTGACCCTGAATGGGCTCCGCCTATACCTTCGTGGAGTTCTTGCAAGGCATACAAGGCTTCTTCCGGGGAGAGGCACCTTAAGTAGGATCTGCCATCTACTTGGGTGTAGGAGCGTTTGTACAAGATGCCTTCAACAAGGGTGTACCGCTCCGCTCTTGTTCGGATTCGACGGGCTTCTTTAGGGTCTTTGGGAAGGACCCCGTCCCTGAGGAACTCTATCAAAGGCTTCATCCAGTTGTCCTGGAGTTGGATGGGCAGCGACTCCATCGAGTCAGGAGCTTCTTCTTCTATACTCGGTCTTAGGAGTACTTCGATTAGGACGGTCTGCTCGAGACCTTGAAGGGAGGAGGAGGCTGATTTGGAGAGGGCATCTGCTTGGGAGTTTTCTTCTCTAGGGATCCACTAAATTTTTGCCTCTTTGAATGAAGTCATGAGACTTTGGACCTTGGCTAGGTACTTAGCCATTCGGTCGTCTCGTGCCTCGTACTCCCCTAAGACCTGATTCACGACCAGCTGCAAATCACTGAATATTTAGAGACGTTGTGCTCCTGCCTTGCGTGCCATACCCAGGCCGGCTATAAGGGCTTCATACTCGGCTTCATTGTTGGAAGCCTTAAAGTTGATGCGGAGGGAGTATTGGAGAACGAAGTCATTTGGGCCTGCCAGAATGACCCCAGCTCCGCTCCCTTCGGTGCAAGAGGACCCGTCTACATATACTGTCCAGATGGGAGGCCCGTTTGCTGCTTGACTAACCTCCGGGATGGTGCTCTCAACAATAAATTTAGCTAAGGCTTGGGCCTTGATTGCGGTCCGAGGCTGGTAAGATATGACATGTTGACTTATCTCGATCGACCACTTCATCAGATGCCCGGAGATCTCGGGCTTGCTTCAGCGGCTGGTCGGTGAGAACGACCACCAAGTAGGATTAAAAATAAGGGCGGAGCTTCCTGGCTGCCATAACCAAGGCGTATGCTATCTTCTCTAATCTCGGATAATGGAGCTCGACATCTCTGAGAACCTTGCTCACATAATAGATAGGCTTCTGAGCCTTGTCTTCTTCCCTCACTAGGACAGCACTGAGGGTTTGCTCGGAGGCAGCTAGGTAGAGGTAGAGTGTTTCCCCGGGGATAGGCTTGCTAAGAAGAGGGGGGTTGACCAGATAGGCCTTCAGTTGATCGAACGATTCTTGTTGCTGTTGGCCCCACTTGAAGCCCTTATCCCCCCTGAGGGCTTTGAAGAAAGGAAGACACTTCTCTCCTGACTTAGACAGGAAGCACCCTATGGCTGCGAGGCGCCCTGTGAGCTTCTGAACCTCTTTCACACTTGTAGGAGGAGCCATGTCCAGTATGGCTTTGATCTTCTCGGGGTTGGCCTCGATCCCTCTTTGACTGACCATGAAGCCTAGGAACTTTCCCGACGAGACTCCGAACGGACACTTGTTCGGGTTGAGTCTCATATCATGCTTCCTCAACACGTCGAATGCTTCTTGGAGATCGGTAACATGGTCGGCCCCATGGATTCTTTTAACTAGCATATCATCGACATACACTTCCATGTTTCGGCCGATTTGATCCTGGAAGACCTTATTGACGAGGCATTGGTAGGTTGCTCCGGCATTTTTCAGCCCGAAGGGCATTACCCTGTAGCAATAGAGTCCTTGATCGGTGACGAAGGAGGTCTTCGGGATATCCGGGGGGAACATTCTGATTTGGTTATATCCGGAGAAGGCATCCATGAAGCTCAGCAGCTTATGGCTCGAAGTAGCGTCGATCAAGGTGTCGATGCTGGGGAGAAGGAATGGATCCTTAGGGCATGCTTTGTTCAGGTCCGTAAAGTCGATGCAAATTCTCTAACTTCTGTTGGCCTTCTTAACCATAACAATATTAGAGAGCCATTCGGGATAGTTGACTTCTTGTATGAACCGGGCTTTGAGGAGCTTGTCCACTTCTTCTTTTATGGCTTGTTGGCGCTCGGGGGCAAACTTGCGCCTCTTCTGCTGGACCGGTTTGGACCCCGGAGCAACGCTTAGGTGGTGGACGAGGAGCTCCTCGAAAATTCCAGGCATATCGGCAGCCGACCAGGCAAAGTGGTCATGGTTCTTCCTGATGCATTGGACTATGTCGGAACAGAGGGCAGAGGGGAGGGTCTTGCTGATGAAGAACTTGCGGTTCGGATCTTGCTCGGAAAAGAGCACTTCCTCTAGCTCGTCTACTGGTTCGGGCATAGGTTGGGCATTCCCCTAGGGAATCTCAAGAGTCTCGAGGGAGAGGACAGGTCCTCCGGTGGAGGTCATGTAACACTTGCGGGCCATCTCTTGACTACCCCTTACTTCCCCTACACCTGACTTGGTGGGGAACTTCATTTTAAGATGATAAGCCGACGGGACGACCTTTAAAGCAGCTAGGCCAGGTTGGCCTAAAATCACATTGTAAGCAATTGGGATGTCGACGACCATGAAATCCATTGGCTCCGTCCGGGTGGTAGGAGTTTTGCCAACGGTTACGTCAAGGGTTATTACCCCTTCGATAGTAACTGGCACTCCCGTGAACCCATGGAGCATGTAGCTGGCGGGCTTGAGCCTGTCCTGCAATAACTTGAGTCCTCGGAAGGCCGCCAGGAAGAGGATATTGACAGAAATGCCATTATCCACCAGGATCCTTTCCACCTTAAAATTGGCCATGTGGAGGTTGATTACTAATGCATCGCAATGGGGGGTTCGGACACCCTCCAGGTCTTCATTTGATAAAGTGACCAGGACTCCGAGGCCATGAACCGAATTGACTTCTCGTATGAAAGCCCTCCGAGAAGAGTTGGAGGTTCCTTCCATGGGACCTCCATGAAAAAGATGCAAGATGCGTTCCTCTTCAAACTCGGGAGTCTCGTCGCGCCTCTCGGGATGCTTGTTAGCCCCCCTAGGGGGAGGAGGAAGATCAATTCGGTCCTTTCTCACAAACTTAGACAGCTGTCCTCTCTGGATGAGGGCCTCAATTTCATTCTTCAGGGCCCGACAGTCATTGGTGTTGTGGCCGTGATCTCGATGATATCGGCACCACTTTTCCTTGTCCCTCTTCTTGCCAGGGGTATTCATCTTTGGGGCAGGAGGCAGAACTCCTTCTTTCTTGACCTCCATGAGAATAGTGGAAATGTTGGAGTTAAGAGGGGTGAACTTCTCAAATCTTGGAGGTGGACGGCGATGGCCCCCGTTGTCCTTCTAGAGCTTCTTAGCTCCCTCTTCTTCGGCTGCCTTTCTCTTGGTTCCGGAGGAAGAACCCTCAAAAGTGGGGCGATGTTCAGCTTCCTCGGCCCGAATATACTTCTCGCTTCAGAGAAGAAGGTCGGAGAAGTTCTGCGGGGGCTTTTTGGCTAGGGAGGACTGAAGGCTTGAGTTGAGGACATTTGATTGGAAAGCGGCTGCAGCGACCGATTGGTCGAGGGAGGCAATGGACCTAGCTTCCGTGGTAAACCGCTTCACATAATCTCTCAGCTTCTCGCCCTTCTTCTGAATGAGATATAGTAGTGAAATACTAGTCTTCTCGGTGCGGCGGTTACTTACGAAGTGGGTGATGAAGAGGGTTTCAAATTGTTCAAAGGAGAAGATGGAGGATGGGGCGAGGCGAAAGTACCATTCCCGAGCCAGACCTTTGAGAGTAGCTGGGAAGGTCTTGCATAGTAGAGCATCGGAAGCCTGGTGGATCATCATGAGAGTTTTAAAACTCTCGATGTGATCCACGGGGTCGGACTCCCCAGTATATGTTTCGAACTGAGGGGGCTTGAAGTTTGGTGGAACGGGTGCTTCCATGATAGTTCGGGAGAAGGGTGGTCGGCTTGGACGGAGGGTCCTTCCTCTCCGCTCCTCTTCCCTGTCTAGTTGGCCGAAGCGCCTCTCCATCTCGTGGAGACGAAGATAGAAAACATCATCCCTTCGACGGTAGCCAAGTGAGTCTCTGGACTCATCATCGTACGAAGGGGAGCGGGGGCTATGGCAACGGTAGCTCAGCGAATGGCGAGGACTAGAGATATGATGTCGGTAGCTCGGGGCTTGAGGAGGAGTGATGGACCGATGGCGAGGACTTTGGACTGGAGGAGGAGTAGGGATCCTCTGAGCATTGTTATTGTCTGTTCGGAGGTTGAGGGCTTGCAAGATTGTGGCTTGGAATTGTTGGAATTCGGCTCGAGTGATAGGCCCGTTATCGTCCCTCGGGAGCTGCCGACCAGCGGGAGAGTGATGCCTTCTTCGATGGTACTCAGGGGACTCTTTCCGCCTTCTGTGAGGAGGGGACCTCCTGTGGTCGTGGCGATGAGGAGATCGCTCATTTGGACATTCCGAGCAGGGGGCTCCCTCACGGGCCTGCCTTTCATCCAAACGGCGGCGAAGGTCCTCTTCTTTATGCCGGTTGATGAGGATATTGCAGAGGTCATCGGAAGGCCGGGGGTTGTGAGATGCCATGGAATCGGTAGAAGGGTTGTGCACGGAGACGTGGTCACGGTAAAGAGGTTGTTTCTGATGATTGGGACGAGAGGTCCCTGCACCTGCATTCTGAGGCCCCAGTGGAGCCCGCTGGTGTTGAAGAAGAGGTTGCTCCTGCTGCAGGGGCTGATCGGGCTGAGGAGGGAGTTGCCCCTGCTGCTGGACAGTTTGGAGGGGGACCTCCTGTTGTGGTTGAGGAGGAGTGGGCCCATGGTTGGACCCTCTGGATCTCAGTTTCCTTAGAGGCATGGTTGGGGGTGATCTTAACTGATGGAAGAGGATGAGTTGCTATTCGTCTGTTCCCACAGACGGTGCCAATATGTTGCCGCTAAATCTGGTGTGGGGACAAACAGATAGAATTTGTGGATTCTTGGGATGTTGAATAATCAAACCTGAAACCTTTCCGCCGGAGTTTGACCATTACCTCCCGCCGCTGACCTGCAAAAAGTGCGAAACACCGGGGTTGATCCCGGCGACGCACCCTCCGATGCTCAAGTCAGTAATCAGAAAGATTATAAATGAGCTTTTACTGGCAAAAGATTGATTACCTGATAACAGTGGGGGATGAGGGGTATTTATAGCCGCCCTAGGGATCAGTTTTGGGATGAGATCAAATCCCTACTTCCCAGTGAATGGATAGAAAGAATCAGGGCCGTTGATTAAGTATAATCATAAACCCTAATTCTACCCAGCTGGACTGGGTTCTTTGTGGGTTAGAACCCGCACCCAGTTGAGGCAATCCGTTCGTGGGTTATTGGGTCTTTGGAGAAAAGACCCAATACCCATTTCAGACCCGTTTGTAGGTGAAATTACCATTTTACCCCTGAGCTTTAAGATTCGTGCCCAATTTGGACTGTTCTGATTTAACCCTAATTTTAGCCATATTAGCATCGATTCATCAACAACAGGAAATAAACAGGAGTAAGTGAATTTAGGGAAAATCTCGAAACACGAAAACACATCAAGTGAGGCTAGACTAAGTATCAAGTGTAGGAAGCCAAAAACACATCATAATACCAAGTCACGAAAGCATCAATGCTGTATGCTAACTCTCTAATGCGTACTTGTCGGAGTTTATGCATCTCACTCTACATAGGTCCGGTGCAAGCCCTTAACGTCTCCACTTTAAAAGGTTTAATCCCCCGCCATGCAACTAATCCTACTACGATGACTACTACGAGATAAAGATAAATTGTGAGTATTAGCCCATGCCTCGATAATTCCGGAGATCAATCCCACATCACAGGTAATTTCGGAGACTATTTCACTCACACCTGGATAATTCCGGGGATTATCTCACACCGCAAGCTATGGCACCTCATCACATGAATACCATATGTGCATCGCCTTGACCCCGATAATTCCGGAGATCAATCCCACACCACAGGTAATTCCGGAGATTATTTCACTCACACCTGGATAATTCCGGGGATTATCTCACACCACGAGTCATACTGAGGTCCATAACCCATGTTCTCATTCATCATATCATCACTAGTGTCTGTCCTTATCATTTAGGCTATTTAATTACTTTACGGATCTCCTAGAGTTGATGTACCCCACCGGACTAAACTCAACAACTGATCAACTAAAATGCCTCAACAGGCTCAAACATAATTATCTCAACTGCCGGTACACTAGGATCACACACACCCTCTAGAGACCTCACACCCAAACATCCAAACCAATCTTCCAACTTAAATTTCTCAGTCAAAACAACTTGAAAATATTTGTTCAGTAGAAGATAAGATATAGAATAGTAAGTTATAGATTAAAGCATTAAGAGAATAAATCATTTAAAAGAACATTCAAATATATCAAGATACATCAGTATCAGTCGACTATAGGCAAGCGTCGGTCGACTGTCCAGAGAAAAAATTCAATAGCTTTGAGAAAATGATTCTAAGTAATATCAGTCGACTGTAAAAAGTCATCGATCGACTGTCCAGAGCAAAAAAATCCAAAACCTCAATTAAAATAATTCTAAGTAATATCAGTCGACTGTAGAAAGTCATCAGTCGACTATCCAGAACGAAATTTCAAGAAAACTATAGAACACTGCAGCCAGGTCGCGACGGTCGACTGTGAAATCACACCGGTCGATTGTCGACCTGTAGACTGCAGATTTTGGTTGTGCACATTTCAACCGATACGTAGTTTTACTTTATGAAAACGATTTCCACAAAAAGCGTATTTTTTATTTGATCAAATACAACTTATAGGATATATAATAGTCCATAAAACTAAATCAAAACTTCTTGAATTTATAAAAATAGTGATTTGTTGATTTCTTTCGATTAAAACATGAATTATGCATACAGTCAAAAATAGAGTTTCTTAAAAATTAATTATTCATTGAAATAGCTTCGTATTCAGATACAAACTATATCAATACCCAAAATCTCAAAGGAAAACCCCAATTTGGATATATTTCCTCAAACTCAACTCGATCCCAAATTTCGATTTCTCAAGGCATGATCTCTTGATTCGTATGATTCACCATTATAACTCACAAACATAATTAATTTATAACATTACCATATCAAGTTTCATTCAACCAACACTTAAGAGTGATAAAAATCTCATCTTTATTAACTTTATGCATGAAATCCACTATATTCAATCAATCCAACATTAATCCAAAAGAAATAGCCTACCCATGATCTCCAATGGGTCACTCATCAATCTCGAATTACCCACATACAATTTTATTCATAAACAACTAGGATTTCACAAGATCCAATTTTTATCATCAATTCAACATAGATATTCATACCCAAATCCTAGATTGCTTTTTAGGAGATGAAACACCACATATAAAATTCAAAGAACAACCAAGACAATTTATATTACTCACATACAACATACACAAGAGAAAATGAAACCAAACAAGTCACTCACCTTGTTGAAGAGATCGAATGAAAAGGAAATAGAAGTTAAGAAAGCCCCCTCCTTCGCAAGAAATTCAAAGTCTTCACCTTAGAACTCCAAAATAATAGGAAATAGGAGATCTCCTGTGTTGTGCAGCAAAAGACGGCTGTACAAAACCCTATATAGTCCGGGATTTAAGTTTCTAGGGTTTTAGAAAATATTTTACGAAATAGTCCCTTTACAACATACCTTTACATAAATATATCCCTTCATTAGAATACTAGTTAAAACCAATTTAATCAATTCAAAAATCAAAAAGATCCCCTCCAGCATCAGCCGGCACTGTAGGAAAACCTAGGCAAACCATTTTGCACTTTCACCCCCTTAAAATAGTAATTTTGCGAAAAGATCCTCTTTTATCCAAAACTTGTAAAATAGTTCGAATATGTTGAAACTAAAGCTAAACTCTTTATACCTGAATTGACTAGGCATTGTACCCAGCCTAAAAATCCAAAAATCTGGAGTTTTCACCCCTATTTGGTAATTTTGAACAAAAGTCCTTCTTTTTGAAATATTTGCAAATAAGTCCAATAATTATCCGAAAAATCTAGAAAAATCACAAATAATCTCAAATAATAAATAATGAGTTTCCCTAAAATAATTTGTGGTTTTAAGTTTTCCAAGACAACATCCGCACGTATTTTGCACGTGTAAAGGATAGGTTTCTAAATGAACATTTATTAAAACACCAAAAAAAATCATTTCAATTCATTTTCAAATCTCAAAAATAGCATTTAAAAAATACGAGGTACTACATTTTAATCTCGGGGATCCGGGTTGAGGGGCTCTGTTCTACCTTTTCTTATTTTGCATTAGTTCCTTTTTTCTGTCTTTGTTTACCAATTAGCGAGAAATAAAAAGGTTTTATTTCTTTAGGGCATAAAAAAGGCATAATGGAATGAGAAATGAGGAATGGAAAGTGAGAAAAAAATTGGTTTCTCTCATTGGTGGTTATATAAAAATACCCAAGTTTTATAGAGGTAATAGCTGGATAATGTCTGAAGCAAGAATGTCAAAACTCAGTAGAGTTTCCAGAAATTAATCCAAAAAAGAAAACAATAGAATTATATATATGTATATATATATATATCACTAGCAATGTCACAAATACCCGATACTTGCACCTGACCCGGACCCAACCTTGACTCAGCATTGGACCGTAACCGACCTGGTCTATTGCAGGTCAGGTCCTAGTCCTAAAATAGGACCCATTATATTAACGGGTCCGAGTCCGCTCAAAATGGACCCAACTCAACCCCTCTAACCTCCCTCTTAAATTCTTATGAGAGTTTGACAACGATGATGATGAAGAAAGTCGAAAGAATTCAAGACCATGAGTGATGTTCTAAATTCCTTCATTTATAATTTTAATTGAGGTTTGTCTGTAATTAATTAAGATAATTGATAGTAATTAATTAAGATAATTGATCAATGATCATATCACATGCAGCCCATTTCTAAAACTAGTAATTTACACGTGCAATGCACGTGTTAATAAAACATATATTTTAAAAAGTAAAAATCTCGATGTAGTCTGGCCTCGAAGATCTCATTTATATTAGTTATGCGCGAACAATGCACAAATTTGTTTGCCTGCAAATGACAACTAAATTAGATTAGATTATTAATATATACTACTATTTTCCTAAAATAAACCCAAAAAAGTCACTAACATCCCAATTAAACCCAAAAAGAAAATAACAAAAACTCTAGCCTCCCAAAAAGAAAACTGACTGAGAAGAGAAGAAACCAGCCCCTGAGGTCCGTCCTCTCCTACCCAATGCCACCATCCGCCCTCACTTGCCGCTCCCTACTACATGGACCCGGTGGATATGAATTTTTTAACAGGACCCAATCCGTTCCGGATCCGGACCCGGACCCGGGTCGGTAGTGGAGGAGCCGACCCGACTCGAATCGATACCAGTGCTACTCAGTGTGACTCACTCTGTCTACTCTCGCACTAATAGCAGGATTCAACTCCCTAACAATGTTATCTTCTTCATCCCTCTCCTTCTCCTCTCCTTTCCCCTTCTGATGTAAATTTAACTCTACGTAGAGAACTTTCCAAGAATATCAAAACATTGAGTTTACCAACAAGTAGTGCCGAGTAATAAAAAATTAATACTAGTAATTGGTTTGATAGATTTTTAAGAAATGAAATAAGTTTAACAAGCCTAATTATAGATTCAATAATAACAATCAATAACTATACCTAAGCGTTCTTAGAAAGTAAAATATTCAATAATGATTCTATGCTAATTGGCAAGTAGAAGCACACACACACTTAATATTTGTGGATGACAATAAATTTAGATAATATTCTAGAGATGATATGTGGTACCACAAATAAAGGAGAATGGAAAGAAATTACTGGGGTTCGATGAACGCGTTGCCACCGATGAAGGAAGAAGATGCTAATCATCGCAATCAGTAGCACTGTACTCCTCCGCAAATCATTCTCTTGATATGAAAATTAGGGTTAGGAATTGAAATGGAGATTTGGGAATTAGGGTTTAGGATTTGAATTGAATTTGGGGATAGGGTTTAGGATTTTGAATTGGAAATTTGGAGATTTAGGGTTTCGAATTTTGAGTTGGATTTGGGGATTTGGAGTGAGGTGGTTTCCGTAACGCTCCGTACCTAACTCATACGCATAAAAATAAATCCTAATCCACTGCCCACTACAGGCTGGCCTCACAAAAGATGTCCGGAATATTTAGTAACTTTTGATCATAGGTAAATTCCATTTATACTCTTTCTCCCTCTCTCTCATGGGTGATATGGGACTAACCCACGCCACAAGCTACATCACCCCCCTAGGCACACATCCACTGCCACTCCACTCCTTTCTCTCAATTTTATTTTTCTTCATTAATACCTAAGCCCCATACTCTTTCTATTGACCTCCTAATTAATTCACTTTAATCCATATAGCCCATAGACTTTCTATAGGCCATACTATAATATCTCTTAATATTTCTCCTCATATACTCTACAAATATGGGGCGTTACATTCACCCCCTCTTAAGAATTCAGCATCTTTGCTGAATACGGGACGTGCAATCTAGCACAGTATCGCATTTCTAGTCGAATGTAGATTGTATCTTTGATCAACTACACATATCGCTGCCCACAAAGGGTCTTACGCATCACATATATACAAGTTCTATGTTCGGTGTCGAAATTTGGCTCTGATACTATATGTAACTCCTCGTACCCAACTCGTACGCATACAAATAAGTCTTAATCCACCTATAGGCTGGCTCACAAAATATGTCCGGACTATTCGGTAACTTTTGATCATAGGCAAATTCTATTTATACTCTCTCTCCCTCTCTCTCAAGGGCAATATGGGACTACCCATGCCAGAAGACACGTCACCCCCCTAGGCACACAACCACTGCCACTCCACTTCTCTCTTTTTCATTTTTATTTTTCTTCATTAATACCTAAGCCTCATTTTCTTTCTGTAGGCCTCCTAATTAATCCACTTTAATCCATATAGCCCATAGACTTTCTATAGGCCATACTATAATATCTCTTAATATTTCTCCTTATATTAAAGCACAATTCTCCCCTTCGCACCATTGGTGGGACCTTTCTCTGCCTATCCATCGCAATGCCTCTCCTTTCTGGAAAGGCATCTGGAAAACAGTTCCTGCTTTCCTTTGCGGGATTTCCCATAAATGCCAAACCAGTTCCAGAACCAACTTCTGGACAGACCTCTGGATCGGTAACACGAAGCTTGCTTCTGCCTTTCCCCTCATCTATCAATCGGCCCTTTTTCCGAAGGCTACGGTTGAAGATTCTTTCACTATTCACTAAGCTCTTAGAGTATGGTTCATCCCTATCTCGGGCCCACTTCCGCAGAATAGCAATACTCAATTTCTCGATCTCCTTTCCTCACTCGACGAATTTGAGGGGTCGACGACAGATGGATACT
The DNA here is from genome assembly GCA_017893485.1 of Hemerocallis citrina. NCBI lineage: Eukaryota > Viridiplantae > Streptophyta > Magnoliopsida > Asparagales > Asphodelaceae > Hemerocallis > Hemerocallis citrina. Next base: position 126,871,019 of record CM030367.1, read on the forward strand.
CTTGGCGATGGAATTCGGCCGGGGTTTTTTCGGTCAAATCCTTTTATCAATTTCTGAACTTCAGAGGGATTCTCTCGCCTTTCTCAAAAATTATTTGGAGTTCTTGTGCTCCGCTTAAAGCCAAAATCACCTCCTGGCTTGCGTTTAACAATAAACTGCTAGCCGTTGAGATTCTAAATAAAAGAAATTTGGCCTGGGGTCAATTGTGCCCCCTCTGCTCCACCTCTTTCGAGGACGTAGACCACCTTTTCGTGAATTGCGAATTCACCCACCCACTTTGGAAGCTATGCTCTCTTGCTTGGGAATTCAATCCTTTGCCCGCCGATCTCAAATCGGTGTATTCGACTATTCCCCCGTATTTTAAGTATCGTAAATCTTGGTTTTTATCGGTTCACATCATTATCTGGATCTCTTGGAAAGAAAGGAACCATAGAATTTTCAGGCACTGCGAGCGGCCCATTTCCGCTCTTATCGACGAATTCCTTTATCTGTTCGATTTTTGGTCTTCATCCTTGACCAACGCAGCGAAGGAAGCCCTTCATAGTCATAGATTACTCTCGGCTTACAATTGTCTTACCAACCTTAATGCTATTTAATTATTGAGAATTCGGTTGTACTGTTTCCCTCTTTTGTGAGAATGCTTTCTTACTTATAGTGTTGTCCTGGATTTGCAGTTTGCACTAATGCTATTATTTCTTCAGGTCTGAATCGTGTGGATTTTTTGGGAACTCCAGCATGGATTGTTTCTAGCTCCTTTATGAGATCCCTTTTGCTGCTTATGCCAGTGCTCATGTTCTTCACTGTGTCCGCTCCTCTCTCTGGCTATATCATGCTTTGTAAGTTTCTTTTTGATGCTTTTTGGAGGTGCATCTGTATGGTGGGATTCTTTGTATGTACACCTGATGCGTTTTGTTTCTCTCACTCCTGTTTATGAATGGTTATTATGGTTGGTGGCCTATTGTAGCTCTTTTCCCCACTTTGTGGGGCGCTTATATCTTTACTGTTCTGTTCTTATTCTTTGTATTTCCTTCTCTGCATCTGTGGTTCGATTGCTTAATATTTTTCGGCTATGCTTTAGGCTGTGCTTGCGGCAGTCTCTTATTGGAGCACTTACTATGGGTGATGGCTTTATGTAGCCCTATTCTCCACTTTGTGGAGCGATTATTTCATCATTATTCTCTTCTTATTCATTTTCTTTTATTTCGCTGCATCTGTGGTGCGTTTTCTCTATTTTTTTTCGGCTGTGATATCGGCAGTCTCTTTTTGGAGCACTTCCGCAGCTTCGCTGCGCGTGACTATTCGTTCTGAGGGACTGGGTCTCTTAATGCTATTTTCTGAGTGTTTTGCGGCAGCTCCTGATGTGCGTATGTGCGGTCTTCCCGGGCGTGAGCTCGTTTCACTTCTTTTGCTCGTCTGCTGTTGTGCAATCTAGATGATCTGACTAGACACAAATTAAAAACCTCGCAAGTGTACGAATCGTTATAGAAGCGTAGTGACGAGCAAGGGTCGATCCCACAGAGATTGTAGAAATTAATTTACTAACCAATAAAACAGAAATAAGAATCGTAAAGAATTGTTCTGGAAGAAAAGGAGAAATTCAAAACTATATCAAGTAGTTCTGAGTCACAAATATCTATTAAGTAGTTGGGGTTTGATTTCCACCTATAGTCAGTAATGCTAAGTCACCTTCTTCACTATTCTAATTACTCATGTTCGTTCCTTTAAGGGCATGGTATCTACTCCTTAAAGTTAGTGTTTTCCTAAGCCAAGAATTAGGCATGGTATCTACTCTAATTCGTTTCTTTCCTTAAGTATTTAGCATGGTATCAACTAAGTTGCACTTAAAGAAAACATAAGAACAATGGAAACGAACAAACACTCGAAGTTCTAGAAATTTGTATCAGATCTAGATCCTTCAAGTTGATTAAACCAAGAACCCCTAGAGATTCCTGTGTTACAAGCTATGAGCACGAGATACGGGTCGTCTCTATACTCATATAACAAATTCAGATTCATAATATGCAGACTTGATAATCTCAGGTTCTGTTTGGCAGTCGACTTGCTGTCACTCTCAGTCGACTGCTCTTAGAACTTCTGAACAAGTTTGTATATTATAAATCTATACCAATACTCACAGGTTTAATCAATAAGTAACAGAATAGTATTCAGAAGAATATAAGCATTACATAACTACGGTTTCAATCTACCCAACTATGAAATTAGTTCCTCATAATAAAACTTTTATTTACTAACAGTTTTGAATACATGATGAAAATAACAGAACTAGAAAGAGAAGAAATAAACTGATGAAGTTCGGCCAGATAGGTCGGCTGGCTGTCACACAGTCGACCGGCCCGTTCCTTTTGTTGAATACTTGATCTCCTCTCTCTTTGATCCTGGTATCTTGATGCTTGCTGTCGATCCCCTTTTAACAATGCCTCTTCGTTGATATTTATAGAACATGGGAAGAGAATTAGGGTTTTGCACTTTTTTTTCCCAAAAAAGTCCTATTCTTTTATTTATTTCCTTCCTTATTTGAATGGCGTTTTTATTTCTTTCTCTTTTCTTCTTTTCTTCCTTTTCTGCTAACCACGCGCTCTTGCCAATCCCCAGTCTCTAGCTTTGATTTGTTGGAGAAGTTGTTATTCGCATATAACCTGGGTTTGGATAACTAAATCTTGCTTCGTATTTGGATGAGGATGAATCTTCGCTGTTCTTATCTTTTGACTCTGCCGCATACCAGTCGACTGGTGTTAGATGTAAGTCGACTGCACCGAGACATCTGTGGCTTCATGATTCATCAGTCAAGTCGACTGATGTTGGAGAAGTTGACTGTGCCGAGCCCCAGCAATCTCTCTGTCCGGTCGACTGGTGAAGAGCCAGTCGACTATTGCTCTACAGTTCCTTGTATGTCATCATCTCAGTCTGTATTAGTCTGGAATCTGCTTCGTTTTGCTGCTTTTGGTTGTTTCCTATGGAAAAGAGAAAAGAAGAGTAAAATACCATATATAGAGCATTTAAATGTCTAATTGCACTAAGATTATTGCTCCTAAATGTGAATATTATTGGGTTCATCAAATACCCCCAAACTTAGCTTTTGCTTGTCCTCAAGCAAAAAGTAAATTATGAACAAGGGGAAAATAACAGTAGACTCAACCCATCACACCAAGAATTCTCATTATGCAAGCATCAAAATTTCAATTAAAAATATAAACAATTGCAAATAAAGTAAAAACAAGCATACCCACTTTCTTCAGTGCAATTGTCTATTCATAGCTCCAAATCCAATCATATTTGTCATGCAATTAATTATAGTTATAGTATGTAACTACCCAATCTGTGATTATCCCTTTTCTCTACTACAAACCGAGTAGCAAACTAGAGTTTTTTTTTTTTTTTTCAGCCTCTTCTCTAAGTTGTCACTTGCCTTTTGACGCGAGTGCAAGACATTTGTGATGAATCCACCCGGTTACTCAACAAGTCACAAACTTTAAGTGCTTTGCATACTCATATTTCAAGTTGCCGTTTGACGTAAAGGTAAACATTGGTGATGAATACCCCTAGTTACTAAGCAACTCAAAACATTGGAGTAGATTGACTTTATTCATATATATATATTCTTTTCGTTTTTACTCTATTTACTTAAACTCTGTTTAGGACTAGATCAAAGAGGATAATCACTAGAAAAAGCATCACATTTGTTTTTTTTTATGTATAATCGCATGACTCTTATAATTTTGTAAGGAATTATGAAACTCAACAATCCTAAAGTAAATAAGTATACTTACTCTTACTTTATAAGAAATTGTTTATCCCAAAAAAAATCAAAAAACTCCAAATATAAATAACTACCCCCAAACTTAGATGGAACATTGTCCTCAATGTTCGCGCAAAAACTTAAAATAGGCATGTGTTACCACCCAGTTTGAAGGAAAAATAAAATAAAGAAATAAAAAAATGACTAAAGAAATGAATAAAGGAAGAGAGTGTAAATACTCCCCTGAAAAATTGGGTTGCCTCCCAATAAGCGCTGTGTTTTCTGTCTTCAGCTAGACTTGATGAGTTCATGCAATGTATTGAAGGTTTGAAGATTCACATCTTCCTCATGCGGCTCTAGACTCATCTCAATGTACGGCTTCGCCCTATGCCCGTTCACCTTGAATGTTTGATTTTTCTCTTTGCTATGAACCTCCAATGCTCCATGTGGAAAGACTTTTGTAACAATATATGGGCCATACCATCGTGACATAAGCTTGCCTGGAAAAAGTCTTAATCTTGAGTTGTATATTAATACCTTCTGTCCTTCATAAAACTCCTTCCTTGCTAGCTGTTTATCATGGTACATCTTGGTCCTTTCTTTGTACAATTTTGCATTTTCATATGCGTCGTGCCTCAATTCTTCAAGCTCGTTCAGTTGCAATCTTCTTTTGTCGCCTGCTTGTTTCATATCAAAATTGAACCTTTTAATGGCCCAATAGGCTTTGTGTTCCAACTCCACTGACAGATGACATGCTTTTCCAAAAACCAAACAGTATGGTGACATGCCGATGGGTGTTGTGGTAGGGTAAAAATGGCTTGGGGTCCAACCAGGGCCCAGTACAGCTCTCACTCAAAAATGGGAAAAACAACAACCTGGCTCGGCTTCGAGCCACTACAGGGTCGGCGCCGAACCTCAAGTTCATCCCCACAAACTTGGTCTCCTCGTATCCGACGAGTCTCGATGGCCCTCGGCCTCCGATCCACGACAGCCCCACGGGCCGTCCGCCCAGCCTGGTAAAGAATGAAGATGACCTGGCACAACCTAGGCCACCAGATTCTCCCAGGAGCACAGGAGCCCCATGATCCGCCATGTCAGCTCCAAATACCACCAAGGGCTTTGCCACGTTAGCCCTATACCACTCTTGGTACTGCCATGTCAGCCCTAAACCCCCTGGGCCTTCTGCCACGTCAGGCCCATGGGCTTTCGGGTTCAGACCCGGCCCCCAAGCAGATCCAAACCCGGTTGGAATTCCCTATAAATACCAGACCCTCACCTACCTTTTTAGGTAATCAATCTTTGGCCACCAAATTTCCCTAGTTATTGCTACTCTCTCACAGAGACTGACTAGATCGTCGGAGTGTCCGCCGCCGGGATAAACCCCGGTGTTTCAGGACCGTCTGCAGGTACTCGAGGCGAGGCGATCCGAGCCGATCCTCAAGCGCCGAAGCGAGCCTCCCGCTCGTCGTCCCGTGCCGCACTCTTCCCTCATTACAAATTGAGTCCGAACTCACACCTGGTGCATCCACATTGCGACCAAAAACAAACCGCATCAGGTTGGCACCATCTGTGGGAAACTTTATCCGGTACGGACGTGAGTCCGAGCCTCGCCACCGACGCTCTCCCTCGACCCAACATGGCTCCCCGAGCCCGAAGGTCAGCCCGTTCCGCCCAACCAGACGGGCCTCCCTCCGAGGGGGCCCTCGACGGAGGGCAAGCATCCAATAATCCGGGTGGAAACCCCGGACCCCAGCGATCGGGTCATTGTGAACCGAAGGGCTAGCCAGGCTAGGGGAGGGACCGCTTCCAACTCGGTCTCGAACCACTTCAGGCCCGCACAAAGGGAAAGGCCGTCGGCACTCAGCCGCATCGGCCGAATTCCTACGCCCCGACCCGACCCTTCCGACCACGGCAGGGTCACCAGGGGCGAGTTCAGAAGCTTCAGAGAGGAAATCTTGGAGGCCCTCCATGGAGCACCGAGGTCCGCGACCTACCGCCGAACCACTCAAATGAGCGAAGGGAGAAGCCACACTCGTGCGCCGACTCCCCCACCGGAGCGCACAGACGAGGTGCTCCGACGCCTCCTGGAGATGGAGAACCGAATCGAGCGCATCGGCGACAGGAATCCCAACCTAGTCCAAGGGCGGAGGCCTTTTCGACCTCCATTTTCCATCAACATCATAGAAGTGGAGATCCCCCGGAACTTCCGGCCTCTACAGTTCGAGACTTACAACGGCGAGGGTGATCCAGCTGATCACATGGAGGGCTTCAAAACCCTCATGATGATTCACAGCGCTTCGGATCCCCTGCTGTGCCGAGCCTTCCCGGCCACCCTCCGGGGTCCGGCCAGGGATTGGTTCTCCAAACTCACCCCTGGCTCGATCTTCTCGTTCGACCAGCTGGAAGCCAGCTTCCTGGCCCACTTCATCACAAGCCGGAAGAGCGAAAGGACGAGCGCTTCCCTGCTCGACCTCAGTCAGAGGGAGGGGGAGTCGCTCCGCAACTTCGTCAAGAGGTTCACAACCGAGGCCAGATCCGTCTTTGCCCTCGACGCAGGGGTCGCCTCGGCAGCTTTCCGGCACAATGTCCGCCACAACCAGCTAAAGGTCTCCTTGGCAAAGAGGCCACCTTTGGACTTCCCTGACCTTCTCAACCGGGTCGAGAAGTATATACGAGCTGAGGAAGCTCTGAACCCAGAGGGCGGCAAAGAAGTCGTGGGGAAGGGCAAGCGCAGGGTCGATGATGCCGAACCTGCCAAGAAAACAACAAAGGAAGGGGTCGGCGCGAAGAGGGCACCTCCGGTCCCTCGCTTCGAAAGGTACACTCCCTTGACACACAACGTGTCCGCCATCCTCTTAGAAATCGAAGACAAAGGCATTGTCCGACTACCTCCCCGATCAAACAACAACAAGAAGCGAGACCAGCGCTTCTACTGCCATTTCCACAGAGATCATGGGCACGAAACCGACCAATGCCGGGCCCTGAAAGACGAAATTGAGGACCTCATCTCACGAGGGTACCTCCGAGAATTCACTAGAGAAGGCCCACGGGATCGGCGAGATGCTAGGAACTAGAGGCCTTCGCCTCCGAACCCTACTCCGAACCGCATCCAGGGTCGGGATCCCGAGCCCGAGGGAGCCGCGGATACGCCATTCATCTTGCACTGTGTCCACGGGGGACCAATGGGGGGAGAGTCAAATACTTCCCGAAAAGCCTTCATCCGAGAGGTGAATGCTGTCCAAGACAACCCCTCACCCAATTTGCAACCGGTGCCTGTCTCCTTCTCCGGAGAGGACCTCGAAGGCATTCGCCTCCTTCATTGCGATGCCCTCGTCATTGGCCTCCACATGGCTAATTGTGAGGTTTGACGAATTCTCGTCGACAACGGTAGCTCGGTAAATATTCTCTTCCTTGAGGCCTTCGAGAATCTCAAACTACCCAGAGGCAAACTCAAGCCAGCCGGGTACACCTTGCATGGGTTTTCTGGCGTCCCTGTCGTGATAGAAGGGATTGTTACTCTCGACGTCACCGCGGGATCGGCTCCTGTCAAGAGGACCGAGTCCATGGACTTCATGGTGGTAAACGTCAAAGCAGATTACAACGCCATACTCGGCTGACCCGGACTATGCTCCCTTCAAGTGGTACCTTCGGCATACCATCTGAAGCTTAAATTTCCCACCCCGCAAGGGGTCGGCATAGTTCGAGGTAGCCAGGAAGCAGCACGGTCATGCTACATGACCGCCGTCGGAGAAGGTGTGTTCCCCCTCGACGCCGTTGAGCTCGAACCCGAGAGGGACGGTCCCGCCCCAGAGCCTGTCGACGAGCTGGAGGAGGTCCCGTTCGGCGCCGAGGATGAATCAAAGTGGTTCCGGGTGAGCCGCTCGCTCCCCGAGGACTTGAAGCCAGGCATAATCGCCTGCATCCGCTGCAACGTTGATCTCTTCGCCTGGAAGCCCTCCGACATGCCTGGGATCTCCGAAGACTTGATTATGCATCGGCTGAGCGTCATCCCAGACTCTAAGCCGGTCGTCCAAAAGAGGCGCAAAGTCGCACCGGAGAGGCAGCAAATTGTGAAGGCAGAGGTCGACAAGCTCTTGTCGGCTCGATTTATTCAGGAAGTCAGCTACCCCGAGTGGTTGGCTAATGTCGTCATGGTGAAGAAGGCAACCGGGGGCTGGCGGATCTGTATCGACTTTACGGACTTAAACAAAGCATGTCCAAAAGATCCTTTCCCCCTCCCCCGCATCGACGCCTTGATCGACGCAACTTCGGGGCATGAGCTACTGTCCTTCATGGACGCATTCTCAGGGTACAATTAGATCCGGATGTTTCCACCGGACATCTCCAAGACCTCGTTCGTCACCGACCAGGGTCTATTCTGCTACCGCGTTATGCCTTTCGGGCTAAAAAATGCCGGAGCCACATACCAACGGCTCGTCAACAGAATTTTTAAAGACCTGATCGGCCGCAATGTGGAAGTCTATGTCGACGACATGCTCGTCAAGAGCCGGACCGAGCCGAACCACGTCGCCGACCTCGAGGAAGCCTTCGGAGTCCTCCGACATCACAATATGAGGCTCAACCCAGCTAAATGCACCTTCGGCGTATCCACTGGGAAGTTCATGGGGTTCATCGTCAGCCAGCGCGGCATCGAGGTGAACCCCGACAAAATCCAAGCCATTATTGACATGGCCCCACCCCGGAATGTCAAAGAGGTTCAGAGGCTCACGGGCCGGTTGACTGCAATCGGCCGTTTCCTCTCCAAGTCAGGGGAGAAGTCTCTCCCCTTCTTCAAGGCTCTACGCGGAAAGGGGGGCTTCGAGTGGGGTACCCATCAACAAGAGGCCTTCGAACAGCTGAAGCAGTACCTGGCCAACCCCCCTCTCCTCAGCAAGCCCGAGCCAGGCGAACCACTATGGCTCTACCTGTCCGCCTCGGATAGCGCCCTCAGCGCCGTCCTCGTCTGAGAGGAAGATGGGGTCTAGAGGCCATTGTACTATGTGAGCAAAGTTCTGCTCCCCGCCAAGACGAGGTATGCAAAGATAGAGAAGGTGGCCTATGCCTTGGTCATGGCAGCCCGGAAGCTTCGTCCTTACTTCCAGGCCCGCTCCGTCCAAGTACTGACCGACCAGCCACTGAAGACTGTCCTTCACAAGCCCGAAAAGTCCGGCCGCTTAGTCAAGTGGTCGATTGAGCTAAGTCAGTTCGACATCAGCTACCAGCCGAGGACGGCCATCAAAGGGCAGGCCCTCGCCGAGTTCATCACTGAGTGCACCGTCTCCGAGAAGCCCTGCACCGAGGCCTCGGATCCGACCTGGGAGGTCTTTGTCAATGGATCATCATGCGAAACAGGGAGTGGGGCTGGCATCATCCTTCGTGGTCCCGACCAATTCTTACTTCAATACTCCCTCCGCCTCAACTTTCCGGCCTCTAACAACGAGGCGGAATACGAGGCCATGATCACCGGATTGACCCTAGCACATCGAGCCGGAGCCAAGCAAATCCGGGCCTTCAGCGATTCTCAGCTCGTGGTCAATCAGATCACCGGAGAATACGAAGCCCGCGATGAACGCATGGTGAGGTATTTGGCAGTAGTCCGACGTCTCCTAGCGTCCTTCTGCCACTCCGCAGTCATTCGAGTCCCTAGGGAGCAGAACGCTCAAGCAGACGCGTTGTCAAAACTCGCCTCTTCCTCCTTCGAGGGTCTCGACCAAACGGTACTCATAGAAATCCTCCTAAAGCCAAGTATCAACGATCAAGACCAGGAGGCAATGTGTGTCCAAGACGGAGCCAGTCCAGACGACTGGACCACTCCCATCTGGAAATTCTTAATCAATGCCGAGCTTCCTGAAGACCGAGGCGAAGCTAGACGAGTCAGGGTCCGAGCTGAAAGGTTCGTCATGATTGATGACATCCTCTTCAAACGCTCATACACCTTGACCGACGGCAAGCCGTACCTCCGCTGTCTCACCAGTGACGAGGCCAGCTACGTGCTCAAAGATCTTCATGAGGGGATTGGCAGATGCCACATGGGGAGCAGGACGCTCGCTCGGAAGGCCCTGAATCAGGGGTACTATTGGCCGACCATGCTCCAAGACTCGCAAGACCTAGTCAAGAGATGCGGCCCGTGCCAAAGGTTCTCCCCTATCAAGAGGCTTCCTCAAGCCAATCTCCGATCCCTAGCTAGTCCTACCCCATTCACCATGTGGGAAATGGACCTTGTGGGCCCCTTCCCCGTAGCGGTAGGGCAGAACAAATTCTTAATAGTCGCCATCGACTACTTCACCAAGTGGCTCGAAGCCGAGCCTCTGTCCAGCATCACCGAGCGCCAAGTACAACAGTTCTTTTGGAAGAACATCATTTGCCGGTTCGGAATCCCTCGGGTCCTCGTCACAGACAACGGAACCCAATTCCAAGGTCAGAACTTCCAAACCTTCTGTGCGGACATCGGCATCCAGCAGCGTTTCTCCGCTATTTACCACCCTCAGTCCAACGGCCAAGCGGAGAATGCGAACAGGCAAATCCTCGACGGCCTCAAAAAATGCCTCGACAGTTCCCCCAAAGGGTTGTGGGTCGAGGAACTGCCTAGCGTGCTATGGGCACACCGAACCACCAAGAGGATCCCCACGGGAGAGACACCGTTCACCTTGACCTACGGGACGGAGGCTGTCATCCCTGTCGAGGTCGGCCTGCCTTCTCCCCGTACCATGGCCTTCAACGAAGCTGACAATTCATCCGGCTTGAGGGCCAACCTGGACCTTGTCGCCGAAGTCAGAGAGAAATCCTCAATCCGAAGAAGCATCTACCAACAACGGATCGAGAAGTTTTACAACAAGAAGGTCCACCCCACAAACATCAAGGCGGGGGACCTCGTGTTACGAAAATTGTCCGTCTCTGATCCAACCAAGAAGAGGAAATTGGCCCCCAACTGGGAAGGCCCATACCGTGTAGTCGAGGCTGTACGCCCTGGTACATACCGACTGGCAGATATGGACGGCCGGCCCATCAACCGACCCTGGAACGCCGAGCACCTAATGAAGTTCCTGAAAGAGCGAACATAGGTTCTAGCTTGGCTAATGCAAATAACATCTTTTGTAAGACTTCATGTGTAAAGGGCCGCTTCAGCGACCCTCCCTATCTTGTATGAAAGAAATCTCTTTTTGTCAAACTCCAAATGCCTCGGCAGCTCCGACCTAACACCGGACAATGGGATCGGCACCCGAGTCCTCACTCCGGTATCGTCCCCAACGTCTCGGTAGGTCCGACCCGGCTCCAGACCAGGGACTCTTCCTGAGGCCCCACGTCGATGCCTCACGGATCGACGGAGCCGAACCTCGCCTCCGCCATCATTCACTACACTACTAACCAGAGCAAAGAAGGAAAAGAATTCTTTATTCATACTCTTTTATTTGGTTCTGAGAAAACAAACAAAGACCGTTACAGGACCACTCCACTCATCTCAAACTGGGGGAAGCCACCATCTTAGGGCCCCTCGGGTCCGACGAAGGGCGGGACCACTCCGACCGAGCGACTAGGAGCCCTCTCCTCGTCATGATGGTCCTTAGGCTCAGCCACGGTCGACACACCAGCCACGGAGCTCTGGGCATCAACTGGTCGCATACGCTCCAACAGCAGCAGCGCAGAGGGAACCCCCTCCGCTCGCCGACCCACTGAGGAAGATGTCGAGACACCCAGCATCGTCTTGTAACGGTGTATCTCCATCTCCTTCTCCACATTGACATCGCGAAGTAACCTCTCAGAGGAGGGCCTCTGCACCGAGGCACTCGACATGGCATGTCCAAGACCGACACCGCCGAGGTCCCGATCCACCATCGCCCTCCACAGCCGGCTCGCCTCCTCACTTAAGGCTTCAGACTTATTCCGATAATAGTTGAAGGTTGCATCAGTGTCACGAGCCCCCTTTCGGTAGCGAACCAACGTGGCCTCCAGGGCCTCAACTTTGCTCCGGAGCCACGCCACGTCGGAACGACGGGGGTCCACCTCGGGAAGGGGAGCCGCAACCTACAAGAGAACCAGCCAACTCAAAACACATAAGCAAGGAGGTTCGGAAATATCCGAGGTCAAAACACTTGGCCAGTCAAAAATCTTCTTTTCATAAATGAAAGTACTTCGTACAAAAAATGCGGTGGCCAGTCCGCGGAAGGCAAATACAATCGAGAGAAGGAAAAAGAAAGACAAAACTATACAACTTGTTTTCCCACCTCAGCATCGGCCGGGTTCACAGCGGGGTCGGCAGCCAGGTCATCAACGGGCCCCCCTCCATTGGGGGTCTTCGGTGTCCCCTCGATCTCCATGTCATAATCGAAGTTGGACAGGTCGAGGGTCGGGTAGAAGTGCCTCACGTGACTGAGGGCATTCGCATAACACTCGTCCTGGGCCTTGATCACCATCATCTGACCCGCATTCGTCAGCTCTTCCTTCTCCTTGGAGAACTTCTCCTTCAAGGAGACCACCTTTTTCCCCCACTCCGCATCCTTGGCTTCGAGCTCGAGCTTCATCTTCTGCTCCCTCTTGTGCGAGCCCTCGAGCTCGATCCGCATCTCCTTCATCTCCCGCTCGCTCTTATCCGCCCGAGCTCGCTCTTGTGCCAGGGACGCTTCGTAGAGGTTCTTTACGTTAGTCCCCTGCACGCAAGCCTGCGACCAACAAGTGCAGATAAGAAAAAGACTTCCGTAGTAAAATTAATAAGGGAGATAGGGTCGACGAGCTTACCAGCACGGTGGCCTGCGCCAGGCGCGTGAACGCCACCTCCACGGGCTCGCTCTCCATCTCCTTGCGGTCGCGAGGGGTTGCCAACTTTTCCACCACCTCAACGGCCTGGGCCTCCTCGGTCAGACAGTCCCCCATCCGAACCGACCAATCCGGTGCCCACCGTTGCCGCAACATCTCCACCACCGGGTCCTCTTCCTCGACTTCGACCATGGGACCTTTCCCCTTGTCAAGAGCGGATGCCTTCGCTTGGCCCTGGCCCTTCGAAGTAGCCAACCCTTGCTCGTCTCCGAGCGAGTCCTCTTGGTCCTCGGCTCGAGCTGGACCTCCGAGATGGCTAGGGACGACTCCCTCGGCCTCTTCGTCGCCTCCCCCTTCTTCTCGGCCTTCTCCTTCTTCATGTCGAGCCTCTTTGCCTTGATCGATTCAGGATCCATATCTGCAAAAAGATCCAGTAAGGACAATGAGCACAGAGGAACAACAAAGTCAAAAGAAAAGAAACAACTACATACACAGAACGGCCGGGATGTCCGACGCTCGCCAGATGACCCTCCGTCACCTTCGTCCAGCTGATACTGTGTGACAGACGGAGGCGCTCGACAAACCCCCACTCCTCGGCCGTCAGATCCCTCGGCCTCGGCGGTTGATGGCTCGGCTTAGAGTGGTTCCATCGAGTAGGAATGTTCCAAGGTTCCTCACTCCGGATCACCAGATATTTCTTCTTCCAATCCTTGATAGAGTCCGGGTGACCATGGACGACCTTCCCCTTACTCCGGGGCGAGATGTAGTAAACACCCTCAGCCGCCGAGCTGATCATCAACATCGCTCGGAACACATTCAGCCGCAGGGGTACCTTCTGCTCCTCGCACATCAGCACGAAGCAGATGATCTGCTTTCAGGAGTTTGGCCCGTACTGCATCGGCGCCAAAGACACCCAATTCAAAACCTCGCAAACAAACGGGTGGACTGGCAGCCTCAGTCCGGAGATGAAGGCATCCACGGGGAAGACGCAATACCAATCAGGCAGGGGGTCGGTCGGTCGAAGGGTAGAGCTCGGCAATATGAGCTCGTAGCTGGACCCTATGTGGTACGCCAGCTGCAAAGCCTCCAAGTCACCTGCCTCCAGAACGGTCGGAAGTGTGTCCATCTTCACCCTCTTCCGGCTCGGCGACGACGGCTGGACCCCAAACAGCTCCTTATCGGAAAGATCGTTGGGGTACCGACGGAACGGCTTAGGTTGTACGGGCGACCCTGTCATCAAGTTACGATAAATAGGCGCCTGGCTCGAGCCACCGGTCCTCGACCCCTTCTTCTTCGGAGCCCTCTTCTTCTTGGCTCGTTCCGGCGAGGGGGTAGATAATCGTCCCAGACCGGTCGACATGGAACTCGAGCCCACACCCTGACCTCCTATCTGAGCCCCTTCAGCTTCACCCCCTTCGGGGCCCCCCTCCTCTTCGGAAGCCAACCCTAGAATCTGGACTTCGTCCGAACTACCGCCCCCCTCCTCAGATTCACTACTCTCCACCACAAAAGGCTTCCGAGATCGCAACGGCTTCACATTATACACTGGCTCCTCCTCGCCTGCCGGCTTCTCCCACGAAATCGAATCGGAAGGCTCCACATGATGTACAGATTCCCCCTCAAGCATGGGCTTCTCCCACGAAGTCGATTTGGAGGTGGGTTTCACTCCCCCCTAGACGTCGACGCTGACGAGCCAGACTGAGCCCTGTCCATCTGTGCCTAAACTAAACAGACTTACCAACTAACCTGGGGTCGCTTCGGAAGAATGAGCCTGGTGCAGCAAACGGTAGGAACGAGCGCTGAAGTGTTGGAAGATTTTTTGAAAAAGTGAGAAGCGAGAAAGAAGTGGGCGATAGGAGGGGGGACATTTATAGAGGATGAAAACGACTCCTCGATTTCCGCAATTACTGTTCACCGATTGACGTGTAACTGCCGCCCGGAAAATTGCGCCACGTCCTCGAAACGTGCGCTGCTGACGTCATCCAGTGCCAGGCTGGCAACCAGACACAGGGGTCGGTTCGGATGGAGTGTTCGGCGGAGAAAACATTTTACTTAAGATTTAAGGTGCCATCCTTCGACAGACGCCCCGGGCTCCAGGGCTCGGTCGGCTCCCCTCTCACCCGCGAGCAGCCCGGGGCTTACGGCCTCGGCAGCCGAAACCCCGAACTGTTCGAGGGTGGGACAGAAGCCACCATCGCCTGGAGCCCTATCGGAAAACAGATCGGCCCACCTCCAATTGGAGACGACCCATCTATCTGAGGCTCTTCAGCCCCAGGTCTGGAATACAGTTGATGCCCCTCCCGTCTGGATCTCTCTCGGGCCAAACAACCGTGTCAGTGTCGTCTGACCCGAAAAAGGATCCAGACGGCAAAGCCACCACCAATCCGAGGCTCCTTATCTACCGGTCCGGATTTCGGTCGTTACCCCTCTCGCCCTGATCTCCCCTGGATCTGGCTACAGTATCGGAGCCATCAGATCCAAGAGAAGATCCGGGCGGCAGAGTAACCACCTCTCCGACACTACCAGGGTTAAAATTTTGCAAGAGACAGACGTCCGTCGAAGCAGACACCTCTGATGGCCAATGGACCACCCTTGCTGTGATCAAACCTGCTGTGAGGGGAGGGGTACTTATAGCCTCCCCCATAGACCGGCCATTATGACATTGGGAAAGCCAATCGACGGAAGCCCATGCGCCACATGCATTTATTAGGCGGCGCCATTAATGTCCCTAGGAAATTGGAACATCGCACAGATCCCAGAGCGCCTTCAATGCTCCGCAAAGACGGCGGGCCACCCCGCTCAAACCTTCTAAGGCACCACGGCTCGCCATCACCCTTGCGGACCCATAATCCCTTGAAAGCTCGGGGTTCGGTCTAGCACCAGGGTAGTCTTCTCAGGAAGGCTCAACAGCTCGCCATCACCCTTGCCGACCCATAATCCCTCGTCTGCTCGAGGTCCGGTCTCGCATCAGGGCAGTCTTCTCAGGAAGACTCAACGGCTCGCCATCACCCTTGCCGACCCATAATCCCTCGAAAGCTCGAGGTTCAGTCTAGCACCAGGGTTGTCTTCTCAGGAAGGCTCAGCGGCTCGCCATCACCCTTGCCAACCCATAATCCCTCGAAAGCTCGAAGTTCGGTCTAGCACCAGGGTAATCTTCTCCGGAAGACTCAAAGGCTCGCCATCACCCTTACCGACCCATAATCCCTCGAAAGCTCGAGGTTCGGTCTAGCACCAGGGTTGTCTTCTCATGAAGGCTCAACGGCTCGCCATCACCCTTGCCGACCCGTAATCCCTCGAAAACTCGAGGTTCGGTCTAGCACCAGGGTAATCTTCTCCGGAAGACTCAAAGGCTCGCCATCACCCTTGCCAATCCATAATCCCTCGCCAGCTCGAGGTCCGGTCGAGCACCAGGGTAGTCTTCACAGGAAGGCTCAACGGCTCGCCATCACCCTCGCCAGCTCGAGGACCGGTCTAGCACCAGGGTAGTCTTCTCCGGAAGACTCAACGACTCGCCATCACCCTTGCTGACCCGTAATCCCTCGAAAGCTCGAGGTCCGATCTAGCACCAGGGTAATCTTCTCAGGAAGTTTCAACGGCTCGCCATCACCCTTGTCGGCCCATAAACCCTCGCCAGCTCGAGGTTCGCTCTAAACTCAGGGCAACCCCCTCATGAAGGCCCAGCGATTCGCCATCCCATTTCTACAACCATAAACACTCCTCCACGGCTAGCTCCCGCACCCCCGCAGGAGTGGGGGGCTTGTGTGGTAGGGTAAAAATGGCTTGGGGCCCAACCAGGGCCCAGTACAGCTCTCACCCAAAAATGGGAAAAACAACAACCTGGCTCGGCTTCGAGCCACTACAGGGTCGGCACCGAACCTCAAGTTCATCCCCACAAACTTGGTCTCCTCGTATCCGAAGAGTCTCGATGGCCCTCGGCCTCCGATCCACGACAGCCCCACGGGCCGTCCGCCCAGCCTGGTTAAGAATGAAGATAACCTGGCACAACCTAGGCCACCAGATTCTCCCAGGAGCACAGGAGCCCCATGATCCGCCATGTCAGCTCCAAATACCACCAAGGGCTTTGCCACGTCAGCCCTATACCACTCTTGGTACTGCCACGTCAGCCCTAAACCCCCTGGGCCTTTTGCCACGTCAGGCCCATGGGCTTTCGGGTTCAGACCCGACCCCCAAGCGGATCCAAACCCGGTTGGAATTCCCTATAAATACCAGACCCTCACCCACCTTTTCAGGTAATCAATCTTTGGCCACCAAATTTCCCTAGTTATTGCTACTCTCTCACAGAGACTGACTAGATCGTCGGAGGGTCCGCCGCCGGGATAAACCACGGTGTTTTAGGACCGTCTGCAGGTACTCGAGGCGAGGCGATCCGAGCCGATCCTCAAGCGCCGAAGTGAGCCTCCCGCTCGTCGTCCCGTACCGCACTCTTCCCTCATTACAAATTGAGTCCGAACTCACACCTGGTGCATCCACACTGCGACCAAAAACAAACCGCATCAGGTGTCTTGTATGCCATCCGGTAGGCCCATAATGCATCGTTCAAGCGTAGCGACCAATCCTTTCTCCTTGTATTTACTGTCTTTTCCAAAATGCTCTTGATCTCTCTGTTGCTAATCTCCACTTGCCCACTGGTTTGAGGATGATATGGAGTACTCACTCTATGTGTAATCCCATATTTCTTCATCAAAGAAGCAAATGGAAAATTATTGAAGTGACTCCCTCCATCACTAATTATTGCTCGTGGTGTACCAAACCTAGTGAAGATGTTCTCCTGCAAAAACTTGACAACAACTTTGTGATCATTAGTTTTTGAGGGGACAGCCTCGACCTATTTAGACACATAATCCACACCCACAAGAATATATAAATAACCAAATGAGTTAGGAAAGGGACCCATGAAGTCGATTCCCCAAACATCAAAAAACTCGATTACTTGGATGTTTTGCAGTGGCATTTGATTTCTAGAAGAGATGTTGCCTGTCCTTTGGCATGTCACAAGTCTTGCAAAAAGAAAAAGCATCTTTGAATACATTAGGCCAATAAAAACCTGATTGTAATACCTTAAGTGCTGTTCTTTTTGGTCCAAAGTGTCCTCCACATGCATATTGGTGGCAATGTTGTAGAATACTCATTTGCTCTTCTTCTGCCACACATCTTCTTATAATTTGATCAGGGCAGAATTTGAACAAATAAGGATCATCCCAATAATAGTGCTTGCACATGGCCACCAGTCTCTTTCTTTCCTGATTTGTCATACCTGGAGGGAAAACATGAGCAGTGAGATAATTTACAATATCTGCAAACCATGGAAGTTGTATATTTATTTCAAATAAATTTTCATCTGGGAAATTTTCATTAAGTGGGGGCACAATTCTTTCTTCCTCATGCAGTAATCTGGACATGTGATCTGCTACAACATTATCACTTCCTTTCTTGTCTCTAATCTCAAGGTCGAATTCTTGAAGCAACAACACCCATCTGATCAACCTAGGCTTAGCATCCTTTTTAGCAAACAAATATCTCAAAGCAGCATGGTCAGTGAAAACAATGACTTTAGAACCAATCAAATATGATCTTAACTTCTCTACAGCAAAAATGATAGCTAACATTTCTTTTTCAGTAGTGAAATAATTAAGCTGTGCATCATTTAAAGTTCGAGAAGCATAGTAAATAACATGGGGTACCTTATTGATTCTCTGACCTAAAACAGCTCCCAAAGCATAATCACTTGCATCACACATAAGCTCGAAAGGATGGTTCCAATCTGGTGCCATGACAATAGGTGCAGAAATGAGAAGATTCTTTAATGTAATAAAAGCATTTGTGCACTCTTCTGTCCATGCAAACTCAACGTCCTTAGCCAACAATTCACAAAGGGGTCTGGAGATTTTTGAGAAATCTTTTATAAATCTCCTATAGAACCCTGCATGTCCAAGAAAACTCCTAACACCCTTGACTGTAATAGGAGGGGGTAGCTTTGATATGATGTCAACTTTTGCCTTGTCCACCTCTATACCTCTTTTTGACACCACATGGCCCAAGACAATACCTTGTTGTACCAGAAAATGGCACTTTTCCCAATTCAGCACTAAATTGCATTCTTCACATCTCTTAAGTACCAGCTGCAAATGGTTAAGGCATTCATCAAAACAAGATCCAAAAACACTAAAGTCATCCATAAATACCTCGATGAACCTTTCCACCATGTCTGAAAATATACTCATCATGCATCTCTGAAATGTAGCTGGTGCATTGCACAATCCAAAGGGCATCCTCCTGTATGCAAAAGTACCAAAAGGACATGTAAAAGTGGTTTTTTCTTGATCTTCTGGAGCAATATCAATTTGATTATAGCCACTATAACCATCTAAAAAATAATAACGACTATATCCTGCTAATCTTTCTAACATTTGATCAATAAAAGGAAGAGGGAAGTGATCTTTCCTGGTTTCGTTATTCAGCTTCCTGTAGTCAATGCATACCCTCCATCCTGTGGTCACTCTCGTAGGGATAAGCTCATTCTCTTCATTCTTCACCACTGTGACTCCACTTTTCTTAGGCACCACATGTATAGGACTCACCCATTTGCTATCTGAGATAGGGTAGATGATGCCAACATCCAATAGCTTCAAGACCTCTGTTCTTACCACTTCCTTCATGTGTGGATTAAGTCTTCTCTGTGCTTCCCTGCTAGGTTTTGCATTGTCTTCAAGAAGTATTTTATGCATGCATTTGGATGGACTTATTCCCTTGATATCTGCAATGGTCCATCCTATTGCACCTTTGTGTTCTCGCAGTACCCTCAGCAGCTTATCTTCTTCTTGTGCACTCAAGTTTGCAGCAACTATCACTGGTAGCGTCTGGTTCTCACCCAAATATGCATGCTTCAGATGTTCAGGCAGCGGCTTAAGCTCCACGTCTGGTGTTCTGGTAGCAGTCGGGACAGTCGACTTGTTCCATTCACCAGTCGACTGGTCTGAGGAAACACAAGTGTTTTCAGTCACAATATTTTCAAATGCAGGTGCGAGTTTACCTGAATATGCCTTTGGAATTTCAAGGTGATGTACTGTCTCTGCAATCCTACAGTCATCGTATTCCTGTTCAACATGAGATAAAGTTAGAGATTGTGTAATTGCGGCTTGTAGTGGTTCAATGCTATGTACCTGAAATGTTTGATCAACAATCTCCTGTACCACATCAATATTATAGCACTCATGATCATCATGTGGTAATTTCAGTGTATCAAACATTTTAAATTCAACCCTTTCTCCATTTATTTTCATACTTATAGTATCCTTTTTAACACAAATTTTTATATCAGCCGTACTCATAAAGGGCCTACCTAAGATGATCGGTAAAGAAGATGGCATTGAAGAGTCCTCCATATCCAACACTACAAAATCTGCAGGCAAAATGAAATCATTTACCTGAACTAGGACATCTTCCAAAATACCTCTAGGTCTTTTGATGCTGCGATCAGCCAACTGCAAAGTGATGGATGTTGGTTTGAGTTCTCCCAATCCTAGCTTTTCGTAAACAGAATAAGGAAGAAGATTGATGCTTGCCCCCAAGTCTAGCAGTGCCTTTTCAAAGAAGTGCTCACCAACCCTGCAAGGAATGGTAAAACTACATGGGTTCTTCAATTTAGGAGATAATTTCCTTAACAAAACAGCGCTCACTTCCTCTGTCAAAGCCACATCCTCCCTAACCTGAAATGTTCTTTTGTGAGTACAACATTCTTTCAAAAATTTGGCATAAGAAGGAATTTGTTTAATAGCATCAAGTAGGGGGATATTAATTTCTACCTTTCTGAGAGTTTCAAAGATGTCAAATAAATGTTGTTCTTTCTTTTGTTTGACTAACCTTTGAGGGAATGGTGACAAAACTGCCCTTTCTTTTTCACTTACCTTGTTGGAACCCAAAACTTTCGATGGTTGTGTATCTGCTTCGTCTGCGTGTGTTCCAACCTTGTTGTCAAATGTCTTACCACTTCTCAGAGTTGTTACTGATTTGAGCTGTTCTTGGCCTCTAGGGTTTGGTATGGTTGTTGTGCAATCTAGGTATCTAAATATATAGATAAACTAGACACAAATTAAAAACCTCGCAAGTGTACGAATCGTTTGGAGAAGCGTAGTGACGAGCAAGGGTCGATCCCACAGAGATTGTAGATTTCAACTTACTGATCAATAAAACCTAAGAAAATACCAATCATAAAGTTTTGTTCTAAAAGTCTAAAAGAAATGAAAAGATTAAAACTAAATTAAGAAGTGTCACGATTTGAGTCACGAATATCTATTTAAGTAGTTGGGCATTGATTTCCACCTATAGTCAGTAATGCGAAGTTATCCACTACTCCTATTACTCATGTTTGTTCCCTTCAAGGGCATGGTATCTACTCCTTAAAGTACTGTTTCCCTAAGCCAAGAATTAGGCATGGTATCTACTCTAATTCGTTTCTTTCATCAAGTGTTTAGCATGGTATCTACTAAGTTGCACTTAAAGAAAACATAAGATCAGTGGAAACGAACAAACACTCAAGGTTCTAGAAATTGGTATCAGATCTAGATCCCTTAAGTTGATTAAACCAAGAACCCCTAGAGATTTCCTTGTTACAAGTTATGAACACGAGATACGGGTCGTCTCAATATGCTCACATAACAGATTCAGATCTATAATACACAAACTTATAATCCCAGGTTCGGATCAGTCGACTGGCTGTCACTTCAGTCGACTGCAGTCTACTGGCTGTCACTTCAGTCGACTGCCCTAGGTTTCTGAACTAGTTTGCTTACTATAAATCTATTCCAATACTCTCAGATTTAATCAATAAGCAATAAAGTAGCACTTAGAAAAATATAAGCATCACATGACTACGGTTTCAATCTACCCAACTATTAAATTAGTTGCACATAATACAACCTTTATTGATTAATATAATAGAGTTCATGACTACAATGAAAATAAAGAGAAGAATAGAAGAACACTGATTTGTATGATATTGATCTTGAGCCCAATCAGCAATCGTCTTCCTTCTTTGATGCTAGCTGTTGATGGCCTTTCTTGGTCGGTCCAGCCGTCTTGAGATATTCCTAGCATCTCGCATCCCCTGTATCTTGGTTGGTATTTATAGAACACGGCTAGAGATTTAGGGTTTTTACTCTTTTGCATAAACGCCCTCTTCTTTTATTTATTTCTTTCCTTATCTGATTGGCGATATATATATCTTTCTCTTTTCTTCTTTCTTTCCGTATCTGCTTTGATTTGTATTTGGATTTGGATGAATCTTTAATTATCTTATCTGTTGACTCTGCCGCCGATCAGTCGACTGGTGTTGGATATAAGTCGACTGTGTCGAGACTTTAGTAGTTTCATGATTCATCAGCCCAGTCGACTGTTGTTGGAGGAGTCGACTGTGCCGAGCAGCTTCAGCTTCTCTGTCCAGTCGCCTGTTAGCATAATCAGTCGACTGATCTCTTCAGTTCCTTATGTATCATCCTTAAAATCCTGAATTTGCTTCGTTTCGCACTTTTATGCTGTTTCCTGTGGAAAAGAGAAAAGGAGAGTAAAATACCATATATAGAGCATTTAAATGTCTAATTGCACTAAAGTTATTGCTCTAAAATGTGAATAATATTGTGTTCATCAAATACCCCCAAACTTAGATTTTGCTTGTCCTCAAGCAAAGAGTGAATTTATGAACAAGGGAATAATAATAATAGACTCAACTATCAGACCAAGAATTCTCATGAGCATCAAAGTAAAAAGTATAAACAATTTCAGATGAAGTAAAACTAAGCATACCCACTTTCTCCAGTGCAATTGTTTAGTCATAATCTCCTAACCCAATCATATTTGTCATGCCATTAATGTAGTTATAGTATGCGATTACTCAATCTGTGATTATCCCTTTCCTCTACTACAAACCGAGTAGTAAACTAGAGGTTTTTTTTTTTTTTTTTTTTTTTTTTTTTTTTTTTTTTTTTTTTTTTCTTCTATAGTCGCTTCTCTAAAGTTGTCACTTGCCTTTTGACGCGAATGCAAAACATTGTGATGTATTCACCCGGTTACTCAACAAGTCACAAACTTCAAAGTGCTTTGCATACTCATATTTCAAGTTGCCGTTTGACATAAAGGTAAACATTGGTGATGAATACCCCTAGTTACTAAGCACTCAAAACATTGGAGTAGATTGACTTTATTCGAATATATATATATTTATATATATATTTTTTATCACTCTATTTACTTAAACTCAATTTAGGACTAGATCTAAAGGAATAATCACCAGAAAAAGCATCACATTTGTTTATTATGTATAATTGCAGGACTCATACAATTTTGTAAGGAATTATGAAACTCAACAATCCTAAAGTAAATAAGTATCCTTACTCTTACTTTATAAGAAATTGGTTATATAAAAAAAATCAAAAGACTCCATATAACTAAATACCCCTAATACCCCCAAACTTAGATGGAACATTGTCCTCAATGTTCGCACAAAAATTTAAAATAAATAAATAGGCATGTGTTACCATCTAGTAAGGAGAGTAAAAATAACTAAAGGAAAATAATAATGATTAACTGAAAGAAAATAAAGGGAAAGTGTAAATACTCCCCTGAAAAATTGGGTTGCCTCCCAATATGCGCTGTGTTTCTTGTCTTCAGCTAGACTTGATGAGTTGTGCCATGTATTGAATGACTCGCGGCTCACAACTCATCTTATTATAAGGTTTCCCCCCTCTGCCCATTCACCTAGAACGTTTGATTTTTTCGTAAATGCTCCATGTGGGGGAAACCTTTGTAACATGTTATGGACCGTACCATCTTGACATCAGTTTATCAGCAATGGTCCATCTTAATGCACCATTGTGGTTTTGCAAGACTCCCTGCAGCCTTGCTTCTTCGTTCATCTTGAATTTTGCAGCAACTGTCACAGGTACTGTCTGGTTGTTCCCCAAATATTCATGTAATGGCTTCAGCTCCACATCTGGTGACCTTGTAGCAGTCGACTTATTCCATTCACCAGTCGACTTGTTATGTTCACCAGTCGACTTATCCTGTTCATCAGTCGGCTGGTCTGAATATGATGTTGGAGGTTCAAGGTGATGTACTGTCTCTGCAATCATCCAGTCATCGTATTCCATTTCAACTTGCGATAGTAGTGGAGGGTGTGCAATTGTTGCTGGTAATGGATCAACACTATATTCCTGAAATGTTGGGTCACAACTTTCCTGAACCACATCAATATTATAACATTCATGATCATCGTGTGGAAATTGTGGTGCATCAAACATTGTAAATTTAATCTCTTCCTCTAGTGTTGTCCTTGATTGGAGCTGCTCCTGTCCTCCAAGGTTAGGTATGGTGTGTGATTGGAATTCTCCTGCCTTTCTTTCACTTAACTCCGTAGCAATCTGACCAATTTGAAATTCCAATTTTTGAATGGCCTGTCTTTGTTGATCGCTTGTTTGCTGTTGCTGTTGGAGTAGTTGAAGAATGGTGGTTTCTAAATCCAACTTCTTTTGTTCTTGTGCTGGCTCCTCATACCCCTTCCCACCCTGGAATTGCTGCGTATCCCCTGGTGCAAATTGATTGTCTTGATAGTTTTGCCACCCTGGGTTATACGTGTTTGAAAAAAAATTGTTCTGGGGCGGGTACATTCCCTGTTCTTCGTAGTTTGTGTGCTCCTGATCTGCGAAAGAAAACATGGGACATGAATTAGTTGTATGGTTAGATTGAAAACAATTTGCACAAATTTCTTTTGGTTGATTTTTTACGCCACCCAACGTTGAATTTACAAGCATGTCAATCTTTTTGTTCATGGTTTCTATTTCTAATTGCATGTTATTATTATGAGAAATTTCGTATACTCCCTGTCTTTTCGAGAGACCCCTCCTAGTTGAGAATTGTTGTGAGTTCTCGCTGAGTTCTTCAAATAGCTCTATGGCCTCCTCAGCACTCTTCCTCATCAACATTCCATTGCAACCTGCATCTACAATTGCTTTGTTAGCGTCATTTAAACCCTCATAAAATGATTGTACCTGGTCATCCTTAGGTATGTTATGCGTAGGACACTTGAAAAGCTTGTTTTTAAAGTCCTTCCATGCCTCGAAAAACAAATCGCCATCTTTTTGTTGGAAGAGTAGAATCTCCCTTTTTAGTTGTCTGGTTTTCTGGGCTGGAAAGAACTCCTTCAAGAATTTTGTTACCAATTGCTCCCATGATTGAATTGATCCTGGTTCCAAAGAATTATACCACAACTTAGCATTAAGTTTTAAAGAAAAAGGAAACAAGATTAACCTGATTTGTTCAGGGGTAAGCCCTTGGATGCTTTGTGTCCTGCAAAGATCAAAGAAGTCTTGTAGATGTAGATGTGGATCCTCGTCTATTCTGCCATTGAAGTGGGGAACCATACTGAGTAATTGAGGTGATAGATGCATATTCCCTGTGACTTTGGGTTGAAAAGCTATGCAAGACGGTTGCTCAATATTCTTTGGAATGAATCTGTCTTGCATTGGTACTCGATTTAATACTTTTCACCCATTGTTGCTTTTGGAATTCTTCGCTGTGCAGTCGACTGGTCCTTGGGACAGTCGACTGGTCAGAGTCTGTTTGTGCAGAAAGTAAACTAAAAGAAAATGTTAGAAAAGAAAAAGAAGAAATAAAATAAAATAAACAGAAAAAAAGATTCTACTGATTTGTAAGTTAAAATACTAAACAATCCCCGGCAGCGGCACCAAAAACTTGTTGTGCAATCTAGGTACCTAAATATATAGATAAACTAGACACAAATTAAAAACCTCGCAAGTGTACGAATCGTTTGGAGAAGCGTAGTGACGAGCAAGGGTCGATCCCACAGAGATTGTAGATTTCAACTTACTGATCAATAAAACCTAAGAAAATACCAATCATAAAGTTTTGTTCTAAAAGTCTAAAAGAAATGAAAAGATTAAAACTAAATTAAGAAGTGTCACGATTTGAGTCACGAATATCTATTTAAGTAGTTGGGCATTGATTTCCACCTATAGTCAGTAATGCGAAGTTATCCACTACTCCTATTACTCATGTTTGTTCCCTTCAAGGGCATGGTATCTACTCCTTAAAGTACTGTTTCCCTAAGCCAAGAATTAGGCATGGTATCTACTCTAATTCGTTTCTTTCATCAAGTGTTTAGCATGGTATCTACTAAGTTGCACTTAAAGAAAACATAAGATCAGTGGAAACGAACAAACACTCAAGGTTCTAGAAATTGGTATCAGATCTAGATCCCTTAAGTTGATTAAACCAAGAACCCCTAGAGATTTCCTTGTTACAAGTTATGAACACGAGATACGGGTCGTCTCAATATGCTCACATAACAGATTCAGATCTATAATACACAAACTTATAATCCCAGGTTCGGATCAGTCGACTGGCTGTCACTTCAGTCGACTGCAGTCTACTGGCTGTCACTTCAGTCGACTGCCCTAGGTTTCTGAACTAGTTTGCTTACTATAAATCTATTCCAATACTCTCAGATTTAATCAATAAGCAATAAAGTAGCACTTAGAAAAATATAAGCATCACATGACTACGGTTTCAATCTACCCAACTATTAAATTAGTTGCACATAATACAACCTTTATTGATTAATATAATAGAGTTCATGACTACAATGAAAATAAAGAGAAGAATAGAAGAACACTGATTTGTATGATATTGATCTTGAGCCCAATCAGCAATCGTCTTCCTTCTTTGATGCTAGCTGTTGATGGCCTTTCTTGGTCGGTCCAGCCGTCTTGAGATATTCCTAGCATCTCGCATCCCCTGTATCTTGGTTGGTATTTATAGAACACGGCTAGAGATTTAGGGTTTTTACTCTTTTGCATAAACGCCCTCTTCTTTTATTTATTTCTTTCCTTATCTGATTGGCGATATATATATCTTTCTCTTTTCTTCTTTCTTTCCGTATCTGCTTTGATTTGTATTTGGATTTGGATGAATCTTTAATTATCTTATCTGTTGACTCTGCCGCCGATCAGTCGACTGGTGTTGGATATAAGTCGACTGTGTCGAGACTTTAGTAGTTTCATGATTCATCAGCCCAGTCGACTGTTGTTGGAGGAGTCGACTGTGCCGAGCAGCTTCAGCTTCTCTGTCCAGTCTCCTGTTAGCATAATCAGTCGACTGATCTCTTCAGTTCCTTATGTATCATCCTTAAAATCCTGAATTTGCTTCGTTTCGCACTTTTATGCTGTTTCCTGTGGAAAAGAGAAAAGGAGAGTAAAATACCATATATAGAGCATTTAAATGTCTAATTGCACTAAAGTTATTGCTCTAAAATGTGAATAATATTGTGTTCATCAATGGTTTGTGAAGGGAGTTCTCCTGCCTTTCTTTCACTCCACTCCTTCGCGATTTGCCCGATTTGAGTTTCCAATTTCTGAATTGCCTGCCCTTGTTGGTTGCTTGTTTGATGTTGTTGTTGGAGCAATTGTAGAACGGTGGATTCAAAATCCAACTTCTTTTGTTCTTGAACTGGCCGATCAAACCCACTTCCCATCTGGAAGTTCCGTGTATGTCCTTGCGAAGATTGAGTGCCTTGATTGTTACTCCATGAGAAATTTGGATGGTTCCTCCACCCTGGGTTGTATGTGTTCGAGAATGGGTTGTTCTTTGGTGGAAACACTCCTTGTCCCACATAGTTTGCATGCTCCTGATCTGTGAAAGAAGACATGGGGCATGTGTCAGTTGTATGATCACAATGAGAACAAATTGCACAAATTTCTTTTGTTTGATTTTTTACACTGCCCATTGTTGTCATTGCATTAACAAACATATCAATTTTTTGGTTCATGTTTACCATTTCTAATTGTATGTTATTACTACCAGAAATTTCGTAAACTCCCTGTTTTTTAGAAATGCCTCTTCCCCTTGTTGAGAATTGCTGTGAGTTCTCGCTGAGTTCTTCAAATAATTCGATGGCCTCCTCACCACTTTTCCTCATCAAGATCCCGTTGCAAGCTGAATCCACAATTGCCTTGTTAGTATCATTTAAGCCCTCATAAAATGCTTGTACCTGATCGTCTTTAGGCATGTTGTGCGTAGGACACTTGAGAAGCTTGTTCTTGAAGTCCTTCCATGCTTCGAAGAATAAATCTCCATCTTTTTGTTAGAAGAGTTGAATCTCCCTTTTTAGTTGTTTGGTTTTCTGGGCTGGAAAGAATTCTTTCAAGAATTTTGTGGCCAATTGCTCCCATGAATTAATTGATCCTGGTTCCAAAGAATTATACCACAATTTAGCATTAAGTTTTAAGGAGAATGGAAACAAGATTAACCTGATTTGTTCAGGAGTAAGCCCTTGGACGCTTTGTGTTCTGCAAAGATCAAAGAAGTCTTGCAGATGGAGGTGAGGCTCCTCGTTTGGTTTGCCACTAAAGTGGGGAACCATTCTAAGTAGTTGGGGAGATAGATGCATATTCCCTATGACATTAGGTTGATAAGCAATGCAGGAAGGTTGCTCAATATTCTTAGGCGTGAATTTGTCCTGCATTGGTACTCAATTTGGTACTTCCTCAGCCATTGTTGCTCGTGAATTGGGTCTCTGTGCAGTCGCTTGGTTCCTTGTAGCAGTCGACTGGTTGGTTGCAGACAGCCGACCTAGTCTGTGCAGAGTGCGTTCTGTTTCCGCGTCAATAGGTAATAGCTCTGGACTTAGTGATCGCCTTCCGTGCATCCACCAAAATCCTGTAACCTAGAAGAGAAAATATTTATTAATAAAAGAAAAGAAAATAAAAGAAAAGATTTACTGATTTGTAAGTTAAAATACTAACAATCCCCGGCAGCGGCGCCAAAAACTTGTTGTGCAATCTAGATGATCTGACTAGACACAAATTAAAAACCTCGCAAGTGTACGAATCGTTTATAGAAGCGTAGTGACGAGCAAGGGTCGATCCCACAGAGATTGTAGAAATTAACTTACTAACCAATAAAACAGAAATAAGAATCGTAAAGAATTGTTCTAGAAGAAAAGGAGAAATTAACAACTATATCAAGTAGTTCTGAGTCACAAATATCTATTAAGTAGTTGGGGTTTGATTTCCACCTATAGTCAGTAATGCTAAGTCACCTTCTTCACTATTCTAATTACTCATGTTCGTTCCTTTAAGGGCATGGTATTTACTCCTTAAAGTTAGTGTTTCCCTAAGCCAAGAATTAGGCATGGTATCTACTCTAATTCGTTTCTTTCCTTAAGTATTTAGCATGGTATCAACTAAGTTGCACTTAAAGAAAACATAAGAACAATGGAAACGAACAAACACTCGAAGTTCTAGAAATTGGTATCAGATCTAGATCCTTCAAGTTGATTAAACCAAGAACCCCTAGAGATTCCTGTGTTACAAGCTATGAGCACGAGATACGGGTCGTCTCTATACTCATATAACAGATTCAGATTCATAATATGCAAACTTGATAATCTCAAGTTCTGTTTGGCAGTCGACTTGCTGTCACTCTCAGTCGACTGCTCTTAGAACTTCTGAACAAGTTTGTATATTATACATCTATACCAATACTCACAGGTTTAATCAATAAGTAACAGAATAGTATTTAGAAGAATATAAGCATTACATAACTACGGTTTCAATCTACCCAACTATGAAATTAGTTCCTCATAATAAAACTTTTATTTACTAACAGTTTTGAATACATGATGAAAATAACAGAACTAGAAAGAGAAGAAATAAATTGATGAAGTTCGGCCAGATAGGTCGGCTGGCTGTCACATAGTCGACCGGCCCGTTCCTTTTGTTGAATACTTGATCTCCTTTCTCTTTGATCCTGGTATCTTGATGCTTGCTGTCGATCCCTTTTTAACAATGTCTCTTCGTTGATATTTATAGAACATGGGAAGAGAATTAGGGTTTTGCACTTTTTTTTTCCAAAAAAGTCCTCTTCTTTTATTTATTTCCTTCCTTATTTGAATGGCGTTTTTATTTCTTTCTCTTTTCTTCTTTTCTTCCTTTTCCGCTAACCACGTGCTCTTGCCAATCCCCAGTCTCTAGCTTTGATTTGCTGGAGAAGTTGTTATTCGCATATAACCTGGCTTTGGATAACTAAATCTTGCTTCGTATTTGGATGAGGATGAATCTTCGCTGTTCTTATCTTTTGACTCCGCCGCATACCAATCGACTGGTGTTAGATGTAAGTCGACTGCACCGAGACATCTGTGGCTTCATGATTCATCAGTCAAGTCGACTGATGTTGGAGAAGTCGACTGTGCCGAGCCCTAGCAATCTCTCTGTCCGGTCGACTGGTGAAGAGCCAGTCGACTGTTGCTCTACAGTTCATTGTATGTCATCCTTTTAGTCTGTATTAGTCTGGAATCTGCTTCGTTTTGCTGCTTTTGGTTGTTTCCTATGGAAAAGAGAAAAGAAGAGTAAAATACCATATATAGAGCATTTAAATGTCTAATTGCACTAAGATTATTGCTCCTAAATGTGAATATTATTGGGTTCATCATCTGCGCATCATCGTCAGCCTTTCAAGCTTCCCGACTGCTGTTCAGCTAGCGTCTTGGTGCAGCCCCTTTACTCTGCGGGCTTTGTCAGTTGTATAGTTTGCGTCTTTGTATTGTAGTAGCTGTGTCTGATGGTTTGAATAATCTTTACTGCTTGTAAAGCTTCCTCCTGTAGATTTCGTTATTATCAATATATTTTGTTGTGGCTGGGGTCGTAAGGCCCTATCCGGTTCATCAATATTTCTCCTTATATACTCTACAAATACGGGGTGTTATTGTTTCGGTGGTGAAGGGAAAGGCTGATAGGGTTGGTCGGAGGGGAGGGAGCAGCAACAAAGGTGGTCGGGGTGTAGGTGGAAGGGTCAGGGTGGTCGGTAGGTGGCGAAGGCGTCCACGGGTTTACGGGAGTGTTCGGGGGTGTGGATATAGCGTAGAGGAAGGAGAAAGGGGTTTCGGGTGTCGGCTGAAGAAGATAAAGAGGTTTCGGGTGATGGGTTTGGGTTTGGGGTTACGGGATGAAGGAAAAGAAGAAGAAAGAAAGATGAGAGAATGGCGACTGTGTGATGAGAGGGGGATAGGGGTGTGTAGTTATGGTTTCTCACAAACCAAATTATTATCTAAGAGGCTCACACACAAAAGATGAATGAAGAGAAAAAAACTTAATCACAATAGTTTTTAGTTCATCAAAACATAATTTTTTATTATTCTAAAGGCCTATATATAGACTCAAAACAAAATCTCCAAAATGCATAAAATAAAGGGTACAAATAGCAAAACTACTACATATGCTTAAATAACTAAATGTACTGAAATAAAAAAAATGACTAGATAGACGATGCCTGTGCTGATAGAAGTAGAGCTGATATCGGGTCCTATTGGGTCGGGTCCTCCAATACCTGGACCTGGACCCAGACCCGGACCCAGTACCTCACGGGTCCAAAAATTGAACTTAGACTCGAACTTGCAAGAATGGGCCCGGGTACGAGTCCAAGTTAAAAAACCTACCCATCAGGTCCTGTAGCGGGAAATAAATATTTGCACTTAAGTAGTTTTTCACCCGATACCCTACGGTTCCAACAATTTCACTTAAGTACATGTATAAATATTATATTTACAGATCTATTTTCAACAATTACTATTTAAATGTATGTCTCTAAAACCCTATTATTCAAATTTCATATTTCTGGAGGTGTTTTTTAACGGGTCTGAGTCCGTTCTATTTTGAGCGAACCTGGACTCGAACCATGAAGTGCATCGGATCATATTTTAGGACCCGAATCTGGACCCAGACCCAGATCCGTATAGATTGGGTCGATTCCGGTTCAATGCCAGATCCGGATCGGGTCTGGATATCAGGCAAATGTGACGGTGCTAGATAGAAGCGTCAAAATTGTCTCGAACCGATGTCCTCGTCGTCTTCCCTCTCCATTTCCACACAACCCAAAACCCTAAGCCCCTATTCATAACCACCACCTTCCCTTCTCGCCCCAAACCTGGAAACTCCCAACTCCTCTTCTCGGCCCCCTTCCCCTTCCAAATCCCGCACCCTAACTCGCCGGAAACCGCCACCACCACCGCCGCCTCCTCCGCCGCCGCCGCCGCCGCTGCCTCCGTCCGAGAACAAGCAGAGGAAGAAGCACTGGAAGGACGGCGAGTATCTCGCCATTTCCGAGGCCTCCTTCACTTACAGTTCAAGATCCCCATTCAAGAACTTCAGGAAGAAGGTTGAGACAGGGCCGAGGCGAAGGCGTGGGTTCCGACGGTTACGGAGGCGTTGTCGGATAAGATTCAGAATAAGCAGTGACAGGATGCCCTCGAGGTTCGGATATTTTTTCACCCAATTTTGCGAAAAAGACAACTTTTTTTTTGTTTTAGTTCGAATCTTTTGTTGTAGAGAGCCTCGCCCTTTGTTTCAGTTTGATTCGTTGAAGTTGTCGATCTAAATCTAATTGTTAGAGCGTCCACTATTGTTTTCTGCTAAAATATAGATACTTGGCATTTGACAAGTAGTAATAGATGGGCAGTGCTGCTATCGTGTAGAGTCAAATTTGACCGATCGAAAATAATAAAATATTTATACGAAAGATCGTCTTTTGTCTAACCCCTTTTTAATTTTTTTTAATATTAAAAAGTTGTGCGACGGAAAATCATCTTCCGTCTGATCCCTTTTTAATTTATTTAAATCATCTTCCGTTTGTCCCAAAAAAAAAATTACTGGTTTTTTTTAAAGCCAGATGTAAAATGATCTTTTGTTTGGATTTTTTTCTTCTTTTTTTGAATTTTTAAATTGCTAAAATAACATTTTCATAAATATTTGGATGGCAATTTAGTAAATAATGAAAGATTTTTGTTGAGAAAGTGCACGACGAAGAAGATCTTCCGTCCCGGCATTTTTTTTATTTTTTATTTTTTATATTTATTGAAATGACATTTCTGTAATTTTTTGATGGCATTTTAGTAATTTTTAAAAAAATATATATTAAAAAATTTGGTGGACGAAAGATCTTCTTCCGTCCGTCCTCTTTTAATATTGAAAAATTCATGATGGAAGAAGATCTTCCGTCTTCTATATTTGGCAATTGCCAAATTCTGTTGCAATATTTAGCTATCTACTGTTCATTACTTTTCTAAAAAATAACTTTTAACGAATCACAGTGGAGACGCTTTTGCCAAAATATGGATTTTTTGACTTTTTAGCAAACGATAGTGGATGCTCTTAGTGAGCTTTTAGAAAGCCAATTCCAACCCAAGCTTCCCCTGGATTGTGCTTTGAGACCTTCTATATTGTTCTTCAAAACTTGAGACGTGGAATCGTCATATCCAATCTCAGCCGGTACTTAGATGCATTGGTCTATTCGGATTGGAAACTTCCCTATTGATAGTCCCGATATGGGCAATATTGTAGGTAAATTACAGTCGACAAGAATATGTTTGGAAACAAAATTAGCCTAACCAAAGTTTATTTTTAAGTGGAGATAGCGGTGTGCTAACTAGGCTAACCAAAGCTTATTTTTAAGTGTAGGTAGAGGTTTGCTAACTTTAGTTAGCACACCTCTACCTCCACTCAAGAAGATATCTTAACTCCATTTTTTCTAACGTTTAATTAACCCCATACTTTAGAGAGGAAGAAAACAAAGTTTAGCAAACTTTAGAAAAATGAGGTTTCAGTTAACTCAAAAGATCCCAAACAGTGCAAAGTTAAGATAACTAAAGTTTGAGAGATATCTCTACAAAACTATAGCTATCCTTATTTAACTCCATTCCCAAACACACCCTAAGCGATAGCAATACAGAGTTTTGTATCCGTGTGTTAAATGATTGATGCTATATATACTCCAAATTTAGGAGATATCAGATAACACATGCATCCACTACCCACTTTCCTTCACACTTCTAATTTTAGAGATATTGTGGCACGAACCCAAAAGCATGCATGACACGTTGACACTAATTGCATAGCTAATAATTTATTCTGGAGGTTGGATATCCAGATTAGCTTTTAACGAGCCAAGACCACATGACCCCTAGACAAGTTGAGTTTGAATCGTTTAAACTAACCTAATGAGCTTTTACAAAACCCAATTCCAACCCGCACAACAATGAATGCCGAGCTTATCCACAATCTGACATGTACTTTAAAACCTTCTATGTTGTTAGAAACTTAGAATATTCCATGGCATTTCCATGTTAAGTAAATATGAATTTTTTTAGACAATTTCCCCCTTATCCATTTTGAAACCATCTTTTAAAATATTCTGTAGCAATGCTTCATTTCTTTTATTTAGGGATCTGTGGCAGAATGTACCCTAAAGTTTCACTGCCCTTGCACTTGCATACTTGTGTTATCATTTACCAAAGTATGAACCCTCACTTTCATGGTGTTTGTTCTCCAATTAGGATTGTAAATGGGTTGGCTAAGGGGTGAGTAATATTATAGCAATTTTTCTTCTTCTTACAGAATACATTTATACTACTTTGGAAAATCTCCAGATATTAAACTTAATTGCCATATTTGATAAACAAGAATGGGATCTTAGATCAGAGAGGAAGATTAGCTAGATGATATTAAAATCATAAAATGACGAAATCTGACTTTAATATTCCTACATCTAGATCTGTATTTTGTATATTTTGAAAATTATGTATATTTTGAAAACTGATGGATATCAAATACTCAAATGTGTTTACATCTCTAGCTTCTGGAAAAATTTGTTTACGTTTACATCTCTAGTTTCAGGACAAATTAACCGGAATGACCAATGCTTTTCTATAATATTAACCTATTTGGTTAACATTATGGGGGGTTGCATTTTGGGCTTTTTGTTGCTGCTGGCAAGGCTCTGGGTGAAGGACAAAAAAAATTACAGTATCTAAATCATCTCACATCTCAATAAATTTGACTATACAGGTAGCAAAACATTAAGGTTTTTTTCCACATTTAATCTAGCATCAATGTTTTCAGGTGTTCGAGAACAAAACTTCTACCAACCCAAAAAAGGCAAATACATGAAACTCTTTGTCCTATTAGGAAAATCACACCAAGCAACCCGCGCACCGCAACTGTTCGATGGAATGCTAGAGGAAGGAATTGAGCCCACTTTACAACTATATACTGCTTCGCTTTCTGCATATTGCCGGTCGGGACTTCTCGATGAACCCTTTTCGGTTCTTGCTAAAATGAAAACCATCCCGCTCTGTCATCCTGATGTCTTCACTTATAGCACATTGCTTGTAATACCCCTAAATTCTTACAATATATATATATATATATGCATTGTTATATATTGTTATTATTATTATTATTTTTTATCATATTTTAAAAACCTAGTATTTTTTCTTATAAATGCCCAACTTGTTTTCTTTTAAAAGCCCAACACCTTCTTTCTTAAGCCCAATCCAATAAGATTTAGGTGTTAAGTGCAATTAAATAAAGTTTAAGGGGTTATGTGCAAAAGTGGGGGACACCTAAGCTTTCTACACCCTTCCACACCTCTCTCCCTCTTTCTCCTTACTGCCGACAGCAACAACAGCTGTATTTCCTCCCCCTTTTCTATATATACATGTGTATTAACTCTACTATTACTACTCACTACTACTATTATTTACTACTCCACTTCTCTTCTTCTCTCTTCTCTCTTTACTGCCGACAGCACCAGCAGCAATAGCAGCCATTCTTTTCCTATTTTCTCTATTTATTTACCTACTTCAACTACTACTACTTGCTACTACTTCAACTACTAGTACCTACTATCACTTCTACTACTACTACTATTCCTACTACTTAGTTACTACTACTAATATACTACTTCAACTATTACTACTACTGACTACAACTACTTCACTACTCCTACTCTTACTACCTACTACTCCTACTACTACTATACTACTGTACTACTACTACTTTTGGATTGGAGCAAGAAGTCAAGAAGAATCAAGGAGCAAGGAGGAGAAGATAGCAACTTGAAGCTTGCAAACAAAACAAAGTGGGTATTCTTCATACCTCATGCATTATTATTATTATTATTATTATTATTATTATTTTGTTTGTTATTTATATTCAAATAATTGTGTAGCAGTTTATTGACATGATTGTGTAGTAATTTATTTGTAGCAAAAGAAAAATTGTTGATAATAGATTATTTTGGTAGATGGTATAGATTGCTTGATGAATTAAAATTT
This sequence comes from Hemerocallis citrina, assembly GCA_017893485.1. Classification (NCBI taxonomy): domain Eukaryota; kingdom Viridiplantae; phylum Streptophyta; class Magnoliopsida; order Asparagales; family Asphodelaceae; genus Hemerocallis; species Hemerocallis citrina. The sequence goes on from CM030367.1 coordinate 126,906,721, forward strand.
GATAGCTTGAATTGTTATCGGTTGTAATCATTAATAGTAGTGATTGAAAAGTATTAAAGTGTTAATGGTTATTGTAGTAATTGTTAATAGATTAAATACGATGGTTTTATATACATGTTTGTGTGTATGTTTGTAATTGCCGGATTAAGGAAACAAAGAAAACGTTAAAGGAACAAAGTAGAAAGGATAGAAAAGATATGTTTGTGTAGAATTGCTACTAATTGTAGGAAGTGTTATGTAGAAGTGCTACAAATTATTGAAGCTACATTATAGTCACGAATAAGAATGGTAGTGTATATGTACATTATATAGAATAACATGAGCATTGTTGTATGTAGTAGAAAAGATTACTCCTCGAATGCTTAAATTGATGTGATTGCATGAAATTACACACTTGTAGTAATATGCTTAGTGATTGTAGTTGCATGCTTAGCTAATTAGAAACTCATGATAAAGTTAAGTGGATTGTAGTAAAGAACTACTGGTAGCATAGAAGAGATTGTAGGCATGAATACGGTGATTGATGGAATACCATATGCATGTGTATGCGGGAATGCATACTTAAACATTTACATATGGTAGTATGGTGCACATTGAGTGCACTAGTTTGGTGCATGTGTGGGTCAACTCTTAGCATGATTTGAAAGCTAAGTTGAACCCAAACTAAATCAAGATAAGACTTGTTGAGATCAACTAGGTTGGATTCACTTTGAACCTAGTTAGTGATATTTTATTGTGATATTTTATTGTAAATGTGAACAATGAGACCTTGAGTACAGATATTTTCACCTAAAAACCAAGTGGTGATTAATGAAGGAATTAAGCGGATGAGATTTGACCTAAATTGAGTAAAGGTGTTAACCCTAAGTAGTGTGACTCATGATTGGTAAGGACAGACACTAGTTGGGCGTTGTACTCTCCTATCAAGGAGACACATGCGGCGTGGTCTCGTCTGGGACACGTGCGGCGTGGTCTCGTCTGTTAATTTCTGGGATTTAGTGATAAGGACTGTATGGTAGAAATTAGGGAATGGACCCTCCAAATCCACCTAAGGTTCTATGTTGTTCAATACGAACAAGGTGCAAGAGTGTAACTCTAAGTCTCTGAACGGAGTAGGGGTAGCCCTATTGATTCGCCTTATTTTCATGATAACTTTGGTAGGGGCAGGAGTGGAGAAGGACCATGATTCCGGCAGAGCTGATGATCACCGGCCTGACCGGGAGTGGAGAGGGACCACGATCCTGTCGAAGTGGAGAAGGACCATGATCTGAACGAACAGGGTGATCACTGCCGTTCAGAGTGGAGAAGGACCACGATCTGATTGCAGGAGCGGAAATGGACCGCATGTGCTGCAGACTCTACCAGTCACTGGATGAATGTCAGAAACAGGAAGGAGTACAAGAGTAGGATGCATGGCGATGGATTGAACCCTATTATCTGGAGAATACGAACTCGATTTGGGGAATATGTAGTATGGGATGCATACGTTTCCAAATCAAGTTTGTATTAAATTAAGAGCATGATGTGCATATGAATTGTGCATTAGAATCTAGATCATGACATACACCGATATTTGTGATTTGGCTTTCACATTTTTCTTCTGCATCAAATATTGATTGTTGAGGATTTTGGAGATTGTGGTTTTCATCTGCGTTGCGTCAGTTGTATTCAACTGACGTGCCCACAGTTTGCTAATGCAGGATCGCTTATCGTGGAGCAGGGGATTCGAGCTGCGGAAAGTATCCAAGTGTAGGATAAAGTTTCCATGTGCAATGTAATTTTTTAATTTCATGTGATTTCTATGTTGCGTACTCATTGAAGTAAAAATTCTGGGTAAGTGTCGTGAGCTCCCAGTGTGTGGAACTCGGGGCGCTACATTGCTAAAGGCTTGTGTTGAAGCTTCTAGTTTTGATATTGTTGTCTTTATATCAAGATATGTCTGAACGCATGATAAGCATAAACACAGGGACTCTGAACATTGTTCTAGGTGGTTATGGCAAGGCTGGCATGTTTGACGATATGGAAGAAGTTCTCTCTGATATGCTTGAGAGTAGCACATGCAGATCCGATGCATGGACAATGAATATAATTTTGGGCCTATTTGGTAATAAGGGCCAAATCGATATGATGGAGAAATGGTATGAAAAATTTCGGGGCATCGGAATTAAACCTGAGACCCATACTTTTAACATTCTCATTGGTGCATATGGGAAGAAAAGGATGTATGACAAAATGACTGCAGTGATGGAGTATAAGAGGAAACTAGCATTTCCTTGGACCACCTCGACTTATAATAATGTGAGCGAGGCCTTTGCAGATATACGGGACACGAAGAATATGGAGCATGCATTCAGTCAGATACGTGCAGATGGGATGAAAGCGGATACAAAGACTTTCGGTTGTTTAATTGATGGGTATAGTAATGCGGGTCTCTTCCATAAGGTGGTGAGTAGTATTCAGTTGGCCGAGAGGTTGGATGTATCTCTCAACACTAAGTTCTATAATTCGGTTCTCTCTGCATGTGCGAAGGCTGGGGATTTAATGGAGATGGAGAGAGTCTATAGGCGCACGAAGGATAGGGATTGTGCTCCGGACTCAGATACTTATTCCATCTTGGTGGAAGCATATATAAAAGAAGGGATGTCGGACAAAATATTTGATTTGGAACAGGAAGAACAAAAGATGTATACAGTAGAACTTGTAGCTTAGTGAAAGCCTGTCTTAGTAGAGAGGCTGTTGAACAATGCAACAACCCTCGATTCTGAATAAAAAATCAGTTGGTTTCGTATTACTTTTGTAGTCTCTGGTTTTTAGACACCAGGCAAAATCATTCTCTTAGAGTGATAGAAACAGACCGTTTACTCCCAATTAATTTGTAAGATATTATTTCTGACAATCTCATTTTTAACGTTTTCCTATTTGCTTCTTACTTGATTTTTTTTTGTTAAACAATACTGTAAATCTGATTTGCATTTTTGCAATTTCTTCCGTATTTGTGCTATTTGTATTACAATTTGGTTCTCAGTCAGGCCCAGGCAGTGTTTTCACGAGTTGAAATGATATTTTGTGCTCTTGGTCTTTTTTGTATCGCTAAAGCTCTCCAGGGAAATATCTGAGATGATGGTGTGTCAAAGGTTAATACTACTGCTTTCATTCTCCCTTTATTTTATTCCATTTCTGGTCTGTTCGTGTGCAGATAATCTGGTTGGAAACATCATATGTTGTGTATAGCAAGGAATTCATCATCTGCCAGGTGTCTCTGAGACAAAAATTTGATTCCTTCAGGTCAGTATTATTGCTATTTATTCTATATATACATGTATCATATAAACTGGAAATCCTGTGTGTAAGACATGTGAGAACAGATTCATCAAATTCTGCAATGATCCTTTCCGTATTTGTAGACGTCTTCTTTGCTCTGGTCCTACTTTTCTAATATTTCCTGTTCACAGAAAATACATTGAAATGGCAAGTATTCTCATTTTAATTTATCATAGAAGTACTAGTGTATTTACTAACCATATCCAATCTCATAGAACTAATGGGTAAAGCTATGAAACCACAAGTGTTTGCCTCTGAAATTAAGAGACCTTCACCGTTCTCACCCCTTCTTTATAAAAAAAAAAGAAAAGAAAAAAAGACTAGCATTAACCCTCGTTTTTCTGATTATTTCGAATTTGAAAAAGACCACCCTTTGGAGAGTTCTAATGGGTTTTAGGTGCTGTTCACCGCTCCTATCCCTAATTCCTCCATCTCCACCGCCACCATTATACACCATTGCACAAACTTGTCTTTTTCACTCTCTTTATCCACCTCCACCTCTGGCACCACCACCAATTCTTCCACCACCTCCGGCCTCACCGCCAATCCCATCACCATGATCTCCCACAATCCAGCATCACCACCAGCTCCACCGCTATTCCACAATAGCCACTAAGGTAGAGAGCTCCTTAACCACTAAAACTCTATAAGGGTAATTTAGATGTTGCAGTGTTGCACAAAGGGTTTTAACAGGAAATATACCAACGGGGGGGGGGGGGGGGGAATTAATGGCGAGGGGTTTCTTAATTTCAGACTCTTGTGTTTGCTACAATTTATTGATGCACATGATGAGGCAATTTCATTCTGATGGGTTAATTATCACCCATATTGTATATATCTTGCTCAAATTGAATTTGATGCTCCTGTTTAATTGAGAAATTTAACTGATGTAAAACTAATCCTAAATAGAGAATTTCCAAGAATATTAGAGGATTAATTTTACCAACATGTAAGAACGGATCAAAGTTGGAAATTTTAACAGTTAACAAGTGATGGGTTTTCAAGAATTGAATCAAGTTTAACAGTTCCAATTAATAATTCAACCCTACACTCAATAATTAAATCCCTAAGTGTTTAGCAAGTAATAGGTTTAATATTGATTCGTACTCTACTCTAGCATGTGGAACACTCAATCTCAGTTATTTTATGGACAACAGGCAAATCAGATAATATAATAGATAATAAGGCAGTAGAACACAAATATCTAATAATGGAAAGAGTATACCGAATGCGAAAAAACTAGTGTAGATCTCGGAGTTGGGCAGCAACTAAGAACTCAGCAATCACAGTGAACAAAGGCAGCAATAAAGCCAAAGAGGTTGGCAGATCTGGCCGATGGTGGGTTGACGGCGAGCGGGGGCGGCGACGTCGGCGAGGTGCGACGGGGTGGTCGGCGTCGGGATGGCGCTAGTTGCAAGGAGGGGAAACAGCGGTGGTTGTCGGTGAGGTGGTGCTGGTCGAGGACAGGAGGCGGGGTGGCTGTGGGCTGAAGGCAATAGCGGTGGATGGTCGTGGTTGTTGGCGATCGGGGGACTGGGGTGATGGTGAGGTGGCGGTGATGTTAGTTTGGGAGGGGTGCGAGGATGAGGGAGAAAGGCAGCGGGAGAGTTGTCGATGGAGTGGGTTAATGGGTTGGAGCGTTGGTTTTGGGGTTTCGGGAAAAAGGAGGAGAAGAAGTGGGTTTGGCTGATGAAGATGGAGTCGGCAGTTGTAGAAATAAGGGATTATGGTTTTGTGTTAGGGATTTGGGAAATTAGGGTTAGGGAATTTGTATTTGAGGGATTTTAATTTGGGGGTAGATTTTAGAATTAATCACTAACTCTAAAATTGTATTAGGATTTATCACAAACCTTAATTTGGATCTCAGTTGTATCACACAAAGGAGAAGGGAAGAGCAAAAAAACTCAACACAATATTTTTTTTAATCAAGAGTGACATACTTTCTCATTAATCTCAAGGCCTATAAATAGGCTCAAAATACATCTTGATACAAATCTCAAAATATTCTCAAAATCTAAAAAATACAAAAAAGGATTACATATGGCTATAATTGCCAAAAACAAAAATAGTACCGAAATAAAAATCCTAAACTAAATAGGAAAGATGTCCTCATCAATCATCATTCTCTCCGGGTAGGAGAGAGCTCGACCCAGTCGAGTCAAAACCAGTAATCCTGTTATGGTGTTTCAAAAGATCTGGATCCAGTTGCGGGAGCCCCTCACGATCACTGCAAGTGTCATCCGACTTCGGCTTGTTTTTCCACCTTACCAAATACTTGTGCATACCACCATCTCTTGTGGAGATTATCTGATCATCTAAAATATTATTCAATTCTTCTGTCGGTGGGTGAATAGTATCAGGTAAAGATGTAAATGTGGGAATCTCATCATTAGGTTGCAGGGTAGGCTCATCTATAAGAAAATTTCTAGGGTTGAATTTTGAACCTTCATAAAGTACTAGATCCTCAATATTGAAAATCTTACTTATGCCAAAACCTTCAGGAAGGTCAACGACATAGGTACTATCATTGATTGCATGTAGAATCTTAAATGGGCCTGCAGCACGTATGTTCAAGTTTTTAACGGGTCCAATAGGAAGCCGTTCCGGATGAATCCGAACCATCACCTCGTCACCAATATCAAAAGTTATAAATTTCCTTCTAGTATCTGCTATTAACTTGTAGTTAAAATTATTCTCATTAAGTTTCTTGAAAATTTCTCTATGCAAGTCATGAATATTATATGCAAATGTCGGTGCAGACTCTGTGACTTTGTGATGTTCTAACACAGGCGTAAAATCGATGGGTTGCCAAGTGACTTGGGAAGAAATGAGTGACTCAGGTATACTCAATGGAGGTGATTGGATAGGCTGAATACAATTGAGAGACTGGTCAACCTCTTTTTCATCAAAGTCATCACTTATATTAGGTTCATAGGTAAACTCATTGTCGGGCTCATCAGCGATGACTGCGGTACCCTCTACTATATTGATCCTACTTGGGCTGGGACAGTTGCCAGCAATATGGCCATATGTCTTACATTTATAGCACTTAATGAGAGGATCAATCTTAGAATAGTCTCTTTCAGTGTTCTTACCCGTGTTGTCATTTCTATGTGAATAGGAATTTGAAGTATGTTTATGTGGGTAAGACTTGTTAGGGTAGTAAGGAGAGGAGTGCTCAGGTCTAGAGAGGTCAGGAGGATTCATTCTAGAGGAATGATCCATCGAATCGCTGGACTTGTAATTGGAACTAGCTCTAAGAGAATCTATATCGAGGACTAAGGCGTAGGCTGCCGCTATTGAGTCCACATTTCTATAGATTAGCTCGTTCCTAAGATCGGCTCGTAATCCAGCCCTGAACCTAGAGAGAGTTTGTTCTTCACTCTCTTTATCCTAAAGCATTGCACCGAATAAGGAAGTCATCAAATTTATCAACATATTCTTGTGTGGATTTACTTCCTTGATAAAGTTGGTTCCACGAATCTAGCAATCGGGTGTGGAACGATAACGATACATATCTCTCAGTGAGCTTCTTTTTCATGGCTTCCCAAGTGGTTATGGGTGCCAGGCTTCGGCCTCTGTGGGTATGTTCAAGATTGGTCTAGTGTTGTTGAGCTTTACTCGTCAATTTCATAGTGGCAAATTTAACCTTCAGGGCTTCGCTCATGTCAAACCACACAAAGTAGTGGTCCATGGCACGAATCCAATCGAGGTAAGCTTGGGGTTCCATGTGGCCTTCAAACTGGGGAACGTCAGTCTTAACGTTCTTCTTATATTGTTCGTCAGGGTCACGTTCTTGACGTTGATTGTCACGAACATTCCCTTGAGGGATCTGACGATTGGCATGAAGCTCAGGGACAATGGTTTGATTTAAGTCCACTTTCTCAAGCCTCTGATTGATATTGGCAAGAGTTGCTTGGATGGCAGCTAGGGTAGCGGAGGTATCAGGATTGTCCATTTCAGGTCGGGAAAGTCTAGGGTTCCTAATTGGGTGATTTGGATGAGATAAGAAAGGCTCTTCAGGATCTGTGATGGTGCTGCGAAGACGCATTCACCAAAAGTGGGAACTAGGGATCGTGTGTCCTAATACACACACACACACACACACACACACACACACATATATATATGTATATATTTTAATGAATCTGAAATAAGCAAGTAATAGGTTCAATATTGATTCGTACTCTACTCTAGCATGTGGAACACTCAATCTCAGTTATTTTGTGGACGACAGGCAAATCAGATAATGTAATAGATAATAAGGCAGTAGAACACAAATATCTAATAATGGAAAGAGTATACCGAATGCGAAGAAACTAGCGTAGATCTCGGAGTTGAGCAGCAACTAAGAACTCAGTAATCATAGTGAACAAAGGCAGTAACAAAGCCAAAGAGGTTGGCAGATCTGGCTGACGGTGGGTTGACGGCGAGCGGGGGCGGCGTCGTCGGCGAGGTGCGACGGGGTGGTCGGCGTCGGGATGGCGCTGGTTGCAAGGAGGGGAAACAGCGGTGGTTGTCGGCGAGGTGGTGCTGGTCGAGGACAGGAGGCGGGGTGGCTGTGGGCTGAAGGCAATAGCGGTGGATGGTCGGGGTTGTTGGCGATCGGGGGACTGGGGTGATGGTGAGGTGGCGGTGATGTTAGGGTTTGGGAGGGGTGCGAGGATGAGGGAGAGAGGCAGCGGGAGAGTTGTCGATGGAGTGGGTTAATGGGTTGGAGCTTTGGTTTTGGGGTTTCGGGAAAAAGAAGGAGAAGAAGTGGGTTTGGCTGATGAAGATGAAGGAGTCGGCAGTTGTAGAAATAAGGGATTAGGGTTTTGTGTTAAGGATTTGGAAAATTAGGGTTAGGAAATTTGTATTTGAGGGATTTTAATTTGGGGGTAAATTTTAGAATTAATCGCTAACTCTAAAATTGTATTAGGATTTATCACAAACCCTTATTTGGATCTCAGTTGTATCACACAAAGGAGAAGGGAAGAGCAAAAAAACTCAACACAATATTTTTTTTAATCAAGAGTGACATACTTTCTCATTAATCTCAAGGCCTATAAATAGGCTCAAAATACATCTTGATACAAATCTCAAAATATTCTCAAAATCTAAAAAATACAAAAAAAAATTACATATGGCTATAATTGCCAGAAACAAAAATGGTACTGAAATAAAAATCCTAAACTAAACAGGAAAGATGTCCTCATCATTAACTCTGCTGACATACATTACAAGAATCACTATCAACGTTTTTCAAAATTTAACTTACCTATGAAGTACATGAATGAAGTAGCAAAAGCAATTGGGAAAAAAGCAAGTGCAAGAGCTACCAACCACAGTTGGTTGTGAAATCCATAATAATCTCTTAAGAACGCATCTAAAGTTTTGGATTCCCCAAAAACTAATATATCTTGGTCGATATCCCCATATTGTGAGGTAAGTAAGCCCCTTAGAGTCCATGAAAAGGGGCAAATCCAGTAAAGCCAAAGCCACCACTTTGGAATGTGCTGCATAGAGGGAAAAAGAGCAGATACTGAATTTTTGTTATAGTTATCTACTGAGTGAAGCAAGCCCAAGATTCTTCCTTTTCTTGGGAAATTTGCATGTAATACCTTATGTTTTCTTTGGCTTTACCTTTTATTAAATTCTGTTAGCAATCATTTTATACACAACGTGATATTGTTAAGACTTTTTACGCCTGAATTATTTTCATCTATTATTATTATTTTTATTGTGGAAATTAGTGGGGCTTATGTAGGTAGAAAAGAGGAGGGATAGGGGGGAGGAGGGTGAAGTGTGGATGTAAGCATCTCAGAGGAAGGATGATGCAGGAAATAAGTGTTTAAATACAGTTTATAAGTATCTCTTCACATTTTCCATCACAGATGTTGGGGAACAAAAGATTAAAAATCGTTAGGATATATGGACAAATAGTCTATCATTATTTTTTCATGAGACTTCATCTTTGCAGTTGATAGAAGATTCGTCTCTTTTTCAACAAATAACTTCCAGTATTGCAGTTATTCTAATATTTCAAAATGGTTATTAGGATGAAAGACAAATATTTCATCAGCTTATACTATTTATAGTTCTTAATTTTGCTTTCATATTTATCTTAGTTGTTATCTATACTTTTGGCTGCTTTCCTCTGAAGTAAGATTGTAATGTTGGCGTTATGTAGATTGTGTTATTCGTATATATACTGGTATACATAAATACATATGTACATAGGCACAACATTGTCTCTATCTTAAATTTTAGTTGTCCATCACATCCATTCTCTTTTTCATTCAACTTAATTAAGCATTATCGTCCTCCATCAAAGTGGGTTTTTTTTTCTTCTTCTCTTTTGCTGACCATGTATCCTCTATCAAAGTTACAACTATTAAATCCTTCTAATATAATTTTAGAACCATTTGAGCTTTTTTTTGGGCTTTAGTTTGTTCTTAACTTTCATGAACACAAATCAGTTTGATTGTAATAATTCTGAAGAAGGGTTAGTGTTTTTTAATTTCTCAATTGTCTTTCTCTTCGAAAACTTGGTATTTTAAATATTTTGACAAACTCTGTATATTTCTGGAAATATAGATAGTCTCTGTGGCCAATATAAATTAGCAATGATTCCTGTAAAACCATTGCGTTCTTTTTCATAAGATGCATGAACATCGTTGAACTTAATATAATCAATGTAATCAGTAAGGGTGCAGGGGCTTACTGGTCTGGGCATCATGAATCCAGAGAACAGAGTCAGGATGACGTAACATGCAACTGTCACTACAGCTGCCACTTCTGTGGTTGGGCTCACAGACATAACTAACATGCCGAGGTAGTTGAAGTAGAGAAGCGTACAGAAAATTGTGTAGAAGTACCAGAACACTTTATAAGCTGTCCAGTAGTAACCTATTGTTGGATATGTCATGATCGTAAATATTGCTGCTATAATTACTGAAGCAGGAATCTCCACAATCACCTACATTACATAAAATTGGTGATTTTTTTTGAAATATAATATATTCTTAACTAAATGTAGTTTAAGTAACAACTACCTGTGCTGTTGAGTAGGCTCGAGAAGAGTACATTCCAGCAAATCTTTCTCTGTACAATACTGCCCTCTCTCTTGCTATTATTGGTAAGATTAATGAGCAATTATTTGTACCTAAATAGATTGTTGCAAGGAACATTGATCCGAGAATGTTGAAAATATCCTGTTCATTGTTTCTAGAGTATAAATATTTTAGTAATATGTTATGCACTTAAAATTAAAGAAAGCTATAACTCAACTAATAAGTTGGCGGTAATAAACATATAATTGTGTAGCATGCAATTTTGTCTCGTGGAGGCACTAGTGTCAAGCACGTGTTGGACACTAAGGTTGCGTTTGGCCTAGCTTTTTTTGGGCTTTAAAGCTACTTCAGAAGGAGAAGTCAGAAAGTAGAGCTTTGAAATTAAAAGCTGAAGCTGTTTAGATAGTTGGCTTTTTTTTAACTTTAAAGCTACTTTTATGCTAGAAGTTTTTGTCATAAGATATCAATTGTAAGCTACTTTTGTACTCAATTTAAGCTTTTGATTTTATTTAAGAATAAAATATAAGTTATCAAATTACAAAAGATATCTTTATATTACTAATAAATGAAATATTTCGAATGTTTGTACTGCAAACATGCATAACTGAACTGTTAGCCTTTGATATTGTTAAGATGAAAATATCAAATGCGATATTATCTAAATATTCCCTGTTTAAATAGATTAATCATCTATTAACAAAATGCAAGTAGTTTGGCACAAGAAACAACTACTGTCTGCATAAAGTAATGGAAGAATATAACTAAATCCTAGCTAAAAGGTCCATAAGTTGGATTTATAAAATGGGCACGTGATATAATTAGTGAAATTAGTAGTAACACTTCTACTACAATTATTTAAATGGCTTTACTTGATCAAACACCATTACCCGTGAAGAAATTCGGAATATAGATAAATAGAAAAGTTTACATATTGAAATGGTATGAGCAATCTTCAAGTAGAAATTTGAGATATTTATCCTATATATATTTAGTTACTGGTACCAGGGTCTTTCAAAAAATTAAACAACATTTAAATATATATATATAAGGGCGACTCTTCGACGGGGTTCGACGGCGGTGTCTCCCAGTTGTGAGTGTTCGGCGAGGAAGGGGAAGGGGAAAGGGGGACAATTTTTGTTGTTAGGGTTTGATATATGGGAAGGGCCAAAAAATGAGAAAATGTAAAAAAAAAAGAAGCCAGAAGTTGCTCTCGAGGGCTTTTTTTAAAACTCATTTTTTCATTAAAAATAAGCTACTTCTCCTTCTGTAGAGCTTTTCAAAATATGCGTTTGGCCCAGCTTCTCCTTCTAAAGGAGAAGAAAAGCTAATTTTAAGCTGAGCCAAACGCTACCTAAGTCATAGACTCTTTGTTGATACTCCTTGGACATGTGTTGGACACTTCTCATATGTTTTCTGAACTCGATTATATTTCTCAGGCTAAATAACAGAAAATTACCATTAACTTTTTTTTTCTTCTAGAAAAATACTACAACCTTATTTTAATAATTGTTATGATGTGTCAGTGACCTCAATAGGCCTATGTGATGTTTATCCTTAATTTCATATGGTAATTGTTTTGATGTGTCAATGACTTTAATAGGCCTGATGTTTATTCTTAACTTGAGGTGATCTTGTAGGACAGATTGTGGTATTTTTCATAAAAAATAAAATAAGGTTGTGGTATTTATTTAAAAAAAAGTAAAAGGTTACACTATTTTAGTATTTTTCTACTATTTTGCTTATATTTTTTATGTTGGACACTTTGAGCATCTCAGACACTTATTGACCACATACTCAACAATTTTCAAACACTTTTCACAAGTCTTGCACTAGTTATTCTTTGTACTTCTGTTTCGACTAACAATTCCAATTTTGTAGTTTTGTATAGACTAATGGAAGTATTATTCCTATTGTACTTGTATTATAGATCTCTAATTTTGATTATGTAGCTCTAAAGTATATTGTTGAATGTCAACTGGTTAAATTTGTGAATAATTATTGTTGGAATATTTACCATATATTTCATATTTACTAATAAATTGTTATATAGGGGATGCAATATGAATTGATCTATATTCTATATGTGGGATTATTCATATTGTATATGGGGCTAATTTTATATTTATACCCATAGTTGATAATATTGGGTCGGAAGGCTTTCTTTATGCCCAAGTTTTGTAAGCCTATACATATAGACCTCTTTGTTTCTCCTTTTGTATCTCAAGAATATCAACGGTAATTCAATAATATTTTATTCTCTCCAGATTTTATTCTACAATAATTGTGATATATAATATAATACTATTTAATTCTACGGCCATATATCTCGACTTACTTCCTACAAATTTGTAGTGTTCCATACGTATGCTCCATATCTGTCTTGTTTAACAGTCGAATTGCCACTGCCAAGTCTAGTAGTAGACTTTGGCAAACAGCTTGGCCTAAGCATAACACTTGGTCACCATGAACAGTTTGCCCATGCCAATTGTTAGCCACACCAACGACAAATAAGTTTGTGTTTAATGATTAACGAGATGACTCATCAAAGCTCTTTGACAATTTGTATAAGTTTAAACCTAATTGAAGTGAACATAGTTTAACCTAAAAAAAAGTTTCGCCTAAATCACTTTATTTTAGAAGCAGCTGACAATCCAAGGATGCGCAATAAATTCCAAGGCAGTTTCAACAACTGATAGCTGAGTTCCATTCATTTGTGGGGCAACTGGTTTCCACAATCTGTGTGATTGTTACTAAGCATTAGAATGCATGATCATTTGGAAATGTATTACAGGGTTGTTTAGGTTATGCTTGTGAAGTTGGGGTTGTCTCTTTCAAGTTTCCAAATTTCCGCACCATAGCCCCCATAATTCCTGTTTTCCCCGTTTGGTCTCACTGTTTTGTCAAACAGGGTAGTGCTCTTTTCTACTTAATCCCCGTTTTTCTATTTTTTCGACATTGTTTTTGTGGGCGGCCGCTTTGACCGCCTAGGTAGCCGCTTAGGCGAAGGCGGTTGCTAGATTGCTGCGCCTATAGGGTAGGTGCTATCCTCTGAAGCACGGATACTTCACGAAGGGTGCCGTCCCTGTATCCTGTACGTATCCGATACTCGTGTCCCCGTATCTTGTACATCGCCATATCCTGTATTTTTTTTATTATCCAACTATTTGATACGGCTGAAACTTGTCCCACTATTTGGTTTATTTGCTTATGTTATATTGCTTATAAACTTGCTTTGTTTATTTATGCTATTGTTTATGCTTATGAACAATTATTGTAGCCTTTATAGATTATCTTATTTATGTTTAACGAAAGATATTTACCATTTTTTCATTAACAAGAGAGATTATTTAGTTATGTGTAATTATTCATATTTTCTGATATATATATATATATATATATATATATATATATATATATATATATATACATACACATAAACCGTATCTCGTATCCTATTTTTTTGAAAATTATCGTATCCCCTGTACCCGTGTCTCTATAAGCGTATCGCCGTACCCGTATCGGTGCTTCATAGGTGCTATCCCACTTAAGACGGCACATAGGCGGTTAAGGCATTGTCTAGGCGGTTAAGGCGACGCTTAGGCGGTAAAGGCCCTGCCCGGCGGCTTACAATATCTAGTTATTTTGATATTCTGCTTGTGTGCTAGTATGTTTTAATATAAAATTCTCGGTTTCTTTCTTATTAAACTTGACATATTAATAGTTCATTTACTTGATTACTTGTTAATTTTTTAGATTTGGGACTTGTGATTTTGTTGTGTGAATAGTGGTATGCAATGTTATTTTATAATCATTATTTCTGTCTTTCTAATATGTATTGATAGGTCCAATCAAAGTTACTCAAATGAGGTAATCTCATAGTAATTTGTTCCCAGTTCCATTAAAGTTTAATTGCATTCTATTATTTGCTTGTTATTTCAAATTTTCTGCCTTTTTTCTTCTAATTTTTTCTTTTTTTCCCCTGAATTTTAGGAACTATCTATATATATTTTAAATAGCAAACCACCTAGGCGGTAAGGTGGTGAGCGGCACCTCCACCGCCCTGCCCGCCGCCTACAAAAAATTGTTTTTCGAAAACTGGTCCATTTTGACTTTGTGAAAGTTCCTTCCATCGTACCAAAAACTTCGACCTTACACTGAGGCTTGAGGTTTTACATTAGTATTCTAACATGCCTAGTGTTTTGATCGGCCACTATGGCTGTTATATCGGTCGTTATGACGATTTCAATAGCCCTTTGTTATTGATTCAACATTTTGGAAACAATTATCGTTATTGATATATTTTGTGCGTTCTGTTGGCTGATCCAATATCACTTGATATAGAGGAAATACAACTATTAGGTTTAAGAAAAAACTGGTTGGGATTGCCATCTTCCTATAGTAAAAAAAATCTTATCTTAGCTCCAATATCTCCTTATCCCCCACTTGTTTGACCCCCTCTTTGTTTTCGTATTTGTTTTCGAAAATTGATCCATTTTGACTTTGTGAAAGTTCCTTCCATCGTACCAAAAACTTCGACCTTACACTGAGGTTTGAGGTTTTACATTAGTATTCTAACATGCCCAATGTTTTGATCGGCCACTGTGGCCGTTGTATCGGCCGTTGTGACGATTTCAATAGCCCTTTGTTATTGATTCAACATTTTGGAAACAATTATCGTTATTGATATATTTTGTGCGTTCTGTTGGCTGATCCAATATCACTTGATATAGAAGAAATACAACTATTAGGTTTAAGAAAAGAACTGGTTGGGATTGCCATCTTCCTATAGTAAAAAAAATCTTATCTTAGCTCTAATTTCTCCTTATCCCACATGTTTGATCCCCTCTTTGTTTTAGTATTTGTTTGTGTTCGCTGTGATCGTGTCCACATTGTTTTCTTTTCTTCTATCCTTCGGTACCTTTTCATTCAGTCTTTTTTTTTCATTGTATCCTCATCATTTCGTTATTGTTCATGAATTCTTGACTTCATCACCTTAACCTCCTCTCTTTGTTGAGACTTTCTTAGTGAAGACTTGGAGCTTGCTTCTGGTTAGCTATTTTGTTTTGAAAAAAGGTCCTCCCCCCCCCCCCCCCCCCCCCCCCCCCCCCCCCCCGCCCCCCCCTAACATCACTAGATGTCTAGATGTGATACATTAATGAAAGCATTACTTGATGACAATACTTGACAAATACAAGAATGGGGCTGACTATAGCCTATTCCCAAGAAGCCTCTTTCTATTTTTAAAACATACTAATTATAGTTTGTGTCTTTGATAAGCTACAATATGTAGATATATCTCTTTTATCTATTGACTCTGCATTTTAATGAAGGCTAGGCAATTTAGTATTTGGTTGTAGCTATTGTTGCTTGCCTTAGGTTGGTTTGATTCTTGCCTTAGGTTGTCTGGATTTGTGATATATAAATGTAATGTATATAATCGTGATCTAAATCACATTTGTAATATATATATATATATATATATATATATATATATATATATAGGAAAATCTTCCATTGTGCACCATCCCTCCGTGTGCACTCGGCCTTCCCGCCTTCGTATCGACGATCCGAACCGTTCACATTGATTTACACATCTAAATTAGTCTAAATATGTAAAATCAAATCATTTGAAATTCATTTGCCCATCCATCATGTGACTATAAAAAACGATGATTTTCAGTCATACAATTTTGTAACACTTCAAAGGATGGGCAAATGAATTTCAAATGATTTGATTTTACATATTTAGACTAATTTAGATGTGTAGATTAATGTGAACAGTTCGGATCGTCGATACGAAGGCAGGAAGGCCGAGTGCACACGCCGTGTGCACTATAGGTGGTGCACAACGGAAGGCTTATATATATATATATATAAAACAATGCTCCATTGCAAACACAAATATTGTGAAAACACGTGAAAACCACATAGGCCGTTGTTCCCAACAACGGCCTAGGTTATAAACATAAGCCGTTATGTTATAACCTAGGCCGTTGTTGGGAACAACGGCTTCAGTTATATTAAGCATGAAGCCGTTGTTCCCAACAACGGCTTCAGTGGTTTGCAGTAGAGCATTGCTCATATATATATATATATATATATATATATATATATATATATATATATAAAGGGTGATCCCCTAAGGCCCTACCTCACCCTTTTTTTAGGCCTCATATGTGAACCTGTTGAGACAAACCCTTCATGAAAAATCCAAACCGTTCATATTGTTCTACCATGCCTTAGATAGCTTAAGGGTGTACAATCAAGTTTTTTGATGTTTATTTGTTTATATTTTACAATGTGACAAAATTGTATGACTAAAAATTTTGTGCTTTTCTAACGACATGATATGGGCAAATGAATATCAAATAACTTGATTTCACACATTTAGGCTGTCTTAAGCATGTAGAATAAGATGAACGGTTCAGATTTTTTATAGGAGGCTCGTACCACGGAGGGCCTCAAAATAAGTGAGGTATGGCCGTAGGGGATCATTTCCCTAAGCTCCCTATATATATAAATATATATGGGACCCTCTTCGGTTGTGAACGGACTTTTGGTGCGAACTGGTGTGCAAACGCCTGTTGCCGCTATCGCCAGCGACAACAATTCAAATTTGAAAAAAGTATACCGTGATGCCGCTATTCCCATTCACAATAGCGGCATCATTTGCACTATTGCCGCTTTTGGCGATGGCTGTAAGCCTGTAACAGACGTTCGCAGTTTAGTTCGGACCAAAAGTGCGTTCGCAACCGAAGAGGTATATATAGAAACCTTCTGTTGTGCACCATTTTGGTGTGCACTTGTCCTTCTAGCCATCGCATGGATGATCCAAATCGTTCACATTGATCTACACATCTAAATTAGTGTAAATATGTAAAATCAAGTCATTTGAAATTCATTTGCTTATGCATTGAAGTGTTACAAAATTGTATGGCTGAATATTGTTTTTTTTAATGACATGATGGATGGACAAATGAATTTCAAATGACTTGATTTTACATATTTAGATTAATTTAGACGTGTTGATCAATGTGAGTGGTGCACAACGGAAGGGGACTATATATATATATATATGGATGGATGGAGGTCTTCAAGAGAGGTCAGAGCTCTCCCTAAGGTGGGAGAGCTCGCTATGGTGGGACTATCCTATGAATGATCCGAACTGTTCATCTTTTTCTAAATACTTGACATCGTTTACTCATGTAAGATCAAGTCATTTGAACTTTGTTTACCCTATATCATATCATAATAAAAAAAAATAATGATATTTCAACCGTACAATTTTGAAATGTTCTAGTTGCAAGGGAAAACGGATTTCAAAAGACTTGATTCCGCATTCTTAAACTAGTTTAAGCATTTCTAACCAATGAACTATTCGGATCGGTCATAGGATGTCTCCATCTTTAGGAGAGCCTTGGGCTCTCCCTTCTTATCGGGAGCTTCAACCTCTCTTGAAGATTTCCGACATATATATATATATATATATATATATAGTAATGATAATATGAGATGGTGAGCTATATTTTTTTTTGTAAACTAAGTGTTGAACCATCAAATTTAAAATCACACCGTTCATATAATTCTACAGGGCATATAGATCATGTCTACAAAATTTCAAGTATTTTGGAGATTTCTAGCCTATGCATCAATCGGTTCAAAGAAATTTGTGTACTTTGTAGAACATATATCGGCTAATTTACTTGAACGATTTGATGCATAAGCTAGAGGTCTCCAAATCACTGGAAATTTTCTACATACATGCTTCCAGATGTGTAGAATGATATGAATAGTGTGATTGTGAATCCGATGCACAAATTGCTTAGCTCATTGAAATGATTTTAGCTCACCATCTCATGTTGTCATTATTCGATATATATCTCCATCCGATATGAAAATCAGATACTTTTTAAATATCCCAAATATCCGATAATTTTTTTTCCATATGATGTGATTCCGATAGTCGATTTTGAAAACCTTGAATACACCCCTTCAGGTCTTCCACACGTTTGATGTGCATGCGGAGACAAGACTGCCTATCAAATTGTGGGCCTCGCTGTTTGCAGCGCTGTACCTTTTTCCTAATCCCACCTTAATCTGCATGCAGTGGGGTTCTAACCTAGATTTATCGTATGCCATGTAAAAGTCCCGGCAACTACACATCGTTGTTGTGGTGACGGTTGAGTGTTTTACATTTGATTTCTAATATTCCAGTAAAATAGTAAAATAAATTCCCTAATCTTTTAGGCAAGCTGTGTTTAAAGTTGATTAGACAAACATTAGAGACTGGTTAAACATTAGAAGTTTATAAGGTCTATGAAATGCAACTGAATTGTGTTTGACAATGTTCGGATTCACTAATTTTAGTGACATTTTCTTTAATGCATATTTCATAATTATATCAATTGAGTTCTCAACACTAGCATTCTAGGGAACTCTATATTATTAAGAAGTTATGTGGTATGGATCAATCTAAATTTGCAGCTGTGGATTTAAAAGTGCTGATTTTTTTTTTATAATTTTTTTCCCGCCAGTTTTTCTGCCTTCACTGCATAAGTTAAGGTTGGTTCCTCAACCTAGAGAAGTTTCTGATGTATGCTATCTATTTTTTATTTATTATTTGCATCACTTGTGAACTGATTTGTGCAACTATAATCGCCAGAGATTTATCTATATTCCTTGCAACTTTTGTTCTTATTTCACATGTTCTTTACTGATATGAATATAGTGTAATTGTTAAAGAATTATTAGCGATATATTGTGGTAATGGAGATCAACAGAAATTGTGAAGAAACAAGTTGAAACATTCTTACATATTCTTTCCTTGCTGCCAATAGAGTGCCCCAAATAACAAAGAAAGAAATATCATAAATATGAAACGAGTTAAGTTGTATGCCGGACTTCTCCAGTTGGATAGGAATTGCTTCCAAAGACATGCTTTAAACTGTTCCCATTCATTCTGTGGAAATCGTGTTGGAAATTGCAAGTCATTTGAACCTGTCTGCGGTCTACTCAGTTGTTCAACTAACTTTTTGGTTTCCCTGTACATATAAAAGCAGCAGGAACACTTACATTGATATCATCTTATTTAGATGAAAATTTGTGATTATAGTGAAAAACCAAGCTGTGATGTGGATTTGAGATGTGAAATAATGACGTCAGAATGTTCAATATGTTTCGCTGCAAGTGGATTTCTTAATCTGCCCTTTGCATGATTTTATCTTTGGCACAAAATTGGTAGAGCCTCCTCATATCAACATACAGGAGTGGATTATCTAGAGAACTTGTAGATATGAATAATACGAGATGGAAATGATTGGAAGCTTTAGAGCATGCTTATCAAGCATGCTATCAAATATTGGCCGAGACCGAGATGATACACTGAGTCATCTTGGTTTTTGGCCTATCTGATCCAATATTTTCCTTAAAATTGTATTACAGAAGATAAAAAGGAAAGAGAACCAGCCTTAAGAATTTGAGGCCTTAGATTGCAGAATTTATTTATAGGCGACGTCCAGGATGAATGAGGACAATATGAACAAGAAAGAGTGCAGGAAAGTATTTTAAGTATATTTATAGCTTATTTTTTTTAAAAGATGTTTGTTAAAACTTTAAAATTGTAGGAAAAATGGTATAGTTTATACTTAAATATGTTTTAATATTATTATTGTATGACAAACTAAATTTAATATGTTTTGTGGATGAAATTGAAATTTGACATTCACACGAACACTATAATTATAATAGTGTTGCGTATTTAACAAAAAATGATTTGTTTGCTCTAAGATTTAAATACAATAATCGTTTTATGAAATTATTTGTTAACGAGGCTAAAGTGTAAAAAAAATACTCTCAATTGTTTTTATAATTTTGACTCCCAAACTTTTCTTTTTTCATAAATTTTGGTATTCCCAATTTTGCAAATTGAGGTAGTTAATATCATTAACTACCCTAAGAGATACATATATATCTTCAAGAGAGCTCTGAGCTCCTGATTAGGTGGGAGACCCAAAGACCTTCTCCTTCATCATGGAGACATCTTATGACCGATCCGAACTGTTCAGTATGGTAGAAATGCCGAACTAATCAAGGAATGTTGAATCAATTATTTTGAAATTCATTTTCCATTGCAACTAAAACATTAAGAAATTGTGCTGTTGAAATTTTTATTTTTTATAATGATATGATTCAAGGACAAATAAAGTTCAAATGACTTGATCTCATATGGTTAGACTATATTAGGTATTTAGAACAAGATGAACGGTTAAAATCATTCATAGCATGATGAGCTCTCCTATGGAAAGCTCCACGCTCTCTTGAAGATCCCCCATATATATATATATATATATATATGGAAAATGCTCAGTTGAAAACGCATATATTGTGAAAACCCGTGAAAACAACCTAGGCCGTTGTTGGAAACAATGGCCTAGGTTATAACGCATTATAACCAACGGCCTAGGTGGTTTTCCACGTTTTCACAGACATTTGCGTTTTCAATGGAGCATTTTCCTATATATATATATATATATATATATATATATATATATATATATATATATATATATATTAGTCCCATTCCGTTGTGCACTAAGCCTCCGTGTGCACTCGGCCTTCCTGCCTTCGTATTGACGATCCGAGCCGTTCACATTGATTTACACATCTAAATTAGTCTAAATATGTAAAATCAAATCATTTGAAATTCATTTGCTCATCCATCATGTGACTATAAAAAACAATGATTTTCAGCCATACAATTTTGTAACACTTCAATGGATGGACAAATAAATTTCAAATGATTTGATTTTATATTTCTAGACTAATTTAGATGTGTAGATCAATGTGAACGGTTCGGATCGTCAATACGAAGGCGGGAAGGCCGAGTGCACGCTAGTGCACATGGCGGCCAAGTGCACAACGGAAGGGGACTATATATATATATATATATATATATATATATATATTCATTTTCTCAATTTTAACTATCCAAATTTGTTGGAGAAGCAAAATTTAAGGGTGGTTAAAATTAAAACAAATCTAGGGCAGTTTTTTTAAAAAAACTTTTTGAAGGAACTTTAGAATAGTCTATCAATTTACCTGAACATGTTAAGAGGCCGATACAAAAATTTTAGATATACCAAGTGATTAAAACAAAAATTCCAAAAATTTATTAACTAATGTCAAAATTGGGTTCATCCGTGGTGCAAACTAGCCATTAATACAACAATGTTTAAACAGCCCCTACAAAAATGGAGTTAATTTTCCATGTTTTCTCTATGGAGGGTAACTTTGTCCATAAATAATGCTCACTACTTTTATTTAAAAAATAAATAAGTAAAACTACTTTATTATGTCTATCTTACCACTTCATCTTCTTCCTCTTCCCACAAGATGAAAAATACTGGCCATCGCAATGGACATCTTTCCAAACATTGAACATACCCCAAATCTTAATTATGCATACAAATTACTAATTCAACATTGATCCACAAAATAATATTGAAACCAAAAGTTTTAGATTCTTATTAATTCTCCGTGCAGATTTTTTTCGAGTTTATGAGAAAATAGAGTGGGGGGGTGAGGAATGAGGACGAAGAGAGAGAGAGAGAGAGAGAGAAAGAGAGAGAGAGAGAGAGAGAGGTTTTCATCTGGGATAGTTAGAGAGAAATAAGGAGTGGTGAGAAAGAAATTTAGTGGTGTAAATGACCAAAATGCCAATTTTGATATAACAAAGTCTCCAATGTGAGATTGCAGATCCTATGGTCTAGACTAAATGTAGGGTAGTTAATAAAAATGGAGAAGTTCTGATAGTTGGTGATTTGCACCATAAAAAATATCATCAAAATTAGGAGTCTGATACCAAATCCAATACAGAGCATCTGAACCATGATATCGAATTTTGGCTGATACGATACTTCGAGTACACTTGATGATGCCGATATATGGCAGGCTGATAACCGATACCGATACCTGATCATGATATAGAGGTTTGAAATTCATTGACTTAGATGTTGCCACTTTGTTTTGGTAGATTGGTTAAAGAAAGTTGCAAGAGTTTGTAGGGCAGTTTGAAGACTGAAAATCGTTCTTTTTATTGAAAGAGAACTGAATACAGATACATGAGAACTGACTATAGGAGAACTCTTTCTTATTTTAATTTTTTTTCTGATAATGTCATATCTAGAGAATCGAATTCAGAAACAATAAAACTGGCTATAGAAGAATTCATATTTTTCCTTTTCTTTTCTTCTGATATCTGTACATTTTTTAATCCTTGTACAAAAATATAAATGTGGGGAACACCTTATATTTCTTAAAAAGGTGCCGCTCTCGACAAGATTATTGTACCTATACTCTGATGTAGTTAGAAATGAGAGTCAAATGCTCTTATTCTGTAACAATGGGAAGAGGGTTTTGTACACACAGACACACTCACGCCCCAAACAAATTACTAATGATTGATTATAGTCAAGATAAACAACTGAATCTGATCATAGAATTGTGAAAGTATTATGCTTACTGATACAAAGAAGAATTCCTGTATATGTGAGCAAAGTCTACCCCAAGTTGTTGCTCTGCTGATGTTGAAGTAATATCTAACATCCATGTTGCTGGATTATAATTGTCCTTAATCTTGCAGATGCCAGGTACACCCTGCCAATAAAGTTGTGGATGTTGAATAGGTTTGTCGACTATATTAACTATTGAAGTAATAATGTGAGTTAATTCGTTTTCAAAAATATGAAGCATCTTATTCTATAGGGAAGTATCTAGTGTTTGGCTTCGCTTTTATTAATTATGTTGTATCTCTTCTTCTGCGTGAGGACAAGAAGTAATGCCAGGACAGCCTCTCAATTTGCATTTCCTCATACCGTGGTGAATATAAAGAGGTATGTACATGTTCATTCATAGATTATTTGGGAATTAAGATGCAATTTTTTTTTTATTAGTGAATTGGATGTTCGCCTATTAACTATATGTCAACATCTTCTGTTTCAAATTTCTAACTTTTACTGTACGTGTATTGCCTAGAATTTAATGTTACATTCTCCAATCATCATGATCAAAAGTTTATTTTTTTATAGATATTTTGGTGATAATGGTCACTCTATCCTTGTTAAAGTAGAACATTGTTAGGTGAATATGCTTATATTGAGCTGGATTGTTGAATTTTTTCATTCTAAATACTTTTTGGGCTTTGGCATGGACATACTTTTCCTTATGGTAAATATTGCAGCTTGTTATTTCTTATGTGTTTTTTCTCTTTTAAATATTTTGGTGAACAAAAAATATTTTGGTTATGTGATTATGTCAACCACCCAACCGTTCTATGGTTGTAAAAAAATGAAATGGCATCAAATGACTCAAATAACGGTGGAATTATTCATCTGGCAGACTCACCTCAAAATATTTGATAAGTTGGCTTGAGCTTTTACCCAATGACCCAGAATAAATTATTCGACCACCTGTTTTCATCAGAATCAGCTGCACAAAAAGTAAAGCATCTATAACCTTCTGTTATGATATTATAATTTTGAAAGCAAAAAAAAAGAGAAGGATAAAAGAAGGGAGGGGGAGAGGGAAGAAATTGACACATGTTTGGGCATAAAGGACATGGAGATAATGTATAATCTCAACAACCCTTTCACAAATTATTCCTTATAAACCAGCTGTTTTGGCTCACTTTATTAGACATATACTGTTAACACTTTCCAAATACGACATAATTGGAAACTTATCACTTTGATATGTTGGATGGAAATAATGAATTATAGACAATCTATTTTCCTGTGGCTCTAAAAGTATTTGTATCTCTGTTTGTGTGCACATTTGTTACTAGCACAATGGTAAATCTGGGATATGATATGTCTCAAGAGCAAAATGAGGTGAATGACTATTTACTATTTAGTATTTACTTATAATACAGTCCACTATAATTCCTTAATTCCTTAAACATTTTTTACATGACACTAATCTGAACGAACATAATTGCAAATCTACTCGGTGGAAACCATTATGAAATAGTATGCTTCTACACTTTTGGCTGTGCATGATGTCCCTTATACCCTGTAAAAGCAATTTTGTTTTGTGGGAAAAAGTTCCAAGAGATGGAAACAAAATTTTAAAAAATAAAAATAAAATTATACCTCATCAAATGACTCAAAAATATCAGTACTTGGCTGGTGGATGGTGCAGACCACAGTCCTCCCAGTCTCAACTATATTCTTCACAGCACGCATCACAATGGCTGCTGCTCTTGCATCCAAACCTGATGTGGGTTCATCCATGAATATAATAGAGGGGTTGGCAACAAGCTCTACTGCAACAGTTAAACGCTTTCGTTGTTCATTAGATAGACCATTTATGCCTGGAGTCCCAACCAAAGCATCCTTTATTCTATCAAGTTCAATTGTTTTAAGTACTTCCTTGACAAATTCCTGTGTAAGAATATATTGATTGTTACCTATTATGATAGACATAGACACGGTGAGAAAATTAAAAAAACCCATAACTATACGAGAACAATTCATTTAAAAAGATTAACTATGAGAAATGGAGAGAACGAGATAGAATAACTTCTACTTAGGATAAGATATCTTACAGCTTTTGTTCCTGGATCAATCTGCGATGGAAGTCTCAGCCAGGCTGAGAATATTACTGACTCTTCAACTGTAATTTGTGAAGAATGTATGTCAGACTGTTCACAGTAACCCGAAACCCTAGAAAATGTCTTTTGGTCCTTAGGGTGACCCTCAATACTTATGTCTCCTTCAATTATTCCTCCTGTCTTCCGTCCACATAGTACATCCATTAGGGTTGTCTTACCTGCTCCACTCACACCCATCAGTGCTGTAAGAATACTTGGTCTGAATACACCTGTAATATTTTGTAAAAGTTGCATCCTTTTGCTTGTGAAACCCTTGTTTCTCATTTCCTGATGAATTGTCAGGAGTAAGATAATTTGAAACAAATGAAGAAAAAAAGCATAACTTAAACCTATTCTACGCTCTTGTAACTAAGATCAACGGAAGCCTAATACCTGAGGGGTGTCAATAAAGTACTGTACATCTCGGAATGTTATTGTCAAGGGCTTAAAGGGTATAACTGTTTTGCCTGTATGATTAGCATATGAATTAGTCAGCATCTCTGTTTTACTATTAAGTATTTGTTAAGCTAGTGCATCTGCACATACTTTTTTCTTTTCTTTCCTTCTTGTATATTGATTCTTATACAACCTTTTGTATTCGCCTCAGTTTGATTCGGAATAAGGTCTGTTATGTCCTTCAGAATTCTGCTACCTTTGAAATTATCTTCTTGTAGTAGAGAGAGTTGTTTCTTGGAAATAGTAGCCTGAGAAGTTCCTGAATCTGAACGACAGGTATTTCAGTTCATATAGCTAGTGGAGAGCATCAGTTATAAGTATGGTGCATACAGACGTACTTTTCAAGTAAGTTAATGCCAAGGTATAACCAATGTTGAAGGTTAACGTAAATCCAAACAATGCTCCTAGTGATACCCAATAGAAGTAGCTTTCAAAGTCCAGTCCACGGCTTCTCAAAATTGCGTCCCCTATTGTTATATTTCCTGATGACTCCTGCAAGTAATTGTTCTAGAGGGTTATTATTGAGAAAAGGCCTTTTAGAAAGTGAGATTAAATTAATGATTAAAGGTACCTTTTGCCATCTTGGAGCGCGAAATTCATTGATAGTTAAACCTATTTCTGCATATGTAACTGGAGACAACCAAAATCCCCATCCTATCCATCCTGGTAAAGAGGCTGAAGAAATAAATCTGCTTAGAGAAACTCTGTGAATGTATCACTGAAGTTTGAGTAGAAGATCTATTCTCTAAAACCTACTTCTTGAAAGAATGAATCCACCAAATGTTAAAAACAACAGTAGTGCCAAATTTCCTGAAAATACTGTTGTGACTTGTGTTCGGAAAAGTGAGGCTAGAAAACGGAAAAGAGATGTTGATGCTTGATGCAGCCCAAAGAGTACAAGAAATTGACGGAAAAACCTGGAGAACATGGTTGGTACAAGGGTTAGGGAGAACCAGAGACCTGAATATTAGTGAGAATTTGAGTGCGTAGTATTTGAGTTACTTTTTTAGCTTGGTATTGTATGTATATTTTCCTTTTACTATATCTCATAACTTGGGGAAATTTTGCTTCATGCCCTTCATTAGATCGTGGTTTCTCATTTGCCCCTTCATTCTACTTTATACATTTTAACCCTTCACCAGCAAAAATAATTTTGGAGACCTTTGCTGTTTTAAGAAGAAATTTAGAGAAACGTTTTGGACAAATATAAATACTTTTCTTGGTTAAGACGGATTATAGTTTAGATGTATTGTTTTTCTGTAAAATTATTGTTATTTACAGAAGTTTACTATTTTTTAAAATTGTTATGTTTTGTTTGTAAGTGTGCAAGACGATGTATTGTTTTTCTGTAAAATTATTGTAATTTACAGAAGTTTGCTATTTTTTTAAATTGTAATGTTTTGTTTGTAAGTATGTTGGTTTTAGTTAAACACTTAAACACACACACACACACACACACACACATATATATATATATATATATATATATATATATATATATATATATATATATATATGGTTAAGGGTATATTGTGTGGTAAAGCCAAGTTTAACTGCAATGTGTAACAGAAGTTGGTTTTCCAAAATTCTTTGGGAAGTAGGGGGTTAAAGATTTTCAAAAGTAATTAAAAGGGGCTAATGGAATGTAACCGTACGATGACGGCTTAAAACAAAATAGCTAATGCAAACCATTCTTTTGATGGTTATTTCCAAAATATCTTTTCCAGACATCAGCTGGCATTCGACCATTATACAGTGTTTTAAATATAGGCTATAGGCGTTATAATGGTTTGGACTGGCCAACATTACTGGTACTATTATTTTATAATGTATGATGTTATTGGTGTATTTTGACCCTTCTATCGGCCAATATCTGATCAGCCGCATTCAGTATTGACTATTTTAAACACGCAATGCCACAAAACTTTGGGTTAAGGTTCAAACCCAAATCCGATTAGACTATAACCTATTGTCTTAAAAGAGAGAAGGAGGTGAAATAAATAAGGTAAAAACCTAATTTTCTATCATCCTAATATGCTTCCCCACCAAAAATTCACCACACCATCTCTCCTCTTGTTTTTGTATGGACTTCCTCTATCTGCTTTGAAGTTCGACCACGTCCTTTCTCTCCTATCGCTCTACTTCATCTCACGACTATACTTCATCTCACTACTTTGACCATGGAGTTAGTATACACAAATTTGATTTTGTGTTCACTATGTCCCGCTTTATTGAGCCTGTTGGTTGTTTCTGTGGAGTGAATATATATAGAGAACATAGTGAATATTGAATCAGTATTTCTGTACTTGGTAAATAATAAATTAGAATATCATTTTCAAGTAGTAGAGTATAGTGCTTCTATATAGTGAACAAAGTGAGTAAGTGACTTTTCAACTTATCTTGAAATTTTCTTTAAAATATATTTTCATTTAATCTTTGATATGTAGATATCTTTCTTTGATGTATTATACTATATGAGATTTAATATGGCTATTATATATTCTGGCTGTAACTACTATTTGCTTAATCATCGGAAGAAAAAAAAAACTATTTACCCGCATTCACGTCGTTCGTATTTGTGATATATGATGTTAGTAATGGTCATCTAATCACATGTAGGATATGTATTTTCATCCAATATTTTTAAATATCGCCGATATCCAATATCCAATATGAAATTTTACCTTCCGATACAATATCGATGTCAGATTTTTTAACATTGCCATTCTAAGAAATGAGTATATATTTCTTGATGGCGTTGTTCCATTCATAAATTTAGTACCAAAGGGAAGAAAAAAAGGTGTTTCATATGTCACGCTATTTATTTTCTGCCCGATGGGAATCATTCAACATCATCTTTTGCATACATGTCAGTATTAAGTTTCTCTAATTTTATGGTTCACCTGAATTTAGTTATAAGGGGTGATTTACTTTTAAATTTGTTCAATCTTATGGTTTATGTGTATTAATTATAAGGTCCAATTTACAATCTTAGCTCTAGCAATGAACTTTTGTTGCGATAGCGATCATAGAATACTTGACCTTTCTCCTTCTGGACTGTAGCCAATTACGTAGTAAGTTAGTGCCGTCCAAATGAAGGATTCCAACAAAGAAAATGGGACCTTCAATATACAAGCTGGAATTGCGTAGGCCCATGCAGGATAGAACTGAAAGTCTCTTTGTTTGTAGAATAATGGTAGCCTCAAAACAGAGAGCATCAACTCTGCAATTCCATTTGTAGTGAGCCTGATGAGCGTATAATCGAGAGCCCCCATATAATAGGTGGCAGCCACTCGATTCACATCCATTTTTGTGTGAAATAGAGTCATTGAGATTAGTGCAATGATTACAAGCTGGAGGAAACACACCAAATATGCATTAGATTTTGGATTTTTGGTACCATGAACTTGAAAAGAAGTAAGTACCTGTGCAGTTTTAAACACATAAATGAATGAATTCCGCTTAATAAGAAGAAATTCTCTTGCCATGCACGTTTTAAGCTGTTCCCATTTCATCAGAGAAGTGTTAAAGACCAAAGAACTTTTGTTTGATTTGGATTTATCATATGGATTTGAAAGATCTTCCTGTAGTTCTGTTCCTATACTACTTTCGTTGAACTTATTACTGAACCTTTCAGTGGTAATGTAGCTGTAGGTTGTGTTTTCGTGGTACCAGTATTGCCCTTGATCATTTCTCGAAATTACCTGAAATGGTTAAAGCATTGTAAGCTAAATTTAATGGAATCTTTAAGACTGTGTAATGTATGGATTTTTGGAATATTCCAAAAGACATCCCAAAAGACAATTTTGGCTTCAGTAGAAAAAAAAATCTGAAAATTTTATACATACAAAGAAGCATGGGTGTTTAAGTAAATTTAAATTAGCTAAACTAATGAATATAATTTCCTATATTTTCTCAAAGTAAGATTTTTTTTTCTCCTTAATTGTTTCTGTTATATCTCTCATATATTTCTATATATTTAACATCATGAACATATCCACCACTTTCTCTCTCTTTTTTGTTTTTGTTTTAAATTAAACCTCTTATATATTATGTGTTTATTTACTTACACTTATAATTTTGTTTTAACATGCAGCCACACTTGTCAGTTACTAGCAACTGATGAAGTAATAGTTGTTATACCTCCTGAAGAAAGTCTGGAATGCTTTTTCTTTGTGGGCACCTGAAACCGCATTCCTCAAAAAAGTGGAGAACATGATCTCGAGGCCCGTGGTATATTATCTTACCTTGAGACATCAAGATGATGTCATCAAAGAGATCAAAGGTCTCTGGTGCAGGTTGAAGAAGGGAAATTATGGCAGTTGCGTCTGTGATGTGCACCAGTTGCTGAAGACAGGTAATGATCTGAAAGGTTGTTGAACTGTCTAAGCCGGTTGATATTTCATCCATTAGAAGTACTTTTGTTGGACCCACTATCATCTCCCCTAAATATGAAATGTTTAAGTTATAATCTATAAAAAAATTGACCCACTGAAGCTTGGTAGAGAGGTTAAGAGGAAAGTATGAATTATTCTCGGAGTTTGAAATGTTTACATAATTATATGGACACACTACCTGTTGTCAACCTTTTCTTTTGACCACCCGATATCCCTCTTTTCATGGCATTGCCAATCCTAATATCAGCACAGGTGTCCAATCCCAGGATCTGTAGCTCAAAATATGTACAAATGAAACAATGAAAATGCATCTATCACTGCTTGCTGCAGTTAAAATAAACAATTCATGATTGATAGTTGGAATACCTTTAAAACATAGTCTGTCTGCAGGTTCTTTGGTAATCCCTCTGTGGAAATTGCCTGTTCCAAGAAACAAAGGCATTGAATTACCAATGTAAATTTAACTCTAAATAGAGAATTTTCAAGAATATTAAAAGATTAAGTTTACCAACACGTAATGCAGATTAAGTTAAAAATTATAGCTATTAATTGGTTTGATGGAGTTTGATGGACCTTCAAGATATGAAATAGTTTAATAAGCCCATTTAAAGATTCAATCCTATTAATCAACAATAATACTTAAATCGTTCTTAGCATGTAAGATATTCAATAAAGATTCGTACCCTAATTAGCAAGTAGAAATGCTCACTCTCAATATTTGTGGACGACAGTTAAATCAAATAATATGATAGAGATGATAAAACAGTAATACAAATATTTGAGAAGTAGAAAAAGTTTACCGGGGTTGCAGATGGTGTGTAGTTGTGGGGGAAGGAAGAAGGCCGGGGTGGCGACTGTAGAGCCGTTGGTGAGACAGCGAGGAGAAGGCGGTGACGAGCAGTGGGGGTAGACAGCAAGAGGGCGGCTGTTGGGGAGGAACGGGAAAGGGTCGACGAAGGAGAAGGCGAAGTGGGAAGGGGGTGGCAGGCGTAAGTTGCAGGTGGTGGTGGTGGGTGTGGTGGTCGCGGTCGGGAAGCGACGGTGACGAGGAGGAAAGGAGATGAGGTCAGGGTTAGGAGGCAGTGTCGAGGAGTTGGGTCGCGGTGCAGGGGAGCAGGGCTTCGGTCGGGGTAGGGGGCGTGGAGATGGCGGCGAGCGGGGAAGACGACGGGGAGACGGCGAGGGTGCTGGTCGGTCGTGGTGGTCGACAGTCGGGAGAGAGGGAGAAGATGAAGAGGAAGAAGCTGGGGTTTAGGGTTATAAATTATTTGAGGATTAGGGTTTGAAATTTTAAATTTGGAAATTTGGGGGTAGTTTTAGAGTTTATCACAAACCCTAAAATTGTATCTCAATTGTCTCACAAAAAGATGATGAAGATAAAAACTTAACACAATAATTTAAAAAAATCAAGAATAACATTACTTCTCATTATTGTCAAGGCCTATATATAGGCTTAAAACAAATCTTGATACAAATCTTAAAATATTCTAAATATCAAAAATATTCTAATGCATAAAAGAAAAGAGTGCAAATCGTAAAATTATTACATATGGCTATAATTGCCAAAAACAAATATGATTATTGAATAAAATACTAAACTAATAAAGCAGCTGTCCTAGACGATGCCTGCGCTGGTAGTAGCATTGGTATAAATACCCGAAATTCGGATCTGATTCGGACCCGGCATTGGACCGGAACTGACCCGGCCTATCCGGGTCCGGGTCTGGGTCCTAAAATGGGACCCTTTGTACTTTCGGGTCCGGATCCGCTCAAAAGAGACCCGACTCGGATCCAGACCTGGACCCGTTAAAAAATTCCAAAAATCAACATGAAAATAAATATTCTATCCTCATCCCTCTCCTCCTTCCTCCTCAATTCTAAAACCCTCTTCCAAACTCGAAACTCATGTATTTTTCTTTTCTCTTCGATTCTAAATCCTCCACTCACCGTCTCCGCTCGCCGCTCACACTCATATTCTTATCCGAACGGGTAGGAATATTTTAATAGGACTCAGACCCGGAACCGGACCCGCTCCTCACGCGTTCGGGTCCGGGTTCGGGTCCGGGTCCGGGTAGTGAAGGACCCGACCTGACCCGATACCAATGCTAGTTGGTAGAAATGCCTTGAATCGTCTTGAACGGATGTCCTCATCATTCTCTCCGGGGGGGAGATGGCTCGATCCAGTCGAGTCAAAATCAGTCCTCCTGTCATAGTGCTTTAAAAGGTCTGGATCCAAGTGCTGAAGCTCTTCACGATCTATCTTAGTATCCTTCGACTCCGGCTTGTTTTTCCATCTTACCAAATACCTATGAATACTATCATATCTCGTAGAGATTATCTGATCATCTAAAATATTATTCAATTTTTTTGTGGTGGGTAACTAGTATCAGGTAGTAGGGGTAATGTGAGAATTTCACTAGTAGGCTGCAGCTTGCAGGGTAGGCTCATATGTAAGAAGATTTCTAGGGTTAAATTATGGGCCTTCATAGGGTATGTAATTCTCAATATTGAAAGTCTTACTTATGCCAAAACCTTCAGAAAGGTCAACGACATAGGTATTATCATTAATTTTATAAAGAATTTTAATTGGGCTTGCAGCACGTGCATTCAACTTCTTAACGGATCCAGTTGGAAACCGTTCCGTACGAATCCGAACCATCACTTCGTCACTAGGGCTGCAAACGAATCGAGCTATTCGCGAGCTATTCGGCTTGAGCTCGGTCAAAGCTCGGCCCGAACCGAGCTCGAGCCGAGCTCGAGCTCAAAACTGAGCTCGTTTCCTTAACGAGCCGAGCTCGAGTTTGGGTTTTTTTTGGGCTTAGCTCGCGAGCTATTCGGCTCGAATACGGTCAAAGCTCGGTCAAAGCTCGGCTCGACCTGAGCTCGAGCTCAAAACTGAGCTCGTTTCCTTAACGAGCCGAGCTCGAGCCTGAAGGTATTCGGCTCGGCTCGGCTCGATTGCAGCCCTATTCGTCACTCACATTAAAAGTTTTAAACGGGTCCAACAGAAAACCGTTCCGGATGAATCCGAACCATCACCTCGTCACCAATATCAAAAATTATGAATTTCCTTCTAGTATCTGCTATTAACTTGTAGTTAAAATTATTCTCATTAAGTTCCTTGAAATTTTTTCTATGCAAGTCATGAATGTGATATGCAAATGTGGGTGCAAACTCTGTGACTTTAGGATGTTCTAACACATAGATAAAATCTATAGGCTGCCAAGTGACTTGGGATGGGATTGGTGACTCAGGTACACTCAATGGAGGTGACTGGACAGACTGAATATAATTGAGAGACTGGTTATCCTCTTTTTCATCAAAGTCATTACTTACATTAGGTTCATAGGTAAACTCAGTGTCGGGCTCATCAGCGATGACTGCGGTATCCTCTACTATATTGATCCTACTTGTGCTGGGGCAGTTGCCACCAACATGACCGTATCCCTTACATTTATAGCATTTAGTGAGATGATCAATTTTAGAATAGTCTCTTTCAGTGTTCTTACCCGTGTTGTCATTTCTAAGTGGATAGGAATTTGAAGTATATTTGTTTGGGTAAGACTTGTTAGAGTACTGAAGAGAGGAGTGCTCAGGTCTAGAGGGATCAGGAGGATTCATTCTGGAGGAATGATCCATCAAATCGCTGAACTTGTAATGAGATCTTGCTTTAAGGAAATTCATATCGAGGATAAGAGCATAAGCTGCCGCTAATGAGTCTACATTTCTATGAATTAGTTCATTCCTTAGATCGGCTCGTAATCCAGCACTGAACCTAGAGAGAGTTTGTTCTTCACTCTTTTTACCTAAAGCATTGCACCGAATAAGGAACTCATCAAATTTATCAACATATTCTTGTGTGGATTTACTTCCTTGATACAGTTGGTTCCACGAATCTAGCAATCGGGTGTGGAACGATAATGGTACATATCTCTCAGTGAGCTTCTCTTTCATGGCTTCCCAAGTGGCTATGGGTGCTAGGCCTTGGCCTCTGCGGGCGTGTTCAAGATTGGTCCAGTGTTGTTGAGCTTTACCCTTCAATTTCTTTTTGGCAAATTTAAACTTCAGGGTTTCGCTCATGTCAAACCACACAAAGTAATGGTCCATGACACGGACCCAATCGAGATATGCTTGGTGTTCCATGTGGTCTCCAAAATGGGGAACATTAGCCTTAATGTTTTTATATTGTTCGTCAGGGTCATATTCTTGACGTCGATCGTCACGAACATTCTCTTGAGGGATCTGACGATTAGCATGAAGCTCAGGGACAACAGTTTGATTTAATTCCACTTTCTCAAGTTTCTTATTGATATTGGCAAGAGTTGCTTGAATGACAACTAGGATAGCGGAAATATCAGAGTTGTCTATTTCAGGTCGGGAAGGTCTAGGGTTTCTAATTGGGTGATTTGGGAGGGATAAGAAAGGCTCGTCAGGATCTGTGATGGTGCTGCGAAAGATGCTTTCACCAAAAAGGGGAAAACTAAGGGGTCGTATGTGTCCTATTTTTTTTTAAAAATTAATCTGACGTGATTTAAAAAACGAAATAAAATAAAATAAGACTCTAAATAATCCTAAATGAATGCAAAAATAATACCTAAATGATGCAAGAACTAGGGTTTTAGGAACCTTCGCTCTGATATCAAAATGATGTAAAACTAACCCTAAAATAGAGAATTTTCAAGAATTTTAAAGAATTAATTTTACCAACATGTAATGCGGATCAAAGTTAGAATTTTAAACAATTAATCGGTTTGATGGATTTTTAAGAATTGAATTAAGTTTCACAAACCCAATTAATAATTCAGTTCTAATAATTAATAATTAAATTCCTAAGCGTTCTCAGTAAGTAAAAGATTCAATACTGATTTTACTTTAATTAGGCAAGTGGAACACTCAATCTCAATTATTTTTGTGGACGACAGGCAAATCAGATAATATAAGATAATAGTGCAATAGAATACAAATATTTAAAAGTGGAAAGAGTATACTGAGGGTTCGAAGAACAATTGCGACAATCGAAGGTGAAGCCACTGTCGGAAGGACAGGCCGCTGGATCTGGCAATGGCTGGCGCTACTTACTGAAGCTGTCTGTCTGGCTGTGGTCGGCCATGGTCGTAGGTCAGAGGTACACGGCAAGGGGGATGCTCGGGACGGATGGCGACGGGGTTCGGGAGAGAAGGCAACGGCAAGGCTTCAGAGGACGGAGGACGGGGGGCTTCGACGATGGGATGCAGGCGAGAGAACGATGAGGGAAGGTGAGCGGGGTGGACGCTGACGAGGTCGGTTGCGGGTGTGGGCGGCAAAGGCGAGGAGTGGTCGCTGAGTCGAGCTACGGCAATGGTGAGGTCGGGGATGGAGGTTAGGGTTTCAGTCGGAGAGAGACTATGGGTTGGTTGGAGTTGGAGGAAGGAGATGGGTTTGGTCGGGATGTAGGGTAGGAAAGATTAGGGTTTTGGAATTTGGGAGTTGTTTTCATTTGAGGATTTGGGGTTTTTAATTTGGGGTAGATTTTAGAGTTAATCACTAACTCTAAAATTGTATTAGGATTTATCACAAATCCTATCAAGTTGGATTTCAATTGTATCACACAAAAGAGAAGATGAAGAGCAAAACTCAACACAATAATTTTAAGTAAGAATGACATTTCTCATTCATCTCAGGGCCTATAAATATGCTCAAAACAAATCTTGATACAAATCTCAAAAGATTCTAAAAATCTCAAAAATATAAAAAAGATTACATATGGCTATAATTGCCAAAAATAAATATGATACTGAAATAAAATTCTAAACTAAATAAAATAGATGTCCTCATCATTCTCTCCGGGTGGGAGAGAGCTCGACCCAGTCGAGTCAAAACCAGTGATCCTGTCTTGGTGCTCCAAAAGATCTGGATCCAGTTGCGGGAGCTCCTCACGATCAGTGTGGTGTCATCCAACTTCGGTTTGTTCTTTCACCTTACCAAATATTTGTGCATACCACCATCTCTTATAGAGATTATCTGATCATCTAAAATATTTTCAATTTTTCTGTCGGTGGGTAAATAGTATCAGGTAGAGGAGTAAATGTCGGAATCTCACCATTAGGCTGCATGGTAGGCTCATCCATAAGAAAATTTCTAAGGTTGAGTTTTGAGCCTTCATAAAGTACTATATCCTCAATATTAAAAGTCTTACTTATGCCAAAGTCTTCAGGAAGGCAACGACATAGGTATTATCTTTGATTGTCTGTAGAATCTTAAATGGGTCTGCAGCATGTATATTCAAGTTCTTAACGGGTCCAACAGAAAATCATTCCGGATGAATTCGAACCATCACATCGTCACCAATATCAAAAGTTATAAATTTCTAGAAGGCTCAGTAGAGGTCATTCTAGAGGAATGATTTCTCGAATCGCTGGACTTGTAGGAGAAACTTACTGTAAGGGAATCTATATTGAGGACAATGACATAAGCTACTGCCAATGAGTTCACATTTCTATGAATTAGCTCGTTCCTAATACCGGCTCGTAATTCAGCTCTATACCTAGAGAGAGTTTGTTCTTTGCTCTCTTTACCTAAGACATTGCACCGAATAAGGAAGTCGTCAAACTTATCAACATACTCTTGGGTGGATTTGCTTCCTTGATAGAGTTGGTTTCACGAATTTAGCAATCGGGTGTGGAACGATAACGACAAATATCTCTTGCTTCTCTTTTATGGCTTCCCAAGTGAATATGGGTGCCAGGCCTCGGCCTTTACGAGCATGTTCAAGATTGGTATAATATTGTTGAGCTTTACCAGTCAATTTTATTGTGGCCAATTTAACCTTCAGGGCTTTGCTCATGTCAAATCACACGAAGTAGTGGTCCATTGGTCTGATACCAAAATAATGTAAACTTAATCCTAAATAGAGAATTTCCAAGAATATTAAAAGATTAAGTTTACCAACACATAACGCAGATTAAGTTAGAAATTATAACTATTAATTGGTTTGATGAATTTTCAAGATATGAAATAGTTTAACAAGCCCAATTAAAATTCAATCATAGCAATCAATAATAATACTTAATTGTTCTTAGCATGTAAGATATTCAATAAAGATTCGTACACTAATAGGCAAGTAGAACACACACTCAATATTTGTGGGCGATAGATAAATTAAATAATATTATAGAGATGATAAAGCAGTTACACAAATATTTGAAAGTGGAAAGAAATTACCCAGGGTTCGAAGGAATTTGGTGAACAGATCCCACAGCCAGGGATCAGATCTGAGACAAACAGTGGCTGCAGCGATCCTGTCTTGTTGTGCATGCGGACGGAGGTATGTCGACGGGGCTTTGGTGGATGTCGAGCGACGAAGGATGACGGTGGTGCGGGCGGGGGTCGTTGAGCGGAGGAAGGCGATGGGGATGGGAATGGTGCGGTGTTGGGCACGGCGGTTGGCGAGGGCGATGGGCGATCGGGATGAGGGTTGCTCGGGGAGGTCGTAGCAGAGACGGAGGCGACGAGGGTTGGATTCGGAGCAGGGCAGAGGAAGGAGGGTCGGCAGAGGGGCGAGGGCAATGGATTTCGGAGTGGCAATGGATCTCTGATTGATATTGACAAGAGTTGCTTGAATGACAGTGAGGGTAGTGGAAATATCAGAGTTGTCCATCTCAGTTCGAGGAAGGGCTCGCAGAATTCTAGGGGTCGTGTGATTGTGTTTACTGAAATTTGGGAAAACGTGTCCTAAATGCTCCTAAGATTTTTTAATTTTATTTTAATTTTTAAATGAACTAAAAGTGCTGAATGCAAATAATTCCTAAATGAATGCAAAAACTATAGCTAAATGATGCAAGAATTAGGATTTTAAAAACCTTCGCTCTGATACCAAAATGATGTTAACTTAACCCTAAATAGAGAATTTTCAAGAATATTAAAAGATTAAGTTTACCAACACGTGATGCAGATTAAGTTAGAAATTATTGCTATTAATTGGTTTGATAGATTTTCAAGATATAAAATAAATTAACAAGTCCAATTAAAGATTCAATCCTATTAATCAACAATAATACTTAATCGTTCTTAGCATGTAAGATATTCAATAAAGATTCGTACCCTAATTAGCAAGTAGAAAAGCTCACTTTCAATATTTGTGTAAATCCCTGTTCCAGTAGTACATATTTTACTACATGAATTTTTGTACTTCAATTTTCAGATCAGTTTTATTTTTCTTTTTAGACTCTTTATCTAAAGTCAGAATATTTTTCTGATCAATTTCATAATTTTGTGATTTTTCAACCGGAGTTTAAATACAAATTTTTAACCCCGATTAATCCTAATCCTAATCCTAATCCTGCCTAACCCGACACCTTATTTTCTCCCTCCCTACTTCACCATTTCTGCATACGCCAACCCTCCCCCCCTCATTTTCTCCTTCTACGCCTAACTCTCATTTTTCTACACCCCTCCTTTGATTTTTGCACAGCCCTCCTTTGATTTTTCTACACCCCTCCTATCCCTTCCTTTCTATATATACACAAATACACACACATGCAGAGCTCCTACCTCTTTCTCTTCTCTTATCTACATTCTTCATTTTCCCTTCTTCTCTTCCTCTGCCTTCTTCACACCCGAGAGCTCAAGCAATTACCTTCCACTTTCAAGCCAACGACTCCGCTTCTACGATCTCGTGAACCCCGAAAAACAACCTGACGCCGCGCCACTTTGTTGTTGTCGTCGCTCACCGTTGCTACCGTTAGCTACCGTCTTACCGTCATTCTTACCGCCATTGTACCGCCGTCCGTTGCCGACGTCGCTTCTTTCCGTGGTTAACACCCCCACTGAAATCGTCACGTTATAAGGCAAGTACCTTGTACACTATTTTTGTTCTCGTACAAGCATTTTCCTTGGACTCGTGGCAAGTAGTCTAGTCATCATCATTTTTAATTGTCATACTCCATTCTAGTCACTGGTTTCATGCTATATCAACTTCAGAGTGAACCGTTAACACATTTCGAATCGTGTTATCGAATATCGAATATTCAACCTTACTATCTCTAAAATTTCTTGACATTGCACTGAGAATTCGACCATGTTTTCTATACTGGATTAAATATTTTCTGTGGAAATCGTAGCCCATCGAGTTCCGAATCCAGAACATCTGACGGTTTCTCAATCGGATGTATAGATTGTGAGATATTGCGATTTTAGTATTGTCATATTGTGAATTTCTGAACCTGCACGGGATCACTAACCGGTCTCTTGTACTGAGAATTTGACCATGTTCCCGACACTGGATCGGAAAACTTTCTACATGAAAATCGCCGCCATTCGAGTCTAGATATCCGAAACATCCTACAGTTTATCAATCCGATGTATAGATTGTGAGATATCGCAATTTTAGTATTGTGACTCCGAATTTTTATAATGCGCGCGAAATATCGAAACCAGCGAAGAATGAATTTGTACGCATAGCTACTGTCTTTAGAATGTATCGTGTGAATATGTGTTGGAACCGAAAGAGAGTCTACTTTCTAGAATCTCTGACGGAATCGGATTTGCTTTTCTGTAACAACGGGAAAGTGAATTTGAATACAGTTATGTCAAGTTGTCTAAAAATTCATCTCTACGTTTTTGCATATAAACCCATTACTTTTCATATTTTATGAATTGAGTGTATTATTGTTCTTGTAATAATAATTTGCATATATATAATAGGTTGATAGAATGCATTTTATACCACTTGATAA
Source organism: Hemerocallis citrina (assembly GCA_017893485.1). Taxonomy (NCBI): domain Eukaryota; kingdom Viridiplantae; phylum Streptophyta; class Magnoliopsida; order Asparagales; family Asphodelaceae; genus Hemerocallis; species Hemerocallis citrina. Next base: position 126,946,310 of record CM030367.1, read on the forward strand.
TTCTATAATAACTACTCTCGATACATGTACTTGTTTTACGTCTCATGCCCATGATTACTGTCCTTGATATTTTTCTTGACTAAACTATTTGATTACACTGTTCCACTAGTCGTACCAATTACATGTTCATAATTAATTATAAAAGAATAACAAGCCGGGGTTATGAGGGTACGGCTTAGTAATGGACAATATAGGGGAGTATACTCGGTAGGGGGTCCGTGTTTCCCGAAATAGTGATTCTTGATTCTTGATTACATAATTTTCGATTACATGATTCATGATTACATGTCTTGATACTATCACTGGAAGACCTAAGTACATAATCCTATAGAATTCACTACTTAAGTCTAAACGTCACATGATTGATATGCACCGAACTTGTGGTATGGGACACAAGATTCCGTGCATTAGATAAGTTAATAAAATAGATAAACTTGAGATCTCCACTAAGCATGATTCTTGATTACATGACTCCTTGTTACATGACTCTTGATTACATGACTCTCGATCCTTGATTACATGATTGTCGATTAACTGAGCCTAGGTTATCAATTGTTTATATCTTGAAGTCTAGAATACACTAGTTACCGTTATTACTTACATGATCATATTGTCCCAGTTCCTTGCTTACTTTTATATTGTATTTGTACTTCTACTTCTTGTTTCTTCTATGTTATATCTTGTTATATTACCCCCTTTTCTGCTTGTTGCTACTTGCTGCTCGAAACTTGCTCTAACGGGAACTTTTCTATTTTTCTTTGAGTTAATAATTATACAGGTACTGATGGACCCGACGAGCAGACTCTCTAGACGATCGTTGCTACTTCCTTACTACTTCATGTTGTTTTTCTTTCAGTCGTTGTTTTATCTAGTTGTTATAGCGAGTTGCTTATCATATTATTTTAATTTTGGCACCTTGTACTCCCGGCCATCTTGACCCGATATTGATGTATTATCCAAATAATGGTTATTCTATTTTCATCTCATGTGATTATTATATCTGCCTGCGTGAATGTGTTCTAAAGATCTTGTTGAGCTTATAATTGTACAGCTTATGGATGATGTATATCATTCGCTGGGCCTCAGTTGCGTGCCTGTATTTCCGTATAGTGGGAAGCGGGGCGTGGCATGTTTTTAGTGGTATCAGCGCCTAGGCTCGAACCATGCTAAGCTCAACAATATACACACCACGTGGATCACATGAATGTTAATAACCAACTTGCCATCTGGAGATTTATCCCATTCGAATATGCATTTCAGACTATGGTTCACGGAGGCTCTTCGACTTCTACCCCCAAGGATGAACTATCGGAGATCGTCGTCATTCTTCAGGAGATGCAACGAATGATGGAGTTATAGTAAGAGCAAAATGAACTGGTGATAGCTAATCTGGATAGGGTACAGGATGTCGCAAACTCCATTTAATGGGACTTGTTTGTGCACCAGCATAAGAGTTACACTGTCATGCTCGATACCCAGGAGCAGATCCGTAGAGGGTGGACTGCCGTTCAGGGGACATTACAACTCCTTACTGTCGCACAGTTTACATGTGGACCGATACGGAGGCCAGTTCAGCCCCGACTACTAGAGCATCACCTTACTCATTGGTGACTCCGAAGAAGGACCAGAAGTGCTATTATTGCCGTCGAGTTGGACACATATGCAAGAACTACTGGAAAGCCAACAACCTGTGTCTTGTATGCGAAGCGAATGATCACAAGGTTCGGAATTGCCCGAAGAGAAAGAGTGTCACACCAATAGAAGGATCAAATCCCAGTGGAGGACAGACTGGAGAGTGTAATCAGGCTTATAACCTGATTACAAAGGAAGCAGAGACCACCAAAGAAACAGTTACTGGTATATTTTGATCTAATCATACTTCAGTTCGTGCGTCGTTTGTTACCTTCTGTGCATTGCATTCATTCTCATCGATCAATCTATTATTGAGTATCATACTAGTTATTTCTTTCTATTCTTATTTTCTTGAATCTTCTGTTGGAAGAGTGTACGAATTTTGTTGGGCTAAATGGTAAATAAATTGGAAACTGGAATACCAACAAGAAGACTCTTCACTATTTTCTAAAACTGCTATTACTACACCTTACAAATATACACTCTATTCTTTTTCTGCTTTTCTGCTTGTTTCTTGTTCTTGTCTTACTTAATTTTTTTCTTATTCTTAAACCGCTCATTTATAGGAATGAGAGATGAGTAACTGACAAATTATTCATTCCCGTTTCTCCCATTTTTCTTTGCGGCACCAATCTTGCCACAATTTTTCAACATTGTTTGGTGAGTGGGGCCCACTTTACCAAATAAGTTTGACAACCAACATCTTCGTGTTACCAATCTCTTAATTCTGCTCAATTCATCGATCGCTATCACGTGATATCAGCATCTAGAAACATCACCATCAGAGTGGCGCAACGGAAGCGTAGTAGAGTCCCTTATTGATTCGTGGAATGAATATCAAAGCAAACTTCAACGTCATCAACAATTCAAGGTTCGATGTTATATTTGGAATGGATAGGGTCGGGGCCAAAGTGGAGATACTGATCATAGGCCGGTTATAGGGGGCGGTGCATTAATGAAAAAAAGACAAGAAGAAGAAGAAATAAAAAGAAGAGAAATGAGGAGAGAAGTCAAAGAAAGAAGAAAGAAAAGGAGAAAGAAAGAAAAAGAGAAAGAAAGAGGAAGAAAGAAAGAGAAGTCGGAGAAGAAAGAAAGAGAGAGAGGTCGGGGAAGAAAGGAAGAAGAGAAAGAAGAAGGCAACTCGGGAGCAAGCTTCGGAGAAGAGAGAAAGTGAGAAGCCGGTAGCAGAGGCGGGAGCAAGAAAGCAAGAGAGAGAGTAGTAGCTCGGATTTTCTTGGCAAATGGAAAGAAAAGATCAAGAATCGGTGGTAGGGATGAAGAGAAAATCGGTGCAAGAAGAAGGAGAAGTGGGTATGAAGAAGCTTTCTTCATCTTCATCATCTTCATCGAGATTCAGCAGGATCTGTGTATTTTGTGGCAATAGCTCTGGCAAAAGAGCTAGCTACCAAGAAGCCGCGATCGAGCTCGGCAAGGAGCTTGTAGAAAGGAATATCGATCTCGTCTATGGTGGTGGGAGCATAGGATTGATGGGCCTGATTTCTGACGCTGTTCGTGCTGGTGGCCGACACGTTTTGGGGGTGATTCCCAAGCCGCTGATGCCGAAAGAGATTACTGGGGGAACTATGGGAGATGTTAGAGATGTCTCTAACATGCACGAGAGGAAGGCTGAAATGGCTCGTGCTGCTGATGCTTTCATAGCCTTGCCCGGAGGTTATGGAACACTTGAGGAATTGTTCGAGGTGATCACTTGGGCTCAACTAGGGGTCCACAGCAAACCGGTGGGACTTTTAAATGTTGATGGATATTACGACTCACTGCTATCCTTCATAGATTCAGCTATGGCTAAGGAGTTTATATCCAGTAAGGCCAGACACATCTTTGATTTCAGCACCTTCGCCTAAGGAGTTACTCAGAAAATTGGAGGAGTATGTGCCAGAGCGAGATCAGCTTGTGACTCAGCTGAACTGGGATGTTAGCGATGTCGGTGGTTCAGATTCTGAGCCTAGACATTAAATTGTTGATTCCTCCAGTTGAGGATGCACAATTTGTCTTTAGTTGTTTTCGTGCCTTTGTACTCTTTATTTCTTTTATCTTTTGTTGTACTCTCGATTGAAGAGTATTGCATTCTTAGCTATCCTATATCTCGCCTAAGTAAATTTCGAGGACGAAATATTTTTGTAAGGTGGGTAGGATTGTAACTCCATGTTCCAGTAGTACATATTTTACTATGTGAATTTTTGTACTTCAATTTTCAGATCAGTTTTATTTTTCTTTTTGGACTCTTTATCTAAAGCCAGAATATTTTTCTGATCAATTCCATAATTTTGTGATTTTTCAACCGGAGTTTAAATACAAATTTTTAACCCCTATTAATCCTAATCCTAATCCTAATACTAATCCTAATCCTGCCTAACCCTACACCTTATTTTCTCCCTCCCTACTTCACCATTTCTGCATACGCCAACCCTCCCCCCCTCATTTTCTCCTTACGCCTAACTCTCATTTTTCTACACCCCTCATTTGATTTTTCTACACCCCTCCTATCCCTTCCTTTCTATATATATATACACACACACACACATGCAGAGCTCCTACCTCTTTCTCTTCTCTTATCTACATTCTTCATTTTCCCTTCTTCTCTTCCTCTGCCTTCTTCACACCCGAGAGCTCAAGCAATTACCTTCCACCTTCAAGCCAACGACTCCGCTTCTACGATCCCGTGAACCTCGAAAAACAACCTGACGCCGCGCCACCTTGTTGTTGTCGTCGCTCACCGTTAGCTACCGTCTTGCCGCCATTCTTACCGCCGTTGTACCGCCGTCCGTTGCCGACGTCGCTTCTTTCCGTGGTTAACACCACCACTAAATCGTCACGTTATAAGGCAAGTACCTTGTACACTATTTTTGTTCTCGTACAAGTATTTTCCTTGGACTCGTGGCAAGTAGTCTAGTCATCATCATGTTTTATTGTCAAACTCCATTCTAGTCACTGGTTTCATGCTATATCAACTTCAGAGTGAACCGTTAACACATTTTGAATCATGTTATCGAATATCGAATATTCAGCCTTACTATCTCTAAAATTTCTTGATCTTGCACTGAGAATTTGATCATGTTTCCGATACTGGATTAAATATTTTCTATGTGGAAATCGTAGCCCATCGAGTCCCGAATCCAGAACATCTGACGGTTTCTCAATCGGATGTATAGATTGTGAGATATTGCGATTTTAGTACTGTCATATTGTGAATTTCTGAACCTGCACAGGATTACTAACCGGTCTCTCGTACTGAGAATTTGACCATGTTCCCGACACTGGATCGAAAAACTTTCAACATGAAAATCGTAGCCATTCGAGTCTAGATATCTGAAACATCCTACAGTTTATCAATCCGATGTATAGATTGTGAGATATCGCAGTTTTAGTATTGTGACTCCGAATTTCCATAATGCGCGCGAAATATCGAAACTAGCGAAGAATGAATTTGTACGCATAGCTACTGTCTTTAGAATGTATCGTGTGAATATGCGTTGGAACCGAAAGAGAGTACTTTCTAGAATCTCTGACGGAATCAGATTTGCTTTTCTGTAACAACGGGAAAGTGAATTTGAATGCAGATATGTCAAGTTGTCTAAAAATTCATCTCTACGTTTTTGCTTATAAACCCATTACTTTTCATATTTAATGAACTTAGTGTATTATTGTTCTTGTAAGAATAACTTGCATATATATAATAGGTTGATAGAATGCATTTTATACCACTTGATAATTCTATAATAACTACTCTCGATACATGTACTTGTTTTACGTCTCATGTCCATGATTACTGCCTTTGATATTTTCCTTGACTAAATTATTTGATTACACTGTTCCACTAGTCGTACCAATTGCATGTTCATAATTAATTATAAAAGAATAACAAGTGTAATACCCCGCAAAATAGCATATGGCTATTTTGCACTGTAACCCGTGTATTAACTAAGTATTGCACACGATTACATTTCTCTCCCAGAAATTATCAGTTAAATTGAGAGATTTCAGACATACGGGCTGTTCTGAATCCGATGAAGTTAACTCGGAATATCGTCTCAATTAAACTGTAGTTTTGTCCCGATTGTTTTGACCAGACAATTGTGGGAGGAAATTACAATTTCTATAAAGCATGTATTTTATAGGATTTTAATTTATATGTATGGTTATTTTCAATTAAGCTAGTGCGTGGAGCGAATATGAATTGAGTTTGTGCACTAGGGTTAGAATCGGAGTGTGGTGACCTAGGGTTCCGTGACCTAACCTAGGGTTAGGAACCCTAGCATCACATCATGGCTTAATCTTGTTAAGGATCCAAGGGTGGAGATTTTTTACCATGTGTGAATTGACTTAAAGATTGAGAAGTTTCCTTGAAGCTTCAAGGAAGCTTCAATGAAACTTCTAGCTTAATGTGTTGGCACCCCATCTCACCATACACCTCCACAAGCCCTAGCTCCTCCCATCCTAACCCTCCACCTCTCCAATCCCGGATTCATCCCACCCTAGCTTCCCTTCACTCCATATATACCCACCTCCACTCACACTCATTCTTTCCTTTCTTCACTTGTTCTTGTTTCAAAAAAAAAAAAAAAAAAGGGGAGAAAGAGAAGGAGAAGAGAAAAGTTGGAGACTTTGAAGTAGAGAAGGAGAGGATAAAGCTAGCAACAACAATTACATCTTGAAGTGAAGAGGAGCTAGTGAGCAAAGGAGCAAGGACAAGCAAAGCAAAGCTAGGAGCCAAGCTACAAGGAGATTTTGCAAACTTCAAGTGGGTGATCTCTTGAACTTCTTTGTATTTATTTTTGTTGTGGAATGAATGGATGCGTAGTAGTGATAGGCATGATTTTGTTACCATGTTTGAGTATGAGAAGTGCTAGGAAAAAATAAATTGTATGGTAGAGAATAACTCTTTTGAGTTTTGATTGAATAGCATGATTGTGAGGGTATATTGGGGAATTTTTTACGCCCAAACGGTTTGGAATCTTGGGCTAAAATTCTGGGGTACTGTTCTTCTATGCATGTAGAGTATCCATGATTTTTTTCGTAATATTTGGATGCATTTTAGTAGCCCAAACAGTGGGTCCAAGTCTGGACAGTAAGCAACCAGAATGGCTGCTGGCTGTGATGATTTTTGGGTGTGTTTCCGATTTTATATCTCGAAAATGACAGGGCATTTTGAGCTGAAATTTTTTGTGGATGCTCATGTATGTGTCTACAATCATAGTCTTAAATTTTGTATTTTTCCGAGGTCGGTTGATGCCCCGGAAAAATTGTAGAACGCGATTGGTCCGTAGGTGTCGGCTGAAGCTGACTGCGCTTTGTGCTGAAGTTCAAAAAGCCATAACTTCGTGTACGTTTATTATTTTGCTACGAAATTTTGGGAGTAGCATGGGGTATGAGTCTATTTGACGAATCTCAAATTTTATAATTTTTAGAGGTCATTTGATGAAGTTTCAAAGGTAATTAGTGAGGGGCAGTGAATACTCTGCTGAAACAGAATGGCTGAAATGTAGCCATGTTTGAGGAGTCGTAGATCGTTGTGTGAAATGAATTTGAATGTGATTTTTGGACACGATGAAATGGTATATGTGTAGATAGAGAATCTCAAATTTCATGATCGTTGGACTTAGGGATAATTTACTAGTGAATTTTAAAGTAGGGTATGTTCATCCTAGTACGAGTTGTCTAGTTCGTGGAGATAGATATTTCTAGACTTATCTGTTAAGAATTTGGGCGACTGGCCAACTGGAGAATTTCGGTAGGGAATCATAACTCGCTAACCCAATTAGGATTTGTAATTCCAGGTTGTAGGCTATAACTTTCCAAGGCGGACAGATTCGGCCTTGTCAATGAAGTATTGCTAGAAAAATCAACCCTTCCCGTGTGATGCCCCCAAGGAAAATTGGTGTCTGTGAGAACATTAAGAATTGAATCCGAGGACGTATTCAAATAGGAAGTTAAGGTAGACAATCGCACCTTCCCATAGGACCCGGAATTCAGTGATCTCGATAACCAAGCGAACTATTACGATATTGGACAAATGCAGCAAGTGTGAAAAGGAACGTACTACTAAGAGTATATAATGGTTATTGGATGACAAGACGATTGAACTTGAGGAAGTAGTCAACTGAAGAATTGTAAACTGGGATCTTACCTTTCCAGAGTTAGAGATACCAAGCAATTCTGACTTGTGTGCTGGAATTTATGGACCTGATGAGTTTAGCAACTTATTGTCTAGACTGACTTCAAGGTTTGAGTTAACTCGGGGACCTGAGTCCTATAAAAGGGAATTGAGGGAATCATCGACTAGGGGATGGCAACGGATCTCCTCACCTTCTAGGAAACTCTGAGCGTATTGGTTTCCGATGAGTGTAGCTGGGATCACAGCTACTGGTATTTCTTGATTGTTCCATCGGACAATTGATGAGGAACCCTCTGCCTACCGCAATATGGTGATCGTGAGCTATCAGATTTAAAGGATGGGTTTTTAGCATTTTATTCGGAACTTAGGCAAGTTCCTGTGCATGTACTCATGGTGGACATGAGTGAGTTGGGATATAGCTCTGTTAGATTATATTGGGTGGACATGAGTGAGTTGGGATATAGCTCTGTTAGATTATATTGGGTGTCTCGATGCCTGAGTCTGTCAAAAGTCCAGAAAGGATAATTATGTGCGTGCTTACCTTCACTAAATTATATTACGTCATCAGGATGCCATTAGACCACTCGCTGAGGGTCACGGGCCGAGATTATTTTTGGGTCGCTGACCTATGAAGGTATTGGGAATCAGTGGATGTGATTCCGGGATGGTTGTTACCTTGACAGACCAATCAGGCTCGACCTTGTTGACCGACACCGAGTGTGGATGAATAACAACGTATTTTCAGTGAACTGCATTGATTAGTTTTTCTTTTATTATTTCGCTTGAAAACCGAATTGGTGTTAGGGGTGATTCCCTATAATCCAACTTGTTCTGAGAGTTAGCACTAAGTGGTGATACTGGTTGTCTCTTCCTGTCATTAGGGATACGCACTGCGGTGCGTATCTTGCACTGTTAATTCCTGAAGTACCATGGTAAGAACGGGATGCTGATATCTTGGCGGATCGGGGGTATTTTAGGACCTCTGAGGTCGTCATGTTCTATGTTGGTGGACACGAACGGATCAAAAAGGATCTTTGCGCAATGGATATACTTGCGGTATATCTGTAAGTTCGTCACAGCTTTCGAGGATGGTTCGACGCAGTAATTATTGGTGACTTCGGGGTAGCGCCCCGCATTATTTCTTTTATTTTATTTTTACCTCCTCAACCATGTCATACTATCAGGAACAGGAAGTAGACCAAATTAGAATGCATTGCATAGCGAGGGTTCTAATCCCTAAACATGGAGACAACTGCTTGATTTGGAAAGTATGTAGTATGGGATGCATACATTTCCAAAGTCTCGCTTGCATTATACTAAGTACGTTGGCTTGACCTGGGTCACATGTAGTATGGGATGCATGTGCATCCAGAATCTTGCTGACGTTAGATTAAGTGCATCTGTTCTGTACCTTGTGTTTGAATAGACTTTAGGTTAGATTAAGTGCATCTGTTCTACACTCTGTATTGTTGCATTAGTCTCAGGTCATGACATACACGAACACTAGAAAATCAGGATGCACGTTGAATTTTCCATTCAAGATGAATTTGTGAGTGTGATAGTTTGAGGATCGCTGTTTCCTTATCAGCATTGCGTCAGTAGAATTACTGACGTACCCCACCTTTTAGGTACATGGATATCAGGTCACGAGTATAGGAGAGCCCAAGATCAGCAGGGCATCCAAGTAGTGGCAGTATACACATTTACCCTTCGAGCAGGTGCAGAATTATCAGGGTCGCGTAGCAGAAGGCTCAAGCTGAGGGGCAGGTCCCAGAGGGGGCAGATAGACCACTCAACGGAGTTTCGGCAGTTACCAAGGGATTGCCGATCTGAAGACAGTCAATGGCTTCACAAGAAATGTTTAAGTATTCTTGTAGTCAGTTGTAATAAAGTATGTAATTTGTATTCCTTGTTCAAGGACAATTTGATATTTGTAATTATTAATGTAATTACTCTGATGGCAATAAAAATGTTTAAATTTCCACGTTATTTACTGTGTTGAGATGCATTTGAAGGCAATGATCTTGGTGATGTCACGGATGTCCGATAACGGGGATCCGGGTCGCTACAACAAGCCGGGGTTATAAGGGTACGGCTTAGTAATGGACAATATAGGGGAGTATACTCGGAAGGGGGCCTGTATTTCCCGAAATAGTGATTCTTGATTCTTGATTACACAATTCTTGATTACATAATTTTCGATTACATGATTCATGATTACATGTCTTGATACTATCACTGGAAGATCCGAGTACATAATCCTATAGAATTCACTACTTAAGTCTAAACGTCACATGATTGATATGCACTGAACTTGTGGTATGGGACACAAGATTCCGTGCATTAGATAGTTAATAAAACAGATAAACTTGAGATCCACTAAGCATGATTCTTGATTACATGACTCCTCGTTACATGACTCTTGATTACATGACTTTCGATTCTTGATTACATGATTATCGATTAACTGAGCCTAGGTTATCAATTGTTTATATCTTGAAGTCTAGAATACACTAGTTACCGTTATTACTTACATGATCATATTATCCCAGTTTCTTGCTTACTTCCATATTGTATTTGTACTTCTACTTCTTGTTTCTTCTATGTTATATCTTGTTATATTACCCCTTTTTCTGCTTGTTGCTACTTGCTGCCCGAAACTTGCTCTAACGGGAACTTTTCTATTTTTCTGAGTTAATAATTATACAGGTACTGATGGACCCGACGAGCACTCTCTAGACGATCGTTGCTACTTCCTTACTACTTCATGTTGTTTTTCTTTCAGTCGCTATTTTATCTAGTTGTTATAGTGAACTGCTTATCATATTATTTTAATTTTGGCACCTTGTACTTTCGGGTATCTTGACCCGATATTGATGTATTATCCAAATGATGGTTATTCTATTTTCATCTCTTGTGATTATTATATCTGTCTGCGTGAATGTGTTATAAAGATCTTGTTGAGCTTATAATTGTACAGCTTATGGATGATGTGTATCATTCGCTGGGCCTCATTTGCGTGCCTGTATTTTCGTATAGTGGGAAGCGGGGCGTGACAATTTGTGAACGACATTTAAATCAAATAATATGATAGAGATGATAAAGCAGTAATACAAATATTTGAGAAGTGGAAAGAGTTTACCGGGGTTGCACATGGTGTGTAGTTGTGGGGAAGGAAGAAGGCCGGGGTGGCTGCTGTGCGGCGAGACAGCGAGGAAAAGGCGGCGACGGGCGGTGGGGGCAGACGGTGAGAGGGCGGTTGCAGGGCGGAACAGGGAAGGATTGACGAAGGAGAAGGCGAATAGGGAAGAGGGTGGTAGGCGTAGGTTGTGGGTGGTGGTTGTGGGTGTGGTGGTCGTGGTCAGGAAGCGACGGTGACGAGGAGGAAAGGAGATGAGGTCGGGGTTTGGAGGCAGTGTCGCGGAGTTGGGTTGCGGTGCAGGGGAGCATGGCTTCGGTCGGGGTAGGGGGCGAGGAGATGGCGGCGAGCGGGGAAGACGACGGGGAGACGGCGAGAGTGCTAGTCGGTCCTGGTGGTCGACGGTCCGGAGAGAGGGAGAAGATGAAGAGGAAGAAGATGGGGTTTACAGTTATAAGTGATTTGAGGATTAGGGTATGGAATTTTTAATTTGGGGATTTGGGGGTAGCTTTAGTGTTTATCAGGAACCCTAAAATTGTATCTCAATTGTCTCACACAAAAAAAGCATGAAGAGCAAAACTCAACACAATAATTTTTTTTTAATCAAGAATAACATTATTTCTCATTATTTTCAAGACCTATATATAAGCTCAAAACAAATCTTGATACAAATCTCAAAATATTTTAAAATCTCATAAATATTCTAATGCATAAAAGAAAAGGGTGCAAATCGTAAAACTACTACATATGGTTATAATTGCCAAAAATAAATATGATTATTGAATAAATATTAAACTAATGAAGCAGTTGTCCTAGACGATGCCTGTGCTGGTAGAAACGCCCGAATCGTCTTGAACCGATGTCCTCATCAATTACTTTATTTGCTAATTAGGCATTGAATTACTTGTGAATATCCAACATTGATGTTTATTCAACTGAGACTCAATTCATTCTTGGGCAGTGCCACCATCAAAGATCCAACATTGATGCTTATTCAACGGAGACTCAATTCATTCTTCTATTATTTTTCACTTTTTCCAACATTTTTAGGGTGTAATATATGTTCATTTTTTCTCGATAAAAAGATCAAGTAGTTTGTTTTAAGCGTGTTAGAAGTGTTAAAGTTACACCAATTCTTATTGCAACTTCCATTTATTTGACAATGATATGTGGGACTAAGATTTTGTCATCAGCTTTGATAGAGTTCGAATTTTGATTGTAGTCTTTAATCATGTGGAGTACTTCAGTTTTTTAACATAATTATATATTCAGTCCATCTGGTATGTCTGTTACTTTCTCAATCATATTGATATATTTTACTTAGAAGTGAAGTTTCAAAATTTAGCGGACATCAGTTTCTAAATTTCATAATCGTTGTAATTTTATGCCTATTTTACTTGTTAATTTACTAAAATTTTCTTCTAACTTTTTTCCTTCTGTGTTGATGTAGTTTCCAATTAGTTAGTAGTCTACATTATGGGTTGATTAACACAAATTTCAAAACAAACTATCAAAATGGTTATATAACTTAGCTTTCTTGTATAAACCTTTAGAAATTGTTGGGATCTAATCTAGGAAGCACAGATTCGGGTGCGGGAGTGCGGGTGCGGCAGATGCGGGGCCGGAGATGCGTCAATTTTCAAAAACAGTGGGATGAGGGTGCAGCTGGGATTCGGCTAATAATTTATTTTACATAATTATATATTTATTTTTGTATTAATTTTTTTTAAAAATTACTGCCATGGGAAAGCTTCGGTTGTGCACTACCTCTAGTGCACACGGCGTGTGCACTAGGCCTTCTGGCGTTCATATCGACGATCCGAACTGTTCACATTGATCTACACTTCTGAATTAGTCTAAATATGTAAAATCAAATCATTTGAAATTTATTTACCCATCCATTGAAGTGTTACAAAATTGTGGCTGAAAATCATTATTTTTTATAGTAACATAATGGATGGGCAAATGAATTTCAAATGATTTCATTTTACATATTTAGACTAATTTAGATGCGTAGATCAATGTGAACGGTTCGGATCGTCAATATGAACGCCCGAAGGCCTAATGCACACGCCATGTGCACTAGAGGAGTGCACAACCGAAGCTTTCCCTTACTGCCATTCATCATTCATTAATCAAGAGATTTAAAATGACAATATAGCACAACATAGTTATAAACTCTAAACATAGTAAACATGACATATTCATAAGGTCTAACATAGCACAACATAGTTAGAAAATGAGATATGAAGAGAATGAGACGATTTGGGGATCTAGAGATTTGGTGGTCTTTTATTGAAACGGATTTCGGGGTTTGGGTCAAAAAATACCCAAACTCACACTAAAAAACCAAGATCTATGTCGCGCCGCACTCAATACTGCACCCGACCGCACCCAGCCGCACCATAATTTATGATTTTAATTTAAATTAATGGGACACGCACCCTGCCGCACCCGGTAAGTGTCCCGCCGCACCCGTGTCCAGTACGAGTCCGACTCTAGTGAGAGCCTCCGTGAAGAGCCCGTGCTTCCTAGGATCTAATTTACCTTCATGTATGCATCAACGTCGAAGTCAGGGATGATTCCATTCTGCTTTTCCAGTGTAGTCACCTTCAGCATGGTATCTGGCAAATATTTGAAGTTCACTTAGTTTCCTGTGTGATAAGTATACTAGGTATTTATCACATGCAGATGAATATTTTTTATTAAACAGCAGTAAGGAATTTACCTGCTCTATTTCTTACACCTTGGCATCTTGCAGAGAAATCAAGTGTTTCCCGTACCGTCATTTCGGGAATATGCTGATCAAGTTGGCTAATATATGTTGATGTCTTCTGAGGTACAAACTCTTCTAGTTTGAAGCCATTGTAGGAGATTTCTCCTGTGGTCTGTCATTATCAATCATTGACACAATTAAGGCATAGTTTAAGTATCTTAGCACTTTGACTTACTGTAAGCAATTCGATTTTATTAGAACCACTGATAATTGACTATTACTAAACATATACTATTAGGTAGCTATTCATTAGTGCCTTCTGTTGTGCTCAATTTCTGAGGAGTTGTACTTTCAGTCAGAATCTCCGATGTTAAGGAAGTCCCAGGTAACGGCCAGAGAAATATAGGCAGTCTTCTAGCGGGTCACAAATTTTCATAGGACTCTTATCATGGAATTCCTCCATAGATTAATGTTAGTATTTAGAGGAAAAAAAAATCTCTTAAACCAAACAGTGAAGGGTTCTGATAGAAGAAAAGACATTGGGGTACAACACGACGATGCCCTGCTTGTTCAGTGTTAGAATATAAATATAAATCCCTCAACTCTCCAAAATATTGAAGTTTTGGTCTGGTGTCCCTTTCACATGCAATTCACGCCACCCAGATTCAATTCCCACTGGGTGCATAACTGAAAAGAGAATTAAGAAAATACCACTGTGCAAAAACCCATGTTTTGGCTCATTAAAAAGGCTCTCAACATGCAGTAGCCTGTTAGAATACTTGTATAAATCCTTCAACCCTCATACATTGGATTTTTTGGTGTCAGTGACTTTTTACATTCAGTGATTAGATTTGTGACAATAGATAGTACCTGCAGAGGTTTGTTAAGTTTTCCTGCTAAGGCTAACAAGAACGTGGTCTTCCCACAATTTGGAGGTCCCAGTAGAAGTGTCAGCCTGCATGCAAGCATATGTTAGAAATTGTCATTTTAAATGCCATACTTATACTCTGTTTGTTGCATTCCGCTTGGGATAAAAATAGGTGTACACAGATACTGCATGTGAAAAGCAAAGCAGCTCATAGAATCTCTTTATGGAATTTGAAATCGAAGAGGATCAAGATCCTATTTTCCATTGATTGTTTAACTAATTTAAAAAAAAAATCAGGATCTACATAACCTCATTAACAAAGCATGTTGGGACAGCAAAATGTTAAGCATATAAGGGTTTTCTTCTATGAGTCCCTTTCCGTTGTGCACTAGGCCTCCGTGTACACTCGTGTTGCACTCGGCCTTCCCGTCTTCGTATTGACGATCCGAACCGTTCATATTGATCTACACATCTAAATTAGTCTAAATACGTAAAATCAAATCATTTGAAATTCATTTGCCCATTCATTGAAGTGTTACAAAATTGTATGGCTAAAAATCGTTATTTTTTATAGTCACATGATGGATGGGCAAATGAATTTCAAATGATTTGATTTAACATATTTAGACTAATTTAGATGTGTAGATCAATGTGAACGGTTCGGATCGTCAATGCGAAGACGGGAAGACCGAGTGCACATGGAGGCCTAGTGCACAACGGAAGGGGACTCTTTCTTCTCTTGTTCTTGCTCTTTTTATTTTGGTTAGCTATTTTTATTTATGAATTCACATTTCCTTCTATTGGAATATTATGTATTTACATTTTAGAATTCAGTTATAGTTGTGTTTGCCTACAATTTGACCAAATTTTCGTAATGGTTGATGCAGGGGGAACTATTTCTAGAACCTTGCTCAAACCTTTGTTTTACCCTTTTTGTCTAGACTTAACCTCGGAAGCCAACACCTTTTGTTGTGGTAAATGACGCAAAAAAGAGAAAGGAAAAAAGAAAAGTAGTCAAACATATTACGATTTGAGAAATTATTAAGAAAGTTTTGTAACATTAATTATTGTGTTGAGATGCTTCAAGGCTGTACTTTATATTTGTATTTGTAACGATCTGTGTACGAGCATTGACATGATATTTGTCCACTCTACAAGTTACTCAATAATCGATCTATTGGAAGTGAACATAAAAATGCAAGACTTAGTCTGTGTAGAGATATTGTGGAAATAGATATGTAGGTTACTCGTTGTCAAGAAATTTGCAGAAAAGGAACCAGAATTCTAGACAAATTTATTCAGACAATTGTGACTCGTCACCATACTATCTAAAATTGATAGTTTTTTTATCTGATACATAAAGATGTATATTCTATATTTGAGGTAGCTCGATTATCTCCGAGGAATCAGACAGAGCAATGAGAATGTGCCACATCAGATAGTAAAACATGTGTAATGCACACATGATAACATTACTCCAGTTTGACTACGGAGATGGCCCTTAGCGCATGATACTTACCCAAATAGAGAAATAGGGTTCGTCAAGTGACCTGAGAGATTATTGTTGTTATGTATCTTTCTATTTCAGTAATTTTACTTTTTTCTTTCGTTCTTGGCATCGTTATTTCAAGTAAATACGATAACCTATGTAAATGATGCCATAATTATAGTCCTACCTGGAAGGTTTGATGACTCCACTGACATCCTTGAGAATGCTTATGCTTGCTTCTTGGGGCTTTATACCAGAGATGTTTGCAAGCCCCTGGTCATACAGAATGGACAAGGAGATTATAAGCATGCACCAAAATGAGGCATTTCAAGGAAAGAATTAATAGAATGGAAACGTACTAGTACTATAGGTCTTTGTACTCATCTGGTGGGAGTGTAGGCTTACTGACTCTCTTGTATATGTTTTGTATACAGTGATTTAACATTATTCATATTGATTGTAAGGTGTATTGTGTGTAAAAGACTGGCCTAATCTTTTCTGAACTTTCTCTACTTGAAGGTCCTTTGCGAGAAATTCCTTACAAGATGATGACTGTTGGGTTTGTTGTGTTGCTATGTGGTTCATTACCTGTTTGGAAAACGTACTTGATCAGTGACAATACAACTTGGACAGTTGATTCCACAAAGATATGTTCTTTAGAGTATTAAGTGTCTATTCTATAATGCATATTGGAATACAGAGATTGTTGATAGTCTTTTTTTTCCCCAATGTCCTAGTGTTCTTCTGTTGTATCTCCTTTAAGTCCTGATCATTTGTGACCTTCAATATCTACTTGTAGCTATAATTGTGTCAGTAGATACCTAAACAACAGTTCAGTTTTTGAAGTATCATATTAGACCTATGATCCTGACATCAGCTTCTTGCTTTGGCATTGCTATTCACATGTACTAATTTAGATAACGATGTGTATTGATTTGCCATTTGTGGTCTGTTCAGCAAATCTGTGTTCGTGTCTCCTACTAGATATCAATTCTTACTGTCTACCTTCATGTTTTGTTAATTGTAGAAGACGACCTACCTTCACTGCCTGCTTGATGGTATTCCACAAAGTTGGCAATGGCTCTTCGTCAACTACCTCAACTTTGGCTTTGACTGACAGATTCTTGTATCTGATCTCCACGGTTGGCACCTGCACATCAACACTGAATAAGAAAGTCTATGTTAAAGCAGATATATGGGAATCGGGGAAGTTGAAAAAAATTTCTTCATATTTATGTCAACTGTCTATGCAAGGGTAAGTCCAAAACATATTGGTTGGTTTCACTCTTTATGCTATTAGAGGTTTACTGAACAAAACAATTTTGTGCTTCATGTGTATGTATGGAAATTTTATCACCGATAATCTAACTTACTTCCTGATTCTCTCCTGCAGTTTCTCCAACAATCGGCGGTTATCCTGCTCAACGTTCTTGATGAGCTTCTCGATGAATAAATGTCGCTCGGACGCCTTAAGGTTTGCAACATCGACGATTTTCTTTCCCTCAATCTGTCCTTCATCGTAGTGATCAATCAGTGAAAACCGTAGCCTTTCAGAGATGGGCAGTCGCTGGATGGAGGCCCACTGATGATGGACCATCTCATCTTCATTCGCTATCTTCCCTGTGGAAGTGGTGGGTGAGTCCTTGTTCATGAACTCGTCCATCTTGATATGATAAGGAGCAGAAAGATTGTTTTCTTTCATCACTACAGTGTTAGCTAGTTTTATACTCTCACTTGTGAGTTGTAATAATGCTTATGGGAATTGTATTTATTGACAACCTGTGATAATTCAATGTATCCTAAACAGCATGGGCCCTTTTTTAATGCATGCCGTATGAATAAGAAAGATGTTTATCAGCTCCTGACTCAAGTGGTTATTGTTTTATTCATTTCGCCAGAGTGCATATTTTTTCATGAAATAGATGAAGGTTGACTTTACAAACTCAGTCACTGAAAGAAAGAGGCTCTGTCCCTTGCAAAATAATTGAATTTTGATCCTCACACTGCAAGAGTATCAGTCATTTTCTGATATTGTCCATCATCTTGTGTGAAGCTGAGAGTTACCATTATATTTTTTTGATGCGAAGGAGCATCCGTCCTGCGTCATTCTTTTATAACCGTTTTTAAGGGAAAGCAAAGGAGGGCTTTGGGATGAATGTTCTATCAACTGTGATCATAGTGATTTGTTATAGGGTTAATGACCTTATTGGTACCTAACGTTTATAGTAATACCATTTACACACCTAAAGCGAAAAATTACCCATTAG
Source organism: Hemerocallis citrina (assembly GCA_017893485.1). Lineage (NCBI taxonomy): Eukaryota > Viridiplantae > Streptophyta > Magnoliopsida > Asparagales > Asphodelaceae > Hemerocallis > Hemerocallis citrina. The sequence continues at coordinate 126,964,554 of CM030367.1, forward strand.
CACCCAAATTTTTATCATTTGGATCTAAAGACTTCTGCTGCTTATTTCTGAGTTAAGTTAGTGGAATATTCATGAAATATACCTCTTAACGGGTTCATACCTGTTAAGAAGCATGTGAAAGACCAAAATGCCGTCTTCTTCACCTTCAGCTGGCCCCGATCCCCTTCTCTCCTTCTTAGTGTGTGTTTCTTCTTCCACTTTCTAAACCCTAATTATCATCTCATGAAATTCCACTAACCCACTAACTCAATCTCCATCTCCAATCAATTCTCAAACCCACCGCATCTCTAGCGCATCTAATTTCCACAATTTCATCTTCCTCTCCACACCTCCATGTCTTTCACCAGTTCATATTGGGAATCACCAACGGAGAATCCATTGATGTGCCACTGCGAGCTTCCTAGGAGAGCCAAGATCGTTGAGTGTGTGAGAGGTAAGAATCATATGTATGTTTTTCTACTGTCCCAATTACAAAGGCAAGGAAAGCCAGGGTGTAAGTTTTTTACGTGGGTATCAATGGACTATGATAAAGATCAGAAAGAGATGGGGTGGTGGAGTTGAAAGCCATTTTGTCTAAGCGAAAGAAGGTCTTGAAATGAATGAAATTAATGGAGGTTAATTTAACTGCGAAGCTTGTTCAGTTGGAGACTTGTATCACTGGTTTCACATCGTTGTTTCGTAGCTATTTTGTTCTTTTTTTTGTATAAATTCTTTTTGTTAATATGATGCATATCATGTACGACTGACACTGAATTTGCGTACTGTAAGAAGTTTATTCGTTAATGGAATATGATTGAATGAATGAATGTATCTTTATGAAGGTAGAATTATCATGAATGAATGTATCTTTTTGAATGAGTGAATGAATGTATCGTTAGTGGAACGCAATTTGAATGAATGAATGTATCTTTTTGCAATGAGAAGTAGCAGGTTTGTGATGTGCAATATTTGTTATTGGGTTTGTGATTTGTTTGTAATGGGTGTCACTCTCATGGCTAACTCCCACTGAATTCGAGCCTCATCCCTCAAAGCCTCCTCATGAGTCTCTGGCTATCCTGAATCTGTATACAGAACATGCTCGTGAACAATACTAGCTGATGGATCAAATATCTTGGTTGGCCTTCTCTCTCATATTGATCTCCTTAATGTGGGTACCGGTTCAGGTTCCCCAAACTGCTCTGGCTGTACCTGTTCGTCTTGGATAACCTGCTCATTCCCAATAGGCTCACCATGAGTCTCCTGTGCTGCCTGTGGTACCTGTACCTGTTGCTGCACTGTGGGGCCCCCACCATTAGGACCACTTCAGATTCAGAATCTGAATCTGAGTTTGAACCACAATCTGACTCTGAGCTGGGTGTACTGTCTTGACCTGTGTGCCTATCCTTATATAGGAGCTCTTTATTGAATACTACATTTCTGCTGTGAATGACCTTGTTATCCAAAAAATTTCAAAGCCTGTAACCATACTGATCGCCGCCTAGCCAATGAATACACACCTCCTGAACTTAGAATCTAGTTTCTTTCTTTCTTCTATGTCAATTAGTGAATATGAAATACAACCAAAAACTTTCAAATGTGAATAATTGATAGTTTTACCTCACCATAATTCCTGCAGAATGGCCCCATCAAGGGCACTAGACGGGCAACGGTTAATCAAGTACACTGCTGTATCCATTATAGTGGCCCAAAGATGGACCAGAAGACCGCATGAAGTCTCATGCATCTTGCCTTTTCGAGTATCGTGCGGTTCATTTTTCTGCTACACCATTCTCCTATGGAGTCTTAGGAACTGTCTTGATTCCTCTGATACCTTCTTTGCCAGATAGTCAACAAACTCTTTACTTGTGTACTCACCTCCAGTGTCTGATTTTATTGCTTTCACTTTGCAACCCGTCTTATTCTCAACTCTGGCCTTACAAGCTTTGAATGCATCAAACAACTCTAATTTCTCACGAATTGCTTGAACCCAAACTTTTCTTGTAGCATCATCAATGAATGTGACGAAATATCTCTTACCACCATAAAGGTATTCCTGAACTGGACCCCACACATCTGTATGCACCAACTCTAGCTTCCCAAGCTTCTTCTCACGCCCACTCAACTGAAAGCTAAGTGTCTTTTGTTTGCCCATCATGCACTTCTCACAGAAATCCATCTCAACCTTCTTAAGCCCCGGCAAAAGATCCCTAGAACAAAGCTGCTTGACACCATTTTCACTAAGGTGCCCCAACCTAGCATGCCATAAAATTAAAAAGGAACTACCTGCTGATGTTGTAGCAATGATATCACCTAAATCACCTCCCCTGAGTAAGTACAACGTGTCACCACACTTTTCTTTTGCCACCAACCTGACACCTTTAGTCACATTCCATTCTCCATGCCCAAAAGTTGTTGTGAATCATTCTTTGTTTATTTTACTAGTTGAGATTAAGTTCTTTTTCAAACTTGGAATATGTCTTGTGTCATTCAAGAATAATTTCCCACCATTGCGAGCGTTCACTCTCACTGTGCCTATACCTACAACTAGACATATTTATCCATTTCCAACTGAAACTCTACCAAAATCACCTATCATGTAATCCTTAAAAACATCCCTCATGGGCGTACAATGATAAGAAGCACCTGAGTCTAAACACCATCATCTTGCATAATATTAAATCCAGCAGATAAATACAATTCATCTAGACAGGATTCAATACTTACCACATTGGCTACCTATGACCCTGCTTGTGCTTTCTTATACTCATCACATTGGTCTCTCCTGTGTCCCGGCTTCTTGCAGTACCAACACTCACATTTGCGAAGTCTGGTTCTTGACTTGGACCTGTGATTCCTGCTTTGCGACTTTCATCTATTATTACTTCTACCACGGTTATCAACTGACAACGCGGCATTGCTAGAATATGACACCGAAGTCTCTCCATGTCTCTTTCTCCTTGCATCCTCATTTATAATGCTGCTAGTAACATCCTTTAGAGTTGTCGTATCAGTCATGGTGCTTGCGACACTCTGTTCTACTGTGTCGTAACTATCGGGAAGATTGGATAGCAACAACAACGATTGTGCCCTCTCCTCAAACTTTAAACCCGACAATTCCATCTGATTGTAAACCATACAAAAATTGTTGATGTGCTCTGCAACCGAACCCCTTTTCGACAGCTTCAAGTTAACCAACTTCTTTAGGTGTAGGATCTGGTTCGCTGCATTTGGTTTCTCAAACATATCTGTCAAGATCTCCATTGCCTCCTTCGTGATCTTTGCCTTCTCAATGTGAAATAGTGACTTCCTACTCAGCGACAACTGAATCTGTCAGAGTATTTTCTGATCCAATCTATTACAGGCCGCCAATGCAACCAGATCGACCTCCACCCTTTCTGGCTTCAAACCAAATAATGGATCATCTAGATCCTTCTGTCGGAGATACGCAATCATTTGAATCTTCCACATTGTAAAATCTGTTCCATCAAACTCCTTGACTCTACTCTTGTCCCCCATCTCAATCAACGCTACCAACCTGGTGCTCTTATACCACTTTGTTGAGTTTTAACTGCAGAATAACTCACCAACAAAGATGCAAGAACAATAGAATTAAAAGCAAGATAACAAAGAACAACCAAAAGTAACACACAAGAACACATGCAGCTTATAATCCTCACGCTGTGTATCAGGTATGCAAGTCTTCACAAGCAGCTTTCACAAAATTATGGGTTGTAGTAATGGATAACTCATTCATATATAACATGCATACAGAACAAGAAATTAGAAACATGCACACATAAAACCTGATAATAGTTTAACCTATATAAAAAATTAGCCCCCCCCCCCCCCCCCAAAACCGGAATTGTTGGTTGTGTTGGTTGAGGTGGATGTGAAAGTGGTGATATTTGAATTCATGGCCACTGAATTTCTGTTCCTTGTGATTAAAATTCTGCAGCACTTCCTTGAGATTGAATTAAATTACCATCATCTGTAATTTGAAACAGATACATTAGCTAGTTGATGTAAGCAAAAATTATGAAAAAGTATCATACGAGGCTAATGTGTAGTGTTAAGATCTTAGTAAGTACCTCTTACACTGTGTCTGCCACTCCATCTCCTTACACCAGCCCCCCTTCTTATTGAATGCAAACCCAGCTTGGAACCTCTCATACCAATATAAATGCATAATACGACTTAGTTTAAGCAAAGACAATTTGAGTGTATCAAAACAGTTTCTTTTACCTATGCAATGTGTCTGTGGATGATTTACTAGGTTGGCCAATATTAGATGAACTTCCCTCAACTCCTCCAACAACTTGGTTAATTGGTGTCTTATAAGTTGACTTGTTGTGATTGCCTCCATGACATCTACTACATATCATTTTCCTCTTTGACAACTTCTAGGTTCCAACATCAGCTTCATCTCTTGCTCTAATTCTCTTAGTCTTTGGTCTTCCTCTTGATCTCCTAATATGTGTTGGGCCAACTGCATACCCAATCTCTTGATGCTGCCATTGAGCTTTACAAGGAAGGTGTGCTATAGAGTATTCATAAGCTAGCTTGTACCTGAAATTGTTATACAGTGTCATTATAGTGCAACAAGGAAAAGGTTTTATATAATGCACAATAAAAAGGAATCAAGTTACAATGTATACTTGTCAATATAGTAGTATGGATCCACAAATATGGGTCAATCTACTCTACCCATTGTGCATATGACCTCAGCTGCATGTATGCGAGACATACCAGTTACCTACAATTGTCTACATGTGCAGATTCTTTCTACCATGTCAAGAACCTCTCATCTGTCTACATTCTTAACCTCTGCATTCATTTCATCTAATTTTCTAACAATCCACCCACCAACCTTCTTACTAATATCTCTGATGTATATCTCAGCCATTGTACCATCACCCCCTTCCATCTTCTAGCAATCTGCCTTCTTAATATCATCGTCTCCATTATTTTGATCCTTACACTGTTTATAAGATCAACAACTGGAAGATATCTTGATTCCAATATCTATGTATTGAAACTAGAGCTGGTATCGGGTCCTATCGGGTGGGTCCCCCACTACCCAGACCAGACCCAGTACCTCACGGGTCCAAAATTTGGACCCGGACCCGGACTTGCAAGAACCGGGTCCACATCCTGGTCTGGGTCCTAGTTAAAAAAATCTACCCATCAGGTTCGGTAGTGGGGAATAAATATTTGCACTTAAGTATTTTTGCACCCGAAACCATATGGTTCTAACAATTTTTGCACTTAAGTACATGAATAAATATTATATTTACACATCTATCTTCAACAGTTACTTTTATATGTATATATGTATAACCCTATTATTCAAATTCCATATTTTTTGAGATATTTTTTAACAGGTCCGGGTTCGGGTCCGGGTCCGGGTCTGTTCTATTTTGAGCCGACCCGGACCCGGACCCGAAAGTGCATCAGGTCTTATTTTAGGACATGGACCCGGACCAAGACCCGTATAGATCGGGTCATTTCCGGTCCAATGCCGGGTCTGGATCAGGTCCGGGTCGAATCCGAGTATCAGGTAAATGTGACAGTTCTAATTGAAACTATCTGCTAGGTTGTTTGTGATATAGTGTTGCCTTGATCTTTGAGTGAATTGGCTTATACTTCAAATGTGGGTATGTTTCTCTAATCCCGAAGCAGCTTCTGGAGAAATTGCTTTCCATTCTATCATAGCATGATCATATTGCATCACTGAGTAGGCTTTAGCAGCTTTCCAAACCAACATTTCATATATTTCACCTAAGAAATTCTACTTAAATTTTTTTCATAGATGTCGAACACAACATCTATGTTCTGCATTAGGCAACAACATTGATACTGCTTCTTATAAACTCTTCTCCTGATCACTCATAATGGAAATATGTCTAATATCATTCCCAAGAGCTTCTTTTAAATTATGAATAAACCAATGCCAAGAGTGGAGATTTTTTTATTCTACTACTGCAAAAGCTACTGGGTACAACCATTATTTCCATCAAGCACATTGGCAGCAAGCAAAGTCCCCAAATACTTACCCCTCAGATGGCACCCATCAAGTGCAATATATGGTCTACATCCTAACTTAAACCCATTTGCACATTGTTTGAAAGACACAAACATCCTATGAAAAGATTTATCATTCTCTAATTCAATTTCAATGTGACTACCTGGGTTTCTTGACTTCAGTTTTGCTCTTAAAGAGTACACAAGGTTGTAGCTCTTCTCAGTGTTCCCAAAAAGTTGATGTCTTGTTTCTTTCCTTCCCCTCCAAACTTGTTTGTATCCAATCTTCGAACCATATTTGTTGTCAATCCATTTACTAATATCTCTAGGCCTCATATTAGGATTGGATTTCACATCACTCTTAATTATCTCTACAATTCAGAATTTTGTTGCAGCTCTATTCCCATATTTATTTATTCTAGTGTAGGTATGGGTTGTATTGTACCTCCTCACTTCATATGTTTTCTTATCTTGCATCCTAGCTGCTCTAATTCTCCATGGACATTCCTGCATCCTACATAATGCAACAATTGCAGTGTTGTCATTCTTCTTCAACCAATATCCAAAATTGTTTGGTATACTGAATTGTCTCATTGCCATCCTAAAGCTGTAACTGTCTAAAAACTTGCTGCCAATTTCAAAGTGAGGACTTTGGACATCAACATTTTCACCCCACACTGGACCTACGCGCTCTTGTAAAGATCTTGTACTCACCCCTGCCTCTGCTTCTCTGCTCACATCCTTCTCACCCTCAAATACTTCATTGTTTTCTTCTTCTGCTGCTGCTTCTTCAAACTCACTATCAAAAGAATGGTATGAATCTTTAGAGTAGTAATCATTTGCTTCATCATTTGCAGCTTCCAAATTTTCTATATGTATTTCTTCTTCCTTACCATCTGCAATATGATCATTGTCTTCATTTTCAACATAATCTGGGTCATTACCATCATTATCCTTATAATCAGCCTCATAAAACTTTTGTAGTGTTGTCTTTCCCCCTGAAATCTGGACTTGTTCATTTGGTTGATCTGCATTGCCTTAACCCATGTCATTCTGTTCATCTCTACCCTGCATTCCTTCAGCTTGTTCATTTGGTTGATCTGCATTGCCTTCTGCTAAGTCAATCTCTTCATCTTTACCCTGCATTTCTTCAGCTTGTTCATTTTCCTTATCTGCATTTATTCTGCAGTGCCATCTCTTGCATTATCATTTGCTGCATTAGACTTTGTCACAACAACTGATATGTCATGATGGAATCCAATTAGCCTCACATAAGAATCATCATCATCACTCGATACAACCAACTACTCAGAGAGAATGATCCCACAGTCTATATGATATCTAGTCCTCCTTCCACCAATAGTTTCACCTGCATGAACACCAAACCTACTGCAATTCTTTGGTGGTCTAAATGACAAATATAGCTCGTGTTTTCTTCTTCTCTAAATGCAATTTCCATAGATCTGCAAACTCTACATCTTATCTAATAACTCCATATTCTTTAGGTAATGTCCCAAGCTTTGCATATGCTACTTTCATCATATACCCCTCATTATATGGTAGCAAAACATGAAACCTCTCACTGAAGTAGTCTAGGTTACACTCTCCTAAGTCAATCAATAAACTTTTCGTTCGGTATCCTTCATATTTCTTTCTATTTGTTCTGAGTATTACTCTCCAATACCCATGGTAGAACACTAACACTATCACACAATAATCACCAAAACAATTATATAAGTGCTTGTCTATAACTATAATAATTAACGTAACACAACAACAACATAACACAACATAACAAACAACACAATACAACACCAAATTAAGCCCTATATTGATGATAACACAATACAACACCAAAGTCAACCCTAACTTAAATCAAATCCCAATTCTGCAACCCTCACTTAATTTGAATTAGAAATAAACCCTAAATTGATAACCAAATACTCAACAATCAACAATCAACAATCAACATTCCATACTATCAAAATAAACTCAAACAGTCAACAATCAACCACTGTCTAATCCCAATTCAACACTTACTCAATTCAAATCTGAAATAAACTCTAAATTCAATCCCAATTCAATTTTGCAACTCTCAATTCAACCCTAAATACTCAGCCCATCAACAATCAAGAATCATTAACATCAAAATAACCCTAATTCAGATTAATGCATTTATAAAATGGGGAAGCTCATACCGTTCGCCATTGCGATCTATTCCCGAGGTTTTGCCGCCCGCCATCAACTTCCTCAGTTTCCGCTATCACTCCCTGCGCTCTCGATTTCACCTTCTACTGTAAGGAGAAACAAGTGGTCTAAAGAGGGCACAGGCTTGTAAGACAAATTTTTGGAGTTTGAAGAGAGAAAAAAGTGAGATGCGGTTTTAAAGAACCATGGGGGTAAAAAAGTAATTTCATCTACTATATGTTAGAAAATTCGACAGGTGCCTTTGGGTCCAATTTTAAAAAATTTGTGTGCTATTGAGATATTACTGTAACTTTGGGTATGTATAGGGTATTACTATAAACTTTATGTGTTAATAGGTCATTAACCCTTTATTATAATACTAGGGTATTCAGAACTTTGATAAGTTTACTCCATATATGATCACCTCGTATTCCAGACAAATGTCATGTATTATTGGATATCATAAATGGTTGATAAGAGAGATCCTAGCTAGTTTTGGGCTATCGGTCTAGTTTCTAAGTTTATTGGAAATTTTGCGTCAGAGTGATATTTATGTACAGATATCGGTCTAGTTTTTTTTTTTGAGATAAAAGTGACCGTTATGGTCACCTGTTTCATTAATGTGATTTGATATAATAATATTACTATATTATTAGATCAAAACTGAGAAGTACATGCAAAAACTGAGTGATATTTACTCAGTGAAATGAGATATCTGTAAAGTGTAGCTAGGACTTGAATTTGTACCAGAGTTGTCTATTTAAGAAGATGTACTACTTAAATATTACTTAGTGAAATGAGATATCTGTACATACAAATATACAGACAAATGAGATATCTGCAAATATTACTTAATTAGTGAAATGAGATACCTCTACATACAAATATACTAACAAAAACTGAGAAGTACATGCAAAAAATAATGGCAGAATCTAGGACTTGAATTTTCTGTAAAGTATAGCTACATCTTTGGAAGGAGTTTTGAGGCAGACACATGTTGCACACATATACAACAATATATATTACAATGTACTAACAACAAGGTTTTAGATTTTGGATATGGTACTCATCTCGGCGAGGGATTTCTTATCTCTGAAAGGAGATAAAGGAGATATCAGAGGATATCTCGGGGAGATGAGTCACTTTGGCTATTCATATTGACACTTAACAGACATTTAAACTACTATGACACAAAAGATTAGATGTTCTAGATATCCCCTATCAAATGAAATATTGTAGAACGCAAGTTATGACATGAATCAAGTACAAAAAATGTTCGTAGAACGTAATAGAATTATAGGAGAGAATGTTACGTAAGTTTATTTACTAGATTTTTTGCATTCATTACGAAAATGGATATTTAAGTGCGGGTATGGGTAGTGGTCCTAAAAGATGGTTTCGTTCAAACCCTAATCCAAAGAATAAAATAAGTTGGAATAACGAAATATTAGGCCGTTACTTATTGGGTGATATTTCCTTATCTCGATAACGTGTTCCGAATTCGAATTCAAACACAAACACTTTTATATGGGTGTCTTATCCTGCATCAGACCTAATGCTTCATAGTTTGATGTAGTAACTTATAGTTTTCCATATATTGGTACATCTTCTTAGGGTCTAATCCCTGAGATCTAAAGATCGTGAATGTTTACAAGTAGTATATTTATATACACAAACTTACAAGGACAGCTCCTTATGCATATAGCATGCAATAATGGGAAAAAATAGATTACTTATAAGGATATTATGTTATATTGAGTCTCATATAGCATGCAATAATGGAAAAATAAACATTATAAACAAATTGACAAAAGTCCAATGGTATCTAAGACAAAACATAAGAAAAATAAAGTCCAAAACCTGAAAACTAGGGCGGGGGAGTCTCCTCGTGTGGCCCGGTGTTGATTCCATTCCCATTAGTTGTATGCACGTGACTAGAAACCGAAAGTATTGTTGTCCCTGTATAATGCACACTATTGGCAAAAAATAAGTTATGTGGCTTTCTAAGTGTATATTCTAACAATTGTGTGGCAAAAAATAGATTACTTACTGTTCCAGATGCTGGATTCTCAGCATTGTGATTTTGTTGGGAGAGTAAAGAAGCAATAATATCTTTTAGGCCTTGAATCTCTACCTACATCGTGAACACGTCAGGATAGGGTGGATGACACGACAACCAGATACCTATGATCCAACACATATTCGATATACATTAATCTCAGCTTTCACTCACAATCAAAAGTCACGTTAATTCAAATTCAAATGTCAATTCTAACTTACCTGTGAGGGTGTTGGCCCAAATCCCATTCCCTGCACACGACCGGGTTGCTCTCTCCCCCTCACAACAGAGATAGCTTCACGCTGGATCGTTAATGGATATACTGAAGAAGATGACGACCTCTCCGCAATCAGCACTCTAGCATCCTTCTGTAAAAGAGAGCAAAGACAACATTAATATTAATAAATTAGTTCTATACTTAAATACCAATTTAAAATTAGTTTGAAGTTTCATATTTTCCACTATATCGGCTGCAAACTTATCCTCGAATGTCCCATCATTGCTTGTGTGGGTAGTTTCAAAAAATTCTTCCTCGTCGACACTCTCTCCATCGGTTGACACTTCCTATATATAAGATTGATGCAATAGTTAAATCATATAAAGGCAGAAATTACCCAAAAAATGTTTAAAACCATTTAAAAAATACTTCCTATAAAATGAAATTTCATTATCAGCTCATCCCACACAACGGCAAAGCTGCTGCTCCCTATAGTGTGCTTCACCTTCATCTGCCTTCGGCTGCTCAGACCGATTTCAGCTTTCCTCTATACAATTTTGATAATCAGAATATATGTTTATCTTTACCAAAATTAATAAAATATATTATCAATGAAATATATAAACAATGAAATAAAATTACCTTTACATTATCTGATTTCCAAAAATGGACAAGAAATTGCTAACTTGTGCAGTAACGCATTCAGGAATCGACCTTGCATTTTCGGCCTCGGCCTTCTCCTCGTCATACTACCGCCCTTTTAAAAAGGTCTTGTGATCCCTTCACTTTTTCGATATCGATTTATTGATCCATCCATCAAGAGCATCAGGGATTGCAAAATGATATTAATTGAAGATATATATAGTACTATCTCTTAAAAAAATTTCGAAAGAAAAGTAATGGAGATATGGAGAGAAGTGGGGCAGAGAGTCTTTTCTATTCCTTTTCTCACAAAAGTAAACAATTGGAAGAAGCTAATTCTGATCTCACATTATCCAACCATAATGAAAACATAAAGAAGAAAGTCATTAAATCCTATCAACCATAATAAGTCCATAATCAATGTTCATTGTATGTCTACATTACATATATGAGAGTAGTTTGTGTATGAAAATAATTTGGCAGAAAAAGAATCACGTACAGCACCCAATAATTCTATATGTTTCTCTCGATCTCCTACATTCCAGCTTCATCTTTTCATGCAAAACCTCACAGAGTAGTATGTGTATGTGTACTGTGGAAATTGAGGTATTTGAAGGGGCTTTGCAGTTACTCTTCAGTATTCTTCTTCCCCTTTATGACTTAAATTAATAAAAATAAGGCATTTATTCAGAGCATAATGGGCATACCCAGAATAGGATACGAGGATTTATTAGAATGATGTCAAGGATACGAGGATTTCTCCATATTTACTCGTCACTTAAATTAATAAATATTTGAAGGGGCTTTGCAGTTGCTCTTTCCACCGAAATGTCCCCTTTCTTTGAATCAATCAAATACAATGTCTTGTACTCCTACTTAGTTAAACAAGAATATAAATACAGATACAACAAGCCATCCATATGATACTCCTATCTCAATAGGATAAATATGGAGGTATACTTTTTTTTTTGAAGTAAAAGTGTCCAAACTGTCACCTGTTTCATTAATGAAAATTTAAAGAAACCCAGTCCAATCAAAATATTACAGACGCATAAAGTTCACTCTAGATCAACACCCCATCTAGAATAAAAAATAACATCAATACGAAAAATAGGACAACAACATAATGCATAGAGCAGTAAAACGGAAAAAAAACCCGATCTGTCCCCAGAGACGATTCCATAGGCTTCACTTCCCTCTTTAGTCATGCAGATCTGGTTGTAGCTTCCTCTTGACCCCCAACTTACCTACCCATGCATTAATGAGACTTAGAGATTTATAAAACATCATTTTAAAACTACATCTAGTATCACGGAAGCAAAAATTATTTCTGTCTAGCCATAGGGTCCACACACTAGCTGCAACCGTGATATCCCACATATCCATACACTCCGTTCTAATCCTTTTTGATCTCCAGCTAACCCAAAAGTCCTCTACCTGACTCGAAATTTCCACCATACCGAAACGCAGAACCATTATTTCCCAAACTAACTTCGCCCTAGGACACTCCAAATAAATATGATTTACATCCTCGTCCCCTTGGTTACATCTTGGACACGCACTGTCGATCTGCAGGTTTTGTTTTATAAGGTTCATCTTTGATAGAATAGCATTGTTCATAACTAGCCACAAGAATGCTTTAACTTTACTTGGAGCTTCCGATTTCTAGATAATGCTCGCCTCTAGACACCTCACTCCTCCATCATTCAGCTGACGATACATGGAGGCTACCGTGAAAGTCCCACCAGATTCGAGGTTCCATACCCTGGAATCTTTCATTGTGTTAGAAACGTGCCCCACCCAGTAACCATCTTCCTGAGTCTTTGGAGCTCACTGCGGTTTGCTTGCGATAGTGGTCCTCTGAAGTCAATCTTTATTCTCCCGTTACGGCAGATATCACACACTAACAGGTTGTCGTTGTTGGCTTCATTGGCTAGCTGAGGAAACAATGATTGTAGCGAGTTATCTCCTAACCATTTGTCCTTCCAAAACCTTGTATCTTTGCCATCTCCAATCTTTGATCGAGTGTTTACGTGAAATAACTCCCCCCCTTTGCAATTCCTTTTCACAGATACGAAGCCTTCCCTTGTGCGCTCCTACCCCCAAATTTATATTTTTTCCTTCTTCTGTATAAATCAAAAGATTTACACTACCATGCTTTGCGGTGTTTATTCATCTTCCACCACCATTTGCTCAGTAGGGCTCTATTCATGTCTCATAAGTTTATTATTCCTAGACCTCCAAATTCTTTCTTCTTACACACTTTCCCAATCTAACTAAGTGAAAACCTTTGCTGTTCTCTTGGTTCCCTTTCCACAGAGACCGTCTTCTACATTTATCTATTCGATCAATGACTCAGCTTGGAAGTTTATATATAGCCATTAAGTATGTGGGAATGTTACTAAGAACCGTATTGATGAGTGCAATTCTTCCACCTGGGGATAGGAATTTTCCTTTCCATCCAGCTAGTTTCTTCTCAGTTCTTTCCACCAAAGGTATCCAGTCCTCTTTCCGCAGCCTGCCTGGTCTAATTGGCGTTCCCAGATACTTAATTGGGTATTCCTCCTTAGCACACTCCATCGCGGTTGCTATATGTTGTATGTTAATTCCAGATTCCAAACTAAGTGCAATCACACCACTCTTATGTAGATTCACTGCCAAACTTGACCAGTACTCAAAGCATCTTAGCATGACACGTAGCGCCATGATCTCTTCCCACTTCTCATCTCCAAAAATTAGAGTATCGTTCGCATATTGTAGAATCGACAAAGAGTCATGAATCCCTTTAACCTTCACCCCTTTAATAATTTGTTCCTTTCTTCCTCTATTTATCATTTCAGCCAAACCGTCCGCAATCATCGTGAAATCAAAGGTGATAGAGGGTCACCTTGCCTCAGACCTCTATAGCAGCGAATTTCCTTTCCGTATTTTCCATTAATTTGGACGAAAGATTTTTCATTTCTTACGCACTTCCTCATCCATAATCTCCATTTCGGCCCAAAACCTCTTAATTCTAAAGCTTCATCTACATAATCCCATTCCACCATATCATATGCTTTCTCAAAATCTAGTTTAAGCAAGAAGTCGTTGATCTTATCCTTGTTACTTCTAAAAACCATCTCATGAGCCGATGCAATGCTATCCATACTATCTCTTCCTTTCACAAAACAACTTTGTGAGTCATCTATGATCTCGCACAGAAGTGGAGCCAGCCTTCTTACAAGTACCTTTGTAACAATCTTGAACGACCCATTTAAGAGACTAATGGGTCTTAGGTCTGAAACTCTCTGAATAACTGCCTTTTTAGGATTAAGGATCACGTTTGTGTAGTTTAAACGTTCCACCTGTGTGTGGCCCTGGTCCAACTCATGGAAGATATCTAGTAAATCCTTTTTATGATGTTCCAATATATTTTGTAAAAAAAAATTGGAAATCCATCAGGCCCTGGTGCTTTATCCTGACCCAATGCCTTAATGGCTTTGAAAATCTCGTCCTCTGTGAAGTGACTCTCTAATCCTTCACTACCATCTAATCTCGACTCCTACCACATATCCCTGTTAAAACCACACCATTCCCTTCTTGACTTTCCCAGTAGATCCCTAAACGAAGAATCAATATGCTGACTAATCAACTCCCTGTCCTTCGTCCAAGTTTCCCCCACATACAAGCCTGATATGCAGTTGTTTCTTCTTCTACCATTTGTGACTTTGTGAAAGAAAGCCGTATTTTCGTCCCCCCTTTTAAGCTATTGCACTCTTGCTCTCTGTCTCCAGTATGTTTCTTCCATTTCACCCAATCTGTGCAACTCTAGTCTACCAACTACCAATTCTTCATACTCCCGATTTTCGAGGTTCGAGACTTCTTCTAACTTTTCCAACTCTTGAATTCTATTTGCTATCCTCTCCTTGTTTATTTTAGCCTCCCCAAACTCTTTTCTTGCCCAAGATTTGAGGTGGGAGCGTAGGCGTCTAAGTTTCAGAATCCATTTTGAGACCGCATTATCCGACATGGTTGGTTGACTCCATGACTCCTCTATGATACCTCTGATATTGACACACTTTAACCAAGCCTTTTCAAATCTAAATTTGCGTGGTTCCTTACTACGGTTGTCCCCGCATTCTAGAAACAAAGGTATGTGATCCGATGTAAATCTAGGAATAGTTATGGTCCTCGCCAGTGGGAAAAAACTTTTCCAGTCTGAAGACACCAAAATCCTATCTAACTTTGCTAAAATCAGATTTCCCTGCATATTAGACCACGTGAATCGTCTGTTCGTCACATCTTGCTCCATTAGCTCTAGCATGTTGATAACTCTATTGAAATCTTGTCTCTCACTCTCGGACGCACCTCTCCCTCTATGCTCGTTACTCAATCTAGTAATGTTAAAATCACCCCCCACAACCCAAGGGCCCTCCCATCTTCCCCGAATTGAAATAAGTTCACTCCAAAATAACTCTCTCTTATTACTCGTGTACGGGTCATACACCAAAGTAATCATTTGTTTCCATCCATCACTTTTTCTTTTAACCCTAATGGCGACCGTGAAACTCCCAATAAACTCATCGATATACTCGAACAGATTTGCGTCAAACCCTAAAGCAATACCCCCCGAAAGACCAGTAGCCAAGAGAAAGCGCCAATCGAATGCTAGTAAACTTCTAAGGCCCAGTAGGTCCCCACCAATTGGGTTCACCAATCTAGTTTCAAGAAACGCACAAAAAGATAGATTTCTCTTTGCAATTGTATCGCTAATCGGCCTTTTTTTAACTCTAGATCTCATTCCTCTCACATTCCAGAACATGTATGACATTGATAAAACTGTATCGTCTATAGTCTTCTACTCCTACCCCTGGTTGGGACTCTACAAGCTTAATTTGTAAGCCTCTCCTCTCATAACCCTCACCCTTTCTGCTTTCTCACCTCTAGTGGATCCCATGGCTAGACCGAATATTGAAGCATAATATAGAAGCATACTATCCGAAATAGCATTTAAAATAGACATATCAACTGTGAAATTACCCGCGCATGTCGAAGCTGGTTCCTTGGACTTGGTGGCTGATTTGATAAGATCTTCTTCACTCAGACCAGAAGACCCCCAGTGGTCCAATTGGCTCTTACTTTTCCTTGTTGACTTTTCAATTGCTCGTGCTTTACCTCTGCCTTGATCTCCTATAAGAGACTTGACCTGTCTTGCAAACCTCGCTTTGTCGCTATCTGACTCCAATCCCTCCTCTTGAACCTCCTGTATAGCTTCAGTTCTTCCTTCCTTTACCTTTTCCTCGTACTCTTCACACTGGCTAAGTAGACCATGCTGCAACTGCTGCAACTCCCCCTCCTCCAGATACTCCCCATTTTTCTCACCCTCTGCTGAACTTTCTATAATATCTTCATCTATTCCCTTGTTCTTATTTTCTTCTTGCAGCCAGATTAACATCACATGGGCCCATCAACTTAGCTTCTGGCCGAAGTGGCGCCATTATCACAGCTAAATTTTTACAGCTCGCTCCACCGCATCGTTAAACTCCTTCTTACTCATAGTCATCAAATCTGGCTCAACAGACCCTGTGATAGGATGAATCCCCGACCGTCCTCCCTCTATACTTTTGCCAGGTCCCTCCACGCCCTCCCTCCCCCTCGGCAAACCAAACCTAAGCTGAGACCTATAGTCAATGCCTAGCAGATTTTTCCCTATGCCAGCTTCCCCAACCTATAGTGCCGAAATTCCCTCCTTCTCCGGAGACCTACAGTTAATACCTAGTGGATCTTTCCCCACGCCAGCTGCCTCTAGTGCCGAAAGATTGTCTCTGACTTTGCTCCTCTCGACAGCCATCCCATCCCTAAAAACCCTCGACTCCCGTACATACCCGAGACCACTCTCCCCAAAACCCTCCCTAATCTCCGCTGTACCTCCCTTTTCTTTAATGTGATTTTGACGTGGTAAGGTGGAGATGCGATTGAAAGGTAAGTACTCTGCAACTTTCTTTTTCACACTCTTTTGAATTGGACGACTCAGATCTACCAGGTCATTGATGTGCGGCTCGATTGTATCTTCAACATCTGGTTGCTTCAGAATCGACCGAACCTCGACCCCCTCTGAATTTACATCCGGCAACTCATGAAAAGACACCATCTTCTTCCTCTCCATGATCACTTTAACATCATGGAAAGTGTCCTCAAAATTGACTTGTATGATCGTCGGAATGGATGCCAAACACTCTGTTCCAACTTGAATTCTTGCATACTCGCGTCTCGTCTGACGATGGGTGTTTTGGTCTATGGCAAGCACGTGGCCGAAGCCAGAGACGAGGTTGTTAAACGCCGATCTAACCAAAAAGTGAAATAGGAGAATGAAAAGTCTTATCCAAACTGAAGGCAGTTGATTCACCTTAAGTTCGCCGTAGTAGTGACTCCATCAGCTAAACGTCATGTAGAATTTGTCTCCTTCAATTCCCCCCAAGCTGAGAACCTCTTTAACCTTCTCCTCATTCTCGCAGTGAAATAACATAACATCCTTCTTAATTTTTTCAACTGTGTAATCCCAGTTCAAATTGGCCGGAATGTTGGATAGAAGGAGCTCTTTAATGAGGGCGATCGGAGGGTTCCCAGTGTGAATCTTGATAAGGATGCAGTTCTTGAACCTACTATCCATCTCCTTCATCAATGGAGTTGGAGTAATGTTCGCCTTGATAGTTCGCCCAAGCTCATCGGATTTTTCCTCCGAAGCCACCCACTTCTCCGATAGATTCCCCACCTTCGAAACCACCTCTACCGCTGTAGACTTCCCCTTGGTCTTCGCCGCTATCATAAGAGTCGGACACCCCTTGGAGATGTGTCTGTTCTTCTTACACACGAAGCAAAACCAATCATTCAAGCATTCACGAATTGTATGGCCTCTACCAGTGCATTTGTGACATTGTGGTTGCTTAGGTGCCAAGTCTGCCAATCCCGAAGCCGACAGAGTCTTCTTCTCAGTAGATTTCTCTGCTTTTTTTATTCTCTTTGGATTAAATAGTATCCACTCTCCCTCCTTATCTTCTTTCTTTGTGCCCACTTCCAATTCTAGCAAGCTTCTATCTCGTCGAAAGTCTCCCTATCTTAATACTCTGATTTTCCTCTAGCCGCTTTTGCATACGATCTCCTAGCCATAGACGAAATACGGAGACCTATTCTTCCTCTCATCGGTGACCTGGCATGATCTACCCTATACTTCTATTCTTGTCGTCTAAATTCGACTTGGGTGCCTGACTTCTATGGTCAGGGCGCAAGCCCTTGTTGAAACGAAGATTTCTACTCCTCGAATGGTCTTTGATGTCGACATCCATGGTGGATCCCCTGTAACCCCCGCGAGGCTCGACCTCCTCCCCACGACCTAGCTTTGCCATGGACCTGCGGTGGTCGGATTGATTGGCCCTGGCTCCTTGTTTAGCACTCTCGTATTCGTTCCTCATAGCTTTTTCTCTTCTTCAAGTTTTTACTCTGTTTTATCTTTCTTTAATCTATCTGGCATTACAAGAGTCATAATATGGAGGTATACTAATAAGAGGAATTCATGAAACTGGTAGTACACAAAAGAATGATTCTCAGATAAAGAAATTGATACTGACTAGGGGAATGCAAACTGAATCATACTATAACATGGGCAGCTTGTAAAAAGATAAAGAAAGAGATACAGTTAACATTATACAGCTTTATTCATGTATGCATTTGGCTACACAGTACTATTTTTCAGTATTAAAAGAGTTTAGCAAAATTAATAGGGCAAATAATTAGATTTACAGTTTTAGTACTAATATTTTCTTGATGAAAAGGTGAGTTATAGCCTATGAGGAGATAAAAGGATACGAGAAAAATATGCGAGCAAAATATACGAGATAAAATAGGAATATACCTTAATCGCATCGAAGGCCGTCATTTTGGTTGTCGTTGGTACTTTCGACCAGCTGTCGTAGCTTAACGAAAGGATACGAGGTTTTCTGGCTACTACACCGCAAAATTTTCCGAGCTTACTCCCGGCCTCTCCCATTGATTGATGGACATTGTTCATATTCACCAATATCTTTTCATTATTTGGGTGCTTCTATAATTTCTTCATCTTCGTTGGCCCCCTAATCCTCTTTGAGGTGGTGGGCGTGCTACCTACACCTGCCTCAACTGTAGTAGCACCCACATGTGCTGCCCCTCCAATCTCTCCCGTCGGCTGCTGAATAGTCGGTCCCGTGCTAGGCTGCTCTATGGCATCCTCTTGATCATGCACAATCCTGACCAACTTCCTCTTCGTTCTCGCCATATGTCACCTGTTTAAAGAAAATTCAAATTAATTACAAATAAATCACCAAATCGAACTTATGACAGCAAAGAAGACATTAAAACAACTAGTATTACGCCTAATGAAATGAATAACTAATAAGCTTGTGCAACAGAAAGCTAGTTGGGTAAAATTTCAAAATAATGAATTATAAACAGATTAATTAATATCCTATTGTAAATAAGACTCAAAATAGTAACTATATTTCCAAGAAACAACCACAACATGATAATATTAACAGTTTAACACTTCAATTTTAAACATAGGAGTCTGTTTTATCTTTCATCTTCTTCTTGTTTTATGTAGTCAAAACTCCATGAACTATCATGTCACACTTATCAGACAAAATCATGATTCAAGATATAAGTGATACTGAACAACTGGATATTAAATTATAACATAGTATACTGCCATCTTCTTATTTTAAAAAGTCAACACTCCATTAATTTTAAAAAAAAGTCTAGAATAACAAACATACCACACATAAAATAGGATAGCCTGCCAATGTTTTTGCAAGGTCCTCCTGATAATCAAACATTTTGAAAATTATTGCAATATAAATCTCACTAAACAGTAATAGCAAATAACACAGTAATGTAGTCACAGGCATATACCAAATCCTGCAAAAACTTGCCCAAGTCTAGATTTATAATGCAAACATGTTAAACTATTATCCTCGTGTTTCATAGTGACATATCTCTTAGAATGATCTAGTTGTATATAATAGCAGTCATATAGCATGCAATAATGGTAACTAAATTATTTGAAATCATTAATGTTCCAAAATTAAGGTGAATGCAAATAATAATTTTCTATAAATAATTCTATAGATCATGCCAAATTAGCTAAAATGAAATGTTTTCTATTAAAAAAACAATCTGTAACAGTTTCTATCCATATATACAATGTGAAAGTAAAGATAAAGAGAAACACAATCTACTTTACATATTGGTAAAAATTAAATAGATGTAGATATAAAACAAAAATGGCAAATGGAATGGTAGAAACATTCATTATGCTTTATTTTTTTGAGAATCTTTGTGTTCAAGAGCAAATAACATGATTGACGACCAAAAGAACTAAGGCTCCTTGTTACATTAGAGAGAATGCAATTGATCAAACACCTTGTGTGCGACTTCAAATTTAGTTCTTCTTGAAATTTTTTTTTCCGTTCAAGGAGATGATGAGGGTGATGTGTTGTTGGGTGGTGGTGAAAAATTTAGAATTTACACATGACAATTAATTAAACCTCTGAAAAAGATTTGAAATTTATACCTCTCACGATGTGCTCGTCGACGGTGGGGGGACGGGGACGAAACACGGGGGTGATGGCAGGGTTGACGGTGAAGGCGTGGATGAGCGACCAAGGGAACGGGACGACAACGTAGGGGATGAGGGTTGTCGATGAAGGGCAGCAAGGAGACGGAGGGGACAAGGATTGGGGATCGATCGAGTGGTTAGGACGAGGAGCGGGAGAGAGCGCGGGGTGAGATTAATTTGGGGAAAGTATTAATGTTAGGGTTTGGAAATTTGGGAATTTAACCCAGAGCCTACCTCGGCGTTTTCTAAATAAACGCCGTTACAGAGTGTATATATAAATGCATTTTTTTAAGAAGCCCCGTTGTAAAGCTAATATACCCTGGCGTTTTCCCTAAATGTCGGGGTAGCTTCCAAAAATTTTCAAATCTGGTTCTCTTTCAAGCCTATCCCGGCGCTTCTACCCAAACGTCGGGATAGAAATGCCGGGGTAGACTTAAAATGTTGTAGTGAGGTTTAGATAATATTTTAATTATTTTTATTCTTCTTTTAGTAATTGGAAGTTTGTCTTTTAGTGGTTGATTAATATTTGGGATAGAAGTTGATATATGTGTAGCATTTGCCTTCTCTTTATTTCTTTCTTCTCCTTCTCTCTCTTTTTCTACATGCCCACCATGTGAATGTTTGGTAGGAGGAATGATACGCTCAATCTATCTCTAACATTACAATGGGAGAGTTGGAATTGTAATGTTGTCAACATAAGAATTCGTGCGTTGCACGCGCAACTCCAACTCTTCCATTAATTAGAACAAAAACAAACAAATAAAAAAGTTTCCACATATCTAAAATGTGCAGCGCACGTGCAAAATAATTTTACAATATTTTTTTAACACTAAACATACACATATGTTGCACGTACAACTCAAATTCTACTTATAAACACGTGCATTGCACGTACAAATTGTAGCTTTTGCTTCAAAATATTTTTACCAATTACGTGCAATGCACGTCCGACTCCAAAACTATTTCTTAATACGTAAATTGCACGTAACAATGCTCCAACTCTTATTAAAATGTGCATCGCACTTGAAGAATACTTTGAAGAATACTAGTATCTTTAAAATGCAAGTGGCCTTGTGATAAAACATATTTGCTGGTGAGTAAAATGGTCAGAAATTTAAACCTCACTCGCACAATTCTCCAATGAAATGAAAGTGTGTATGGGTGTACGAGTGTGTGTAATTACGAACTTCTTCTAAATAATAAATAAATAAATAAATAAAATCTAAATGTTTGGAATGAGATCAGCAACTGGGTAAATGTTGAGCCCAATTGCGCAAGCTTATTTTTAATTATAACTAGTAAATTTGCTATCGCACGGTCTAATTGATATTTTTTTAATTTATATAGTATGTAATACGACATAATCTGTCAACGAACATGAGATATCTTTTTGCCCATCATATACTTTTTACAAATCACATACAGTGACACAAATTTTAATTTTATATGAGTGACACTTTTATAAATAATTTTGTCGTAAATAAATTTGAACTTTGAGCATATTATGATAACTAACAACAGTTGAGTAAATGAATGCTTAATATAACTTCCACTTAAAAAAGAATGGCTGAGATTAGATAGTTGAATGTTTAAATTACAGGTTGTCTACGAATGACAACCCCAACTCTCTCATTATAATATTAGCGATCAGAGATTAGATTAGAGATAAGATTAATTAATTAATTTGTCTTCAGAGAGAGAGAGAGAGAGAGAGAGAGAGAGAGAGAGTGAGTGAGTGAGTGAGTGAGTGTGTGTCTATATATATATATATATATATATATATATATATATATATATATATATAAAACTTTCACTTAAAAATAAATGGTTGAGATTAGATAGTTGAATGTCTAAATTACAGGTTGTCTACAAATGACAACCCCAACTCTCTCATTATAATATTAGCGATCAGAGATTAGAGATTAGAGATATAGAGATTAGAGATTAATTAATTAATTTATCTTCACCACTTATACCCCTCTCTCTCTCTCTCTTGTGTGTGTGTGTGTGTATGTGTGTATCCCAACTGGCTAGCAGTAGTTATATATATATATATATATATATATATATATATATATATATATATATATATATATATATATACAGGAACATGCTAAAATGAGATGGTGAGATGGGTGAGATGAAGATGTATTTTGTGAGATGAGCAATTTGAATGATCCAAATCTCAATCACACCGTTCACATCATTCTACATATCATCTAGTTGTTGTGTGCAAAATTTTAAGCGAATTGGAGACCTCTAGCCTATGCATCAAAGCGTTCAAATAAATGCATATATATGTATTTCACATCATCTTTATGATGTGTTGAACGTTTTGATGCAAAGGCTAGATGTCTCCAAATCGCTTAAAATTTTGTACACACCATCTAGATGACATGTAGAATGATGTGAACTGTGTGATCGAGATTTGGATGATTCAAATTTCCCATCTCACAAAAAAATATTCCATCTCACCATCTCATAATAGCATGACTCTATATATACATATATATAATATATAACTGGCTACTGCTATATATATATATATATATATATATATATATATATATATATATATATATATATATATATATATATATATATATATATATATATATATATATATATAACTACTGCTACATATATATATATATATACTAGGTTTGCCCATTGACACGTGCCTACGGCACGTCTTCGGAACGGTGCACCTTATTTGATCATATAAAATAGTTTTGGAGGTCCAGCAAATTAATTGAAGTAGCAAACATATTATATGAGAAATTTTTGGGGGTCCAGCAAAAAATATATTATATAATTTTTTTGAATTATTTAGAAATTTTTTTAATTTTAATTTTTTTTGGTTTTTTAATTTTTTAATTTTTAAAATTTTTTATTTTCTTAATTTTTTGAATAGAAGAGGGAGGGAAAGAGAGAGAAAAAAAATTAAATAAATATACGAGTTGTTTTGGGTGGGGGATTTAAATTTGAGTTTTGGGGGAAAAAATATATTTTGTGAGGTTAGATCCGGACCTTTGCTTTTTGAGGGGATTGAAGGAGAGCCACTTGATAGCTTTCTTTGTGTTTTATTATATGGATATATGTAGTAGTAGCCAGTTGGGATATATATATATATATATATATATATATATATATATATATATATATATATATATATATATATATATATATATATATATATATATATATATATATATATATATATATCTGTCTCTCTCTCGCTTATTCACCCACCTACTATTCGTAAAATTGGCGAAATTAGTATTTTTTACCAAAATGACCACTTTTTGAAAGTATTTACCAAACTGACCCACTTTCGAAACTGTTTACCAGACCGACTCACTCGCTATCTCAGAAAGTGAGTTTGGTTAAAACTTCATCGCTATCTGAGATAGCGAGTGTATGGTTCTGTGTTTACAATTATATGAGTGTGTTTGTAGTACACTCGCTATCTCCGATAGCGAGTGTATGGTTGTGAAGAAAATTTTTCCAAATGACACTCGCTATCTCAGATACCATACTTGCTAACTGCATAGCGAGTGTTTGGCCTTGAAGAAATATTTTGCAAGCGACTCTCGCTATCTCAGTTAGCGAGTGATTTTGTACTAAACTCGCTAACTGAGATAGCGAGTGTCGACTGGGGATTTTTTAAAGTCTCGCTGTTTTGTTCTCCCTCACTTCTCTCTGTCAATTCTCTCTCTCTCTAACTCTGAAAGAAATCCAAAACGAACTAGGGTAGCTAACTGAGATAGCGACTGTGATGAAGTTCCAACTTCCTGAGACTTTAACAATCTCAGAACAAACTTTAACATTCTCAAACTTCAACCTAGGTTTCAGAATTCTCAATCTCAAATCTCATAATTCACATCTCATCTCTTCACAACACATCTCAGAACATAGCTAAGAATTCATCTCAACGCATCTTAGAATTCATCTTCACAACACAACTCAGAATTCAAACACATCTCAGAATTCATTTGTGTACACATCACATTATCAAACTCAGAAAAAAAGGAATGCTATCTTCATCCTCTCATAATTCTCAAACACATTCTCAATAGATTCTCAAACACATCTCACAATTCATCTCACAACACATTCTCAAACTCAGGGAAAAAAAGGCAAACACAGACATGGAAGTTATACAAATTATACAGTTACAGGAAAAATAAAGTGACAATAATCTCTCCGACCGGCAAATGAAAGGAGTGAGTCTCTGGACGCCAATGTTCGAGAAGGGCGGTTAGAAGATGACGGTCGGCCTTAATCGACAATGCTATCTTCTTCTCTATGATCAACACCGCTCTCTTCTTCTTTTCTATGATCACATCTAATTGCAAATAAAATTAACCCACAAACAAAATTAACCCAAAATCTAATTGGAAACATATGAAGACTTACCAAACAATAGATGAGTTCTTTTAGAAGGTAGATAACGAGGATGAGATGAATGCACCCACTTCCGCTACAATCGTCTTCACCGTTCACGAAAATCAACAAAAATCGGGATCTACGATGTTCGATTTAGGGTTTTGAGAGTGGAAGTAGAGAGGGTTGAGAGTGATGAATTGAATTTGGAGAGATTTTGGAGGGATTTTTTGCGGAAAGTCTTAGAATTCGGAGGCTAAGGTTTGGGTTTCTTTCAGATTTGGGAGAGAGACTGGGGGTTCAATGAAATGAGAGAGATCTGAGATAACGAGTCTATAAACTTCCCCAATCGACACTCGCTATCTCAGTCAGCGAGTGTGTTTATTCAAGGCTAAGTCAAGGATTTTAACTTGCTAGTTTTCTTCAAGGCCACACACTCGCTATCTCAGTTAGCAAGTGTGGTACAAACACACTCGCTATCTGAGATAGCGAGTATGAATTTGATATTTTTTTTCACTTTTTCTCCTAAGTGTGGAGAAAAGCATAACCATACACTCGCCATCTCAGACAGCGATGAGGTTTTAACCAAACTTGCTAATTTGAGATAGCGAGTTGGATCGTTTTGGTAAATACTTTCGAAAGTGGGTCAGTTTGGTATATACTTTCAAAAAGTGGGTAATTTGGTTTTTTTTTGCAAAGTTAGAGGTTGGAAAGAAAAGATAAACTAAATAGAGCCGGTGGTTAGTTGTTGGTGTGAAAGGACGAAAAAACCCACAGGAAAAAAAATCAACTTAAATTTAAATTAAGAAAAATAATCTCTTATAAACATTGCACATGCTAATTAATCCTATTTGTGTTGTTCCATACAAGTGCATGATTAATTATTGATGTTTAATTATCTCAGTAGATTAAAACAATTGAAAAATGTGTGTGGCTAAGTCCTTATTTAAAATAAACAAAAAAGGACGTACTATTATTATTATTATTATTATTATTATTATTATATTTTAAAGATGGTAACCACGATCAAATAGAAGCAGCATTTGACTTTAAATGCCACAACAAATTGAGTGTGACCCAAACATATATATAGTATAACAAATTGTTAAACATTACATAACTTTATAGATATAATATTAGAAAATTATTATCTGATGACAATCGGAGACGTGGGAGGCCAACCTAAGAGCATCCACAGTCGTTTGTTATTTTTGCCATTTTTTTATTTTATAAAAAATGAGCGTCTGCAGTCGTTTGTTATTTTGTCATATTTTAACAAAAATGTTACAGTCGCTTCTCATATTTGAGAAACAAAATTGATGATTTTCAATTTATAGGGTACGGAACATATTGTATCGTCCTTTTTTAAAAAAAAAAAAATGGGATCAAACGTAACATGTTGTTTCGTCTGATTTTTTAATATAATTTTATTATTATTAATGACCAGACGGTACATGTTGTCCCGTCTGAAAAAAAAAACCCATAAATCATCAAACGGGACATGTTGTCCCGTTTGGAGCCAAAATTGGTTTGGACGGGTTTGGACGGGACATGTTGTCCCGTCTAGCCCCTAGGAAGAGTTTAGCCTATTTAATGTTAGGCTAATCTTAGGTTAGTGTTATAATTAGGTAGCTTAGTATATATTTTAATATTTAAATTATTTAATTAGCCTATTTTAATATCTAATCATTAGTTAATTAACTGTAAAAAATAACGGACGAAACAAGTTGTTTCATCCGAGCTCCATTTTTAATATTTATTTCTCAACTTATAGCAGATCACGACTACAACAACTTTTTTTACTATATGTTATTTTGTCATATTCTCATATTTGAAAATTACGCTTGTGGATGCTCAAAATGAATAACATAGTAGAAATGTAATTGCAGGTCAAAGGTAGTACAACACAAAATATCATAATTTGAAATTAGTAAAAATATTTATACTGCTTTTTATAATCAATTTTCATGAAAGAAAATTTTTAAAATCAAAATCGTATGGAATTTTCTAAAAAAAATCGTTCTCATATGATATTGATAGCACACAGTCCATCACAATGTCAACGATAATAATTTACTTGATACCTAGATATATGATTTATTTCCCAAAAAATTGGGTGGAATTAGTGGATGAATTATTATTATTATTATTATTGTTATTATTGTTTTGGATTCGGTCGAGCCGTACACACTGTGGAGAGAGAATTTTCAACTCCTTAATTAATTTCGTCTAGGATCCGAAAGTGCATGGCTTAGTGGATGAATGATTGAATGTCAATGATATATATATTTTTTTCTGCTGAGCTTGGGGGGAATATTATTGACCTATCTCTAATCTCTAATCTCTAATATTATAATGGGACAAGATCTTAGTATCATTTGTCAATCTATGTAATGCACGTACATATCTGATATAAATGAGATTTCCGGTTTAAATCTTTTCTTTGTTAGAGTTTTTATTTTTATTTTTTTGAAATTATTAAAACGTGCATCGCAAATTATTAAAACATGCATAACTATTATAAAAAAAGTCTTAAATTCAAACTCAAACTACATCTAAATTTTTATTTTAAAAGAACTATATTTATTATGAGGTGGTTCACATGTGTAAATTAATTAAAGTAGGTCTCATGCCGAAACCTTGATTAAGCTCAACTCAAACTAGCCCTGGATGGCCCAATCCCATCTTATGCCAAATCCAGGAAGCCCGTTAGTAAATTGCTAACTCTTACAAATTTTCTTTGAAAAAAAAAAATAAAAAATTCACATCTACAGGGTAACAGAATAAAGATTGTTACTAGCTCTTGCACGCTAGAGGGATTCAACACCCTAATTCTATTAGTACTTTGTAATTAGTTTGTTTTATTTTTTTGCTAAGCAGCAGCAGCAACAACAACAATAAAAAGTTTGTACAAACTCAATCAATGTAGCTGATTGCGTTGAGGCCTATGCGCTGCTCATGCTGATCCTTTACTGATTGAAAGGGACTGTTGAGTTTGTGATTGAGCAGGTTCTTATGGGTTATGGCCATGATCCTATATTATCTCAACATATCAACTATATATCAAGCACTTAATGGCTGAAATCTCTAGTGCTTCCGTGCATCATATCTGTTGGAGAAGCTAATATGTGTGCGGACGTTGCAGGTAGGAGAGGAAGGTCTCAGATTGATTTTCTATGGGTGACTTTTAATGACGTTGAGCTGAGTACGCTCATTCCCTAGCTGAACGTCATCCTCTATCCCTGACTTACTTAACAAACTGTTTCGTTTCTGTCTATTTGGCCAGAAATCCTTCCCTGCAGACAAAAGAGCTGAAGTGGATTTTGCTGATCGATCTCGAACATGCAGTTCGCAGTATTGTTGCTTGGCCAAGAGACCTGATAATGGGAGGCTCAGGAGTAGATGTTGGAGCAAGTCTTTCTCAGGCGCAGTGGCGGTTTTCAATCCATAGCTGCTTGTAATTGGTTATCTTTGAACATGTATTAGTAAAGGAAGATGCTGCCTTGTTGATTTCCTTGACTGATCAGAATTATATACATCATTACAATTACAAGATCAATACTAGGCTATGATTAAGCTATAATTAGAGAAGCTAATTATGCACTTGCCTAATTACCGAAGCTAATTATGCATTTCCCTAATACAAGATTATTGACATAAAGCTAATTATGCACTTTCTTAATACAAGATTATTGACATTAATTCTGACACACCCCCGCAGTCGAAGTGGGAGATTGTCGTACGCTGAGACTGTGCCAAAAATCTTCAAATAGAACCAATGGAAGCCCTTTCGTGAAAATATCTGCAATTTGATAACGCGACGGAACATGTAAGACACGTACTTGTCCACGAGCAACCTTTTCGCGAACAAAATGAATATCCATCTCAATATGTTTAGTGCGCTGGTGTTGAATAGGATCGCCAGAGAGATAAATCGCACTAACATTGTCACAGTAGACCAATGTAGCTTTCTGAATAGGACAATGAAGCTCCAGAAGAAGGTTTCTTAACCAACAAGACTCAGAAACTACATTCGCGACCCCTCGGTATTCGGCTTCTGCACTAGAAAGAGATAAAGTAGCATGCCGTTTAGAGGACCATGAGATCAAATTATCACTAAGAAAAACACAATAACCAGATGTCGAACGTCTGGTATCTGGACATCCACCCCAATCAGCATCAGTATAAGAAAGAAGAGTGTTTGTTGAGGACAGATAAAGATGCAATCCATAATCCAGAGTGCCCTGAATGTAACGTATAATGCGCTTGAGAGCATGCATGTGTTCCTTCATCGGATTATGCATGAATAAGCAAATTTGTTGCACAACATATGATATGTCGGGCCTCGTAAAAGTTAGATATTGCAGGGCACCTGCAAGGCTACGATAATGTGATGCATCAACGTAAGGTGTGCTAGAAGTAGCACTCAGCTTCGGTTTAGTATCAATTGGAGTTGTAGTTGGCTTACAAGAAGACATGCCAGCTCGTTCGATGATTTCTTCTGCAAACTTTTTCTGAGATAAAAATAGACCACCTGCATGACGAGTTACTGCTATACCCAAGAAATACGTCAATGGCCCCAAGTCTTTCATGGCGAATTCTGAACTGAGATGTGATATGATAGACATGTGAAGATCATCAGAGGAGGCAGTTAATATAATATCGTCCACATATAGAAAAATGTAAGCCATATGAGTACCTTTACTGTAGATGAAAAGAGAGTGATCTGACTTGCTGTGGGAGAACCCAATAGTGAAAATATAATCAGCAAATTGCTTGTACCAGACCCGAGGAGCTTGCTTGAGCCGATACCAAGATTTCTTCAATAGACATACATAATCAGGATGATTTGGATCCCTAAAATCCATGGGTTGATGCATATACACAGTTTCTTTCAGTTCTCTATGCAAAAATGCATTTTTAATGTCAAGCTGATGTATAGGCCAAGCTTTCAAGCGAGCAAGACCAAGGACAGTACGAATAGTCACTGGTTTGACCACCGGACTAAAAGTTTCACCACAATCCATGCCAACCTGTTGAGTTTTACCATCACCCACAAGTCGGGCTTTATGCCTCTCAAAAGAACCGTAAGATTTTTCTTTATGTCTAAAAATCGACATAGACCGAATGATATTCACATCAAGCGGACGGGGCACCAACTCCCACATTTTATTTTGAATAAGAGCATTATATTCATCATCCATAGCCATTTTCCAATTTGGGTCTTTAAGGGCCGACACGGGATTACGAAGAAGAGGTGATTTTGTGACATGAGTAAGAAGGCCATAATTTTTGTTTGGTTTGAAAATCCCATGCTGACTTTGTGTACTGGCCTTTGGCCCGGATTTGGAGTGGGCTGAGCTGGGGTTGGTTCTGTGGGTTGAAAGGTGGGGGGAGTGGTGGACGTGTCAGTAGTTGGAGTAGAGGTTGGGTTGGGAGAATGTGTTTGGGCCTGCGAAGGAGATGGGGGTGGAGTTTGTTGGGTTTGAGGAGCTGGGCTGGTTTGCTGGGTTGGAAAAGTTGTGCTAGTTGGGCCTGTTTTTAAATGGTGGACCAAATTGGGTGACAATCCATCATCCAAAAAATCATATGAATATTTTGTTGGAGTGTGCAGCTTAGCGAGCAGAAATGGGGATTCATCGAAGATAAGATGGCGACTTATTATGATTTTGTTTGAGGACAAATCATAGCACACTACAAAAGATACTCGATTTACCGGCGTTTTTTTACGTCTATGCCGGCATTTTTTTACGCCGGTGAAACCTTCACCGGCGTTTATAATAGCGCCGGTCCAAATGCCGCCGAAGCGAGCGTCGCGGAAAGGAAGGGGTCTACACCGGCAGTTTTAGTGGACGCCGGTAAATGTGCCAACTACACCGGCGGCCATAAAACGCCGGTGTATGGGGGTCTCTGAGTGCCATTCTTTTACCCCCAATATACATTCACCGGCGGTCATAAACTGCCGGTGTTTATCCATTCACTGGCATTTATAGAAATGCCGGTGTAGAATGAAAGTATATCGGCGGTCATAGACCGCCGGTGTATGTGCGTTTATGAGTGCCCGGTTTTCCCCTACTTACAAGCACCGGCGTGATCAATAACGCCAGTGTAGTTAGGTTCACCGGTGTTTTATAAAATGCCGGTGTTTCTTGGTGCCGTTACAGTTAGCGGCATACACCGGCGTGTGTGGGAACGCCGGTATATCGCACACTGCAACTAATTCATTAGATAGACCGGCATTTTATAAAACGCCGGTCTAGCTATGCCCGTTTGTTTTCCATTCTCCGGTTTTCCGTTCGATTTCAATTCACAGTTTCATTTACAAAACCTGTAAACTAATTCACAACTGATTCAACCAATTTCGTTGCATATTAATGCGCAAATCACAACCAAACATAAGAATAATAAAGTTTCACACGTGTCATATCCCAAATATCTCAACAAACTAATTAACAGTGTCATAATTAACAGTGTCATAATCACAACCAATCACAACCAAATTCACCGCAAAATTAACAGTGTCATAATTAACAAATTAATATAGTGACGAACATCCCAAATATCTCAACAAACCAGTCTGACAAATATCTCAAATATCCCAAATTAACAGTCTGACATAACTCTCATAAAAAAAACAGTCTGACATAACAGCAAGGAGGACATAAGAACAACAATCATACAACAAGGAGGACATAAGAACAGCAAGGAGGACCACGGATTCATACCCCTCGAGTAGCTTCAGTTCTGATCATCAGAATTTCCTTCATCTGGGCGACCGCTCTGTGAAAAAAACAACAATAGTTTAATTCAACAGTAGACCACAATACAGAATATACATATTTTTTGAACTTGCAAAAAAATCTACCTGTATCTTAAATTATAAGATCAAAGTGCCAATTGCAAATGGAATTGTTAATGATATATAGAGAGGTAAAATAATTACATTGCAATGCTAAAAATCTAGTACTTAATTTTGTTTTTAAATATATCTAAAATAACAAAACAAATGAAAATTCAGTATCTAACTTGAAACCTTTATATTCTCCTCTGATTGGGAATATCCACTATCTAAAACAGTAAAACAAATGAAAATTCAGTATCTAAGCATGTCTTTCATGGATTGTTCAGACAATCCATGAAACTGTCATCTTGGACGGAAACCAAATATAAGAAAAATAAGAAAAATAAGATAGGGCTCATATCAAGTGTATTTTTAGGGAACTGTCATCGTGAAAGGAAACCAAATATAGAAGCCAGAAATGGAAACAGAAAGAAGAATGGTAGAGACTTTGGATACACCAGGCTAACATAGCGGCATTTTCCTCATCTCTCTCTCA
The DNA here is from genome assembly GCA_017893485.1 of Hemerocallis citrina. Lineage (NCBI taxonomy): Eukaryota > Viridiplantae > Streptophyta > Magnoliopsida > Asparagales > Asphodelaceae > Hemerocallis > Hemerocallis citrina. Next base: position 126,997,007 of record CM030367.1, read on the forward strand.
TCCCTTGTTTCCCTTCAGCACACGAACACAAAGAGACATCAGCAACAACAGCAAGAGCGACAAGAACAACAATAATAATAAATTATTATGAACAAGATGTCTCTATATGGGTTTCCAGATCTCCACTCGAGCCCTCTCGTTCTAATCACAGCCCAATTAAGAACATAGACAACAGCCACTAAACAATCCAATCACAGCCCAATCAAAATTTGCCATCCTGGATCTTAAATCTTCAGATGCATGAATTCAGCTTCTTTAACAGTAAAAGAAAAATGATAACATAGCGGCATCTAAGCATATATGTCTCTCTATTAATTCTTCATCCCAACTAAATCATTGATGTTTGTGGCTCCAAAAGAAACCCCCAAAAGGTTTGTTCAGCCCAATTGTTGTACATATCCGGAGGATTTTGGCATACAGCTATACCATCCTCAGTTCACAGTGAACCCATTTTGGTCAAAGAAACATGCCAAGATGACAATCAGATGCATGAAATAAGCTTCATTAACAGTAAAAGAAGATGGGAATGCTAGCAGCATACTTAGTTTGGAAGTGAACCCATTTTTTGTTAAAAAATCATGCCAAAGATGGCAAACAGGTTACTTTAACAGTATCTTAAAATGAAAATTTCCATTATCTGAGCTTATATGTTGCTCTACTAATTCTTTAGCCCAACTAAATCTAAAACCCAATTGTTGTGCATATCCGGAGGATTTTGGCATACGTACCTATAGCATCCTCAGTTCACAGTGAACCCATTTTGGTCAAAAAAAATGCCAAGATGACAATTAGATGCATGAAATAAGCTTCATTAACAGTGAAAGAAAATGAGGATGCTAGCAGCATACTTAGTTTGGAAGTGAACCCATTTTTGGTTAAAAAATCATGCCAAAGATGGCAAACAGGTTACTTTAACAGTATCTTAAAATGAAAATTTCCATTATCTGAGCACATATGTTGCTCTACTATTTCTTGAGCCCAACTAAATCTAAAACCCAATTGTTGTACATATCCGGAGGATTTTGACATACGTACCTATAGCATCCTCAGTTCACAGTGAACCCATTTTGGTCAAAAAAACATGCCAAGATGACAATCAGATGCATGAAATAAGCTTCATTAACAGTAAAAGAAGAAGAGGATGCTAGCAGCATACTTAGTTTGGAAGTGAACCCATTTTTGGTTAAAAAATAATGCCAAAGATGGCAAACAGGTTACTTTAACAGTATCTTAAAATGAAAATTTCCTTTATCTGAGCATATATGTTGCTCTACTAATTCTTGAGCCCAACTAAATCTAAAACCCAATTGTTGTACATATCCGGAGGATTTTGGCATACGTACCTATAGCATCCTTAGTTCACAGTGAACCCATTTTGGTCAAAAAAACATGCCAAGATGACAATCAGATGCATGAAATAAGCTTCATTAACAGTGAAAGAAAATGAGGATGCTAGCAGCATACTTAGTTTGGAAGTGAACCCATTTTTGTTAAAAAATCATGCCAAAGAGGGCAAACAGGTTACTTTAACAGTATCTTAAAATGAAAATTTCCGTTATCTGAGCATATGTGTTGCTCTACTAATTCTTTAGCCCAACTAAATCTAAAACCCAATTATTGTACATATCCGGAGGATTTTGAAATGCGCATTTGTAGCCACGATGATTAGATGGGTAACCCAAAAAGACACACGGGGTGGATCAGGCTTGAAGCTTATTTATAGTGGTGGAGGGAAAAAGGGGATAGCCTAAGCACCCGAACACCCGAAGATGAGAATAAGCGGGGTCTTTTTGATAGAGAGTTTTGAGTGGGGATTGATAGGCTAAAAGTTTGCTTGGAAGAATGTTTAGAAGGTATGTTGCCATTTGTAATGTGTGATGCCAAAATGATGGAGGTATAGAGGCATGGGCAAGTAGAGTACGAATAATGTTGTTAATGTTCGTATTTTTCTTTCGGCTTTTCCATTTTGTGATGAAGTATGTGGACATGAAAGGCGGAAAGATAAACCATTAGCTTTACAAAATTCCCAAAACGGTCTGTTATCGAATTTCCTACCATTATCACATTGAATATTCTTTATTTCCCGTTCAAATTGAGTGCGGATGAAAGCTCTAAAGATAGGAATGTGGAAAAAACTTGGGACTTTTAGACAAAGGAAATGTCCACAAAAAATTACAGTAATCATCCAACAAAAGAATATAATATCTATGGCCTAAAGAGCTCAAAACGGGAGATGTCCAAAGATCACTGTGGATAATATCAAAAGGCATATAAGTGCATGAATTTGAAGCAACAAAAGGTAATTTAACATGTTTTCCAAGTGGGCAAGAATGACAAACATGAGAATTACTAGTCTTATTATACTCAATAAATTTATTGGGCTTGAGAGAGTCAAAAACAGAGGCTCCTGGATGACCCAATCGTTCATGCCATAAAGATGGTGCTAAAGCTGCAAAAGTTGATGGTAATGTGGCTTGATTTTTTGTGATTGTGGTGGTGATGGGATAAAGCTTGCCCCGACTATCACATCTCATTAGATGCTTCCCCATCTGGAAATCCTTCACAGAAAACCCAAAGGGATCAAATTCAATGGAAACAGAGTTATCAGTAGTAAATTTCCTAACTGACACTAAGTTTTTAATAAGTTGAGGAGAATGAAGGACTTTTTTAGAGATAAAGGAGGGTTCGGGGAAGACAAGTTTGTGTGACCATAACCACAAATTGGAATTGAATGACCATTTCTGACAATTATACCACGATTATTATTGCTCAAATTAAAATAAGACGAGAGATTACCTTGCGAAGACGTCATGTGAGAGGTTGCACCGGTATCCATATACTAGTTCGGATCCGGAGGAGTAAGGCCAAGTGTGTGCATTGCCTGCTCGATGTCAGTTGGTGTAGGAGTTGTGGCAGAAAAGGCCTACTGAGGCTTGGGCCCAAGAACCCCTGCTACTGGGTAGGCTGGGCGTTGTTGAGCATTGGGCCTGGCCCAAGGAGTGGATGGGTAAGGACATGGAGGGATAGGCCAAGGCATCCATTGCCAAGGCCACTGTTTGCTATTCCAACCTCTCTGCCAAGGTTGTTGTTGGCCGCCACCACGGCCGGTGCCGCTGCCACTGCCGCCACCGCAGCCACCGCCCTTGCCACCACCGCGGCCACCACCGCGGTTTTGACCCTTGTTGTTGTGGTTTGGACTCTTTTTGCCACCACAGTTGTTACGGTTTTGAGGGTAGTTGTCTACATATGAGGGTGCATCAACCGACTCCCTAGCCACCATTGCTGCACCAGAGCTGGTGGCCACCTGTTTCGCCATGCCCGCATCCTCCAAAGTAAGCATAGATCGGGCTTGGTAGAATTGGGGAAGCGAGTTGCTTTGCCGTATGAGTGTTCCAACACCACGATAGGCTTTGGTGAGATCCGCGTCCATTTGAAGAACGAGTCGGTTATTCGAGACCGGTGCTCCGACGTTCTTGAGTTGATCCGACAGTACTTTGAGCCTTTAACAATATGCAGAGGCATTCGGGAAATCCTCTATGTTTGTGTGAGAAAATTCTTGCTCAAGGGTTACGGCACGTGAATTTTTGTTATCTTGGAATATGTCACGCAATCGATTCCAAGCCTCCATTGCCGTTGAGTCGGGTTCAAGAATTGTGTGGAACAATTCACTAGAATTTGTGGCATAAATCCACTGGAGAACCGTTGCATCGAGGGTCGACCATAACTCCTTTTCATCATCAGTTGTTGGCACCTTCTCCTTGCCTTTTTCCGGTGCGATGGTGTGGTTGATAACCTTATGTGAACGACAATAAATTTTGAGGAGCTCCGCCCACGTCGCGTATTGGACGTTCTCCATCTCAAGAGTAATGGAGATGTGAGTCTTCATGTTCGAAATAGCAAGAGCGGGTTGAAAGGTTGATTTTGAGTCAAACATAATGGCTTACGGAGGACACCTGAAGTGGTCGGGGGAGATGGGGACGATGGATGGGAGGTCACTGGCGGGGCTCGACGTCGACGGGAGGTCGACGACATGCGAGGGTGGCGGCGCTCAGGGACAGAGACAAGGGCGTCGGGATTTGGGTCTGGTGTCGCTGAGATCGACGGGAAGGAGGAGACAGCCAGGGGCGCGATGGGTTGCTGGATGGTCGACGGGGATCTCGGTGAGGGCGACGAAATCGAGGGAGGATGACAGCAGATCTGGCCCTGGCTGCTGTCGATGAGAGCGGAAGAGTAGGAGTGGTGGCAACGGGGAGGTCTGACGGTAAGGGGCATCGCCGGAGGTCGGGGCAGCACCGGGAGGGGCTCAACTACTGAGGGTGGTCGCCGGGTCAGGGCGATGGGAGCGACAGGAAGGAAGGCCAGCGCAGGAATGTGCTGCACAGGGGAGCAGGAATTCAGGTAGTGGGTTTGGAAGAAGGGGGTATAGGAGGTAGGGGATGAAGTTGAAATGGCTCTGATACCATAAAGGAAGATGCTGCCTTGTTGATTTCCTTGACTGATCAGAATTATATACATCATTATAAGGTCAATACTAAGCTATGATTAAGCTATAATTAGGGAAGCTAATTATGCACTTGCCTAATTATGGAAGCTAAATATGCATTTGCCTAATACAAGATTATTGACATGAAGCTAATTATGCACTTGCCTAATACAAGATGATTAAGCTATAATTAGGGAAGCTAATTATGCACTTGCCTAATACAAGATTATTGACATTAATTCTGACAATTAGCTTGTTGTCTAGGCTGATTGTCTCCTCGGCTGTTTCTTTTTATGTTGCTATACTGAATTGTTACTGTGATCTTTGGTTTGTTGTATTTGGATCTTGTATTTTGGCGAATTTTTTGCCGTACTGACCCACATTTTGAAAATATTAAGGGATGTGACCCACTTTTAAAAATAATTGGCGATTTGACCTAATTTTGGACACCTCGGCATAAACCGTTAATGGAAACAATAACATAGGTTATTTAGATGCCGTTGTTTCCAATAGCGGCACATGTTGAAAAATAATTTTTCGTGCTGCTATTTGGAGTAACGACATTAGTTATAATATTCTCAATCGTTTGCTCTCTCAGTTGTGAAAAAATTTGCAAGTGTGAAAAAAGCCTATAACAGATACCGCTATCACCAAGAACGACATTCGCATTACAGATGCCGTTGTTAGGGATAACGACATCAGTTATAGGATTTTTGGCATATAACTAGTGGTCCCCTTTTCTCCTACCCCCTTTCACTTTACATATGCTTACTTTCTCTCTCTCACTTCAGAAACCCAAAAACCTTAGAACTCTAAAACCCAAAATCCCACAATTCTATCCTTTCAAACATCATATATCCTACCTCCTCACTCTCATCTCATTCCTCATCCATGACTTATTTTCAAGCTATCCAAGATGCGGTCTTATTTGAAGGTATTATTATAACCATATGTTTGATATGTATGCATAGGTTATGCTTATGACTAGTTAATGACTTGATTATGTTTGAATCTTTATGTTTAGGTATGGAATATGATATACCTATTTGGTTAAAATTTGGGGGTGAAATAATTAGAGATCTGAAGATTGGATATTGTTATAGCGATGTTGTGTTGGATCCTGTAGGCGAGACAACAAACACTAGAGGGGGTGAATAGTGTTTAATAAAAACTGCGGAAATTTTTCTCGGTGCAGTCGACTTGGTTATGAACCAGTCGACTGAAATAACCAAAATAAATTAAAAACAATAACTCTGTGAAGTCGACTGATGAATAAGACAGACGACTGAAGGCACAATGAAACAACAACTACAAACGGCACTGACCAGTCGACTGATAGTGCAAGGAGTCGACTGTCCAGAAACTTTTTGCAGAACTAAAATAAACAAGAGTGAATGCAAACACAAGATAATCAATCACAGAGTACACAAGATATATTTTGGTTCGGTCATCCCGACCTACATCCAGTCCCCAAGCAACCCACTTGAGATTTCCACTATTCTTGAAAAAGATTACAAGAATACCCTACGGCGTTACGACAACAACCTTGTCTAACCCGTAGTCCTTTCTCTCAACCAGAGAAAGCCAACCCACTCTACTACCAAGAGTGAAACAAAACCGACTCTACAACCTAGAGTCAAAAACACTCTCCAACCGAGAGCAAGAGAACAAGAAATACTTTACAGTCAACCTATAGCCTTGTTGGTGTATATGTTGATGCACGTGGCTAATAAACAAGGTCGACTTCTATACTCAGTCCAGAGCGAATTCGTTGCTATACTAGACTGAGTGTAGAGAACCAGAGAGTATGATCTTAAAAGCTTTATTTCTCAAAAAATCACTTAGAATTTTTCTCACAAAGATGCTCGGATTTTCAAAAAGAGTTCTGTTATTCTTTTCAGTGAGATCTGAACTCTACTTAAAGAGTTTGATCTCCTGAACGTTGGGAAACAGTTACTCAACTGTCAACCAACGGATCTAAGCTTTTGAGTTTGAAAAAATTCGATTTTGAAAAACAGAAAACGGTCAAAAGCTCTCGAACAGTCGACTGGGTTGCCATATGAGTCACTGATCAGAGTTTGAATAAATTTAAACAGTTTTGTACTGTCAGTCGACTGGCAGAAGCTTAAGTCGACTGGTACTCAAAAGTTAAATTTCTTCAAACTGTTTTGACTCTTTTTGGGGGTTTTTAAGAGACACACATTATGAAATTTTGAGTGTGTGTGTGTGACAAGGCTTTACATCAGACTAAGACTCAACAGATAGTAAGATACATTGTTTTAACAAGACACTATAATTTGACATAATTGAGCTAAGGTCTTAAGTCTTGAGTCTTGTCTTGAGTGAAGTCTTGGATCTTGTCTGAGTGAAGTCTTCATCTGTATCCTTTTGAGCTTGTTCATTTGTTCAGCTAGAATAGTCTTTTGTATGTACACTGCAATGTTAGCTGTATAACATAGACACATGTTGAACTGTGTTGTGATCATCAAAATCAAGAATCAACATTCTCCCCCTTTTTGATAATGACAACACAATAGCTGATAATAAAAGATAATATACAAGCATAGTGAAGACATGCTCCCCCTTTTAAAAACACAAAATGCATTGTCTTAAAAGAAGTAACATGTATCAGTCGACTTATATAAAATAGCAGGCGACTGATCAGGAAACCATACTTAGAAAAATTATAAGCAAAAATTAAGTATAGATGTAGTATCATCAGTCGACTGATATGCCTTTGGGCAGTCGACTGACCAGAGAGTTGTCCAATACCCAGAAATAAAACAATAGATAATAAAGCAACCATATAACACAGATAATAAAGCAATATAAAATAACACAGATATCTCTCCCCCTTTGTTATCATCAAAAAGCACAAAGTAACAAACTTTTGCATTAAAAGGAAACTTAAGATAAAGTCTTATACAAAAATAAGTGCATTAAGAAAGAAAATTACATAAGAAGAAAAAAAATCTTCAATCCTCTTCATCGGAGTCTTCATCGTCATCTTGAGAAGGAGGATGAAATTGAGAGTTGAAGAGATGAGTGAGGTTGTCAAGCTTAGAATCAATGTGGTTTAGTTTGGAATCTAGGTTATGGAGTTGGGTATCTACAGTGGCTGAATGCTTCATTAGATAGGAAACACAGTCATATAGGGTACGAGGATCATCATAATTGGCTTGAAGAAGTGGATCAGTAGAGGTAGAGGGTCTAGAGGGTCTAGAAGTAGAACCTAACGGAGCTTGAGAAAGAGGAGGAGACCTAGGGGGTGATCTAGTAGGAGCATCAAGAAGTTTCATACGTGCCAAACTAGCACGATCGAAACACTCATAACGAGTAACAACATTTGTCTCGGAATCGAGATCAACACTAAAAGCTATAAAGACTCTAGTAAGAAGACCTCCAAAAGGTAGAAAGTGAGTGTGGTCTTGATTCAATTTAGAAAAGATGACCTGACCCCAATTAACAGCAATTCTACTAAAAATTGCATACATAGCTTTGTGTAATTCTATAGAATATTAATCATAACTACCCTTTTTGGGAAGGATGTTATAGGCTAATATTCTACCTACAAGCTTAGCAATTGGTTTGATATTTTTACTTGTCATTGGAGGGCCATGATTAGGTAAGAAAATTTTAGATAGAATAGAGGCATTATCTAAAAGAATTTCATCAAGAGGTAATCCCCCATCATCAATACCCAATATCTGATTAATCCTAGTCGGTGTGAGTGTCATTTTAACATTCTTCACAGACGACCGGATTACAATATCCCCATCTAGTTTTTGTACAACTCTCATATTTGTATAAAACAAATAGATGAGTTGGGGATAGTAATTGGGTTGGTTTGATAAAGAGATAAAATCATAAAGACTACTATTTTGGAACAAGGGAATGAGAATGAAACGATCAAGGTCATTGAAGTTAACAAATCTTCCAGGGAAGATTGTAATGGTACAAAAGAGATATCATCGATCAATGAGATCGGGACTCAAGAGATATTGAGTGTAGTCTTGGAAAGAAGAACTACCCTCATGAGATCGTTTAGATCTTTTGGGTGCCATGAAAAGAGAGGGGAAAGGATTTTACCTAAGAAAAAGAAAGATTCGACCAGGGGCAAGCACTAGCAGCACTGTGAGAGTCGACCACCTTCTTCACAAACTAGGGTTTTGAAATTTGGGGTAAAAAACTTGAGATCGGTAGGGGTGAGAAACGGCTGGTAAAGGGGTTTTAACTGCGAATAAACGGCTGAGATCAAAGAGAGAAAAAAAATCGACGGTAGAGATTAAAGATCACGGGTGAAAAGAGAGGTGAATTCCATCTCAAAAGACGCGATGAATAGTCGCTGAAGACGATTGAGCTCGCGACAGTCGACTGGTAGGGTATATCAGTCGACTGAGTCGAGAAGAAAAGAAAAAATTTTATGTCTACTAATCAGTCGACTGGTATAGAAACCAGGCGACTGGTCAGATAAAAAAATTGATATGTTTAAAAACCAGTACAGTCGACTCATTCAAGAAGACAGTCGACTTAACAGAAACAATTTTCAGCAAATATCAATAAAATCACAAATTCTAAGTTCTCTTCTTAAATTAATGAAAGTATCTTCTTTAAGGGGCTTGGTAAATATATCTGCTGCTTGTTTATCAGTAGAGATAAAGTCTAAAGATATATCTCCTTTTAAAACATGATCACGTAGAAAATGATGTCGAATATCAATATGTTTCGTACGTGAATGTTGAATCGGATTTTTAGATAAATTAATTGCACTGGTATTATCACACATAATTGAGGGTTTCTCAAATGAAATACCATAATCTAATAAGGTTTGTTTCATCCATAAAATTTGTGCACATGCCAAACTTGCAGCGATATACTCAGCTTCTATAGTTGATAGGGATACGGAGTTTTGCTTTTTACTGCACCAAGATACTAGGGAATGTCCCAAAAAGTGACATGTACCACTAGTACTCTTGCGATCAGTCTTGCTTCCAGCAAAATCGGCATCGCTATATGACAAAAGTTGAAAATTATCGGTGCGTGGATAAAATAAACCATATTCAGATGTGCCTCTAATATATCTTAAAATTCGTTTCACTGCTTTTAAATGAGACTCTTTAGGACTAGATTGATATCTAGCACATAAACATACACTGAACATAATATCTGGTCTACTTGCAGTAATATATAAGAGTGAACCAATCATACCTCGATAGAGTTTTTGATCAACACTCTTACCTAATAAATCTTTGTCAAGAGTAGTAGTAGTAGCCACAGGTGTGGATTTACTACTAGTACTATCCATGTTAAAACGTTTGAGTAGTTCCTTTGCATATTTCCCTTGATTGATAAATATGCCATTTGAGGACTGTTTAATTTGAAGTCCAAGGAAATAATTGAGTTCACCCATGTGACTCATCTCAAATTCATTTTTCATGGTATTAGCAAATTCTTGACATAGATTATTATTAGTAGAACCAAAAATTATATCATCAACATATATTTGTATGATTAAGATATCATTCTTAACTCTTTTGATAAACAAAGTAGTGTCTACTTTACCTATTTCAAATCCTGTTTCTAAAAGAAAAGTTTTCAGACGATCATACCAAGCACGAAGTGCTTGTTTAAGACCGTATAAAGCCTTTTTCAATTTATAAACATGATCTGGAAATTGTTCATGTTCAAAACCTGGTGGTTGTTTAACATAAACATTTTCCTTAATAAACCCATTAAGAAAAGCACTTTTAACATCCATTTGATAAAGTATAAAATTCATGAAACAAGCAAAAGATAATAAAATACGAATATATTCTAGTCTAGCAACAGAAGCATATGTTTCATCAAAATCTATACCTTCTTCTTTATTATATCCTTGAGCAACTAATCTAGCCTTGTTCCTTACAACTTGTCCTGATTCATCTAACTTATTTTTGAATACCCATTTGGTACCAATAATAGTCTGATCAGGAGGTCTAGGAACTAAATCCCATACATCATTCCTTATAAATTGGTTTAGTTCATCTTGCATAGCATTCATCCAATATTCATTCTCACAAGCTTCTTGTATATTTTTCGGTTCAAAATCCGACAAGAATGCTGTATGAGAGATCATATTAACATGTGAACGTGTCTGAATACCATGGGAGATGTCACCAATTATTAAGTCATGAGGATGATCTTTAACTTCAACAAATGGCTTTGGTAGAGTTGAAGATATCACAATCGGATCAGTCGACTTGACTTGTTCTTCAGTCGACTGCTTTACTTCAGTCGACTGGTAGACCTTATCAGTCGACTTATCAGTCAGATTAGTTTGCTCTAAGAATTTAATCACATTATCTAAAGGTGATAAATCAGTTTCATCATCTTTATTTAAGGTTGATGAAGGTAAAGATTCATCGAATGTAACATGCATTGATTCTTCAATAGTCATTGTAGACTTATTGAAAATTCTATATGCTTTACTCCTATTTGAGTATCCTAAAAAGATACCCTCATTAGATCTAGGATCAACTTTGTCTAAATTATCTTTTGTGTTTAGAATAAAACACTTACAACCAAATGTCTTAAAGTAAGAGACTTTAGGAATTTTATTAAAAAATAACTCATAACAAGTCTTCTTTAGTTTAGGTCTTAGAAGAATTCTATTTAAAACATAACAAGCTGTAGCAACAGCTTCAGCCCAAAAATGCTTTGGTAGATTGCTTTCAACAAGCATAGTACATGCGCATTCTTGCAAAGTCCTATTTTTCCTTTCAACCACTTCATTTTGTGGTGAACCTCTAGGAAATGCAAATGAATGTGTTATACCATTCTTGTTGCAATATTCTGTAAATGTTTCATTTTCAAATTCTCCACCATGATCACTTCTAATAGTGACTATGGTTAGAGATCTTTGATTTTGAACACGTTTACAGAAATGTACAAATTCCTTAAAAGCATCATTTTTATGTTTTAAAAAGAATGTCCAAGTGAATCTTGAAAAATCATCTACTAAAACAAACACATATCTACTTTTATTTAAAGAAGCAACTCTAGTAGGGCCAAATAAATCCATATGAATTAATTCAAGTGGCCTACTGGTAGAAATTACTTCTTTTGTTTTAAAAGTGGATTTGATTTGTTTTCCTAGTTGACATGCATCACATAACTTATCATTTTTAAAGGATAGTTTTGACAGTCCTTTAACTAGGTTATATTTAGATAATTTTGAGAGATTTTTCATGTTCACATGTCCAAATCTTCTATGTCATAGCCAAGATTCATTGTTAGAGGCTATTAAACAAAAGTCATTTGAAAGATCAATTGTATTCAAACACAATTCATAAATATTATTTTTACGAAAACCTTGAAAAATAACATTTTGCATAGTAGAATCATAAATCAAGCATGCATCTTTTTCAAAAATTATTTTATATCCTTTATCACACAATTGACTAATGCTTAAAAGATTATGCTTTAAACCACTAACCAATAACACATTTTCTATAGTTGGATTAGAAGTTTTACCGACCATGCCAATACCTATGACTTTGCCTTTGTTGTTATCTCCAAAGGTGACGGTTCCTCCATCTATGCTTTGAATGGTGGATAGTAGGTTGGCATGTCCTGTCATGTGTTTTGAACATCCGCTGTCTAATATCCAGCGTTCTTTCTTGGGTACCTATAAAAAGTTTAAGGTAAATATGGTACCCTTTTTATTGGGTCCAAAACACATTAGTTTGGGGGAAAACAAACCCATGAAGAGTTTGATCTTCCTCCATAAGCAGGAATATAATAAGTAGAATTACACACATTTAACATATATGAGTTAATATAAGCAATTCTATCATTCTGCTTTAGACTGACTGAAACCCATACTAACTTGTTCTGTCCAGTCGACTTAACATTGTCCTTCAGTCGACTGTTGGTGTACATCAGTCGACTGGTCGATACACTAGGTCGACTTATAAGAGGTGTTGATCTTGTTGAATAAGATCCAATTTCTCTGGACAGACGACTGGTTGTATGGTTCAGTCGATTTAACCGAACGGTAATCTTGCTTTTATTACTAGAATTAACAACCTTAGGCTTTTCAAAGAATTCATACAACTTGTATGTAACACTAGAAATAGATGCTGATTTATTTTTACTGGTGTTTACAACAGGAGATTCTTTTACATAAGATTTTTTAAAACCAAGTCTATATTTTTGACTAGATGTAACTTGATGATGAAGCATATCATTTAAATTCTCTTTGCCTTTGTTAAACTTAGATACGTTCTTTGAAATCTCTTCATAATTCTTTTTGAGAGTTTCAAGATCAGTATCTAAACTTGCAATGCGAGAATTTAAGGATTTTACTTCCTTATCAAGGTTAAGATTTTCTTGATTAAGTGTTTGATTCACTTTCTCAAGATTCTTAACTTTAATCTTTTCTTTCTTTAACTCTTGGAATATTTCATTAAAAGCATCAAGAAGATCTTCAGAATCATAATCATTACTTACATGTTCTTGTGCAGCCATGAAACACACATTTGCCACTTCGTTGTTTTCATCCGTTTCTTCTTCGGAAGATGAATCACTATCATCCCATGTAGCTTGATAAGCCTTCTTGTTCTTGGCAAATTTGTTCTTTGAATATTTGTCCTTCTTGAAGTTGGATGATTTTCCCTTGTTCTTTGCATTTTCTAAGGGTCAATCCTTTTTCATGTGACCTATTTTATTGCACCTGAAACATGTAGGAGGGTCATTAGAATCTCTAACTTTGGAATTAAACTTACCCTTCTTTAGGAACTTCTTGAAAATCCGAGTGAACATTGCTATTTCTTCTTCATCTTCTTCCTCATCTTCTGAGTCTGTCATGGCTTTAAAAGCCAATGATTTCTTCTTTGCTTGATGTGATTCTGTATCCTTCTTTCGATCTTCGAGTTGGACCTCATATGCCATGAGATTGCCAACAAGATTCTCGAGAGAAAGTGTTGACAAGTCATTTGCTTCCTTTATTGCTGTGGTCTTCTTCTCCCATTCTGGAGTGAGTGCACGCAAGACTTTTCTAACCATCTCTACTTGAGTGTAAGTCTTTCCAAGTGCCACAAGAGAGTTTGTGATGTCTGTAAATCTGGTAATCATCTCGGACACAGTCTCACTGTCTTTCATTCTGAACATCTCAAACCTGTGGACAAGAACAGAAATTTTAGACTCTTTTACTTTATTCGTTCCTTCATGTGTTACCTCGAGTGTATGCCAAATTTGATGTGCGGTTGTAGCATTGGATACATGGTTGAATTCTTTCTTTGTGAGTGCACAAAATAAGGCATTCATTGCTTTGGCATTGTTCATAGTCTGATTCTTTTGATCATCATTCCATTGTGCATATGGAATGGTAGGGGCAGTGTATTCCGTCTCTGTCATTTTCCATATCTCGTAGTTGATTGATTGGAGGTAGATTCTCATTCGGCACTTCCAATAATTGTAGTTTGTTCCATCAAATAGTGGTGGCCGTTGTGTAGATTGGCCTTCATGGTACTGATTTGTATTTGACGTAGTTACCATAGCCTGTAACCTTGCTCTGATACCAAGTGTTGGATCCTGTAGGCAAGACAACAAACACTAGAGGGGGGGTGAATAGTGTTTAATAAAAACTGCGGAAATTTTTCTCGGTGCAGTCGACTTGGTTATGAACCAGTCGACTGAAATAACCAAAATAAATTAAAAACAATAACTCTGTGCAATCGACTGATGAATAAGATAGACGACTGAAGGCACAATGAAACAACAACTACAAACGGCACTGACCAGTCGACTGATAGTGCAAGGAGTCGACTGTCCAGAAACTTTTTGCAGAACTAAAATAAACAAGAGTGAATGCAAACACAAGATAATCAATCACAGAGTACACAAGATATATCCTGGTTCGATCCTCCCGACCTACATCCAGTCCCCAAGCAACCCACTTGAGATTTCCACTATTCTTGAAAAAGATTACAAGAATACCCTACGGCGTTACGACAACAACCTTGTCTAACCCGTAGTCCTTTCTCTCAACCAGAGAAAGCCGACCCACTCTACTACCAAGAGTGAAACAAAACCGACTCTACAACCTAGAGTCAAAAACACTCTCCAACCGAGAGCAAGAGAACAAGAAATACTTTACAGTCAACCTATAGCCTTGTTGGTGTATATGTTGATGCACGTGGCTAATAAACAAGGTCGACTTCTATAATCAGTCCAGAGCGAATTCGTTGCTATACTGGACTGAGTGTAGAGAACCAGAGAGTATGATCTTGAAAGCTTTATTTCTCAAAAAATCACTTAGAATTTTTCTCACAAAGATGCTCGGATTTTCAAAAAGAGTTCTGTTATTCTTTTCAGTGAGATCTGAACTCTACTTAAAGAGTTTGATCTCCTGAACGTTGGGAAACAGTTACTCAACTGTCAACCAACGGATCTAAGCTTTTGAGTTTGAAAAAATTCGATTTTGAAAAACAGAAAACGGTCAAAAGCTCTCGAACAGTCGACTGGGTTGCCATATGAGTCGACTGATCAGAGTTTGAATAAATTTAAACAGTTTTGTACTGTCAGTCGACTGGCAGAAGCTTAAGTCGACTGGTACTCAAAAGTTAAATTTCTTCAAACTGTTTTGACTCTTTTTGGGGGTTTTTAAGAGACACACATTATGAAATTTTGAGTGTGTGTGTGTGACAAGGCTTTACATCAGACTAAGACTCAACATATAGTAAGATACATTGTTTTTACAAGACACTATAATTTGACATAATTGAGCTAAGGTCTTGAGTCTTGAGTCTTGTCTTGAGTGAAGTCTTGGATCTTGTCTGAGTGAAGTCTTCATCTGTATCCTTTTGAGCTTGTTCATTTGTTCAGCTAGAATAGTCTTTTGTATGTACACTGCAATATTAGCTGTATGACATAGACACATGTTGCACTGTGTTGTGATCATCAAAATCAAGAATCAACATGTTGAACCGGTCATTATTTGGGCTTCCCGTAACTTTATATACTCACAACTAATAGATAAGATATTTGAAGTTACTAATTGGGATAGAGGTGAATTGAGTGTCAAAATCAAAGCCCGTTATGTTGCCGGTAAAGGACAAGGGCAATATTTCATGGTAGTTCCCGTAGATAATGATAATTCTTTGAGGTCCATGATTGCTAGGTCACTTGATCCAAATTGTAATTGGACTGTGTTGGAGTTATATATTGAGCAAATGTAGCTTCCAAACACTAGGCTAGTTGTTATTCCAAGTCCAAGCCGAGCTGCGAGTTTGAAATCATCGCTGAGTCACATGCAACAATACCAAATATAGAAAAAGACATTAGCACAACTCCAATAGAACCTATTACCACAGAATTTGAGCCGTTACATCCATTCACCTCGACACAAAATATTGTCTACACCGACATGGTAATCCAAGAGTTTGACAACGCCATTGTAAATAACGATTTGGTAGAAGTGGAAGAAGATGAGGATCACGGTCTTGAAGTTGAGGAGGATGAGGATGCCGAAGAAGCTCTGATTAATGATGTCAACGTTCATGTGCCCGTGAACAATGTGGTGTTGCCCAATCAATCCATTAGTGCATATGTAAATGAGGTTCAATCGTGTGAATAGATGTCCCGTACGACCGTACATGAACATGCACAGTCTTCCATCGGCTCTTTGAACACGGATGAACTGTCCATAGGTCAAAGATTTCCAATTAAAGATAGTATGCAACATCAAGTGAAGATGTATTCCGTGAAGATCCATCGAGAATTTGTGATGGTGAAATCGACTCCTAGTTTATACTATGTCAAATGTAAATACGCACCGATCAAACATTCAGCTGAGGACATTGAAGAAAATTCAGAACTGGTAAATGTAGTGGGTTGTCCCTGGCGATTGCGTGCAATTGTCCCAAAAGGCTGACTTATTTCGTGGTAAAGAAGACTGAAGGTCCGCACACATGTGTGAATCCGATATTGAACCAAGATCATAGAAAAATTGATTCTACGATTGTATCAACGATCATATTGAATGTTGTGAAGGCACAACTAGGAGTAACACGAAGAGCCATAATTGAGATAGTCAAGCTTCACTTCAATTACACTATTTTATACTGGAAAGCTTGGAAGGTAAAACATAAAACAATTGAGCGGTTGTATGTTTTCGCTGTTCTAAACAACGACATCTGTGGAGGCAGAGAATTTGGCATTGAATCTATTTGGTGGGAAAATATTGATTTAACTGATGTCGTTGTTCAGAATAATAACACTATTTGCAGTGGTGCCATTGTCGCAAAGAACGTTTGTGGAGGCAGAAAGTTTGTCAGCCAATGTGTCCCACCCAAAAATAGAGATAATTGATGCTGTTGTTTGAATAAACGGCATAAGTTTAACTGTTGTCATTGTTCTGGAAAGCGACAACAAGTAAAATTAAAATTTTAAGAGTAGATTGTGCATGTTTTGAACTGTTTCCATTGTTGATAACAATGTTACAGGTAACAGATGTCGTTATTCACAACAATGACATCTGTCACTTTTAATTTGCTTCAAAACAAGCACAACCATTCACATATTGATTTTCCATTACTTTAAGACTTCAATTTGAACATGATCAACAAATTGAAATTATGAACACCATAAAATATATATAATAAGTGACACCAACACACAATTCTTGCCAAATACATAGCATCAAATTTTCTCGGGCTATCTCCAACCTCTTCATGTTAGCATCAAATTCTTGCCAAATATAATAAGCGACATTAGCAGCGAAGGCCAGGCCGTCTCCAACCTCTTCAAGTGATAAACGACATGGATGGAGGATTTCTCGGGCTATCTCCTTGCAAGCTTTCGAAGCATTGCTTTTCAACACACAAGCACATTTCCGCGCAATATCCCATGTGTTGTCAATCTACAATACCAATAAAATATAGTAGAAGTAGTAAACCAAAATCTGTTAAACAAGTAAAAGCAAAAGGTCTACAAAAATTTTAATTTAACATTTGTTAACAAAATCATAATTTTACCATGAGACGGTACGAGGAGGACTTTAGTTGATATATAGGTTACGAAGTGGAATGTGCCGGTTGTGGTTCGACTAGGTGCTTCGGTATCTGTATTTGGATACCCGCAGGGATAGCCGATCTTGGAGCAATAAATAAACGTATAATACGACGGTATCACGCCATATAAGCTTCTTGCAACGACCCGTCATACGGTAGAATCCCTTCTACCTCCAAGTCATATTTCTCTCATTCCACATTTCTACATGAGAGCGGTGGTGATAAGCCCAATCCATATTTACCAATCGACCTTGACCGGTAATATTATGAAGTCTTCGGTTGTACATCCTATTCTCCGGAATAAATTATTGTGCATTGAATTGTCGGAGGACTTGATCGGCGTAATAGAACTCCACGATAGAGAAATTTATAAGTGAAGCTCGTGTCAACCAAAGTTGATTGTTTTCCAAGCATAGTGTGGGTAGACATTATACCCTTTCGGTTGTGTACGGTGTCCAATTCACATACTCTTCCCGAAGTTGATCGAGATCATTCCTATAGTACGCCAACACACCACGTGGGTTATCTTTCCACGTGAGTTTACCGGTCCAATACACACCCAAAGGAGCCCTCAATACTATATTCTCCTCAAGCACTCTCCAATTATTTCAAGGAACAGTTACTCGCGGATGGCCGAGGTGTATTTGTTCCGAACCCCAAATTTGTAATATCCCCATCGACCCGTCATTTGGATCGACCCCATTGAACAATTGCACAGGGTACGATAAAGGGAAGCCAATGTCGCACTTCCCTAACTATATTGGCCGGCTCTATGTATGTCGGCAATCAAGTGAAGGTACAGTAAATGGACTACATCACCAGAAGAATTCGGAAAGAAAATACCTCCGATCATCGACATAAGATACGCTCGTGTATAACACTGAATTTCGAAGTCGGTCGGTTCCTCTCCCAAACTATTGTTGAACTCTTGATAGAGCCACGAACGTTGGATTGATTCGCCCGAAGAATACACCTTTATCTTCCTCTTCAACCTCCCTCCCAAGATAATATCTAACCAACATTACTTTATTGAACATAAGGTTTCCGGTCACCGCCACCCTATCGATTGGAAGACCTGATATGACGACTATATCTTGAAGTGTGACAGTCATCTCAGCAACGGGTATGTGGAATGTGTGTGTCTTCGGCCTCCATCGCTCCACAAGAGTGGTAAGTAATGAATGGTCGCATTTCACTTTGGCCAACATGGACATTTCATAGAACCTGCAATTTACAAATAGTTTTGTATACGCGGGTGCATTGGGAATATGGTGTGCATTCAGAAACTCATATTCTCGATCTCTCCATTCCACACAGTGTGAGACCTATGATCTTCTTGCAAATAGAATACGGTTGGGTCTAATAGACCAGGAATTTCTTGTTGTGCGTGCGAAGATGATGCACCCACGTTATGGGAAGAAGATGGTTGGCTAGCATCCATTTATCTATGAACATCAAATAAATGGGTGTCAACAACAATATTAATAAACGATGTGTGAAGATAACAAAATAAATAAGCCATGTTTCTTCTACAATATTAATAAACGATGTGTGAAGATAACAACAACTTCTAAATACTCGTATCGAAATACTACTCATAACAATCCCCACCACAACATCTCCACACACTACAAATCTATCTAGATAAACAAATCTCATATGAACAACCATTCATACATACACAACTATGAATATAAGGATTAAAATTATAGCAATTCTAATATATGATCATTTTTCCTTACTTGTCTAATATACAACATTGTCAATTTATAGACTACATCAACTACAACAATAAATTCATACTACAACTTTGATGAATCTCATCTACATCTCTTATACTATACTACCAATACAGCTCTCAATCATCAAAATGAATATTTTTTTAGAAATTTAGAGTTTTTGAATACACACCACAATTTTGGATTTTACAAAAGTTGTACAAGAAATGAAGTCCAAATATCAGTCAATGGAGATAGGAGGGAATTACAATTAGGGTTTATGGATGGGTATTTAATGAATTTGTTTAAGATGTAAAAGAGCACTCCAATAATTTGTATTTTGGGTTTTAGAGTTCTAGGGTTTTTGGGGTTTAGAAGTGAGAAAGAGAGAGAGGAAGCAGATGTAAAGTGAAAGGGGGAAGGAGAAGTGGGGGCCACTAGTTATATGCCAAAAGTCCTATAACTGATGTTGCTATCACCAACAATGAAATTTATTGCAGATGTCGTTGTTGGTGATAGCGGCATTTGTTATAGGCTTTTTTCACACTTGCAAATTTTTTCGCAACTGAGGGAGAAAACGATTGAGAATACTATAACTGATGTCGTCACTCCAAATAGCGGCACGAGAAATTATTTTTCAACAGGTGATGCATTTGGAAACAACGACATCTAAATAACCTATGTCGTTGTTTCCAATAACGGTTTATGCTGAGGTGTCCAAACCTGGGTCAGATCGCTAATTATTTTCAAAAGTGGGTCACATCCTTCAATATTTTCAAAAAGTGGGTCAGTACGGCAAAAAATTCTATTTTGGCTAGGACCTTAGGCCCTATCCTTTCAAATGACTTGATTTTACATATTTAGACTAATTTAAACGTATATATCAATTTGAACGGTTTGGATCATCCAAACGATGGGTAGAAGGGCGAGTGCTCACGGAAAGGAGTGGCTCAATGGATGATTTTCCTATATATATATATATATATATATATATATATATATATATATATATATATATATATATATATATATATATATATATATAGGGAAAGCTTCGGTTGAGCACTCTTCTAGTGCTCACCGCGTGAACACTAGGCCTTCGGACGTTCATATCGAAGATCCGAACCATTCACATTGATCTACGCATCTAAATTAGTCTAAATATGTAAAATCAAATCATTTGAAATTCATTTACCCATTCATTGAAGTGTTACAAAATTGTATGGCTGAAAATCATTGTTTTTATAGTCACATGATGGATGGGCAAATGCACTTCAAATGATTTGATTTTACATATTTAGACTAATTTAGATGTGCAGATCAATGTGAACGGTTCGGATCTTCGATATGAACGCCCGAAGGCCTAGTGTTCATGCGGTGAGCACTAGAGGAGTGCTCAACCGAAGCTTTCCCTATATATATATATATATATATATATATATATATATATATATATATATATAAGCAATGCTCCATTGCAAACCACAGAAGCCGTTGTTCGGAACAATGAGTTACCTTTATAACCTATGTCGTTGTTTTGGAACAACGAATTAGATTTATAACCTAAGTCGTTGTTTCCAACAATGGCTAAAGTAGTTTATATACCCGTTTGCAATGGAGCATCTCTCTCTCTCTCTCTCTCTCTTTATATATATATATATATATATATGACGATGCTAGGAGTTTTTTACCAAAATGACCCACTTCTTATATGTTTTTACCAAACTAACCCACTTTCGAAAGTATTTACCAAAATGACCCACTCACTATCTCAAATAGCGAGTTTGGTGAAAATGCTCGCGCTGTTTGAGATAGCAAGTGTAGGCATAGATATTTTCCCACAACTTGGTGAAAAAACTTCTCAAAATAAGACTCGCTGTCTGAAACAGCGAGCATAGTTGTACAAGACTAATTGTTTCATACTTTTGATTTTTTTTTGTTGTGTGTGTGTCCGCAGGACGTACAGGTGCATACAAGCCACATGTAATCGGTCCGATATTTGCAACCCCCTCCCTGCGCGTGCGATAGAGAGCCTTTTGGCTTGCTTTCTTACGATGCCAAGAAATAATTTATTATATATACCCTTCTAATTCTTATGATTTTTCCAATATGGGACTAAAGTTTCCCAACTCATTTTCAGACATCAAGTGTCTCACTTTGGGAGATAATTTCTCATTCATCCCATACCCTTTTTGAGCAAGTAAATATATGATTTTGATGTACTCACGAAGGAGAACACAATTCCATAAAAATCTCTCACTAATTCATAGTGGATCTTACTCAAAAACTGGTTCGTAAAATGGTGTTAAAACACCTTTTTTTTATAACATTATGTTTGTTTGATTGTTTGATCGAGTTTCTAATTTGGTTAATGATAGTGAGATGACCACAAAGACTATTGAAATTGTGTTGAAAATCTGGAAATGAACCATATATGTATACAAGAAAATTTGTAGCTGCATCTTGCTCTTGAAAATGTCATAACTACACTCGCTATTGGAGACAGCGAGTGTCATTGTTTTTAAAAAATTTGAATCGCACACTCAACTCTCACTTCTATTCCTCAAAGTCTCTGGAAAATAAAAAACATATACTCGCTATCTCAGATAGCAAGCGTCATTATACAACTCTCGCAATCTCAGATAGTGACTGTGTGTATAGATTTTTACAGAGACTTTGAAGTCTCGTGGAAATTTTATCAATACTAAACTCATTATCTGAGATAGAGGGCCTGGGCCTCTTTGAACGAAACTCGATATCTCAGATATCGAGTGTGGTTATGACATTTTCAAGTGCAACCTGCAGCTATAAATTTTTGTTGTATACATATATGGTTCATTTCCATATTTTCAACACAATTTTAATACTCTTTGTGGTCATCTCATTATCATTAACCAAATTAGAAACTCAACCAAACCATCAAACAAACATACTTTTTGCGGATATGAATGTCAGACCGATTACATGGGGTTGGGGGGTGCAAATCTCAGGCCGATTACATGCGACTTGTGTGCGCCCGCACTCTTGCGGGCAAGAATGTCAGACCATCTGAACCCCACCTCAAGAATTTTTACCAAAATGGCCGACTTTTTGAAAGTATTTACCAAACTGAGCCACTTTCGAAAGTATTTACCAAAAGTTTGGTGAAAATTACTGTGCTGTTTGAGACAGTGAGTGTAGGTATAGGTATTTTTTCACAACTTAGCGAAAAAACTTATAAAAGTAAGACCCGTTGTCTGAAACAGCGAGCGTAGTCGTACTAGACTCGTTGTTTCAGACATTGCCCCCCCCCCCCCCCCCCCGCATGTGAGAGAGAGAGAGAGAGAGAGATCCTTCTGTCTTTCTTTCTTACATTGCAAAGAAAGAGTTAATTATATATACCCTTCTAATTCTCATTTCTTACAATGTCTGGTACAACAATGCTCGTTGTTTTAGACAGCGAGTCTTACTTTGACAAAATTTTTGGTCAAGTTGTGGAAAAACATCTATGCCTACACTCGCTATCTCAAACAACACAGGCATTTTCACAAAATTCGCTATTTGAGATAGCGAGTAGGTAGTTATGGTAAATACTTTCGAAAGTGGGTCAATTTGGTAAATACTTTCAAAAAGTGGGTAATAGGTAAAAAATTCTGACACTACAGGTCTCACCCAAGTGCGTGAGTATTTTTCTTTTTTTTTCGTTGTTTTTTCAGTTAGAAAAAAAAACCAAAACATATTAGAGATTAGATTGAGGTGTTGTACCACCAACGAGTAGCTAGTCTGATTTGTACAAGATGTAGAAAATCTGATACCACTTGCAGTACTAATAAAGGAACACACATCACAAGATACAGATACGTCCAAAATCTTGATGCACGAAGAATAAGTCACCACAATTATTGCAAGATCTCACAACCACACAAACACAATAATATACAAAGATAACCAATAATTCTTATTCCTCAAGAAATACAAAGTATACAAAGAGATCAAAACTCTCAATCTCTCTCTCACTCACCTTTTAAACATTCGGCATTCACCTCTCTTGAAATTGTACAATGATATGATTCACAAATTCTCAGTTACAAACCCTAGAGTCTACATCCACTTATAGAGCCCTCAAGTAAACCCTAAAATGTAAACACAAAAACACCTTATTGGACCTGAAACCCGCAGCCCAAATATAACAGCGACGCTCGATGCGATCGACTGTGCAAAGTTACGGTGACTGCAATAACTCTTTGCCAAGTCTAGAGGGTCGATTGTCCAGGTCGGTCGACTGCACTTCTTGTAGTCGACCGTAACCCCTTCAGTTCCTGATGTCTTCTTTCTGGTGTTCTTTGTCTTCTCCAACTTCAAGAACTCCTGCCTACTGTATTTGAGGTCACAATCCTAACAATATCCAACTTAGACCAAATACGTAACGCATCAAAGTTATTGTATCTTTACCTCGCATTCTCTGCCAGTCTCCCATAACTCATCAAAGACCAAAGTACTCCTCACTCTCATGAAGAGAACCTCCCCCACTCCACAACGTGGAGTACACCAACCACCCTTCATAGGCTCATGAAGGATGTGCCCCCACCATACGAATATGACACGAACAACAGAGAAAAATTTTTTTGTGTCAGATTCGTGTTACAAGACTCCAATTCGCAGAATCTCCATTGACACCGGACATGGTTCGAAGCCTCTCATTGCACCCTTCTACACTAGAGGTCTCCATGGACAACACCTCCACAATATCCACCGACTACTCAACCCCCACAGCCGCATTCCAGTTATACTCATCGACACCACCCCACAAATTGATACCAGTGCTCTCCACCTCACAAGAGCGACTTGAAGCTTCTTCTACCATATCACAAAGAACCCTCACCGCAGCAATGTCTTACTCTCTAGGATCCTTCTGATGGTCACCAGTTCCCACTAAATGTGTAACCTCCTCTGAAATCGGCCAACAACTGAAAGAACTCGGTTGCACCCCATACAACCTACTACTCGATCCTGGCAGAGAGTCAACTACTGGAGAAATGCCCCTTACGTTTCTAAGAAAATACAACATTCCCTCATGCCTCTTGCTATCACCTTTGAACTTGTAGTTATACACCACTCCTCACTACCAAATGTCATTGACAAACCCTCTTGGTCTAGCCTTCTCATTGAGATAAAAAAATTTTTCAGGTCTGGAACATATCTTGTCTTTGGCATGACAGTACTCTGATTATCACTGGCTTTCACCTGAAAAATACTAACCTCACTTACATGACACCTCTGATTGTTTTCCATTGTCACATCTCCGAAAGAACCCTCTATGTAGTCCTTAAACAGATCCCTCCTTGAAGTGTAATGAAAAGAAGCTTCTGAATCAATACACCAATCTCACATTTCCAACTCCACCCTAGTTAACAAACACAACTCACCAGCATTGGTTTCCAAGGCCACCACATTGAACTCCTTTGGTTTTTCCTGCTTCTTCTTCATAAAGGCCTTACAACTATGCATCATGTGACTCCTCTTGTGACAATACCAACAGTCAAGACCACCTCTATCCTCGCTGTCGTCTGACCCACTCTCGGACTCGCTACTCTGATCAATTTTTCTTTGACTACTCTTAGATCTCTCACGTCTCTTCTCAGCCGATTGTAGAATCCTTAGAAGATGATGAAGAAAATCATCCATTTCTCACCTTTCTCACCTCCTCGTTCAGAAGGCTACTCAACACATCATGTAGAGTCATTGAATCTGTCATTGTATCTGTAATAGTTTGTTTCACAGTACCTTATCTATCGAGCAAAGTAGATAGAAGTAACAATGACTGTTTCCTTTCTAATAACTTTAATCTTGTAGCTTTCATTTGGTTGTAAACCATAAAGGATGTTTTGCTAATGAACCTCTTTCTCTCAACTTCATATTAACCAACTTATTCAGATGAAGAATTTGATTAGATGCTAAAGGTTTCTCATACATATCCGTTAGAATCTTCATATCCTCCTTTGCGGCTTTGCCTTTGAGATATGAAACTATGCCTTCCTGATCAGTCCCAATTGAATAGCGCCTTTTGATCCAAATGATTCCATGCCTCCAAGATATTCGCATCCTTATCTGCACCTTCCCGCTTCTCATCAAACAATGAACCAGATAGATCTTTCTGAGCAAGATACGCTATCATCTGAATCTTCCACATCACAAAATTACTCCCGTCGAACCTCTCAACTTTCGACTTGCTATCGGCCCTCATGAAACCTTTGCTCTGATACCACTTTTAGTGAATCTGATACCACTTGTAGTACTAATAGTGGAACACACACCACCAGAAACAGATACGCCCAAAACCTTGATGCACCAAGAACAAGCCACCACAATTATTGCAAGATCTCACAACCACACGAACACGTTAATATACAGAGATAACCAATACTTCATAAACCTGAAAGCATATAAAGATTACAAAGATGTCAAAACTCTTAATCTCTCTCTCTCTCTCACCTTTGAAACACTCGGCACTCACCTCTCTTGAAGTTTTACAATGATACGATTCACAAATTCTCAGTTACAAACCATAGATTCTGCATCCACTTATACAGCTATCAAGTAAACCCTAAAAGATAAACACAAATACAACTTATTGGACCTAAAATTTGCAGCCCTAATATAACAACAACGTCCGATGCGGTCGACTGTGCAAAGTCACAGTCGACTGCAATAACCCTTCGCCAAGTCCAGAGGGCTGGACAGTCGACTGTCCAAGTCGGTCAACTACACTTCTTGCAGTCGGTAGCAACCCTTTCAGTTGCTGCTGTCTTCTCTCTATTGTTCTTCATATTCTCTAACTTCAAGAACTCCTATCTACTGTATTTGAGGCCACAATCCTAACACATGCATGACAGAATAAGTCTATTCCTAAAAAAATAGTTTTGCAATGCATTGATAGATGAATGGAAAACATACATAATGAGCTCCACTAAAAGAATTTCTCATACTCTAAGTCATTTTGATGTTGACAAATAAAAGGCTATCTGTCAGATGCAAATCACATAACTTCAATTTTTGGGTAGTTATCAGTAAATATGATAATGCTTCTTACATATATGAGAAAATGATAATGCTTATTAATTCTATGAGAACTTCAATTCTCGGCTAGATTTTGAATGGTAGTAAGGCTTTTGTGGGGATCTAGATTTGGGTTTCTAGTGTGATGGAGAAGCTTTGTATAAGGGTTTCTTGGGGATGAGAGAGTTGCATTTGAGGATTTAGGTAATTCTGCTATGTGGCTGTGGTGGGTTTGGTGTTGATGTTGGTGATCCTCTGGTGAGCGTTGCCTTGTAGCAAGCAGTGAAACAATTTGGTACAATATAACAATAAACAAGAAACTGGGATGATATTCTCCACCTTTCTTTTAAGTTATTGTTTATACAGGTACAATGATGAGATACTGAAGGAACTCAACGAACTGTCATTGCATTGTGTATTCTTGGGCAATCTGTAAGTTCTTATATATCGGATATTAGTTATTGCATTATATTCTTATTCATATGATTATTATTGTATTGTTGAGATTACCAGTATTGTACAGCTTATGGATAATATGAGTTGGTATACTTATATCATTCGCTGGGCCTCAGTCGCGTGCTTGTGTTTCCGTATAACAGGAAGCGGAACATGACATAGTTTTTATTAAAACTTAAATATCTCACAACCTACTAGTCACTTTACGAAACCAAAAGATGTCCTAGATTCTATACTCAGAGGGCTACAAGATACATCTATAAAACTATCATTTTGGTTACAAGGACTGGGTTCAAACCTCCACACAAAGGCAAACGACAGTGCAGAAAATCTATTACTTATTTTAAAATCACGATTCACAAAAATATAATTTAAAAACCAGAAATGCGTTCGTATTATTTTAGTAATTATATCAGGTCTCTACAGTCGCTCAGATCAGGTGATTCCTGATCTGAGCCACTGCGTCACCAGGATAGTTGACGTAGTGGCTCAGAACAGAAAGTACCTGTAGGTAGCTCAGGACAGGCAGAAGAAGTAGGCCGATTATCACCGAAGGCCTTCAGAGTTTGTGGCAGGCGACCCATGTATTCCTTAAAGTGTCACCATGAAGAGGTGTTATCCGCTTTGGTGGTGGGGGTAAGCTAAGTCCCCGATTCATCGGTCCATTCGATATTGTGGAACGAGTGGGAAAGGTAGCTTACAAGCTTGCATTGCCACCTGCCTTGTCACGAGTCCATGATGTGTGCCATGTCTCCCAGTTCAAGAAGTATATTAGGGACGACAGTCATGTGATTGACTACTCAGAGTTGTCCGTGAGGTCAAACTTACTATGCGAGAATCGTCCAATTTCTATCTTGGACAAGCGTGAGAAAGTCTTGAAGAATAAGGTTATCAAACTTGTTTGAGTCTCATGAAGTCCTCACTCGTCGGTGAGTCGACTTGGGAACTTGAGGAAGAAACCCTTTTCTCTTTGAGCAGGTTTTTCTCAGGGTTTCCCTATGACCCGCTTGAATGAATTTTGATGACGATATTCTTCTTGTAAGGTGGGAAGGATTGTAACCCCCGTGTACGATTTTTGGATTTATTTTTTTCTTTTTTTCTTTTCTCAATTCCTGTAATCTGAGTTATCTAATAATAATTTTGTTGTGTTCTTCAACCCAATTGTATTTTAGTCGATCAATTTTATTTTTCCTTTTAGTTGAGCCCTACAAATTCTTGTACATCTTATTTAATTCTAGTTTGTGGACTATTCTAATTAAACCACTATAATCTTGATTGTTTCTTATTGAATTCTAAACCCAATTCTTCAGCTCAGTTCAACCCAAAATCCATACTATTAAAAGTCCATCGATTATTTATTTTATTTAATGTTGAGCCCAACTATTGAAGCCCACCCCAATTCCACCCTAACAAATTCCTTATTTGTCTCCTCATAATCCGATGATCAGGTCAAACCCCCAGATCTCCACAATGAGCACAATCTCCCATATTTCCTCTTAATCACCCATTATCACGTATTCCCTGATTTTCTCTTATTTCTAACTAATCCCCTAATCCCTCATTAACTTAATTAATCCTAATTAATTACTCCCCCATCACAGTTGCTAACCCCCTCCTTCACCTCCTTCCTCTGGTTCCTTCCCGAAACCCAAGCCTTTCCACCTCAGCAACCACCGCTGCCACCTCGAACCCTCTCCTTCACCGTAACACTCCACCACCTTGCCACCCCTGCCTCGACCCTGAATCCTGAGCCCCTATACCTTCCGATCATCACACCACGAACACCAACAAAACCCAACTCTGACCTCCTCCTCCCTAACATACTCCACTATTACCTCTCCACCGTCAACACCACTATCGCCATCCCCTACTGCCAACCACCGCCATTGCAACCGACCAACCTCCCCGAAGCTCCGATGACCATCACCTGCACCCACGCGCCTCCTCGAACCGCAGCACCACCGAGCATCACTGCCACCACCAATGCCTCGCCATCTCCACCCTTGCCGATTGACCGTCACCTCCGAGCTCCTTATCCCCTCGTCCTACCTCCACCACTCCAGGCCCCGGCACCACCTAGTTGCTGTCTTTCTCCGACAGCCTGCTACCTTGCTGTCGCAATTACAACAACAGTGCATCCCAACTACCTCTCCTCCTCTTGCTGCCACCAGACAAGTCCGCCCACTGCTACACCCTGGCAGCACAACAAACACCCAATACCCCGCTTGCTGCCTGAGATCCCACCATAGCAACACCAACAACAGTGCATCCCAAGGGCCTCAATGTCGCTCTTGTTCGCCGTGATCGTCGCCACTCTCGTTCCCTCCGTCGTAGTTGTCGTATAATCACCGCAAAAAGGCAAGTCTCTCTTGAACCAATTCGTTGTATTTGTTCAAGAATTGTTTGATCTCCATAAGTAGTTCCTATTTTATTATCGTATCTTATTTGATTGATACATTTCAAAGAAACTATTACAAATTTATCGGCGAAACCAAATAGTAGTTTGCTTTTCGTGCTATATCCTTGCTAATCCAAGCCATGTTACCGTTTTCATATGCATACACCACACCGTACAATGTAGAGATATAAGTTAGTCTAGCATATTTCGATTGTATTCCTTGGACTGGTATGACTATTGTTGATAAATTCTAGATCATAGAAATGACAAGTTTTCATCTTGATAACCGTAGAAATGCACCCAAAATACTGGACATGAATGCTTGTAAACTCTCATGATAGAATACGCATTTTGTATATCTCGATTGTTAATAAATAAAATTTAACATGTCACTGCCTTGTTGTCTAGTCTATATTGTAGTGAGTTTTTGACCCTGTTACTGTTAGAAGTAGATTAAACTTTATCAGTGAAAGTCATAGCCCTTTGAATCTATTTTCTAGAACCTTTTGCGAATCTAAATTCCTATTTATAAACTACAAGTTATCATACTTTTAACACTGCTAGGTTTATATTTACATATTTTCGTTTACAAGCGTATCGACATAAATTGTTAATTAAAAGTAAATGTTAACAGTAGAATTAGAACTTTACATTAACTAGGTTGTTATAAGACATGATTAGGAGTCACTTTGATATTTTTATAAGATTAATTAATGACTTTCTAGACTCGTTATGTATGCAAGAACATGACCTAGATTGCTGTCAGAGCACTAGTTCAGTAAAGAACCAGACTTTTGACCTTGTTACAGATAATTTTAGTTAAAACTTATTAAACAAGAGTTGTAGCTCTATGTGTCTGGAATCCAGAATATCTGACGGTTTTACAATCCAACTTACAAATTGCAAGATATTCAGATTCTCGTGGGGTAACGTTTGAATTCCAGAATACAGTCTGAAAATACATTACCATATTTAATTAATTGAAACAGTAGATTAAATTAAAAATTTAGACCTGAGATTAATTGTGTTGTTACTGAACACTGTTAGGAACTAAATCATGATTTTTATAAGAATTTTAAATGATTTTACACCCAATTTTTATATATAAGAATTTGATCCTGACATGCTGCCTGAACATGAAACCAGTAAAGAATGAGATTATACACCTAGCTATTGTATTTATAATGTATTGTGTGAATATACATTGGAAATGGCAACGAGTATATTTTCTAGAATCTCTGACGGAACCTGTTTTTCTTCCTCCTAGCAGCGGAAAATTCAATTTTTTTACAGCAACGTCTCGCTATCTAGAATGACATTCTTCATGTTTAATTGTAAATCTGTTTAAACCTTGCATTGCACTACATATCATTCATTTTACAGTCATTGATACCTCGTTGATATCGTTTCTTGATACCCGTTCCATCGATTGCACATTCATAATTTATGTTAATAAATTAATAACAAACCGGGTAATAAGGGTCGACTTGGTAGTGAACAATCAGAGACTGTACTCGGATGAGGGGCCCGTGTTTCCCTATATTGTTATTGTTATCGTGTATCGTATTGTGGAAAATTCTCGTTATTGATCGTTGATTGTGGATTCTCATTATTTATTATCGTTGCCGAGTACACGATCTGTAGAGTTCACAGTCTAAACGTTCACTTACTTGTATGCACCGAACCTGTGGTATGAGACACAAAATTACGTGCACTAGGTAAGGTAAAAAAACATAATAGACCTAGGATTGACACTTGCATTGATCTTGGTTATTGTTATCGACTTGATTCTTGTTGTATTGTTATTGTTGATCATTGAATTGTTGATTATAGACCTTGACCTTGTTATCAATATTTTCATTGACAATTGATATAATTCTAGTTCCTTGTCCCTAGATATTTATATGTTCTGTTTTATTGTTCCTTGCTTGTTACTACTTGCTATCTGTGAGTTGCTCTAACGGACATTTCCTCCACTCTAGACCATGAGCTTGCAGGTACATAAGGTGAATTGCCCAACGGACTTGGTGAGCAAATCTTCAAGAGATTGGAGCTGAATTATTGACCCACAATAAATGTCTCATCATGTTATTTTAATTTCCAGCTTTGTTGTTATTGTCGTACTTTATATTTTGGGTATTGATGACCCAAAGTTTATTTCTTTCCAAACGTTGGTTATTTTTGAGACATTTCATGGATTAAAGAACGCCCGAGTGACTTTTCAGCGCCTCGTCAATAAGTTCTTCAAGGAACAGATCGGAAGGAATATGGAAGTTTATG
This sequence comes from Hemerocallis citrina, assembly GCA_017893485.1. Taxonomy (NCBI): domain Eukaryota; kingdom Viridiplantae; phylum Streptophyta; class Magnoliopsida; order Asparagales; family Asphodelaceae; genus Hemerocallis; species Hemerocallis citrina. Next base: position 127,028,429 of record CM030367.1, read on the forward strand.
TGGATGATATGTTTGGGAAGAGCCTCAGTAAGCAAGACCATGTGATCGACCTTCACGAAGCATTCGATGTCTTCAGGAAGCACAATATGAGACTCAACCTAACCAAGTGTGCTATCGGGGTGTCGTCATGCAAATTCCTGGGGTTCATGGTCAGTCAGAGGGGCATAGAAGCCAACCCAGAGAAGATCCAAGCTATATTGAATATGGCTCCTCCGTTTACTGTTAAAGAAATTCAAAGACTCACAGGGCCTCTCGCCGCCATAGGGCGTTTCCTTTCCAAATTAGGGGAGAAGTGTCTCCTGTTCTCCAAAGCCTTAAAAGGAGCAAAAGGCTTTGAGTGGGGACAATCACAGCAGGAGTCATTCGACCAACTCAAGGCGTGCCTAGTCAATCCCCCGCTCCTGAGCAAGCCCAGGCCGAGAGAAGACTGTTACCTCTACCTCACCACAGCAAATCAAACTCTCAGTTTCTTCCTGGTAAGGAAAGAATATAAGGTCCAGAGTCCAATCTACTATGTGAGTAAAGTCCCCCGAGTTGCCGAACTTCGCTATTCAAAGATAGAGAAGATGGCCTACGCATTGATCATGACTGCTCGCAAGCTCCGCCCATACTTCCAAGCCCACTCCATGGTCGTTCTTACCGACCAACTTCTCAAGCAAGTGTTGCACAGGCCAGGGAGCTCAGGGCGTCTCATGAAGTGGTCCATCGAGCTGAGCTAGCACAACATAAGCAATCAGCTGAGGACTGCAATTAAGGCTCAAGCCCTAGCAGAATCAATTATGGAAATAACTATCCCTGAACCCTGCAAAGAAGGAAAAGAGCCCCCGTTCTGGAGAGTTTATGTCGACGGATCCTCATGTGTTGAAGGGAGTGGAGTGGGGGTAATCGTAGCTGGCCCAGAGGACTTCATACTCCAGTACTCACTATGTTTCAACTTTCGAGCGTCCAACAATGAAGCAGAGTATGAAGCCCTAATCGCCGGTCTATTCCTGGCCTGCAAAGCTGGCGCTAGACGCGTCAAGATAAGAGACTTCCAATTGGTGGTAAACCAAGTCTCAGGAGAGTACGAGGCCAGAGATGACCATATGGTTAAGTATCTAGCTAAGGTCAGGGAGCTACTGACCACCTTCCAAGAAGCAGAAGTTGTACGTATCCCTCGAGAAGAAAATTAGCCAGCTGATGCCTTATCGAAGTTGGCTTCCTCTTCCCTCCAAGGGCTTGAGTGCACTGTCCTAATTAAAATCCTCCTAAAGCCCATCATTGAAGAGGGGAATCCCGAGCTCATGGTTATACCTCCCCCGGTGCATGGGAGAACTGGATGAAGCCCCTGCTCGAATTTCTCGAAAATGGAACCTTCCCCCAGACCCTAAGGAAGCTAAAAAAGTTAGAGCAAGAGCCGAGCGATATACGCTTATTGAGGGAGTTATGTACAAGCGCTCCTACACACAGGCGGACGGCAGACCCTACTTGCGGTGTCTCTCCCCTAAGGAAGCCCAAAATGCCCTTAGGGAGGTTCATGAAAGAGTTGGGGGCACCCATATGGGAGCGAGGTCTCTCGATCGCAAATTCCTGAATCTTGGTTACTTCTGGCCCATGCTTTTAAGCGTCGCCCAACAGCATGTTCAACAATGCGCTCCCTGTCAAAGGTTCTCATCCATCCGGCGTACGTCACATGTAGTGCCCTAAATTTTTAACAAATAAAATTAGAAATAAGTGGCACAATTTCAAGAATCAATTTCATTGTAATCATAAACACAATATCAAATACAGGTAAAATTAAAACTTTTTATTACAACTGTTCTTTGTTACATTTGCAATGCGGAAAAATTTAATACATTTATTATAACACAACCCAATACTTAAAATTTAATCATCTTAAACCCAGGCATCCACTTTACTTGGGCAACTCACTTGCAAATCTTGCGAGATAAACTGAAGAGTGGACGCGTCAGTTGAAGGCAACTGATGTCAACTATAGTAATAGTGATACTTATAGATCTCACAACCACAAACTTGATGCATATTAATATGGCAATAATAAATGATGCGTAAACAATAATAAATGAAGCATAGAACAACAATAAGAGACGTAAAACAACAAGTGAAGCTAGGCTAAGTGTCAAGTATAGGAGATGAAAACAGAAAGCAAGCATGCATAAAAAAAAAGTCAAGAAACACAAATGCATATGATGATTTCTAATGCATACTTGTCGGATTCAATGCATCCCATACTACATAGGTCTGGTGCAAGCCCTTATCGTTCTCCACTTTATAGGGTTCAATCTCCTGTTATGCAACTAACCTACTATGGTGATAGAAACAAGATCCAGATACTCTGCGAATAGGCCTACGTCCCGGTATCTACCCGCCAGACCAGCACCCTCAAAGCGCAAGCATCATGTAAGTGCCACCCTAAACATTCCATTCCCAGTATTCCACGAATAGGTCCCAGCCTTCGGAATAAAACTGCTCAATTATAAAAGACCCTTAACGTATGAACCTCGGAGATGTCATGATAATCGCAGCCTTCGGAATCAAACCGCCCAACTACGACTATAGTCACGAATCCCAACCGTCGACTATACAAGGCCCCCCTACTTACGTTTTCCAAGATCTATCACATCTCTACTAGTGCATGTCCTTATATTTATTATTATCAATTAAATAAAATTACAGTCTCCCTAAAGTTAGTCTACCCTACTAGACTTAACTCTACTCAATCAATAACCAAAAGCCCTACTGGCCAAAATTTCTGAAAATTTCATTTGCCGACATGCTAGGGTCCCACTCAACCTCTAGAGTCTCATAAATCAAAATCAGCATCAACCAATCTTTCTAGGGTCCACATCATAACCCTAAGCCTCAAATCAAAACCCAATTTGGTTTAATTATACAAAATACTCTTCATTATCCATATTCCTTTTAATCAACTAATACTGCCATAAGAACTCTTTATATATATGGAAACATATCCAACTTATGAAAATTCTTTAAAATCAACTTTTAATTACCTCTTCTAATTCATTCATAATATTCAACCAATTCTACTAGAAATTCATTCAATTCAACTGAAACAAGCCTCTTAGTCATGTGGGATCTCGTCCAAAAATTTTGAAATTCTTTTGCCTAAAAATCTGAAATTAAATTATCAAAAATAGGAGTCTTAGAATCAATAATCTATAACATTGAAATTTATTAAATTAATTTTTCACTCAGCACATTTTTTCCCTTTTTATTTTAAAGCTTTAAAACTCAAACAAAAAAAATCACAGAAAAGTAAAAAAAACAAAACAAAAGCTTTTAAAAAAATCAACAGAGGAAAAAAAAACAAACAAATGCTTAAACTGTCATCACTCACAAAAAAAAACAAAAAGAAAGAAAAAAAAACGAAACTGGCTCCTACTGGGTTCGAACCCGTGCGACCCAGCAAGGCCCATGCAATGCTCAAATCCACCTGGGCTAGCCAACTACCCAATACCTTTCACTGTCTTAACTAACATTACAATATTTATATGTCCAGAAAGCACTGTACAGTCCCTAATCTGTACACCCGAAACCCTATTTCTCCAAACCCTAATACAATAACTTGGGTTACTTTTCACCTCATGAACAGGGAACCCGAAACCAAATATACTCCAATTCAACCATTCTTCAAACCCTAATATTAAACATTGAATTTTTAAAACTTTAAAAACAATGAATAATCATGGAAAATCTCAATCTTTAAAATCAACCCAACATGAATTTAAGAGCATACAATAAGTTCTAATTACCTCTACAAATCTCCATCATCTACAAGTTAAATCCATGATCATCAATCAATTTTATATATCCCAAACTAAATCTTTATCAATTAAAAATTGTATTTGAATATTCATGATAATCTCTAAGTTATAATATTAAAATCCAATATTTAATACACAATCCATCATCATACAACCATCAAAACTCTAGAATCTACAACACGAGATTAATTCGAATTAAAACAGTGAATTCCCTTATAAAAATTGCAACTTTTTAATCAACCAAGCAAAGAATTTGTGTGTATTCAATGGTGTATAAATTTTTATAACAAATACCCATCAACTATTATAAACTCATCATACAAGTATTTTTGTGTGAATGAAAACAAGTTCTTTTATGCATCACCAATCTCTAATATCAATAAACAATTTATACATACATCTCAATTTGGGTTCTTATTCATGAAGATGTTATGTTGACTACTTTTTCATTAAGATTTATCCTCTAATAGTTCTACATCAAGTTTTCTAATCATGCAAGATATATCATATTTGATCAATCACCATCATATTATACAAGCATATAACAAATCAAGAGATGAGAGGTACAACCCACCTAAAAGAAGATCAATGAAAAACAATATTAACATGAAGAAAAGCCCTCCTCCTCCTCCTTGCAAAAATACAAAGATCCAAGCCTCCAACTCCAAGAAAATAGGGAAAATAATATTAAAGAAATTGACATATAAATATATTCTGTGTTCCAAACAGAGGGATGGATGTTATCTATTATAGGCTAGCTACACATCTAGGGTTTTATCGCAATTTTTTGATTTAGCCCCCCAACAATCCCAAAATTGCATAAATACATATTTATTTAATTAAATCAATTAAAATAAACCAAATATGGAAAATATCTAATTTATCAGAGCCTTATACTGAATAGCCGGCCCTAAATATAGCCCATCAATTTTTTGTTCAAATTTCACCTCCAAACGACTTTTCACAAAAAAACCCTTTTCTTTCCAAAATTTCCAAAAGTAGTTTTCTTTGTTCAGAAAAATTTAGAAAATTTAGAATTATTATCTACTAATAAAGATTATATTTTCCCAAAAAAAATTCTAACTTCTTATTTTCCACGAAAAATATTTTCAATAAAGTTCCCAACAATTTCAAAATTGCGTATATATATATATATATATATATATATATATATATATATATATGATATGGCTAAAAATAGGATTAAATCGGGGCCGTTCAAATCGGACACGAATCTTAAAGTTCAGGGGTAAAACGGTAATTTCACCTACTAACGGGTCTGAAATGGGAACTGGGTCTTTATTCAAAGTCTAATAACCCATAAACGGATCTGTCTTACTGGGTGCGAGTTTCAACCCGCAAAGAACCCAGTCCAGCAGGATAGAATTAGGGTTTTTGATTAATACTAATCAACGGCCCTGATTCACATCTATCCTTTCACTGGGAATTAAGGATTACATTCCTAACCTGATCACAGGGATTACATTCCTAATCTGATCACAGGGATTACATTCCTAATCTGATCCCAACGGCAACTATAAATACCCCCCATCCACCATCATTAAGAGGTAATCAATCTTTTGCCAATTTACGCTCTCTCATAATCATTCCTGATTACTGACTTGAGTGTCGGAGGGTGCGTCGCCGGGATCAACCTCGGTGTCTCGCACTTTTTGCAGGTGAACGGCGGGAGTCAACCATCAAACTCCGGCGGAACAGGTATCAAGTTTGCTATTCAAGTTTTCCAAGAATCCACAAATACTATCTGTTTATCCCCATACCAGATTTAGCAGTAACAGATTGGCGCCATCTGTGGGAAACAAATGAATAGCAGCCTCCCCCCTTCCTGTTGGTCAGATCTTCTCCAGCCATGCCTCCCAGGAAAATAAGATCCAGAGGGTCCAACCGTGGACCCAACCCCGTTGATCAGCAACAGGAAGTCCCCAACCAACCCGCTCAGCAGCAGGGGCAGCTTCCTCTACAAGCTGAGGACCCTCTCCAGCAGGACCAGCCTCCTCTTCAGAATCAGCAACCCCCTCGGGGTCTAACTGGGCCGCAGAATGCCGGTGCGGGGGGCTCACGTCCCAATCCTCAGAAGCAACCTCTCCATCAGGACCGCGTCTCCATACACAACCCTTCTTCCGATTTTATGGCGAGCTTCCGATCTTCGCAATACCATCCTCAATCGGCAGAAGGAAGAGGATCTTCACCGCCGTTTGGATGAAAGGCGGGCCCGAGAGGGAGCCTCCCGCCAACAACATCCAAATGAGCGATCTCCTCATCGCCGAGACTACAGAAGGTCCCCTACTCGAAGAGGGAGAAGGGAGTCCCCTCAGCGTCATCGGCGGAGAACTCATTCTCCAGCAAGCCGAGCCACACATAGGGACCGCCAAGCTGGAGAGGCACCAGTCACAAGGGCAGATCTTCAAGACTTCCAAGCGACAGTCTTACGCGCCCTCAACATCACCCCAAAGAACGACCAGAGGCCACCTACTCATGAGCCAACTAGGAGCCACCGCCTTCACACTCCCGGTCCTCGTCCATCTCCAAGCTACCATCGCTGCAGCCCCAGTCCACTCTTGTATGAAGACGAGTCTCAGAGCTCGACAAGGTATGATCAAAGAGAAGACTCGGTCTATCGCCGTCTCCACGAGATGGAGAGGCGCCTCGGCCGAATCGACAGGGAAGAAGAGCAACGGGCGATAAACCTCTGCCCGAGCAGACCTCCATTCTCCCGCACCATCATATAGGCCCCCATCCCAGAGAACTTCAAGCCGCCTCACTTCGAGTCGTATATCGGGGAGTCAGACCCCGCGGATCACATAGAGAGTTTCAAAATTCTCATGACGATCCACCATGCTTCAGACGCCCTCCTCTGTAAAATCTTTCCTACCACGTTGAAGGGGCCTACAAGAGAATGGTACTCTCGACTCGCCCCGGCCTCCATCTTCTCATTCGATCAGTTCGAAAGGCTCTTCCTTACTCATTTTGTGGGTAGCCGTCGGGCCGAGAAAACAAGTGTATCCCCAGTGACCCTCAACCAAGAAAAGGGTGAAAGCCTAATGGATTATGTTCAACGCTTCACCGCCGAAGCCCGGTCCATCTCCTCCCTCAACCAATCAGTAGCATCTGCCGCATTCAAGCGCAACATCACTAATGCCAACCTCAGGGCGTCCCTTGACAAGAAACCTCCTCGGGACTTCTCAGAACTCCTACTTAGGGTGGAGAAGTACATACGAGTGGAAGAGGCTCTCAACCCCCCTACTCTTGAGGAGACATCTTCCGGGAACAAACGAAAGAGCACAAGCAAAGAGGGGTCCCAAAAATCCCAGAAGGACGGCAATGGCCAGCGTCGCCCGACTCCTCGGTTTGAGAAGTTCACCCCCCTCGTTGCCAATATATCAGAAGTTCTTATGGAGGTGGACAATAAAGGGCTACTCCGTGCTCCCCCAAGAATGAATACACTTGGCAAGAAGAGGAACAAGGATATGTGGTGCCGCTTTCACAGGAACCACGGCCACGACACGGATGATTGTCGGGCTCTCAAGGAGGAGATCGAAGAACTCATACAGCGGGGACACCTGACCAAGTTCGTCCAAAAAGAGGGGGCCGAGCTTCCCCCCCTGAGGAGCCTACAAATGAACAGAATGGCCCGCCGAGCTTCAAGACTCAGAACCTCCTAGCTCCTCCCAAGAGGTCTTCACCTTGTCGTAGAAGTAGGATCTTGATTTTCAAAAAGGCCGATGCTTGTAACCCGGCCAATAGCATGTAATAATGGCTCATCCTATTGAAGCAGCCACTTAGTTTATCTCAATAAAACTTTACATTTTTTTTATTGAAAGTTATTGCTCATGCTTCATCTCAATCACTCCGAGTCACGACTCGCTAAATAGTGAGTTCGGGGTCCAGCTTCTTCTACATGACTGCTCCCATAACTTACTAAGCTCTAACAACAAGTTCGGAGTCCAACAATTAGCTCGATTCTGCTTCGGATAACTTGCTCTTAAGCGAGTTAGAAGTGGTTTGCCATTCGGAATTGCTCCCACAACCGTTGAATCCCTCTAACAACGAGTTCGGAGTCCAACACTTGGCTCGATTCTGCTTTGGATAACTTGCTCTTAAGCGAGTTAGAAGTGGTTCGCCATTCGGAATTGCTCCCACAACCGTTGAATCCCTCTAACGACAAGTTCGGAGTCCAACACTTGGCTCGATTCTGATTTGGATAACTTGCTCTTAAGCGAGTTAGAAGTGGTCTACCATTCGAAATTGCTCCCACAACCGTTGAATCCCTCCAACGACGATTTCGGAGTCCAACACTTGGCTCAATTCTGCTTCGGATAACTTGCTCTTAAGCGAGTTAGATGTGGTTCGCCATTCAGAACTGCTCCTACAACCGTCGATTCTCTCACTTAAATAGCGGGTTCGGAGCTCACAACTCTCTCCTAGAGTTGCTCCTCAAACTCGTCTTCCAAATGGCTCTCCCCCAGAGCCGAGCTCTTCACTCCGCTCGCCTCCAAAGCGGACCTCTTCTCAACGAGTTCGGATCTCACAACTCCCTCCAAGAGTTGCTCCTCAAACTCTTCTTCCAGATGGCTCTCTCTTAGAGCCGAGCTCTTCGCTCCGCTCACCTCCAAGGCGGACCTCTTCTCAACAAGTTCGGAGCTCACAACTCCCTCCTAGAGTTGCTCCTCAAACTCGTCTTCCAGATGGCTCTCTCCTAGAGCCGAGCTCTTCACTCCGCTCGCCTCCAAAGCAGACCTCTTCTCAACGAGTTCGGAGCTCACAACTCCCTCCTAGAGTTGCTCCTCAAACTCTTCTTCCGGATGGCTCTCCTTTAGAGCCCAGTGCTTCGCTCCGCTCGCCTCCAAAGCGGGTCTCTTCTAAGCGAGTTCGGAACTCAAAACTCTCCCATAGAGTTGCTCCTTGCACTCACTTCAAAGAATGGGTCTTCCCATGGTTCGTACGAGGATCTTCCTAGCACCTCTTCTTCACCCCTAGAAGTGGAGCTCCTCTTCAAAAATCTCCAAAACCAAACAGCACATCACCAAGCTTCGGAGCTCTTCACCTCTCCCATATGCCGACCCCTCCTCCGTCGTCAAGCTCACCTCAATGAGCTCTGCCATGGCCGAGCTCCACTAATACGAGCTACCGAGCTACTATGGGTAGAGGGCGAGCTATTGAGTCACCGAGCCGAAGGGACGAGGTACCGACCTCCACATATGGAGAAAAAAACCGCCGAGCCAGTTTCACCGTTGGATCATGCCAAAAAACGTGCTAGAACATGATGAACGGCTCAGATCGCGCCACGTCTCCACAAAACGACAAGATAATGTTTTCTCGAAATTTGAGCCTCTTGTCTCTGATTCGCACCATGATCGTGATCAACCGTCCAGATTAAGCCGCGTAGCTCGAATCTCAAATCCGAGCTACCAATCTACCGAACTGCAAAGTGGCAAAAAATATGCCTCAAAATCCGTGCTCGGATTTGCCGAATAAGCAAGCAGATAAAGAGGAAGAAAGAAAAAGAGGCTAACGGGTCGGGGTCGGATCCGATACCCACGATCCGACCCATACCCTTCTTGGCTTCTTCATTCTTCTCCTTCTTCTTCAGTCTTCCCGCCAAAAGTACCCAACACTTCTCCTCTTCTTCACTGTGCGAAATAACAAGGCAGAGGAGAGAACCCGAATGCCTCTCCTCCCCTTCTTCTTTCTTCTCAGGGCCGAGCCCCTCCACTATGCCGAACTACCGAGCTACTATGGGCAGAGGTGGAACTACCAAGTCACCGAGCCGAGTGGACGAGGTACCGACCTCCATATATGGAGAAAAATGCCGCCGAGCCAGTTTCACCGTCAGATTGTCTCAAAATTCGTGTCCGAACATGATGAACGGCTCAGATCTCGCCACATCTCCACAAAACAACAAGATAATGTTTTCTCGAAATTTGAGCCTCTTGTCTCGTGATTCGCGCCACAATCGTGATCAACCGTCCAGATTGAGCCACGTAGCTCGGATCTAAAATCCGAGCTACCAAACTACCGAACTGCAAAGTGGCAAAAATGCACCTCAAAATCTGTGCTCGGATATGCCGAACAATAAGCAGCTGCCGAACAGTAAGGAAGGAAAAAAAAACACGAGGGTCGGGTTTGAACCCGTTAGGGTCCCAAACCCGAACCCCACGTCACCCTCCTCTCCTTCTCCAATCTCCCGCCAAAACAAACCAGAGGAAAAGAAGAACTCAGCTTCAAGCTCTCCACTTCGCCAACTCGTCGAAGCCGTGCGACGATCTTCCACTCCAACCATGCCGAGCTCACCTCCACCCTCACTTCAGTGCGTCGAGCTCCCCCTCGAGTGAAGCTCCGAACCCAACACTCATCTTCAACCTCCGAGCTAGAGCCCCACTTCGCCGAGCTCAAAGCCTCGCACCTCCGATCTCGAGCTCCTCCCTCGCCAAGCCGTCGAGGAGCTCAAAGCTCCACCTCCACTGCCTCCGAGCTTGCCTCTTCACCTCGCCGAGCTCACATGAACAGCCGTAGCTCATCGTCGAAGCTCGGAGCTTCATCGAGCTCCGCCATAGCCTTGCCCTCGTTACCATACCGAGCTCAAACCCATCACCATGGCAATGACGAGCTCCTCATAGTCGCCGAGCACTCCCTCCTCCTTCGACGAGCTCATCTCCAAACTCCATCTCGTCGAGCTCACTGTTGAAGCATCGACGAGCCCACAGCTAAGTTTCGTCGATGCCAAGATCCACCCTCACTTCAATGCGTCGAGCTCCCCTTCGAGCGAAGCTCCGAACCCAACTCTTCGCATCACCGAGCTCTTCGCCGAGCTCCACTTCATCCCACTGTCAAGCTCGACCTCTACTTCTCCACAAGCTCCAAGTGGCGGAACCCATATTCTCCGTCGTCGAGCTCCAATGGCCTCTCCTCCTCATAGCTCGAGCTTGCCATATTCCGATGCTCGAAGCTCCGAACTCCCCATCACAATCTGTTCGCTTTTAAAGAACTCCTTCGCCGAGCTCGCCTCCACGTCGCGAGCTTCACAACAAGGCGAAGAAGAAAAAAAAACAGAGCAGAAGAAGAAGAGAAAGACGGAGGAGAAGGAAGCAGAGGAGAAAGAAAGAAAAAAAAAAGATACATATGCCACGTGGCATTGCCACGTGGCGACAACTCCAACACTTCGACAATAGCCGAGGTGCAGAGCCGAGTGGACGAGGTACCAACCTTGAAATTGGAGAAAAAAATCCACCGACCCATATAATCGTCTGATCTTCTCGAAAATCGCGCTACGACACGATCGACGGACAGAAACGCGCCACGTGTCCAGAACGTGATCTACTTTGCGATGCGCGCACATCTGATCATGATCGACGCTCAGAAACGTGCCACGTGTCCAGAGCATGATCTGCTTTGCGATGCACGCCATCTGATCACGATCGACGTCTAGAAATGCGCCACATGTCCAGGTAATATTTAATTTATATATTTATTTGTTTTAATTATTTAAAAAATCAGAAAAAATATTTAAAAATCGAAAAAAATTAATTAAAAATTCTAAAAATAATTATTAATTCAGAAAAAATATTTTAAAATTCTAAAAAATATAATTATTTAATTAGAATAATTAATTAATATTTTCGATAATTAATTATTTAATTCGGAAAATGAATAAAAAATTCAAAAAAATGAGAAAAAAATCAGAAAAATCTTGAAAAATCACAAAAAATCCAGAAAATTCTGAGGATATTTTTGGGCATCTTACAAGCCCATAATAACACATTTACACCCTGAGCAAGATTCCAAGCTCCCTTAAGAACACCGATAAAATCTCGTACGCCATTAGAACAACAAAACTACTCCTCGAAGACTGTAAAACTCAGTCTCCGGGAGTGGGGGGCTCGTGATATGGCTAAAAATAGGATTAAATCGGGGCCTTTCAAATCGGACACGAATCTTAAAGCTCAGGGGTAAAACAGTAATTTCACCTACTAACGGGTCTGAAATGGGAACTGGGTCTTTACTCAAACTCCAATAACCCATAAACGGATCTGTCTTACTGGGTGCGGGTTTCAACCTGCAAAGAACCTAGTCCCGCAGGATAGAATTAGGGTTTTTGATTAATACTAATCAACGGCCCTGATTCACATCTATCCTTTCACTGGGAATTAAAGATTACATTCCTAACCTGATCACAGGGATTACATTCCTAATCTGATCACAGGGATTACATTCCTAATCTGATCCCAACGACGACTATAAATACCCTCATCCACCATCATTAAGAGGTAATCAATCTTTTGCCAATTTACGCTCTCTCATAATCATTCCTGATTACTGACTTGAGCGTCGGAGGGTGCGTCGCTGGGATCAACCTCGGTGTCTCGCACTTTTTGCAGGTGAATGGCGGGAGTCGACCATCAAACTCCGGCGGAACAGGTATCAGGTTTGCTATTCAAGTTTTCCAAGAATCCACAAATACTGTCTGTTTACCCCCACACCAGATTTAGCGGTAACAATATATATATATATATATATATATATATATATATATATATATATATATATATATATATATAATAAAACACAAAGAAAGCTATCAAGTGGCTCACCTTCATTCTCTTCAAAATTAAAGGTCCAGATCTAACCTCACAAAACATATTTTTCCTCCCAAAATTTCAAACCCCAAAACCAAATTTTTCCTCCCAAAACAAAAAAACTCATTACTTTATTACTCTCTCTCTCTCTCTCTTATCTTTTCACTTTTTCATATTTCTCTCTCTCTCTCTCCCTACCTATCTCTCCCATTCTTTCTTTATTTACTTAGAAGTTTAGATTTTAAGATTTCAGGTTTGTAAATTTTTAGAATTTTTATGTTTTTTTATTGCACATGTTATATTGAAAATAGCAAATATATCTCTTCAAATGTTAAATTTCATCATTTTCCACACTTAAAGTTCTAAGAAGTTAGATTTACACTCTCATTTATAATTATTTTTCAACATCTACTAATGGAAACATTGACTTTTATTTACAACTAATTATTGTCATACTATTCAAACTTGAGTTACATAATTGTTGTTTTAATGTTACAGGGCTTTTCGTGTTTTGTATCGTTCCGAAGACGTGCCGTAGGCACGTCTCCACGGGCAAATCTAGTATATATATATATATATATATATACTCAACAAAATCGAATCAAATCAAACTATAGGGATAAAATCTCACCCCCAATCTCCCCACTGCCAGACCGGACTTCCAAAACAGCAAAACAAAATTTAAATTCGAATTTTACCCTTAATCGACATTTTGCACAAAAACCCTTTTCTTTCAAGGTATTTATAAAAATAGTTTCTTTATTCAGAAAAATCTCAAAATTTAGAATATAATCTATTATAAATAGGAAATTTATTCAGCAATTCAAAAAGTAGAAATTTGCACCTCAAAATATTTGCACGTGTGAAAAATGTCAATTTTACAAAAATTCAAAATAATTAAATAAATTGATTAAAAATTATTTATTAATTCAAAATAAAATATTTAAAATTCTGGGGCGTTAAACCATAGGCCGAGCTCTCTTCCTTGTCTAGTCCAATCCCCTTCATCATGTGGGGGATGGACCTACTCGGGTCCTTCCCTAGAGCGCATGTTCAAAATAAATTCCTTATTGTAACAATCGATTACTTCTCCAAATGGATCGAAGCTGAGCCCTTGGCGATGATCACAGAAAGTAGGGTCCAACAGTTCTTTTGGAAGAACATTGTTTGTCAGTTCGGCATCCCCCGAATCCTGCTGACTGACAACGAGACTCAATTCATAGGGGCGACCTTCTGTAAGTTCTGTACAGACCTCGACATCCAACAATGATACTTTTCAATTTCCCACCCACAGTCTAATGGTCAAGCCGAGAACACCAACCGCAAATTCTCAGCGGAATCAAGAAGAGACTCGACAGATCCGCAAAAGGAATGAGAGTCAAACAACTTCCAAATGTGCTCTGGAGATACCGCATCACCAAGCAAACCCCGACAGGAGAATCCCCTTTAACTTGACATATGGCTCTGAAGCCCTCATACCTCTCGAAGTTGGCCTACCCTCTCCTCGCTTACTTGCTTTCAGTGAAGAGCAGAATCCCAACAACCTCTGGGGCAACCTCGACCTCAATGACGTGATCTGAGAAAGAGCGTCCATTCGCCAACAGATCTACCGATGCAGAATCGAGCAGTCCTATAACAAGAAGGTCAACCCCATAAACCTCAAAGAAGGAGACCTGGTTCTTAGAAAGTTAGGAATCTCCTTCCCCAACAAGAAAGGAAAAATAGCTCCAAACTGGGAGGGGCCATACAGAATCTCCAATGTTGTCCTACCTAGGGCATATCAACTTGAAGACCCGGGGGGCAATAGGGTTTCTAGAACCTGGAACGCCGAACACTTGATGAAGTACCAAGAATGCTAGCTTCCCCATTTTGTAATTGTTTTATTCAAATAAGGACGATGCTTACAAAGTGATCAAAATCATGTAATAAAGGCTCGCAACTTAGAAGCAGCCAATTAGTTTCTCTTTTATAAAAAGACTTAGTTTATTTTTCTATTCAAATTATTGTTCTAGCCTAAGGCATACATGACCAAGTCACAACGACCACAAACTTAAAATGACAGGTTCGGAGTCCAACACTTAGTTCGATGCTGCTTTAAACACTTGCAAACAAGCAAGTGCGGAGCATATCACCATTCGGAATTTCTCCCACAACTGTTGAAACTCTTAAAACGATAAGTTCGGAGTCCAACACTTGATTCGACGCTGCTTTACCACTTGCAAACTAGCAAGTGAAGAGCAGCTCACCATTTGGAATTGCTCCCACAATTGTTGAAACTCTTATAACGACAAGTTCGAAATCCAACACTTGGTTCGACGCCACTTTAGCCACTTGCAAACAAGCAAGTGCTGTGAAGCTCACCATTCGGAACTGCTCCCGCAACTGTTGAAACTCTCCAACGACCAGTCTGGAGCACATTCGTGGTTCATAAGGCCGTCATAGCTACCTACTCATGAGCAAGTGTGCAAGGAATATCTCACTGCGAAAATGTCCTCTGGACCAAGTTAAAATCAACATGACATAATTCTCAAGAGATGATTCTCAGACACTTGGCAAAAATTTTATGTCAAAAAAATTATTTGGATACAAGTATTGAAGAAAAAACAAGTTTCTGTGAGAAATACAAAATCTAGCTCAACACCCCTTCAACCCTTATGTGGCAGTGAAACGTTCCTCTTAAGGGGCACGTGCAGTTTATGGCCTCCCGCTGAAAAGCTAGCATTATCCCTTCCTATTTGCCACTCAGAAGCAACATCCACTGATCAGGTCACGACATTGGGGCCTATTGCTCGTTCAGCACCACCAACAGACGCTCCACTAGATGACCCTGCTACCCTACTCTGAGCGTCACCAAGGTTTTACGGAGCCTCAGGCGAGCATAGAGCTAGTTCATGGAAGGACTTCCCCTGGGCACGCTCTTCACGAGATCAAGAAGTGCTTCTAACGTTTCCCCCCTTCAAGAAGGCATTTCAAACGGTGGTTCTCAGCCTCTAGTT
Source organism: Hemerocallis citrina (assembly GCA_017893485.1). NCBI lineage: Eukaryota > Viridiplantae > Streptophyta > Magnoliopsida > Asparagales > Asphodelaceae > Hemerocallis > Hemerocallis citrina. The sequence goes on from CM030367.1 coordinate 127,043,804, forward strand.
CAACAAGTCTCTTTTTCAGCAAGTCATCTTTCACTCTAAATTTCAAACGAGGCACACCCCTTGCTCAGGTCCCCTGCGAAAATTCAAAAATAGTTCTCCTGAGATGGGTTGCTTCTAAACTCTTCTCAAGTACTATGTCCTTCAGCTCATTTCTCTTGGCGGTAACCGTAGATAAAAAGCAGTGAAGGGCTTTATGCTTCGAAGACTCCCCTGTAGTTACTCCTTCTGGAGAGCAATCTTCCACACCAATCGGGGGGTACCTCTCGGAGAATCTCATCTTCACACCTCGCCTTGATATCCCTTCGGGACAAGACCCTTCTCAAGTGGCCAAGCCCCACCTCTGCTTTGGAAAGCCTATCTCGTAAACAAGAGAGCCCTAGGTCCGTCACCTGAAGCATAGAACGGAGATGGGCTACTTCGCTATCTCGAGAATTTCGTGCATTAAATGCCACAACCTTCTGACAAAAGGAAATTATAGATCACTCTAACAAAAATAAACAAGTCACAAGATGCGCGTAAACTCGAGAAGAATCAAACATCACACGAGACAAGAATGAATGAAGTTTTATTGCAATGCAAAGATACAATAAAGCGGTGGCCAGTCCGCTATTAGGTATCTATATAAAATCAAAAAGCCAAAAACAAAGAGACAACTGATTAGGAGAGGAGTCAAGGGACCACCTCGGCTGACTGATCCACGGAAGGAATAGACTCGTGACCACTCCCCTCAACCGTCTCTGGAACGAATACTAAAGCGGATTTAGGGTCCGCTACAACAATCTCCTCCTCCTCATCCTCCCCATCCTCCTTCACCTCCTTCTCCTCATCCTCAAAAACGGGATCGTATAGGGAGTACCTAGAGCGGTTTACCCTGGGATGCGCAATTCGACTTGTCAAAGAGCCATGGAATACGAATGCACCATGTTCGATGCTAGGTGATCCTCGTCTTCATCCCTCGCCACCTTCACCGCACCTCCTTATCTTTTGCGGCCTTCTCCCTCTCTTCAGCTAGAAGATCCATCCCTCCGTGTGCCCTTTCCTTTTCTTGGGTGGCCTGGTCGTTGGCCTTCGCCAAGGCCGACAACAGCTAGGCGATTTACGACACCTGGGACTCAGACAAGCGCATTGCCTCCTCCAACGACTTAGTCATTTTTGCCCGCTCAGCTCGGTCGCGATCACTCGTCGCCTTTAGTTTATTTTCTTGCTCCGCAACCTGCTTCAACAGGTTACTGAACTGGCAAGTGATCTACAAGAGTGGAAGCATTCAAAGTTTTTTTTAAGGAAAAGGTGGAGTATGGCCACCCTGTTTCATTAATAAGGAGTTAATAAAACAAACTCAGAGTATTGAGCCAAGTACAAGATCTTACAACACAAAAAAGGTACATAAATCCCAAACATGGGGGGTGGGGCAAAACAAAGTCCAAACATCCATGCATCCAAAAACAAACAAACAAACAAACAAGGTAGAACGATGCATCTACTCCCCTCAACAAAAGCCTAGGGTGGTGGGGATCAATCAGCAGTACATGTTTGGTGAACAGCGCTCCTCCCTCAGTCTAGCATCGGCCCAATCTCTAATTCATCATCATCGTACTCTTCCACCTGAAAGACGCTCGCAATCCTCCCTCTAGGACCTGCTGTGGCATTAGCCCAAAAGAAAATAAGATGCATAATGTGAGTTAAATTACTAAAAATACTATTACATGTCCTACGGAAGTAACAATTATTCCTGTCTAGCCAAAGACCCCAGCTCGTAGCTGCAACAGCGATAAACCAAGCTTCTCTCATCGTTCGTCTCTCATTAGCGAACTTTGGTCCTACCTACAGGTCCCCATACTTATTAGGATACAGTCGTCCCCAGGGAGCTAAGTACCTCCACTAGGACTTCTTTACTCCTTGGGCATTCTAGAAATAGATGGTCTCTTGACTCAGGGACAACATTGCAGAACCCATAGGTAGAGTCAAAATTCAGTTGGCATTTTGCGAGGTTCTCTTTAGTCAAAACTGTGTCATTCAGGACCAGCCATAGGAAAACTTTAACTTTCAGCCGAGTTTTCTCCTTCCACACCACTGCCAACCAATTCGGGGTACATACCCTAAAATGGATGTGGTTATAAAGTGAATGTGCCATTCTTTTCCAGTCCCCAAGATTTCCGATCGGAACCCTGGGAGCATACAACTCCGGTGCTGGAGATATAGGTCTGAAGTTCCATGAGCCTATGTTGGGAGCCTGGGTGAAGAGGATGTTTGAAGGTCGGTTTCCAGGAGTTTCTTCTCCGGGCTGCGGCCACCGTGCAGTGTGGTTGTGATACTTGATCATACAAATCAGGGAACATGGATCTAAGTGTGTGTTCACCATACCATTTAGCCCACCAGAATCTGGTTAGTCTACCATTCCTAATAGACGACGTGACACAGCTAATGAAGGGGTCGTAGGCCCTAGCGATACCTTTACAGAACCAGGATGCGCTTCGCCCTACCCCGAATCCCAGATTTCTCGTGCCATTCCCACATAGATATGTTTGAACGAAATCCTGTCATCCTTCTCCATTAGGGTGAAAGATTTTCCACCACCATTTTCCTAGGAGAGCCAGATTCATATCTCGTAGGTCAATAATACCTAGTCCTCCATGTATCTTTTTCATGCAAGCTTTGTCCCATCTGATGAGGTGATATCCGCCTCTATCTAGATTTTCCCACTTCCATAAAAACCGTTTTTGAGTTCGGTCAATTCTCTAGATAACCCACCGTGGCATTTCGAAAAAGGACAAATAATATGTAGATAAATTTAAGAGAACAGCATTGATAAGAGTCACTCTTCCTCCCAAAGATAAGGCTTTACCCTTCCAGCCAGCCAGACGGTTTTCCACCCGATCAATGATAGGTAGCCAGTCCACCTTCTTAAGTTTCCCCAGTCTCAATGGTAATCCCAAGTATTTAATGGGGAAAATCTCGATCGAACAGTTAAGAATCGTGGCATGTTCTTATGCCTCCTCTGTAGTAAGGGCAATGGGAATAAGAGCACTTTTGTGGAAGTTAACCCTGAGTCCCGACCAAGCTTCAAAACTATAGAGAATTCCTTTGAAAGCAGTAGTTTTCTCGAGATTGCCATTTACAAATAGGAGAGTATCATCTGCATATTGGAGGATAAAGCAACCTTGGCGATTGATTCCCCTGGCCACCGGCGAGATCCAGCTGGTCCTACTGCAATTAGCCATCATGGCCCGCAATACGCCTGCCACAATGGTGAAGAGGAGGGGGAGAGGGGATCTCCTTGTCTAATGCCTTGTTTACACGAGAAAGGATGAACCGAGACCCCATTCACTAGAATAGCAGTTCTGCTGGTGATGTGACATGTGTGGATCCATCTGATCCATCTAGCCATAAATCCTTTTACAACCAGCACTTCTAGGAGACATTCCCATTCAACCGAGTCGTAAGCTTTCTCAAAGTCTAATTTCAGTAGGTAGTTCTTAGCATTTGACATGAGGCAGTGATGGATAGTTTCTTCCGCCGTAGCCATACTATCCTGAATACACCGTCCTTAACGAACCCTGTTTGCTCGTTACTAATGAGTCCATCCATCACCTGTCCCAACCTATTAGCCAGGGTCTTGGTGATAATCTTAACTGAGCAGTTAAGGAGACTAATAAGGCAGAAGTCCTCCACCCGTAGGGAGTCTTCTTTCTTAGGGACCAACACCACCTCAGCAAAATTAATTCTACCTAACTTTAGTTTATGTTCATAGAGATCAGCGAACAGGTTAATCAGGTCGTCCTTAATTTCCTCCCAGAACACCTGGTAGAACAGGATTGGGAAACCATATGTGTAACACCCCACAATTTTTGAATAGTATAATATATATATATATATGAAAGAAAAAGGTTGAAGGGGGCACGGTAAGAGGTAAAACACAGCACGTTTGTGTGCTGTGTTGAATTGTTGAATTGGGATGACGTCATCATCCCTGTGGGGGCCCTCGGGATTTGACTTCAGAAAGGAAAAATCAGAGAGTCTTGGTCCTTGGAGTATGGTGACGTGTACATGTGCTTGCTGTGTACACGAGATTTGGGGAGGAATTGTATAAAGTAATCCCATATCGGGTGTAGACAATGAATAATTCAATATAAATAAAATTGCTTATGATCAAGAGTCACCTAATTGGTTAACCACCTTTTGAGAGGCAGCCTGTGGTGGGCAGTTGTACTACATAGTATATAATTTGTCTTTAAAATAATAAAAATTGTCTGAGTATTGGGGCGGGGCGTTACATTGTCTGAGTATTGGGGCGGGGCGTTACAAATGGTAGCCGACTTTCGACACTGAGTAGGTGCGATGTATGCTCGAGAGGGAGTTGTGGTCTGAGAGGGAGCTGTGGTCAGTAAGGCCCAGAATTAGCTGAATCAGGCCTGGAATTAGCTGAATCAGGGTACTCCTGCTCCACATCGGCTAGAAAGAAGGATCCTGCGCTAGATGGCATGCCCCATACTCAGCGAGGACGCTGATTTGTAAAGGTGGGGTGTATGTAATACCCCGTAATTTCTGAATAGTATTATATATATATATATATATATATATATATATATATATATATATATGATCCTGCGCTAGATGGCATGCCCCATACTCAGCGAGGACGCTGATTTGTAAAGGTGGGGTGTATGTAATACCCCGTAATTTCTGAATAGTATTATATATATATATATATATATATATATATATATATATATATATATAATCTATATAATAAAACACAGAATAGCTATCAAGTGGCTCACCTTTAATCCCTCCAAAATCAAAGGCCCAGATCTAACCTCACAAAACACATTTTACCCCCTAAAATTTCAAACCCCAAAACCAAAATTTTCCCCTTAAAACTAAAAAACTCATTACTTTATAACTATCTCTCTCTTCTCTCTTCACTTTTTCATATTTCTCTCTCTCTCTCTCTCTCTCTCTCTCTCTCTCTCTCTCATTCTTTCTTTATTAGTAAGAAATTTAGATTTTAAGATTTCAGGTTTGTAAATTTTCAAAAATTTTATGTTTTTTTATTGCACATGTTATATTGAAAATAACAAATATCTCTTCAACAATTAAATTTCATCATTTTCCACAGTTAAAGTTATAAGAAGTTAGATTTTACACCCCCATTTATAATTATTTTTCAACATATACTAATGGAAACATGGACTTTTATTTACAACTAATTATTATCATACTATTCAAACTTGAGCTACATAATTGTTGTTTTACTGTTTACAGAGCTTTTTCTGTTTTGTATTGTTCTGAAGACGTGTCGTAGGCACGTACCCACGGGAAAATCTAGTATACATATAATATAGAAGAGAGAAAGGTTAAAGGGGGGCCCACCGTAAGAGGTAAAACACAGCACGTTTGTGTGCTGTGTTGAATTGTTGAATTGGGATGACGTCATCATCCCTGTGGGGGCCCTCGAGATTTGACTTCAGAAAGAAAAAATAAGAAAGTCTCGGTCCTTGGAGTATGGTGACATGTACATGTGCTTGCCGTGTACATAGGATTTGGGGAGGAATTGTATAAAGTAATCCCATATCGGGAGTAGACAATGAATAATTTAATATAAATAAAATTGCCTATGATCAAGAGTCACCTAATTAGTTAACCACCTTTTGAGAGGCAGCCTGTGGTGGGCAGTTGTACTACATAGTATATAATTTGTCTTAAAAATAATAAAAATTGTCTGAGTATTGGGGCGGGGCATTACAATATGGACCTGGGGCTTTGTCCTTTCCGAGCTGCTGCACTGACTCCCGAATTTCCTTTTGCATAAAAGGAGCTTCGAAGGAACGTAGCATGGGTTCAGATTCATTCACAAAACCTTGCCAGAATTCGTGTTGCAGCGGGACTCTCAAATCTGCCTTCTGTCCAAAGAGACACTTGAAGTGGGATTAGAAAGCTCCCCTGATATCCTCATCCCCTTGAATCTCTCCCGACTCTGACTGGATCGAATGGGTGAGATCCGGTCTACGACGGGTACTGGCAACACGGTGGAAGAATGCTGTATTCGTGTCTCCTTCCTTGAGCCATGAAATTCTGGATCACTGTTGCCATTTGAGTTCCTCAAGTCGATAGAGTTGGTGAACGTCTTCTCGGAGCTGGAGCAACCTATTCCGCTCCTCCTGCACCAGTACCCTAGTTTCCTCCGTCTTTTCCAACTCCTCAATGCTTTCAAGGAGGAAATCTTTTGTTCTCCAGATTAGTGCAAATCTGGTCTGATTCCATTTCCTGAGCTTGGCTCGTAGTTTACAAATTTTTTTGCACCAAACTGCGGACGGTTCAATCCCTTTAGTGGGGCGGGACCAATTCTCGTTAACTAAGTGATGGAAGCCTTGTATTTCCAACCACGCTTTTTCGAATCTAAACTTGGAGAATTTCCTGGGATGCACTTCTCCGGAAGAAAGGATAATAGGGACATGATCCGATGTTGGTTTAGGAAGGACCTTGGTTCAGGTCAGCGGGAATTTGATCTCCTACTCTACGGAGACCAAGATCCTATCGAGCTTAGCTAAGATGGGTGCTGCTTGCATGTTTGACCAGGTGAAAAGCCTATTAGTGATAGGAATATCAACCATTTCCAGGTCCGCGATAACCTCGTTAAACGTTTTCCTTATCAGAGTTACCAAGGGAAAATGCACTCTAGTAATTCATGAAAGGCTAAGCACCAAGGCAAAGTAATTAAGATCTTACCGCCATGTTTGTCCGGGCTATCTCCAGGGCATCGTCGCCCACCGACCCCGCGGCCATGGCAGCCCTATCCTTCATATTTGGGAGATGATGTACCGCTTGCATGCAGGTAGCGGAGACCCGAGGAACCCATCATGTTTCATAACACACCAATCAGGGACAAACAGCTTCTTGTGCTCCTCCATAAGAATCGCTTCCGTCGTCGCGGTAAAAGGAGGAGCTTCCATTGCAAGAGTTGCACCACCAAGTGTGAATCCCCTGGAGGATGGGGTAGGAGAGGCAGATGGGGGGGGACTCCAAGTTTACCCCCGATGAAGTAAGCACCGAACCTCTAGCAGGCTTCGCGGACGAAGGCTTCGAGGTTGCTCTCTTCCTCTTCTTCTTCCTAGGGGCTTTGTCGCTCAACCCCGAACGATTGGAAATCATCGCTTTGAAATCCATAACAACAGTAACTACAAAATGAGTCGCAAAGGTTAAAATGTGAAATAAAAGAAGATAAGATATCCACACACACACACACACATATATATATATGGTTGATCAGAATAAGACCCCCTCTGAAGAGAAACTCCTCGGTTACATCCTTCCAACTTAGGAGAGGCTGACTCAGAAGCTTCATAACCATCCCATCTTCCTCGGGACTCAAAACTGGTTCGGGATTCTCCCTCCTCGGCACCTCGTCTTTCCACCTTATGGGGATTGCCCATGTTTCGCGAATACGAATGAGGAAGAATTTTTCTCTCCAAAATTTGATGGAGTCGGGGTTATTGATCAACTTCACCCCCCAAATAGGTGAGAGATAATATCTATACTCTGACTTACTCTTTTGGTAAATCCAATAAAGCCTTCTAAGAACACTCAGTCGAGGCTCGACTCCCACCGCTTGGCAAGTAAAGAATGAAGCCGTTGACATGCCTCCACATTTTGGGCATATACTGAATCGGACTAAGGGAGTACCACTTTAGAACTTCGGTCATGAAAGGTGAAAGAGGAAGACGAAGACCTGCGAGAAAGGCATCGAACGGGAAGAAGCAGATGTCGGGGGAGGTTGGCGAACAAGCCCTAATGCCCGGCCCCGGAAGAAGAAGTTCGAAATCCCTTGGAATCATAAAGCACTCTCGAATGCGACCTAAATCTTCCTCCGAAAGTATCGACGATATGTCGTGAACCTCGGAATGCTCGCGCGGTATGTTCTCCTCGTAAGAAGGAGCCATTCCGTAGACCACTCTCGACAAAAGGTCGGCTGAATAGTCTTGAACTCCGCCCAGGTTCGTCAAAGGGCTCAGAAGCCTACCTAACTCCCCCGCTTCCCTTGTTCTCTCAACAGTCATCTCTACAAACACCGACTCCACCACCTCCTTCCCCTTAACCAACCTCGGGGAAAGATTTAGTTGCTGATCTCCACCATGGCTCGAAGGGGAGGTCTCGTCCCCTGAAGACACCCTAGACACCTTTGATTATATATATATATATATATATATATATATATATACAATTTTTTTTACCTTGATGTGACAGCTACGGTCGGAAAAGATCGCCGGAAAGTAGAAAGCCTAGCCACGACCGCTAGCAAAGCTGATCGAGAGAAGAAATTTCTTTTTAAGAGTGGAAAGGAGAGAATGAAGGAATGGGGAGGGGTTGGAGTTTTAATAGAGACAAGAGGCGTCGTATGAGCTTCTTGGGCCCAAACGGTTGGAGAAGCCCAAACGACCACGAAGGCTAAGCGGCGAGAATTCAAATAGGCGAGAAATATCAAACGTTGCCTAGTCAACAGTCAACGGGACACGTGTCGCCCAACCGAACCACCTTCTGTGTTCGGTGGCAGGTTCCTAGCAGACGTGACCCGATCGTGAAATCACGCAAAAATGTTAACTGTTCAAGGTAAACAGTCAATGAGACACGTGTTGCCCAGCCGAACAACCTTCAGCGTTCGGTGGTAGGTTCCGAGCAAACATGGCCCCGATCGTGAAATCATGCAAAAACGTTGACTGGTCAACGGTCAACGGTCAACAGGACAAGTATTGACCAGCCAAACCACCTTCAGTTTTCGGTGGCAGGTTTCGAGAAAACATGACCCCGATCGTGAAATCATGCAAAAACGTTGACTGGTCAACGGTCAACGGTCAACGGGACACGTGTCGCCCAGCTAAACCACTTTCAGCATTTCGTGGCAGGTTCCGAGCAAACGTGACCCCGATCATGAAATCACGCAAAACATTGACTGTTCAATGGTCAACGGGACACGTGTTGCCCAGCCAAACCACCTTCAGTGTTCGGTGGCAGGTTTCGAGCAAACGTGCCCCTGATCGTGAAATCACGCAAAATGGTCAACAGTCAACGATCAATGGACACGTGTTTCTTCCACCTCTTCTGACCGATCGATCTTAATGAATTTCGAGCCAATCAAGATCGACAATCCAAATCTCGCCATGTCGCCCCTTCTCTTCTCAGATGCATCACCGCACGAGCCAAATGGTGATTAACGGCTCAGATTGAGCTACATCACCTCCTCATCGGTGGTCGTTCGATCTCATCAGCACGTGAGCCCACTCGTGATCAACGACTACGATCGTGCTAAAAAGCGTGTCGAGGGTCGAGGGTTAATTATTCATAAAAAATCCCATAAATTCATTTCAAATTTGAATATTAATTATAAAATCCAAAAATAATTATTTAAATTTGGAAAATTCATAAATAATTTCCGAAAAATAATTTAAATTGGATTTATTAATTATAAAATTCGGAAAAGTGATTTAAAATGGGGGAAAATTAAAAAAATATGAAAAAAATCTAGAAAATTCACAGAAAGTCCAGAAAATTCTAAAAATATTCCAAGTATTTTACAACTCAGGAAAGCATCATTACACTCCAAGTCAGCTCTAAACGTCCCTGAGAATGCCGATAAATTTTATTAGCCATTAAAAATGGGTGAACTACTCTCAAAGGCTGTGAAACTCAGTCTTTAAGAATGATGGGCTTCTGATATGTCTAAAAATAGAACCAAATCGGAACCGTTCGAATCGAGAGCGAATCTCGAAGCTCTCAGGGGTAAAACAGTAATTTCCATTACAAACGGGTCCGAATATGAGAACTAGGTCTTTTCCAACCGAATAACCCAAAACATGCCTATCTTACTGGGTCAGGGTGACAATCCATTATAAATAAAGCCAAGTCATTTAAAGATTTATTTAAATTCATAATTATCTTTAAGAGGCAGTTTAAACCAAATCTTTTATCATGAAACGATTTAACTCTGTTTCTTATCCAAGAACACCAGGAAGTAGAGATAAATGATTATCTCGAAACTGTTTCCATGGGCGACTATAAATACCCCCTACCCCCACCATAAAAAGGTAATCAGTATTTTCTCTACAAAAACTCTTTCATAATCTTCTTGATTACTGACTTGAGTGTCGGAGGCTTCGTCGCCGGGAACAATCCCGGTGTTTCGAACTTTTTGCAGGTCAGCAACAAAATCAAGAAACGGTAAACACTGGCAAGAAGTCAGCAATTTTGCTTTTATTATTTCTAAAAGAATTCACATATCATCTGTTTTCTCCCACACTAAAATTAGCAGCAACAATCCCCATCAATACTAAAATTCATACCTCCATATCTTAGCAAGTAATTTCTCAAGCATTCATCGCAAATAAGTAAGCTACTAATTGTAATATCCCGATCGATTATTATTATTATTATTATTATTATTATTATTACTATTTAATTATTTAATCATTTTATTTCTTTTCATGTTTGAGTTATCCTTTTTGTCATGACAACCTAATTAGATAGTTAGGTTTTGATGGTGGATTAAACCTAGAGTTAAGTATGCATAAGAGTTTAAGGAGTTGTTTTTCTAGAAGCTCCCTCTCTCACCCACCTCACCCTTCACCATGCTTCCACCTCACCCCCTTCACCATACCTCCACCTCACCCCACCCTCCCTAGGTATGGCCGGCCATGTACCCCAAGGGGGTTTTTGAAAACTCCCTTGGTGCATTTTGCACTCTCCCCCTTTCATTCACCCTATAAATACCTCACTCACTCTTCTCTTGTCTCATTTTACAAGAACCAAAAAGGAGAGGAAAAGAAAGAGAGGAAGCCCTACCTAGAGAGTTTTTCCCTTGTAGGTTTTCTTAAGAGCTTTTTCATAGGAGCTAGGGGAGGGAGAAGGTGCTTGGCTAGTTATTCCTTCAAGAAAGATCAAGGTGGGGGAGTCTCTAACTTGTTTTGTGTGTATGTTGTTGTGTTGCTCTTGTTCTCTTTTGTTGGGTGTGTTGTTGTATGCTCTAATAAAAAAATTTAGACTAAATCTTGTGCATAAGAAGGGTTGTGAAACAAAGATGATCACATAAAAGAAAGTGAATTGTAGAACTTAAATAAAGAACATAAAGATTGAATCTTTAGCTTGTTGTAATTATTGTTCTTATTGTAGTTTTTTTTTTGTTAACTAAACTTGGACTAATAGACATAAGCATATGGAGATTGTGTACATACCCATCTTTGGGATGTAGAACTTAATTTGGACTCATGGACATAAGCATATGGAGATTGTGTACATACCCATCTTTGGGTTGTAGAACTCAAACAAGGACTAATCAACATAAGCATACAAAGATTGTGTAGTAGAATTAATTACTTACCCATTTTGGGGTTGTAGACTATTAAAAATAAATCTTTATTTATTTATTGCTCTCTACTTGTTAATTATCAAGTCTTGCTAACTCTTGTTTATAAAAAGGGTAAACTTGGTTGTATGTAAGAACTAAGAGGATAAAGGAAGGAATGTTGTAATAAGTAGGACTTGTAATTTGTAGTTCATAAAGTTAGAATGTTGTAATAATTCAAGACTTGAATTCTTAAAGAGAAGTAGTCTTGTAATAACTAATAAATATCCATGCCCAGTTGTAGTAAACCTCCATGCTTAGTGCATACTAGTTACCCATGCTTAAGTAATAAAGACTCATGCTTAGTGGTAGATATTCATACTTAAAGTAGTAGTAGAAGCTCATGCTATATACCATGATTAGATTGTTGTAGGTTGATGTTTATGTTATATACCATGCTTAAGATTGTAGTAAGCATTCATGCTTGAGTTATACCCATGCTTAGTTGTAGTAAACATTTATGTTAAGTTGTAGTAAATACTCATGTTTAAGTGTAGCAAATATCCATGTTGTAGTTGTGTAAAGAAGCCATGCATGTTTAAATAGTATTTTGTAGCTTTCTTGTTAAAGGAACACATGCTTAATGTGTATATGGGTTAGAATAAAGTGTATGCAAAGTTTGAAGTGGTAGAACACAAATTAGAACTATAAAGATTCGGTTTTGGTTGTTGTAGGGTTAATTTTATTTAACTAGGTTAACGGTGGAATTTTGACCCGAAATTTATGTGGGAGGTTCTCCTAGGTTTTAGTAGCATGTTGAAATTTTTATAGATTTTTCGGAGTCATTTTAATGGCTGAAACGAGCATTTTCACCAAAACAGCGAGTCTCAAGTCAAAACAGTGAGCTCACTGTTTTGGGGTTACCGTCGCAGTAGCTTCGAGGGGCTAGAACTTGGATTTCCTTGTAGAATCTGAGGTTCAAGCCAACTAGGTAGTTGTAGTAGAGACTCTCCCATTTCCAAATTGGCCTCTCGGGTTAAATTCCGATGAGAGACGTAAAAGTTATGACCATTACAAAATCAGAACAGCGAGCCGGCTGAGAAGCTCATTGTTCTGTTTGGTTGTCCTTTTTGATCCTCTTAATGGTTGAATCTGAGGTTCGAACCAACTAGGAAGTTGTATTAGACATTATCCTATTTCTCGAATTGGCCTCTCGGGCCAGATTCTGATAAGCGGGGTAGGAGTTATGATATTTGGAAGATGCAGTAGCCAGCTTTGAGCTGAGTGTGCTTTTTGTTTGACTTCTTTGGTGTTTTAGAGTGTCTTACCTGTAGAATCTGAGGTTCAGACCAACTAGGGAGTTGTAGTAGAGACTTTCTCCTTTCCGAATTGACCTCTCGAGTCAAATTCCGATATACGGAGTAGGAGTTATGCCATTTACAAAGTACAGCAACTAGCTGTCATGACTGGATTCTTGCTGTTTTGCTTCTTTGAGGTTTAGAGTGTCTTACCTGTTGAATTTGAAGTGTAGATCTTGTAATGTCTAGGTTGGGGCTTAGTAGACTGTGTCAACAATTGTTACACTCTCTTGAAGAGGGACACATGCGGTATTTTTCCATGACAAGTTGGAAGCACGAGTTGCGTATCTCGCTTGCTTGACCCATTTGGAGCCTTCTCATGATGAATTGAGAGTACGACTCTAGGTTGAGAGTATCATGTAGCTCATACGGCCCCATTTGATTGGTTAAGGTTAGTGACATCGTTAGGGTAGTAACTTGTTACTTAAACCATTTTTATCTATAAATTGCCGAAGGGTGAGAGTTGGTGTTAGGGATGATACCCTATAATCCGACTTCTCCTATAGGCTGACACTATATGGTGTTATTGAGATGTATCTCCCTGTCGAAGGGATACGGGCGGTGCTTTTCCATGACGAATTGGGAGCATAGGTTCCGTATCTTGCATGTTAATTTCTGAATGTGCCATGATAAGAACGAGAGGGTTTCTTAGGGAAATAGACCCTACAATTCTGTCAGGTTCTATGCCTTTTTATGATGAGTTGAGGGTACAAAAGAAGGTTGACAAGTATCTTGTACTCCGTGCTAGTTTTGAGTGGGGTCCGGTGCGACCGGGCAATTATGGCAAACGAGGACGCCACTATTGATTGCAGTAACGGAGCTAGACCGTACCTACAACTTCGCCAGTCATGTAGTATTGTGTTAGGAATAGGATGGGTACAAAAGGTAGAATTCATGGCATGGGTTAAAATCCCTATATATGGAGAATGGCTTGATATGGACGTATGTAGTATGGGATGCATACGATTCCAGATACTCGCTTGCATTAGAATAGGAGAATCCTAGCCTTAGTTGACATTGCATTAGATTCTAGTCATAGCTCTCATGAACACTTAAACTACACTGACACATTTACCATGTTTTATATGTTTGTTTTGGAGATTCACTGCTAGTCATCAGCCTTTAAGCATCAGTATATGTACTGACGTCCCCATTTTAATAGGTTGTGGATACATGATCACCATATCTGGAGGACTCTAGTCAAGGCATAGTCTACAAGTGAAGAGCCCGATGTTATCATTTTTATTCATGTATACTCTTATGTAATGTATTGAATCAATGGAAAACACTCAACCTGTAATATTGTATTCATAAAAAGTTTTAAATTTTCCTGTTTTCTGTGTATTGTGACTAATTGAATGTAAAGGTCCTGGCTCGTGTCTCGATTTCTCCATATAGGAAGTTCGGGGCGTTACACTAATAATGGTAACAATTGAAGCTATTAACAATACTACTTCTTGTATTTGGTAGTAACCATACTACACAACCTACATCCATAAGCCAACTTGATTCTTAATTAACTTAACATACAACCTATATTAATATATAACCCTTTACTATTCGATTCCACTTACATTTCCATTTACACTTCAATTCTAATTCTACTTCCTAATATCAACATGAACTTTAGCAAGTCTACTTCAAGATATACATAAACAATTTAAACATGATTACTAAGAACCCCAAACCTTAACATTCATTCATTCATTCCTTCAATCTCTTAACGATGCTACTACATGAACTTCATCAAGGAACCCATTTAAGCTACTACAAATATCAAACTTAATTTCCACCACAATTTCCCTAGCAAAATAATCTACTAACAGTTAACATCTAAGTAGAAAGTAAACAAGTTACACTAGACTAACTTAATTGTTTAATTCCTACAACACAATTTTAAGCATACTACCACTAACATAAACTTAAATAAATCATAAGCATATTTCCTAGCACATAAACATGGTTTTAAGGTCTATTCTTCAACTCTTCCATTAACTATAAACATACATGAACTACTTGAAACATGATGCCTATAATTAATAATATTCCATACAACCATAACCAATCTTTTCATAAGTAATCAATTCAAAACTTAGTCAAAATAAAAATAATCACATAAGATTGAAGAACACCCACCTTTGCTTAAATGAAAATCTAGGTCCTTCTTCTCCCTCTTTTGATTCCTAAGCTCCAATAGCTCTAGGAAATGAATAAGAATGAAATTAGAATTTGAAAATAGGATAAAGAGATTGAATTAGAATTGAACTAAACTTCACCTTTTTCCTCCTTCACCCTAGGCCGAAATCCAAAAGCTCCACCTTGGCCCAAATTCAAGTGCTAGGATTCCCTTTTTTATTTGTTTTTGAAAATAAAAAAAATGAAAATTGAAGTATGGAATTTAGATGAAGTAGAAAGAAAACTAGGGTTTTATTTTAGAACAAATGAAAGAGAATGAGATGGAAATGAAGCTTGAGGAGTTTGGGAGGGGCTTTGGTCGGCCAAAAATGAGAGGGAGCGAAGGAGATGCAGGAGCATTATAGTTGTCACGCCTCGCTTCCCAAAAAGGAGATACAGAATATGGATATGTGACTAAGTCCAGCGAATGATTATCATCATCCATAAGCTATTAGTATCTTTACAACAAGCACAAGTATAAATAAGAGAGATAAAGGAGAAATAGCCAATCACGCATGCATAACTGAATCAATATAGTCAACAAGATTACTTGAAATAAGAAACAAGAATACTGAATTTCAAATAATCATGTCTGGAACAAAACACAAGTCTGGGACACAAAGCCCAATACAAAATAATCCATGTAACCAAGTACAATTATTCAAGATGAGCAACATGAAAATAAATAGATATAGCAAAATCTCCAGCCAACAAGAATCTCAGATCACCTACTCCATCGGGCAGCTAATCACCATAATTTGCAATTTAACAAATTGCAGAAAAAAGGAAAGAGAAACAAAATGCCCATCAATGCAAGTTACGGGTCGCTTGTAGTGCAAGCAATAAGTACAAAAAAGAGAAATAGACAAGAATAGAGTAACAGGGGAAGTAAGTATAGCATGGAAATGATGTAACAACAAGATAGAGAACTAACTCTAGATCAAGAATAGAAGCAACTAGCATGGCAAGATGAACGAAAGCAAGTGGCATGTAACAAGTGTCAAGTAAACAAGTATCATGCAACAAGTAACGAGTAACAAGTGTCAAGAATCAAGTATCATGTACAAGTAACATGCAGCAAGTGTTCAGTGATCATGTTCAAGTCTTGTATCTAATCCTATCTAGGTAGCACTTCATGTGTCCCAGATTTTTACCACATAGTTGCTACATTCAAACAGTTTCGTTTTAGATTTCAGAGTAGATCATAGAGACCAGTGTACTCAGGGACAAGTATCAAGTAATCAAGTATCAAGCCTCAAGTATCAAGTATCAAGCCCCAAGTATCAAGTATCAAGTATCAAGCCTCAAGTATCATGTATCAAGTAATCACGTAGGATCTATAGATTCCCTTCCGAGTACACTTTTCTGTATTTTCTACTATTAGAACTTTCCCTTTAAACCCCGGCTTAATTTCTTCTTATTATTATTCAAGCAAGCATGGATGTGCATAAACAAGTCAAAAAATATGGAGAGACAACAAGAGACAAGTATATGTTGAACGAAGGATAAGAACGGGTGATGAAAGACTCAAAATAGACTAAGACAACGAAAATTCTAGTTCTGAACAGCAAGACAGTACTGCACCAAATCTGGGATTCCCGTTGCCGGATTTGCAAATCTGGATCCGTCAGAAAATCTAGAAAATAGACTCCCAACCGAATCCAGCAAATATATATAAATCATATAGTATTTCACAAAAGCATGACTCAAAACAGAATTTAATCCAGAAATATGTTCAACCAGAAATCAGAAGTTTGTATTCATACAGGAAAACAGCATAAAAACTTACTAATTAAATCCAAGAAAAATATGGGGTATTCCCTAGTATGTTTAGTAACAGAAAATAAAGTTTTATAATTTTCCAACATAGATAGAATAGTCAAGTAAAATCAGGAAGCAGCAAGAGACGACAGTTTTATAAATCTGGAATCATAAACACAGCTGTACTAAAGCAGTAATATCTCACAAATATAAATCGAAATCCAGATCCGACAAAAGAGTGATAAAATAGATACAGTAGGATACAATTCATATTCACAAAGTTTTTATAGAAAGCAAGTAGAATCAAGTTGAAATTTAGGTTTTTTACTGAAGAGTTTGAAAATTTTGCAAGTATAGTAGTTGTTTGCAAGTATAGAATAGTGTATAAAAGTTATCAATTAAATCCACAAAAATTAGGGGTTAATCCTAATCAGGTCTAGATGTATTCATCAAAATATTGGATCAAATATTACCTTCAGAAAAATAATTGACCATACAGAATTCATATAAAACAGGATCTGGAATTTTTAAACACATCTGTAGCAAAATAATCATAACTTGCAATTCATAAATCAAAACTGAGATCTATCGGAAAATCTGAAAAGTAGACAGAATTCTCTATAATTCATATTCACAAATAATTTTCATATACTGACCTTAATAGGGTCAAAATTACTGAACAAAAAGGGATAACAACAAAAACTAAAATCTCCTTCATGCATAAAGTCGACATATATCGTATGAAACTCATCCAAATCATAACAAACGTGAAATATGGTGTACTAGATGTCCAAGCAACATGGTATAGGGTATTTTAACACATCTACAACAAGTTATACTACGAATAACACATCAAGCATACAAGAACATACAACACATCATGGATCATGAATAACATGCATGTATACATCAAGAATTTATTATATCTAAGTTATTTCATGTCGTGTGAGTAATGAGACAACTACGGGTGGGTCAACACAGAGATACGATATAACAGGGATTTTGCACAAGAATTTTCTTAAGAACAAACCTACACTACATGCGGTATTTAGTACTTGTTTTATACAACAAAAAGAACACAAATTACTTGTCGTATAGCCGACGATGAGAACGGAGCAAGAGCAAGAATAACAGGAACGGATTCCCAGGCAACGAACACAACGAACGACCACAAATCACAAACACAACGAACAACCATGAGCGAACGAACCCACAAGCCAAAACGAACACACGAACCCAACGAGCTCACACGCACACCAAGATAGCAAGAGGAAGAGAGAGCGAGAGAACGGCGGACGGCAGTGCTGCAGCATTATCGCTGCTCCAGCCTCGGCTAAAGGCGGGAGGGGACTCTAGAGAAGTTGGCATTGTCGCAGCGGCTGTTGCTGTCGTCGAGAGAGAGAAGGGGGGAAACGATGCACAGGGAGGAAGGCGGCACGGCAGTAGGTGCTGCTACGTCGTCGAGAGGAGGCAGGAGGATGAAGAGCGAGGGTTGGCATTGCTCGCTGGCATTGGGGAGGTGCTGCTGAGGTCGCAACGGCAGAGCGACGGGAGGTGCTGAGGTGGGGTCTGGGTGCTGCTGCAAGAGACAGGGAGAGGAGAGGGGAGGAGCATTAGGACGAGGAGATGCGGCTAGGGTTTTTCTGGTGTGGGGATGAACAGGTAGATGTATGGGTATATATATAGGGTAGAGAAGATATTAGGGTTAGGTTTTAGGGTGACGTCTTATAGGGTTGGGTACAAACGGGTTTGGGGTAGTGTAACCGGGTAGGGTGCACAGGGAATTAGGGTAACGGGTTGGCATAGGTTAAATGGATATTGGGTTTCAAACCCAATAAGAAGGAAACAATATAGAGTTGTGGATCCAAGATCCAAAAGGAAACAAAAGAATAGGATTTAATCTAGGGTATAAAATAGATTCATCAAGAAAATAGAATAGGAACAAAAATGAATAAATAAGATAGGGCAATGAACAATTAATAATGGAGATAAAAAAGATAGTTCGATAGGTCAGAGATGAATTAGCAAGTAGACAAATGAGTCAAGGAAATCAAATAAAAAGCGACAATCAAAATTGATGAATATATAGATAATGAAGCTCAAATATACGGTCCAAAGGAATACAAGCTGAAAAATACATCCAAAAAAAGAAAAATACATCCAAAAATACAGAAAACGAAAAACAGGGGTTACATTAGTATTAGGCTTAGTTTACGAAAATGAAATAGCTAGGATGAGATGAATGAAGATGGGGTTGGCTGGCCGAAACCAAACCAAGAGAGGGAGAGAGGATTGGATAGTTGTAAAAGTGGTGACATGGCTAATTTGGGGCCAAGAGAAATGAATGAATGAAAATGTAGTGATGACGCACTATATGCATCACAACTCATGCTTCAATCCTAACCCTTCATGCCCTAGGGTTGCTAACCCTAGCCAATCCTCAAGAACAAACAAGCACAATATATTTTGTGAATAAAATATAATATAGACAAGTTATACAAACAATACAACCATACAACAATAAAATTAATTATAATACGACTGTTTAATTCATATGAATAAATGGGCACAACTATAGAATTAACATAACCAAACAAGTATAATATTTTGCTAACACTCAAATGTTGTTGGCAATTACAATTTATATCCCATGTATAAAAAATATATATATATATAATTTTTTTATACAAAAGTATACAACATAATATTATAAATAAAATAATTTTCTACAAAATAAATATTAATTATTTTGGGGATCTTACATCTATACCCTAAAGTATCTACTTCTGGTTTTACTTTCTCATTTATGTATGCACTATAAATGTTTCTACTCCATGGATCAGGTAGTTTTAGAATAAATGAGTCCAACATTGAACTATTTTCTTCTTTTGTATAATAACTGTCTTGAAAATATTCTTCAAATTCACAAGCATAGTTATCAAAATAACACATGTCGCATATTTCTAAATTGCTTATTCTCCATCTTGCTTGGTTCTTTTTATATATAGTGTGTTTTTCTCTTTTTTCGTAGACACTAAATCTTGTTCTTATTGCTATCTCGTAATTTGTAATTATTTTTTTTAATCCTAAGATTCATTGTGCTGAGATTTCTTGTGTTTCTTTTTCATCAATTAGTCTTAATTTTCTGATAGTATTTCTTTCTTCTTCATTTAGTCCATTCCACCATTTTGCTACTACTCCTATAAAAGTTGCTTCTATAAATTTTTCAAATGTATTTCCTGATAAGTTTTGCCTAAATCCTACTATTGGTATACCTATTCTTCTATTATTCTATCTACATATTTTACGCAATCTAGATCTAGCAATTCTCCATACTCCTGTTATTCCTTTTTCATAGTGTTCTGCATGTTCATATTTTGGGGGTTTTTTATTTTTCTTTCCCTAACTTTCTATTTTTGTATCTTGTCATTTCCATGGTAGGTAATAAGGTCTTCTGTTAGGTGGTAGTCTTAAGACTTCATATGTATAAATAGGATTTTTTGTAGGTATTGTTAAAATCTTGTCTTTTTCTTGATCTATTTTTATTTCTTTGTTTGGTAAGTCTAGATTTCTCAATCCTCTACTTCATCTGAGTTGGGATTTGCTATTAAGTATTTTATTTCTAAAATATTTATATTAAGTTTTGTTATTGCTTTTAACTCTTTCATACATTCTTCTATTATGTCTAATTCTTCTTCAGGGTCATCTGTTATATATTTACATAGTTCTTTTATGTTCTTATTTATGCTTTTTCAATCTTTTCTTATATTTCCTACAAAATCTGGACCATTGGAATTCTCTTCTAACTCTTGAATGTTTATCATATAAATTTCTAAGTGTTTTGATAGTTCTATTTTTGTAATCTTATTCATACTAACTTAATTCTTATAGTTTAATATTTTTTGTGATAATAGGTGTTGGTAATACCAACTTACTTTTTCATTTCTATAGTCTAATACCTTGTATGCTACTTTTTTTTAAATTTCCTTAAGTATGTTTTTGGTTACTCTACTAGTAATTAATAAATATTATGTTGTTTCTTTATCAGTTATATGCATTCTTTCTATCAATCTTTTATCAACACATCTTATTTTAAATTTTGAAAGATTTTTTAATATTAGTTTTCTTATTTTTTGTGAAGTATCCAGTTTTTTTAAGGTTAAGGGATGTTATAGCTTATAATTTTTAAAGTAGGTTTATACTGAAAATTTTGTTTTTGGGTTTTTATATTCAACTGGTCCAGTTGGAGGTAATATTTTTTGGAAGTGGGTCAGCTGGATAATTGTTTTGGAAAGTGGGTCAAATAACTATTGAAAGTGAGTCAGTTACTAACATACACTCCTTTCCATTTTTTTTTTTGGGGGGGAGAGGGGGGAGGGAGTGCGGGCCCCCGTATAGCTCTGCCCTTATGTTTTCGGATGCAAATAACTCGATGACGGCACCTCCGCCTCAGACATCTTCAAGCTCCCTTCCTTCCCCCGTTGCAGCAGTGACCTCCACTTCCGCACCCAACACCCCCGACCTCATCCCTATCTCCATTCAACCCCATTTAATTTTTTTTATTTTTAACGAGGGTATTTTTTTCATTTCATATCAAATTTTAGTGTTTTGAAAATAAAGTTAACCGCAATCCATAGATTAGAGAGTTTTTGCGTTGACCAATATATGATCATGTTTTTTTGCGTTGACCCCAAAGTTCAGGATATTTCATGTAATTTACCCTATAAAAGAAGACGAGGGTTAATTCCAAATGCCTTAGCTCCTACCTAAACCCCCCCCCCCCCCACCCCTCCCCTTCCCCTCCGAGACTGTTGGACTTCTTCTCCGACGCTCCCCTCAACCCATCTCTCTACCTTCTCCGATAACATCGAACGCTGCAGTCTCTCCTCCATCCCACTGTCACACATCCGCAGACTGACTAGCAAGTTCCCAACCTCCCACCCCCTTATCATCCTTAGTCTAATTCGCCCTCATCATGCCGTCGGAGATAGAACTCAGTGGATGCGGGCCTAATGAGAAGGTCCGTCACCCACCGGCATCACCACCGTCTAAAACAACCCTACTGGCACCACTGCTACATGAAACAACAGCCGCGCACTCTCCACTACAGCATCCTCAACTACCACAGACTGTCGTCTCAATACCCAACCATCCTCCACCCCCTTCTACAGCAGCTCCACCCACAGCTATCCCGTCTTCCAAACCTAACCCGGCCAACTCCCCTGTGGAGAGAGTTGCTCAGGGGCTCAGACGCACTCGCTCTCCGACATGTGCACACTGAAGTGCGCATTAGCATCATGAGGAGGGGAGATGGAGTCATCATCGCCATAGAGAAGAGGCTCCCAGGGGCTATAGGCATCATCGCCGAGAAGTGGACGGGGGAAGGGCCCAAAGAGGGGGTCCTCCTACCACCACAGTGGGCATAAGAGAACCTTACCTTTAGGCCAGCGTTCCCACAGGGTGTACAACCATGATCATCGCCCACAGTTGCACCCTCCATCCCAATATAGGCCACACTTGCAACACAAAGTCTCAGAGCAACACCACAAGGGTGCAAGCTCTTCCCACCAAAACAACCACAGAGCATACCAATCACCTACTCGTGTCTCTCCGTCCAAGCCCCCCCCCCCCCCAACCTAACACTCACCACTTACCTAACCCACCACCCCGCGAGAACTCCACGCTTAAATCCAGCATCGACAAAGCCCATGAGGGGGCTCTGCAAGAAGGAATTACTGTGATGGAGAATTCGGGAGAAGGGGTACGGGGAGAACCGTGGATTCAAGTGCTAGGTAAAAGAAGCAAGAGACAGAGCTTTTCACCCAACCAACAAGTCGAACAATGCCAACACACAAAGAAGCAAAGGAGGGGGAGAAAGAAGCCCGTACCGTGCTTCAACTGTGGAGATTTGGGCCACTTCAGGAGCCAATGCACTAAAGAGGCTCGTTGTCTAAAGTGTATGAAGTGGGGGCACTTATCTTATGTTTGTACCAACGTGGTTGAAACTCATTCCGACGACGAAAGACCGGTGAGCCAAGTTAGGTCACCAGAGAACCCCACTTTCATTTGCCTCGCAAACAACTTAGAGACGATCAAGAACGAGGAGAGATGGCTTCGTGAATGGTATGCAATCGCCAAGGTTACAGCGGGGAGCCCATCGGAAGTACATCTACTCCAAGCCCTCAATGAAAAATGGCCAATGAAAGCACATAGAGACTGGGTAGCAAAGAAATTGTGCCACTTACAGTTCTTGGTCTCTTTCCCATCACCGGCGAAGGTTATTGATGTCATTGGGTTGGGGAATATTGACTTCGGCCACTTTAGAGTTGAATTCAAAGCATGGACGTCTAGTTTCGGAGCAGAGCTCCCTCAAGGGGACTTGTACTGGATTCGGATACATAATGTTCTACTTCACTTTTGGAAGAGAGAGGCTCTCCACGAGATCGTCACCGAGTTTGGGTGTATAGTAGAGATTGACGAAAAGACGGTGCGAAGATCAGAGATAGTCTCGGCTAGGATGCTCATAAGGAGCACCGACATAGCGCAGATGCCTCGCTTCGCCAAAATCTTCTCTTTTGAAGACTCATATCTCGTCCGGTTCGTCCTCGACAAGCGAGTGGAACCAACATCAGAGCAGCCGACCATCATCTCCCTTATTCCTGCATCGTCGCTCAGAGATAACAGATCCTACAGGCAAGTGGTGGTGCCACAGTAGGATCTCACCATTGATGGAGCACACGAAGTGGAAAGGGCTCACCGAGAGCTCATCAAAGCGGCGAAAGGGCAGGAGCGAGGCCAAGGAAGCATGGCGGAGGGATAAGAACCGGGGAGTTGCACTAATCTCAAAGATAGTCGAGGAAGAGCCACGACCATCTGATCCAATGATCCAAGACTCCGAGGAGCTTCTACATCATCAGATCCAACGGTGGTTAGGAGCAATAGGCCAGATTTGGAAAGTAACCCTGTGCAAAGAACTGACCTGCGATAGGAGGACCGAGCCAAAGCTCAAAGAGGCAGCCATCACATGGGATTTGGTGGGAAAGAGGCCAGAGTAGAGATGAGAGTGGATTCTGGTCGTGCTAAAGCAGAAAAAAGCAAGAGCGACCCACCGAACGACATACGAGACATGCAGAGCAGTCTCCAAAAGGGGCAAGAGTAGGTAGCGGTAGGTAGAAAGTCGACAGAGCAGACTTCCATTCTGGGGAAGAAGATGAAGCCCGAAAGCGCCTCTAAAAGAGATCTCACCCAAAAGGAGAGTGACACCAGAGAAGGGGCTCTCGATTTGAGAAAAGAACAAGCTCTGAGCGCTAAGAGAGCTGGTAATGGCAACGAAGAAGAGGGGAGGAAAGTGAAAGAGAAGGGAGCAGGTGAGGGAGTAGGTGAAGAACGCAGTAAGACGAAGAGTTCTGAGACTCAGACTCTGTTAATAATGCCCTCGACCACAGAGCCTACTTATCAGCTGGTGCCATATGGAGTTAGCGACAGGAACGAGGAGGCGTGCAGAGCACGCGCAGCATTGGAGAATACAGCAGATGGCGGGGGATTTGAGAAGGGGGGTCTGCTCCTTTGCGGAGGAATAGAGGGTGTAAAGGGGTCTGGCGGTGAAGCTAAGAACCAACGGGGGGTATTTATATATGTGCTAGTGGGCCCAAAGAGGGGCCCAAACACAATCAAGAACAGCTACAGATGAGTAGTGGGCCCATTGAGGGGTCCGCGACAGGAAGCACTACTATTCTGACAGAGGCGTCTACAATTAGCGGGCTTATTGAGGAGTCTGCGACGAGAGAGATTCATTTACAACTGGATACTTAGCAGGCTAATAGTGATGAAGACTTAGCTGAGCGCTTAAATTTAGACGAAGAATTCTCATTTTCGGAGGAGGAATCAGAGGATCTTGAGTTTTTAGCTGCTACGCAGTGTGAGATCTCTCTAGAAATTGTATTATCCACCTTCCCAGAATCAGCACCTCACTTGGGTCGCAGAGCGCCTAGCAGAAATATGGGATTCAGGGTACATTGGTCGCCTAAGAGGGCTTATGCGGAGTCCCTAGATGACTACCTGGAGGTTGCCGCGGTAGCCAAAGCAGCAAAATTCGATGATGGAGGTACGAGATGTTTTTTAGCTTCTGTTTTAAATTTCATGTCAGATTCAGAAATTTTTTTACTAGCTCATACCTGTGGTCTAGAAGTCTGTAACAGAGAGCGGAATGCTCTTCTGCTCAACAAAATTAGAGGGTGGGAAACGGATCAGGCTAAGACGGCCTCTCAGATAGACACACAGTCTACCTCTGACTCGATGGAGGCTGGGGAGGAACACTCCCCCCACCCCACACATACGATTAACCTTAACACAGTCAACCAATGAATACACTATTCTGGAATGTTAGGGGACTGGGGGATAGGGGAAAGAGAGATATGGTTAGGGACGTTATTAAAAGTTCCAAGGCTTATGTAGTCGGGTTACAAGAGACCAAACTGGCGAATGGATTTAAACTCAAAAGAGTTGGGCGCAGCAGGATCAAGGAATGGGTGCCGCGCCCGGCTACAGGAGCATCGGGGGGGATTGCTATTGGGTTCAACCCGGATATCTTCACCTGCTCAGAGGAGCACTGCGGAATGTTTTCCCTGACTATCCGGCTAAAGCGACGATATGATAATTGGATGCAGACTATCACGATCGTCTATGGACCGAACGTGGCTGCAGAGCGTGAAGCCTTCTGGCAAGAACTTTTCGGTATTCGCCAACGTTGGCAGGGAGAGTGGATAGTCGGGGGGGGACTTCAGTATCACCAGATTTTCTTTTGAGCACAAGAGAAGAGGGTCCAGCGACAGGCACAGAGAAGAGTTCAATAGGGTGATCGCGGAACTAGAACTAATTGATGTCCCTATCAATGACAGACTATTCACATGGTCCAATATGCAAGCAACCCCGATTATGGTCAAATTGGATAGAATTCTTGTGTCAATGGATTGGAAGGCTAAATTCCCATTAGCAAGCGCTAAATCTATCCCTAGACCGACGTCAGATCACACCTCGGTCCTACTTGATGTCGGGGTACAGGGATCTCAAAGGCTAAGGAGATTTAGATTTGAGAAGGTCTGGCTAGAAATTCAAGGATTTCACCACATGGTTATGAAAAAATGGGCGCTGCCAACCACAGGTACGGATGCAGCATTCCGATGGTGTGAAAAAGTCCGCAGATTGAGAAAGCGGCTGTGTAGGTGGAACCGGTCTAGATTTTCGACCATCTGGTGTGCAAAAGACTCCTTTTTGGAAGGCATTGACGAACTAGAAAGACTGGAGGAAACAAGAGTCCTGTGACAAGAGGAAAGGAACAGGCTGCTAGACCTACGCGAAAATATCGCCAATTTTTATAAGGTGGAAGAGATCAAATGGAAGCAAAGGTCGAGGCTTACGTGGCTCAAAGAGGGAGACGCGAACACGGCTTACTTCCACCGAGTGGCTAGCGGAAGACGCAGGTCCAATCTAATCTTGTCACTACAAACGGATACGGGAACCTCGCAAGATGAAGCTGTGATTTCCAAAATCTTTCAAGATTACTACAAGGGCCTCTTTGGGAAGAAGAACGATTTCAGGGTCCCGCTCAGGGAAGACTACTGGCAGGACTGTCAGAATAAGTCAGTGCAAACGCTCTCTAACTTGGAAACTCCTTTCTCGGAAGTGGAAGTGGAAAATGTCATCAAACAAATGGGAGCAGACAAGTCACCTGGGCCGGACGGATTCCCAATGTTGTTTTACAAGGTATTCTGGGAGAAAATAAAAGGGTATATTATGGCGATGATGGATGAATTCTTCCATAACAGTCTCAGATTGGGCATGTTCAACTTTGCAGAAGTTGTACTGATCCCTAAGAGGGCGGAATCTTCAAGGGTGGGGGATTTTAGGCCGATCAGCCTCATAAACTGCTCGGCTAAGATCATCATAAAGGTCCTGGCCATCCGCCTGGGAAGCTTAATGGACAGTTTAATTTTCAAAACTCAGACTGGTTTCATCAAGGGCAGATGTATCCTGGACTGTGGGCTACTGCAAAACAGGTCATCCACCACTGACATACGGGCCAATCTAAGAATTTCCTCTTCAAACTAGACTTCGAGAAAGCATATGACTCCGTCGACTGGAAGTGCTTGCACTGTCAGCAAAATTTCCTCCTCAAACTAGATCACATAACACTAACAAACTCATGAAGAGGGCCCCTCTCTTGCACTGTCGGCAAAATGCTGCTTCTATTTGATTTTGAGTGTGAATGAAGTGAATATCATTTTCATGTGATGTTTGACTGTATATTCATCAACTTCATGTTCATAAGCGTACCCCATGTTCACAAGTTGAATACACTTAATAACAGTGAGTATAAATTCTTTTTTTTTAAGTGTTAGTCAATAAGACGTTGAACAAAACAGTGGTCCAGTGTGTGCTGAAAAAGAGAACATTTAAAAGCTGGTCCAGATATAGCGTAGCGTAATCAGGAATTGGTTGAGAAAGATACAGCTGCAAATGCACATGATTTAAGCTAATTTACATGTGATATGCTTACTCCTTGTTGACAAGATCCAGACACTAGTAAATTAGTAGCATTGCTTGTTTTTATAGAAAACGGTGGATAAAGCCTCTGGAGTTTTATTAATAACCAGTTAACCAAAAAAATAAAAAATAATAAGTACAATGAAAGTACAACAAATTCAGTGATACTCACCCACACCCTCATCGAACACCCGGATATGATGCTCATACTCCAAAATGTCCCCAAATCCGGGCCACACCGGCCGGGCCGGGCTCGAAGCCAACGCAGACCGGGCTGGGGGCGACCCTGGCCCGGACCTGGCCCCCGGCCCCAATGGTGGGGGACGGGCCAGTTCGCGGGCCGGATCGGTTTTTGAGGGGAATTTTTTTTTAATATATTAAAGATCAAGTTTTAAATTGTAATTTCATAACAATTGCAAAGAACCAAGTATTAAATTGATTTAATAAATTTGAAGTTCTTAAATAAAATGAAGTACATGAATAAAATTTCATACAAATTAGATCAAATTACAAAACAAGGGAATTACTTGAATTTAGAGATCGAGATGGCCTCTATTTAAATTGAAGAGAATGCATTGGACTATTGTCGTGCACTTCTACTTAACCTAAATATAGAATCTCATCCCCTAAATTTTCCAATTAATTACAATATATTATATATCATTTTAATGTTAATCGATTAAATCTAATTGTTCATTCATCGCTACTTGTTGATCCAACTTGTGCTTCAAGTAAGTCTTGAGTCATCTCTTCCGCTTTCATCCAATCTTCGGTGCATACTAGTATCTCCAAATTTTTGGCTGTCAATCGATTCCTGTTCGGAATCATTATCCTGCCACCAAGAGAAAAAGTATTTTCCGATGCAACGGTTGACACCGGTGTTGTTAGCAAATCTCTAGTCATACGAGAAAGAATATTAAAAATAGCTTCATTGCTCTTCCAAAACAATAACACATCTACTACATCTTCAATCGAACTTTGTGCATTATACCAATTCAACTCATTTGGTGAATTGGTTCTTGGTTTTTTTGATTTAATAAGATTTAAAACACTACTAGTTGCATGACTCTTTTCTTTTGCTAATATGTGGGAAGAAGAAGTAGAATCAACATTTTGTGTTTGTGTTTGTGTAGTGTTAGATGAATAAAGTCTATCATAAGTATCATATAACCTAGTCAGAATATGCTCAAATTGACGAGTAAAAATAACATGATCAAAATCTTGTATTGCATCGTGTAGGGCATAAGTGTAAAAAATCTCAATTAAATTTTTTGTGTCATCTAATTTAATCATAGGATTCATTACACTAGCTTCACAATATATCATAGGAAGTGGATGAAAATATTTTAAAATTTTAATATATGCCGCATTAACCATATCTCTAATAAAAGGGTCATTTTGCAAATCTTTAATTGTTGTCATCATAGTGACGATTTCAAGTAAAATAGCACTAGATGTAGATGTATATATTTTTGAAAATTGTAAAGTAGCATCATTAAAAGGTTCTAAAAATTTATACAAACTATCGGCAAAAAACCAAAAATCATCATCTAACATACAATTTTGCATACCCATTGCGACACAAAAATCTCTAAGATTAAAACGATAATGAAGAACAACACCTAATAAATCAAATGTAGAATTCCAACGATGTCTAACATTTTTAGGAAAACGTTTATATACAATTTTCCTAAGTTTACACCAATCATGAAAAGTTTGATATATTGGACCACTCAATGTAATATAATGAATACAATCTCTCATTGCATCAAGTTTATCATTTCCGTATTTTAGTGCATCTTGCACACAAAGATTTAAAATATGACAAGTACACCTAACATGAAAAATTTCGGGTTCTATAGGATCTAAAATAATTTTCAAACTATCAATTGCCTAAGTATTATTAGAGGCGCACTTTATCATAAATACCAAAATTATTACATGCTTCCATAATGTGTGTGGCTATAATTTCACCCTTATGTGGGTACCTAACATATCCAAATAAAATTATTCTCTTTTGAAGTACCCAATCTGAATCTATCCAATGACATGTTACACACATCATTGGAATGCCGTTTACTCCTACCCACCCATCCGATGTCAAAGAAACTCTAGTGTTTAGTGATGTTAGTGTTGCTATAAAAAAATCCTTAGTCTCATTGTAAACTAACCCTTAACTACATTCCTAACAATCTTTTTATAATGGGGGTTTAAGGAGGTTTGTGCAAAAGTCTCTACATATCTACTTTCACCAAACGAATATGGTAATTCACCCCTAATTACTAACTTAGCCATTTCCTTACGAACAAGATCGTGATCGTAGCTATGACTATCTACTTGACCGGTTCTAGGATGTATTTTTTGTTGTGTGAGATTGTCTTTCAAAAATTGTGGTTGAAATTTACTTCAGTGACGTTGAAGTGTATCCGTGCCTGATCCTAATTTAAACTTATATGGTGTTTAACACTTTTTACATATTTTAGTCCTACACTCTTATCATTTTGTGAAGGGACAAAATTGAAAAAATTTTGTACTTCAAAAGTAGTCCCTCTAGTTTTACGATATAGAGAAGGACCTTGTTTCGATGGTTGTGGTTCTACATGATCTTCTATTTTTATAGGATTTGAGTGTGTTATATTCAAATCGGGAAAACTATCATAATTCATGAATGTTTCTTCACTATCTATATATGAAATTGGAATGGAAGAAATGTGATGACTAGTGGACTCTTGACTACTATGTCTACCACCGCGTGATCGATTAGAGGCCATTTAAATATTAAAAACTAGTGTATGTATAGTTAGAGAGAAAGCAAGTGTATGTATGTTTTCAAAACTAAAAAGAACAACAATCTATCTCAACTAAAAAATAACAATAATAATAAGAACTAGTAAATGAGTAGTGTATGTATGTTTTACCACTTTACCAAATTTATAAATAAAATCTAAAAAATGAGAGGAAGAAGTTCAAGAAAATTCAAACTAATTAAGAGATATAGATGAGAATAATCAACTATGTTAAATCTACAAATTAAACATATACTAAAATACCGTATGAGTGTTTGAAGTTTGAAGAATGAATGTTGAGAGAGTTGAGACTTGAGAGCTTGTAGTAGACTTGTAGTATTGATTGTTGTTGTTGATCACTTGATTGTTGTTTTTTTTAGGTTAAAGGTGGAATAACGCCACCCTGTTTCATTAATAAGAAATTAATAAAACAACCCCGATGTACCGGGGAAATACAAAAGTAAAGTGCAGAAAATAGAACATAACCCTCCAATAATACCCTGGATGGTGGGTCTAACCACACGTACAAAAGTACAACCAAAGGTACAATAGATCGAAACAAAATATAAAATATAGCTAGCTGCGGACTGTGGATTTCCACTTGTATTATGTTCCATGTGAGTATGAAGGGCGCCTACCCCTCAATCCAGTGTCGGTCCAAACTCGACCTCCTCATTATCGAATTCCTCCACCTGGAAGATTCTGGCAATCCTCTCTCTTGCTCCTGTAGCAGCAGCTATGGCGCAAAAGAAAATAAGATGCATGATATGAGTAAAGTTACCAGAATTACTATTACATGAAGCACGAAAATAGAAATTATTTCTGTCTAGCCATAACACCCAAGTAGTTGCCGCAATGGCTATGTACCAAGCATCCTTCATTTCGTGGCGAACCGAGGTAAATTTGGGGCCAACCCACAAATTCTCGTATTCGCTGGGGTAGTCACATGTCCCTAAGGTCCGTAATACCTCTACCATACTTGCCTTACTCCTTTGGCAGTAAATGAAAAGGTGATTCAGATTCTCCGCATGTATGTTACAGAATCCACAGTTGGTCGCTATCTAGGGTTGTCTTTTGGCAAGGTTCTCTCTGGTGAGGATTGCATTATTGAGCACTAGCCAGAGGAAGACCCTGGCTGTAAGGGGTGTTTTGGCTTTCCATAACATCTGTACCCAACTGGGTCTACATCCTCGATAGTGAATGCAATGATACAAAGACCTAATAGTGAAATCTCCTTTGGTCTCTAGTCCCCAGTGCATCTGATCTGGGTCTTGAGCGCACATCGCCCCATTCCGCGTAATGTGTGTTTGCAGTTCATTCAGTCGTTGCTGTAACCCTGGGCTAAGAGGTCCTCGAAAAGACGGTTTCCAATTGCCCCTCTTCCATGTCTTAGCCACAGATACATTCGGGCAAGTTATTTTCTCATACAAATCTGGAAAAGTCTCCTTAAGGGTATGGGCACCACACCATTTGTCCCACCAGAATCTGGTGGACCGTCCATTACCAATAGTCAATATAACTGCTGAGTTGAACGACCCGCTTGCTTTGGTAATCCCTTTCGAGAAGCGAGAAACTCTAGACCCTACCTGGAAGCCTAAACTTCTCGTACCTTTCCCCCTAGGGTATGGTTGAATGAAGTCCTGCCATCCTTCCCTACTGTGGTGGAAGACCTTGTTAGGGTTATATACTGAAAGCATCACTTTTGTATTAACTTTATTTCCTTATTTTTTTTGAATGAGAATCATATGGGCATATGTTTGCATATTGTGTTTATTATAATATTAATGCAAGTATCTGATATTCTATAAGGTTGATAATATGGTGTGAGGAGACACACAGAAGATCATATTAAATAGTTCCCTATGGAATATATAAATAGTTCACAACCTAGACGGACTTGGACAATCCATTGGAAAGGTTGTAGTGTAATCTGGTATTAGTCTATCTTGACTATAGGTTTACACTAGTACACTTTGTGTGTATTGAACAGGACCACTTGAGGTTGTTCTCTTTGTACTGACTACAAAAGAGAACAAGCACCTCTGTTATTATGAATGCTTATGCTCTTAATCCAGATATAATAACAGACATGTATATGCAGTGTGCATTACTTTGACTCATAAAAGAGTGAGATTCATTATGGATCAACAACCTCTATGAATTGGGTAATAGCATTGTATGTATGATGGGCTGTTGATTGTAAAAGGAATCCATGTCCCGATACGTCGGGTTGATGATGTCCCCTTAAGGAGCTCATAAGGATTGTCATGTAAACCCTGCAGGTGGATTACATCCGATATGACAAATAAAGTTGAGTGGTACTACTTAAGGATAAAAGATGTTGATCAATATAGTTGTCAGTAACTTAATTTGATCGACGGACATTCGATATCTTAACATGGAGAGCTGAACGAGCATATAATAAAAGGAGCCCATAAATATAATTTGGGATTAGGAAGGTAGTGCAACAATAGCTCTTTAGTGGACCGAGCTATTGTTAATGGGCCTGAGTTGTGTGTTCGGGCTGAACACAGGATACCCAGATTCGTTAGGAGACCTAACCCTAATTTCTCCTCATGGTCCCTGCCGTAGCCTTATATATATATCTTCTATTCTCTGGCCGTCATATGATTATCAGAGATAAGAAGTTTTCTCTAAATTCATGATTCACGTGAGGAGAGAAAGAGAGGTCAGCCAAGGAGAAGAAAGGTTGGTAGACCGTCACCCACACGACGTCCAACCTGAGGAAGGAATACGTGCAGAAGATCTTGGGGTCGCTGACAGCTCGAGGTTGCTAGAAACTATCGTCTTCTTCTCATCGCAGGTATAATTCGTGAACCATAAATTCCGCTATAAAAGGTTAGATCACGTATTAAATCTGTTAAGCTTTTATGATCGTTACGCACACCAATCCGTGGTCCTGGTAATCATCGCAATTCCATCAGACCTTCCACGACCATTTTCCCAGTAGGGCAAGGTTCATATCTCTTAACTCGATAATGCCTAGCCCTCCATGTTTCTTCTTCATGCGTGCAATACCCCACTTGATCAGGTGGTATCCCCCCTATTTGAGTCCGGCTATTTCTAGAGAAATTGCTATCGGATTCGGTCAATCCTTTAGATTACCCATTTAGGCAGCTCAAAAAACGACATGTAGTAAATGAGCAGATTAGACAACACCGAGTTGATAAGTACCGCTCTACCCCCGAGGAAAAGCAACTTTCCTTTCCATCCAGACAATATGTCCTCCACCCTATCTATGATAGGTAGCCAGTTCGTCTTGGTAAGCTTCCCTGGTCTGAGCGGGAGCCCTAAATATTTGATTGGAAACTCATCTTTCATACAGTTTAGTATGGTAGCATGGTCCTGTGTTTCTACATCAGAAAGTGTAATTGGAATCAAAGCACTCTTGTGGAAATTAATCATGAATCTGACTAGACTTCAAAATAGTAGAGGGCCTCTTTAAAGAAAACTGTTTCTGACCTGTTCCCGTTACCAAAGAGTAGGGTGTCATCAGCATATTGAAGAATTGTGCACCCTTGGTTAGAGGTGCTGCTAGCCACGAGCTTTATCCAACCTTTTCTCCGACAGTTATCTAGCATGCCCCTCAGAACATCTCCTACGATAGTGAATAGAAGAGGTGATAGCGGATCCCCCTGCTGAAGTTCTTTCTTGCAAGAAAACGGTAGACCCGGCCGCCCATTAATCGAGATTGCCATTTTGCTAGTGTATAAATATTGTTTGATCCACCTGATCCATTTAACCCCGAAGCCTCTCCCTCAAAGAGCTTCCAGCAAGCAATCCCAGTCGACAGAGTCATATGCTTTCTCAAAGTCCAGTTTGAGGAGAAAATTCTTAGAATGGCCCGTATGGCAGTGGTGGATAACTTGTTCTGCGGTGACCACACAGTCCAGGATACATCTGCCCTTGATGAAACCAGTCTGGGTGTTGCTAATTAAACTGTCCATTATGCTTTCCAGGTGGATGGCAAGGACCTTTGTGATGATCTTCACTGAGCAGTTTATGAGGCTAATCGGTCTAAAATCCCCCACCCGCGTAGAATCCACCCGTTTAGGTATCAGAACTACTTTCGCAAAGTTGAACATGCCCAATCTGAGGTTGTTGTGGAAGAATTCATCCATCAACGCCATAATGTCCCCTTTTAATTCTTCCCAGAAAACTTGGAAAAACATCATTGGGAAGCCGTCTGATCCAGGCGACTTGTCCTCTCCCATTTGAGTGATGGCCTTTTCCACTTCCATTTCCGAAAAAGGTGCTTCCAATGTGAACAGCGAATGAGCTGACTCGTTCTGGCAGCCCTGCCAGAAATCGTCCCTAAGTGAGATCCTAAAGTCATTCTTCTTTCCAAAGAGGCCCTTGTAGTAATCGTGATAGGTTTTGGAAATCACATTTTCATCTTGGGATGTTCCCGTTTCCGTTTGTATTGACAGGACTAGATTGGATCTACGTTTTGCACTTGCCACTTGGTGGAAGAAGGCCGTGTTCGCGTCTCCCTCTTTGAGCCACGAAATCCTCGATCTTTGTTTCCATTTGATCCCCTCCAGCTTATAAAGATTGGTAATATTTCCTCAGAGCTCTAGTAGCCTATTTCTTTCGTCTTGTGACAGGACTTTCGTTTCTTCTAATCTCTCTAGCTCATCAATTCCTTCCAAAAAAAATCTTTTGCATGCCAGATAGTCGAGAATCTAGACTGATTCCATCTACGCAGCCTCTATCACAATCTGCGAATTTTTTCACACCATCGGGTTGCAGCGTCCGTTCCAGTAGTTGGGAGCACCCAGTTTTCCATCACCATGTAGTGAAATCTCTAGATATCTAGCCATGCCTTTTCAAATCTGAACTTCCTTGGCCTTTGAAATTCCTGTACCCCGACATCAAGTAGGACCGAGGTATGATCCAACGTAGGTCTAGGAATAGATTTAGTGGTTGCCAATAGGAATTTAGCCTCCCAATCCATCGATACTAGTATCATGTCCAATTTGACCATAATCGGGGACGCTTGCATATTTGACCAGGTAAATAGTCTGTCATTGATTAGGATATCGATTAGCTCTAGCTCCGTGATCACCCTATTGAACTCTTCTCTGTGTCTGTCGCTCGAGTCTCTTCCCCTGTGCTCGAAAGCAAATCTAGTAATATTGAAATCTCCCCCAACGATCCAAGCTTCCGACCAACGTTGTTGAATATCGATAAGCTCTTGCCAAAAAGTATCTCGATCTGTAGCCACATTCGGCCCATAAACGACAGTGATCGTATGCACCCAATTGTCAGATCGTCGCCTCAGTCGGATAGTCAGGGAGAACGTTCCACTGTATTCCTCGAAACAGGTAAAAATATCCGGGTTGAACCCAATAGCAATCCCCCCCGAAGCTCCTGAGGATGGGCGTAGCACCCATTCCTTGATCTTGTTGCCCCCTACTCTTTTGAGTTTAAACCTGTGCGCGAACTTGGTCTCCTGTAACCCTACCACCTCCGCCTTGGAGTTTATAATGACGTCCCTAACCATATCTCTCTTCCCCCTATCCCCCAACCCTCTAACGTTCCAGAATAGTGTATTCATTAGGGAACCATTTCTAGGTTGATCGTGGGTGTGGGACGGGTGTCTTCCTCGAAGTCCTCTGTCAACCCAGAGTAGGATCCCAGGTCTTTCTGATAGCTAGCCTTAGCCTGTTCAATTTTCCAACCCCTAATTTTATTGAGCAGTAGAGCATTACGTTCTATGTCACACTCCTTTAAGCCACAGGTTTGAGCTAGGATAAAAACATCAGAATCTAACATGAAATTTAATATAGAAGCTAGAAAACTTCTCGTACCTCCGTCATCGAATTTTGTAGCTTTGGCCGCTGCAGCCACCTCCAAATAGTCATCCAGGGACTCCACATGAGCCCTCTTAGGCGTCCGCTGTACCCTGAACCCAACTGCCCTACTTGACGTTCCAGTACTATAGCCAGGCGCTGATTCTGGAAAGGTAGATAAGACCATATCTTGTGAGATCTCTCTCTGTGTATCAGCAACAAACTCAAGATCCTCTGACTCCTCATCCGTAAATAAGAACTCTTCGTCCAAATTTAAGCGCCTTTCCATGTCTTCATCGCTATCTGCGTACTCAGTAATTGCAACCTTAACGGCCCTCCTCATGGGTACCTGCCGCTGTTGTTCATTAGACCCTTCTGTTGGCCCACTCCCCATGGATAAAACAAGATTTACAAATGGTAGTTGGTTGACTGTGCTGGACCCCTTTATAGGCCCAATCTTTCTCTGAGTCACAACACATTTATTGGGCTCAACCCAAATCTTGGGCCCATTCTCACCACTTTCAGACTTATCCCTCATAGAGAAGTCTCCCTGGGGATGCGTCGCACGCTCCTTATCGTGCGCCCCTCCACGTGTCAACTCCCGATTGGTTGGTGGGATGGTTGAGACAGCATGCGCCACGTTTTCTGTGACCGTCTCGATAAATCCCCCTTCCGCCTTGAAAACTCCCACTGCCACTTTGAAAAGTCCCCTTGTCTCCTCGTTCTCTGTGACTGTCTCGATCTCTCCGCTCTTCTTCCTATTTCGGATCTGAGCGGTGTCTTCTTCTCGAGAACTCATCACCACCATATTTCGGAGATTTCCTTTCTGAGCTCTCTCCTCAAAGACCCCCTTTCCTGAGCGCTGCAGTTGTCTTGTTTTGGTCCATGGCCATTGGCTTCTGTTGTCGCCTCACTCCCTTCGAAAACATTTTCTCTTTGATGCTTTCTCTCTTCTACGGTTAGGACAACAGCGTCCTTCCCCTTACCATTCTGGCTTTCCACAAGACCAACTCTGTCCTCGCTCTTCCTAGGGTCTTTGTTGACCACATGGATCTGACTCCTCGGTGCTCTGACTTTGCCACTTTGAGGGTCCTGCCTCTCTGTCCCTTTTCCACTTTGGAGATGCTTTGCCATTTGGGGCTTTGGAGTTCTGATAGAGGTCTCCCTCCTGCCTGCCTCCTTTACGCTCAAGCTTGTACGGCTTTGACTAACGGTGAGGAGATCTCGATCGTTGATCCTAAATCCAGATCTGCAATCTGGGCCTTTGAGATCTGAGGCCGGTGAGGCAGCCTCTAGCGGCAGTATTCACCGTTTTTTGCCTTGCTTTGCCACCTTGATGAGCTCCCGATGAGCCCTCTCAATCTCATGAGCGCCATCGATGGTTGTGTCTAGCACTGGTGCTGCCGCCTCTTTGTATGTTCTTTCGTCTCTGTGTGCGCTATTGCCTCTCTTGACCACCTCCTCCACCTGTGCCTCCACCTTCTCGTGGAGCACAAACCTGATGATGTACGCCTATTCATAAGTAAAAATCTTAGCGAACCTAGGCATGCGGCTGATATCTGGGCTTTTGATGGTGAGTCTAGCGGAGATCAGATCTGACTTCCTCGCTGTCTTCGCATCAATGTCCACCACCGTGGCAAACTCCGCTACAATTTCTTCGAGTGCTTCTCTTTTCCAATAGTGGAGAGGTAGATTGTGAACCCAAATTTTGTAAGTCTCCCCTTGCGGTCTCTCCGCCCCAAATTGCGGCGACCAGGGGGAGAAAATCGCCTTGAAATGGCCGAAGTTGACCTCCCCCATTCCGGTGATCTCTTGCATTTTAGTTGGTGATGGGAAAGAGATGAGAAATTGAAATTGGCAAATCTTCTTCACAATCCACTCTCTATCACCCCTCATAGGCCATTTTTTGTTTAGCTCCTCTAACAGGTGACTCTCCGATGGTCTGCCGTTGGTCACTTTAGCGAATGCACACCATTGACTAAGCCATCCTTCCTCTTGCTTGATTGTGTTGAGGCAGCTTGCCAGCTTGATTAGGAGAGGGTTCTCCGGTGACTTGCCTCGCGAGACCTCTCTATTTTTCTCCATCTCCTTCAAAGGGACGTTAGTGCAGACATAAGAAACATAGCCCCAATTCAGGCATTTGAGGCATCTAATCTCCTTCGTGCATTCTGCCCTTATGTGCCCCAAATCTCTGCAATTGAAGCATGCGGTTGGCTTCCTCTTTCCCTTGCGTTTCCAGGTCAGTGATCCCTCCCCTGCCTTCTAGTAACTTTTCCGACTCTTGTGACTCACCTGCACCCATGCCGCCTCCCCTCCTTTGTCCCATTGCTCGTCCCTGTCATCTGAGTTACCTGGACCCCCCTCTGAGGCTCTGGTTACTTCGGCAATGGACTACAATGGCGGGATTGAGAGTGGGGAAGTAGCAGGTGTGGTAGTGTAGGTGTGCTCAACGAGGGGTGGTAAGTTCCGTGTGGGGGCATTGGGACAGGGAATGTCGCCATGCTGTGTTGGGGGTGGGGCATGGTAAGTTTGTTGGTTAAGTTGTTGTGGAGGTGGGTTGGATTGGTGATGTGGAAAGAGTGCCTGTCTTTGGGTTCGAGGGTAATTGGAGGTTTGTTGTTGGTGATGGTGAGTAGGGAGGTAATGATTTTGATGCCTACATCTGTGTGGAGGTGGTATTGGATGACGGTGGTGAGTTGGAAAGTAGTGCCTCTCCTCCCTATGGCCCTTGCTTAAACCACTTTCCTCGCCTCTCCTGTAATCGTGCCTCTGGTGCTCATAAGCCCGATGATCGGTGGTGTGGTACTCAGCTTGCTCCGAGCGGCTAGAGGGACCCCCTCGTAGGGCCCTCTCCTTTGGATGAGGCGGTGATGCTCTATGATGATGAATGGAGTACCCCAATCGCCGTTGGTGGGAGCTGTACTCCCCCACGGTCAAGATTCTGAGAGCTTCGTTGCCCTTCCGTGGAGATGTTTGCCATTGAGGTTGAGGCTTGGGGGAGCGAGTGGTGGGGTCTTGGTATAGATCGGCTCCCTCGGTAGAGGATCAGCAGTAGAGGGAGGGGGGAAGATCTGTGGGAGAGCGGAGTGTGCAGGGGGTGAAGCAGAGGCAGGGTTTGGTAGGTTGGCAGAGGTTGAAGCAACGGTGGGGGAAGAAGTGTTAGCCGGCTGTGGTGGAGTCGGAGTGTGGATCCCTTCAGTGGGCCCACAACCCCGGAGTTCATCTTCGCATAGGTTCATGATCAGAGAATAGTGGAAGAGGAGATTCGAAGAAGAAGGAGATTCAGGTATACTCAAGAAATAAAATCATAAGATGTTCATCAGAGAATCACCAATACAAAGCAACTAAAAGTAACAGCGATCACTTGATTGTTGTTGTTGATCACTTGATTGTTGTTTTAGACTAGTAGTATTGAGATATAGTAGAAAGAATGAGAGATTTGAGTGAATTAGTGAAGAGAAATGAAAGAAATAATGTAGTATATATAGAATATGCAAATTTTTTGATTTCTTAAAGTACCACCCAAAACTAGCCAATATAGATCCGTTGGGGGGCAATTTGGTCATTTTAAATTTTTTTTATTTTCTAAAAAAAATTATTGTAGCAACGGTCGGCCCGGACCCGGCCCGAGCCCGGGCAGGCCGGTCCAGCCGGTCCCGGTCCTCAACTGGGTCGGGCCGATCCGGGCTATTTCCCAAAAATGTTGAACCAGACCAGCCCCAGGGTATGGGGGCTGGTCCAGCGGTCAGACGAAGAAAGAGGGGGGTCGGGCCGGTCCCGGACTGGCCCGGACCAGTTGCCACCCCTACCAAAAGATAAATTTTTGTCCAAAATGACCCACTTTTTAAAAATAAATATCAAACTGACCCACTTTCGAAACTAATTATCAAATTGACCTACTTACTGTTAATCGAAAATAAGCTTCCAGTTTGAAATAGCAAGTTTA
Organism: Hemerocallis citrina; assembly: GCA_017893485.1. Lineage (NCBI taxonomy): Eukaryota > Viridiplantae > Streptophyta > Magnoliopsida > Asparagales > Asphodelaceae > Hemerocallis > Hemerocallis citrina. The sequence continues at coordinate 127,083,517 of CM030367.1, forward strand.
GTTATAAGAATTTCTCCAACACTCGAGAAATTTTGAGAAGTCCCAAAAGAGTAAAGCTAGCTCGCTGTTTCGAACAACTAGCCTGGTTGAATTAGACTCGCTATTCAAAACAACGAGTTTAGTTTGAAGTTTTTTTATCTAAAACCAACCCCCTCTTCTCTCACCTCTTCACTTCATCTCTCTCCACCCTCTCTCCACTCTCACTCCAAACACTGAAACCCAAAATCCTAGATCCCAAATTTGACATCTCACCCACAAAATTTCTCCAAAATCTCTTTTACTTCACTTCATCTCTCCTAACCATCTTTCCTCCCACTCTCAAAACCTGAAACTCATCTTGCAAAACCCCCAAATTTTTGAAATCAAGAAATCTAAAGAGGAACATTCTCCCACATTATGTGCACATCCTACCTCATCTCAACATCGAGGCCAATACATCCAACAACACCCATCTATTATATGGTATGTCTGTATTCATTTGCATTTGGATTTGGAATAATTTTGCAAATTCGTTTGTTAGATTGTAATGTTGATAAATGGTGTTGTTGGATTGAAATTTTTGTAGTGATGAACAAGCACATATCATTATCAATAATTATTATCAGCAATTCAACACCACTTGACAAACAAATCAACCCATTTAACACCACTTGACAAACTAAAGCTTGATAAACAACAACTCATTATCAACAATTCAATCAAGAATGAAGAATTATGAACAACCCAATTATCAAGAATTCAATGAACAATCCATCAATCTCACAAACCCAATCCAACAACCCCATATATCAAGATTACAATCTAGAATTCAATGTACAACTCATTCATCCCACAAACCTAACCTGATCACCCAATTCCGACAACACCACTCTGAAACTTTCAATCCAACAACACCATTTATCAACATTATAATCTAACAAACGAATTCTCAAAATTATTCCAAATCCAAAAGCAAATGAATGAAGACATACCGTACAATATATGGGTGATGTAGGATGTACTGGCCTCGATGATGTATGAGATGTGATAGGGTGTGCACTTGATTTGGGAGAAGATTCCTTTTTAGATTTATCGATTTCAGATTTTTGGGGTTTTTGTAAGATGTGTTTCAGGTTTTGAGAGTGGGAGGAGAGAGAGTTGGGAGGAATGAAGTGAAGTGAAAAAGATTTTGGAGGAATTTTGTGGGTGAGATGTCAAATTTGGGAGCTAGGGTTTTGAGTTTTGGAATTATGAGTGGGGAGTGGAGAGAGGGTGAAAGAGATGAAGTAAAGAGGTGAGAGGAGATGGATTTGGTTTTAGAAAAAAATACTAAACTAAACTCGTTTCGAATAGCGAGTCTAGTTCAATCAGGCGCACTGTTCGAAACAGCGAGTCTAGCTTTACTCTATTGGGACATCGCGAGATCTCTTCAAGTGTATGTCACTTTGATAATTAGTTTCAAAAAGTGGGTCAATCTGGTATTTATTTTTAAAAAGTGGGTAGTTTTGGGGGAAAAATTCCACAAGATAAGTGGCACTGCCTTCTAAGCAATCAATAACACTACAGAAGTAATTAGTGACGAAGATATCAGAAGTCGAAGAAACTTGGAAATTACAGGTAACAGCAAAAAACCTAGCAAAATGTTAGATATACATGGGTTTTTATCCCAAACAAACATTATAAATGCATTAGGACCCATTTCTCACTAAAAGACAAGTTTAAAACATTGTCTTTTAGTGAGAAGTTGGTCCCAATGCATTTATAATGTATGTTTGGGGTAAAAACCCATGTATGTGTAGTCATCCTCAAAAAGTTAAGTAGGAAAAATAGATTATTGGATTGCAAGGAACCAATACTGCTAACGAGGATTACATGGTAAAATGAAGTCTCGCATGTTAAGAAGCAAACAACTTCTATGTGGTAATCAGAAGCAAACAACTTGTATTTGATAGTCATGTCATGTTAGTCGAATGTATGCGACACGAAATTTGCTTTTTTGAGTGTAGTTCAAAATTTTCATCTTGCCGCTTTGTCGTTCGGTGCCGCATAGTGGCTATGTTGGAGTGTGTGTCCATACTTCTTTGCATACATTTATTCTGACGGTACAATATTTGTTCGGTCATCTCTTATCTTAGAAAGAAATCTTTTTTTTAATAATAAAGGTGATTGCTTCACCGCTTCATTAATGAAAATTTAATGAAACAGAGTAGTAGAAGATACAAAACGATCGAGTAATCGAATATAGTGTACTAACGTCATAAACAACAACATCAAAACACTAGCTCAAAATAAATGATACAAAATCTCCACTATGTAGATCCAGAATGTCAACCTTGACTCCCCTAATCTCATGTCCTGCATACTCCTCCAATCGAAGTCGGTTCCTTGTGCCTGCCTGATCTGCCCAAGCATGTATGAAGAAGAATATTTTATGCATCCTAATAGGTAATTTATAGTTGTTTTGATTAAATGAAGATTCATTGTGATCTAGACATAAGCCCCACAACACTGCTGCAATAGAGATATGTTCCATGCTACCCTATTCTCTTTCCTAACTACCCTCTCAGTCCATATATCCCCAAACATATGTAATGCAATTCGGACTCTCTAAAATCCCGAAATCTAATATCACCACCTCACAAGCTAACTTAGCTTTTAAACAAGAGAATAAGATATGATTGGTGTCTCCGTCTTCCACCAAACATCTCGTACATATCGCGCTTACCGAAATATTGCATTTGTTAAGATTGACCTTTGGCAGAATCGCGTCGTTAGCAATCAACCATAAGAATGTTTTGACTTTCGCCGGCGCAAACGTCTTCCAGATCATAGTAGCTTCCTTACTTCTCAATCCACCGTCATTCAACCATTTGTACATGGAAGACACCGAAAATGTACCATTAGGGTCTAAGCATGACTTTTTCTCGTTGTCAGAATTGTTGTCATCTGTATCCACCTCCGTAATAAAATTCTTCATCTTTTGCAATTGAACGAAGCTTTCCTGAGAAGGCTGGTCACACATTTTAATCTTGAGCCTCCGTTTATTCCATAGCTCGTGAGCTAGAGTACCAGTATTAGCTGCAGTATTAGCACAAAGACATCTTTATATGCTAGTTAGACTTGAAATACAAATTAGGGTGGTTGTCTCTTGATTTTGGAATTCAATTCATTACATACTCCTAGTTCAACTAGGAAACCAACCCCAACTAGTATATCGATAAAGGAAATTTTGAATTAAGGAAATAAGGAAATGTCAGTAGATTCAACCTTCAATGCTGTCGGGACAACTCGACCCCCAGTCAGAGTATAGATACAGACGACCAGCACATTCAGTGAAGGGGGTTGTTCTGCTTTAGTATTGCACCAGTTTCACATCATCCTCCGCATAATTTCTCTTCAAACCTCGCATAATACTAAAAACTCCACTCAATCTTACTGCCCATTTGAGAAATACTTGCAGCTGTTGCCAAGTTTGATGCAAATGGAGTTGCAGCCACTCACATGGACTGAGATTCATGGTCGACTAATTAACAAGGAGGCAATTTGACATTAAGGCGAACATGCATAACTGGCATTCGCACCGTTCAGGAAAGAGCAAAGTTGCATCCTTGACTGCTCATTTTCTTCAGCTTTAAACTCACCAGATTGCATTCTCCAAACAAGTAGAAATACTAAACCACCAACAAGATAACAAATAGATTTTGGAAGCATTTCCTTTTCTTTAACTTCAAATGGTAAAACAATTCAGATAAACAATATCCAGAGGCTCTCAATTTTCTATCAAACCCCCCCAATGAAAATATATCATATCATCAATCACCAATTCCCCCAATGGCATATTTATGAAAAATGAACAAAAAGAACATAACGATTAATAACACATAAAAACACAGACAGGAATGACACCGATACTATGAGTGAGTTCCCCCTCTAGATGAGATATAGATGGTAAGTATCTATATATGCGCTTCGGTTTAGGCTGCTGGTTTGTCCCACTTGAGGGGCTTCACAACCTCCCAGGTGAAGTCAGGGTCTTCCCTTCCGAAGTGTCCATAAGCAGCAGTCTTAAGGAACCTGTTATTGCCTCCCCTCTTGAGGTCAAGGTTGATTGTGATCATTCCAGGCCTGAAGTCAAAGCTCTCCTTCACAATCTTCAAGATCTCCTTGTCGGCAATCCTACCAGTACCGTAACTGTCAACGAAAACAGAGAGAGGCTCTGGCACTCCAATGGCATATGAGACCTGAACAATGCAACGGCGAGCAAGCCCACTAGCGACAATGCTCTTCGCTGCCTGCCTCACAATGTAAGCACCACTCCTGTCGACTTTGGTTGGGTCCTTTCCGGAGAAAGCACCTCCACCGTGGGCTCCCCAACCACCATAGGTATCAATAATAATCTTTCGCCCAGTGAGGCCAGCATCACCGTGAGGGCCACCAATCACAAAGCGGCCAGATGGGTTCAAGTGGAAGATGGTCTTCTCATCGAGGTATTGAGCTGGGATCACGGGGTTGATAACATGCTCTTTCAGATCCGCGGCAATCTCGTCGTTGGTGACGGTTTCATCGTGCTGGGTGGAGATGAGCACGGTGTGAACGCGGATGGGGACCATGGCACCGTTGTCATTACGGTACTCAACGGTGACTTGGGTTTTCCCATCAGGCCTCAACCACGAGCAAGTTCCGTTCTTCCTTACCTCAGTGAGGCGGGCTCCGAGCTTGGTGGCAAGGACATGGCTGAGGGGCATGAGCTCAGGGGTCTCGTCAGTTGCATAACCGAACATGTGTCCTTGATCACCAGCACCAATCTCTTCAGGGCGCTTGGTGAAGTGTCCGTGAACACCTTGGGCAATGTCAGGGGATTGCTGTTCAATGTTAACAAGGACCTTGCAGTGGTCAGCATCAAGACCGACATCATCAGAAACAAATCCAATGTTACGGCAGGTATCACGAACAATTTTCTCGTAGTCAACATTGGCCTTGGTGGTGATCTCACCAAAGACCATGACCATGTTGGTCTTGGAGCAGGTCTCGCAAGCAACCTTGCTGTCAGGGTCCTGGGCAAGGCAGGCATCAAGGACAGCATCGGAGATCTGGTCGCAAAGCTTGTCGGGGTGGCCCTCGTTCACGGACTCCGAGGTAAAGAGGAAGGTGTCTTCGGAGGCCATTTCTGAACTGTAAAGTTTATCAAGTTAGAAATTAACATTAGCTTGATGTTTGAACTGAAATTATTCCATTATGTTGTGTTATATGAAGCACATAGATCATTGGTTTGAGCATGCAGATCCGAGTGCGCGCTCAAACTCAATATTAAATTGTATGCAAGTTGAACTCCTGAGAATAATAAGCAACTAGACAATTAATTATAGCCAAGTTGCAAGCTTTTTCAACAATATGCAGCAAGTGATAGAACTAAACATTGTGCATATTCTCAATGAATCTTCTTACAAGGGAATCAAACATCAGTCACATAATTTAGCTTAAAGAAACAACTGGTTGGTTCGAGTGTTCGACCCTAAGAACACAAAGCAGTAAACAATGCTAAGTGTAAAATATCAGGTGAATTTCGAATACACATACACAAACTAATTTAAAGAAAATTTTCAACAACTTAGATACTAGCGACAAAATGTCAAATTAGATGCAGATGCAGATGCAGATGCAGATCTCTATCGAACACCTTACGAGCAAGAAAAGAAACAACATAGCATATCTAGAGTTGGACATTCAAACAAACAACAACAAATTATAATAACATAGAAATTCTCAGATCCAATCAATTTCGATTCCAAAAGAACCAAACAAAATGAAGCCAGATCTCTAATCAAAACCCTATATTCAAAACCAAACAACTCAACAGAAGCTCGAGTTCAAAGATCTGTTCACCTTGGAATCGATGGAGATCTGAGCTTTGAGTAGTTAAACTGAGATTGAGAAGAGAATGAATGAATGACGCTCTATTGCCATTGCTGGACCTCGATATTTATAGAGAAGAAGAAGAAGAGAGGAAATGCGAGATTCATTTTGCTCCATTCCCATTTCCCAATACGCGTTTTGGGCTGTGCACCTGTTGGATCCAGATCTGACGGCTCATCGTTTTGCGGGTCCCGATCCGGGTCGGGTCTTAATTTCTTGGCCGCAAAAGGGTTTTTGCTTACTGGTTATAATCTCATTTGCTATTAATGGATGTTCTAAGAAGATATTCGACGGGATCCGATCCGTTGGACACTCATGTTTGTTGGTGTCGCACTGTCGGTGAAGTCGCACTGTCGGTGAGTGGGCGAGAGCAACGCTGACAGTGCGGATCGAACTTATTTACCGTGTGCTGCCCGTTCGCCCGGTTAATTTCAGATACCACATTGGGGCCCACCGGAATTCATGCTATTTCTCACCGACCAATGTTATAATTTGTACAGTGAAGAGCCAGTATACGAAGCTAAACTGACGTATATACAATTTTGATAAAATTCTGCCATGCTAGTTTCAGGTGGGTGTGCATGTGCCGTGAAGGCAATGTACGAATCTAAACTGACGTACATAAAGTTTTGCTAGACCGAGTTTTTGTCGGCCCACACTCCAGGGTTGTTGGAAGGATTTGTTGTTTGTACGGGTCATGCTGCTTCATTTATATTTTATTTTCTGTCTGTAGGATGTAATCTGGCTCAGTTCTCTGGGTTTGTATTATTAATTTCTTATTAATGAAACAGGGTGGCCATATTTCACATTTTCCTTCAAAAAAAAAATTTTGTACAATGAAGAGGGCAAAGATACAGTAGAAGAGGGAAATAAGTTTTGTAAAGATAAAGATGAAAATCGATTTTATCCATCTTATTCTCACAATCTTCTCATGAAAATGATCTTGTTTATGTAGGAGCCAATTTTTAACCCTACGATAAATTCTAGAGCTGGTATCGGGTTTTATCAGTTCGGATCCTGCACTACCCAGATCCGGATCCGATACTTTACGGTTCCAAAATTTGGACCCGGACCCGACCCGTGAGAACCGAGTTCGGGTTCGGATCCGGATCTGGTTCCTACTTTAAAAAAATCTACCTGTTGGGTCTGGCAACGGGAAATAAATATTTGCACTTAAGTATTTTTGCACCCGATACCTTACGGTTCCAACAATTTTTTCACTTAAATATTATATTTACATATCTATCTTTAACAATTATTATTTACATGTATATCCCTATAACCTTATTATTCAAATTCCATATTTTTAGGGGTATTTTTTAATAGGTCTGGATCGGTTCTATTTTGGGAGGACTCGGACCCGAAAGTATATCGAGTCTTATTGTAGGACTCGGACCCGTATAGATTCCGGTCCAATGTCAGGTTTGGGTCGGGTCCGGGTATCGGTATTTATACCAATGTATTAAATTCATTTAATAATCCATAAAGCTAGACAATAATTATCTTATTTCTAAGAATAATTAATTTCAAACTGATAAGTAGGGCTGCAAACGAATCAATTTATTCGCGAGCTATTCGGCTTGAGCTCGGTCAAAGCTCGGCTCGAATCGAGCTCGAGCTTGGTTTTTTTTTAAGGCTAAGCTCGTGAGCTATTCGGCTCGAATACGGTAAAAGCTCGGCTCGAACTTAGCTCAAGCTCAAAACTGAGCTCGTTTCGTAAACGAGCCGAGCTCAAACCTGAGCCTGAAGGTATTCGGCTCGGCTCGGCTCGGCTGCAGCCCTACTTATAAATAATAATTAGCTATGACAGCTAGTTGCAATAATAAATCAATTGACTTGGTCAAACATTCACATAATAAATCAATAAATAAATAATCAGATTTTTTTTTCCCAAATATTTTTCTTCATCTTTTTTTCTAACATGAATGTGCAAACCTCGTTTTTAGTAGTATAGGTAAAGTAGATTGGAATCTTTATATATACTCAAGGAGTCTTTTTTGTGATTATATGTTTGAACTTTTACAATTTGGCCCATGAATTTGGGCTATTTATTACCGTGGTGACCCTAAGCATTCGCTCGGGAAAAAAAGAAAAAAAGAAAAAAAGAAAAAATCCTAGTTCAGTAAGATTTTAAGATTATTACTAAAGCTGAAGTAGGTGCGATGCGAGGGTCACGCTCAGCTCCTGCTCATGGAAGAGATTACAAAGAAACAATTGAACAGTTCTCACCCTAAGATAAATTTATGACAATTAAAAAGATACACGTACGTCACTCGTATTTCTCACCTAATGTCCCCAACCAAACAAGTAGGTAAGAACGGGGGCAGGATAGAAGCTGAGATCTCTTAAATCGCCTTACACGAACGAACAACTTTAATGAGATCTACTCTGGCTGATTAAACCCATGTATCTGTTAGGTTTTGTAAAAAATTAACAATTGAAAATTTGGATTTATCTCTAGATCTAAATTGCTTGATATATTCACCCTAGATATCAAGATTGGAATACCTAGACTGCTATCACAAGCCAGTCTTTATCTCTAAATACTGGTTTGGGTATCGGGTTATAAGCCCACAAATCCGCATTCAAATATTCATTCAGTTGTACGTTCATTACACGTGTTACTCATATGCACATACAATATTTATATAGAGAGAATATACCAATATATCCAACAGTATCTGATGTGGAGAATATTGCTTTAGTCCAAACAAAGGTCTTACTTGCAGTTAAGTTTCATCGAGGAACTGAAATTCTGAAACATAGTAAAAGTCCCTATGCAAATGCATGCTTTCATTCCAAAACCACAACATTGTAATCAACATTGTAATCGTGGGAATATTTCATAAGAGCATCCATAGTGGTTTGCTATATTGTAATTTTTGCCATTTTTTTTAGCAATCGATCGTATTGTAGTAATTTGCTATTTTACCATTTTATCCATTTTTGCTACAGTTGCTTACTATATTTGGTAGTGGATTTGACAAAATGCATAATATAGAGGACGGAATATGATAGTTTGTCCGTCTTATTTTAATATATTTTCATTGCATCGGATGAGATATGATGTATTGTCCGATGAAAATAGATACATTTTTTAATTTAATAAATCTCTAAAAAAGAAATCTTCTTTTGGAGGAAACATTATGTTTCATCCATGAATTTAGGATATTTAATAAGTTAACTACTTTAATTAATTTATTAAGTAATCTCTAATATTATAATGGGAGATTGCCTTATTGTCATTTGTCATTTTGTCATTCTACCAATATGTGCAATGCACGTATATAACTCATATAAAGGAGGTTTCCTGTTCAAATCCTCCCATTGTCATTTTTTCATTCTACCAACTTGTGCAACGCACGTACATAGCTAATATAAAGAAGGTTTCCGGTTCAAATCTTCCTTAGGTCAGAGTTGTTATTTTTATTTTTTGAAATTATTAAAATGTGCATCGCACGTATAAATTACTAGTTAATTATAGTTAGTAACCTAATTAGTTAATTTAATAATGAGTTAGTGTGGCTTAATAATGAGTCAACCACTTTTCTGCATGCAAAATGCCCAAACATTCGTCCGAGACTTTTGCTTTTTTGCAAAAAAAAGTCCAAACGCTTGCACGACGAAAAAAAATATTTTAAATTTTTTTTTCCGACAAATCATCATGTTTCGTCTACTCAAAAAAATATATATATACTAGTAACTAGAACAACGAAAAAAATGTATAAAAAATTTTTAAAAAATATTTTGTCCGTTTAATTTTTCCTTTGCTTCACGCAATTCACTACTGTAACAAATAAAGAACAAATAAAGAAGTTGTTATTTCTATTTTGTAATTTTGTCATTTTTTTATCGTGAACCATGCATTGTGGATGCTCTACCCTAGCCCACCAACGAAGAGTCAATAGCCAACCATTAGTCAGAACTTAGGCAAGTGCAGCCCAGCATAATTCTTTCTCCCTTGGATTGTAGTAATCAATTTGAGTTTTAGTCAAGCTTGGAGGGCGTGTAATGTTTGGACTTTTGAGGAAAATTGCAAGCTTTTACCCATTTGCATTACACATAATTCCAACTTCCTTTGGAATTTACCATTTTTTAAAACAAAAACTGATATAGCCCCCATGCTTAATTTTGCAATATGGAGGGGTGTGATACAGCTTCATTTTGCAACACACAAAAAAGGTGTGCAATTCCGAAAGATAATTGGAAATTGGAATGCGATGCAGATTAGCAAAAATTTACAGTTTCACTCAGAAGTCCAAATCCAAACACCCACTTAGATAGGTACACTGGTGAGTATTAATTTTGTTTTGGCACAAACTTTAAAGCACATATGTGCCATATTGCTCATGAGTAATGCTACATCCATAATCAAAATTATTACTTTTCTTTTTGTTATCTTAAGTGATATACATTTATGTACCACCTAAGTTAGTAAAGAAAAACTTATAATTTTGGCAGTGAGTATAGCATTCCTTATTGTTCATACCTCTTGAAATTTTCCTAGTGATTTTTTTTTCAATCCACTTTTGTCTATTTGGTCATAATTATTTAAGATTACTGGTCAAGATTAGTACAAGGTTAGTCAACGGACGTAGATGGAGAAACAAGCTTAACTAAAGTGCATTATTACTTATTAGTTAGACGAGAGATTAAGGATAGTTAAGTTTAATTAACTTCAACTTAAGTAATTTGGGATACAGCGGAGGGTAAAGTTGGTAATAGGAGCTCAAGTCATGACGTGGCAGGCAGGGGAAGGGGGAAAGTGATTGAAGTGGGTGGCTCTTAGCCAAAATGAGGGAAACCGACACGTGGCAGTGACTTAGGGTTGGTGAGCTGACCCCAGCCCATAGGTAAACCAACCATTTGAAGGGTTGGTGTTTGGTGGGTTGGTAAAGTTAAATTTTGAAAGGGATTGGGACAAAAAACCTTCTGACACAAAAAAAATGAAAATATGAAAATAGAAGAGAAAGTAGCAGAGCAATTGATATTTGATAATTGGGAAACCATGCAATTTTAATTGTGGGAGATTTTGGATGTTAAAAGGTTAATTTGGAGAAATTTTTCTATATTATTGCTAATTGAGCTATAATTACACTGAAAATATCAACTCATAAGTTCTCTCGACTGAAATTTGCAATTTTTTGCGCTGAGATATAAGTTAAGGTATATTCCAAGTGTTAAAATTAGAACTTTTCCTAACGAAGATGGGTGAGCGTCAAAAAAGTCCTAAGAAGCACTCATCGAACTTACAATACCGTAAACATAGTATTCCATGTGAAGTTAATCCTATACTGGTAACGACACTAGTAAATTATATATATATATATATATGGGCTATCTTCCATTGCAAACGCAAATGTCGTGCGAACTCGTGCGAACCACTTAACCCGTCATCCACAATGACGGGTTAAGGCAAAACACATAACCTGTCATCACCAATGACGGGTTATGTGTTTTGCCTTAACCTGTCATTGTGGATGACGGGTTAAGTGGTTCGCATGTTCGCAACTGCTACAGTAGCGTTTGCAACGGAAGAAGCCTCCCTCTCTCTCTCTCTCTCTCTCTCTCTCTCTCTCTCTATATATATATATATATAGCAACTTGCTCATTATACTATATTTTAAGCTAATAGGCCTACCCCGCTCTCCTTTCTCTATTTTGAAATAGAGAAATGAGAGCAAAAGTATGAAATCTTACATACCTTAACACGTGCACACCACATTTTTTTTACTTAACAAAAAAAAACAAAAAAAAAAGAAAAAAAACCTCTTCATCTCCCAATTCCAATTCCCTTTCCCCCAAAATTTCGCTAACCCTCCTCCCCAAAATCTCAGCAGTCGTCGTACGCCAGCCCACTCAAATCCTCGCCGTCGAGGCTCGCTGGCCCGCCATGGGTGACGACACCATCGGTAAGAATATCTCCTATGAGAAATTAGGATTTTTGTGTTCCTAATTTGTTTTATAATATTGTATTCATGAAACCCTAATTTACCATCTGCTTTTACTCCTCATTTCTAATTAGGGTGTTTCAATTATTGAAATTTCGGAATCCAAACCGTAATTATGGTTTCAAAAATAGAGATTGGATATTTTCAGACCAAATCCTAACTAATGTTCTGTTCTTGATTCTTTGTTTCTTTATATCCAAATAAATTAGATTTTAGAGACTATGGTAGAAATTGGGATTTCGGAAGGCGAGGAGATGAAGGAAAAAATAAAATGTGGTAACGTAAGAGGTAAGATAAGTGTTTATTATATGTTTGTCTTTGTTTATTCACTGATTTACACTACTCTCTCCTATGTGGACACGAAGAGATTACGGAGATGGCAGTTAGGCATGTATGTCATGCCGTCGCTGCAATTGGCCCAGATGTAGATTACATGAAGATCAACTTTTATTCTTCAATTTGATGGTAATTGTGTTCACTACTTCTCATAATTATTTCTCATGAAAAATTACTTTTGTTAAGTTTCTAATCTTTTCATTTACTTTTAGTAATCTCTCATAATTATTTTAGCAAATTTTCTTCAATTAGAATTGTTGTTTCAGTTTTTATATCTTGTTTTTAGTAATATTTAATTTTTTTGTGTCTGAGTATTTTTATGCTTTTTTATGATAGTATGATCAAGTTTTGAGATTCGAAATCAGATACAAACCTAAAAATGTAGGGTTTTGGATTAGAAGAAGGGGGATCGTCAGGTGTGAGATTGGAACGAACTGACTTGCATATGAGGGCTTTTTCTTCTAATTGTTATCTATTTTCATTTGAACTTTTACATTCAAAGTAATATTATCATTAAATTTTCAATTACGAAGAATTATGGATTGTAGATGATGGTAAAAAGCATGAAAGTTGAATAGTTGGTCCATTTTTATCATTATAGTATTTTATTATTTTATTATTTTCTTAGGGTAAAAGTGAAAAATTAGTGAATATATAAGAAAGCTAAGGACTTGCATCAAATAGTTGATGAAATGAGAAGATGAAAATTTGATGAAGCAAGAGAAGCTTCGGAATATGCTGGAATCAGAAGGGAAACATCATGCAGATAGTGGTATATTTTCTATATCTTTTATTTTGTTTGAAACGTTTTGGTGAATTGTAGTATTGTATGTGTATTTTATAATTTGATCATTTTATAGAGGCACAACTAAAGAGTAATATAGAACAGTTGGAGACAAATATTGAGGGACTTCACAGACAATATGAGAATTTGCAAGTAAGCTTTAAAATGAAGGAATCTGACAAGATTGTAAGTCTCTTTTTTAGCATCTCTAAATTTCGGTAAATATTCGACTATTTTTTTATTTTCTTTTAATTGAATAAAAATATAGAATGATGTTGGCTGGTTTGAAAGTACGAATTAGTTAATTTGTAGATTTTTCATCTTTTTATTATATTGTGATTGAAATAGCTAAGCGGCATTTCTAAAATTTTAAGCACAATACAATTTTATAAGTCCCTCAAAATTATTTTAGTCTGTGCAATTTGCACATGGTAACACTAGTTTAGTAAATAAATAATTAATGATGTGGCATACATGTGATTGAAAAATCGTTAAAATGATTAGTTGTCCAATGTATCACATGCATGCCACATACAATTGCTCATTTACTAAATAAGCAAGTTGTTCATATTCCTTTTATTCTATGTATATATATATTCCCTTTTACCCTATGTATATATATATTAATTAGCAACACACATATATTTTGTTTCCTTTCAAAAACACGTATTTAAGTACATTAGTTGTTAAATATCTCATGCTTAGGGCTATGACCCACGTTTTTATCAAAAAAAAATATACAGATATCATGCTTCAAAAAAGTTACTAATTCCGCAAGACATGTGTTATGCTAAATGGATAGTGCGAGAAATGTTATTTTACAAGTTCAGCAGTCACTTTATAGCAAACAATCAATTGCTAAACTAAATAATTATGATCCATATAAAAAGGGCACAAGATATTGCTTGAATGACATGAAATTGTTCTTTTTCTTTAAGATAATATCAGAAACCCAAATTATTAAGGAAACAAAACAAAACAAAACAATTTTAGGTAGGTAAAAGAAATAAATGAAAAATGGCCTTAAAAACAGTTAATATTATTCCCTATTAGAATTTGTGCGGAAGCTCGGATACCAATTATTATAAATTCGTTGCTGAGTTTCGCAACAATAGATTCAATGACGAATAATCGAACAAGTAGATCAAATTAAGCACACAAAGTACTCAGTGATTTATTCCGGTTTAACTACGCCTAATCCGGGGGAGAAATAAGGGAAATATTACTCAACTAGAGAAAATACAAAGATTTACACTCATACCAAGAACCTATCTATCTTTCAAGCCTCACTAGATGATAATTGGTTGTTTGCAATGGAGAACTCTTTCAAGTGCTCTTTACAATGAAGTACTATCTCCTACCTCTCAAATGAGGCTATATAATAATATATAGAAATATAAAGAAATCCTAGGTTGTAGTCTTGATACATTAGCCGCCTGGTATATTTTGAAAAAAGAAATACACGATAGGAGCTGTACGATCTTATTTGGAGAATAAGTTGTCTCACAATAGATAAGTCCAGGCCCGACCCATTTGCTGTCTCGCACCGGCGTCGGTTGACTGCCTTAGTGCGCTTGATTAAAATTGAGAGTTAGGATGGTCGACTGCCACTTTGCGCAATCGATTGTCAATTCCTTTGACTACTACTGCTGCTGCTTCTCTCCATCGATGTTCTAACCTCGTTCGCTTCATCATTTTCTTCTTCTCATTTGTTAGATTTATGGTTAGGAATGAATACTTTATTGATTCTTATTGATTGATTTAACTGAGTAAAATATGTCTTCTATATATGGGAGAGAAGGGAAGACTAAACCAATAGATTATTTGATATGAGACTAAACTAATATATCTCATCTAACACCCCTTCTCAATCTCAAGTTGGTTCTGATGGAACTGCGATGAGTCCCAGAACCACGGATTGGTGTGCGTATCGATCATAAAAGCTTAACAGATTTAATACGTGATCTAACCCTTTATAGCGGAATCTAGGGTTCACGAATTATACCTGCGATGAGAAGAAGACGATAGTTTCTAGCAACCTCGAGCCGTCAGCGACCCCAAGATCTTCTGCACGTATTCCTTCCTTGGGTTGGACGTCGGGTGGGCGACGGTCTCCCAACCTTTCTTCTCCTTGGCTGACCTCTCTTTCTCTCCTTACGTGAATCACGAATTTAGAGAAAACTTCTTATCTCTGATAATAATATGACGGCCAGAGAATAGAGGATATATATATATAAGGCTACGGCAGGGACTATGAGGAGAAATTAGGGTTAGGTCTCCTAACGAATCTGGGTATCCCGTGTTCAGCCCGAACACACAACCCAGACCCATTAACAATAGCTCGGTCCACTAAAGAGCTATTGTTGCACTACCTTCCTAATCCCAAATTATATTTATGGGCTCCTTTTATTATATGCTCGTTCAGCTCCCCATGTTAAGATATCGAATGTCTATCGATCAAATTAAGTTACTGACAACTATATTGATCAACATCTTTTATCCTTAAGTAGTACCACTCAACTTTATTTGTCATGTCGGATGTAATCCACCTGCAGGGTTTACATGACAATCCTTATGAGCTCCTTAAGGGGACATCATCAACCCGACGTATCGGGACATGGATTCCTTTTACAATCAACAGCCCATCATACATACAATGCTATTACCCAATTCATAGAGGTTGTTGATCCATAATGAATCTCACTCTTTTATGAGTCAAAGTAATGCACACTGCATATACATGTCTGTTATTATATCTGGATTAAGAGCATAAGCATCCATAATAACAGAGGTGTTTGTTCTCTTTTGTAGTCAGTACAAAGAGAACAACCTCAAGTGGTCCTGTTCAATACACACAAAGTGTACTAGTGTAAACCTATAGTCAAGATAGACTAATACCAGATTACACTACAACCTTTCCAATGGATTGTCCAAGTCCGTCTAGGTTGTGAACTATTTATATATTCCATAGGGAACTGATAATATGATCTTCTGTGTGTCACCTCACACCATATTATCAACCTTATAGAATATCAGATACTTGCATTAATATTATAATAAATACAATATGCAAACATATGCCCATATGATTCTCATTCAAAAAAAATAAGGAAATAAAGTTAATACAAAAGTGATGCTTTCAGTATATAACCCTAACAGGTTCAAGCAACAAAAGTTTAGAATATTGACGGTGTTCATATGGCAGGGACAACGCACTATGGCGCATGGACGGTCCGGCTTTAGGATCTTGAAAGATGCAGAAGTGGGAAGTTGTAGGAGTTTGTGTCGGACCTGACAATAAAAAAGTTGTAGTAGTAGTTTCTTGAAAGGTGTAAAACTGAGAAGTTGTAGAAGGAGTTGCGCACGGCAGATGTAACGCTCCGAATTCCAAATAAGACCGAATTTGAAGTTCCACATGCTCTTTACACTTCACTTCGTACAATTTTATAAGGAAATTTGAACTTTTTTATAATACACCAAAGTCTTTTACATTTATTTACAGCGGAAGATAAAATGAAGTACAATAATGAAAAACTATACAATTGCAACATCTTTAACATTTAAATAAATCAACAGTAGCATATCAACTTTATATCTTCATGAAAATCCAACTCCTGCATATTAAACTATGGGCATGTCAGTTGTTTACAACCGACGAAAATGTTATACACGGCTATCCTCTCTATGCCGGAAAATATAACGATCTCACTACTTTAACAAACCACAAAACTTGAATACAAATAAGGTGTTAAATGTGACTACTCTGAACATGTAAGTGTATGCAATGCCTTAATGCCTAATGCAGATGTTTTATACTAAAATGACACTAACGCATACTTGTTCAGATTCTATGCATCCCATACTACATAGGTCCGAGGGCAAGCACCAACGTACTCCACATTAAAAGGGTTCGATCCCTCACCATGAAAACTACCCAGTAATAAAAGCAATGTTTAGATATTCCACGAGTATGGATCCCAGTCCCAGAGTACACTGTCCGACTGTTATACAGACTCCTCGTCGTGCGAACATCCCGCAAGTGTCCCTCTAGCCCCGGTATACGTATATACACTGGAGTACGACAAACTATCCGCCCGACTACTCATAGTTCCGGATTTAAAATAAAACTCGTCTCCATCAAAGAAACCTCAATCCCGAAGTACACCGCCCGACTGGGTCTATAGTCCCGAAGTACATCGCCTGAATATTTAGAGTGTCCCACTTACATCGCCTAGTTCTTAAGTTCAAGACATGAATAAATTATCATACCTAGAGTTAGTTTTACCCCCTACCGGACTTAATCACAAATACCGAGATAGCTCCATGGCCATATATCAAAATATAACTCAAATCTTTTAATTCAACAATGCCGGTACCCGAGGTCTCACTAAACTTTAGATCACAACCTTTCATGTACAAGAATCCACGGGTACTCATACCCTTCAAGAATCATGTATTAAACTCAATGTGTTCATATCTTCAAATTATTCACAAATTGATAAATGTCTTATCTTAGCATCATTCATGATTCATTTATTCATTTACAATTCAAAATAAACAATATTTCTTTTCATGAACATAGATTCATCCACTTTAAGTCTCATTAGCAAATTTAAGCTTATATAATGTATCTCAACCACATCAAACGTTTCTTAAACCAAATAAATGTATAATCTCTTCAAGAGAAATCAATTCACATAACCATATTTTACACTTCTTCTAAAAATAAATGCCATACTCTTAAATAAACACTTTTGAAATTACTAACTCATTTTCTATCTCAATTCCTCTTTTTAATTTATCAAAATATACTTGAAAAATTCTAAAACTATTTTTAATAAATTCTATATCATTTTATAGAAATATTAGAATTTTTCCCAAATTTTAATAACAATAAAACACTCTTTTTGATTTAAAAAAATCCTAACAAAATATTTTTGAAGCCATCGGGTTTCGAACCCATGCTCCCCCGCCCAACTCAGTGAACGCCCAAAGCCCACACCGAAAGCCAAAAATATTCCCAAATATTCAATTTCGGGTTTCGGATTAAATTAAACGAAAACAAAAATAAAATGGGTTTAACAAGTTTTGAACCCAAGACATCCCGACAAGCACAGCGACCGCCTTATGGCGCACCCGCTAGCCAATAAGTCCAAGTGTGATTACTGATATAGAGTTACACTAATAGGCTTTTGTTCTACCTTACTGTTATTCAATTTTCTTCACAAAAACTCAATTTTTCATTTGATTTAATCTTTCATTAGACTGTAATTAGTTCATCTAGACTGAGTTTACTTTCTAACAGTAACTCACAAATTTATAATTCAAAATTTTGACAAAATATCTAATTTAAAATTTATTTCTTCTCTTTTTATGAACATGAATTGTATTTCTTCAGTTTAATCAAACTTGCAATTTGTATCTCTTACAAACAATTTAAATGAATCTATGTGTACCAGTTTAACTTCACAAAATTCATTTTTCACCATAAGGAAAAATCTCAACAATTTTTCAAATAGTTTCGCTCTCAATTTCACACATAAATTTGCATTTTTCTTACACTTAAAATTAAGAATTGTATTCATTATAACTAGTTCATGCACTCATTTATACTAATTAAAATTTAGTAAATAAACCAACCATGCCTCTAAATTGTCCATGAAGATCTCAAAAACTCTTTTATGCAAAAACTATAATTTTAACATAACATGGCAATATGCATAAACTAACATATTTCATGGCAACAATTTAATTTGTTTTACTTTCTTTCCTCTTTTTAATTATCATGGTATTTAGGCATATATTGAATGCAACATTACTTCTACAATTTTCATAGGACAAATAATCAACATGAGGGTGTACTTCATAATCACATCAATTTAATCCATACTACTCATTTAACATTAATAGCATGCATTTCCTACATTTAGAAAGCACAAGATCACCCACCTCTTATGAAGAATTTGAAACCAAAGACGATGAGACACAATTCCTAGCTCCAACAAGCAAACCTAGTCCTTCTCCTCCTAGCAAAAGCACTCCAACAAGCCTCCAATGCAACAAGAACACTCTCTAACTCACTTTCTTTTTCCTCTCTCTAATTTGTTTGGTTTTTGGTGTGAAAAGAGAAGAAAAAACAAGGGTGTATTTATAAGACAAAAGAAGGGCTAAAGTGCAAATTTCACCCACCTAATAATTACCCACTCACCTTTTCATTATCCCACTACTCCACCCCTTCACTTTCTATAACCTTCCGGCCTCTCCCATTCCAAACCGGTCCCCACTTCTCTCTCCCTATAGACGTGCACGTGTTGTGCACTAGTGCACACACATACATAAAATTAAATACAAGTCCTATAATTCTAATATGTGTATTAAAAGTTGTTACATGTCATGTGTGGGTCCATGAACAACTAAAAAATAGATTTAATTAACGGGCTTTTCTTATCGGCTTTCTTTTAATTAATTTAATCAATTAGTCTACTGGGCTAGAATCTATTCTTAGGTCCATGGGTTTAATGAAAGGCTAAATAAAAAGACTCATGCATGCTAAAATAAAAAATGAGAGTAAGAAAATAAATATGAAAAAATTAGCACGTGCGATGCACTTGCACACACTTTCTTTAATTAAATATTTGTATTTAAATTAAAACACATGTATATAATATATAATATGCTTATAAAATTAGTTTAATTTAAAAATTATAATTTTTCATGCACAAATAAAATAGACACACATTTCAGAATTTATTTTTTGAAAACGAACACGCCCACAATACGTTTGCCGAAAGCACATGCGTCGCACGTAGAAATACCGAAATACGAAATTCGACTTTATCAACAGAAAAATGTTAAAGATAATAAAAAATACAATATAAGAAAATATATTTATTAATTTTATATATTCCACGACGTAATTGCAATGTACATAGAAAACACGTGCATTATACGTATAATACTATTTTAATCAAAATAAGGAAAATGAATTTCCATTTATAAAAATTGATTTGAATAACTAAAATAAATAATTTAAAAACATAGAAAATATTACACGTAGCGGTGGAAATACATAATCGATACGTGCATCAAAAACACGTAAAACCACGTAAAAATGCAGACATTGAAATTTAATATTTTAGTTGATTTAAATAGAATAAAATATACGGGTAATGCATAAATAGTCAGAAATCACAATACGTAATGAAAATACGTTACAAATATTACCATTAACAGTACAAAATACACGTGCGTAACACACAAGGGCAAAATTGTCATTTCCAATTTTGCGGGGTGTTCCACTCCCCCCCTAGAATAGCTCCGTCCCCGGAACTTGCTAGGATAAAGGTTGTATTTTATACACGCAAAAAAAAATATCTTATTGTCTATAGAAAACTGTAAATATCCAGAAAATAAATGAAGTATAAAAATAAGCAATGAGGAAAAACAAGGTAAACTCTATATATAAGAAAGCTATGAGTATCAAAATTTTATAAGAATGGAACAATAAAACTAGGAAAACAGCATAAGAAAATAAATGTGACATAAGATAGGATAGATTGAGAAAAATTTTCATACAAAAAATAATATTAGATGAACCATTAGATAAAAGGAAAAATCAATTAAGTCATTAATTTGTGGAATGGTTCGGAAAACAATGCAGTAAATAAAACACAGTCAATAGATAATTTATAAATAGATTTAGAAATCAAAATTTATCAATGTAATAAGCTGTAGAAAATCGCAAACTGAACTGGTACTGTATGACCAAAATTGAATAAGCAATTTAAAAGAAAACTATTGGATAACAGTCTGAAAAATAAACGAGAATGAATTTTAGTTAAAAGTATAGACAACATAAAACAATTTTGTATACCAATTAATATCATCAAATAATTTGTAAGGCAAATATGATAATTATACATACGATTTGAAAAGATACAGAAGGCATACATCGAAATAGTTTCGAATTATCAAGTAGAGCAAGAAAAACCAATATACAAAATTATATACGTACATAGGCATAAAATTTATAAGGTGAAATAACCAATACGAAAATCATGAATGGTTTATAGGAGTAAAACATTATAGTGAAAAAAGTAATAACACATCACAAAAACCAATTATATAGAAGTAAGTTATGAATCGTAAAAAAAAATATGTAAATAATAAGAGATATATGTATATATATATTTTATTAAATGAGTAGCCACCAAATAGCAATATAAAACATGATGAAGTGGTATGAAATGCTAACTCATATAAACATTCAAAATAAAGAAGAAGACGGTAAGATAGTTGAGATTAAGTAGTAAATATACAAATAGGATAGATATAGAAATCAGTATAAACAATATATTGTTAGGTTGCAAAATATTATAAAATAGTATAAGCTGGTACAAAAATAGAATAGGGGTAAGTAAACATTATAGAAAACAAAGTAGGGGTTATCTAAGTTGAAAGTTTCCTACTGGTGTAGGTTCGCCTCGTTTGGTATCCAACTACAGACTTGACTCATCGATCTCAAGTTGCAGAATTTGCTTCTACGACATCCGATTGCAGTTTGCCTTATGGACATTCGGTTGCAGACTTTGCCTCCCCGACATCTAGTCGCAGTTTGCCTTCATTGACATCTAGTTGTAGATTTGCCCTCTCGACATTAGGACGGAAGATGGAAAGATATAATCTTCCATATACACTTGGATATTGGGTGTTTAATAGAGTATGGTGTTGTGTTTTGAAATCAATGATATAAAAAGTGGATGAAAAGTTGTAAGTGAAGTAGGAAATTACAACGAAAAAAATATTAAAATAGATATATAGACTATAGGATATACAAAATTTGTAGAAATGAAAATGATTTATAACATTAAGATGAACATAGAGTAAAGCATATGCACGAGATAAAAACACAAATAAAAATAATAATTATGTAGTGTATGTATTATATTGAAGAAGCGTAAAACTACAAAATTAATGAGTAGCGATTAATAGTAAAAATAAGACAACTTAGTAGATTATATGCAACAACGATAGTATCGAATGTAGGCAATAAAACAAAATGGTATGTCATATTTATATAGCTAGAAAATTTCACTCTTATTAAAATATACTGAGATATATAAGACAACATCAGATAATTAAAAAAATATAGTATCACAAAGTCAAATTATACAAAATGAATGCACATAAGAAAATTCAAAATATAATAGAAATAATAATAGTTGCAAAATTTATTTAATAAGCGGCAATAAAATACGTAAAGTAATAGCAAATGTAAACGGATAAACATAAAAGGACATAAAAACATGAAGGACAAAACTTTAAGATCGAAAAACAGATAAAACAAATTCAAAAGATCAAGACTAAGGAAGATAGACAAAATAATAGATATTCAAGTGATTCAATAGTATTGAAAAATATTGAATGTTGAAAAATACTATGATAAAATCCAGGAAAAATAATTGAGAGGGAGGTGCGTCTAAGTGTAATGTATCATGAATGTAGGTTCAAATCAACCAAGCTTCCACTGCACCACTCTGATACCCAAGGAAAAATATACTCGCATACAATCTCACATCAATGTATACGAGAAGAACATCATGAATGAAGGTTCAACAACTACTTCATTCACGACTCCAGCCATCTAATAGGAAAATGGAAGAGCAAATATCAGTGTATAGAGCAACACAAATGTAAATCACTTACATTTAAATCTCTATAAATTAAAATTCACACTCTAATGTCCACTCTAGGGTGTCGTTCATTATAAATTTGTACTACTTAAGAAGCGTGGCTCTGATACCATCTGTAACACCCCGAATTTCAAATAAGACCGAATTCGAAGTTTCACACGATCTTTACACTTCACTTCGTACAATTTTATAAGGAAATTTGAACTTTTTATAATACAACAGAGTCCTTTACATTTATTTATACAGTGGAAGATAAAGTGAAGTACAATAATAAAAAATTATACAATTGCAACATTTTTAATATTTAAATAAATCAACAGCAGCATATCAACTTTATATCTTTATGAAAATCAAACTCCTGCATATAAAACTGTGGGCGCGTCAGTTGCTTACAACCGACGAAATCCTCTTTATGCCGGAAAATATAACGATCTCACTACTTTAATAAACCACAAAACTTGAATGCAAATAAGGTGTTAAATGTGACTACTCTAAACATGTAGGTGTATGCAATGCCTTAATGCCTAATGTAGATATTTTATACTAAGATGACACTATTGCATACTTGTTCAGATTCTATGCATCTTATACTATATAGGTCCGAGGGCAAGCACCTACGTACTCCACATTAAAAGGGTTTGATCCCTCGCCATGAAAACTACCCAGTAATAAAAGCAAGGTTTAGATATTTCACGAGTTCGGATCCCAGTCCCAGAGTACACTGCCCGACTGTTATACAGACTCCTCGTCGTGCGAATATCCTACAAGTATCCCTCTAGCTCCGGTATACGTATATACACTGAAGTACGACAAACTATCAGCCCGACTACACATAGTCCCAGATTTAAAATAAAACTCGTCTCTATCGAAGCAACCTCAATCCCGGAGTACACCACCCGACTAGGTCTATAGTCCCGAAGTATATCGCCCGACTATATAGAGTGCCCCACTTACGTTTGCCCAAGTTTACTACATCTTCTCTTAGTACCTAGTTCTTAAGTTCAGTCCAGTTGAATTGTAAATGAATCATGAATGATGCTAAGATAAGACATTGATCAATTTGTGAATAAGTTGAAGATATGAACACATTGAGTTTAATACATGATTATTGAAGGGTATGAGTACCCGTGGATTCTTGTACATGAAAGGTTGTGATCTAGAGTTTAGTGAGACCTCGGGTACCGGCATTGTTGAATTAAAAGATTTGAGTTATATTTTGATAAATGGCCATGGAGCTATCCCAGAGTACACTGCCCGACTGTTATACAGACTCCTCGTCGTGCGAATATCCTACAAGTATCCCTCTAGCTCCGGTATACGTATATACACTGGAGTACGACAAACTATCCGCCCGACTACTCATAGTTCCGGATTTAAAATAAAACTCGTCTCCATCAAAGAAACCTCAATCCCGAAGTACACCGCCCGACTGGGTCTATAGTCCCGAAGTACATCGCCTGAATATTTAGAGTGTCCCACTTACATCGCCTAGTTCTTAAGTTCAAGACATGAATAAATTATCATACCTAGAGTTAGTTTTACCCCCTACCGGACTTAATCACAAATACCGAGATAGCTCCATGGCCATTTATCAAAATATAACTCAAATCTTTTAATTCAACAATGCCGGTACCCGAGGTCTCACTAAACTCTAGATCACAACCTTTCATGTACAAGAATCCACGGGTACTCATACCCTTCAATAATCATGTATTAAACTCAATGTGTTCATATCTTCAACTTATTCACAAATTGATCAATGTCTTATCTTAGCATCATTCATGATTCATTTACAATTCAAAATAAATAATATTTCTTTTCATGAATATAGATTCATCCACTTTAAGTCTCATTTAAGCTCATATAATATATCTCAACCACATCAAACGTTTGTTAAACCAAATAAATGTATAATCTCTTCAAGAGAAATCAGTTCACATAACCATATTTTATTCTTCTTCTAAAAATAAATGTCATACTCTTAAATAAACACTTTTAAAATCAATAACTCATTTTCTATCTCAATTCCTCTTTTTAATTTCTCAAAATATACATGAAAAATTCTAAAACTATTTTAAATAAATTCTATATCATTTTATAGAAATTTTAGAATTTTCCCCCAAATTTTTAATGGCATTAAAACACTCTTTTTTATTTAAAAAAATCCCAAAAAACATTTTTGAAGCCACCAGGTTTCGAACCCATGCTCCCCCGCCCAACTCAGTGAACGCCCAAAGCCCACACCGAAAGCCACTAAGCCCATGTGGCTTAGTTGTCATAATACCATACCAAAATCCCCAAATATTCAATTTCGGGTTTCGAATTAAATTAAACGAAAACAAAAATAAAATGGGTTTAACAAGTTTCGAACCCAAGAACTCCGACAAGCACAGCGACCGTCTTATGGCACACCCGCTAGCCAATAAGTTCAATTGTGATTACTGATATAGAGTTACACTAATAGGCTTTTGTTCTACCTTACTGTTATTCAATTTTCTTCACAAAAACTCAATTTTTCATTTGATCTAATCTTTCATTAGACTGTAATTAGTTCATCTATACAGAGTTTACTTTCTAACATTAACTCACAAATTTATAATTCATATTTTAGACAAAATATCTAATTTAAAATTTGTTTCTTCTCTTTTTATGAACATGAATTGTATTCAATTTAATCAAACTAGCAATTTGTATCTCTTACAAACAATTTAAATGAATCTATGTGTACCAGTTTAACTTCACAAAATTCATTTTTCACCATAAGGGAAAATCTCAACAATTTTTCAAACAGTTTCGCTCTCAATTTCACACATAAATTTGCATTTTTCTTAATCTTGAAATTAAGAATTGTATTCATTATAACTAGTTCATGCACTCATTTATACTAATTAAAATTTAGTAAATAAACCAACCATGCCTCTTAATTGTCCATGAGGATCTCAAAAACTCTTTTATGCAAAAATATAATTTTAACATAACATGGCAATATGCATAAACTAACATATTTCATGGCAACAATTTAATTTGTTTTACTTTCTTTCATCTTTTTAATCTTCATGGTATCTAGGCATATATTGAATGCAACATTACTTCTACAATTTTTATGGCACAAATAATCAACATGAGGGTGTACTTCATAATCACATCAATTTAATCCACACTACTCATTTAACATTAGTAGCATGCATTTCCTACATGTAGAGAGCACAAGATCACCCACCTCTTATGAAGAATTTGAAACCAAAGATAACGAGACACAACTCCTAGCTTCAACAAGCAAACCTAGTCCTTCTCCTCCTAGAAAAAGCACTCCAACAAGCCTTCAATGCAACAAGAACACTCTCTAACTCTCTTTCTTTTTTCTCTCTCTAATATGTTTCGTTTTTGGTGCGAAAAGAGAAGAAAAAACAAGGGGTGTATTTATAGGACAAAAGAAGGGCTAAAGTGCAAATTTCACCCACCTAATAATTATCCACTCGCCTTTTCATTATCCCACTACTCCACCCCTTTACTTTCTATAACCTCCTGGCCTCTCCCATTCCAAACCGGTCCCCACTTTTCTCTCCCTATACACGTGCACGTGTTGTGCACTAGTGCACACACATACACATTAAATACAAGTCCTATAATTCTAATATGTATATTAAAAGTTATTACATGTCATGTGTGGGTCCATGAACAACTAAAAAACAGATTTAATTAATGGGCTTGTCTTATGGGCTTTCTTTTAATTAATTTAATCAATTAGTCTACTGGGCTAGAATCTATTCTTAGGTCCATGGGTTTAATGAAAGGCTAAATAATAAAACTCATGCATGCTAAAATAAAAAATGAAAGTAAGAAAATAAAGATGAAAAAATTAGCACGTGCGATGCACTTGCACACACTTCCTTTAATTAAATATTTGTATTTAAATTAAAACATATGTATATAATATGTAAGATGCTTATAAAATTAGTTTAATTTAAAAATTATAATTTTTCATGCACAAATAAAATAGACACATATTTCAGAATTTATTTTTTGAAAATGAACACGCCCACAATACGTTTGTCGAATGCACGTGCGTCGCACGTAGAAATACCAAAATACGAAATTCGATTTTGTCAACGGAAAAATATCAAAGATAATAAAAAATACAATATAAAAAAAATATATTTATTAATTTTATATATTCCACGACGTAATTGCTGCGTACGTAGAAAACACGTGCATTATATGTATAATACTATTTTAATCAAAATAAGGAAAAATAAATTTTCGTGTATAAAATTAGATTTGAATACCTAAAATAAATAATTTTAAAAAATAGAATATATTACACGTAGCGGTGGAAACACATAATCGATACGTGCATCAAAAACACGTAAAAGCACGTAAAAATGCAGATATTTAAATTTAATATTTTAGTTGATTTAAATAGGATAAAATATACGAGGAATGCATAAATAGTCAGAAATCACAATACGTAATGAAAACACGTTACAAATATTATCAGTAACGGTACAATATGCACGTGCGTAACACACAAGGGCAAAATTGTCATTTCCAATTTTGCGGAGTGTTACAGTAGATGGCGAACTGAGTTGGGTTCTCACACCTGAACTGAGAAGTAGTAGAAGAAGTGGCGGTGCACAGAAGCGGCACATGTTGGGATCTGACCTCCGAACTGAGAAGTAGTAGTGGTGGAGGAAGAAAGTAGAGTGTTGGTGGCGAACTGAGTTGGGATCTCTCCCCTGAACTGAGAAGTAGTAGAAGAAGTGGTGGCGCACGGAAGCGGCACATGTCGAGATCTCACCCCCGAGCTGAGAAATTGTAGTGGTGAAGGAAGGAAGTACGGTGTAGGTGTCGGGATGGACGTCAAGATCTAGAATGATGTTGTGATCTCCCCCACTCAAACACACGATGGATTAATCTGTGTGAGTTTGTATTGAGATATAGATGCCGAAGTTGGTAGGCATCGATGGAAGGTGGGATGAGGGAGATAGGAACTGGGCTAATGTCCATATCTCCCCCTTTCAAACTCACTATCGATCAACCAGTGTGAGTTTGCTGATGAAGTATCGGAATCTCTCGGGATGACAGACTGCAGAAATTTGAAGAACATGCAAGAAAGAGATTTTTTTTGTAAACAGGTCGATCGGGTTTTAGGTTGATTTGTAAGAGGGTTAGGGTATTTATTAAAAGTGGGTACGGCTAGGAGCCTAGGATCTGGAGCGGGTCAAGTAGGGTTTGTGTTATTTTGATTCGAGTATAGGGGTTATGAGGAGTAGGTTTAGGAAGAGTGGGTTTCGGGTTTAGATAGAGTGGGTTCAGGTTTCGGGTATTATGATTTGGATTTGGATTTGGATTTGGATTTAGGGTTTGTGGGGATATGGAAACAATGGAGGCTAGGGGATGGAGTTTGGTAGTTTTTGTCGGGGTTTGAGGTAGTGGGAATTATGGGAGGATTCGGTGGTGAGTGCGGCAGCGACATGACGGCGATAACGGTGGACGCATTCCGCTCGGCTCCAACGATGACGCCGTGCCATCATCTTCTTAGAATAGTCGGTGGGGGACTCATCCCGAGCGTGCGATGCTCATGCCTGACGGTGGTGGTGACGATGCCAGTGACGGAACAATGGGCATTGACTTCGACTTCGGTGGGGTTTGGAGTTCGGGTTGATGTTGTGGAGTTTGGAGGTGTGCTATCGACGGTGGTGGTGAGTGGTGTCGCTGGATTTGCAGTGGTGGGTGTTACCGGAGTTGGTTGCGGGTTGATGTTTGGAGAATATGAAGTAGGAGGATGGTGGCTATTTTGATTAGTGGGGGAGATTAGGGGGGTTTTGGCATTTGATCGGGAGAGGGATGTCAAGAGGTAGAGTGATTTCGATAAAGGCGAGAATCACTCCACCTCAATGACGAGGAGAAAAATAGTATATATATACTTTATAGAAATGGCTCTGATACCATGTTAGTTTTAGGGATAGGAAAGAATAATTTAGTGATTCTTATTGAATGATTTAACCAAGTATAATATGTGTACTATATATATGAGAGAAGGGAAGACTAAACTAATACATTATTCGATATGAGACTAAACTAATATCTCTCATCTAACATAATATCTAATAGAACTCAATAGTATGCAAGACATAAAACCCAACATTCCCCAAGAATTAATAACATATGTCTAATGTTTCTCAACAAATTAATCCCAAACCCTAATTAAAAATTTAGAACCTAACAGACAATAATTGTGGGTGCTTAACTACTCCATCACTTCAGTTATCTTTTTCGCAATTGCACCTGCATACACCTATGAACCTACATGGATCTGCAATGTGGAAAAAAAAGAACAAAAAAATGTTGAAGGTTTTTATAGAAATGAATTTTGATAAAGTTAAGCATGCACATTACCTTAGCATCGAACATGAAGTTGTAAAAATCCCCGATAACATTCCTACCCGACAAGTGAAGGATCTCAAGCCCTAGCCCATCAAGAACCCTAGCCACAAATAGAAGCACTAAGCAATCCTCCATTCTCTTTTGAAGAGTGAGCTTGATGAACACCTTATCCTCCACAATGCGCACATGGACAAGGCCCTCTTTTGTCTTTCTTTGAATCCATGAGCTCCTCATCAATGGCGATGATGATCCTTTAATTTTGGGGAACTGGTCAGGATTCATTATGCATGTACTACTCTCCATGTCTCCATCTACATCACCATCGTCTAAGGGCTCCTCTTTGCTGATGTTATCTGTTACCAATGATTTTCTACAGCGGAGGCATTTCTTGTGGACGAGTATGTTGAGCTCAACCACCATTCTTAGGAGCTTGTGGATGTAGGTTATGGTTGTTAAGATAAATCAGAGAGAAATGAAGACAATACTGAATATTGAATTGAGAAATAACAGAGTACAATATCTCCTATATATAGGAGGAACCAAATACAAAACTAGCCAACTACCCAATGTGAGACTATAATCTCTAACACCCCCTCTCAAACTCACGATGGGTCAAACAATGTGAGTTTGTCTACTAAGTGTCGGAATCTCTGAACAGTATAGAATTTGGTGAAGAAGTCTGCAGTCTGCTGGGAAGAGGTGACAGAATGGAAAGAGATGGTCCCTGCCTCAAAACGCTCACGAACATAATGACAATCAATCTCAATATGCTTCGTTCATTCATGAAAGACTGGGTTTTTTGCAATGTGCAATGCACTCCGGTTATCACAATAAAGTGGAGTAGCTCCTGTAAGAGTGACACCCATATCTGATAACAGCCAACGAACATGAACAATCTCTCTAGTAGTAGCTGCCATTGCTCTGTACTCAGCCTCAGTGGAGAACATGCAACAACTGCCTATTTCTTGCTCCGCCATGAGATCAGTGAATCACCAAGAAATGGACAGAAATCTGTGGTAGACCTTCTGGTAGCGGATCGCCTACCCAATCTGAATCAGAATATGCATTGAGCTCTAGTTTGGATGTAGAAGGTATGAATAATGAGAGAGTGATAGTGCCCCGAAGATATCTGAGGATCCAAAGAAGAGCACCGCAGTGAACTGATGTAGGAGCGGAAACAAACTGACTGACAACACTCACTACGTGAGCAATATCGGGTCTGGTCATGCATAAGTAGACAAGCTGTCCAACAATCTGTCTGTATCTAGTGGGATCAGGAAGGAGCTCACCATCAGTGGGACGAAGCATCACATGAAGCTCTAAGGGTGTATCGGCTGATCTACTGTCAGAAAGGCATGCAGCGGAGATAATATCTGATGTGTATTTTTATTGAGAAATGAGTATCCCCCGAGATCCATGAGCAATCTCTAGGCCCAGAAAATAACGTAGTCTGCCAAGGTCTTTCATATGAAACTGCTGATGAAGGTATTTCTGGGTGGATGTAATGCCCACAGAGTCATCCCCAGTAATGATCATATCGTCAATATAGAGTAGTAGAATTACCCTCCCCTGCGGTGATGACCGCATAAACATAGAATGGTCCCGAGAACTCTGACTAAAACCAGCCTTAGTGATGACAAGGCGAAAACACTCAAACCAGGCTCGAGGTGCCTGCTTCAAACCATATATAGCTCGATGCAACCGGCAAACATGACGAAGAGGAGTAGGGAGGCCAGGAGGAGGATCCATATAAACAACCTCAGATAAGGTAATATGAAGAAAAGCATTCTTCACGTCCATCTGATATAACGGCCATTGGCGGATGGCTGCTACAGCAAGAAGAGTGCGAACAGTAGTCATCTGTGCAATGGGAGAAAATGTCTCATCATAATCAATGTCATGCTCCTGAGTAAATCTTCGGGCTACTAAACGAGCCTTGTGCCGTTCAATAGATCCATCAGGTTGATATTTGACCTTGAAGATCCACTTGCAGCTAATAAGCTGAACACCATCTGCCAGAGGAACAACATCCCAAGTGCCAGTCTGATCAAATGCACTGAATTCCTCTGCAATAGCTTTCCTCCATTCAGGATATTGAATTGCGTCTTGATAGGTTCTGGGCTCACGTGTAGAGTGTATAGCAGTGAGATATGCATGAAACTGTGGTGAGTAGGAAGCTAGGGTGGCAAAACCAAACTGGTCAAAAGGACCAGTAGCATCAGGTGTATAACGTGCCGGAGGAATACCAGAAGTGGTACGGGTAGACTGACGAAGAGATGGTGGACTGTCAGGGCATGTGGGTGAGGACGGTGGAGTAGGTGCATATGTCGGTGGGGAAGTAGGTTAGATGGGTGCTGGCTCTTGGGGGGATGCAAGTGGTGTTTCGGTAGGGGGAACAATAGGTGTAAGGACTACAGGAGATGTGAATGGAGCCAAAGGAGTGGGATCAAAAGGAATGCAGGAAGATAAAGTCGGGGGACTAGCAACAATTGGGGAATCGAGAAATCTAGTATCCTTGGGGGAAGTTAGGTAGTAAGGGGAGTCTTCCACAAAGGATACATATCGAGAAATGCAGACACGACCCGCTGATGGATCAAAACAACGATAACCTTTGTGTTCAAGACTGAGACCTAGGTGAACGCACTTAGCAGAACAAGCGGAGAGCTTCGTGTGCTCAGTAGGAGGGAGAAGGACGTAACAGGTGCACCCAAAAATACGAAACATACTATAGTAGGGAGGTGAATGATAAAGAGCCTCATAAGGCGTCGTGCCAGCTAGGATAGACGAGGGAGTAATATTGATAAGACTAACAGAGGTCATGATGGCTTCAGCCCAGAAAGAATGAAGAGCAGAAGAGGATAGTAAAAGAGCACGAGCTGTCTCAAGGATGTGACGATGCTTGCGTTCAGCTACACCATTCTGCTCATGTATATAAGGACATGATTGTTGAAAAAGGGTGCCATGAGACTGAAGAATCGATCTCATAGTGGTGGAAGTGTTCTCACATGCACCGTCCGATCGAAAATTCTTAATGCGCACACCGAACTGAGTGTGAATCATAGTTGTAAAGAATCGGTAAATATCAGGTATCTCAGATCGCTGACGCATATGAAAAATCCATGTATGTCTAGTGAAGTCATCGATGAAGGTAATATAATAGAGATAGTCTTTCCACAAAAGTACGGGAGAGGGTCCCCATATGTCAGAATGAACAAGTGGAAAAGGATGAGTGGTTTCAGAAGTTCTTTTGTGATGAAAGGGTAGGGAAATGTGTTTGGCCAAAAGACAACCATGACAATCAGATAACTATTTAAAAGTGAGAGAACCAAGGGCACCACTGCGAGCTATAGTTTGAAGTCGTGATGCGCTAATATGACATAAACGTCTGTGCCACAGATCAGCATCAGAGGAAACGATACCGGCAAAACTAGGAGAATGGTGTGCACGAAGAAAATCTAGATAATATAGACGACCCTGACGATGAGCACGCCCAAACTCCTTACCAGTGGAGGAATCAGTAATAGAACAACCTAAAGAGTCAAAAGTAACGAGAAGACCATTATCGCACAACACACTAATAGAAATAAGGTTTATTGATAAATGAGGAGTATAAAGAATATATGGTAATGTGAGAGTGAGAGAACTAATTGTTCCTGAGTGTGTAATAAGAAGTGATGAGCCATCAGTTGTGTGTAGAGATGGAGAGTGAGAGGAAAGTGCTGTGCAGGTGGTGAATAGTGTCTGATTACTAGTGAGATAACATGATGCACCAGAATCTAAAATCCAGAACGAATTCATACCGGGAGTGGCAGACAGTGCAGAAGCAGAGGAGCCAGCATTGATAGACTGACCCATGAGCTGTATTTCTTGTTGTGTGAGGCATTGCTGAAGATTAGCCCAATCAACAGAAGATGACAAGGTTGGAGTGACGGGCATGGCCGAGGATGTGAGGAACGATGCACTGCGAGGGCTGCTATGACTGAGAGCACACTGTGGAGGGAGATGCTGCAGGTGTCTGAATCAGTTTAGGGAGCAAGACGGTGTTACCGGTGTCGGAAGTAGAGGTGAGGTAGAGTGAGCAATGACGTTTTAAGAAGGTAGGAGGCCGGAGGCAGAGTAAAAGTGATGCTGCTGCTGTGTGAATCTAGAGGATGAACGAGAGACGGTTGCATCGAGGAAGTTAGTGGAGGCAGAAATATGTGGGAGAGACTGAGATTCCATCAAGTAGTAGTACCTGTGTGTATATATATATATATATATATAATAATAATAATAATAATAATAATAATAATAATAATAATAATAATAATAATTTTTTGATTTTTTTTTGAAGTAGGGTCACAAAGCCTTAGAGAGGAAGAAGAAGAAGATCTGTAGAATTTCCTCAAGTAGTGAAAATGGTATAAAAAAAAATTGAACAAAATTTGTTTCCAAAAAAAAAGGTGTTTAGCGTCACAGGCTGACGGCGAGCGGGGCGGTGCAGGCGATGGCGCTTTGATAGGAACAGAGATAGCAGCGATCGACGCTCAGGGGGAGCATCGACGTAACTGGAAGGGTCGCCGGAATTGGCCAGTAGTCGGGATCGGTTGCTGTTGAAGTTTCCAGATTTCCCAGTAGTCGGGATCTTGATGGGGATCGCCAGAGAAGAACAGTAGTCGGGATCTTGATGGGGATCTTGATTTCCCAGATTTCGTCGAGAGCAGTCGGGATCTTCAGTCGGGATCTGTAGGTTGAAGATGAACTTTTTTTTTTGAGATCTACGATTTTGAAAAGAAATTTGTATAAGTTGGCTGTTGGGATTTGAGAATTTTTGTAGAGAAAATTTAAGAAGAGAAAATTTGGATAATTGGCTCTGATACCATGTTAAGATAAATCAGAGAGAAATGAAGACAATACTTAATACTGAATTGAGAAATAACTGAGTACAATATCTTCTATATATAGGAGGAACCAAATACAAAACTAGCCAACTACCCACTGTGGGAGTATAATCTCTAACAATGGTATCTGCGATTATGGTAGCTTTATCAAGCTTAATTTCACAAGGGAAAAAATATATACATGCACCTCTAAAGCAAATTAATATTACAAAACATATAACTATAAGCAAATAAATAATGAGAAGTTGAAGAACTTTGGGAGTATTGTTGGATATATAGGTACATTCTCAATATATATAGAATATTATTGTGTGTGATATTGTATGAGGCAACATGTGGTTGCACGTATTATCTGTTAGTTATTGGACTGGGTTGAGTGAGCATAAAGCCCAGTACCCAAAATTCAGTCTTATCCCATATATATTTGTCTTGTGCTAGTACCTGAGATTATTCCAATTTTGATAATCATGGTATAATATCTCAAGCAGTAGGGATATTAAACTCTAACCCTAATTTATCTTTTCTTGTTGTCTCATAATTATCAACAATCTTGAGATATTATAATTTTTAATTTTAAGATTAAGAGGGAAAGGTCATTGGAAACGAAACACCGTTGTCGACGAGGTCACTGTTCATTGGGGTCGACGTCGCCGACCGCCGCCATCAACAGCACCCAACTGCTGCCACTCCTTTTCTTCTTCTTCTGTTTGTTAGATCAGATCCAACGGAGAGCCCAACCCGATTTGCTATTTTGTTTTGGTTTGGTGTTTGGAGTTTGGCTCATTTGGTGCTTGTTGTTTGGTTTGTTTGTTGGGTCCGCCCGATTTGCTATTTTGTTGGGTTTGGTGTTTGGTTTTATGTGTAGGTGTGGATTTGTTTGTGTAACTCGACCTAAACCCAAATCAGATCCACATGGATCTGGACTGCACAAATAGGGGCATCGCGAGATAGTTTTGACCTTGAAGTCTGAAGAATCGTTAAGTGACTTCTGAAAGGAACTTGTAGATTTTCGAGCCTTCTTTGAAACGATGGGTCATAAATCAAATCAGACTCTGCAGCACTGGGAAAGTTCGTTATACTGCAGCTACGCACAGAAATTCGAGTAAGTTTGATTGTATTCAAATCAAGTTGGACCATATAATTTGGTGAACAGTGGCTAGGGTTTGGAAGAACATTATGAGTTTTTTAACTACATGTTGACCTAGAAAAGTGTGGCCAACTCTCTTCTTTGACCAACATATAAATCCAAGATAAGTTGTTACGTTTATGTTTTATTTGTTAATTGTAACTCCCGCTCCTAATTGTACAGATTTTATTTTTCTTTTTTTTCGTATTCTTGTATTTTAATTTTCTATTAATCCTGCTATTGTTTTGAACCCAATTGCTTTCATTTTGGTATCCGATTGATTTGTTAGAACCCTGAAATTCTAATCCATACTATATTATTATTATTTGATATTTTAATTATTAATATGAAGCCCAATCCTATCCCACTTATTAGAGCATCCACATTGGTGTTTTCTATTTTTTGGCAAAATGGAAAAATGATAATTGGCCAAATGAGAAATCGTTACTCTAGCCCGTTTATCAAATTTTGAAAAATAATTGTTTTTTTATCGAACGGAACATGTTGTTCAGTTCGAAAGGTATTTTTGTAATTTTTATTAAAATTAAAATAGTGTTAGTTATTAAATAGTCATTAGTTAATTAATTATTGATTAAAATAATAATAAACCATTATTAAATCCTATTTAAAAGTGATTAGTGCCTTAATTAATGGGTGAGAATGTTTAAAAATGACACTCCACTCTCAAATGGGACATGTCCTGTTTCTCAAACTTTTGAGATCGGACGGGATCCTTCAAATTTTTTTTTGACGGAAGAATATGTTCCGTCCGATCAAAAAAATTGAAAAAAATTGAAAAAAATCATGGACGATACATGTTGTGTCGTCCAATCATATTAAACAAAAAAAAATTGGGGACAGAACAACATATTTCGTCCCCTATATTTTGAGAATCCACAAAAAGTTTCTCAAATTTAAAAAGTTACTATAGAAACTTTCTCAAAAAATGGCAAAACAGCCAACCGATAGCCAACCGATGTGGGGCTCTTATTGTCAAAAAATGGCAAAATAGAAAACCATTGTGGATGATATTAATGCCTATATTACCATGTTAATCCCCTAACCCATTCTATTATATGTTAATCTAATTAATTGTGAAGCCCAAACCATGAAACCCCAAGCCTGCATACTAACCTAACAACTAAATCTCCCACTAATCTAACTACCCTGATAATCCTCTCCGTTAATCTCCCCACCTAACCTCTTAATCTTCTTCTTCTTCCCCTGCACACACGAAGAAGCACCCGACTACATCTCAAAAAAAAAAAACAACCCCAACACTTCGAGCCCTCCTTCTTCCCGTCCCGCTACTGCTTCATCCCGACAACTCCGACTGCCTGCACTCCTCCACCACAGCACCACCACCCGAGAACCCATCACCACTATCCCGAGCTCCTCATCGAATCTCTCCTTTGCTCCAACTCCAGCAACCCGTCTCCTGACCATTCAACACCGAGTGCCGCCCTTTTGGCTTCCTCGACCTCAAAACAGCAAGCCCGACCATCTTCGCTTCACCATCGTCAGCACCACCAAGCCCCACTGCGATCCCGATGCCATTCAACCACCTTCAGCCCCTCTTCACCATCACCAGTGCCGCCATCGACGCACTCGACGCCTCTCTCCGATTGCACCTCTTCTCTGCTCCAAACCCGACGCCTCCTCTTCATCTTCTCCAAGTCTCCATCACAATCCGACGCCACCATCATCACCGTCGCCATTGCTGCACCCTGTCTTCCTCATCGAGCTCCCCCTACTTCCTCCACACCCTGTCTTCCTCATTGAGCGCCCCCGACTTCCTCCACCTCCTGACATGCCATCGACAATCACCCCACTGTCTCCTTCCTCATCACCTTGACTGCCTTCTTCTCCTCATTCCCTCTCTACCTCGTCAACTTAAAACAACCGCTACTACACTCCCAAACCCTCCAAAACAGCAACCAAACAACTGACTGCAACCCAACAACCACCGCCCCACTCGACCTTGCTACACCCTGCAGCCAGCCGCACCACTGTTGCTGTCTCCTTCAAAATCGAGCAGACCACTTCAATTCCAGCAGCCTCGAACTCGTCTCTGTCGCTGTCGTTGCTGCGTTCGTTAGCGTTATTGTTGTTGGTCATCGTCCGTCGCACTCTTACTGCTCCTCGCTGCCTTGATCGCAGCCCCGAACAAAAGCCGCAGCACCACCCTCTCCCATGCTATCGTCACCGCTATTGTTATTCGCCGTCATCGTGCTGCCTAGTTGCTCGTTGTTGCTGCTACCGTCGCTTTTGTGTTGCTGCATTCGCTGTAGTCGCTGTCGTTTGTCATAGTCATCGTATTTCTTCATCCCGTTGATTCTCGTAGCGCATGTAACCATTGAACATACAAACATCTCTTGAACTCAAATTATTGTGCATGTTCAAGCATTTCTTTGAACTCCGCAAGTAGTTTCTGTATTAGATTATTGTATCATGAAATCTGTTTATCGTGCATGTCCATGCAACTATTCTTTGTAGATTTAAATCGAACCACCGTATTTTTACATGCTTTGTAACCTCTTTATGTTTGAATCAGTTATTTTATAGTGTATTGAATCATTCCGTTTGCCTCCGTCAATTTAATAACCACAAAGATCGTAAAACCCATTGTCACTGTATACATTGCACGAACACAAACTGGAGTCATATATGTGTGTGTATATAGATAAATGTGGTGAGTCGAATAAATGTTTATTGTGTGCGAAAGTATAGTTTTATTCTCAAATATAATATTGTTAAAATGATAAATGTTGATGGATTAATTGTAGAGCCATGTTATGATTACTGATTATAAATGCAATCTATTTTTTTGGTTATATAAGTGGAATCTCTCGTAGATTGTGGTTCAAGATGTCGTACTAGATTATGTCCTTCCATCTCCCCTAACCTGTTACTAGTATTTGAACTAGTTACCGTTAATAAAATTTAGAACCATGTACATGAAAATTGTATCCCTCTGTGTCTGGAACCCAGATCTTCTGACGGTTTTTAAAACTGATTAGCAGATTATAAGATATTGGCATTTTAGTGATGTAACGTCGGGGTATTCAGATTATCTAGTTTTAAATGCATTGTCTCATAAACTAATTGATAATACAATCTACTGTTGAAATTATAACCTAATAAATCCTGTTTAGTAATAGACACGGTCAAGAACAAGCTTATTATTTTTTTGGAATTTAATAAGGATTTTATAATAGAGTTATAAGCCCAATAACTTAACCCTGACTTGCTGCCTAAACGCTAGACTCGTAAAGAACTGACTGGTAGGCATAGTTATTATGATTAGAATGTGTCGTGTGAATATGCATTGGAACCGGCAGGGGGTCTATTTTCTATCCCTGACGGAATCTGATTCGCTTTCCTGTAGCAGCGAGAAAGCGAGTTTTTGTACAACAACATATTGCTGTACAGAATTGTAACTTCATGTTTTTAATTGTAAGTATGTTTAATTTTGCATGTAATGAATTGAGCTCTATACCATGCATTGCATAGCCCTTGATACCTCCATGATCATGTTCTAATACCCATTTTCATTAGATGCATGTTCATAACTAATTATTGTAATACCCCGAATTCCAAAACAGACTGAATTCGAAGTTCCACATGATCTTTACACTTCACTTCGTACAATTTTACAAGAAAATTTAAACTTTACTTTACATCAGAGTTACATTTATATTTACACTTAAACAGTGGAAGTAACTTACAATATTTACATAAATAAATGTACAACACTTGAAACATTTTTTAAGCTGCTTGTTTACTTTAATTTTTGTCAATTCCTTTACCCTGCATAAAGACAGTGGGCACGTCAGTTCATTCAACTGACGAGATATTATACACGGCCATTCTCTCTATGCCGAAACAGTATAACGATTCTCAATGCTTAACAAACCACAAACTTGTTCATAAACAAAGCTAAGGGAACTATCCTATTGATGTCGTGTTGTGATTGTGTGCCTAGTCCTTAATGCAATTTATTATTATTATTAGATGACACTAATGAGAACTTGTTCGGATTCTATGCATCCCATACTACATAGGTCCGAGAGCAAGTCCTTAATCGTTCTTCAACTTGTAGGGTTCGATCCCTCCCCATGACTTAATCTACTACTGTAACTACGGTAAGTATCCTAGATGTCCTATGAGTTACGAGCCCATGCCCAGACAATCTGGAGAGAAATCCCATGTCGTGACATGACGCATCATGCGGAGCCTATGGTCAGTTCAGCCTCCGTCATTGACCATGACACCACCCGTAGTCAATCAAACATTCCACAAGCATCGCCACGATCTCGATAATTCCGGAGTAGTGTCCACGCCAACACTTGACTCATCAAGTAGGCAACCTATGAATCAATCTCACACCGTAGACTCGCGACCCTCATACTTGTATTTTTATCTTACTTTCATCACATCTTCTCTATTATTTGGTCCTTAATTGTATGAATCATGAATAAAATCAATTTCTAGGGTTAACTCTTTTCTCTATACCGGTCTTAACCATCAATCAATGCATTTGACCCAAACCTGGTTTTTTATCCCAAATATCATATCAACATTTCTTTTATTGCCAGTATGAGGCTTAGCTACTCCCTAGTTCTTAATTTTAACTCATAATCACAACATTGAGTTTCTTTCATACTCATAGGTTCTCTTTCATGATTAACAAAATTCTCATTTCATGTTCTTAGCATTCATGTATTCGTATCCGTAAGATCTTTCATAACTTATCAAATGCTCACTTTTAATTTCATGTACACTATCATGCATAAATAATTGAATTCAATTTTCTCAACTAGTCACATTCAACAATTTGTGCTTTCCACATAATTCTCTTAATCTTATTTTAATCCATACTAATTTCACAAATCCATACTTATATTTCACAAGTCACAATTTTTCATTACTAAGTCTCATTTGAATTTCTTCAAACAACTCATTTATTTTCTTTCTCAAAATTTAACAAGTCCTTCCTTGAAAAATAGTCCCAAATTTTCAAGTACAATACACCAAAAGTTATAGAAATTATTTCATAAAAATCTACATATTTTCATGAATTTTTTTGTATTTTTTCTCAATTTTATTCAATTTTAAAACTCCAAAAACAAAAAATTTTCCCAAAAAAATCACTTTTTTCAAAACCGAAACCCACGCTCGGAATCGAACCCACGACCCTA
Organism: Hemerocallis citrina; assembly: GCA_017893485.1. Classification (NCBI taxonomy): domain Eukaryota; kingdom Viridiplantae; phylum Streptophyta; class Magnoliopsida; order Asparagales; family Asphodelaceae; genus Hemerocallis; species Hemerocallis citrina. The sequence continues at coordinate 127,123,766 of CM030367.1, forward strand.
GGCCACGTGGCGCTACAGTGTCCGCACTGTGGCACCCAAAAGCCACTGTGCCACAGTCCCAAGGCAATATGAAATGGGTCCTTATCCATGTGTATCGACTTTCGAGTATTTGAATTTTTAATAAAAAATCAAATTAAAAGGGCTTCTACCCATTATCGAACCCGAGACCTCTTGGTCAGCTCACGGCTACAGTAAAACACCACCGCAACTCAACCACTTAGTCTAAGGGGCCAGGTTGTAAAAAAAGAGTTTGATTGTGTTTAATCTAGTCTCTGTTCATTTCTAATTGTTTCTCATAATTCCTAAAACATTTTTAGTCCCTTTTCTTCTCCTTTTGAAACCAAACTTTCCAGAATGTAAAATATATAAAATTACAGTAAACTAATATTTTTATAATCATTATTTTCCTTATAATGCATTTTTGGTCTTATTTTATGTTCTATGTCCATAATTTCGACATTGAGAACGATTTACATTTCTACATAATTCAAGAATTAGATTTTTCACAAGACAACTTATTTCTTTGTTCTTTTATTCATTAGTCAACCTACAACATTTTTATGATACAAATTCTTACTTTTCTAAAATAGTGTAACTTTAATTTAAACGAACAATCATACATGATGCATTTAATTAACTATTTGTCTCACAAGCACAAATTTTCTATAGAGCATAACTCATAAACATATAGCATGGTAAGATGATAATTTCTAACACTTTGATTCACAATTTAGCAATCATTTTATCAATCATCCTCTAATTTATCATTTCATCTAAAAAACAACCATAAGTCCAAATTACTTAGTTTTCTCTTAGTAGCGATTTATTCCTGGCATGGTAACTAAATTAGAAGCATGAAAAACACCCACCTTATTTGGAGAGAAAATTCACAAAAGTCCTAGGGAAAACTCCTAGAATGCACAAAGGGGCCTTCTCCTCCTAGTGATTGATAAGTCCAAGCTTTGCTCCTTGGTGTTTGCCGCAAGCACCTTGCTCCTTGGATGATTCAGCCGGCCTCCTCTTGATGGAACACACACAAGCACACTCAATCTTTTAGAACTCACTCAACTCTCACTCTTTTGCTCACTAATGTATTTCTTTCTCTTATGATAAAGAATAGGTGCAAGAATAACTAATGAAAGGGGGGGGGGGGGTATTTATACAAGATTTTAGTGAAAATAAAGGGCTAGGATTAAATCAAGTGGTTTAGGATCAAGGGCTTAGATGAAATAGGGAGTTGCTATAACTTCCCATGATGCAAATAACCACCTCTCCACCTCAACCACTCTTCCTCTCTCTTGATCCTATCCGGCCACACCCTAGTGCAAGCACGTGCCATCTAGTGCCTCCCTTATTTACAAGTTGTTCATGTTAATTAATTTCTTTTTTGTTCATGGAATGAGTCAACACTACAAGTTTGGTTATTAAAAGAGATTTTAAAGATAAATGGGCTCACTAATGGGCTAACTAACAATGGGCTTCATTAATTTAATTAGTTAATTAATTAAGGTGGGCTATAAAAGACAATTAGGCCAAATTAAATTAGGTTCTCTTAAAGAGAAGAAAAATAAGATTACTAATGCATAAAATTTGCACGTGCACAACACGTGAGAAAAAAATACATTCTAATTAATGTGATTTTTAAAAAAAATCCAGGATGTTACAGCACTCCCTCCTTAGAATAGTTCTGTCCCCGAAGTTATGAACCCTATAATGTGGAGTACGTAAGGGCTTGCCCTCAGACCTATGTAGTATGAGATGCATAGATTCCGAACAAGTGTGCATTAGTGTCATCGTAAGTATTAAAGTGTCACCATTATGCATCAAGGTCATATCATACACTGACATGTTTAGGATAGTCAATTTTCACATTTTGTTTTGCATTCAAGTCTGTATTTGCTAAAGTAAAAGAATCGTTGTATTATAGTATTATGTCAGTTGCAGCAGCTGACGTGCCTACAGTTTTTAGTTGCAGGATTGGATTTAACTTGGACTTGAAGTCACTATAAAGAGTGTTGCAAGATTGAAGAGTTTCATTTATCATGTGTTGCCATGTATTCATTTATTTCCGCTGTGTTGTGTAAAGAACATTGTTATAATAAAAAGTTTTAAAATTTTCTTGTATTTTTATACGAATTTGAAGTAAAAGATCATGTTTGTGCTACGAATACATGTGTGGAATTCGGGGCATTACAAGGGGGCCCATGTTTCTCGTAATAGTGACTCATGTTTACATGTTTAAATATTTCCTGCTTATAAGTTATATGGAACTAAGTGCCACATGGAGCTAAGTGCCACGTATAAGTAAGTGCCACGTCGTAGAATCGATGGGGGCCACCTCTAGAATCTGCGGGGGCCATTTCTAGAATACGTGGGGGGCACCTCTAGAATATGCGGAAGACACATCTAGAATCTGTAAGGGCCATATCTAGAATTCATCACATGATTACATGTTTCTGTTTACATGATATGATTCCTGTTATTGTCACTGCAAGACCCGAGTACATAATCATGTAGAATTTATCACTATAGTCTAAACGTTCACATGATTGTATGCACCCGAACCTGTGATATAGGATGCAGAATTGTGTGCATTAGATAGGATTAATAAAAGTTTGATAGTCTTAAGATTAACACTGAGCACATGCATGATTCTTGTTTACAAGTTTACATGATTCCTGATTACAAGTTTACATGATTACCATTTACAAGTTTGCATGATTCTCATTTACATGACATGTTTCCTTGTTACTGATTGATTATACATTGAAGTCATGTTTACATGTTCCTCGTTTCTAGTTAAAAGTTTACACGTGTTCTTGTATCGTACTTGATCATATTGTTCCTTGTTCCTTATTATATTGTACTTCCTTGTTTCACTGCCTATTGCTACTTGCTGTCCGAAGCTTGCTCTAACGGACCCCCCCCCCCCCCTCACTCCCCTTTTCTTTTTAGTTAATGTTTGTACAGGTATAGACGGTGAGATATTGAAGGAACCTGACGATCAGGCTTTTAGACAGTCATGATGGAATTGCTAATGCTATGCTCTACTTTCCTGTTGCTACTAGTTGTAGCGAACCGTTTATTACATTGTATATTCTTGGGCATTTTTACCCAAAGTTCTTGTATTTCAAGTATTGGTTATTGATTCTATTATTGTTCATGTGATTATAATTTTTACTTGTGCTGTTGAGCTTAATGGTATTGTACAGCTTATGGATGATATGAGTTGATATAATTATATTATTCGCTAGGCCTTAGTTGTGTGCCCGTACTTACGTATTTTGGGAAGCGGGGTGTGCCATTAATCTATTGGTATGTGCTAAAAGTTCAAAATATTATTAATTATTGCCAAATAAGTTACAATTTGAATAATTATTTGGCTATGTGCTAAGATTAAATACTGATTTTGACAACTTAAATTATAGTTTTTGACTATAAATTTGAATCTCCAATTAAATTGTTATTAAAATTCAATAGTGCCAATAATTTGTTTGATTGGATAATCTTTAACAATTTGATGATTGTAGGAACTTCAAAGTTACTTACGAATTGCATGTGTTGGAGACGATGGATTTGACTCAAGGCTGAGTAAGTCTGCAGTACGCAGGCTTCTCCATCGATTTTAGAAAACATTTCTAACGTGAAATGGCAGTATGATATACTCTAATCATTTTCAGTATTTTCATGTGATGAATGGGCTATCCCAACTTAGATTGAATGATCTGTACCGTTTTGTGCGTTTGATCACATGATTAAGAGTTTTAAATCATAATTAGTCTCGCTTTGGAAACTAGCATGTTTATGGTAGTTACATGTGCCTTATCATACTATGTGTATAGATATATTGACTAACCCTTCGTTTGCAGTTTGTGTGAGATCGTATATATGGGTCTCTAATAAAGATTGATGTATAGGTTTTGTAACGATTGTCTGTAACTTAGGTGAGAGCATCAAATCATGGATGATGCCTCTTCATTAGTTATGTTTTGTTATTTCTCGTTCATTGTACTGTGTGTGCAAAATTGAATATAGAATGTTGATCATTATCTCGCTGGCATTTCGAAGATGATGAGGAACAAATAAAGGAAAGAACTATTTGATCAAAGTGTTTGAGCACGTGGACATTGTTAGAACCATGAGAGAAAGCAAAATGTTTTGTGAAATGTGGTAGAGTAATTTTGTATTAACTCATATTATTATTACTTTATAATGTGCCTGTATAGTCAATGACATGTGTAAGTTGAGTTAAACAAACAAAGCAATTGATAATGGTGTTCCAATCTGTGTAGTCCTTGTCCTATTTCATTAGTAGAATTATATCAGTACGAACACGGCATAATAGGCTAAGGCATGTGAACTATATATTAAATTGTTTGCTCCTGTTAAAACTCATAACTTTGCTAAATGACTTCATTAAAACATAACAAATGTGAAATTTGTGTTCAAATCATGATCACTAAAAAACCATTTAGTATGGTCTCTAGGGGTACACAACTTCTTAGTCAACACATTCTAATATTTGTGATCTCACTAGCTTTGTGAATAGATAAGACAATGGTTGGTCAGAAGTATTTCATCACTTTTGTAGATGATTATTAAAGGTTTGTCATATATATGAAGGATGAAACACTTGTTATTTTAATGAATTAAAATTTAGTTAAATGCTAAGATCAAAATGGTTCAGATTTAATATATATATGGTGAATATATTAATAATTTTAGAGAAGTTTGCATTTGGCATAATCTCTAGAGCACTCTATTTATTACAGTCAAAACGATATTGATAAAGTTAGAATCAAACACTTAGTGAAATGTTGAATTCTATGTTATTGACTGTTGTTTGATTTGTGTAATTGTGGGTGATGTTATATTATTAATTATATTTTTAATATATTACTACACTCTGAGTTATCTACACCTTGGGGATTATGGCATAAAAAAAAAATTTTGTTAAAGTGAAAACATGGGATATGATGCATTTGTTAAAGCACATGACCCTAAAAGGCCTAAAGGATGACTATAATAAATATTTGGGTGTACTTAGAAAGTGCATAATGTAGTTCTATGGATGGATTTTGGATCTGTCTAATTTGGGTTAATGGAATCTAAGTTTACAAAGTTTTTTGAAGATGTGTTGATCAAAGATAAATATATGATATTATCTAGTCCTGCAGACACGGTCAAAGATTCATAGTTCGAATCAAGAACCAGTATTACTACCACTAACGGCAGCAAGGGGCAAGGGGGACATCGGGGGATCGGGAAGAGAGGAAGGGAGAGGGGTGGTGCGGTGGGTCTCCGGCATCGGTAGTCAAAGACGACGACAACGAAGAGGCAGGGGAAGATCGGGGGGTCGGGAGAGGGACGGCTAGAGAGAGAGAGAGAGAGAGAGAGAGTATTAGGGTTTGGTGATTAGGGTTAGGGTTCAATTAGGGTGTTTATATAAGGACAATATGGGTATGGGTGAACTGGGTAGTATCCAATAGGAAGAAAAGAATCCAATAAAAGACAAATAGGCTATAAAATAGGTTTAAACAATAGACAAGATCAAGAACAAATTTGTAGATCAAATGAATGAGAGTATGAAGCTGAATCAAAGCAAAATGAATCACAAAAGAGAGAACAACAACACACTATACAAAAGAAATGAAAACAAATACAACCAAAAATAAAGTAGAATAATCAAGAATTTTATTAAATATTATTAAAAATACAATTATGAGCAATAGGGGTTACAGATATTATATTACTCAGTTTAGTTCCATATCAAAAAATGTATTAGTTTAATCCTTACTTCTCTCCTATATATACGAGACATTATACTCAGTTATAATTTATCCAATAATCCAATAAAGTATTCTTTTCTATCTCTGAATCTAACTTGGTATCAAAGCCTCTACTTCTATGAGGTCTATTCTACTTTTGTCCTCGGCATCGAGGTGGAGTGATTCCTGCCTTTATCGAAATCACTCCACCTCCCGGCGCCGATATCCCTATCTCGATCCCTAATTAAATTCCAAACCCTAATCCCTATTCCCATCCCTACTCACAAAAATCTCTCTCAACCTTCTTCATCTTCCTCCTCTAACCTTGCCGCTCTCTCTGGCCTGTTTCTGTTTCTATCAAAATTTTGACGCCTTCAAAGTCTTCCCTTTCTGTTTATATCCATCTCTCTCAATCTTTAGTTAACCAACATATAATCTAAAACCCTAAATTCTCCCATCACCACTACCCTTTTACGATCGGTTTCCTCCTACTCTTTTTTATCCAATGAAACATGAAATATTTGGAATGATGTATGTTCTCTGTGCAAGATCTACATTTCCTTCCTCATTTAATTTAGATTAGTCATTTATTTTTGGTGTATATCTTTTGAACTCCAATCACCAAAATCTATCTCATCTTTCCTGTCCTCACCCTAATCACCAAAAGCCATCACCATCACTAACCAACTCGACCATCATCAACCTCTAAACCTCCCCTTTCTTACCCGAAAGCCCTCACCTCAATCAAACCCAACTCCAAACCCGAAAGCTCCATTCTGGCACTGGCCAACAAACCCGCTCCAAATCCTCCACATCCTCATTTCTGAATTCAAACCCGAACCCTAAAGACCTAACCCCTATTCTCCCCATGATTTTCCTCTCTCCTTAAACCATACAGTCCAAAGAAGAAGAAAAAACCTAATATCCCCAAAATGATACTATCCCCACTGATTCGCAATGCCCGACTCGTTTCTGTAGCACCTCGATTTCCTTATACTAGAAAATCATGACACGAGCCAGAATCTTTTCTTCAATTAGTCACAATACATAGAAAAATAGGAGAATTTAAAACTTTTTATTCAACACCCAATATATTACAAGCCTGAATATCATGCAACTGCAATACATTACAATAGTGTTACAATAATACCTTTACAGTCCCGAGTATTACAACCTTCAACAAATTACATCAGAGTACAAGGAATGAAGAACAACACTTGGTAACTCTCACTTGAGTACTTCTCAACTAATAGATAATCAACACACATATTACAGCGGAACTAAACATGACACTGACTCCTCGCTTTCCTTATCTTGAGTCCTCCTGAATCTCGCACCTGTACTTCTGTTATCCAGTACCTATTGAAGTGGGGACGTCAGTATTCACTGACGCTTTAAGGCTAATAACATAGCAGCGAATCTCCCAAAACAATATACAGAAACATGGCAATTGTGTCGGTGCAGTTTAAGTGTTCGTGAGTGCTATGACTAGAATCTAATGTAATATTAACTAAAGCTCGGGTGCTCTTATTCTAATGTCAGCAAGTCTCTGAAGCAACATGCAGCCCATACTACATGCGTCTCATCTCAAGCCGTTTCTCCATATATAGGGATTCGAACCCGCATTATGAATTTCTAATTGTACACAACCTGTTCCTGACAGATACAACGTGACTGATGAGGTTGTAGATACGGTCTAGTCCCGTTACTGCAGTCAACCAGTGGTGTCCTTGTTTGCCACTATTGCCCAGCCGCGCCGGACCCCACTCAAAAACCAGACGAACCCTCGGGGTTTCTGCCAACAGGAGAGCCCCCCGCCGCCCCCTAGCCAGACCGTAGTCCATGGCCTGTTCACATCCCCGGCATAGGACCCGACCGAGTTCCGGGATGCATCCTCCTAGCTCCGCCCGCCTTATCATGACACTTCAGGAATTAACAATCAAGATACGCAACCCATGCTCCCAACTCGTGAGAAGGCACCCTACGTATCCCTTTGATAGGAAGGTACAACTCAATAACACCCCTAAGGTCGGCCCCAAGGAACGGGTTGGCCGTAAGGTGCCCCCTACTACCAACTCCTTTCCTTCTGGCAAAATGGTCAAGTAAATGATCTTTATAAGTCACTACCCTGATGATGTCCCTAACCCTGAACACTCCTAGGAATAACAATATTATAAACACAACATGCTAGGCCTTTAAATTAGACTTTGCAAAACAACTCTACTAGGCTGCTCAACCTAGACTTACCAGAACCCCTCAGGATCCGGTTCCTGGCCCATCGATCCAAGACCCCGGCAATGCGAACATACATGCGTGCCACTACCCTGAACTTGGATTCCGTCTATACTCCGATCCTCGATCAACCTACATCGGTTAAGATTCGACAGTACACAAGGAGTGACTCCTCCACAGTTCTTTAGGAGTAAGAAACCTATGTCTTGATGGTCGATAGCCCCTAGGGTAATAATATCACCCTAGACGAGCACAACGAACTGTGCACTAACTAACAAGCTATATACGAGTAACTAACCACATATGAGCCAATAAGCTACGTATGAACCAATAACTACCTACGAGTCAGGCGGGCCTCGTAGAAGATAACAAGGTACATATTAGCCAAATAAGCTGCGTATGAGACCAACAGCTACGCACGGGCCGGTCGAGCCGCGTACGAGACAACAACCTACATACGAGCCAAATAAACTACGTATGAGACCCACAGCTATATACGGGCCAGTCGAGCCACGTACGAGCACAACCATATGCAAACAACCATACGGGTAATCAACCTAGAAGTAACCAACGTGCTTACTAGCAACCTGATATTCTATTACTAGAAGCAACAGAAGAATCTATTAATAGTCTATGATAGGTATTCTACCAATGAAAAGCCCGAAGGAGACATAACAACCTTTATCAAACTAACTATTACTAGTGATCTTTCCAATCCTTATTATCCCTACGGATGAGAAATGTCCCCACGATATGGTCCAATTTCAATTAGGACTTCACACAACTAGAGTCCATGGGTTCTTTTCGGAGTTGACTAGAACAACCTAGAACATACGTCTGCTTTCTTATTTAACTAGGATGCTGCCCTATGCCCTTCAAGCATGTATGGCTCCTTCCTAACATTAACTACAACAAGGTAGTTATCACTACAATTACAACATGATTCTTTCCTATTACTTAACCTATAGCATGGTATACAATTGTAAGCATCAACCTACAACAACTAGTCATGGTATATACATAGCCATCAACCCACGACACTCTTAAGCATGAATACGATTTAAACATGCACTTATAACCATCTTAAGCATGAATAATCACTACAATCGAAACATGAAGCTTTACTACGATTTAACATGAACTCCTTACAACATGTACACAATATACGCATGGTTCCTACAACATGTCACACATCATACATGGTTTAAGAGTTTCCTACCATAGTCTAGCATGGTATACATTTTTTCTATAATGAATCAAGCATGGTATGATACTTTCTTACCTTACTACAACAAATTATCATAGATTTGTTACCTTAAACATGGGTATCATCTAGCATGAATATCTACTAACTACTTAAGCATAAATATCATTATCCATCAACTAAGCATGAATGTCATTGAGCATGAATCTCTATTACCACCTTAAGCATGGATCTCCACTACTTAAACATGATTAATCATCACAACTCAAGCATGGATATATACTTAGCATGAATATGCAACATTCCTAAGCATGGTAGGTAATTCTAACATCAATCCTACAACAATATAAGCATGGATAATTACTTAGCATTAACCTACAACAATCCTAAGCATGGTAGATTAATTTAACATTAATCCTACAACAATATAAGCATATATAATTACTAAGCATTATCCTACAACGATCCTAAGCATGGTAGATTAATTTAACATTAATCCTACAACAATATAAGCATGTATAATTACTAACTTGGGCATGAATAATAATTAAGCATGATCATCTACTAACTTAGCATGAACAATAATTAAGCATGGTCATCTACTAACTTAGCATGAACAATAATTAAGCATGATGTACAATTTTCTTACAATCACCTAAGCATGATACTTACTTCAAGCATGGATCTTTTATCAATACATAAACATGGAGGTATAATCCTTCTATAAATACAACATAAACTATCTAACCATGGATATCTACACAATGGGAGCATGGGTTACCACCATACTCCTAACCAATGTCCTTTACTACTTTAACATAAACATACACATCCACTATAATTTTAGTTAAACACAACATCTACTACCATCTCATTTAAACATAAACATCTATTACAACTTTATTTAATCACAAACATCTACTACAACTACTTTATTTTTAACATAACATCTACTATAACTTCATATAAACATCTACTAAAACTTCTTTATTTAAACATAACCTTTATTATTACTAGTTAAACATAAAAGAGATCTTTTTAATCATTCTAACTTAGATTAGTCTCTTTTCTTTTTCATACTAGAATTAGCATCTAAAATAGGTTCCTTTTACTTAAGTTTTATAAAAGGAAACAACAACAATAAAATAAAGTAAAGAGTCCTCAATTTGGGTTCAACCAACATATGCATTCTTTTTAGTACCAAGTTCAAGTGTATGTTCTTCAACCCAAAATGGTTGTACACAAGTCCATGTGCTTATGTATGAGTCCACATTCAAGTCCTACAACCCCAAATGGTTGTATGTACAAAATCCATATGCATATGTGTATTTTAGTCCAATTAATAAACACAAGAACAACAACTACTACTACAAGATTCATTCTTTTTGTTCTTTACTACTACTTATCACATTTCTTTTACCATCCAAAAACTACAACTTATGCCACAACAACATACAACAATATCTCAAGAAAGCACCCAAAACAAAAAGAAACAAAACAAGGAGGATGGGAAGAAGAAGCATAAAAACAACAACTCAAACAAACAAAGAAACAAGTGGAGAAACCCCCACCTAATATTCCTTGATGGAAGGACTTGCTAGCTAGACTTATCCTTTCCCTGAGCTCCTATGAAAGCTTCTAAAATCTACAAAAGAAAACTCTCAAGTTAGGAGTTCACTCTTTCTTTTTCTTTCCTTCTTTTGTCTTTCTAAAAATGAGACTAAGGTGAAGGGAGGGCGGTATTTATAGGGTTGGAGAGAGGGTGGAGAGTGCAAAATTGCACACACATAATTGCACAAAAACTCTCCCATTGTATGGGGCCGGATTTACTAGGGGAGGTCATGGTGTGGTGGAGGTGTGGTGTGGGTATGGTGTTATGTGAGGTGGAGGGGAGAGAGCTTCTAGAAGATTTCTCCTAATTCTCTCATGCACATTTAGTCTAGATTAAACACTTATAAAATCCTAACAATCTAATAGGTTTGTCATAACAAAGACAAGTATTTTGTCCAAAAAATACCCAACACACAATTTGTATAATGTACTAATCGATATACTACATACATGTGTGTATATATATACATATATCGGAAATCTTGCATAATCCGTATAAAAATGATTTAATTTTGGAAATAATAATAAAATAAATTTTATTATTAGTTCGGAAGATCACGGTATCAATTTGGTACAATACGGATGTATACTGACCGGTATTTGGTACAGATAATGTCTATAAACAAACCGGGTGAAAATCACAAAAATATTTCAATTTTGGAATTAAAAATAATAATAATAAAATAATAATTTATACAAGGTAATATCCGTCCGGGATATTACAGTTTCTCCTTCCAACCAACAACAAAAAAAATCATTCTTCCAGGTTCTTCATCTTCTATAGTCATTGTCCTGATCCCGAGAGATTCTGATACTTCATAAGCAAACTCACAATGGTTGACTCACCATGTGCCTGAGAGGGGATGTTCAGATATATATAGTGCCGCCACCACATCTCGCTGTCCTAGGCATTCTTTTCACCGCCCAGAGCCATCTCGATGTCCATCCTAGATCCAAGAGTCATATCATCCTTACGCCACCGAGCGTTGTCCCTGTGTCATCGTGTGTCGTCACTTGCGCCATCGAGCACCATCCAATGCGCTGCAACTGAGCGTCGTCCCTGCATCACCATATGCCGTCCCAGATCCTAGAGTCAGATCGTCCCTACACCACCGAGCATCATCCTTGCGCAATCGTGTGCAGTCCCTTGCACCATCAAGCACCGTCCCATGCACTTACACTGAGCACCATCTCTGAATCACCATGAGCTGTCACCGAGTGTCGTCCTAGATCCAAGAGTCAGATCAAACTTGTGCCACCGAGCATCATCCCTGCGTCATCGTGTGTCGTCCCTTGCGCCATTGAATACTGTCCCATGAGACGCTACCGAGCGTCATCCCTATGCCATCGTGCGTCGTTCCTGCACCACCGTGTGCCATCCCTACCACATGAACATTGTCAATATTCCAAACTCATGTTGCTTGAACCAACCTGAGTTTGAAAGAGGGTGTTAGACGTGAGATATTATATTACTCAGTTTAGTCTCATATCAGAAAATGTATTAGTTTATTCCCTACTTTTCTCCTATATATAGGAGACATTGCACTCAATTATAATTAATCCAATAATCCGATAAAGTATACTTTTCTATCTTTGAATCTAAAACTTTCTACGAGACACCTTATGATTATTATGAAAGGTTGACACATGAGGATGACGCAAATATAAGATAGTTTGATCATTCTAAACTTATTGAAAGTCTCATGTATACAATAATCTGCATATTCACTAGTAATCCTATTAATACACATTGGAGTGCCCTGTAGAGACTAATGAGATACCTGAGATGTACTCAAGAGTTTGCTTTGTGCTACTCTAGTAGTCCCTTATGATTGAATGAATGATCTGATGCTTTATGGTGCTCAGAATTTAGTGAAAGTCGAAAATTAGTAAACATTTGTTTACACAAGGAGGAGCAGAAATATCATGGATGAATTGCACTATCATCCATGATATCAGACATGTATGTGTTATTATTTGCAGGGGAAGAAGCTGAGTGGATTGAAGGACTTGTTGCTAGTCATCCACTGAGAAGTTTAAAGCAACTTTCTAATTCTATTCTACGACTATCAAGCTACAATGCAGTGTAGCTCATAACTCGCTCTGTAACATTAAGAGAAGTACGTTAAGGTTGAAAGAAGCCTAGTTGAACTTTCTCATTCATAAAGTGCACTTGAGACAAAGTATGACTAATGCTCTTGCTAATAAACTCGAAAGTTATCTAATTATCAAAACTTTGGGGGAAATGAGGTCAAAAGCTATTGATTCAAAAACTTTAAATCCTAGTTGTTTTGAAATTTAGAATCCAATTGGAGCCATAAAGAAGTCCAAACTTAAGCATCAACTTTATAGGCAGCTGATATGCTTTCGATAATCTGAAAAGTTCTATATAAATTTTGTTAATATATAACTTCATCCCAAATTTGATTATGCTATATATACATATGACTTACCTAGAATCATCTCATTATTCCAAAAGAAATCGTGAAAACTTGTCGATGTGTTTCCGATTTTTAGAATTGTCGTTATATTATTCCAATTTTGATAATATATCTCTTTTATGGATTCATATTGCATTCCAATTTTGATGATTCAGAATTTAACCATATTGATTTAATTGTTTTATCATTCCAAAATGAAACACAGTATAGTTCTTATGTAGAAACTATAATAGTTCATGTTCTTTATTTTGTTAAAGAAACTTGATTGTGATGCTTGTGTTACATTTTTGCTAAATTAATTTTTGAATCGTACTAAGTTCTTTTGTAGAACTAGATACTTTATGAAATTTGCTAGAATTTTTAGAGATGTGTCTCATGATATTCTTATTTGTAATATGCTAACAAAGATAAAGGAGTTGAATCTGTCAACAAATTTCAAAATAATGATTTACTCAAAATGGAGTAAACATATAGCAGTTTGTAAGAATAGAGTTTCAGTTTATTTCTTCTAGGAATAAATTAGTCAGTTGCTTTGTGAAACTTCTTTTGACTTTAAGACTCTTGTGTTCATTGAGCTTAAAACTTTTATTTTGTTCTTGAAGTTTATTTGCTATGGTAGATTTTGAAATTATAATAGATTTCTTCAGTTGATTTAGTCATTGTGAACTATTCCGTTTTGATATGGTATTGGAACTATTTGATTATTTTGGTTTAGTCTTATTTGAACTATTTAAATTATAATTGACTTAGTCTTTATGAACTATATTATCTTGTGATTCAATGTTTATTTAAAATTGTTGCGATTATGTCCACAACATGTGGAACTGATGAGATAACCACGTATTGCCTAATATATTGAAAATATAGGAGGAGATTGTTGGATATATAGGTATATTTTCAATATATATAGAATATTATTATGTATGATATTGTATGGGGCAACACGTGGTTGCACATGTTATTTGTAAGTTATTGGACCGGGTTGAGCGAGCGTAAAGCCCAGTACCCAAAACCCAATTTTATCCCATATATACTGGTCTTGTGGTAGTGCTTGAGATTATTTCAGTTTTGATAATCAGAGTACAATATCTCAAGCAGTATGGATATTAAACTCTAATCCTAATTTCTTTCCTTATTGTCTCATAATTATCAACAAATATGTCATGCACCATTTTAACTTTTTTGATAGGCACAATTTGGAAACAAGAGTATAAAATGATGCACCTAAAAGTATATTCTCTTACCTTAGTATATCATATAGTATATATTATTATTCGCCTTGTTTTTCATAAAAAAATTCTGATTTAGTTCAACTTCAAGAAAAAAAAAGTAATCTTAAACATATATTGATCTTTTGATAAAATGTACTTGCCATATATACAAAATTTCGTGGATATCTTCAAGGTTTAGGATATTCTTTTTTTTTAACTAGTCAATAGTTTTTTAAGCAAACTACTAAAAAGTGAAAATAAAAAGAAAAAGACTAAATATAGAGTACCTTAGTGAGAAATGTAACACATATCTTATTTCCTACCCCTAACTTATATGGGACTTGTCTTTTAGTGATTGGGCATTACCCATTTATAAGTTTGGAATAGGAAATGAGATATGTATAGCATTTCTTGTACCTTAGTAGGGTTTGGGATAAGTAACTTGAGGAACTCATACTTGTTGGTCAACTTCATTCTCCTCTGCTTCGCATTCTTTTTACTCCCACCACCTACTTCAACTCCTCCAACTCCTCTCCTTTTCTTCCTCTTGTTTCCAACCAACTCAACACCTCCTTCCTCATGCCCATAATCAACCACTGAACACATTCCAATTGCCGGATCACTATAACCACTGTAGTGGTTTGCAGGAGTAACATCATTTCCTATATACCCATACTCATGATGAAAATGCCCTGCCATTTGGGGGTTCATCCCAAGAAGGGCATCAGCAGATCAAGCCCAGTTTTGAATTGGGCCTAAGGGTAGCGGCCCATTAGCGACAAGTCCGAGTAGTTGAAGTTAGTCTGTAATGACGATTGATCAGCTAAATGGTGAAACATTATCCTGCTTCAAACAATAGAAAGATCATAAGTTAACAACATTCTTTAGAAAGAAAATGTGGAACATGCCTACTACTATTCTGTTTCATTGCCGAAAAGAAAATGCCAACTATTTGAGTAAATAATGCAGGAGCAAATGAGAAGCGAACCTTAAGACGAAGAACAAAATGAGAAGTGATGCTGTTGTTTTTGTAGTGTGGGAGCAACAGATGATGAGTTCTTTGTATGAAAGGAAAGCGCAGATCTCAGCGGCAGATCTGATCCTGAACAGAGGTTAATATGTGGTTGTATATTATGGATCTGGTGGATACTGGCCGCCGAATACCTGCAAAATTCCTGAAACACCAGAAGTACTCCTGGTGACAGGCCCTCTGACGACCAAGTCAGTAAGTAGAGGGATTAAAATGGAATTAAGTGGTAAAATTGTGATTACCTGGTAACAGTGGAGGTGGGCTTGTATTTATAGATCAGTCTGGATCTGTTATGGAAAGATCCCTTGCTGCCGAATTAAATACCGCCGATTAAGGAGCAGTTAATCCCTTGATTTTTGGGGATTTGATTACTGACCATAGACAGCTGATTAAATCTTCGTTGGTGGGTCGAGCTGAGTTGGTGGGCCTGTGAAAGGCCTACGAGTTGTCTTCGAGCTTAAGGTTGGTCATGAAATTTTTATCTTCCCCCCCATGTTGGGATCGAACGGTAGGGATTAGCCACAATTTTTACTCATATCACAAGACCCCCACTCTCGAAGTTGAGTTTCCAGTCGGCTTCGAGGAGTAGGTAACTCATAGGGAAAAATGCGCTGGCGTAAAGACCTGTTTGTTGCGACAGTGTTGGGCTCCTTCTGGGGTTTGGAAATCGAGTTTTCGGGGAAATGGTCCGAGCCCCGAGGAGGGAGACAGGTTGCGTATGCCTCGGGGTCGAAGCGTCGTGTCGAGGCATTTCATCCGAGGCGAGAGTTGTGTTTGCAGAGAAATCCATGATGAGCTCGGGGTCGAAGCGCCATTTTGAAACGTGTTTTTCGAGGTGTGAGCCATGTTTGCGGAGAAATCCGCGATGCGCTCGAAGTCGGGCTGTCATTTCGAGGCGTAGTGTCCTAGGCATGAGCCTTGTTTATGGAGAAATTCGTGATAAGCTCAAAGTCGGAGCGCCATTTTGAGGCATAGTGTTCGAGGCATGAGTCATGTTTGCAAAGAAATCCGCGGTGAGCTCAGAGTCGGAGCACCATTTCAAGGCATTTTATCCGAGGCATAAGCCATGTTTGCATCTCTTGACAATATAGTGGTTCTCGCCCCTCCTCGCGTTCGCCATCCGACGAGGAAGAAAAGGAGGGTCCTTTCCTCCGATCCAAAATACGAGTTGATGGATTTCGAACCCAAGGATGGCGTATTCCGATCGACACTCCGCATGCCTGTTCGGATGTATCCGGAAGATTTGAAGGACGTGGTTCATTTTTGTGTGCAACCATCGACTTCGAAAAAACCACATATTAAAGTGGACAAAACCCAGAACACTCTGGTGGGGGGTGACCTCGATGACATGCGGAAGGCATACCATATTCCCCGAAAGTACGTTCTGCTGCTCCCGAACCCTGGGGTCTGGACAAAAGGCAACCTCTTGTATATTCCCGCCCGAGGCATTTTGTTCGGGCTTGTGCCTCCCCATACATCCTTTTATCAAGGAGGTTCTGAATTGGGCTGGGATGAGCCCAATGAAATACGGGCCCAATTCCTAGAAGCAGTTTATGAGTTTCTTCATGTTATGCTCGTCAAAGAATATACCCCTGAAGCTCAAGTACTTCTAGAAGTGCCTAGGGCTAAGAGCCTTTCCAGGGAATCAGCACCGGTGGTAAATATATCCTCGTAACAAGTATCAGGTGGTGCATAACCATCCCTACTCTATGAAGGAGTGGAAGTCAAAGTACTTCATTATCTACAACCTCGACCCCTTGGATATTCCCACAAGGTGGTCATATCACATCCCGAATAGGAAGAGTTTGAAGCCGGCGGAGTTCACTCCGGAGGAGGACGAAGGGTTTACGAGGCTGTTCGACAGTAGCAACAGTATAGATTGGGCAAAGATGACAAGTCGAAGCTAGTAGCTTCTGGTCTGGGTCCTTATGTTCCTCGTATGTTTTTAGACTTGGTTCCTTTACATCATTCTTTGGTCTAGTTTTAACGCTTTTATTCCTTTATAGATGTGATGGCAATGTCACTGCTGCAATTCTTTGGGCCGACCGGGAGGAAAAGAGGATAGCTGAGGTTCTGAAGGAAAAAAAGGAAAGTAGGTGGCCTCAGCCTCGGAAGCATTGCTGGAAGGGAGTCTGGATAGGGTGAGGAGGTATAGGGCACTTACCATCCATGATCCGGAGGAATTTTCGAGGATTCCCCCAAGAGAACGAACGCTCAGGGCTAACAAGCTGGCCAGATCTCATCTACCCCTATTCCACCCCTTGCTAGAAACCTTCATCCCTGATAAGCTTAACGATTCCTATAGGCCCGATTGGGCAGTGAAGGTAGCCAACTCCATTATGGAGTCCTGTGTGGCTATCGAGGTGGTGGATAATCTAGCCCCACCGAGGAACAGGAGAGCTCTCACCGAGGAGACTACTGAATCGAGCTACCTCAAGTATGCATAGGCTTTCGTCATGGTAAGGGCTTGGTCTTGAACATTGGTTTAGTCTTTTTTGCACTTGTAATTTTCTTGATGAGTTCCTTCCCGTAGGCCATATTTCAAGGGACAGAGGTGAAAAGACAGTATGAGCATCTTCTCTAGTGCACGAACCGGAGGGTAGAACAGCTCCATCGAAAGTGGTAGGAGGAGAAGAGTCATGCAGAGGTGCTTGAGAAGAGGATGAAGGAGTTGGAAGACGAATTTGAGCATGGGGCCTCTGACCAATGGGTCTCGATGTCCAGAAAGGAGGCCTTGAGGAGAAGCTGGCGAAGTTGAGGGCAAAGCTCAAGGGTTTCACGGACCAGATCATTGTGGGAGAGAACCAGGGCTATAACCAAGCTCTCGAGCATGTAAGGGAAAGGTACCCCGTCATCGACCTCAGTGACCTTTCCTTCAATCTGGGGCTTGGTAGCACCCTTTCGACTCCTGGTGAGATACCTTTGGTTTCCAAAGGTGCTGGACTACATTTGGATCTTGCAGGTGTGGGACTACATTTGGATCTTGTAGGTGCGGAAAAACCTTCAGGTGATGTTGATGAAAGCCGCGAACGTGAGGCGGTCGGGGACGAGGATCCTCACCTATCCTCCCGGGAGGTGTTCCCTTTGCCTTAGTTTCTTATTTCATTAGTTTTGTATCGATGCCGATCGCTGACTGTCCATCACCTTCTGTAATCATTTTGTTTAATAAGAAACCATAGTTTTTTACTTGTTTCGTGTATTTCCTCGAGTCTCAAGGTGGTTGTTTTGTTGATCAGATCACAAGGTATGAGCTTCGGAGAAGTGATTACGGTGAGAAAATTTGGACTCTACGATCTCAATTGAGCCAAGCCGATGATGCCATCGCCCGTGTTCAGAAGGAGGTGGACAATAGGGAAGGGGCGTTCAAATATCACATCTGAAGGTCATAGGAGGTGGCAGAAGAGTTGGCCTGCTTAAAAGCGTCTATCCCCTATATAGGTTTATCTCTTGCGCAGTCCGAGGGGGATGTGCCCTCCGGCTTTATCAGAGGACAATCGTCGGACTTCATCTTCAGGTGGATGCTTGTGGAAAGGGACATGGAGATATATCGGTTAAGGGCTAATCTCCTAGAGGTGGGACCGGCCTACAGTTTTTGGTGCCCATTCTCTAACCGGGCACCTTATCCAGGGATCCGTCCCCGAACGGAAGCACCTGGGAATGAGTAGCCAGCTCTTCCAGTGTCGCGAGCATCTGAGGGGGTCTCAAATCATCCTCTGGGACAATTGTGGTGGACCGGGGATCATGGTCTATCTAAGGGGACCCCATTGGTCAGGGCCTTACGCCTTGAGTTTGTAAGGGTTTATGTAACCCAAATAATGTATCCTGTTTCTTGTTAATGAAAGAACGTTTTGTTCATATCTTGGTCTCTGATGACGTTGGTCGATAATCAATGGGCTCGGGGTTGTAACACTGTTTCGAGGTATTGGACCCGATGCGTAGTCCATGTTTGCAGAAAAGTCCACGATGGGCTCAGAGTCGGAGCGTCATTTCAAGGCATCTGTTCGAGCCATGTTTGCTGAGAAATCCGCGATGGGCTCCGAGTTGCAACGTCATTTTGAGGGGTCTAGTCGAGCCATGTTTGCAGAGAAACCTACGATGGGCTCGGAGTCGAAGCACCATTTCAAGGTGTCTAGTTGAGTGGGACTCAAGAAATTGCACTAGTATTCTCCACGTGTGCTCACGTGCTGTCATGTGCACGCACAGTGTTCAATGTGACCCTTTCCGCTATATATGGTATCCCATGTCCTTCATTTCTCATTCACTTGACTCCCTTCATTTTCGCCCCCAGCACAGTTGTTTCATCGGTTTTGTTCCCTTCAAACAAACGACCATGGTTTCAAATGAATTTTTAAGGGCTAGGCGTGTTGCCCTTAAGGCAGAGGCGGAGGCAAAGGCGAAGGCAAAGGAGAAGGTGGAGGAGGAGACGAAGACGCGCGCGCAGGGGGGGGGGGGGGGGGGGGCTAAGGTGGTGTTGGAGAAGTGTCCCAATTCCCTACAATCAGAGGATGCTTTGAGGAAAAATAAGTCCAAAGGTGCTGATCCCCCAAAGGCCAAGGTTTCTGAGGCTATTGTTAAGAGGGAGGTCCCAAAGTCTCCAGCCGCCTCTTGTTGCAAAGGTATGGGTGCCCACTTGGTCCGTTACGGAGGTGGACTTGTTGACCGATTGTCCCAATGCTCTGCATGTGGTCAATCATCTCGCCACTCCCCATGATAGGACGGCTCTGACAAAAGAGTTAGAGGATGAGGTTTACACTTGCTAGGCTCAGGCTTTCGTTCTGGTGAGGGACTTTGTTTATTGTTGGGTTCCTGACCACATCTTTTTTTTATCTTGCTAATGTGTGTTCGTTCTTGTAGGCGGCCATCAATGTGTCTGAGCTAAAGTGGAGGCTCGAGGCGCTCCTCAAGCGTGCCCAAGTGACCGAGGCAAGCGAAAAGGAGTACTTGCGTCGGAATGGTGATATTTGGCAAACGGTAAAGAGGGTGAAGGATGAGATGGCGAGCGAGAGGAAGGCTCGGGAGGAGCTTTTGGCAGAGAAAGAGAAGCTTTTTGAGGAGAGACTGGCGTGGCAGGCGAAGAGATGTAGATGACGAAGGAGTACAATGACACCGTGGTGCACGTCATCCAGGTCGGGGATGAAGGGTATGACTGTGCTCTTGAACATGTTGAAGCTAGGTACCCGGACCTCAACCTTGAGGGTTTGTCTTTTGAGGCAAAGATAGAGGGGCCCACCCAAACTGCCGGAGGAGAGGTTCTAGCTAACCACGAGCCAATCTACCCTGCTGCTAGGGTCAGGAAAGTTCCATCCGCTCTTGTCTTCGAGAAGGGTTCCTCCCCCAAGCAGTAGACTTGGGTTGTTTCTATTTTTTTACTGACTGGCCACCGCACCTGTACCTAATTTTTATCGATGAATAAAACATGTTTGAACCCCCTTTTTTCCCTTCTGACTTGGGATTGTACGTCTCGCCCCGAGGGGCCGAATAGCTCGTACCTCTCTTTCGGTGATGTTGGTCCGGGGTATCAGTTTTTCCCTCGCTTTCGACAATCAAGTGAATCATCACGTGGGCTTACTTACGTAACCCTTCATGGGAATCAATGTGATTATAGACCTTGGAAGTTTGAATGTTGACTTGTTGAATGTAATAAATGAGGGAGCCCGTGAAGTGTCCATTAGAATGCTTATATATTCCTCCATCCTCAGTCAGTTGGATCAAAAATCTATCGCTTTGCTTCTTTGAATGAATGTGTTTTCGAAGGGTCTTTCGCCGAGCGCCTCGAGTGGTAATCTAGGGGCGGAGCACCCGAAGGCATAAGTTTTGGCACCCAGATGGCAGACCCTCGACAGACCATCCATGTATCCGACCCGGATGGGTTCAACATATTGGCGAGAGGTCCCCTGAGCTTTGTCCCCAGTTTCAAGATCTGAAATTTGCGCCGAGTTCCGAGGGATGTGGTCTTTCTTGCTATTGTCCCTTCAACAGGACTATGTTGCATTTTGTTCGGTTGGGGCTTCCGGTGCTGACAACACTGATCCAGAGGGACCCGGAGAGGATCAGGGTACTGCCTATTGAACTTCATCAAGTATATCCCGGGTTCCAAGATTTGATGCTTCTTCTTTAGTTCCGACATCTGAGGCTAAATAGTTTACCCTTTGTGGAGATCGTTGGTCTGCTCAAGCGGGCTGATAATCTTTGTGCTTGGGTCAGCTTACCCCTTTTTTCCAGAGCTCGCCTATGATGCTTCTTCTGCAAGTGGCTAGCAGGGATAACTAGCGTTTCGAGATACTAGGCGACTAAAGAAGTGTTTTAGGCGTAGCTATCTTTGTTTTGTCTTTGATTTTCCATCTACGGACTGGCCACCGCCCATCTTGTAATTATCTTTTCATTTAATAAAAAAACATGTTTCCTTGATCATGTGTTTGCTTAATGAATTGAATTCTCATTGGGCAATTTAATCTGACCTTTTTGTGAACATAACGTACCCTAGCGAGGAGTCTGGGGTGGGATCGGAGCCGGTTGGCATTGCCAAGATGCAAGGCCCGAGGCTTAGTCCTTTGGTGGTGACTCTCGTAATCAACTCGAAGTCAGAGCACTAGACCCCGATGTTTGCGAAGAAATTCGCGATGGGTTGGGAGTCAGAGCACCATTTCGTGGCACTAGACCCCAAGACTTGAGCCTTGATAGCATAGAAATCTGTGATGAGATCGGAGTCAGAGCACTATTTCGAGGCACTAGACCCGAGACTTGAGCCTTGATCGCGGAGAAATCCACAATGGGCTCAGAGTCGGAGCACCATTTCAAGGTACTAGACCTGATACTTAAGCCTTGATTCCGAGAAATCCACGATGGGCTCGAAGTCGAAGCACCATTTTGAGGCACTAGATCCGTGACTTGAGCCTTAATTGCGGAGAAATCCATGATGGGCTTGGAGTTAGAGTGCCATTTCGAGGTACTAGACCTTGATTGTGGACAAATCTACAATGAGCTCGGAGTCGGAGCGTCATTTCGAGTATCTAGACACGTGACATTAGCCTTGCAACTTTCTCCTAAATTTGAAAAGAAATTTTATTCGTTGGTCGCCGAAAGGGGAGTGCTTATTACAATTGCCGGCCTGTATGGCCTCATTACAAGTATATATTGCTAAGGGCATTCATGGAACTTCATTAAGTGCTCCGCATTCCAAGTCTTATTAACTACCATTCACCCCGGGTCTTCAAGTCGGTAAGTGCCAGGGAGTACCACTTTGAAGACCCTGTATGGGCCTTCCTGATTGGGAGACAGCTTTCCCTTTTTGTTTGGTTCGGAGATGTCGAGCCTTCGTAGTGTTGGATCCTGTAGGCAAGGCAAGAAACACTTGGGGGGGAGGGGGGGTTGAATAGTGTTGTATAAAAAATAATTGCGGAATTGAAAGTTATCTTCTGTCCAGTCGACTGTAAAAGAGATATCAATCGACTGGGGCGTCAGAGTAGAAGAGTATTTAAGCTTTGGTCTTGACTTGAGCCTTGAGTCTTGAGTGAAGCTTTAGCCATTGTCTTTGTATCAAGCTTTGCTTGATCATTCTTCAGCTTTAGAACATTGTGACTTGCTTGATCAATTTTCTTTGAGGCCTTTGTGTATCATACATGATAAACTTTGATACACCTGCAATATATGAGAAATAGCACAACAAACTTTGCATTGTGTTGTAATCATTAAAATCAAGAATCAACATTCTTCCCTTTTTTTATGATGACAACAAAATAGCTTACAATAATGGAAATAGATATTATACATGCTCCCCCTATCAAATGTACAGCATGCATAGGTTTAAAAAACATGCCCAAAGATATGCCACTCAACATGCATAGGTTTAAAAAACATGCACAAAGATATGCTACTTAAAACAAAACAACACATAACAAAGCAACACATACTAGCTCTTTTTCTCTCCCTTTGTCATCAATAAAAACAAAAACAAAATAGGAGGAAAAAAATATATAGCAATGCAAGAGAACAAAAGATAACAAACAAAGCTAAGTTTTAGACATAGAATAAAACTAAACCAAGTTTATACATGGAAACTTAAAAGACAAAGTTCAAAAGATTACATAAAAGTAGAAAATACATTAAAATAGAAAAAGCAGCTCATCAATCTTCTTCATCTTCATCTTGGCCACCATGAGAGGGAGGAGGAAACTGAGTAGTGAACAGGTGGGTAAGATGAGAAACATTTGTCTCAATAACATCTTGACGATCCATGAGGTAATTGACAGCATGATAAATACTGCGAGGATCATCATAATCTGCACTAGGACGAGAGGAACTAGAGGCTAAAGACGGACGGACTGAAGAAGCTAAAGGGACGGGAGGGGAAGTCCTAGAAGGAGACCTAGGTGGAGAAGATAGAAGCTTCATGCGTGCTAAACTTGCATGATCAAAAGACTCATAGTGCTTTACTACATTTGTCTCAGCATCGAGATCAACGCCATAAGCACAAAAGACGTGAGTAAGAAAGGCACCAAAAGGAAGAAATGAAGTATGAGCCTTGTGAAGCCTAGAGAAGATGACACGACCTTAATTGATATTAATTTTGCCGAATATTGCATAAACGGCTTGTTGCAACTCCATGGAATACTGATCATAACTCCCTATTTTGGGAAGAATATTATATGATAGTATGCGTGCAACGAGCTTAGCAACAGGGGTAATGGACCTATTGGACATAGGATGCCCATGATTCGGCAAATAAATTTTAGACAAAGTGGAGGCATCATTCATCTCAACATCTCCTAAATCAATCCCTTCATCATCCAAACCCAAAATGAGATTGATTCTTTCGGAGGTGAGTTTCATCTTTTTATTTTTGACAGAAGTATAGACAAAAAATCTTACTACCATCATCCGATTGAACAACTCTCATATTTGTATAAAACAAATAGATGATTTGAGGGTAGTAGTAAGGTTGATTTACTAAGGAGAAAAACTCATATAATCCATATTGTTGAAACAATGGGATGAGAGTAAACATATCAAGATCAGAAAAATTGACAAAACGACCCAGAAAAATCATAATGGAACACATAATGTACCATTTTTCAACAAGGTCAAGACTTCTAAGATATTGGAGATAGTCTCAGGAAGATTGCTCACCCTCCACATGAGAGGTTTTAGATCTCTTTGGAGCCATGAATAAAAAACTACACAAACAAAAAGGGGGAAGAAAGTATACCAACAAAGAGACTCTAAAAGAATCAAAAGAGCTTCAAGTGGATTTGAACACCACAAGAAATCAGAGGAGTTGGAGCTTCAAATGACTGGAAATCGACAGCAGCAGCAACAGCAGCAACAGCACCAGTAGACTTATCTTTTTCAGATCTGGGAGACAAGGATAAGGTAAAAGTGAAAGAAAGGGGGTAGGTTTAGGGTTTTTACACAGGAATGTATGGTTGAGATCAAGGAGAGGGATAGCAACGGCTCAGGTATGGTCAAAGAACAGTAAAAAAGAACAGTCGCCTCAAAAGATGTGCCAAAATTCGAATTTGAAGAAAACTGGTTCGCAACAGTCGACTGGTCTTAGAGGGCAGTCGACTTAGTCGAGAGCAAAATAAAAAAAATCGAATATAGCACTAATACAACTGGTCAGTTGACTGGGTACTTGGCAAAATAAAGATACTTGGCAATCGACTGAAAAATACTTGTAAGTCGACTTACCAGAGAAAAATTCAAGAAACATCATGAAAACTACAAATCCCTAGTTCTCTCCTTAAAGTGATAAATGTCTTCCTTAAGTGGTTTAGTAAAGATGTCAGCTATCTGTTTATCAGTAGAAATAAAGTCTAAAGAAATGTCTCCCTTTAAAACATGATCACGTAGAAAATGATGTCGAATATCAATATGTTTCGTACGTGAGTGTTGAACCGGATTAAGTTAATGGCACTGGTATTGTCACACATTATTGAAGGCTTTGAAAAAGAAATACCATAGTCTAATAGGGTTCGTTTCATCCACAAAATTTGGGCACAAGCCAAACTTACAACGATACATTCAGCTTCTGTCGTAGATAGGGATACCGAATTTTGCTTCTTACTGCACCAAGAGACTAGTGAAGTCCCAAAAAGTGACATGTCCCACTAGTGCTCTTGCGATCGGTTTTACTACCGGCAAAATCTGCATCACTATATAACAAAAGTTGAAAGTTATCGGTGCGTGGATAAAATAGACCATATTCAGACGTGCCTTTAAGGTATCTTAAAATACGTTTCATAGCTTTTAAGTGAGACTCTTTAGGACTTGAATGATATTTAGCACACAAACATACACTAAAAATAATATCCGGTCTATTGGCAGTTATATATAAGAGCGAGCCAATCATACCTCGATAGAGTTTTTGATCGACACTCTTACCTAATTTATCTTTGTCAAGAGTAGTGGTAGTAGCCATAGGTGTGGTCTTACTACTCGTGCTATCCATGTTAAACCGTTTGAGTAATTCCTTAGCATATTTTCCTTGATTAATAAATATGCCACTATGTGGCTGCTTAATTTGTAGTCTAAGAAAATAATTGAGTTCACCCATGTGACTCATTTCAAACTCGTTTGTCATGGTGTTAGCAAACTCTTGACAGAGATTACTATTAGCAGAACCAAAAATTATGTCATCTACATATATTTGTATGATCAAGATATTTGTCTCTATTTTCCTAATAAACAGGGTAATGTCTACTTTACCTATTTCAAAACCCGTTTCTAAAAGAAAAGTCTTCAATCGATCATACCAAGCACGTGGTGCTTGTTTAAGCCCGTATAAAGCCTTTTTCAATTTAAAAATGTGGTTTGGGAATTGTTCATGTTCAAAACCTGGTGGTTGCTTAATATAAACATCTTCCTTTATAAACCCATTAAGGAAAGCACTTTTAACATCCATTTGAAAAAGTGTAAAATTCATAAAACATGCAAAAGATAATAAGATGCGGATTGATTCTAATCTAACAACAGGAGCATATGTTTCATCAAAATCTATGCCTTCTTCTTGATTATACCCTTGAGCAACTAGTCTAGCTTTGTTTTTAACAACTTGTCCTGATTCATCTAACTTATTCTTGAATACCCATTTGGTACCAATTATAGTATGATCAGGAGGTCGTGGAAATAAATCTCATACATCATTCTTTATAAATTGGTTTAACTCATCTTGCATGGCATTCATCCAAAACTCATTCTCACAAGCATCTTGTATATTATTCGGCTCAAAATCCAACAAAAAAGCTGTGTGAGAGAACATGTTAACATGTGATCTTGTCTGAATACCATGTGAAATGTCACCAATTATTAAGTCATGAGGATGATCTCTAACTTCAACAAAAGATTTTGGTAAAGTTTGAGACATCACAACAGGATCAGTCGACTGATTTACAGCAGTCGACTTGACTTCCTTATCGGTCGACTTATCTACAAGGCTAGTTTGCTCTAAAGATGTAATTACTTTATTTAAAGGTGATGAATCAGTTTTATCATCTTCAATTAAAGTCGATGAAGACAGAGATTCATCAAATGCAACATGCATGGATTCTTCAATAGTCATTGTTGACTTGTTGAAGATCCTATATGCCTTACTCCTATTTGAGTATCCTATAAAGATACCCTCATTAGATCTAGGATCAAACTTATCTAAATTATCCTTAGTGTTCAGAATAAAACACTTACATCCAAATATTTTGAAGTAAGAGACCTTAGGAATTCTATCAAAAAATAGCTCATAACATGTTTTCTTTAGCTTAGGCCTAATCAAAATTCTATTCAAAACATAACAAGCTGTAGCAACGGCTTCAGCCCAAAAATACTTAGGTAAATTGCTTTTAACAAGCATGGTACGTGCACATTCTTGCAAAGTCATATTCTTCCTTTCAACCACTTCATTTTGTAGTGAAGCTCTAAGAAATGCAAACGAATGAGTTATATCATTCTTATTGCAATATTCTGCAAACGTTTTATTTTCAAATTCTCCACCATGATTACTTCTAATAGTGACCATGATTAGAGACTTTTGATTTTGAATTCGTTTACAAAAATTAGCAAATTCTACAAAAGCATCATTCTTATGTTTTAAAAAGAAAGTCCAAGTGAATCGTGAAAAATCGTCTACTAAAACAAATACATACCTACTTTTATTTAAAGAAGCAACTCTAGTAGGGCCAAATAAATCCATGTGGATTAATTCGAGCGGCCTACTAGTAGAAATTATTTCATTTGTTTTAAAAGTAGATTTAATTTGTTTACCTAGTTGACATGCATCACATAACTTATCCTTTTTAAAGGATGGTCTTGGCAGCCCTTTAACTAGGTTGTACTTAGATAATTTAGATAGATTTTTCATATTCACATGGCCAAAATATTTATGCCATAGCCAAGAATCATTATTAGAAGCTACCAAGCAAAAATCATTCGAAAAATCATATGCCTTTAAACATAGTTCAATGTTATTTTTCCTAAATCCTTGAAAAATTATATTTTGCATGGTAGAATCATAAATTAAGCATGCATCTTTTTCAAACATGATTTTATAACCTTTATCACATAGTTGGCTAATACTCAACAAGTTATGCTTAAGTCCACTAACTAATAAAACATCTTCTATAGAAGGGTTAGTGTACTTACCGACCATACCAATTCCAATGACCTTTCCTTTGTTGTTGTCACCAAAACTGACTGTTCCTCCATCAAAGTCTTGAATGGAAGATAGGAGGTTGGCACGACCAGTCATGTGCTTTGAGCATCCGCTGTCAAGTATCCAACGATCTCTCTTAGGTACCTATAAAATATTCAATGTGGATATTGTACCCTTTTCATTGGGTCCAAAATAGATTAGTTTTTTTGGATACCAAACCCAAGAAGAGTTTGATTTTCCACCATATGGAGAAATATAATTAGCAGAATTACAAACAGTAAGCATATATGAATTAATATAAGCAATTCTATCTTTCGGACTCAGGTTAACTGGAACCTATACATTTTTGCTCTGTCCAGCCGACTTTATTATACCTTTCAGTCGACTGTGACTAATATGCAGTCGACTGTGAGGTAGTATAGATCGACTTATCTGAGGTATTTGTCTCGTTGAATGAGACTTAGCACCTCTGGACAGGTGACTAATGGGTGGGTTCAGTCGACTGGTCTGAACTATAGATTTGCCTTTATCATGAAAACTTACAGTTTTAGGCTTTTCAAAAAATTCATAAAGTTTATGCTTAACACTGGAAATAGATATAGGTTTATTTACACTAGTGTTCTTAGAAGCATGAGATTTTTCAAGAGATTTTTCAAGAGATTTTTGAAAACCAAGTCCAAACCTTTTATTGGATTAAACTTGATTTTGTAGAACATCATTTAAATTCTCCTTTCCTTTATTAAATTTAGATACATTCTCGGATATCTCTTCATAATTTTTCTTTAGAGATACAAGATCTATATCTAAATTAGAAAGACGAAAATTTAAAGATTGCACTTCTTTATCAAGGTTAAAATTCTCTTGAGAAAGTGTTTGATTCACTTTCTCCAAGTTCTTAACTCTAATTTTTTCCTTTTTTAAGTTCTTGAAAAATCTCGTTGAAAGCATCAAGTAAATCGTTAGATTCATAGTCATTACTTACTTGATTTTGAGATGCCATAAAACACACATTAGCAACCTCGTTTGTCTCTTTATTTTCTTCTTCCGATGAAGAGTCGCTATCATCCCAAGTTGCTTGGTATGCCTTTTTGTTCTTCATGGACTTGTTCTTTGTGTACTTGTCCTTCTTGAAGTTGGACACCTTTTCCTTAGATTTCACATTCTCTAGTGGACAATCCTTCTTCATATGGCCTGTTTTGTTATACTTGAAACAAGTTGGAGGTTCATTAGATTCCTTAGATTTTGAGTTAAACTTACCTTTCCTTAGGAACTTTTTGAACTTTCTCGTGAACATGGCAATCTCTTCCTCATCTTCTTTGTCATCATCGGAGTTCGACATGGCCTTGAATGCTAGTGTCTTCTTCTTGGATTGTTGAGGTTCTTGATCCTTCTTGCGTTCTTCAAGTTGTACCTCATACGCCATAAGATTTTCCACAAGATTCTTAAGAAAAAGTTGTGTTAAATCGTTGGCATCTTCTATGGTAGTGGTCTTCTTCTCCCATTCGGGGGTTAGTGCACGAAGTACCTTCTTCACCATCCCGGCTTGAGTGTATATCTTTCCAAGTGCCACAAGTGAATTGGTAATGTCAGTAAACCTTGTAATCATCTCAGACATATTCTCATTCTCCTTCATGCGGAACATTTCAAACCTATGAACAAGAACAGATATTTTAGATTCTTTTACTTTATTTGTTCCTTCATGAGTTACCTCGAGTGTGTGCCAAATTTGATGTGCGGTTGTTGCATTGGACACACGATTGAACTCCTCCTTTGTAAGGGCACAAAATAGCACATTCATCGCCTTTGCATTGTTCATTGTTTGGTTCTTTATGTCGTCGTTCCATTGTGCATATGGAATGGTTAGAGCGGTGTACTCGGTCACTATCATGTTCCATATTTCATAGTTGATGGACTGAAGGTAGATCTTCATTCTACACTTCCAATAGTTGTAATTGGTTCCATCGAAGAGGGGTGGCCTTTGTGTAGATTGGCCTTCATGGTATTGATTTGCATTAGAAGTAGTTGCCATTGCACGCAACTAGGCTCTGATACCAAGCGTTGGATCCTGTAGGCAAGGCAAGAAACACTAGAGGGGGGGTGAATAGTATTGTATGAAACATAATTGCAGAATTGAAAGTTATCTTCTGTCCAGTCGATTGTAAAAGAGATATCAGTCGACTGGGGCGTCAGAGTAGAAGAGTATTTAAGCTTTGTTCTTGACTTGAATCTTGAGTCTTAAGTGAAGCTTTAGCCATTATCTTTGTATGAAGCTTTGCTTGATCATTCTTCAGCTTTAGAACATTGTAACTTGCTTGATCAATTTGCTTTCAGACCTTTGTGTATCATACATGATAAACTTTGATACAACCTGCAATATATGAGAAATAGCACAACAAACTTTGCATTGTGTTGTAATCATCAAAATCAAGAATCAACACGTAGCACTAGATCACCCTCTTTGATGTTGGCCGGTCGGACCCTTTTATTGTAGAACTATTCTACCCCCTGCTGGTATACATTTCTTCTGATAGCTGGCCTTTCACGAACTTCATCACGGAGGTCTAGGTTGGCTCTGAGGTCGTATGAGTTCAACTCCTCGTTGAAGCTCATAATCTATGGGGAAGGCAATCTGACTTCTAGAGGAATTACAGCTTCGGTTCCGAAGGTTATGTAAAACCCCGCAAAATAGCATATAGCTATTTTGCATCGTAATCCATGCACAGTTGATAATTGCACTCGATTATATATTTTTTCTAATAATAATTGATTTTACTTGAGAAATTTCACAAATAATACTTATTATGAACCCGATGAGATGTACTCGGGATATCTTCTCAATTAAATTGTGGTTTTGCCCCGATTGTTTTAACAAGACAATCTTCGGGAAAATTATATTTTTTAAATATATATTTTTATAAATTCAAATTATCTTATTTTTAAGTATATAGATAGATATCTATATATATATTTGATTGGATCGTATATGATATACGATCTATAATTGTTTTGAATATGAGTATGTCCGTATATTTTCTATAAATATTAGAATATATTTTTGCTATAAATATCATAATATTATTTTGAATTTTAATTAACCATACATTGTTTTTCTTTGGGTTAGAGTTTGTTTAACCTAGGGTTAGGGTTCCTTGACCTAACCTAGGGTTAAGAAACCCTAGCCATCGTGATTGATCTTGGATGGACTTTTGATGAGATCCAAGGGCTCAAACATTAGAAATGTTTAATTTTTATGAAAGGGTGAGAACACACTTGAAGCTTCTACATTTTATGTGTTTGCTCCCTATCCAACCATCCATTTCATTCACCCACCCACCCTCCATCAACACCCACCATCACCACCTTCACCCTCTCAAATTCCGGAATTGAACCCCCCCCCCCCCCTCTCTTCCATTTCCATTGTTTCAAAAGCTCATTCTTCTTCTTCATTTGTTCTTCACTCCTTCTAGCTTCAAAAATATATATAAGAGAAGGTGAAAAGAAAAAGAGAAAGAAAGTAATAGTGTGAGAAAGAGTGATTGTTCAAATAGTTTGTAGGTTCATGCTTGGAAGCCTTTGAAGGTGAAGAAGAAGCAAGCAAGGAGAAGAGAAGACTTGAACATTGAAGCTTGTTCTCATTCTCAAGGTGAGTGTTCTCTAACTCTAAAACTAAGTATTTTTTGTGTGAATTGGTATGTAGGAGTAAATAGGAGATTCATGAATATCATTCATGAGAATTTGATAGGTTAAGTAACTTGAGTTTGTATGATAGTGCAATTTCTATTCCATGAATCCATGTTAGAACTCATGTGTAAGTATTGTAAACTTAGAAACTTCTATTGAGCAAATGGCTTAGAATCTAGACATAAAATTTTTACGGCATGTTCTAGAATGAGTTTAGAGAATCCTCAAAATTTTTCATATTTTTCTGGGTTCATTTAGTAGCTCAACAAAATTATTCTTTTCAGAACATAGAGCAGCAGAAAAATTGCTGTGTATATCAAAATTTGTGTATTTTCCAAAAATCATAACTTGGAATTTGCAAGATATCTTAAGCTGAAATTTTTACTAAAGGTACTTGGATATGTTAACAACAATCTTTCCAAATTTCAAATTTTTCTGAATTTATTTGCTATATTTAAAAATTATATTTTGTCAGCTGGTCTAAAGCCAAGAACTGGCTCTATTATGTTTCAAAGATGAATTTTAATAAATCATAACTAATTATGGGATATAATCTTGTAGTGAAATTTTTATTGTAGCTTCCACTATGTATCTAGATCATGTATCTAAAATTTTAGATAATTTGGACAATATTTGATGGGGTTTCAAAATTAGTTTATAACCAGAGATTTTACACATTGCTGAGAACAGAAGAAAATTTTCTACTATAATCAAAAGGCTATAACTCTTTGTATATTTTGAATCATGATGCAATTTTTTAGAAATTCTAGACTTGTATATGTCTAGTTACTGAATCCAAAATTTTATAAGTATTGGACTTACGGTTGAATTGATATTGAATTTTGAATAGACTATGTTCAGATTCAGTTCAGATTAGTATGTCTGTACATATAAGCCTTTCTGGAATTGTGGGTTGAGAATTTGAAGAACTGACCAACTAGAGACTTGTAGTCTTAGCTTTCCATAAAATCTTGAATAATGCAATTTCAGTTTGTGGTTTGAAGGATGTGATTTTCCTAAGTTCTAGACAGAACCAGTCCTAGTAGAAGACCTTGTTTTGTTAAGAGTTAATTTTCCTGTGTGTACACTGATGAAAATAGGGGTTTTAGAGTACTTTAATGGATGAATTTGATGATGTGATCAACTAGAAAGTTATAGTTGACTCACGTAGCTTTCCATAAAACTCAGGATCATGAGATTCTGATAAGTGAGCAAGTTGTTATGACATTGGCAAGAGGCAACAACTATGAGTTTAGGATGTTTCATCTGAGAAATTTTTCTAGCCTTTGTGGTTAGAATCTGAGGAACTGGATAACTAGAGAATTGCAGTGGACCCTCTTAGCTTTCTAAAAAGTGTTCATTCATGGAATTCCAGTGTGTGGATTAGAAGTTATGGATGTTTCAATAACTGGGTAGATTCATGTTAGTACTAGTTTTTTGCTCTACACCTAAGTCTTGGACTTGTGTGTTAGTAGCATTTATATGTTGAAATACTTGATTCTATCAGAGTTTGAGTTTTTCTAAATGTGTGTGATGGTTTTCTTGATTTGATTTATCTAGGGGATCGTCTGGGGTAAGGAATTACCCTATGACTAACAACCCTTAGGCTAAAATTAAATTCTTCCGCCTCGAGAACTGGATAGTCATCCCTCGTGCGCCGATGAATTCTTACCCAACGGGTAATCGATTGCGGCCCGGAATATTGGATGTGATCCGAGTCTGAGGTGGTGGCGAATGATGGGAGATTGGTCGCAGTGTTTGGGATTGGTAGGCTAGGTCTAATATGACTGGATGTTTGACCTACTTGTAGTCAGTGAATGATCTAATTTATTATCTACCTCGTCTGGAATGTGCTGATGCCCTAGATCTATCAACGATTGGATATTATTAAATTGTGAGTATTTCACCTCATTTACCGGGTATGAGATACCCTCCCTTGGGGCGCTGTTATACTGCTCGCTGAGAGTCACAAGCCCGGAACATTAGTCAGGGACCTATAGAGGTGTTGGTAATCGATGAATGTCGATTTGCCGTGATTAGTTACTATTTTGACAGACCAGTCAGGCTCAATCATTGTTTTAAAAACATTGGGCATATTTTGAATATACAGCATTTTTTGGTAACACTAATAATTAAGTATTTTTCCTTTCTGCTTGAGGATCGAGTTGGTGTTCGGGGTGATACCCTATAATCTGATTTGTTCAGCACTAGGCAGTGATAACCAGGGTTGTCTCTTCCTGTCGTAGGGATATGTGATGAGTTTGCGTATCTTGCTCTGTTAATTCCCAAGATACTGGTGGTAAGAATGGGATGTTTCCTGTTCTATGCTGGTAATGGACGGACCATGGATAAGGTCCCCCATGAGTCTCGGTGCCAACTTGGTACGTGGTGTACCCTGTAGTTCGTTACGGCTTTTGGTGAGATGATCACTACTACTTATTCTCAGTAACAGGACTGGACCCAAATTGTATGCCTCACCAGCCACATTATGGCGGGAACAGGAAGTGTACAATAGTAGAATGCAATGCATGACGAGGGTTCGAAACTGTGAAACTGGATAAGACGGCTTGATATGGAGCGTATGTTGTATGGGATGCATACGTGTCCAAAGTCTTGCTGACATTAGACTAAGTGCATATGTTTCCTGTACATTGTGTATTGTGAATTAGACTTAAGGTCATGGCATACACTGACACTAGGAAATCATGATGCACATTTCTATTTTCATTAAAGGCTTGTTGTGATTGCTAGTTGGAGTTCGCTGTTTTCTTATCAGCATTGCGTCAGTATATGTACTGATGTGCCCACTCAGTTAGGTGATGGGAGCCGGATCACGAATGCAGGAAGACTCAGGACGAGCAGAGCATCCAAGAGGATTAGCAAGAGTACTTTCCACCCGTAGAGCAGGTGAAGGGATATTAGAGTAGCGCAACAGAAGATTCGAGCTAGAGGGCGCATCTCAGGGAAGCAGATTGACCACTCAGTGGAGTTCCAGTGGAAGATCAGTTGACTACCATTCCGAAGGGCAGGCGATAATGGTCACTTAAGAGGATTTGTAATACTTTAATATAATTTTTATTCCTTGCTCATGAACAAGATAATGATTGTAATTAATTATGTAATGATTTTATTTGGCAAAAAAAAGTTTTTAGATTTCCGTGTTATTACTGTGTTGAGATGCATTTGAGGGAAAAGATTCTGGTTTGTGTCACGGATTTCCAGTAGTGGGATCCGGGGCGCTACAGGTTAGGTTGATGAGTGACTTGCCCATCGGAATCCTCTTGGTCGTTCGGTAGGACCATAGCGCACTGGGTAGCTCACTGATCCACAACCCCTTGGAGGATTTGTCCAATCGCTTCTTGAAACCGTCGAGGATCTGACGAATGGCGTTCTCGGCTTGGCTATTAGATTGGGGGTGCGAAATGGAAGAGAACCTTTACTGACTTTCCAGGTTCTCGCAAAACTTATGGAAACCCTTGACAGCGAATTGGGTACCATTATCAGTGATGAGGATCTGAGGGATCCTGAATCGGCAGACGATATGTTTCCAAAAGAATTTCTGAGCCTGATGCTTGGTGTTCGTAGCCAACGGTTCCACTTCGACCCACTTTAGGAAGTAATCGATGGCCATAATTAGGAGGTACATTTGACCAGTCGCTCTGGGAAACGGGCCAACCAGATCCATCCCCTACATAAGGGGGTTAGATTAGCCAGTGATTTAATCTCAGCCTGGGGAACATGCTTGACTGAAGAAAACCTTTGGCATGGGCCACATTTCTTGACGAGATCCTGAGCATCATGTAAGAGGGTCAGCTAATAGTATACATGGTTGAGTACTTTTCTCGCGAGCGACCTGCCGCCCATATGACAACTTCTGATCCCGTCATGCATCTCTTCGAGTGTGTTTTGGTATTAATATGGTTTGGAACATAATACGAAGGTCTTTTGATGTATGATTGATTCTTAAAAAATTTTATTTTGATATATACACATATTCATGTTTCAATTTGAAGGAATTCATCAAAAAGTTATTTTTATCAATTCAAAGTGGTTATGATTTGTTTTGTGGACTCTTATATACTCTATAAGTCGTATTTGAACATATAAAAATTATACCCTTTACAGATTTGGTTTTTATAAAGTAAAACTTGTATCGGTTAGAATGTGCACAAACTAAAACTATAGTTTGTAGGAGTAACAGTCGACCGATCTCTATCGACAGTCGACCGTCGCTACCTGGCTACTGTGTTTTCTCGTTTTCTTGAAATTTCGCGCGGAACAGTCGACTGACCCATTTTTACAGTCGACTGACTCTGCTCTGTTTTGGTGTTTTCTTTGAGTTTTGGATTTTCACTCTGGACAGTCGACCGATGACTTTTACAGTCGACTGCCATTACTTAGAATTATTTTCTTGATGTGTTGGGTTTTCACTCTGGAAAGTCGACCAATGAATTTTTATAGTCGATTGCTACTACTTAGATTTTTATTTCTTGAAGTGCTTGTTTTTCGCTCTGGACAGTCGACCGGCTACGGTTTACAGTCAACTGTTACTGATGTTTTCTTGAGTTATCATGATGTTCTTTAAACGATTGATTCTTTAAAAGTTTTTGGATCTATAACTTACTATTCTAAAAATTATCCTTTCTACCGAACATATGTTTTCAAGATGTTTTATTGTTGGGTTTGGATTCTGGAATTTTATATAAGATTTGGGTTTTGTTGATTGGAGAAGTTTCTTCATATGATCGTTTTGACGATGGATTTGTGAGTTTTGGTCTTGAATATATCTCTAAGAGTTGAGTGGGAGTCTTGTGAACCGGCAGTTGAGATTTGTTTATTTAGACCAGTTGGGTCTTGGGGTTGTTGTTGAGTATTTAAGTCCGGCATAATACACTAACTCTAGAGATGGAGATTTTGTGTTTTAATAATAACCCACTTAACGTTAGGCACTAGTGGAGATGTAATGGAACTTGGAAAATGTAAGTATATGCTCTTGGTTTTGTTAGTCCAACGGATGCGTTTCAGGACTGTTTATTGTCCTGTCTCGAGAGAACATTTGTATGTTCGCGTGTCAAGGGTCTGCAGGCCTATTCATGGAGCATGCAGGGTTCATTCGCATGTCGAGGGTCGGTGGTCCTATTTACGGAATGTACCTGGTGTATCTGCACGTCGAGGGCCTCGCAAGCCTATTCGTGGGGTACATGGTTGGAAGGTGATTCTCCGATTTTTGAGTTATCTTACATGATGCTTGCGCGTCGAGGGCTGTGGTGCCTATTCGCGGAGTATTATGGATCTTGTTTTCCCTCACCGTAGTAGGATTAGTTGCATAACGAGGGTTTTAACCATATAAAGTGGAAAACGTTAAGGGCTTGCACCGGACCTATGTACTATGAAATGCATAGAATCCGACAAGTATGCATTAGAAAGTCAGCATATAGCAATTGTGTTTCTTGACTTGGTTTCATGCATAATGATTTCTATTTTTCCTACACTTGACACTTAGTCTAGTTTCACTTGATGTTTTCATATATTACTATTTACTATCTTATATTTCTTGATATTTTCATGCTTTACTTATTGTCGTTTCTCATTTCATTTATTCTTGCTGTCAATACATGTTGCTTATGACTCTATGTTATATGTTTTATTTATGTTGTTTTCTCTTATGTCACTCACACCGTTATGGCTGACCCCTGTAGTTTTGGAGGTTAGGGTTATCTCTAGCCTCATACTTTATAGGTACATGCTTATAGCTTGGGATTTAGATGCTTATGATAGAAAGATAATAGAGCTTGTGTAAATTTGTAAAGGAAAGTGTTGTAAAGAAAGTTTGTAATTCAAGATGTTTTGTATTCCGCTGTGTTTTGTAAACAATTATTGTAATAAAAGTTGAAATAAAAATTATTTGTGTTTTTGGCTATGTTTACTATTGCAATTGAAGTTGATGCTGGGAATAGTGTCACGTATTTCTAAGATATTATATTGGAAATTCGGTGCGCTACAGTCAGACTGGACGGTATCTTCAGCATGATTGCCTCTAGTCGTCCTCTATTCAGGTGAGCCGGTCTTTCATCTCCTGCAGTCGCTTAAGGACCGCCCCTTGCGTCCTTTGGATCGTATTGACCCGTAGGACTCTTCCTGCTCTGTCCCCCCGGTGCAGGGGTTGTCAGTGTGATGTTCGTTCCGAGCTCCATCTCGGAGGGCGTGGAGGACCTCATTCTGAAACTACTGGAACTTAGACCTTCGTTACATGACCTCCTTCTCCATGGTCATTTGGTGGTCGACGGTCCCTCGGGGAAAGACTGTGCTTATATTCCCGACATTGGGAGGAGTGGCAGCTTTGAGGATGATTCGAGGGTTCTTCATTTCTTGAGCGATTAAGGTGATGACAAAGGTCCTCCTCATTCTGTCGATTACTGAGGACGTTTCAAAGGTTCGAAACAGTTGGTCGGTCAGCCCGTCGTGCGACGAAGCAAGAGGTGCTCGAAGCTGGCCTCTGCTGATGCTCGTCCCGCTTCTATTGTGAAGCTGAGGTGATCAGAAGACTGCAAGACAAACGAGGAGGAGGAGGTGGAGGGAGTTCGGCATGACCCCCCTGTGGTTTATGTCTTCTTGGCCTTGGGGACCATGAGAGAAGATGGCTACGGCATAAGATCAGATTCAAAGGCTGGGTTTGTATTTTCCACATACTACATCAATATGATGCATCTGTTTTCTGGTGTTGGTGCAACAGATGATGAGTTCTTTAGATGAAAGGAAAGCGCATATCTCAACCGTAAATCTGATCATGATGAGAGACTAATATATGGTTCTATGTTGTGGATCTGGTGGATACTAGTCGTCGAATACTTGCAAAAAGCCTGAAACACCGAAAGTATTCCCCGCAAAAGGTCCTCCAACGATCAAGTCAGCAACCAAAGGGATTAGAATGGTATAAGGTGGTAAAATTTTCATTACCTGGTAACAGTGGAGGTTTGCATGTATTTATAGATCCGTGGGGATCTGTTACGAAAAGATCACTTGCTGTCTAATTAGATTCCACTGATTAAGGAGTAGTTAGTTCCCCGACTTTTGGGATTTGATTACTGACAATAGACAGTTGATTAAACCTTTTTGGGCTGAGCTGAGTTGGTGGGCCTATGAAAGGCCAACGAGTTGTCTTCGAGCTTGAGGGTGGTCATGAAATTTTTATCTTTTCCCCATCTGCCTTGTGATCCGCGCTGGGATCGAACGGTAGGAATTGGCCACAATTTTTACCCGTATCAAGAAGCCCTTTTGTTATTATAATCTTTTTAGACAATTTATTTGGGAAGAAGTAGAATGGAGAAAGGTTGTTGAGTGAGAGAAATGAGAAGGGATATAAAAAGGGAAACGATGGAGAGGAAATAGAGAAAAAGGAGAGATTGTGGAAAAAGGTTTGTTACTGAGATTCCCTGTTCACAAATGTAACCGACCACCTACTCGCTTTTTGTTTTCTATTGAAGGAATTGTAAAGAACACCCCCCCCCCCCCCATGACAATAATCAATCGAACGATAAGGAAACCTTCCCCGAGTACAGTCTCCGATTGTTCATTACCAAGTCGACCTTATTATCTTGGCTTGTTATTATTTTATTACACTCAAATGTGGACATGCAATGGGTACGGAAGTATTAAGGTGATTTCAAGGAGATTTCAAGACTATACAATGCATGGTAAGATTAATTCTATTCACCAGATACAAAACCAAACATGTTTACACTTAATAACACAAAACACACATTCTGGACAGCAAGATGTTGTTGTACAAAAGTAAACTTTCCCGCTGCTACAGAAAAGTAAATCAGATACTGTCAGGAGTTCCAGAAACTAGACTCCCTGCAAGTTCCAACACATATTCACACGACATATTATAACTACAGTAGATAGGTGTATACTTTCATTCTTTACTGGTTTCATGTTCAGGCAGCAAGTCAGGGTCAAACTCTTATATATATAAGTTGGTTGTAAATTCATTTAAAAATATTATAAAAAGCATAATTTGGTTCCTAACAGTGTTCGGTAACAACACGATTAATCCCATTTTTTAATTCTTAATTTAATCTACTGTTTCAGTTAATTAAATATGATAACGTATTTTCAGACTGTATTTTGGAATTCAGACGTTACACCACGAGAATATGAATATCTTGCAATCTATATGCCGGATAACAAAACCGTCAGATAGTCTGGATTCCAGACACACAGGGATACAACTCTTATTTAATAAGTTTTAATTAATATTATCTTCAGCTAGGGCAAAAGTCTAGTTTTTTACCGAACTAGTGCTCTAGCAGCAACCTAGGGTCATGTTCTCATATATATATAAAGTGTCCGGAAATTCATTAAATAATTAAAAATTTCAAGGTGACTACTAATCATGTCTAGTAACAACCTAGTTAATTTCAAGTTTCAATTCTACTATTAACATTTTATTTAATTAACATTTCATGACGATATGCTTGTAAATGACAATCTGAAAATTCAAACCTAGCAATGTTAAAAATATGATAACTTGTAGTTTATAAACTGGAAATTAGATCTGTCGAATGTTCTAGAAAATAGGTTCAAAGGGCTACAAATGTTGTTCATGAAGTTGTACTTAATTATAATAGCAACTGGATCAAAACCTCAACACAATATGGAATTAACAGCAGGTCAGCAAGTTGATTATTAATTAGCAACCAACAAGATACCCAAGCATATAACTTCATGGAAATAATTAACAAGAAATTATACTCAATCATTAGGGTGGAATTCTATTGTTAACAAGACAAACCATTATTTCCATAGCATTAAATTCATAAATCTAGTTATATCATCATATCCAATCGAAATGCATTCAAATCGTTATTCTTCTATATAACATGTTTCTAGTCTATGTATTCATGTAGTATATGCATATGAAGATGTATAACAAGGCTTGGGTTTGATTCAAGGGAATGACACGAAAAGAAAATAACTACTTGGTTTCATCGATGAATCCATAATAGTTTCTTTGAGAGGTATCAAGCAAAATAAGATGTGATAAATGTAATAGGGACTACTTGTGGAGATCAAAAGAATTCTTGGATTAGAACAATAACGTTGGTTCAAGGGAAATTTGCCTAATTAATGATACAATTGCAACGGAACGGAGACGAAGTGAGGTAGCACAAGAGCGGTTTGCAACAACAACAAGGGGGACTACAACGAGAGAGAGGTGGTGCTTGGTTCTGCGAATAGGTGACCGTCAGCGGAGGGATAGAGAGCTCGAGGCGGCTGCGGGAAAGAACAGCAGGGGAAAGGTAGTGAGTCAACGGTGGTCGACTTTGGTGTTGCGGATGCGGCGGGTGGCAGCAGCAAGGGTGAGGGCGTTGTTAATGGTGGTTGCGACGACGAAGGAGGAAGGCGTCGGGGACTGGGGTGCGGTGGAGGTCGAAGTGCACAGCATTGTGGAGATGGTGGAGGAAGAACATGGAGGTCGTCGGTCAGGGGCTAAGGGTGGACAACGGCACAGTGGTTAGCGATGGTGAGGGTGCTACAGGGGTGAAGGAGGTAATCGGGTTGGTGAGTGGAACATCGAGAAGAGAACAGGGGATGGTGAAGAAGGAGAGAAGGTCGGGGGTTTGGTGGCTGATAGAGGAGATAGATTAGGGTTAGAGTTAAGTAGTATATATAGGGTTAAGTAATGGGTTTTGGATTATGGTTAACGGGTTTTGGGTTTAGGTTAGGATCCAAAAAGAAAACAACTAAGAATAAAATAGATTAAATTAAATACTTAATACACAATAAACAAAATAGAGTGTACTGTACAACCAAGGTTCAAACCAAAAGAATTCGGATTATCAAATGAGAACAAATGGCTCAAAGAATAGCAAGGTTTATTATCAATAAATCAGAGTACAAGAATTTACGAAAAGAGATCCGGAAAATCAGAAATGGAGGTTACACTCTCCAAGATGTAACGATGATTTTGGGCTTCCTATAGATGGCATGGCCGTGACAGGAAATATGGACTTCGACAGAGTGAAAGTTGTACGCGATTACCTCGGTGTTGATTTTTAACACCCCGCAAAATTGAGTTATGACAATTTTGCCCACAGGTATTATACACTTGTATTTTATACCGTTACCGGTAGTAATCGCAGCATATTTTAATATGAATATCATACATATTTTTTATTTCGACTATTTATACATTTTCTGTCTTCTCAAAATTCATTTTTATCATATTTTCAGCCAACTCAAACATTTATTTTAATCTTTGTGTTTTCACGTGCATTGCACGCAAAATTTTATCCACATTTTTGTTCCAAAAAATTTTCTTGTGTCATGAATATTTTTATTCTCAATTTTCTATTCACAATTGTGTGATTTATTTTTAATTAAAATCCATTAGGCCTAAATCCATTTCGTAG
Organism: Hemerocallis citrina; assembly: GCA_017893485.1. Classification (NCBI taxonomy): domain Eukaryota; kingdom Viridiplantae; phylum Streptophyta; class Magnoliopsida; order Asparagales; family Asphodelaceae; genus Hemerocallis; species Hemerocallis citrina. The sequence continues at coordinate 127,166,002 of CM030367.1, forward strand.
CCCACTAAAATTAATTTAAAACTCATGTTTAATTTTGTGTGCACTAAAGTGTACATTTAAAATATAGTTAGTTTGGTACACTTGGCATGTGTAACACACACACCTAACCTAATAAAAATTAATAATAAAATTTGTATGAAGATTGTGCACACACATTGACTACATTTGCACGTGTTTCTTATCATGGTTGAGAATGAGGGAGAGTGTTGTGAGTTAGTAGGAAGTGGAGAGTTATTTTGGGAAGTGGGGTGTCATTTTGACCACTCATTGTTCGTAAAAATTGATCACCTCTTTGTCAAGATTAGAATGCAAATAAAAACAAAGAAAAAGAGAGAAAGAGAGCAAGAGAGCTTGCGGTTTTGCTAGGAGAGGAAGGCCATTTTTTAGGGAGCTTGGAGCTTTGGAGCATTATTTTCTATGAGTTCTATTACTATGAATTTTACATTTGAGGTGGGTGTTTTCTTCAACTTTTTAATATAGTTTTATTAGTAGAATGTTTGACATGTGTGAATTGTTAAATGCATGATAACTTATATAGATTAAACATTCATGTTTAGATTACTTTTTGTTGATTGAATGTGTGAAATTATGATATGTTTGATTTGGGGGCATTTTCATAAGGTTCTGTTTGGAATTCTAGTTGCACTTCAAAAAATCATAACTATTAAACTATATGGAATCTAGAGCTAAAATTTTTATAGGAGTATCTCGTATATGTCAAGAAAATTTCCTTAAAATTTCATAATATTTGGATTTCGTTCACTGATTTTCTTAAAATTTCATAATATTTGGATTTCGTTTACTATTTTAATAAAATCCAAACTTAGAACAGGTTGGTGTTTGGCTTGTTGCTGGAAATTTGTATACATTTCAGATTTTGATCATTTCGGCCTCTCAGATGATGCAGTATTTTGAGAATAGTCAAAACTAAGAACTTGAAGTAGACTCGTTAACCTTTCTTACAGTGTAAGAAATCAATTTTCCATGAAGAATTGAATTTATAAGGAATTTTACAAGTTTGAATAGTGGCATTCTGTATAACATTTCGACCCTACTGTAAATTTCGAAGAGTTCAGGGTTATAGACATAATATTTTGGAGAAACTTATAACTAAAAAGTTATAGTAGACTTTTAAACCTGTAATTCTATGTAAAGAACACAAAGTTTCATGAAGTATATAATTTTCTTTGATTTTTACAAGTAGCATGAGCTGCAGTTTTCGGATTTTGAACCTACTATTTTGCAAATGAATTTAAACGAAATAATTGAGGATGGCTTTAGATGATCTTAACTACAAAGTTGTAGCAAACTCATTTATGATTCCTATGAAACTAATAAATCTATTTTTTTGAGTATTATTGAAATTTATATGATATTTTAATACCAGTGGGTTGATGTCTTTTATCTAGTTGTCCTAAAACTTTTACAGCGTATAAAATTGAATTTAAAATTTGGAATATTAGTAAGAAGTACCTTATGAAGAATTAAGAGGCATTCAATTATCTTGTCAAGGATTGTATTATAAGGTTTAATATGTAAACTAAGGAGAAAATGTAGGGATTGAGTTGAATATAAATATGGAGTTTGGAACTACATAAATACTCATTTACATTTTGATTAAGAAGAAAATTTTGATTCTTTTGACTAGAGGTATTCTAAAAATTATATTACTTGGATTAAACTCGATCTAGAATTAATTTGAGTTGTTAAAGAATGAAATTGGAATACTAAACATGTGATGGCTATAAGGATTTTAACTCATCAAGTGTTATTGAATGTTGCTATAAGATGTTGGTTACTTTATGACTAATAATAGTAAAGTGAATAATTGGATATGTGAATGAATAAAATTTCAAAATGTGAATAATGAGGGTATGAATAATCCATGATGTTGTGAACATGAATTATGTTGATCCTAGAGGCTAAGTGAGGCACAGGTACCGACAAAGTGATGAAAGTGATTATTGAGATTTGAGAAGGGGCCAATATGGGCTATCATTCTCGGTATATTATTTAAGGCCGGTAGGAGGGTAAGCTAGCTCTAGGTGGTATTATTATTCATGTTTGAATTTAAAGATAGGCACTAAAAGAAGATGTGATGAAACCTGGGCAAATGTAAGTGGGGCGCTTCTATATAGTCTGACGGTGGATTCCTGGACTATAGACACGGTCAGACGGTAGATTCCTGGACTGTGGTTGCTTGCGGGGTGAGACGAGCCTCAATTGAATCGGGACTACGATTGATTTGATGGTGGATTCCAGGATCATGAATAGTCGGCCGAATGGGAGGTAGATCACTATTATATATGTATATACCGGGTCTAGAGCGGCACTTGCGAGATGTTCGCACGACGAGGATTTCTGTATAGTTTGACGATGGATTCCAGAACTGGAGTCCGTACTCGTGGAATATCTAAACCTTGCTTTTTTTACCGTAGTAGAATTTTCATAACGATGGATTGAACCCTATATTGAGGAGTACGATTAGGGCTTCCATCGGACCTATGTAGTATGGGATGCATAGAATTCGAATAAGTATGCATTAGTGTCATCGCAGTGTAAATATCTGCATTAGGCATTAAGTCATATCATACACTGACACGACTAGGATAGTCACTTTTCCTACTTGCTTTCAAGTTTGTGATTGCTAAAGCAGAAGAATCGCTGTATTATAGCATTGCGTCAGTTGTATGCAACTGACGTGCCCCCAATTACCTAGTTGCACGATTGAACTTGGCATGGATTTGAACTCACTATGATGAGTTATTACAAGATTGAAGAATTTTCATTATTGTAGATTGTATTGTATTTATTTAAATTTTTGCTATGCTGTTGTAAAGAACATGTTGTAAATAAAAGTTTTAAACTCCTTGTAAATTTGTACGAATTTGAAGTAAAAGATCCTATATTTCCTACGGTATTTGTAATTCGGGGCGTTACAGATTTAGAAGCTGAATAGGCTGCAAAGAAAGAGGAAGTTGCAGCTGAAGTTGGGGCAGTATATGAAGATGAAGTTGTAGTGCAAGGTGTAGCTATAGCACAAGCTGGAGAAGAAGAAAACTTTTTAAAGGAAGTTTTCATTGGTAGATCCATTCAACTGGCATCGTTGAAAAGAAAGTTCACAATGTATTTGAATTAAGAGTCCACTGACGAAGACACCTAGTACTACACGAGTGCTTACATTGTAAGTCTGATTGGAGGTTTGCTCTTCCCAAACTCCTTCGGTGATCACGTGCCACTTATGTATGTCTGGTTGTTGGGCAACTTCAATATGACTGGCAGTTATAGTTGGGGAAGTGCAGTGCTCGCTTCATTGTACATGTCTTTATGCGCATGTTATTGAATTCCCTGCAGATGGCGGGGCTGATGGTTTTGTTGCTGATTTGGGGTTGAGAGTGTACACACATCGGTCGTCCCCGCATTGTTGAGCCATCATCAGCTTGGTAGGTCGTTCCACTGATTCTAGAGATGTCGCCTCCTTTAGGAGTGTATTGGACAGGGTGACACACGTCGGTCGATAACCCACGCACATCTCTAGCGTAATATAGAGACGAGTTGAGCGTGTTGCGTGACGAGTGCGTCAATTGGGTGTCATACACCCCCGATCGATTGCAACGACTTCCACCCACGTGTACGTTAGCGAGCTTAGGTTAACAACTGCTTCACTCTTCAACTTCTATATTGCGGAGTTCTCCTATCCAGATAAAGTACTTCGATAATTCGGATTGCAATAGAAGATTCCCGAAGCCCGCTCGTATGATAAGAAATTGCATGAAGTGAAAGGGATGGGTCACGTGCCCAATTTCGACTGGGCGGATTTCCATCGAGTACATGTGGAAAGTTGGAATAAGAGATATCAAATGGTACTTGGACGTCAAATACCTTACGATGGCTTGAGGCAAGATATGAATATGATGTGTACAAGCGCATTACAAAATTGTATGTATATTTGCATACCGTTGTACTAAAGGAATCTAGATACCGATTCCCCTGATAGAGGAGGAATCACCACCAGCATATTCCTCTTCTTAACCGATGTATCAGCTGAATGCATCGACGTATCGAGCCATGATTAGTGTACTTTATATATTTATCGTAGGAATGTATTGTTAAGTTAACATTTTATGTTTATATGATTTCCAAACGATGTTGTTTACTTTATATATTTATTATTGTTGTAACAGATGGGAGAGTTGAGATAACTGCTCATACATTTGCAAGTACCATGCCCGAGAGCATGAAGGAGGTTATACGTGTTAGGGTATCTCAACATGTCATCACCAACAACGGGTTAGGGGTTAGAATTCATACAAAGAACTTGGAATTCTTCAAAAAAATCTCTTCAACCTAACCCGAGATAACATGTTAAGTTAAATGCACCCGTTTTCTTCAACAACGGATAGTTGAAGAATTCAAACAGAGAACTTGATTTTCTGCAGAAAAGTATCTTCAACTTAACCTGCTATTGACGATAACGGGTTGTGTTATCTCAACATGTTATCACCTACAATGGGTTAAGTTGAAGAATTCAAACAGAGAACTTGAAGTTCTTCAAAAAATCTTTTCAACCTAACTAGCTATTGGAGATAACGGGTTGGGTTATCTAAACCCGTTATCTTCAACAACGGGTTAAGTTGAAAATAGAACTTGTTTTTCATTGAAATATCCATGTAACTTGATTTTCTTGTGAGGATTAGTTTAGGGTTAGAGGGTTAGAGTTAGGGTTAAAGGGTAAAGTTTTAACTATTTTCTCATTACATGTTCTCATTCTATTTCTTATCTTATGCTAGCTTTTGTTGCAAAAGATAAATAATTATGTCCAGTTCAGTTTTGTTTCAAAAATGCTATCTTACAAAGGTCACTTCACTATCAGGATCACTTACAAAGATATTTTTCTTTTCTCTTTTTTATTTTTTTTAAAAATAATTTTTAAAAATTTAAATTAATAAATTTTTGTATTTCTTCTTCACGTTCTTGGAATTTAAAAGTCTAATTTCCATTTTTAAAAACATTAAAATAATAAAAAATTGAAGATTTTAAAAAGAATTAAAATATAAAAATTTTAAAATCTAAAATTACAAAATTAAAAAACTTTAAAATTAAAATTCAAAAAATTCAAAAAAGTCAAAAATTCAAAAAAGTCAGAAAATATCAAAAATTTCAAAATTTCAAAATTTCAAAAATTCAAAAAAGTTCAAAAAATTCAAAAATTCAAAAATTCAAATTTTTTTAAAAAAATCATGTCTTAGCTTTATTGACTGAGACAAAAACAAACAATGGAAGGGTAAGTATTTCTTCTTCACACTGGAGAGGCAAGGGTACAGTGCAATGTGCATTGAAAGAAACAAAACCAAATAAGATGGTGATGTGCAATAAAAGAAACAAAACCAAATAAGATGGTGAGGGAGGTCCAACAGAGTGAGAAGAGAAAGACAATGTTTGAATTAGCTTTATTGCCTGACTATTATTATTATCATTATTATTTATTTTTATTTCTAGGACTTGTAAGTGGAAATGGAGGTAGATATAAAAATTTCAAAAACAAAAAAACCAAATGGAAAATACACTTAAATCAATAAAAAAAAATTAAAAAAAATGAAAATACAACTTTAAAATAATGATTTTTTTTGAAAAATCCACATCAAAAAAATAAATCAAAATTTCAAATAAAACAGTAATAAAAAATTTTAAAAATTAAGAAATATATCTTAAATAATTTTTTTATATAAAAAAGTAAGATTGAAATTATATTTATAGAGTTAATAATAGTAAAATTCAAAATCAACAATAACCCAGGTTTGGTTACAACGGCTTAAGTTAATAATGAAGAGAGTGTTATAAGAGATAGTCGAATTGCGAAGTTGGGATGGGTTAGAGATAAGTTAACATGTTAGGGTTGGAGGATTAGTATGAGTTGGGAGGGTTAAAGATAAGTTGTGTTCGTTAAAGTTAATATGCAAGGGTTAGGAGTAAGGTTACAATTAGGGTTAGGGTAAGGGATAGGGTTAGGGTAAGGGGTTAGGGTTTGGACTTGGGAGGAAGAAAATGCGAGTAGTTCTCTGTTGCAATTTTTCAACTTAACCCATTATTGGTGATAACGAGTTTATTTAACCTAACTCGTTATTGCCAATTAACGAGTTAGGTTATGTGGACTTTTTTCTTAACAATGAAGTTCTCTGTTAGAATTCTTCAACTTAAACTGTTGTTGATGATAACGGGCCCATTATCGCTAATTACGTTATGTTGATTTTTGAAAAACATCAAGTTCTCTGTTAGAATTCTCCAACTTAACATGTTGTTGGTGATAACAGATTTAATTAACCTAACCCGTTATCACCAATAGCGGGTTAAGTAAAAGATGAATTTGTTCAAATTTCCATAAAAAATCAAGTATCTATTTCAAATCTTCAACTTAACCTGTTATCTGGAATAGCTGGTTAACATAACTTAACCTGTTATCGCCAAAAGCGGGTTATGTTGAAGATGAAAGTGTTCAAATTTGTTAAAAGCAATCAAGTCTCTGTTGGAATTTTTTTACTTAACCCACTATTGGTGATCAAGGATTAGGTTAACATAATCCGTTATTTCCAATAACGGGTTAGGTTGAGTAATCTTCAACTAAAAAATTACAAACACACAGCAACATACACCACAATATAGAGACAGCAGTATGGTTCAAAAAATCATATAAAGCAAAATTAACTCATTCCCAATATCACCAACAATGACGACAACTTCATATACATTATTGTCCATCCCTCACATTCTTATCTCATTCAATCTGTATATAACACCAATAACACCAATAACAATAACAATACATTTACCTTCTTATCTTGTTCAATTATCACAAAAACAATAACAACAAAAATAACATTAACAACAATAACAACTAGGATAAATTTGAGTTAACCATATTGTAGTTTATGGCTTTGGGAGTTCACCATACTGATTTTTGTTGGCAATTAAATATACTGAAGTTATTGTGTTTGGCATTTTGGCATACGCCGCATGTAAAAAAATGCACAAACAGCAACAAAAAATTACGAAACTTTGCATGTAGGTCGATTTACCAAACACAAGCTAACCCAACTTGTAGAACTGACGATTTGCGAGATACAAGCAAAAACAAATAAAATGATACATGGCCGTATCTCATAGATTATGAGTCGAAACTCACTTCTACAAGTTGGATTAGCTTGTGTTTGATGAATCCGACCTACTCGCAAAGTTTTGTAATTTTTTGTTACCGTTTGTGGAGTTTTCCAAGTACAGAATATGCCAAAATGCCAAAAAAACTTACTTAATAGGGTTAATTGCCAAAAAAAATCTTCAGTATGGTTAACTGCCAAACTTCCAAACTTGAGTAGGGTTAACTGAATTTTATCGTAACAACTATAATAAATAACAAGAACAACAATACATAAAAAATTAATTACAATTAAATACGCAATATTACACCTAATACTTCAATTACAATTCCCAACTTAATATTTTCAGAAAAGCAACTATATATACATATATACACATTTTGAAAAAAAAATCTCTTGGAAGATCACTAACCCGTTTCCTTCTGCATGATCATGTTCTTGCTTAAAACCTGCAACATACACTTGAAACTTCCAAAATCTTAAATTTCAAACAAAGAAATAAGTATTATAAGTCTCGAACATGAATTTTACATACACAATAACAATTTTACCTCACAACGGTTCATCAGAATTATCGTCGGAACTCTCTTCACCAGTTGGATCCAATTCTTGTACATTGGTATAGCTAAATAAATGACAAGATTGAGCTAGTCAATTTTTAACTATCAACTTCAACTTTTAAGAAAACAAGATTGAGTAAGTCAATATTTTTAAAGTCAAGTTTAAACAATTCAACTAAAAAAGAGATATTTTACCAAGCAACTTTATTTGGACAATTTCTTGAATCATGCTTTTGTCCCGCAAACCGCATGCATTGCACCGTCTAGATTTTCATTGAAACTTCTCCCTTATTGGCTTTTATCTCATCCCGCTTGGCCTGCCCTTTGTAATGCACTGCCGATGGTCCCTCACAGCAACATGAGATATATCCACGTTTGCTCTGTATGCATGTCCACTACCTTCTGCATGTTGTCCATTACTTTCGGGTTGTGCACTACATTCGAGAAGTCCACTCAATTCGGGTTGCACAAGATAAATGCCTTCAATGCTCTTGAGCATGTGGCCGAGCATCTATTTGTAACTTTCATCGGAAGAACAACCAAGATCAACAATTTGTTTTGTACGATAGCTCAACTCACAATAGCGAGAAGAAAAATTCCTGCTAGTGCCTTCATGAACGGACGTATAGCTTCTTCTCATGACATCCCAAGTCCATCTTCTTATAATATATTGCTCTGGTAGTGCAGTGTGATTGGTGAACCTAAGAACTGCTAAAATTTGTTTGCAAGGAATGCATATGAATTCAAACAAGTAACATCCACAAGTAGCCACTAACGAAGTTTGCAAACTTGAACCACCATCGCCAGTTCTGAATTTCAACAAAGCTTCACAAAGATAGTTGCACTATCCTTCGTGTCAATATCAGCAATGAACGTCACATTATATAATAAGCTTTTTTGTATTTCATCTTGGAATTTATAGAATAGCTTCAATGTGTAGACTCGCACCATTTGTTCTTTCATAGGCCATTGGGTCTTCAATTTCGGTTTCTTCTCACGATTAGGATGATTTTCTTTAAGTTCCCCTTGTCTTTACCTTTCTAAGACTTTATCGAAGATTACAATAAATTCATATAACGAGTACTTCTTTTGAGTATGAAGCTTCAAGAAAGAATGCATAGACTCGCTCCGTTGGCTACTCAACATGCCTGCCTAAAATGACGATCTTGTATAAACGGGGGCCCATTTTTTTGGTGTATGCCCTAGAGGCCAGTTGTGTATTGACATTACTAGTTTACATTGCATCATGACATTTATTTGATATATGAGGTATTTTATTTATTGTGTTGTTTATTGCGATTAAATAAACATAATAAAGTCCTTAGAATAGTAGGTTTAATACCATAAAACATCAAGTGCATGACTTGATTGTGAGATCCTATTGATAGTAATCAGAACAATATTCTTAAATGTCCCTAGTCAAGTATTATTGTGAATTAGGACAACAATAATACATAGAGACTAGTATGTGCGTAGACTGATGACCATATCTCACGGGTCATGGATATGAGATATCAAGTCTTCACATGGGTACATATTAGAGTGATAATGTACTAGACTGACCCACCATGAGAACGCTGCATGGATCCTTACGTGAGTGTTATAAGCGGTTCTCACAGTGACCAAGGTGCATGTAGTCCTTTGACTTGAAGTCACTACGGTTCCTAACATGAGAAGTTATATGTTTTAATGCCGCCAAACGTTGCTTGTAATAAGGTGATTATAAAGTCGACTATTGGATATACTACAAATCATGCGGAGGAATGTGAGTGACTTAAATAGGATTTGTCCCTCCTACATAACATGAGCGATATCTACGGACCCCTTGACTGAATGAGACTGCAAATGCATGGCTGTGCTCAAATGAGTCAATATGAGATATTGAGCTCATTTGTTTTAGTAAGTCTACTCGGACATCAAGAAACTAAAGATTGGACTATACAAGAGTGACACACATTATGTCTTGTGGTTAATTAAGATATCTGGACAAAAGGACTAGACTACATGATAACATTGGTCACGGGTAGGTTAAGTCAAATCACTGATATTTCCGTTACATGAGTAGCAATGATGTGTTGCTAGATACCGCTCACTGTTTATAACACTAGAATAAGATTTTAGTATTACTGTCAACGTAATGGGAACCTACAGGGGTGACACACTTAGAATGGATCGAAATTGGGATTTAAATTCATGAGATAAATTTAATTGGGAATCTTAGTAAGACTTGGACTCCTGACATTGTTGAGTAATTAATTAGAATAAATTCGCCAACTAAAGTTAGAAGGACCACACACGAATCTGACCCTGTTCAGATTGTGAGCCCAACTGCCTCACCACTCTCTTAGGGTTAATTTTCTACACACACACACACACACACACACACACACACACACACATATATATAAAATATCGTGTGTGTGTATATTATCGTGTGTGTTTATCGTGTGTGTGTGTGTGTGTGTATACACAATATATTTCTGTAGAAAAGACACACGAGAAAATCCTAGCCATCACAGAAAATATGAGAGAGAGAGATCATGAGGAACATCCCTTTTCCCGCAGCTAGCACTGCGGTGATTGGCATATTTTGGAGACACCAGATCCATCTTTAAGATATAACTTCTAAACACGATTTATGGTTTTCGCATGGATCCATGGCTAGATTTCGATATTTTGTGATTTTCTTTTCCGCTGTATAGTCTGTGATTGCCCTCAAAACCTAACACATTTCTCACGAATTTCAAATAGATCATTCAACCATTTATTATTTTCAACTTTATATTGCAAAAGCAATAATTTCAATTTCGCTTCAAAATTATCTATAAATTCAGAATTATAGATGATACTCTTAAAAGCTTCCCTAAACTTATTAATATCATTCGTTATACGCACTTCCTGCGGTAACTTATCCAAAATATGTCAAATGCAATACCTATGTTGAGTCTGAGGGAAAACTATTTTCACTGCAACACTGATCCTACGATCTTGATCTGTCACCATGTCGGATGGAGCAATTTTCATTAATCCTAACCACTTTTCATTAAACCACACAAATAAAGAGGCATTCTCATTTGGAATGAACCCACAACCTAAGAAAGTTGATTGCTAATGATGAATTATTCCAAAAAATGGAACAAATAGCATTCTATATCGGTTCGTGCTATGTGTGGCATCAAATAAACTACATCACCAAAATCTTCATTATTCATCCTAGCAGTGCCACCCACTTAAATAAGATGAGACAATCGGCCTTCGACACGCAGTTGGAAATCATAAAAAAATAACGGATCCTTCTATTTTGGCGATTCAAAAAATTCAATCAGCTTTTGACCATTGTGTCCTTTCATAGCTTCCCTCGTGTCTCTCTCGTAATTTCTAGCATCGGTTTCGGTGAAACTTATTTTATTGTGACCTTCACTAGCACTTTCAAAGAAAAGCATTTGTTTGCACGTAGGAATACTAGCTTGGAAAAATCTATCCATTATTCTTTTGTCGGATTTCGACACACTACGGTTTTGGGACAACAAATGTCTTCTACCAAGTGAAGTAAATTCATAATTGTGTGGTTCATGAAATGAGGAAAAAATCCATGTATTAATTTCTTCATTTAGTTTCATATGAACGAAAGTTTTGCAACTCGATCTAGAAGTAGTTCCTCGTCTAACATCATTAGGTTGACTCGGTGATGCCTCGGTTTTATTACATAGATATGACTTATCCACTACCTTGGTTCCCTTTAAATTAATTCCCACCCTTACATATTTGGAAATCTGCACATCCAGCATTACTCTTATAAAATTCTCTGCTTCCTCTAGAGTATGAAAAGTCATACCTATCTCTGGTTTGAGGTGCTCGTCAACTTGTGGCCTAGATTCACCTTCTTGTGCAGACATAAAATTTTTGCCGGCAATAGAATTCCCTTCATCATTCTTCATATCTAACATAAAAAATAATACAACAATTCTTAATAAACTAATCATATCGACAGAATCACAAACACATCATACACACACTGAATCACACTATTCTCAATAAACATATGAAACAACATAAGTGAGAAAACTGCGCAAACGGCAACAAAAAATTATGGAACTTTCCGAGTAGGTTGGATTTACCAGATATAAGATAATGCAACTTATAGAAGTGAGTTTCAGCTCACAGTTTGTGAGATATAGCCATGTATCACTTTATTTACTTTTGCTTTTAATAAAGTGATACATGGCCGTATCTCGCAAACTATGAGTAAAAAATCACTTCTACAAGTTGTGTTAGCTTGTGTGTGGAAAATTTGACCTACTCGCAAAGTTTCGTGATTTATGATTGTCGTTTGTGCAGTTTTACGATTATCAAACAACTACAACTACAACTACAATTACTTCTATAAATTGAGCAAACAACAACAACTAAATCTATAATTCTACCATCTACAAACAACAAACAACTACATTCAAATACACATCAAACAACGACATTTATATAACTATACATAACAAAAATAAATTAAAAAAATAACTTGTGCCGTAATTGATTATGAATAACAAGTAATGAATGTCAATTATACAAAGATGGGGTTTTCGATTACCTTGCACAATGTGTGTTTAAACGGCATAGATGATGTCGGCGATGTGTGCAGATTTAAAATGGTGAAGTAAGGTTTCAAGTTTGTGATTGGGTTCAGAAGATTGGAGGAGGAGGGCGTGATGAGTTAAGGGGTTGGGGGGGAGCTTCACGATCGGGGAGGCGCGAGATTAGAACTTGAGGAGGAGAGGGGTGTCAGAGATCGGCATCGGGCATTCGGGGTGAGAGAAAGAGGTGTCGAGTTTCGGGAGGAGAAGGAGGCTCAGGAGAGGTCGGGGCTCGGGTGGGGTGGGTTGGGTTTCGGGAGAAGGAGGATGCGGATTGGTTTGGGTATCCGGGGGAGGAGGAGGAGGAGGAGTTGGGTTTTTTGGTTTGGAGGTTTCTCTGGTGTAACCCCCGTTCCCGTAAATACGTATATTCTGAATATTTTTGATATTTTAATTATTTATAAATTTATTTTGTGCTAAATAAGTTTTGGATATTTTACTAAGTATTTTATAATCGATAATTATATTCACTTTGAATAACGATATATTTTCTATTTTTAGGTGATCAACTATTTATATTTTATATTACTCCTGTTTAGATTTCAATGAACTTGTTAATCTCAAATTCTATATTGATGCATATCATCATCATCATCATTATTATTATTATTATTATTATTATTATTATTATTATTATTATTATTATGAGTATTATTGTTATTACTATTATTATTATTATCGGTAGTACTATTATTACTACTATCATTATTATTATTTTTAGTATTTTCATTGTTGTTATTTTTATTAATATTTGTTGTTATTGTTATTAGTATTATTACTATTGTTTATTAATATTTTTATTTTCATGATTCTTATTATTATTATTTTTGTAAAGCCTAATGTCATTACTATTTTTTTTTTTTGTTAAAGCCCATCGATTTTGACCTATATTGTATTATATAATTATTTGATTTGAAGTCCGATCCAAGCCCATCTCATATTGGATTCTAACCCAAATCCTAGTCACCCTAAATCCATTAATCCAAATAATCATCAACAGCCAAATCCCCACAATCTCTCCTATTCACTGCCTAATAACTACCCCACTATCTTTTTGACCCTAATAACCAGCTTATTGATTCTCCCACTATCTCATTAAATGATTCCGTAACCCCCACATTCCACTAACTCCACCTTTATCATAATATTATAATATATTATATTCAAAACCACTCTTTTTCTCTCTCATCCATCTCCCTCTTTCTCTGTTTCCAAAACCAAAAACAGAGAAGCTCTCCCATCGACTTTGTCTCCCTCCTCACCACTACACAGCCCGTTCATCTTCCTCCCGCTCATCCCATGTTCCCTCCTCCACGTCTCCGTTGTCGCTCGCCATTGCTGAACTCGAGCTCCAACCCACCTTCTCCCGTCGCCATTGCTCTCCTCCCGAGCACTCGCATCTGCCAGCCACCCTGTCTTTGCCATTACCGCTCGCCTCGCCTCCCGCCCTCATTTACCATAGTCGTGACCACCATCTCCCCTTCGACTGCACCCGAAGAAAACCCATCTTCCTCGTCCTCGACTTCGTTGCTGCGACCCTGCTTGCATCGCCATCGCACCAACTGCCTACCACCATTGTCGGAGTCCCTCCACCAGTCGCTGTCTGCCATCATAATCGAGCGCTTCAACCTTGAGGCACCCAGACGCTGCCTCCCCTGTGCTCTGTTGTCAATAGCTCAGCCCCAGTTCTCCTCGCCGTTCCTATGTTTTGTCGAGCCTCCCTCGACTCGACCTCGCCACCTCCTACCAACGCTGCAACACCGAGCTCCGCCCTGCCATTGCCGCCTCGAGCCGCCACCGATCATCTGACTTCGAGCGCCGCCACCTTGGTCCACTGAGCTCCTCTGTTTTTGGGTTCAAGCTAACAGTGCATCAAGCTAATTGATCTTTACCGTTGGATCTCCTTTGATCATTGCGATCGCGATCATCTTGATCTTGATCTTCGATCTTGATCCGTGTTTGCCGTTTGGGTTTTCTAGTTGATGTGGTTGCTATTTGTGGACTTGATTCGCTGTTTCGCTATTTTGCACGCAGCTCGCACATGTTTCCATGTTCGTGGTTCTTCGCTCGGGATTCTCATCCCGTTATTCTAAATATTTGAAATTAACCATCTAAAAAGGCAAGTCATCTCACCCTCGAATTGTATTATATCGTTATCGAGAATGTTTATTGAATTCCGCAAGTAGATCTATATTGATTATCGTATATCGTATTGTTATCTATCGTTGGGATACTACGGATTTACACGAGCGAATCCAAGTAGTAATCTTGACTTCGTGCCTTTTTTACCTCCGATTTATAGAGATCTTGCATGCATTCATGTAGATAATTATCGAACATATAGGAATTGTTATTGTAATTCATGTCATGACATTACACGATTATTGTAGATGGTATGCTAGTGTTGGTTGTTATATAATTGATGTTGGTGTATTGGTTGATTGTGATTAATAAGATTATGGACATTATACATCTTAATACCATATTCACATAGATGTAACTTGCTGTGATTTATGTTGTCGACCCCTAACTCATCGTTCATAACATTTTAATTATTTTATTCATAAAAAATATATTGAGACCCTGAAATTTATTGCCAACTTGAACATTGTCATGCTGTTTCGACCTAGATACTGTCATCAAAATCAATAACTTTCTGAATATGAAATATAGCCCCAGGTGTCTAGTTTCCAGAACATCCTGAATTTTTGAATCCCGACTTATATTGCATGAGTTATGACCATTTTACTGCTGCTGCGTTTTATTTCTAGATTTATGCATATATCATGTTAACCTGATTAAATAGATGAACTAATGATCAAATATTACCATGATAATTTCCAGATGGATAGTCAACATGCTTAGGGTAATGAAAATTATTTTTTCTGGTTTTTCAAATGAATATTTACTGCTTTTACAACTGAAACTAGTTAACATTAATAACTTGCCAGAACCTGTAACCTGTAAAGAACACTATAATTCACCTAGCTACTGTTGTCGGAATTTGGACTTTAAATATGCGTTGGAACCGGGCAGGAGTCTAATTTCTAGAACTTCTGACGGATCCAATTTTGCTATTCTGTAGCAACGAGAATTCTGATTTTGGTGCAGCAATCTACTGTTGTCCAGAATTAGATTTCCATGTTTGATAATATATAATTTGATCTATAATGTTGTATTTGGTGCATTTAGTTGTATGGAGTACATTGCATGATCTTAGGGTTGTGTTGTCATCATTCTAGTGTCCCTTAGTAATTGCCTTATCATTTTTCCATTAATATCTCTGTCCCTATTATTCCCTATTAGTATTGCATGTTGATTTAATAAAGAATGTTAATCAAGCCGGGGTTAAGGGTTGACTAGAGTAGTTGATAATATAGTGACTGTACTCAGAAATGTGAGCCTCCTTCCTATAATATCATTATCGTCATTGTGCAAGAAATTGCGTCAATGGCCAGTGTTATCGTTATTGTGCAAGAAATTGCTGCAATAGCCAGTGTTATCGTTATTGTGCAAGAAATTGCTGCAATAGCAAGTGTTATCGTTATTGTGCAAGAAATTGCTGTAATAGCCAGTGTTATATCGTACCGAGTACATAATCTATAGAATCTACCACCTTAGTCTAAATAAAATTGATTGTATGCATCGAACCTGTAATTATGGGATGCAGTAGTACGTGCATTAGTTGGAGTAAAATGAATAATAGACATAAGATTTTCATCGCATCGTCATTGCATATTGTCATCGTTATCGAACAGTGTTATCGTTATTATTTATCGTTATTGTTATCGTTTATTTTCATCATTATCAATCATCATTATTGCACATTGCATCGTTATCATTTTGCCATTGTTCATTGCCATCGACTCTATTGTTTATTGAATTCATTGTTATACCGTAAATGCCATTGTTTCTCTGTTTCTCTACTTGTTGTCCACGACTTGCTCTAAGGACATATTTTCCCCTCTTTTAGATGAACAGCTTACAGGTAATCAAGGAGAATTGTCTGATGGATTAGGAGAACAACAATGGTGAACGAATTGAACTTGCATCGCCGCCTAAATAATTATTGTTTCGTTTTGAAGACTTAAATAATCGAACATTGTTATTTCTTGTATTGTTTACTTTTGACCTGAATATTGTTATTGTTGATTCCAGATGTTGGATTGTTATTATGTTTGGTTATTTTATGCTTAAATTTCAAGTATTGTTATTCGTGTGATTACTCCTTTAAAGCATGCATGGTTGTATTACTTTCTTGTTTATATTGTTGAGTTGAATCGATAACAGCTTATGGATGACGCAAGTCATTCGCTGGGCCAATGTCACGTGCTCGTATTCCGTATTTTTGGGAAGTGAGGCGTGACAGCTGGCTTTGGGAACAACAGAGAGAAAGTAGGGAGAGTGAGAGAGAGAATATGGAATGAGAGTGAAGGTGTATATTGGGGTGAACACCCTAAAATATCCTTCATTTTTTAAGTTGATGGGGAAGGATTTGAGCGGGGGAGATCACAGTCGTTGGATCATGATTAACTTGATCTAACAGCTATGATCACTGTTTACAATGGGTATGTGCAAACATACTAGTTTGCAATTGAAGCTTGGGCAAAAACCAAAGTACCTCTAACGTTTGGTCTGAGTACAAACTATCATATAAAGTTTGAAAAAGTACGTTATACACATTCCTCCGTTAACTTAAACCATTATGTTAATTTTGAATTATTTAAATTACATTTCTACCCTTACCCTTTCATGTCTTAATCTCTTTTTCCTTTCTCCCCATTTCTCTGTTCTCAAATGTTAAACAAAACTAAATCTTAATCCCACTATCTCCACCTCCAGTACCATGTGATCATGTTCACTTCCATCCACAAATCGTCCCTCAATATCTCCTCTCCCTAATACTAATATTTCTGTTACTTAAACCAGTTGCTCACAACTATTAATCGCCTTTAATTAAGTTCTCTTCCCATCAACCAACATCATATAATGAAAATATCATCCCTCCATCATGTTGCTTATAAATCCACCATTATTATGGCTCTCAAAGCCTCTTCTCCATTAGTATCACCTGTGCTGTTGCAGTAATTCAAGTTGAAGATGATGATCGGTAGTCAGATTGGAAGAGGCAGCCTGATGCTGCACTTTTGTTATATCTATCACATATAATGTTTTTGGTTAAGTTTTAAGCTGATACATTGTGATATTACTTTGAGTGCTTTCTTGATGTTAAGGAACAGTGAATCATTGAAAAAACCTAGTAAAAAAACGAAGTCAAGATTGCTATGCTATGTTATTGTGACATTAAAATTTAGTTTTATTTAATGTTTGAGAGTGAAGAAAGGGGAGAAAGGAAAAAGAGATTAGATATGAAAGGGTAAGGGTAGAAATATAATTTAATAATACAAAGTTAATGGAATGGGTTAAGTTAACGGAGGAATGTGTATAATGTACTTTTTCAAACGTTATATGGGCATTTTGTACTCATGTCAAACGTTATAACGGAGGAATATATATATATACTAGATTTGCCCGTGGACACGTGCCTACGGCCCGTCTTCGGAACGATATAACACACGAAAAGTCTAAAATAACAATTATGTAGTTCAAGTTTGAATAGTATGACAATAATTAGTTGTAAATAAAAGTCCATATTTCTAGTAGTATATGTTAAAAAATAATTATAAATGAGGGTGTAAAACCCAACTTTTTAGAACATTAAGGGTGGAAAGTGATGAAATTTAACTCTTGAAGAGATATTTGCTATTTTCAATATAACATGTGCAATAAAAAACCATAAAGAAAATTTTACAAACCTGAAATCTTAAAATCTAAATTTCTAAGTAAGTTGAGAAAGAATGGGAGAGAGAGAGGGAGAGGGAGAGAGGAATATGAAAAAGTGAAGAGAGAAGAGAGAAGAGAGAAGAGAGAAGAGAGAGATAGTAATAAAGTAATGAGTTTTTTTTAGTTTGGGGGAAAAATTTAATTTTGGGGTTTGAAATTTTCGGCGGAAAAATATGTTTTGTGAGAATCAATGTAGGCCATTGATTTTAGGGGAGATTGAATGTGAGCCCCTTGATAGCTTTCTTTGTAATTTATTTTATATATATATATATATATATATGACAAAAAGTATATATTTGATGTCCGAATTCGTATCTATATTTGATAGACCGAGTCTGATTTGTATTTATATCTGACACTTGTGGATAAAGATATCTGTGGATAAAGATATGATTTTTTTCTTCTTCCGGATCATATATATATATATATATATATGGCAAAAAGTTTATATTTGATGTCCGAATTCGTATCTATATTTGATAGACCGTATCTGATTTGTATCTATATCCGACACTTGTGAAAACAGATATGATTTTTTTTCTTCTTCCGAGTCATATTTGCATTCGAATCCGTCTTTGGAATGTGGATACGGATATTCGTATGGGCGTACAGCCAAGTTTCCTTTGTTTTCCTACTTTTAAAAAAAATCTCAATTGAGGGTTTTATACCTTACCCACTTTCTATTACCATTTTATACCTTGTATGGAGAGGGCCTTATGTTTATTGTTGTTGGTTATCTTTTGTTGATCGTATACCCCTAGCTAGAGCAGTGCTAATTGTATATGAGATTATAAAAGGTTCTATAATGCACTAAAAACTCAGTCATCGCTATCAAAATCCACGATCCACACTATTCAAATTTAAATTATACCCGACATGGAGTGGTGTTAAATTCACTGCATTTGAATATGTTTTTTTCCACTCATCAATGAGTTACAAAATAAACGAATTTTTAGCAATAGAACAATTACAACCACTTAATGCATGAGTAAAACATATCTAACTTTGATAATATATATTCCTCTTATGTTTTATGACTTGTTCAATACTTAGAATGATGTGGATCATGCATTTAGGAAGATGGAGTAGGGATTTTAGTGTGTCATGAGAAAATTTTCTTCTATGCCAATTTTCATTCCCTTATCTCATTTTATATTTATATATTTTTTCTATTACACTTTGGTACTGCAAGATGCAAGAAAGTGTGTCCGGAATCAATTAATGGACTCTACCTTCTTGCGTATAGTAGTATCGACTAGCATTTTTTTCCAAAGATATTAGCAACTCTCTATTTTTTTTGATCTTTTTGTTATAAATTTTGGCGACTGATCTTTTCCTTAAAAAAAAAACAAATTAATTATAAGGGTAAATTTCAGATAACCCTACTGAGTTTTTTTCCTTTGGCAGAAAACCATACCCAATTTTTTTTGGCATATAACCCTGGTAAACTTTGTTTTCCATTAGGAGCCCCCCTAACATTGTTAACTTTAGAATAAAATGACTAAAATAATCCTAATGTTTTAACCATTTACAAAATTATCTCTCATCTTCCTTCATCGATCTTCTAGTAAAACCAAAACCAAATCCGATCTTCTTCTTCTTCAAAATCCTCCTCCAAATTCCAATATCTCAAACCTTAAATCGAAAAAAAAACTCCCCCAAAATGGTCCACCACCACCACCAAACCCCTGCTCCACTACCCTCTCCTCCTTTTTTCCCAATCCTTCCTCCTCCTCCAAATGTCCTCCCTTGCCTCCAAACTCTTCAAGATCGTCATCGCCGCTGACTCCGCCGTCCTCTCCACCATCGACATCAACAACGGGACCATCACCGCCCTAACCCTAAGTCCGATGGTTGAGGAAGAGACAAGGTCACAGAGTGGTATCCTTACGACATCAAGAACGAAGATCCCATGGTTTTGCAACGCGAAGATAGCAAATATGACTATCGTCTATCTCTTTTGTTAAAACCCTTCAGTTTTTTGTTGGGATTTTGTTAGTGTTGTGTTGGATGTCTATTAGGTATTTGATTTTTTGATTTTATGTTGATGGGAGAAAATGATGGATTTGATGGGTTGAGTTCATATTTACTGCATTTGCATATAGTAAACAACTTCATTGGATGTAGAGTTGGATGAAGGATGTAGGATAAGAGTCCAGAACTGCATTGGATGTAGGATGCAGCTTTCATCATGTCTCGTCTCTAGTCTACTTGGCTTTTAGAGTTAATATCTTATTGTTGTTTCAGATTGGAATTTTGGAGAGCAAATAGAATGTTGTTGCTTGTGACTACACTCATCGGCTATAATATAATTTAATCACTATTAGTCATCATTATGTGTCAAACAATTAGCATTTAGGGTAATCACCAAATTCTCCTCCCCACTAGTCGTTATCATTACCATCTAATCAAGAATGAAGCTTCAGAGAAGAGCAATTGAACACAAACTGAAATCATGAGATAGAGCCAAATACCAATCTTTCACCATTTTTCCTGTAATTGACAGTGAAATCACACAACGCCAATAAAGCCAAATTTCAATGAGACAGCGTTTTGAAACCAACAGCAATCTCAACAGTAAATAGAAAGAGAACTGAGTAGACTTTTGCTGCAAGACTGCTAGTCATCATAATATACATAAATTAAAAGCTCATATTCCACATAAACTATGTATTGTATTGTTGCTTCATTGATCTCAGCAAAATTAGTAAAGCATAACCAAAACACTTTCATCTTCTAAAAAGATTAAGACTTTTAACCTGAATACCATACAGAGCATTAGTATTGTTCTTGTATGTTGGAATAGTGAAGTCTAAATTTGTACTCTTTTAAACTTCATTAAACCTACTAGAGGTTTAATGAAGTTTAAAAATCCAAATTGTCACTCTTTAAGAGAGCATCGAATTCAAATCCATTTTGTTCTTTTATCGTCATTGAACTTTCAAGTTTAGTAATTGTCTGCTAGCTCTAACTCCCCATAACTTTTACTATTCTAAGTTTCTAATTGATTACTTGCTTAGTATCATTCTTTTACTGATATTTTCTTAGCCATGACATAAAGATCTTCATGATTTTTATTTTTGATGGTGACTTGAAAATATATACTTTCAAAACCACCGCAAATTTAACAATCTACATAAGTATAAAAAAGCTTTCCAATAAGTAAGTACCTGTTGAGTTTCTATCTTTTACTGATCACTTCAGACATAGTTATTGTATATATGATTTTACTGCAATGTACATGTATCTCTAATTGTTTATCTGATGAAATAGAGAAACCTCACATTTTTTTGCCAGCAAAGCACAATCTTCTGATGATCTTTTAGGATATTACAACTAAATATATCTCTAAGTTCTTAGTTTATTCTTTGGAACTTATAAATATCTTGTCTGAAGCTCTTCTTTTGTGCAAATCACACACACACACACACACACACACACACACACACACACACACACACACATACATATATATATATATCAGCGGCTCAGATCACCTCCGCCCATCACCCGTTATCACTTAAGTGGCGGATGGTTATTTTGGGGATTTCGTCCCAAATAACTCTTCGCCTGATTCGCCCAAATTCATTCATTTTTTTAGAATCCGTGAGGCGAAGAGTTATTTGGGACGAAATTCCCAAATTAACTCTCCGCCACTTAAGTGAGATGGGTGATGGGCGGCTCAGATCTAAGCCGTTGATCACGATTAAGAGCGATCCAACGACTCTGATCGTTGTTTTCCAACCCGGTGAAAACAAACCTGTTTTCAATGGAGCATTGCCTTATATATATATATATATATATATATATATATATATATATATATATATATATATATATATATATATATACCATCACTACTCGCTTCAAAATGGTACACTTATACTTCTCCCTGGTCATTTATGTTCACAATAACTGGTTATAATTTTAGTCAAACAAAAGCAACTTATATGAAACTAAAATTTTTAGTTATTTCTAAAGTGTCAATATGTAAACAACAAATGCATATATAAATTTTCTGAACAGAAACATATATGATGTATTTTGTGCCTACAAATATGGTGCAAGAATTTACTTTCCCTTTCTTGTTTGCTAAGCAAGTCTCTATATCGTTTTGATTCTGATATATGGTTGCATCATGCAGAACAGTTTTTTTTCTCTAGGTTTGCTGAGCAATCACAACAGAACTTTAGTACTCTTTGGACTATAGAGTTCTTATTTATGCACTTGTAGTCCATGCACATAAAGACCGGGTTAGAACAAGCACCAGCAGCTACTAGAAGAAGAAGAAGAAACGATTAAATTTTGGGTTTGAGTGAGAGAGTGGAATTTGGGATTTTTTGAGCATTATGAGCTATGTTTATGTTATTTCCAGGCGTCTTGAGCTCTGTTTATGTTGTTTGTGAGAATTATGAACATTGTTTATGTTGTTCCCAGGTATCTTGAGCTTTTTAATGTTGTTTGTGAGCATTATGAGCTTTGTTTATCTTATTTCCAGGCATCTTGAGCTTTGTTTATGTTGTTTGTGAGCATTATGAGCTTTGTTTATATTGTAGCTCTGTTTATGTTGTTTGTGAGCATTATGAGCATTGATTATATTGTTTTCAGGCATCTTGAGCTCTATTTATGTTGTTTGTGAGCATTATGAGCTTTGTTTATATTGTTTCCAGGCATCTTGAGCTCTGTTGATGTTGTTTGTGAGCATTATGACTTTGTTTATGTTATTTTCAGGTATCTTAAGCTTTATTTATGTTGTTTTTGAGCGTTATAAGCTCTGCTTATGTTGTACCCATGCATTTTGAGATATGTTTATATTGTTTATGAGCATTATGACCTCTATTTATGTTGTTTCAGGTATCTTGAGCTTTGTTTAATATGTTTATGACTATTATGAGGTATGTTTATAAAGTAATTTTACAATATTGAAGGATTTTAAAGGATTTTTGGTTCGAATTTTTAAGGAATTGAAGGAATTTTTTAAGGAAATATTTAAGAAATTATTAAGGATTTATATAAAAAAAATAACAACCGATGAAATCTCCCCAAATTTTCAGCATAATCTTCCAATTTTCCAAAAAAACACCCAGCATAATCTCCCAATTTTCCAACAAACACCTAAAAAATGGCATACGAGTATTTTAAAAAACTGCATAAGTATATTTTCGTCATTTTAAAATTGACATGACATCACTTTTTTAAGATAACATCTCAAAATTAACAGAGTAGATCTTATTGCCTAACGGAGCAAAGTTTAGTAGGGTTATATGCCAAAAAAATTGGGCATGGTTTTCTGCCAAAAGAGAAAAACTCAGTAGAGTTGCGTGGAATTTACCCTAATAATAATAAAATTAAATTTTAAAAATTGAAAAACTCTAGAAAGTGGGCAAGTCCAATTTGGCGACGAAGAATGTATCTACAAACCCGACCCGTTAACCAAACCACCCGCATCCAGACTCTAACAAAAGGTCACTGCATCCCTCTTTTCCCCTCCCCTCTTCTCGCGATCCACTCACCGTCCTCTCTCTCTCTCCCCCTTACGCTCACCGCCTTATCCCAGCCCTCCGATCAACCATGGACGACAGCTGCGCCGTCTGCGCCGAGCCCCTTGAGTGGGTCGCGTCCGGATCTTGCGGTCACCGCGAGGTGTGCTCCACGTGCGTTGTCCGCCTCCGATTCGTCCTGGAAGACCGCCGTTGCTGCATCTGCAAAACCGAATCCCCTTCCGTCTTCGTTACCAAGGTATCTCATCAAATTAGGGTTTTGATTTCGATGTCCTCAATTTTCGTGATTTGTTTGCTTGTACTTTTGTATGATCGAATTATAGGGTGATTAAGGTTTCAGAAGCAATTATTAGGTTTTTGGAGAATAAAAGGAGGTTTTTTTTTTCGTTGATGGAGAAAGGGTTATAATGGTAGTGATTTGGGATTGTATTGAAGCTTATATTAGTTAAAATTGGTGACTAGAAATTTCCTTTTTTTAGTATTTTCTGTTTGTACGTGCACACCACCACTTTTGGTTATTTCCACCATCTTATATATATATATATATATATATATATATATATATATATATATATATATATATATATATATAGACAAATCATCGGTTGCACACTACTTTTGGTGAGCACTCCGTGAGCACTCATGAAATAGAGCACCTATGACAAATCCAAACCGCTCATATTGTTCTATATACCTTAGATAGCCTAACAATAAAAAATCAAGTAATTTGAAGTTCATTTACCCATCCATCATGCCGTTAGAAATTTCAGCCATACAATTTTGTAATGATGTAAATCATGGGCAAATGAACTTCAAATTACTTGATTTTTTATTGTTAGGCTATCTAAGGTATATAGAACAATATGAGCGGTTCGGATTTGTCATAGGTGCTCTATTTTGTGAGTGCTCACGGAGTGCTCAACAAAGTAGTGTGCAACCGAAGGGGACTCTATATAGACACATATATATATATATATATATATATATATATATATATATATATATATATATATATATATATATATACATTGAATTCTGGTTGTTAGTTCTCATTCCAACTTTCTAATTGAACTTGCAATAGTTTCTTTAGATTATACTATACGTTTATATTAATAGAGAGAACCAGTAGTTCTTAACTGCTTGACTTATTCTTCCTTATCAGATTGTATTATTCAAATGTACTTTAGTTGTCTTTCATAGATATAAGATTCAGTTTGTAACAATTCCCTAGTTTGTAGGATCTTCAACCACTCTTTGTTATTTCCTTGGTGTATTTATATGATTGATTAGTCAATAATAAAATCATCAGTTTTGCTATTCTATAATGGTATCTATAATGGTATCAGAGCAAAACTAGAGATAACAAATTCCAGTATTATTTTTCTTCTCCCATTTCCCGTCTTCCCTTTAATCTCGAACAGCCATGGCTAACCCGTCACTCACCATTCTCAACACCAATGAATCCCACAACACCCTTATCAGCATTAATGTTGCTGCCCAAACCCCTCTAAAACTCACTTCCAGCAATAACCTCGCATGGAAATTGCAATTTCACACCCTCTTCATTGGCTATGATCTCTTAGGCTATGTCGATGGCGCAAAGCCATTTCCCTCAGCCACTCTCACACAAAACAACACAACTAGCTCAAACCCTGCTCACATCCTCTGAATCTGACATGACCAGTTAATCTTGAATGCCATCATTGACTCCATCTCACACACTATCATACCATTCATTGCACAAGCCATGACCACGCGCGAAACATGGACTATCTTGGCCACCACCTATGCCAAGCCTTTTCATGGACGCAGCAAACAGGCCAAGAGTCAACTCAAGCTGATCACCAAAGGCTCTGAAAGTGTTAGAGCGTTCCTGCAATCCATAAAGTCAAAAGCTGATGAGCTTGCCTTCTTGGAGCACCACTTGATGCAGAAGACCTCACCGACTAGATACTTGATGGACTTGGCGATGAATACAAAGAACTAACACGTGTTGTCCAAGCTAGAGACATGCTTATAACTTTTGAGGCTTAATTTTGAAGCTTAAGTGATCACCACAAAACCAGACCCCTTTCACTTTTCTGCCACTGCTAATCCCACGAGCAGGAATCCAACAACTTGGCGCTCACCTGCATCTTTAAGCACCAACAATCAGTCATGGCGTCCCTCCAACAACCACCAAAATAGGTATCCTACTACACAAAACAACAGACAACTCACAACTGAAGGAAGTCGCCCATCTCGGCCATACCTTGGTTATTGCCAAATCTGCAGAATACAAGGCCATACAACAAAATGATGTACTTCATTTTGGCTTGTCCCAGTTAACACATCCACCAGTACACCTCCTGCTTCAAATGATCACTCTGCTTCCCCATGGCAACCAAGGGCTTAATATGCTACCAATAATCCCAGTCATACATCTTGGCTCCTGGATAGTGGAGCCTCTCACCATGTTAAATTGATCGAAACAATCTGTCCATGCATGCTCCATACAATGGCTCAGATGACATTATGATCGACGATGGCTTGGGTCGCTCCATTACTCATACCGGTTTTGGCTCTTTCAAAACACCTCATAATACTTTTCAACTGAACAATGTCCTCTGTGTTCCTGCTATGAAAAAGAATCTCATTTCAATTTCTCAATTTTGTACCTCAAATAATGCCTCCATTGAATTCTTACAAACTGCTTTTCTTGTAAAGGACATTCACTCGGGGGTAAACACTTCTGAAGGGCCAAACTAAAGATGGCAGCCGGTATCTCCACCATTGCTTGCTTTCTTCAGCATCAAAACAACCTTATTCGAGTGGCATAAAAAATTAGGACACCCAACTTTCCCCATTCTGAAATAGATTGATTCCAACAATAAACTCGATTTTTCTTCACTATCCTCTAATTTTTCATGCAATGCTTGTCTAAGTAATAAAAGACACAAATTATCATTCTCTCAATCTACAATTGTCTCTTCTTAACCCTTGAAACTATTTTTTCTGATGTTTGGACTTCTCCAATTATATCAAATGATGGATTTAAATATTATGTCATTTTTGTGGATCATTTCACCAGATATATCTGGTTCTATCCTCTTAAACAAGAGTTAGAAGTCAAAGATATTTTTATTAGATTTAAAGCCATTGTTGAAAAACACTCTGATAAAACCATCAAAACACTTTATTCTGACAATGGTGGTGAATATGTTGCACTTTCTCATTTTCTTTCGACAAATGGTATTTCTCATCTCACTACACCACCTCACACACCTGAACACAATGGTTTTTCTGACAAAAGGCATCTTCACATTGTAGAAACTGGATTAGCACTATTCTCTCATGCCTCTCTTCCTTTAAGTTATTGGCCTTGTGCCTTAGCCACAACAGTTTATTTAATAAATCCCATGCCAACACCCACACTAAACCTCTCATCTCCATATGAAAAAATATTTGCAACAACTCCTAATTACTCAAAACTCAAAATCTTTGGCTGTTTATGCTATCCATGGCTTAGACCATATGCAACCAACAAACTAGACACTCCAAACCATGTGTATTCCTTGGATACTCTTTAACTCTGTGTGCCTACTACTGCCTTGATCCATCCATCTCCAAAATATATGTTTCTAGGCATGTTAGATTTGTTGAGTTTGTATTTCCTTTCAGTCATCTTTCTGCTCATTCCTCTCGTCCTCAGGCAGACTCCATTGCCACTTGGATTCCTCCACCACTTCGAATTCCTTTATACCGCCACCCATTCTGTCACATGCAGTGGAAACTCAACAACAATCCCTAGTGAAGCCTCACCACTACCAGACCTGGCCGACACATATATTCCTCCACCATCACATGACTCCTCAAACAACAACAATCCCCAACAACCATCACCACAAATAAACCCACCTGAGCCTCAGCCACAAATAAACCCACTTGAGCTTCAGCCACAACCCACACCATAACTACTAGAGCCAAAAACAATATTCGCAAACCCATCACCAAAATGAATCTTCATACCCAATTAACCAAAGGTGGTGACCTTGAACCAACCACATTGACCCAAACTTTCAAAGATCTTAAATGGCATCAAGCCATGTCTGAAGAGTATGATGCCTTAGTAATAAATGGTACATGGGCCATAGTTCCCCCCGTATACAAGCCAAAAATCTAGTTGGATGTAAGTGGATTTTTAGAACTAAACGAAAATCTGATGGTTCTGTTGACAGGTTCAAGGCCCGATTGGTTGCAAAAGGCTTCCACCAACGCCCTGGAATAGACTACCAACACACATTCAGTCCAGTTGTAAAACCAACAACTGTTTGAATTGTTCTCAGTATAGCTGGAAGCCGTGGCTGGTCCTTAAGGCAACTTGATGTAAACAATGCCTTTCTTCAAGGCCATCTATCAGAGAATGTATACATGTCACAACCACCAGGATTTGTTGACAAAGACAACCCCTCATATGTCTGCAAACTAAGAAAAGCAATATACGGCCTAAAACAAGCCTCTCGGGCGTGGTACCATGAGCTCCGAACATTTCTTCTACAGTTTGGTTTTCAGAATTCATATGTTGATACTTTGCTCTGTCCTTCATGCTCATGGCCACACTGTATCTGCTTGTTTATGTTGATGATCTAATTCTCATAGGAGACAATGCCACCGAAGTTAATCAATTCATTGCTATTCTTGTTCAGCGGTTTGCCTTCAAAGACCTCGGATTACTAAATTACTTTCTGGGTGTAGAAGTTGTCCCAAACAAATATGGCTTGTTACTCTCACAGGTGATACATTATGGATCTCCTCACTCAAACCAAGAAGCAAGATGCTAAGATTGTTCTTACTCCCATACAAACCAGTTCGACTCTCATGTTAACCTCAGGTTCTTCTCTGTCTGATCCAACTGAGTATCGCCAGGTAGTTGGGAGCCTCCAATATTTGATAATAACAAGACCAGACATCGCCTTCCCCGTTAACAAACTGTCACAATATATGCACTGCCCAACAACTGAGCATTGGTCCTTTGTCAAACGGCTATTGCGTTATCTTGGTGGCACCATTGATGATGGCTTACAACTCTACAATGACTACTATCAGGTTGCATGCTCTTCTCCGACTCTTCTCCCAGTTTACAAGCTTTCTCTGACACTGATTGGGCAGGGGACAAGGACACTTTTTGCTGAACAAGTGCTTATGTTGTTTATCTTGGTAAAATTCCGATATCATGGAGTTCTAAAAAGCGATGGACTGTTGCTAGATCCTCCATTGAGGCAGAGTATCGCTCAGTTTCAAATACATCTGCTGACCTAAATTTCATCTGTTATCTCTTGACTGATCTTGGTATTTCGCTTCCTACCGCCCTGTCATTTGCTGTGATAATATTGGGGCAACTCAACTATGTTCCAATCTAATTTTTCATTCCCGAATGAAGCATGTTGCAATAGATTTTCATTTTATCCAAGATCAAGTTCAAAATGGTGCTCTTCGTGTTGCCCATGCCTCTTATGAAGATCAACTTGCTGATGCTCTTACCAAGCCTCTTCTACGACAACGTTTTCTTCAACTCAAACTTAAGATTGGACTTCTCTCTCCAGCTTATCATGAGGGGGCGTAATAGAGAGAATCAGTATTTGTTAACTGCTTGACTTATTCTTCCTTATCAGATTGTATTATTCAAATGTACTTAGCTGTCTTTCATAGATATAGGATTCAGTTTGTAACAACTCTCTAGTTTGTAGGATCTTCTACCACTCTTTGTTATTTCCTTGGTGTATTTATACGATTGATTAGTCAATAATAAAATCATCAGTTTTGCTATTCTATAATATATAAGGTTGCAAAAACTGAAAACGGAAAAAAGAAGGTAGGATGGTGTTTCCATTTAATCCCCGCTGATTTTAAAACGGGTTGGTGACTATGTTACCAAAAACACCAAACAGCCAAAAGAATGGTACAATAGCGATTGGAAGAATAAAATGAACATTCCAAATTTTTAACGATTCATTTAATGCAATCATATGTACATTTGTGACTTGTGTTACATTTTTTTAATTGGTTGAATAAGAGGGAACCGCAAATTTGCGAAAATTGCAAATATGCAAATTTCACCAAAAATTGCGTATCCAAATGACCCATAAAAGTAAACCACTATGATGTAATTCACTACACATATTCATAGTTATTAATCAGTAACAAGAGGCACATTGAACTGATTTCATATAAACTATAGAGATCTACACATTATATTATAATTCATATGCACTACTCGTTTGCAATCCTATAAAGTTCATTCTATATGCCATTCTTATTTAGATACCCGAAGAAGCCTTTGCCAAACTGTTACACAAACCTAAGCGACTACTTCCACTATTTTCTTCCTTATTGTATATAGGCTAAATTAGAAAAAACCTCACTGAACTATACCCTTTCTGCAGAAAACCGCTGTAGACTTTTTCTTGCGCAAAAAACCTTTGTGAAGTATGTTTTCAAAAAATCCAGGCCGGTTGCGTGAGCTTCCGCTATGTTTTTTGACACATGCATCGCATGTGACAGAAGTTTAGACATTTTTTGCCCCTGACTGAATAAGTTCACTTTAGAAAAAAAAACCTCACTGAACTATATCATTTCTGCAAAAACCGTCATAAACTTTTTTTGCGCAAAAAATCTCTGTGAAGTATGTTTTCAAAAAATCCATGCTAAAAATCCATGCTGATGGCGTGAGCTACAGCTATATTTTTGACACGTGCATTGCACGTGACTTAAATTTGGACATTTTTGCCCCTGATCGAAGAGGGTGAAGAAACATTTCCGCTATGTTTTTTATGAAGAGGGTGAAGAAATTAAAGAAAGATACTTTTTATTAATTTTTTTCGTCAATTTTAATTATTTACATTTCAACTAACTTAAAGCCGTTGTTGGAGCTGAAAGTCTTGCTCTCTTCTCAAGGGTTAGGGTAGGGGTAGGGGTAGGGGTAGGGGTAGGGGTAGGGTTAGATGGTCAAGTTTCAACTCTTTTCTCATTACATGTTTTTAAAAACACAATTGTTCTTGCTCTTCTAAAAAAATATGAATAAAATGTTGCCATGACGTCAATGAATACATGATTAGTCAAGTCACGTTGTCCTCGTTCTCATTTTCTTTTATCTTCTTATCTTATACCAGCTTTTGTTGTAAAAGAGAAAGAATCATGGCCATGACTAATCCCTAGAAGATGTTCAGTCCCTTCATCTCTCAGGCTATCTTACAAAGTTCTCTACTGCCCAGTACTTCTCGATTTCAAAAAATTAATGAAGACAAATTACATCTCCATTAAACCTCCATTAAAAATTAAATAATTAAAAAATTAAAAAGTTATAGAGGGGTAGGGTTAGGGTTAGGGTTGGAGGGTCAAGTCTCCGTTTGAATTCTTCAATCGTATGACTTCGATTTATTTGAGGCAACGGGTTAATTAAACCTAACCTGTTATTAGAGACTGTGATAAGTGAAGATAAGTACAGTGAAGAGATAGTTAACTAAAAAATGAAGTCATAAGATGTCATCACATATTGAAAAGATTAAATATGCAAAAAATTATTTCAATAAAATATGAACAATTTTTTTGAATTTATTCTCTCCATCTTCTACATTACCTCTCCCAAATCCGTAAAAATTTATAAAAAATGTAAATAATTGAAATTGACAAATTTTTTTAAAAACATTGATCTTTCTTTAATTTCTTCACCCTCTTCATAACACCCCCCTCCAAAACCAAAGGGTTGATTTTGTTGGAGATTGATTGAGATGGGTTGATGCGGGATGGCGTTAGGAGTGTGGAAGATTAGGATGGGTCGATTTCGGGTTGATTTGGTGGGGAGGAAGATTGGGATTAAGGTTGATTTGGGGAGAACTGATTTTTGAAGAAAGAAGAAGAAATGAGTAGACTAATTCAGTTAGGGGCACAAATATACAAATTTAAGTCGCATGTGATGCACGTGTCAAAAAACATAGCGGAATCTCATGCTGTCGCCCTGGTTTTTTGACATCATACTTCATGAAGGTTTTTTGCAGAAATGGTATAGTTCAGTGAGGTTTTCTAAAGTGGACGTATTCAGTCAGGGGCAAAAATGTTCAAATTTAAGTCATGTGTGATGTATGTGTCAAAAAAATAGCGGAAGCTCATGCCGTCGGCCTGAGTTTTTTGAAAACATACTTCACGGAGGTTTTTTGCGCAAAAGAAGTTCACGACGGTTTTCTGCAAAAAGAGTATAGTTCAGTGAGGTTTTTTCTAATTTAGCCTTGTATGGGCCTTGTATATATCCACACTCAAACCCTAATAACAACATGTGAGTCCTAACACCTTG
Source organism: Hemerocallis citrina (assembly GCA_017893485.1). Taxonomy (NCBI): domain Eukaryota; kingdom Viridiplantae; phylum Streptophyta; class Magnoliopsida; order Asparagales; family Asphodelaceae; genus Hemerocallis; species Hemerocallis citrina. The sequence goes on from CM030367.1 coordinate 127,198,012, forward strand.
CAAGTTGCAAAGCTTAAAAGTTAAAACAATAATGAACCTCCATGTAGTTTATCGATACTTTACTGCAACCCCGCCATTCTTTATTCTTACAAGTACATGCTGCTCTCGCACTGAAATTTCCTTTTATTTAAACAAAACAATTTATCTGTTAAATCATTATTTATTTCTTTTGGCAACGTAATAGGAAATGTATGGTTGATATAGTATGTGACGTCTCAGTGTGTATATACTTCACATTGCAAGGTAACCATGGTTATATTTATATGGGTGCATTTTGTGCAAACTTTTTTGCAATTCATATTAGACAATAGGTGGGTGGACCAGTTCAGCTGTGGAGGTATACAGATGTTCATACAGATACTTAATATCACATTGTCAGCATGGATAACTTTTATCTGGATTTCCTTGGTTTCATGTTGCGTGGCTTATTGGGCTTTAGTTAAATAGTTAACCTTTCATAAATTATATTTATTTTCAACCTCAACTTATGCTCGTCTGTTTACTAACCTATTTCCTAGCTGTGCCTCTTATGGTGATAAACTGTCCCCCCTACCCCTCTCTAATAATTAAATGGATTTCCTGTGTGTGCTTGATAAGTAAATGTCATATATGCTTCCGCCTCCTTGCTCTTACAATTAGTATATTTGATTGAGGCTGAAGTTTCCTGTTAATCCCCTTTTTCTGTTTAATCCCTTTTTTTTCCGGTTTAATCACCTTTTCTCGAAATGGGTTAGTGGCAGTTTCCGTTTAATCCCAAATTTAATTCGTGTTTCTTCCTGCCTTCTAAAAAAATGCTCCATTGAGAGAAGCTTTGTTATAATTATATTTTGCATTTATGTGTACAGTAAAGAAAATATGTTAAGTAATCAGCTGTGTCCTTGTCTGCATAGATTCATGTCTGACATATCATCATGTTTTATGCAAAACTATTTTGGCTCTTTGTTATATAAACTGATTTTCATTGATACGCAATTTCTTTCTCAAACTAAGACTTCTAGCTTCTTTTGGAAAAAAAATGAAAAACAACTGACAGTGTCTTTCTTTGCCATTGACAGGCTATGGGTGATTATACACGGACGGTAACAGATTTTTCAGTGTTTCCTGCTAGTGCCAGTGAGGGTAAAGTCGGCTCATATTGGTACCATGAGGGATCTCAGGCATATTTTGATGATGCGGACCACTACAGGATGATAAAGGCAATGTGCAGGCTTTCTTGTAGCATCTGTGACAAGAGCGCAGAGGAGCAAGGGATTGAGAGCACAAATAGAAGGAACAGGTTTAGAAATATAGATCAGTTAAAAGGTCACCTCTATCATCAGCATAGGACGTTCATGTGCAACCTATGTTTGGAAGGAAGGAAAGTAAGTATTTGTTTGACTTTTCTATAGTACGATCAGATATGCCTCTCAGCTTCTCATTTGATGTATTCATACCACAATTACTTTTCTATAGTACGTCGGGTTATTTTTTTACGTTTGTGTGGCTTCTCCTTCATTCTTTAGTTGACCCAATCCTGTCTATTGATGAATCAATTTTATTTTTTACATGTTGAATTTTAGAAGCTACGATCCTACTCTGTATTACATAGTGATCCATGAAATGCAGTTGGTATATATTCTTTTGTGTTAACCATTCAAGAAATGTATCTAGAGGCATATCGCCATCTTCCCTATATGTTTCTATTTCAAACATAAACTTCTATATCTGACTTTGCCACAGAATCATTCATTTATGGGACTTCCTTTTATGTTATCTGTACCTATTGATATTCCACTTCCATGTAATAATTTCCAATGTCATCTGCTTTTTCTTGATTCTACTAGATGCATATGCATCTTTCTAATTAATTCTAATTAATTGTTAACCACTTGTGAATTTGTTGTTGTTAATAAATACATGTATACAATGTTCTAAAAAGCGCTAGGCGGTAGTCGGGCGGCCGATGGGGGCATAACGCCTAGACCTTGTAATCGGGGATTACGCGGCTAGGCGGTAGGCGATTTTTCTAATTTATTTATTTATTTATTTATTTATTTATTTATTTATCGATCTTTTGGGTTTATTTTGTTGTTACCCCTTTTTACTCTTTATTGCTACTCATTCTTACTATTGAACTTTTTCTCTTTGCAATTGTAGGATGGGCTTCACATAGTCGAATCGGTGTATTATTGTATCGGTGAACATGAGGACTCTATCTTCTCCATATCCGATGTAAACTACATTGTGGCTACTCATAAAAGAATACAAGTTCTAAAGAGAGAATAAATGTAAAGTTGATAGATGATCTCATGATATGCTTGATAACGATGAACAACCTTAACTAATAACCACACTTAAATCAGATAACTTCCTCCCATCTCATGACATGTCCCATACTAAGTGGATTGGCCATCCATAGATTGCTTTGGAAAGATATGTAGATCTGGGTGACATTTTAGGAGCTGAAAATAGAAGATGAGTAAATAGCTTCACTAATGAGAAAAAGCATACTACTTATAATCTGGTAGACTGATTGAGCCTTGAAGTTGTTGGCACATGATACTTCTTATAAACTTCTCCCTTTGGTGCATAACTTCACTTATTTGGCTGCGTTAGTGCTATTAAAGTTCATACTTGTAAGTTTTAACATGATTGCTGTGAGAGTGCGAATACATGTCAAATTATGCAAGATAAAAAAAACTCAAGATATGCTTAAATTTTATTAGGAGGAGAAAGTGAGAGCGGTGGGTTTTTTTTTTTTTATTTTTTTTTATTTTTAGTTTTTTTATTTTTAAAATTACTTAAGGCGAGAGCGGTGGGTTTTTTTTACTTTTTTTAAAAAAAATTACTTGAGGCCTAAGCGGGTCTAGTCCGCCTAGACCCGCCTAGACCGATTAAACACCGCCTAGGTCCGATTTTAGTCGCCTAGAACCCATTTCCGATTTTCTTAAACGCCTAGGCCCCCCAAAGGCCCTAGTCGAGGCGTTGGGGGGCCGCCTAGCGCCTAGGCGCCGCCTAGGCCGCCGTCTAGACCGCTTTTTAGAACACTGCATGTATACTATATTCAGGTAGAAGTAATCGTGATTCTCCATTATTCTACTACTAGTAACATTTGTATCTATGCATATGTGTTCCTTTTATGGGTCTTCAAGTAAACCTATATGCTACACCCAACCAAATAAGAGTTTCCAACATCATCTACCGTACATGATTGTCCTAGAAACACTATCTCTGATTCGCCATTCTTTTGTAAAGTAGTATGAAAATTGTGCCATTAAAGAAAAGGTATCTGTTATTGTCATGCTATTATCTTTGTGATTAATGCTCATTCCTGATGGATTGAAAAAAAAGCTTACTGGAAATGTCTTATTATCTTGATTTATGTAACATACTGGAAATGTCTGTCATCTTATGTTAATAGTCCGTAGGAGAGATTTAACTTTGAGGGATTGCCAAATATCACTCCGGGATGAAGTTATTTCTGATTTGGTCTTTACCCCCTTGTTGCGGAAATAACTGAGAACTCCCCATCTGCAGTTCTGCACTGTATTTTTGACATTTATACAGTCTTAGTGTACTCTCAGATTTTTTATCATGTGACTCATGTTCTCTCCTTGCTGTTTCTTTTATGATATTCTTATATGGAACCATTCTCGAAGATTTTTATTTTAATGGGTGTTTTTTTTTAAAATGCCAGGCTTCCACTGACTGACAAAGACATCTAACATCTAGTAGAATAACAGAATGACCTATTGAAGGCATTCTTGTCATGTTAATGTACAATTAGTCTTTCATTGCTTGTTTACTTATCCATAGAATTGTCGACACTTTTGCACTTCTCTTACCTTACCACAAATAATTCCTATTTCACTATATGTTACCTAACCTGATATTTCCTTCAGGTATTTATTAGTGAGCAAAAGTTATACACCAAACCACAGCTATATCAACACATCCGCAATGGTGACTCTGAAGTTGATGGCTCTGAGAGTGAACGTGGTGGCTTTATGGGGCATCCCATGTGCGAGTTTTGTAGAAACCCATTTTATGGGGATAATGAACTTTACTCGCACATGTCTACAGAACATTATACTTGTCACATATGCCAAAGGTATGCGTGTTTCTTCCCTATTGGTTTCAGTTGGATTAGTTAATACTTTACAATTAATAATCTGTCGTGACAATGATATGCAGGCAGCATCCTGGGCAATATGACTATTTTAGGAATTATGATGACTTAGAGGTACCTTATATTCTTTTATCCTCTGTTCTCTATTTTTTTTTCCGAAAGGTGCTTTATTTATATTTTAAACCAATGAGTGACAAGAAACAATATGCACATGATATGTGCTCCCATTACTGGGAGTGCTCTGGCAATTGGCATAGGAAAAAAGAGAGTAGTTTTTATGCATGCAGCATGACACTTGATAATTTTTGTTTAAGCTTGAATGTCTATATACTATAAAGATATCCCACAGCGATATCTATTGTTTCTGTTCATGCCCTTTAATCTGATTTTCCTCACATGTACTTTATGTACAGAGCCACTTCCGCCAAGAGCATTTTCTATGTGAGGATGAAGCATGCCTGGCTAAGAAGTTTATCGTTTTTCAGACAGAGGCCGAAATGAAGGTAACCAAAAATTATTAGCCTACTAGTTTTTTTTGTCCAACTTGGTAGATTTTGACTACTTTTTAAAATTTTCATCTATAACACTGAGACCTTGGAACTGTATTATTATGTTCTAATGTTATATTGTTTCAATAACCAGAGGCATAACACAATTGAACATGGGGGAAACATGTCTCGTTCCCAGCGGAATGCTGCGCTACAGGTATGCAAACTCTTATTAGTGCTGTACAACAATATGTTTGGAGTGTTTAAACTGTGTTACACAATATACTCACTCTTAGATATCTATAGTTTTAAACTGGTTAGCTTAAGAAGGATCCATTAAAATCTAAATAAAAGTTTGTTATGGAATTTACTTATGAATGAAGTACAGGATCAGCCTCGAATTATTTTTAAGTATTAATTTAAATGCACCGTTCCTAAACGAATATTCTAAAATAGCAGTAATTCTATTATTTTAATTTGAACATGTTTCTTAGTTAAACATGTGACCTAAAATATTCAGAAATTTTTTTTCCTCCTTAAAAATCTCAACTAATGTCTTCTCAAGTGATGACCAAGGTTCTCTTTTGATTATAGAATTCACTGAAATGTTAGATTGATGTATTATACTGTAGTTTGCAAATTAGTATCCACACATAACATCTACTTTATAGCAGATGTATCTGTAGTTTCTGTATAATTGATCAGATCTAAGATATTTAGCTTGGATCGTGGGAATATCCATCAGATCTAAGATATTTAGCTTGGATCATGGGAATATCCAAATGAAGAAGCTCAAGAAGCTGGTGGAGTTCTGCTATACTTAGCTTGTCGATATCTGATCACCAGTTGGACAGTCCATGTGTTTAAAAAAGTCCTCTTCCTCAATGTATTTTGTTATTTATTGAAGTTCCTCGTCTCCAGATACCAACTAGCTTCCAGTATAGGCGGAGTACCGATCAAGATCAGCGGCGGGGTAGAGGACGCGGATTTCGACCAGATCCATCTAACAGTGAATTGTCTTTGGCAATACAAGCTAGCATAGAGACGGCAATTGCAAATAGTATGCCTCGCGATTCTTCGGGGTCTCATCCAGAAGATACAGGGATAAGTTTGTCAGAATCTTTTACTGTCAGTTCAACTTCTGAAGCATCTAGGGGTGTCCACACTCTAGAAGGTTCTCATTTCCCACCCCTCTCAGTTCGGGACCCTCCCGCGCCTTCGTCTAGGTATGCGCAGGCTCTTAACCAAGTAGTTGCTGCCAAACTTGGAGAAGAGTTATTCCCTCCTCTCCCTGGTTCAAAAGAGAACAGTAAATCTAAACAGGAACTGGAAGCGTTAGGGAGCAATAATACCCTTGCATCCCGCCTTAATCATGGGAAGAGCACTGTGAAGGTTCTCAATCCTGGACGACCTAGGGCATCTGAAATGCATGAACTTGGCCCCTTTAATTCAGCAAATTTTCCTCAGCTTAGACCAATACAAAATCAAGCATCTACAACATCGACTTCCTCGCGCGGTGTTAGTTTTCCTCAACTTAGACCATTACAAAATCAGGCACCTACCACATCCGGTTCCTCATTTGGTGTGAGTTTTCCTCAACTTAGACCCATACAAAATCAGACACCTACAACATCCAGTTCCTCATTTGGTGCAAGTCTTCCTCAACTTAGACCCATACAAAATCAGACACCTACAACATCCAGTTCCTCATTTGGTGCAAGTTTTCCTCAGCTTAGGCCCATACAAAATCAAAACCCTACATCTTCTACTTCCAATTTTAAGCCACATGCAACAACAAGAGGGAATGGGTTTGTATCTCCTATTTCTACCAGTACAACGTGGACCTCAGTTAATGGAAACAAGATGAAGCATTCTTTATCTGCTCCTGACCTCATTGAGCCTCCAAAGCAACAAGCTTTGCCGAGTGTTGAGGATGTTCATACAGCTAACAAATCTCTTGTAGATCGCATTCGTATTGGTTTGAAGAACAACGAGGATAAATTTGCTACATTTAAAAGCATTTCTGCTGAGTACCGTGAAGGTCAAATCAATACTTGGGAATATATTTCCTACGTCGAGCAGTTTGGTCTGATGCACCTTATGCTTGAACTAGCTGGGCTGTGCCCTGATCCCCAGAAACAGAAGGAGCTAATTGATGCTTACAACGCAAATATTCGGAATGAGAGTTTGGGAAAAAGTGGAGAAAATGAAGCTGAGAGCTCAAAGGAGGGTAATAATAGGAGGAAAAAGGGAAAGGGAAAAGGCACAGCTCGAGCTTATGATGCAACAAATGGGAAAAATGAATTGGCCGACAACTTTCTCGAAACAGTACGGAAGTTGCAGTTAAGTCAGAAGAATCAGGAAGAACAGGTCGAGGTTTTGTCAAAAGATGGGTATCGAGGTGCTAACTATATTTCCAAAAGTTGTCCTAAAAGCCGTCCTAATTTGAATTTGGTCGACTCTGGCCAGAACTCAGGTAGTGTTAGTGGTGGGGAAAGCAGCAAGCCACGGTGGAAGACCTCAAAATTTCATAGATTGGGTGATGATTTTGAACATGCAAATGCTAGTACTGAACGCTCAGTAGAGGAAATGAGGAATCAACCTTCGAAGGGTTTACCGGTAAGGGGAGTTTGGAAGAGCAGGGGTGGGCAGAAACTCTTTTCAGACTCTCAACCAGGGAAATGATAGATTTTCAAGTTTTTAATTTTTTTGTGGCATATTTTGCCAACAAATCAAGGACAGGTCTCTGTGCAGTAGAATTATGCCGATCCATCTGTTCTAGAGTGGGTGTTTGAGGGTCTCTTCTCTGTAGCTTTTGTACACAACAAATGTGTACAAAGATTTGGAGTTCTATGTGAGTGAAAGTCGTGGGGATATATGATATACTTGTCCTTATTAATTTATGCAAATATATACCTTGTAAGAACTTACTAGTCTTTGGTCTGGTAGATGCCAAGGGCTCATTGACTGGTCGGCGACATCAATAAAACCGCCAATTGCTTACCAATTAAGGTGGAAGAAAAATTTTGAATTTTAAAAATTCCTATCCCACCCACTTGCTATTCTTCAACCATGCCATATAATGCATCTTACACTGCATTGAGTCCCAAAAAAAGTTGTGGGGCTCTTAATCTATACCTGAGATAACCATCTTCGGTATGTATAGAGCTCTCATAATATGTGTTGGAAGAGTCATGAGACTTGATGATATTAGAGTAAGGCATCCAGCCTTCGAGATTTTGGGTTGGGACCAGATCGAAATATGCTGAGATAAACTATTCAATAAACACTAGAAGTCACGACTTATCATCTCAACTTTAGGGAATGTATGTTAATTAGAGCCACATTCTTTACCATGTGTGGATGTTTATTCTACACCCAATAGAGCATGGATTTCACCCAGGGTTACATTGTGTATGCGGAAAGTGTTTAATCGAGCTCTTCCCATGGCTAGTTTTCTTGCATCTAGAGGACTAGACTGCAGTCCACTTTGTGTGCGATGTACACATTCTATTAATGAATCACTAGATCACGCACTATGGTAGTGCCCAGTTTCAAAACGGTTATAGGAGTTGGGTCAAGCATTTGTTCCATTTCTTCCCCTGTGGACTTCATGGGTGATATGGGTAAAAAAAAGAAAAAAATCGAGACCGTTCAAACAGGGCATGAATCTTAAAGCTCTCAGGGGTAAAACAGGTAAATCCCAACAAATACAGGCCTGACGAGAAGGGCTAGGCTATTTTCAGGCCCATTAACTCGATCCAACCTGTAATAGGGACTGCTTCAATAGCCCTAGCGCAAAGAATTTCAGATTCATCGAACTTGGTTCAAACTCCATATTTCTAAGGGTAACCGATTCTATCCTTCCAGGCACAAGAGAGAGTTTCAAAATCTATCTCCTCGTCAAGTAAAGAGTCCTGGCTCTATCTCTTTGTATGGAGGGAATAACTGACTCTATCAAAACACTAGAAAGTAGAGATAGATGAATATCCTGAAACTGGTCCCCCTTAGCGACTATATATACCTCAAGACCTACACAGAAACCAGGTAATTGCAAATTTCACTCTCATTACCCACGATATCTTCGAGTTTCTGACTTAGGTGTCCGAGGGTCTATCGCCAGGGCGACCCCCGGTTTTTTAGACTTGTTTGTAGATTCACGGGAGTGATATCAACCGTTCCTGACGATCAAATCTAGAGTCAAGTGCAGTTTTTGGCGATCAACACCGATGAACAGTGAAGGTTTGATCTTTATTATTTTCAGTGAAAGAATTCACATATCTGTTTGCACCCACAAAGAAATAAGCAACAATAGATTTGCATCGTCTGTGGGAAAACAGAAAAAATCTTTGATCCAACTTCGTCGGTCCAAAATTACCTTCTCAGTCATGCCTCCAAGAAGAAAGGGAATGATGAGGACTACCAGCCAACAAGCCGACCACCCTCCTTCACCCCTTCCTCCAGCGGAGGACCCCCTTCAACAACTTCAACAGGTTCATCAATCTCTACCAGATCAACAGCCTCAACCAGAATATCCCCCTCGTCAACAAATTCTGCCTCCATCCAGAGGAGCAACACCGGGGGGCTCCCGTCGAAGCTGACTCGAATAGTACCCTGTACGGCCGTTTGTCAAAAACCGAGGTTCAATCCATACAACGAACCCTTCTATGGTGCCCCAGCCACAACCAGATCTACGTCAAGTCACCGTCAATAGCCAGCAGGGTCTGACCTCCGAATTCGCCTGAACAAGAGGCGAGCCCATGACGAACCTTCCCATCCAGAACAACATGGAAGCAAGAGGAGCCTCTCTCCTCGAAGATAGTGGTGTAGAAGGACTCCCTCTCCATGGGGGCAAAAAAGATCTCCCTTTCCTAAGGGACGAAGAAGTTCTCATCTCTCTCGGAAGTGAAGAAGCCAAACCGCGGCAAGATGACCAGTCCACAGGACCAATAAAGAAGAAGAAGCACCCGTCACCATGGCAGAGCTCCAAAATTTCAAAGACGAGCCCTCAACAACCATTCACGAGTAAAAGTCCCATGGGTCGACCAGATCCGACCAAAGGGACACCCCAGTTATTTACCGCCTCCGAGAGATGGAGGGTCGTCTCAACAAGCTTAACCAAGAGAAAGACTGAAAAGCCAAAAGCTTTTGCCCTTGCAGGCCTCCTTTCTCCGAATCAATCATAAGAGCCCATGTCCCTAAGACCTTCAAGCCACCTCACTTCGAATCCTACAATGGAGAGTCTGGCCCGGCTGATCATATTGAGAGTTTTAAAACCCTCATGATGATCCATCAAGCCTTATACGCACTTCTCTGCAAAACCTTCTCTACCACATTGAAGGGGCCAGCAAAGGAGTGGTTCTCCTGCCTATCTCCAGATTCCATCTTCTCATTCGACCAATTTGAGGAGCTCTTCCTCATCCTATTTGTAAGCAGTCGCCGAACTGAGAAAACAAATGCATCTTTACTGGATCTAAATCAAAGAGAGGGGGAACAACTCAGGGACTTTGTCCGGCACTTCACAGCTGAGTCCCGGTCTATCGCCTCCCTCGATCAAGCAGTAGCGGTTGTCACATTCAAACTATAGCACCCCAAATTTCCAATATAATATCTCAGAAATACGTGGCACAATTCCCAGCATCAACCTCAATTGTATAGTAAATATAGCCAAAACACAGATAATTTTTATTTCAACTTTTATTACATCAATTCTTAACAATACACAGCGGAAAAACAAACATCTTGAATTAAAAATCTTTCCTTTACAATACTTTCTTTTACAATTTACATAAGCCATATATCATTCTACCCCATGCATCCAAATCCCAAGCTATAGGCACCTACCTGTGAAATATGAAGCTAGAGATAACCCTAACCCTCAAAACTACAGGGGTCAGCCATAACGGTGTGAGTGACATAAAAATAAATGCAAAAGTCATAAACAACATGTGTTAACAACAAGAATAAATGAGATTAGAAATAACAATAAATAAACATGAAAACATCAAGAAATATGATATAGTAAATAGTAGGGCATGAAAACATCAAGTGAAACTAGACTAAGTGTCAAGTAAAGGAAAATAGGAAACAACATGCTTAAAACCAAGTCAAGAAAACACTAATGCTATATGCTGACTCTCTAATGCATACTTGTCGAATTCTATGCATCCCACAACACATAGGTCCGGTATAAGCCCTTATCGTTCTCCACTTTATAGGGTTAAATCCCTTGTTATGCAACAAATCCTACTACGGTGATGGAAATAAGATCCAGAATTATCCGCGAATAGGCATCACAGCCCTCGACGCCCAAGCATCATGTAAGAATAGCTAAAAAATCAGAAAATCATCTCCTGCCGTGTACCCCACGAATAGGCTTGCAAGGCCTTCGACGTGCAGATACACCAGGTACATCCCATGAATAGGCCCGCTGACCCTCAACCTGCGAATGCACCCTGCATGCTCCGTGAATAGGCCTGCAGACACTTGACACGCGAACATACAAATGTCCACTCGAGAAAGAACAACACACAAGTCCTGGAACGCATCGGTTGGACCTAAACCAAGAGCATATACTTACGCTTCCCAAGTTCCATCACATCTCCACTAGTGCCTGTCCTTAAGTTGTTATTAAAAATACAAAAATCCTCCATCTTTAGAGTTAGTGTATCCTGCCGGATTTAATTCCACAAAACAACCCCAATGACCCCAACTGGTCAAAATCCACAAAATCTCATCTGCCGGTTCACAGGACTCCCACTCAACTCCTAGAGATTCACAACTCAACCATCAATACCAAAACATTCAATAAAACTCACAAATCTATCATCAAAACGATTATATGAAGAAGACTTCTTAAATCAACAACAATCCAAATCTATATAATGTACTCATAAAATTCCAGAATTCAAATAAAATATTAAATCTATTAAATAACATAAAACCATATTTTGAAGTCGTAGAATACCACAAAACGTCAATTACTTCAAAGAAAACATATTTATTTTACTATATGAAGTTATAGAAATACATGTTTAAATTCTATTATAAACATAATACAACTATCTGTAAATACTGTAATATGTAGCAAAACGTAATTTAAAAAACAGTAGATTAATAACCTACAATATCGAAGAACCAATCGTTTAAAGAAAATAGCAGAAACTCAAGAAATCCATCCGCCAGAGCAATGACAGTCGACTGTTGAAAAATGGCCAGTCGACTGTCCTGCAAAAATATGAAAACTCAAGAAAACCATCAGTCAAGACAGTGACAATCGATTATTGAGAATGGCCAGTCGACTGTCCTGCAAAAATTTAGAATTCAAGAAAACCGACAGTCGACTGTCGACTCAGTTCAAAGACGAAGCAGTCGACTGTTATTGCAAACAAAATCTAAAATCAGTAACTGACCAGTCAACTGTTGACTCTAGTTGGGTCGACTGTCAACTATAGCAGGTTGCAGTTTGAAAATTTGTGCATGTTTTAAACTGATACGACGATAAAACTTTGTAAAATCAAAATTAAACTTCCTGAGATGATCAAATATAACTTATATAACATATAGGAGTTTATAAAACAAATCAAAACCACATCAAGATCTCAAAGAAGTGATTTTTCACAAAAAATCTACAAAAGCAGTGAAAGTGTATATGTGTGTATATAGATCGGTTAAAACTTTGAAATCTCATCAATTAAAAGAAGTATAACGTTCAAATCAAACTCAGAATCAAAACAAATCAATCTAAATCGAAAACTTCATAAAAAATCACAAAACAAGTTTTAGCCATTCTCCATTAGACCCAAACAAATACTCAACCCCCAACTTCAAAACTTGATTCTTTTGTTCCAAAACCCCTCTTGAACATTCTTAAACACACACACACAACCCCTTTCATCAGTTTACCCATGAATAAAAGCAATTATAATAACTGTTACCGCTGATTTTGGTGTGGGGGTAAACAGATAGAATTTGTGAGTCCAAGAACAACCTGAACAGTTGACTCAGCCTTCTTGCTCCTGTCGCGACCTGCAAGGAAGTGCGAAACACCGGGGTTGATTCCGGCGACGCACCCTCCGACGCTCTTGTCAGTAATCAGAAAAAGATTAAGAAAGAGCTTAAGTGGTGAAAAAGTGATTAACCTGGTTATGGTGGTAGAGGGGTTGTATTTATAGTCGCCTGTGGAGCCGTTAGGGGGCCGGATTTCCTGCGTAACAGCCAGGAGGGAAATCCTCCTATTCTGTTTTGGGAAATTGGCCCCTGATTCCCGGTGGGAGCTAATCAGGCCTGTTGAATTGATTTAGTCAAATCTAGGGCCCTGATTCTCCTCTTGGTGAGCTGGGTTCATATCGGGTCGGGACCCGTACCCAGTTAAAGTGGATCCATTCGCGGGAGGTTGGCTCTGCGAGAAGGAGACCCGATATCCGTTTTGGATCCATCTGTATGTAAAATTATCTTTTTACCCCTGTGCTTCAAGATTCGTGCTCGATCTGGACGGTCCCGATTTAACCCCATTTTTAGCCATATCACGAGCCCCCCACTCCTAAAGACTGAGTGTGATCAGACTTTGAGGAGTAGTCTAACTGTTTTGGTGGCTAGTGGAGTTGTATCGGAGTCCAAATGTGGGATCTTGAATCTAGAAGGGGGTAGCGAGGTAATTTTTTGATGCCGCTTGCTGTTCTCTGGTCACATCGGGTATTTGAGGGTTTTTATCTATTTTTTCGGACTATTTATTTAATTTTGCGTCGTGTTCACTAATCGTTCGGGGGCCTTTAACAGTACATTCCAGGCAGTAATTGTTCGTTCAGGGGTTCGAAAATGGGCCCCCAAATTTTCAATTATTTTCCAGAATTTTTAGTTAATTTTTCCGAATTTTTAGCAATTTTTTCGCAATTTTTAAATAAATAAAACGATTTAAATAAATAAAAAACGATTTAAATACCGATTAATGACGTGGCTCGATCTGGGTCGTTGATCATGGACGAGCACAAGTTTCAGAAAGATCTGACGGCTGTTACCGCTCGGCAGCGCTTTTCTCCGTTTACGAGCTCGGAAAGGCACTTGCTCGGCTGCCGACCGGAGGTAAGGGGGGTTCGGCGGGCCGAGCGACGTGGCGCAATCTGAGCTGTCGGATGTTAGTGCATCCCGAGGCGGGCGCAGTTCCCCAGAAAATGCTATCTTGTCTTTTAGCGCACGTGGCGCAATCTGGGCCGTTCATCATTAGGAGCGCGAATTTCTGAGAGATCCAACGGTCTAAGTAGCTCGGTGTCTTTTTTCTCCGTTTACCAGCTCGGGAAGGTACTTGCTCAGAAGCCGACCGAGGAAGTGTGGCTTCGGTCGTCCGAGAGACGTGGCGCTATCTGAGCTGTTGGATGTTGGCACGCATCTCGAGACGGGCGCAGCTCCCAAGAAAACACTATCTTGTCGTTTAGTGTCTTCGGAGAGATCTGGGCCGTCTGATTGAGATCCGATGCGAAAATTGAGGAGGAAGTGCGTTTTCCCCGTTTACACGCTCGGGAAGGCACTTGCTCGGTGGCCGACCGAAGCACTGGGGCTTCGACAGTCCGGGCGACGTGGCGCGATCTGGGTCGTCGGATGTTGGTACGCATCTCGAGACGGGCGCAGCTCCCAAGAAAACACTATCTTGTCGTTTAGTGCTCTCGGCGAGATCTGGGCCGTCTGATCGAGATCAGGCGCAAAAGTTGAGGAGAAAGTGAGTTTTCTCCGTTTACAGGCTCGGGAAGGCATTTGCTCGGTGGCCGACCGAGGGCCTGTGGTTTTGGCAATCCGAGATGACTCTGTTCCCAAGGGTATTAATGGTGCTTCGGGACTTGCGCGGCGTTCCGCCTTCCCAAGGTCATTAAGGATAACTCCCTCAATTAATACGCGGCGTTTCAACTTCCGAGGGTCATAATGGCTGGCTCTTGGAGGCAGGCTATAAGTACTCCACTCCTTTTGTCATTTCAGTCGCAGCAATGTTGAGTTTTAGACCTCGGTGGTGTCTGCCTTGGGTAGCTTCTCTTTTGAGGTCCGGAGGGGTGGTTGCTCTTCTGCCTGGTTTTCCCTCTGTTCCTGACGGCCCCAAAGTGGATGTCAGGAGCGGGGGGGAACGAGGCAGTAGTGGTGATGACCGTAGTCCGGACCCGAGGGATGAGTTACTTCGGAAGGACGGGTGGTCGTTCTTCCACCAAGATCTTCGGCCTTCTTTGGTTGCTCCGAAGTGGGTGTCAAGGTAGGCGGAGATCCTGGTGGAAGAGGTGATGATCCGTGTCCGAATTCTTGTTCTGGACCATCTGAGCTCGTTGTTTGCTACTGTGAAGGCGCTGTTGTCAGAGTCCTCTGTCAAGTCGAGCCTTCCAGTTGCAACCAACTAGCTCGGAATGGTGCGTTTCTTCACCATGAGTCGTGGCTCGGGCTTCCGGACCGTCTGAGCTCGTTGTTGGCAACTGTGAAGGCGCTGTTGTCAGAGTCCTCTGACAAGCCGAACCTTCCAGTTGCCACCAACTAGCTCAGAATGGTGCGCTTCTCCTGATTTCTGAGTGTCGATGGGCCCCCTCCTATCTCTGTCTTCCTTCCGGGCTGATGGTTTCTGATGGATGTCAGCCCGGAGGAGTTAGAGATGGGGGGAGTGCCGATCTGTTTTTGATCGGGGCCCGTGGGTCGGTGGAATACCGACTGAGACACGGGACCTGGGGGGTGCTCGCCGAGGGCGGTGCCTTCAAACTTTGAATCAAAATTTTTCCTGGTTCCTCTAGACATAGGTGGGGCGCCCGAGAGTTCAATCGTCCGAGCGACGTGGCGCACCCTGAGCCGTTGGATGATGGCGCGCATCTCAAGACGGGCACATTTCTCAAGAAAATACTATCTTGTCGTCTAGTGTTCCCGGCGAGATCTGGGCCGTCTGATTGAGATCATGCGCAAAAGTTGAGGAGAAAGTGTGTTTTCTCCGTTTGCAGGCTCGGGAAGGCACTTGCTCGGATTCCGACCGGACCCTGTTGAATATTGTTCGGATTGCGTGTTGCTCGGATTTAGATCCCCTGGAGCCGAGCTAGTTGACTTGGTGAAGGAGACAGTGGTGATGGGCCTTCGCGACGTTTCGAGAGCAGCCCAAAAGTCGCACTTATCTGTTTGGAAGTCCAAGGGACGTCCCATTTTTACTATAAATCTTCACCCTCCCTTAGACCAAGTCTCACTTTTTACTTTTACTCTCTCTCTCCAGTTTTCACTTTGCTTCGAAGTTTTTAGCTCTCTGGTGGCGGTGCTAGCTGTCGCGGTAGCGTTTCTTGCTTCCGGTGAACTTTCCGACCGTACATATCACTTCAAGGTCAGTCTCTTTCCCTTCTCTCTTAGAAAAAATGGTTAAGATCTCGGATGAGACCCCCGTCTCGGAGCAAGCCGTTGGCCGAGGGGATAGAGGGAAGGAGGTAGCGGAGCCGAGCGATCAGAATGTCGTTCGTCCGGACAGAGAGGGTGAAGTCGCCGAGCTGCCTAAGGAGGTTGCGGCGGTATCCCGGGAGGGCAAGGCCGTGGTCACGGTCGTGGAGACGCCAAGGACGGCGGGAGCGTTCGGTCGGCAGCCCATTTCTCTGTCGAGTGTAGGGGGCGTGCGGGACTATGCCGAGGAAACCTTGGAGAGGGTGACTCAAGGCACGGCAAAGTTGGTGGAAGAGAACGAGCCAAGGGAGCTATCCGAGGTGGACCATACCATCTCGTCTCTCACTGAGGGTGACCTTCGCCTGATCCGAGAGGGTTTCCGGATCCCGCTTGAGTATGCACTGCTCCTCCCCGGGCCGGGTTTCCGGGCTAACACAAAGTCCTCGTCGGACATGTGCGTCTTCCCGGTCGACTCCCTTATTGCTGGACTCCGCTTTCCCCTCCACCCGTTCGTGGTTGAAGTACTGGTCTGGTACAGTTTGAGCCCCGCCCAGCTGATGCCGAACACATGGAGGCACGTCGTGGCGTTCGTCCTCCGATGCCAAGAGGTCGGCGGCAAGCCGACTATGTTCCTTTTTCGGAGTCTCTTCCGACCTTGCCAGCCAAGGCGAGACGAACAGAGGTTCTTCCTTTCTCCTCGGACAGGCGTGAAGTTGATCGAGAATCCGGACTCGATCAAACATTGGAAGGAGAAGTACTTCCTCGTCCGAGCCCTGACACCGTGGGTGATACTGACGGTTTGGGCAAAGGAGGGTCTGCCCAAGCGGACCAAGAGGGAGGCGCCGCTGAGTGATGAGGAGGCGGAGGTCCAGAGGAAGCTCCTCGCCCTGCCAGCGCTAAGCTGGAAAGATATTACAGAGGAGCATCTGTTCCGTGGGGGTCTCAGTCCGATCGACCCTCGTATGCTTCTGGTATTTATTCTCTTTGTTTAAAGTTCATGAAAATTCTTCTGAGTTTTTTCATTCGGCTTTTGCAGAGACGATGAAGCTTGATTACAAGGCTCTGGTGGCGAAGGGCAGGTCGGAGCAGGAGAAGAAGAAGAGGCCGGCGGCAGGGGCTCAGGACAGCCGAGCCCCGAAGAAGCCCTCGGTGGCGAAGCTCGCCGACCAGCCGAAGGTCATGGTCCTCGAGCAGGGGGATGTTATGATCCTCGACCCTCCGACCTCGAATGCGCCGGTCCTTGACCCTCCGACCTCGGATGCGCCGGCCCTCGACGCTCCGACCTCGGACGTGCCGACACCGATCTCGAAGGGAGATACTCCCGGCTCGTCGAGCGGTGTGTTCGGCGCGAAGGAGGCGTTGTCTCTCCACGTTCCGCCCCTTACTGCCGATGCGGAAAAGATCTTGACCGAGCGTCATAAGCAGATCTTCGTCCCCGACTGGCAGGTGATGAACGTCGACGGCTTCTTGGGCGACGGGAACATCTGCATGGAGGCGGTGAGGCACCTGCCGACCCCGAAGGATCGAGCGACCCTGAAGGCCGGGATGGTAGGGGACGCCATAATGCAGATTGCTCGGAATACTATGTCGGTAAGTGGGCCGAACTCTCCTTCATCCAAATTTCTTCCTTAGAATTTTTCTAAGTTCTTGGATTCGGATTTTAACGTGTTGTTCTCTTTCAGACTCTCTGCCACTTCAACTTCCTGGTCGAGGAGTTGGCGAGCAAGGAGCAGGAGAAGGAGCGGGAGAGGGCGGAGCGCGTCAAGGTCGCGCAGCAGCTTGATGCCGAGCAGCTCCTCTCGACGAAGAGGGTTGCCGAAGTGGGGGGGTTGGAGAAGCAGCTAGCCGACGCCATTCAGCTGTCGAAGGACACGGCGGCCAAGCTTGAGGCCTCAGAGAAGGAGGCGGCCGAGCTGAAGGATACGGCGACCAAGCTCGAGGCGTCGGTGAAGGAGGCAGCCGAGCTGAAGGAGGAGCTGGCCAAGGCTCGGTCGGAAGGGGAGAAGGCTCGGAAGAGGGCCGAGAAGATCAAGGCCAAACACCTCAGGAAGGTGAAGAAGGTGAAGAAGGCCGTGCAGGAGGAGGCCGCGCAGCACATGCTCCAAAACATGGTGGACGCCTATGGTCGGGCCTTACAACATGTAGCCGCCAAGAACCCGGGCTTCGACACGTCCTCCTACAACTTTTACGACCCCGTGGAAGGGGAGGAGGGTGTCCCCGAGGGGTTGCTCGACCTTGAGGGGGAGACGGAACCCGTCGGAGACCCATGGGAGGCCGAGGCCGAGGACGAGGAGGAGGACGACTCCGAGGAGGAGAGCAGGAGCGAAGGCGGAGGCGGGGGCGATGGCGAGGACAAGGCCGGGGGGTCGACGGACCCGAACGACAAAAAGGTCGACCCCTGACTCGGTTGTCTTTTTTCTTTTTTGTTTTTTTTGTTTTGTAAGCCTAACTGCGGACTGGCCACCGCTGTTGTAGAACTTTCCCTTTGAACTTGAATGAAAAATGTTTTGTTTGGCCGAAATTTATCCAAGCGTTGAGTCTCGGATTTAGTGTCTGATTTGGCGTAAATTTCTTCAAGTGTTGGGCCTCGGATTTATCTCTGCTTTTCAGGTGAGATTCGGTCCGATCACGGAGGTTGTATACCTTCGGAAGGAGCTGGCAAAAACAAAGGGCGAGCTCTTTCAGAGCCGGCAGAATCGATTTATCCTGCTCGGCAGGCTGGAGGAGACGAAGGCAGCTCTGCGGAGGTACTGTCGCGAGCTGTGGCAACTGCGGAAGTACCCCTCAGCTCCTTGTCCCGAAGGCGAAGTCGAGAGGCTATGTAGAGAGATCATTGCTGTCGAGCAGAAGAATGACGACCTTTTGGCTGAGGTCCAATACTTGGAATTAGCGGAGAAAGAACGCTCGGCGGCGGAAGAGAAACTGACTTCCGAGCTGGAGAAGACGTCGTCCGAACGCAAGAGGCTGTCGGCCGAAGTCGATAGGCTCAGAAGGATCACGATAGATAGGGGGATCAAGGTCACCCATTACCGACGGCTTGCGACCGATAGTGCTAACGCCTCGGGCTCGTCGAGGGTCCCTCGACCGAAGAAGTTGGCAAAGGACGACGCCTTGAGGGATAGAATTATCGAACTGGAGGAGGAGGTGGCGTCGCTTAAGCCCCTGCCCGAGAGAGCCAACGTCCGGAGCACATCGTGTACCCGCGAAGAGAGTGAGAGAGGGATTACATTTTATGAGCTTGCGACACGCTTGCCCTCGGTCAGACGGAGTCCAGCCGACGCCTAGAGTGGTGCGGCCGTTTCGTCGAGCGGGGCTTCGGTCGGCGCCGCTGTTAGGACCAGCAGTGAAGGGGGATCGCGCTTCGTTGGTCTAGGGTCGAGCTCGGAGGGCAGGCCTCGTCGTCCTCGCGTTTCCCTAAACCGAAGCGTTCCCCTTCCGAAGAGGCCCTGATCATGTCGTTTTCCATTTTTGTTGGTTGTTGTAAAAACCTAATTGTGGGGTCGGTTCGGCCGTCTGTAACACTATTAAGTCTGAATGCGAATCTTTTTGGAAAATTTTCAAGTGTTAGACTTCGGCAGTGTATTGAAATTGTGTTATTCGTTTTCCCTTCTTTTCAGCTCGTGGTGACGATCCATGGCTCGAATTCCGAGCGTTTGAATGATGACTCCGAATCCGAGGCCACTTCTGGGACGGTGGTTCTGAGCCATAGGAGCGCCGATCTGGAGTTACGCCGGGCTGAGAGTGAGCGGGCCCACCTTTCGTCCGTCCTCGACCTTCGGGAAGCCGAGATCCAACGCTTGGAGAATAGGATCGTCGAGCTGAGCCCCGTAGGAGGGGATGAAGACACGCAAACCGCATTCAGCAACGCTCTTCGGGTTAAATGCATTCGGCACAACCAGTCGAAGATTATAGCCGAGCGGGATGATTTGCTCTCGGAGATTCGGCACTTGCAGGCTGTGATGGCGAAGCTCCGGAGGGGCGCAGCGGAGCTGCCAGCCGAGGAGGACGAACAGTCGGCCGAACAGTGTAGTGAGGACGTTTCCATATGAGAGACAAGTGTAGTAGGTCGGGCATTGTGTGTTTTGTTTGCCAACACTTTGTAATGGAATGTTTTGTATTATGTGCCGACCATTAATAAAATTTCCTTTCATTGCTCTGCATATTTGTCTTTGCTTATAACTGTGTTGGTCGTGCCGAGATCTCTGAACCGAGCGTATTAGTTTAACCGAACGGGTCCCCATGAGTACGGTATTTTGTCGTTTAGCGACTCTGACACGGTACGGTATGAATTCCTAAGCAGCTCTGCCACCAAGAAAGTGCTATTTTGTCGTTTAGAGCAGGTGGCAAGATTTGAGCCGTCGAACGTAGGCGCGAATCTCGAGGCGGCTCAGTTCCCAAGAAAACGTTATCTTGTCGTTTAGCGCAGGTGGCAAGATCTGAGCCGTCTGATCGAGATCATGCACGAAAGTTGAGGGGAAAGTGTGTTTTCTCCGTTTACAAGCTTGGGAAGGCACTTGCTCGGTGGCTGACCGAAGGCGCAGGGCAGGATCGCTCGGATTACGTGGCCGAACGAAGGTCTGGCATCGATCTACCGGAGTAGTTTGGATGGACTGGGAACCAAGTGTTGGCTCCCGGGACCATCGTTGGAGCTCGACGGTTGTGGGAGCAGTTCCGAACGGCGATCTACCCCTGGCTCGTCCGGAGACGAGCTGAGGAGGTAAAGTCGAGCCGAGTGTTGGACTCCGGAACCATCGGTGTAGTTCAACGGCTGTGGGAGCAATTTCGAACGGCGATTTACTCCGGGTTCGTCCGGAGACGAGCCGCAGAAGTAAAGTCGAGCCGAGTGTTGGACTCCGGAACCATCGGTGTAGTTCAACGGCTGTGGGAGCAATTCCGAACGGCGATTTACTCTGGGTTCATCCGGAGACGAGCCGCAGAAGTAAAGTCGAGCCGAGTGTTGGACTCCGGAACCATCGATGTAGTTCAACGGCTGTGGGAGCAATTCCGAACGGCGATTTACTCCGGGTTCGTCCGGAGACGAGCCGCAGAAGTAAAGTCGAGCCGAGTGTTGGACTCCGGAACCATCGGTGTAGTTCAACGGCTGTGGGAGCAATTCCGAACGGCAATTTACTCTGGGTTCGTCCGGAGACGAGCCGCAGAAGTAAGGTCGAGCCGAGTGTTGGACTCCGGAACCATCGGTGTAGTTCAACGGCTGTGGGAGCAATTCCGAACGGCGATTTACTCCGGGTTCGTCCGGAGACGAGCCGCAGAAGTAAGGTCGAGCCGAGTGTTGGACTCCGGAACTATCGGTGTAGTTCAACGGCTGTGGGAGCAATTCCGAACGGCGATTTACTCCGGGTTCGTCCGGAGACGAGCCGCAGAAGTAAGGTCGAGCCGAGTGTTGGACTCCGAAACCATCGGTGTAGTTCAACGGCTGTGGGAGCAATTCCGAACCCCTGGCTCGTCCGGAGGCGAGCCGAGGAGGTAGAGTCGAGCCGAACGTGGACTCCGAACCATTGGTTGAAATCGCAACTTAAAGAGCAGATGAAAAGAACGGAGAGAAGCATACAAATTCATAAGACCGAAAGGAGCTTTCTTTATTAATTATTGACGGCGAACCGTTTTACATAGTACAATTCATGGAAACAGGTTACAATGTTAGAGGAGAGGAATGGTTCGACACCTCGGATTACTCAGAGAGGCACCGGAGCGCTCTCTTGGTATTTTAGGAGGTGGTCGGCATTCCAGGTCCTTGGAAGCTCTCTGCCTTCCATGTCTTCAAGACGGTATGCCCCAGGCCGAACAACTTTTGTGATCCGGTACGGCCCTTCCCAGTTCGGAGCTAGCTTGCTCTTCTGACTGGGGAGGGATATGGCTAGCTTTTTCAAGACCAAATCTCCTTGCTTAAGGTCGGCGGGTCGGACCTTTTTGTTGTACGCTAGCTCGACCCTTCTTCGGTAATTCTGCTGCCGAATCGATGCCCTTTCCCTCAGTTCATCTATTAGGTCCAAGTTCCCTCTGAGGTCCCTGGCATTCTGTGCCTCGTCATAGGCTGTGAGCCGAGGGGAAGGTATTCCGACCTCGAGAGGTATCACGGCCTCGGCCCCATAAGTAAGATTGAAAGGGGACTCTCCGGTGGGCGTCCGCTTGCTTGTGCGGTAGTTCCACAACACATTAGGGAGTTGGTCGACCCACAAATCTTTCGAACACTTGTCCAACCTTTTCTTGATGCCTGCGAGGATCTGCTTATTAGCATTCTCGGCCTGTCCGTTCGACTGGGGGTGTGAGACGGACGAGAAGCGCTGCTGAATGGCCAGGTCGTCGCATAGAGCTCGGAACGCTGCGCCTGTGAACTGACTCCCGTTGTCCGTTACGAGGATACGGGGGACGCCGAACCTGCATATGATGCTCTTCCAGAAGAATTGTACCACTTTGTTCTCGGTTATAGTGGCGAGGGGCTCGGCCTCGACCCACTTGGAGAAGTAGTCGATGGCTACGACCAAGAACTTGAACTGACCCGGAGCCGGAGGGAAAGGCCGTAGTAAATCCATCCCCCACATTGCGAATGGGATAGGACTTGATAGGGAGGCGAGGTTGGCCTGAGGGAGGCGTCGGATGCTAGAGTGTCTCTGACAGGAGCTGCATCGCCGAACGTGTCGCTCGGCGTCTTGGAGGAGGGTCGGCCAGAAGTACCCATAATTCAAAGCTTTTCGGGCCAAGGACCTAAATCTTGAGTGTGCCCCTCCGATGCCTTCGTGGAGCTCTTGCAAGGCATATTCGGCCTGATCCGGAGAGAGGCACCTTAGGTACGGTCGGCCGTCTATTTGAGAGAAAGAGCGTTTGTATAGTATTCCCTCGATCAAGACATAGCGCTCGGCCCGAGTCCTGACTCGGCGAGCCTCTTTGGGATCCGAGGGCAGAACTCCATCCCTTAGAAATTCCACCAAGGGCTTCATCCAATTGTCCTGCAGCATGACCGGCAACGACTCCACCGAGCCCAGTGCCTCGTTTTCGATGCTCGGCTTAGAGAGGACTTCGATCAGTACGGTCTGTTCGAGACCTTGCAGAGAGGATGGGGCCAATTTGGAAAGAGCGTCGGCCTGTGAGTTCTCTTCTCGGGGGACACGCTGGATGAGCGCTTCCTCGAACCGGCTCATGAGGGCCCGAACCTTGTCAAGGTACTTCGCCATCCGCTCATCTCGGGCCTCGTACTCGCCCAAGACTTGGTTCACGACGAGCTGGGAATCGCTGTGGATTCGGAGGCGCCGAGCTCCAGCGCTTCAGGCGAGTCCGAGCCCGGTGATGAGTGCTTCGTACTCCGCCTCGTTGTTCGAGGCCTTGAAGCTCATTCGGATCGCGTACTGGAGGACGAATTCGTCAGGGCCGTTCAGAATGATTCCGGCGCTGCTTCCTTCATTGCAAGAGGATCCGTCCACGAAGACTGTCCAAATGGGGGGCCCATTCGGGACGTGGCCGACCTCGGGGATAGTGGACTCTACGATGAAGTCGGCGAGAGCCTGTGCCTTAATTGCCGTCCGAGGCTGATAAGAGATGTCATGCTGACTGAGCTTGATGGACCACTTCATCAGCCGGCCCGAGGTCTCAGGCTTGTGGAGGATCTGCTTGAGGGGTTGGTCGGTGAGAACAACGACCGAGTGGGATTGAAAGTACGGCCGAAGCTTTCTCGCTGCCATGACCAGCGCGTAAGCTATCTTCTCTATCCTTGGATAGCGGAGCTCGGCGTCCCGGAGCACCTTGCTCACGTAGTAGATAGGCCTCTGGGCCCGGTCCTCCGCTCTTACTAAGACAGCACTCAGGGTCTGCTCGGAAGCAGCCAAGTAGACGAAGAGAGTCTCGCCCGGGACCGGTTTGCTGAGCAGAGGGGGGTTCACCAAATAGGCCTTCAGCTGGTCGAATGATTCCTGTTGTGGTTGGCCCCATTCGAAACCCTTAGCCCCCCTGAGTGCTTTGAAGAAGGGGAGGCACTTTTCCCCCGACTTCGAGAGGAACCGACTGATAGCGGCGAGCCGACCGGTCAGCTTCTGCACCTCCTTGATGTTCCGAGGCGGAGCCATGTCTAATATGGCCTTAATCTTATAGGGGTTAGCTTCGATTCCTCGTTGGCTTACCATGAAGCCGAGGAATTTTCCCAAGGAGACCCCGAACGCACACTTGTTCGGGTTCAGCCGCATGCTGTGCTTTCTCAACACGCCGAAAGCCTCCTGGAGGTCGGCTACATGATCGGTGCCGCGGATGCTCTTGACGAGCATGTCGTCAACGTACACCTCTATGTTTCGGCCGATCTGGCTCTGGAAGACCTTGTTGACGAGGCGCTGGTAGGTGGCGCCCGCGTTCTTCAGGCCGAACGGCATTACCCGGTAGCAGTAGAGGCATTGGTCGGTGACGAAGGAGGTCTTCGGAATGTCTGGGGGGAACATTCGGATTTGATTGTACCCCGAGAAGGCATCCATGAAGCTGAGGAGCTCATGGCCCGAGGTGGCGTCGATAAGGGTGTCGATGTTCGGGAGCGGGAAGGGATCCTTCGGACATGCCTTGTTCAGGTCGGTGAAGTCAATGCATATCCTCCACGAGCCATTGGACTTCTTGACCATTACAACGTTCGACAGCCACTCGGGGTAATTTACCTCCTGTATGAACTTGGCCTTTAGAAGTTTATCCACCTCCTCCTTGATGGCCTGCTGTCGCTCGGGAGCGAACTTTCGCCTCTTCTGCTGGACCGGTTTGCACCCCTGTTCGACACTTAGGCGATGGACGAGCAGCTCCTCGGAAATGCCGGGCATGTCCGCGGCCAACCATGCAAACAGGTCACGGTTGTCCCGGATGCATTTAATCAGGTCCGAACACAGTGCGGTCGGTAAGGATTTGCTGATGAGGAATTTGCGGCTCGGATCCTCTTCCGAGAAGAGCACTTCTTCTAACTCGTCCGCCGGCTCGGACGTCTGGCGGGCCTTCGGCTCGGGGATTTCCAGTGTCTCGAGCGAGAGCACTGGTCCCCCGGTGGAAGTCATGTAGCACTTCCGGGCTGTTTCCTGGCTTCCCCTGACTTCCCCTACTCCCGACCGAGTGGG
Organism: Hemerocallis citrina; assembly: GCA_017893485.1. Taxonomy (NCBI): domain Eukaryota; kingdom Viridiplantae; phylum Streptophyta; class Magnoliopsida; order Asparagales; family Asphodelaceae; genus Hemerocallis; species Hemerocallis citrina. Next base: position 127,223,070 of record CM030367.1, read on the forward strand.
GAACTTCATTTTCAAATGGTATGCCGAGGGGACAGCTTCCAGAGCGGCTAGGCCGGGTCGGCCTAGAATAACATTATACGCTGCCGAGACGTCGACGAACATGAAGTCCATCGGCTCGGTCCGGGTAGTAGGGGTGCTTCCCGCAGTAACGTCTAGGGTTATCACCCCTTCGACGGTCACCGGAACCCCCGTGAACCCGTGGAGAGTGTAACCGGCCGGCTTGAGACGGTCTCGGGACAGCTGCAGGCCTCGGAAGGCCGAGAGAAAAAGGATATTGACCGAACTCCCGTTGTCCACCAAAATTCTCTGCACCTTGAAGTTGGCCATGTGGAGGTCGATGACGAGGGCATCACAGTGTGGGGTTCGGACCCCTTCGAGGTCGGCATCGGAGAAAGATACAGGGACGCCGAGACCTTTGGGAGGAGGAGCACTGTGAACCGAGTTGACCTCTCGGATGATGGCCTTCTGGGAGGTATTAGAGGAGCCCCCCATGGGGCCTCCATGGATCAGGTGCAGAATCCTTTCCTCCTCGAACTCGGGTGTTTCATCGCGCCGCTCGGAGCGCTTGTTAGCCCCCCGAGCCGGGGGAGAATTGCGATCCGCCCGATCGTTCGCCTTCACGAACTTGGCCAACTGCCCCCTGCGGATGAGGGCTTCAATCTCATCTCTCAAGGCCCGGCAGTCGTTCGTGTCGTGCCCGTGGTCTCGGTGGTAACGACACCACTTATCCTTGTTCCTCCTCTTTGCCGGGGTGTGCATCCTCGGAGCTGGAGGGATGACCCCCTCCTTCTCCACTTCCATCAGGATGGTGGAGATGTTGGTGGTGAGGGGAGTGAACTTCTCGAACCTGGGGGGAGCGCGACGCTGGCCGCCATTGTCCTTCTGAGCTTTCTTGGACCCCTCTTCCCCCGTCGCCTTCCTCTTCGACCCTGCGGAGGGCCTTCCGAAGCTCGGAAGGGGCTTCAGCCTCCTCTGCTCGGATGTACTTCTCGCACCTCAGGAGGAGGTCGGCGAAGTCATGCGGCGGTTTCTTGGCTAGGGACGATCGGAGGTTGGCGTTGAGGACGTTCGACTGGAACGCCACGGTTGCCACCGACTGGTCTAAGGAGGCGATAGACCTTACTTCTGCGGTGAATCTTTTCACATAGTCCCGCAGCTTCTCTTCCCTTTCCTGCCGCAGGTTCAGCAGGGACATGCTTGTCTTCTCGGCTCGCCTGCTACTCACGAAGTGAGTGATGAACAGTGTCTCAAACTGCTCGAACGAGAAGATGGAGGAGGGGGCGAGCCTGGAATACCATTCCCGAGCTGACCCCCTGAGGGTGGCAGGGAAGGTCCTGCAGAGCACAGCATCGGAAGCTTGATGGATCAGCATCAGGGTCTTGAAGCTTTCGACGTGATCGACCGGGTCGGATTCCCCTGAGTATGTTTCAAACTGTGGCGGTTTGAAACTCCTCGGTATGTGGGCCTCCATGATCGACCGTGAGAAGGGGGGTCGGCTGGGACGGAAGGTTCCTGCTCGGGACTCTTCCTCCCTGTCCATGCGGCCGATACGCCTTTCCACCTCATGGAGACGGCGGATGAGGGCGTCGTCCCTCCGCTGGTAATCGTATGACCCCCCGGACTCCTCTTCATAGGAAGGGGAGCGTGGACTGCGGCGCCGGTAGTCCTGGGACCGGCGAGGGCTCTGTTGTCGCTGCTGGCGGCTGGGAGCCGGGGAAGGGCTCCGCGTTCGGCGGCGAGGACTGGGATCCCTCGGGGGCGTCGGAGCCCTCTGAGCATTCTGGACGTTCTGCCGAAGGTTGAGAGCCTGTAGAACGGTCTCTTGAAATTGGAGGAATTCGGCCCGACTGATAGGCACATCTCGGTCCCTCGGATGACGCCGATCCCCGGGGGAACGGGACCTCCTCCTTCGGCGCTCGGGGGACGCCGCTCGGCCTCTGCAGTCCGGAGACCTTCTGCCGTCTCGGCGATGTGGGGACCGCTCACCCTGACGCTGGCGGGAGGCTCCCTCTCGGGCCCGCCTCTCGTCAAGATGGGTGCGGAGGTCGTCGTCCTTCTGGCAGTTCAGAAGTGTGATACGGAGGTCGGGATGATGAGAAGCCATCGAGTCCGAGGACCCATTATGGACCGAGACATGGCCCGGATTGAGGGGCTGCTTCTCCTTCCGACCGTTATGACCGGACGGACCATTGTTGGGCTGCTGCTTGGGAGGAGGAGGTGGGACCTGCTGGGTCGGCGGAGGGAGGTCGGACTGAGGAATAGGATTGACTGGGACTTCACTTGCCGGGTCGGCGAGGTTGCCCACACGGTTCGACCCTCTGGATCTGACCTTCTTCGGCGGCATGACTGCAGAGGACGACGGAGAATGGGCTGAGGCTGTTCGTGTGGTTTTCCCACAGACGGCGCCAATCTGTTACCGCTGATTTCGGTGTAGGGGTAAACAGATAGAATTTGTGAGTCCAAGAACAACCTGAACAGTTGACTCAGCATTCTTGCTCCTGTCGCGACCTGCAAGGAAGTGCGAAACACCGGGGTTGATTCCGGTGACGCACCCTCCGACGCTCTTGTCAGTAATCAGAAAAAGATTAAGAAAGAGCTTAAGTGGTGAAAAAGTGATTAACCTGGTTATGGTGGTAGAGGGGTTGTATTTATAGTCGCCTGTGGAGCCGTTAGGGGGCCGGATTTCCTGCGTAACAGCCAGGAGGGAAATCCTCCTATTCTGTTTTGGGAAATTGGCCCCTGATTCCCGGTGGGAGCTAATCAGGCCTGTTGAATTGATTTAGTCAAATCTAGGGCCCTGATTCTCCTCTTGGTGAGCTGGGTTCATATCGGGTCGGGACCCGTACCCAGTTAAAGTGGATCCATTCGCGGGAGGTTGGCTCTGCGAGAAGGAGACCCGATACCCGTTTTGGATCCATCTGTATGTGAAATTACCTTTTTACCCCTGTGTTTCAAGATTCGTGCTCGATCTGGACGGTCCGATTTAACCCCATTTTTAGCCATATCAATAACTATACATCAAGTTTTACTTCATCAAAAGCCTCAAACAGATCACATGTATAATATACACAGTAAATGCCTAATCTTTATTTATTCTTTAAGCAATAATTATTGTACAACTCATAGTAATTATTCAAAACAGCAAGATTATGAAGGAAAACAACCTACTCATGATTTCTATTAAGTTCTTTAACAATCTCAAATCATCTAGGTGTAGCTTACTCATCATTAGCATAGTTTCAAGTAAAGATTCAATTTTTAATTCATCTACTCATTAAATTCATCATATCAACATACAATCCCTAACATACTTTCTAATCAACAAATCATCACATACGACATGCTTAGAACAAAAAGAAATCAAACATATGTCACTCACCTTATTGAAGAATCAACCGAAGATAATACAGAAAATAAGAAAAAGCCCTTCTTTTGCAAGATCCAAGATCATCGCTTCGAAAATCCAAGAAAATCAGTAGTAAAAATATATTTTATTTTTACGGAGGAGAGGGACGGCTATAGGGGTTCTTTTAAAGGCCGAAATCTGGAGTTTTTAGGGTTTTACAAGTTTATGGAAACATCCCTTAATAAATTATTACTTTACACATATAAACCTTTCTTTAATAAAGTAGTTAAATAAGTTAAATAAATAAAAATAAAACCAAATCCTTTTACTACTGAGTTATCCAACCATCAAGCATAGCCCAAAAATTAAAAAAATTCGGATTTGTATTGAAAGTGGTAATTTTGCACAAAAGTCCCTCCTTTTGTAATATTTGCAAATATGTCATAAAATATTCGTAAAAATTCAGAAAATTCAGAAATAATATCTAAAAATAAATATTAGATTTTCCAATTAAAATTTTTTTACTTTTACTTTCCAAGAAAATATTTGCACAAGATCCACTTAAATTCCATATTTGCAAAAACACCATCTTTGTTTAAATCTTTGCCAAATCAACTCTAAATAAAACTTAAATAGATTTTATTTTCAATGATGACCATGGCAAGCCCAAAAATCAGTAAAAACAAATTTTTATTATTTGTTTGAAATCCAAACGGCGTTTTACATGAAAGCCCCTCTATTTCGAAATATTTACAAAAATAGTTTCTTTATTCAAAAAATCCCAAAATTTAGGATATAATTAATTAAAATAGGAAAATTTACTCAGAAATCTAAAAGTGGAGATTCGCACCCCAAAAATATTTGCACGTGTAAAATCGACAAATTCGTAAAATAGTCAAACAAATTCAAATAAATCTGAAAAATTAAAATATCATAAATAAATGAGGAAAAATCAATCATTAGCCATAAAAATTCAAGAATTCAAAATTCCTAACTTTGCACGTGTGTTGCACGTGTAAAATTGCAATTTCAAGAAAATAGTGAAAATAGTCAACTTTACCAATATAATAGTATTATACTATTTAATAATGCAAAATAAATCATTTTATTTTGTGGGGTGTTACACTGACACAACATTAATCATGTTGATCTGAAGGCATCTCTTGCTAAGAAGCCTCCTCGAGACTTTTCGAAACTTCTGTTGAGTGGTGAGAAGTACATCCGGGCTGAAAAGGCTCCCCAACCTCGTGATCAGAAGGAGACCTCCTCCAGGAACTAATAGAAAGGTGCGAATGAAGAAGGTCCCAAGAAGCTCTAGAAGGACAACAATGGTTAGTGTTGCCCTCCTCCCCATTTTGATAAGTTCACCCCACCAATGCTAGTATATCGGTTGTTCTAATGGAAGTAGACAAGGAAGGACTGCTTCCCCCTCCCCTGAAGATGAATACTCCAGGGAAGAGGAGAAACATAGACAAGTGGTATCATTTTCACAGGGATCATGACAACAACACAGATGACTGTCGGGCTCTCAAGGAAGAGATCAAGGAGCTCATCCAATAGGGGACCTATCCAAATTTGTCCGAATGGACAAAACTGATCCTTCACCACCCCAAGGAGCCAACAAGCAGGCTGAGAAGCCCTTTGAGTCCCATGACTCAGAGCCAGGAGTAGTTCTCCACTCTATCCACGGTGTTTATGGGAGGAGAATCAAACTCCTCCCAAAAAGGCCTTCGTTCGAGATGTTAATTCGGTACAAGAGTTCCCCTAGGTCAAGAGATTTGGAGTCCCGGTGACATTCTCAGACAAAGACCTAAAAAGAGTCTGAATGCTCCACTGTGACTAGGGCTGCAATCGAGCTGAGCAGAGCCAAATATCTTCAAGCTCGAGCTCGGCTCATTAAGGAAACGAGCTCAATTTTGAGCTCGAGCTCGGTTCGAGCCAAGCTTTGACCGAGCTTTGACCGTATTCGAGCCAAATAGCTCGCGAGCTTAGCCTAAAAAAAAAAACCAAACTCGAGCTCGACTCGTTAAGGAAACGAGCTCAGTTTTGAGCTCGAGCTCGGTTTGAGCCGAGCTTTGACCAAACTCGAGCCAAATAGCTCGCGAATAGCTCGATTCGTTTGCAGCCCTAACTGTAACACACTCGTAATTAGTCTCCACATGGCAAACCATGAGGCGTGTCGAATCCTGGTTAACTATGGCAATTCAGTCAACATCCTTTTCATAGAAGCCTTCAAAGGTCTCAAGCTTTCATGAGATCACCAAAAACCTGTTGAAAACACGCTCCACAAGTTCTCTGGGGTTCCAGTCTCAATCGAAGGAGTAGTTACTGTTGATGTGAATGTAGAAAAAGCCCCGACAACCCGAACATAGGCAATAGACTTCATGGTCTTCGACGTGAAGGCCGCTTACAATGTCATCCTCGACCGACTGGGCCTAGCAATACTTCATGCCATACCCTTAGCCTTTTACATGAAAATGAAGTTTTTGACTTCAACAGGAGTAGGGGAATTTAAAGGAAACCATGAGACAGCTCGAAGATGCTACACAGCTACAATGGGGGGCTCGATCCTCCCGCTCGAAACATTAGAACTCCCCGGAGGGAGTAGTCAAGTCATTTTTGAAACGGTTGATGGGATTGAGGAGATCCCTTTCTCTAAAATGGATCTGACCAAGACTTTCCAAGTAAACAAGGCCGTCCCTCACCACATCAAAGAGCAGATCATTGAATGCATCAGAGGGAACCAAGACCTAATCGCTTGGACCGCAGTCGATATGCCCGGTATCTCAGAGGAGTTAATCATGCACCGCCTCAGTGTCAATCCCAAAATCAGACCAGTCCAGCAGAAACATCACAAGTTTTCCTTGACCGATAGTAAGACATCAAGGAAGAAGTAGATAAACTCATAGCTACCCGTTTCATCAAAGAAGCCATCTACCCTGAGTGGCTAGCGAATGTGGTGATGGTGATGAAAGCTAATGGTAAATGGAGAATCTGTATCGACTTCACTGATTTGAACAAAGCATGCCCGAAGGATCCATTTCCTCTCCCAAGCATCAACACCCTGATCGATGCTACGTCCGGCCAAGAACTGGAGTTTTATGGACGCTTTCTCAGGATACAATCATATCAGGATGCCCCCCCCCCCCCCCCCCCCCCCCCCGACATTTTGAAGACTTCTTTTATCACCGACGAAGGCCTCTATTGTTACCAAGTCATGTCCTTCGGGCTGAAGAACGCCAGAGCCACTTATCAACGCCACATCAACAAGGTCTTCAAGGAACAGATCGGCAGGAACGTGGAAGTCTATGTGGATGATATGTTGGTGAAAATCCTTAGCAAAAGAGATCATGTGATCGACCTCCAGAAAGCCTACGATGTCCGGTGCAAGCACAATATGAGGCTCAATCCCTCCAAATGTGCCTTCGGGGTGTTCTCAGATAAATTTATGAGGTTCATGATCAGTCAAAGGGGAATCGAGGCCAACCCAGAGAAGATTCGAGCCATACGGACATGGCTCCCACATCCAGCATTAAGGAAGTCCACACACTCACATGGCGTCTCACCATCATTAGACGCTTCTTCTCCAAATCAATCTCCCGTTCTTCAAAGCACTCAGAAGAGCAAAGAGTTTCGTGTGGAGTGGTAAGTCCTTTTATTTTTAAATGAAGGTTTTCATAGGTGCCATGTTTGAATCTTGGCATTTAATGTAAATTGTTTGGTGTTCCTTAAAAAAAACACAATAAGGTCATAAATGGGTTCACATGGGTTAACCCACACCCAACCCAGTTATGACCCAATTTTGCGTGGATTGGTTGGGTTGGGTTGAATGCAGGTTGGGTTTAAGCTGAATTGTGCCATCATTTTATTTTCCTTCTGCTGTCTAATGGAAGTGTTTATGATTTGCACGATACTCTTATGAGAACTTTGCTTTTCACATGACTTTTTACAACTGTTTGAACAACAACAACAAAATCAAACAACCATCAACTTTAAAGTGTTCACAATTAAGCCTACGAATCTTTTGTTCTGTATAGTGAGTACAATCGCTGAATTGGTACTCTTATAAGAAAATGATCATTAATAGTTCAGTTCAACCAACCTAACCCTGTACAAGTGATAATGTGGTCTACTGGTAAGCCTCTTAGCTATGATTGCATATCATTTTTTCTTTTGGGATTTTTCCACATAGGTCCCCAACAATTATTAAAATTCGATATTAGTCCCCCACTATTTGCGTATTCAATACTAGTGTTACCCAGTGCAAATTGCACATCATAAAATAGTTTTGAGGGACTCATAAAATTATATTGAAGTGTGAGAGAATTGAAAGAAACTTGTGAATACCATCTCTACCATAATTACTGAAATCTTCATTATCATCCTCACATAAGAAGATGGTTTAGAGAATCACTGTCAAACCATAATGTTATCAATTAAATATTACAATGCATGCAATGAACTGAATAAAGTGAATATTTATGGTACCTCAACTCTGCATCCTTGTTCTCTTCTACTCCAAACTCCTATTCTTGTCTTCTTATTTTTAGGTACTCACTGTTGGTGTATGCCCTAGAGGCCATTGTGTACTGACATTACTAGTTTACACTGTATCATGACATTTATTTCATATTTAGGCATTTTATTTATTGTGTTATTTATTATGAATTAAATGAACATAATAAAGTTCTTAGAATAGTAAGTTCAATACCATGAGATATTAAGTGAATGACTTGATTGTGAGATCCTATTGGCTGAAATCAAAACACTATTCTTAAATGTCCTTAGTCAAGTATTATTGTGAATTAGGCCAATGATAATACATAGAGACTAGTATGTGCGTAGACCGATGACCATTCTCCCGGATCATGGATATGAGATATCAAGTCTTCACATGGGTACATATTAGAGTAATAATGTACTAAATTGACCCACCATGAGAACGCTATATGGATCGTTATGTGAGTGTCATAAGCGGACTCACAGTGACCATGGTGTACATAGTCCTTTGACTTGAAGTCATTATGGTTTCCTATATGAGAAGTTATATATTTTAATGTCTTCAAACGTTGCCTATAATAAGGTGATCATAAAGTCGACTATTGAATATACTTCAAATCATGCGGAGGGATGTGAGTGACTTAGATAGGATTTATCCCTTTTACATAACATGAGCGATATCTACATGCCCCTTGATTGAGTGAGATTGCAAAATGCATGGTCATGCTCAAATGAGTCAATATGAGATATTGATCTCATTTGTTTTAGTAAGTCTATTCGGACATCAAGAAACCAAAGATTGAACTATACAAGGGTGACACTCTATGCCTTATGGTCAATTAAGATATCTGGACAAAGGGAATAAACTACATGATAACACTGGTCACGGATATGTTATGTCAAATCACCGACATTCTCATTCCTTGAGTAGCAGTGATGTATTGCTAGATACCGCTCACTGTTTGTAATACTCGAATATGATTTTAGTATTACTGTCAACGTACAACCTACAGGGTCATACACTTAGAATGGATCGAAATTGGGATTTAAATTCATAAGATGAATTTAATTAGGGATCCAAGTAAGACTTTGACTCCTGGCATTGGTTGGATATTTAATTAGATTAAATGGGTCGACTAAAGTTCAAAGGCCCACACACAAATCTAACCCAGGTTAGATTGTGAGTCCAACACCCTCATTACTCTCTTAAGGTTGGTTTTATGCATTTATATATATAATATGTATATGTGGAAAAGACATGTGAAAAACCCTAGCCATCACAAAAAGTGAGAGAGAGAGAGAGAGAGAGAGAGAGAGAGAGAGAGAGAGAGAGAGAGAGAGATCGTGAGGAGAAACGTCCCCTTCCCGTAGCTAGCACTGTGGTCTGAGGGAGAGCTATTTTTCGTTCCGTTCGTGTGGATACTGTAGAGGTACCGCAATACTGCAGTGTTGTGATCGGAATACTTTGGAGACAACAGATTCATCTTTAAGGTATAACTCCTAAATGCGATTTATGGTTTTCGCATTGATCCATGGCTAGGTTTCAATATTTTTTGTAATTTTTCTGCTGTGTATTTAATCTATGATTGTCTTCGAAACCTAACAATTCAGTAGTGGACTTCACTGATCCACCCCTCAAGCAGGTACTACAAAAGCAAGAGAGTTCAGGACGACTGATGAAGTGGTATGTCGAATTAAGTCAACACGATATCAGCTATCGGCTGAAGACGGCCATCAAAGCCTAGGCTCTAGCCGAGTTCATTATAGAGAGCACCATTCCTGCCCCCGCTAAGGAAGGCAAGACCCTCCATTCTGGAGCATCTATGTCGATGGATCCTCATGCATCGAGGGAAGCGGGGCTGGAGTTATCCTGACAGGCCCGGATGAGTTCGCCCTCCATTGTTCACTTTGCATCAACTTTCGAGCCTTCAACAATGAAGCAGAGTATGAAGCGCTATTTGCTGGCCTCCTCTTTGCCCGCAAAGCCGGAGCTCGGCACGTCGTAGTTTTCAGTGACTCTCAATAGGTATTAAACCAAGTCCAGGGAGACTATGAAGCCAGGGATGACTATGAAGCCAGGGATGACCGTATGATTAAGTATCTAGCACACGTCAAGAAGCTTCTAGCCACTTTCCAAGAGACAGAAGTCACCTGCATTCTCCACGAAGAGAATGGTCAAGAAAATGCCTTCTCCCAGTTGGCATCATCCTCCCTCAAAGGACTCAACAACACTGTTCTTATTGAAGTTCTGCGTAGGCCCATCAACGAAGAAGAAAGCTCAGAGCTCATGGTGATCCCTCCTCCGGAACCTGAGAACAATTGGATGAAACCACTATTTGACTTCCTCGACCAAGGAATCCTCCCCCCAACCCCCAAGGAAGCCTAAAAGATCGAAGTCAGGGCAGAACGATACACACTCATTGAGGGAAATATGTACAAATGCTTTTACACTCCGGTGGACGGAAGACCCTATCTGTGGTGCCACCCCCCTAAGAAGGCCCAATATGCTTTGAAAGAAGTTCATGAAGGGATTGGAGGAGCTCATATGGGAGCTAGATCCCTTGCTTGCAATGTCCTAAATCATGGATATATTTGGCCTACCATCCTAGCAATGCTAAACAGTATGTCCGTCAATGTGCTTCTTGTCAAACATTCTCATCAATCAAACTAAACACCCTAACCGACCTCAGTTCCATGTCCAGTAAAAAACCCCATTTCCATATGGGGGATGGATTTGCTCGGGTCGTTCCCTTATGCAATCGGACAAAGAAGCTTCCTCATAGTAGCCATCGATTATTTCTCTAAGTGGATCAAGGCAGAACCATTAGTAACCATCTCAGAACACAGAGTCTAACAGTTCTTTTGAAAGAACATCGTCTATCGGTTCGGCATCCCTTAGATCCTAGTAACAGACAATGGAACTCAGTTTGCAGCTAAGGCATTTTGTAAATTTTGTGCCAACCTAGGGATCTAGCAATGATTCTCCTCCATCTCCCACCCTCAGTCCAACGACCAAGCAAATAATGCCAACAGACAGATCCTCGACGGCCTTAAGAGGAGACTCGACGAATCTCCTAAGGGACTATGGGTCGAAGAGCTCCCAAGTGTATTATGGTTATACAGGACCACAAAGAGGACCCCGATAAGGGAATACCCTTTCAACCTTACTTATGGCTCTGAAGCTCTAATACCTCTTGAAATTAGACTACCCTATCCCCGTCTGCTCTTCTTCAATGAAGAACAGAACTCCACCAATCTCAGAGGTAACCTCGACCTCATCGAGGAAGTCCGCAAGAAATCAGCCTTGAGAAGACTGATTTATCAGCAAAGGGAAGAGAAGTTCTACAATAAGAAGGTCCGCTTGGCAAATCTCAAAGATGGAGATCTAGTCCTTCAAAAATTAGAAATCTCTGATCCCTGCAAGAAGGGCATGCTGGGAAGGGCCGTACAGGATCTCCAAAGTAGTTTGCTCCGGAATGTATTGACTTGAAAACCCCGCATGGTGGTGGGGGGGGGGGGGGGACCTGGAACGCCAAAAACTTGATGAAACCACGAGGGTGCTTAACACCCTTTAATAGAACTAGTCTTCCTATTTTCAGTAAGGTCGACACTGTGTCCTCGGAAGGCTGAGTCAATCATGGACCTCTTGTCCGCCTGTTCAATGATGTCTAGATCTGAAGGAAGATTTCTCTTGACCCTGCTAACATTTACTTATCAATCCCTGACTTTGGTAAATTCCTCCAACAATGGATATGGCGACAACAGCAGTTACGTGAATAGCTAATCCCTGATACGACCAAAGCATGTAATAAAGGCTAGCATTATTGAAGCAGCCACTTAGTTTTTCTTTCAATAAAACTCAGTTTATTTTTCTCGAAAAAATTATTGCACTGACCTCATACCTGTCCACATGAGTCACGACCACGACTCAACTAATCATCTAGTTCGAAGTCCAGCTTCTTTCTAAGGGCTGCTCCCACAACTGACTAGCAACCAAAAAGCAAGTTCGGAGTCCAACACTTGGTTCGACACCACTTTAGTTGCTTGCTAACAAGTAAGTGTGGAGCGGCTCACCATTCGGAATTGCTTCTGCAACTAATTGAAACTCTCAAACAACAAGTTTGGAGTCTAACACTTGGTTTGACGCTGCTGTAGTTGCCTGCAAACAAGTTTGGAGTCCAACACTTGGTTTGATACTGCTTTAGTGCGGAGTGGCTCACCATTAGGAAGTGCTCCAGAAACTAATTGAAACTCTCAAACAAGAAGTTTGGAGTCCGGCACTTGGTTCGATGCCACTTTAGTCGCCTGCAAACAAGCAAGCGCAGAGTAGTTGATCATTCATAACTGCTCCGACAACTCGTTGAAACTCCCGAAAACCATCTCCGGAGTTCACAATCATCACTCAGAATCGCCCCCACAATTTACAAACATGCAAGGTCAAGGTTCTATATGACCGTTCAAACCACTCCTGAAACTTGTAAGAATCGCTCAAACAACTCCCTAATGGCGTAGCTGATATCCTTAAGCTCTCGAGATATGGAGACATTGCAGACCAGTTTTGACCCCCAAGATAGATGAATCAATCTATTTCTAAATAGAACTTATAGACCTTCGAGTCCTCGCCAAAATGATAAGTCAGGTGCCCAATCGGATCTCTACAGCACCGGGAAAATGTGTTACACCGTAGCAATGCAGGAAGCACGCGAGTAAGCAGATTCGGAGTTTGAAGCAACTATTCGAATCCAACCCCGAAAATGGAAGAATTCTCAATCTGTTTCTAAATAGAACTTGTGGGTATTCGAGTCCTCGTCGAAACGATAGGTCACACGCCCCGATCAGAGATCTATGCCACCGAGAATATGCGTTACACTGCAGCAACGCAGGAAGTATGCGAACATGTGGGTTTGGAGTTCGAAGCTACTGTTCGAATCCTCCCCAAAATGCATAAATAGCTGACAAACAAGCTTATCAGGCAGCCCTTCCCCGAGACTACCTCTATAGCTCGCTCTAAGCTCAACATCTAACACTAGAGAAATGACAAGTATGACACTTCAACACAAAAGTTTCTAGTTTTTTATAAGTCTTGCATTCAGATACGAAGATACAACAAGCGGTGGTCAGTCCGCTATTAGACTACTACAAAATACATCAAAGAAAATACAAAGGAAAATACGTCAAAATAAGTGCAAAGGGAAAAATCTCTAAAAACTGCAAGATCAAGGCTCCTTATCGTCAGATGAAGCCAAAGGTGTAGGAATCTCAGTTGCTTTGTTCCTCTCCTCTCCACCTGGTAAGCCGTCTTGAGCCTCATCTTGATCAATCTCCTCTACCACTGGCTACATCTCTGGAAGAATCTCTGGGCGATACCCCTTCCCATCGAAATTGGGAAAGTGTTCCACCGCATCCGCAATGGCCTTGGTGTATGACTGATCCATCACCTCATTGAGATGAACCAATGCCTTTGCCTCAGCCTCAGCCACCGTGGCCGCTACCACCATTCCAGATCCTTCGCAACCTCGTCCTTCAACCTCTTTTGCTCTTCCTCAAAGCCAGCAAGGAGAGCAGCCTCCTTACCCTTTACCGCCTCTCGCTCTTGAACAACCATCTTTTTCAGCCTCTCAGCCTTGACGGCCTGATCCCTCCAAGTCTTCTCCTCGGCGTGAATGAGCTTGATCAAGTTCCCAGTTCGACAAGCCATCTGCAAAATGGAAAAAAAGGAGACTTAGAAACTTTGAAAATCTTTAAAATTCAAATGAAAATATTGAAAAAAACTAAGAGTATAACTACTTACAGAGACAACGCGTCAAGAAAACTCCATAATGGAACCGTCAATCATCTCCTTCTCTGGAATCTTCTGGTCCCGAGGAGGGTGGAAGATTCTGCACCACATCAAGGCACTTCACTGAGTACCCTAGGATGGCATTACACCGCTTCACCCCCCAGTCCGGACTGTACACTTTCTTCTCTTCCTCGGTATATACATCGTCGGCTATAAGGATTAGAGGGGCTTGTTGGAGGGCCAAGATGGCATTCAAAAACGAGCTCCCCTCACCGGGGCTCATCCCCATGACTGATGCTCCGCCCCCATCGAAGTAGAAGCGGAAGAGCCCCTAGTAGCCTTCACAACCTCAGGAAAACTTGTTGTCCCCTTCCTCTTCTTATCATCCGAGCCCTTGTTGTGAAGAGGAACCCGAGTAGCAAGAAGAGCCCGGAAATCCATACTGATAGCCTCTGCAAGAAAGGAAACAAGATGAAGTATTAGAACAAGGACATATCATAAAAGAAAAGACAAGAAGCTAAAAGTGCTGGAATTAAAATGCAAAAGCTAAATGCAATGGTTGGATAGCCATACAAGGGTTCGTCAGACTCATTCCCTCCGAATGAAGAACTTCCTCCATAACAACCCTCCAGTTCATCTCCCCACCAACAAGAAGAGCATCACTAATCTTCCTCTCATCTTCTGTCAGTTCCAGCTCCACTATCAACATCCTTGGTACGTGATTCCCCTATCTAGTAGGGAATCCCCATGGCCTAGAACTCTTTACGATGAAGTACTTGTACTTCCAGTGCTTGATAAGTCAGGAGTCGTGATCACCTCTCTTTTGGGGCGAGGAGAGATGTAGTACCAATTCTCACACGACCGCTGCTTATGAGGCTTAAAATGCCTCCTCCACAGCCTCAAGTTCGGATTGGTGCCAATCTCTCGGCATCACAAGAAAAAACTCGTGAGATTCCTTTAAACTTTGGGCACGAACTGGATCAGACTAAGCCTATACCTATTGAGGATGGCTACAAAGAAGGGGTGGATGGGAAGACGCAACCTGACATAGAATGCTTCAAAAGGAAATATGCAATACTCCCCTGACATTCCAGAGAATGCCCAAACTCCAGGACCAAGACAGAACAAACCATACTCAAATAGGAATCCTGAAAGAAACCCTAATCGCCCCGATCTCCTCCTTTGTGAGAATAATTTTGACATGGTCCCTCTCGAAAATGGGGTAATTGTCGGGCTCATCATATGTGATCCTGTATTGTGCTAGCTCGCTACTTCTTCAGGGTACTAGCAAACTAAGAGGGGAACGAGGGGGTGAAATCAGGAGAGAGAACACCCCTTATCATCTCTAGTTTGGTCAATTTCTTCTACTATAGTGGAGGGACCGATTGTTTTCTCTGGAGAATAAGAATCAGATAATACTTCTACCCCACCGCTACTAGAAGAAGAAGAAGATGAGACATCTGACCTTATTCTATGCATGGCTCTCGAAAATGAAAAACAACTTGGATAATACTTGTTCATTGAAAATCTGCAAAAAACATCGCCTACACCAAATTTTGGAGAAGATGGTTGATTTGGAGGTTGAAGGTGAATAGTAAAGCGTGAAAAATGAGTCAAGAGGAGGTGAATATAAAGGGATAACAAACTGATCAAAATAGCGTGCAAAATGCAAAAAACTACGCGTTACCGCGTAAAAATACGTGTTTTCACATTGGCACAAGGTAGAGCATGAAAAATCATGCTCTAGCCACGCGTCACTAGTGGGTTGGCCGCCAGATGCTGGCCCCACACGCCTGTAGTGCCCCCTCTCTCCCCTGCCACATGTTGATAGCACGTTGGCGCGCCATGGGCCCCACTAGCGCAACTGCTCCTCCACTCTCTCTCTCCTGCCACGCATCGACAACGTGCTCGCTCTCGTCGTGGTCCCCATAGGCGCAGCTGTTGTCGCTTCCTCTCTCTCAGCCTTGTGTTGCGCCCTAAAGCCCTGCCCACTTGGGCTTCTCCCCCACTCAAGCACCCATGGCGCCCACTCTTCCCGACTCTCTCTCCGACACCAGGCCCTGGCGGGACCCACGCTCTCCCCGGATCGAATTTGTCGACCGAGGACAGTGCTTCCTTCAAGCCACTGATGTGTCTAATTTTTATATAAATATCTGTACTTATTTACCCATAAAAATTGCTTGTATTCATCTATCATGTTAATAATTTATCTTATTTCCATAGATTTCAGTTAATTAGTTATTTTGGAAGGAATAAGATTTTTTGATGCAAAAAGTGAATATTTTCAGTAAAAATTACAATGAAAATAAAGAGAATGATTGATTAAATTTTATTGATTTGTTGAAATTTGAATTTTACAATTTGGCCATGTGAAAAGCAAAATAGAAATTCTAATTGGCAATAGAGGGTGAAAATGAAATAAATAGGTTTAAAAGGGTTTAATTGAGCTAATGTGATAATTAGTTAGTTTAATTAATTTAAACTAATCAATTTTAATTTTAATTTTAAATCCTAAATTCTGATTTTATTTTGTGTGTGTGCAGCACGTGTTTCAAGAAGAGAAAGAGAAAAAAATAACCAAAAAATAAAGAGCAAATCAAATAAGGAAAGAAATAAATGAAGGTGTGGGGTTTTCTGCAAAAATAAACCCTAATATCCACATTTGGATCCTTATAAATACAGCAGCCAACTTCTAAAGAGAGAAGAACTTAACGAAGAGAGAAAGAGAGCGCAACGGCCGATCTCTAACAATTAAATAATAATAATAATAATAATAATAATAATAATAATAATAATAATAATAATATTAATATTAATATTAATATTAATATTAATAATAATTAATAATAATAATGAAGGGTAAAAGAGAAATAGAGGCGTGAACAGGTGCTATCAACGACGTCATAGATCAAGGAGAGAGAGAAAAGGTGAGGAGCTTGTGGCGCTGACATCAGCGCCACGTCAGCAACGTGCCATTCAAAGCATAAAGCAACAAAGAGGAGAGAAAATGGTTTTGACTTGGCGGCACGCAATTCGAGGCATCTCAGTTTGCAATTTTTTTTTTACAAAACAGTTCTTCCTGTATCTCTTCTCTTTGTCTAATTTTACTATTTAATCCAACACAGTATTTGTTAGTTGCAAATTTATTATGAACTATTTTTTTTTTTTAGGGATTTGATGTAGCCTAGTTTTGAGAACACAATTTTTAATTCCATTTTTTTTCTATTTTTTTTTTCTATTTTTTCTTGGTTGTGTGTTTGATTTTTGTGTTTAATGCTTACAATTGTTTGGCCAACTATTGTATGATTTATTGGATCATGGAGAGACCGAGAGGTAATTTGTGATTTAGAACTATAAAATTAAACACCATTGATTGAACAAAATTAGAGATGATTTACTGCAATTGATGTGACTATAAAGAAATCCATCGAACTTAATGAGTCTTCAATTAATTAAATTTGTATAGAGATATGAAAAACTGTGAGTTGGAGATATTTTTGGTGTTGTTCGAGAGAAAGCATTGAATACTTGGGGATTTTGGTCTACAACTTGAAAAATAATATTTTTATTCACATGGAATTATGAATTGTGTGAGATTAATTAGGTAAAATCAAAAGCCCTAGAATTAATTTTGTTGTTAATAAACAACAAAATTTCAGATTCCGCTTCTTTTTTAATTTATTTAGTTAGTTCTTTAGATTAATTTAATATAGTTGCTTTCTTTATAGAATTTCGATTTTTCAAATAGTTGTTAATCTAGTAAATTTCGGTACTCAGTAAAATAATTAGTCCATGTGGGTTCGACACTCTTTTCACTTAACTATACTACTTGTTGCGATTTTGTACAATTGCAAATAATTCACCTAAGTCGCTGCCACCTTCCGATCACCTCGAAATGCACGCTCATCTTGATCAACGAATCTGATCGCTCAAATCAATACGCCAAAATTAGATACATGCTACATGCGTGCAACCAAAGAGAAATAAAGAGGAGAGAGGAAGGAGGGGTGATGTGGCAAGGCCTACCATGACACCATAGTCTCACTGATAGTAGGCCCCACATGGGTTCAATGCTCTCCTCAGCGCACATCGATCGTTCGAGGAGAGCACTTTCCTCATGCTCCCAACACCGCATGATCTCCTAAAAGTCTGTACTCGCCTTGATCGACGATGCAAATCAATTCGGGTAATATTTAATTCTACTTATGAATTAAAATTTTCAGAATAATTATTAAAAATCCAAAAATTAGTTTAAAAATCTGGAAAATAATATTAAAAATTCTAAAATATAATTAAAATTTTGGAATATTGTTTTAAAATTTCCAAAAAAATATTTATTATTTTAGAAAACCTAATTTTAATTTCCAAAAATTAATTAAAATTCTGGATTAATTAATTAAAATTTTGAAAAATAATTATTGGGGAAAATCTAAAAAAATCCCAAAAAATCAGAAAAAGTCACAAAACATCCAAAAAATTCTAAAAATAATTATGGATAGTTTATAAAGTCGGAACAACTCCGTTACACCTTGAACAAGATCCAAACGTCCCTGAAGACCCCGATAAGTTCTGTAAACCATTAAAAATGGGAGAACTACTCCTTAAAGGCTGTGTAACTCAGTCTTCGGGAGTGGGAGACTTATAATATGGATAAAAATAGAAAAAAATTTGAGACCGTTCAAATCGGGCACGAATTTTAAAGCTCATAAAGACAAAATGGTAAATTCCAACAAATACATGTGCAACAAGATGGCCTGGGCCGCTTTCAGACCCATTAACCCGATCCAGCATGTAATAGGGACTACTCCAATAGCCCTAGTGCAAAGGAGTCCAAATTCGCCGAACTCGGTTCAAACCCCCAATTTCAAAGGGGTAACCGATTATATCCTTCCAGACACGAGAGAGTGTTTGAAAACTCTATCTCCTCGTCAAGAAAAGAGTCCTGACTCTATCTCTTCGTATGGAGGTGATAACCGACTTTATCCAAACACTGAGAAGTAGAGATAGATGAATATCTTAAAACTGGCCCCCTCAGCAACTATATTGAGACCTCCTCAGAAACCAGGTAGTTGCAAATTCCGCTCTCAAAACCCAACATATATTCGAGTTTATGACTTGAGCATCGGAGGGTCTGTCGCCGGTGCCACCCTTGGTGTTTCAGACTTGTTTGCAAGTCCACGGGTGCGATATCAGCCGTTCCTGACGATCAGATCTCGGAGTCAAGTGCAATTTTTGGCAGTCATCACCGACGAATAGCGAAGCTTTGATCTTTATTATTTTCATTAAAGAATTCTCATATATGTTTGTTCCTACACAGAAATAAGCAGTAACAATGGATAATTTTTCCACATAGGAATACCAGAGCATTTTCGAAATTCTTTTTGCAGCTTGATAAAGGAGTTTGCAAATCTACAGAGTGTGCATGGATTTCATGTAGACACTCATTGCTTTGTTCAGCAAATCTGAGCAAGTTGAAATTATAAACTATAGAAGCTCACTGGCTGCCAAATTTAGGACTTGATAGGCTTTGTGATCGGTAACCATCTACTGACAATGCCGAATACTAGCGAAGACCGTCTGCCCAAGCTGTCAAAGTTAATTTGTTTTGGATGCCTACAAGTTCTTAATGTTTCTTTTTGGTTTTGCTAGCCCGAAACTTCAAAGGTGAACTGATTTTTTAGCAGAGATAACTCAGGCTCTATCCACCTCTGTAGCTACTGTAACTCCTGAAATGTGGTGGTGGGCTATTCAGCATGGTGCAGTCTCTATCTTCAGGGGAGGTCATTTTTTAATCTGAGCCGCACCAGAGGCTTCCCCCAATTACCCCTCAATTGGCTCAAAGGAATTGGGCCACTTATCTAGGCAAATTTTTTTCGTTGACATTAGGCCAGGCCGTAGACGTACACATTTGAAGAGATTCTCAAACATCTCTAAATAATTTTCTGTCTTAGGCCAAAATCGAACATGTGACATCTTACTAGGAGTTAGAATAATTGTCAACTACTATAAGTGTTTCGCACTCCAAAATTAAGTTGTTATGTGTTTAGCTCAAGTAGCTATGAATAGACATGGGCATTCTAAGAACAAATTCTACAAACCGTACGGACTATAGCGGCGCTTTTACAAGGCTATAGCGGCGGTTTTTGGTACCGTTATAGTACATAACGGTATTTCTAAAATCGCCACTAAAAGCGCCGTTAGAACGTGCGTCATTATAGCCATATAGGCTATTGCGGCATTTTATGTCGCCGCCGCTATAGATGCTAATTTATAACGGCGTTTCTAAAATACCAGCATAGGCCTATTTCTCTTTTCTTTTGTAAATAATGGACTAGCTATAGCGGCGTGTCAAAAACGCCATGGTAGATGAAAATTCCAAAAAATTAACCTATAGCGGCGCTTTTGAAGTTCCGCAATAATGTTATTTTTTTTGTTGTTGAAAATTTTGGTATCTATCCTGGTGTTTTAGGGTAAACGCCGGGATAGGTTTCTTTTTTTTTGAGATTTTATTATAGAATTTCAAATTAAAAAACCTGTAATCAATCGCATATTACAAATACCTATAGTCATATTAAATTAAAATGCTTAAATCTTAAAATCAATAATAACATCATAATCAATAACCAAAAGTCACATATTACAAAAAATAATAACTGAATAGAATTTTTTTTATAGAAGAAATATCATAAGTTCATCTATTTCACAATTAAAAAAAGATACAATATTTGATGTTACAGATGACTCAAGCATATAGCTTGATATTTCGCTTGCAGTCCAATATGTGGCCTGAAAATGGACCAGGTCATTGATGTACGATTAGAATCCTCAAGATCCACTACCGTAAAAATTGCAAACCCATGTATCTTATCAGCCCAACCTGTTGGATTTCATACACAAAATTGCAAAATTTATTGAAATATCACAGGAAGTAGACAAGTATTTGTATTTAGGATGATGTTAACGTACTTTGGCACTATAAAAAGTCCACAGGTAATACCAGCATAATACCGAATTAGATCGAACAGGTTGTGAGCATCCAATCCAAGAAACGAAAATTAGGAGGTGCTCAGAGTTGAGTTTTGAATGGAATAAAGGTTTACCACATAAACATTTCAGATTAGAGCTCCTATTCCAAAAACACATAAAAGGAGACAAGCATGAGAGAGATGAGAACATACATTTGTTCTAACCAACCTCAATTCTATTATTAACCAATCTCACAAGTTTAATATAACTAAACCCTAACAACATTACTAAACAAGAACGTTAATCTTTACCGAAATTGGACAATTAAGGCAGAGATCGGCAGCTGAGGGATGAAGAGCTTGACAGTGCGGAGTCTGCAAAAGTGAGGAGGAGCGGCGGTGAATGATGAGCCGGGGCGAAGGAGGTGCAGCGCGATGGAGAAGAGGAGGCAAAGTAGGAGCGTGTGCGGTGCGAGGGTGGTGCGGCGCGTGGGAGGTGATGAGGGGGAGAGAAAGGAGTGGGTTAGATGAGAATTAGGTTTTGGGAAATTTGGGGGGGGGGGGGGGGGGGGGGGGGGGGGGAACGAAAAGAGATAGGGAGGGGTTTTAGAGCGGGTTAATGAAAAAAAATTTTATGGGCCTATAACGGAGGTTTACATATAAACCGCCGCTGTATGTCGAATTTATAACGGCGGTTTATATGTGACACGCCGTGATAGGTGTATTATATTATAAAGGCAAGTTATATATATATATATGCGTTGTATCGGTTCTACTCATTAATAATTATAAAGCTACAAATGAACAAAGTTTAATATTATCAAAAAAAACTATAGAATTCTATAATCTTTGTCCCGAAAACACCGGGATAGGTATTTATTTTATTTTTTAAATAATGTTATCGTGGCGTATATAGCGTCCACACCGTTATAGCTATTTTATTTATTTAAAAAATTAAATTAAATTCGTGTTCGCACGATAGAGAGGTGTTACGTTGCTACTGTTTGCACCTATCGTTGCGGCGTTTCTGCTAAGCACTGGTATAGAGTGTGCGTTTTCTTTAAAAAAAAAAATTCTTCCACATTTATAGCGACGTGTACCGAAAATGCCGGGAGAAGTATGCCGCTACAGGCCTTGCGGTTTGTAGTGAAAGGGTATAAGTCGACGCTACCATCGTCTACTACTAGAAAGCTTTTGCTTCAGGACATGGCAATTCTCAAGTACCTTTGTGCTTGTAGTGTGATCGATGTATTATATATGGTGGTGCGTCTGTCTTTGTTATATTAATCTGAGGGCAAGTCTAATGGTTGGAAAGATTTCCACATCTTTTCCCATTGTACAAAGAGAAAAAAATTAATAGAAGGAGTCTTTCTACGTTGAAAGTCATTCACCTATTAGAAAGTAAAATTCTTTGATTTGTACGTGGAAAGCCATTTATACTTTTGACTTTTACTTTTGTTTTATATTAATTTCAATCACCACCAATAAATTTTATATGTTACACGTATTTTGTATGTATTATAAATTTCATATATCAAATTAAAAACTTATGCCGTGCACATTTAAATTTCATATATTAAAAAGTTATTATTAAAACATTTAAACTATTTTATTAAATAAGCTCAAATTAAACAAATTACATGCATTATTTACACTAAGAGGTTACATAACCGTCCTGACAATGGGGATAATAAGCATCATCTCCATCATTTTGGTTGTAGCCGTAGCCATTGTTATGACTGTTATTGCCGTCTGATTGAGGACGACCGTGAATTATTTTTTATTGTTCTTCCTTTCTCATTACTCTATCGTCTCTTACTCGATAATCTCTTTGCCCTTGTCTCCTCTGCTTTGCCTTCTCCCATTGTAACGTTTCAACAACCAAGTCATTGGTTCTCTTCGTCTCATTATTTTTCCACCCAGCGAATTGTTCGATTGCATCTGCATTCGACTACTGTCACCCGATAAAGCTTTCCCTTTCTTTTGAGCAGCCTCTTGTTCAGGAAGGTCATGCATAAGTGGGTGTCGACAATGGTACAGGATCTTCGTCGCAAGTTAAATCTACGGGCGTTGCTTCCTTTGAAAACTGTTGACTTCCTCCAAATACAGTTTCAACTGGAATTTTTCTACATTATGGACTATGTCCCAAGAAGCATCTAAGTTCTAATCTTCACCCATCTGATTTTTGTACCACAATTTGACATTTACAATCTAATAAAGTGTACAAAAATTAATTAAAAAGTATTATTATGACATGCATAAGTTTGGATAAATTTGTTAAAATTATTTATCTCATCTAGATATTGGCCACTCTGAGTTGTCCTTCGAACACGCATCAAAGCTTCATGCCACTTCGTTAGTCTCAGGGCAAGATGTCTTCTCCACCTACTCTCAAATCTGGCAGAGGGACAGATTTTTTCGGGAGGACCCTACTAGATTTATGCATATCTTGATCGAATGATCTCGTAATCTTCTTAGGTTGTTGGGACCCCGTTTCACCGTAGTGACATTTACCCAAGCTTTGCACATAGCTTCTTCTTCATCGTAACTCTATTTTGTACCTCCTCCCATTTTTGTAATAAATATTTGTAAATTTATCGAACTTTTGAATGTAAATTTGGAAGATTTTTTTTTAAAAAAATTATTTATGAAGGAATGGAAGAAGAATTGTGAAGAACATGACACATTTGGTCTTGTATTTATAGGGAAAAATAGAATCTAGTCATTGGGTATTTTTTTATTAAAAAAATAACCATAATCTCGATCTAGCCGTTGAGAGAAAAAAATTCTCTCTATTGAAAAAAATATATATATTAAAGGTAACGCTGACGTTTCTCTTTTTTTTTTGGCCGACAGCAAGAGGGGTGGCCAATTCCCTCTTTCCTCTTCTCTCTTTGTATATCGGCTACACCTCCCATCAGAACCTATTTTTTGCAATTTTCTATTCTTCCCCTCTCCACGTTCTTTCCTGCCCTCTATTAGAGTTGCACTAAACGTCGATTTTTCTATTAGAGCTCTGGCTTATGAATATATATAAAAAAGGAAATGAATAAATAAATATATTTCGTAAATGGTTACTTTCTAGTTCAACCTTATTGTCTATTTTCTCTATAGATATATGTATGTAGAATTTTTTCCCAAACTGTCCCACTTTTTGAAAGTTTTTTCCAAACTGCCATACTTTTTAAAAAAAATTTCTAAACCGCCCTACTCGCTTTCTAAAAAAGCGAGTTTGGGTAAATCCCCATCGCTTTTTCAGAAAGCGAGTGTTAGGTTTAGTTTTGCTCTTGCCCACACTTGCTTTCTCAAAAAGCGAGGGGATTTATCCCACACTCGCTTTTTAAAAAGCGTCTGTCGATTGGGTCTTTATCCCCCACGCTCGAAATCAGATCTCACTTTCTCTTTCATTCTCTATCTTCCTCCTCCTCTTCCAACGAAACCCTAACCCATCCGCAAGTTTGCTCTAATTTCGGCCATTAACCCACCAAAATATGTCGATTCACTCATAAAATCCTCGCATTTCTCATCTTCTTTCGATTTTCCACTTCTCTCATCCTCATTTAACCCCAAAAACCCTAAACCCCAATATCCAAGATTGTGTTGATTTTCAAATTTGGGGGTAAAGCTTGTGGTTGAAGGAGGTGGAGTGCTTCGAATTTGGAGGTAAAGTTTGCGGTATATTTATCAAACTCTTGCTTTTTTAATGTTGTGTTAATCACTCAAACTTGTTGATTTTCCAAGTAAACATTGGATCTTCAAAAAAAACAACTAGCAAAAATTGGTAGCATTAAGTTGAGTGTTTATTTATGTAGGTATATAGTATATTTCAATTTTAGTATATGTAGGTATGTAGTGTAAAAATTAGATATATATGTAGATATATGTAGGTTATATATTTTGGTATAGTTAATAACGATTGTTTTTAGTTGTAGTATACTCTCTTTTATTATAAATGGCACGCACGAGGGGGAATGTGGAGAAAGGATCGAGTAGTAGACCTCCTCGCAGCGATGGACCACGTACTTCTTTTGGCCCACCTCCTCGCAGTGCACGTGGTGGTCATGGTGGTGGTACCGAACGTACTAATGTAAGTGAATAATTATTTATATTCGATTAGTTTGATCATCATACAATAAAATGTAATATCGGTCTTTTGATGTAAATGTTATTGTTGTATAGGTCCAAACTAATCCAAATGAGGCGGGTCCTTCTTCTTCAGCCCCTTCATCATCTTATATTCTTCTCGGAGGTCCAGGTACCCTCGATCCTACACTCCTTACTCTCTAGTCGCATTACCGTTCGAAGGATGTGTGGAAAGGTGAATCTAAGGAATGTACATTTAGGAAGGGGGTCATCCACTGCCTATGCATCCACGGATTCGGGAGATCCTACGGGACTGTGGATTAGATGGTATTGCATTGATGAGCTCCATCAAATGTGATCGGCCTCTTCTTACTGCACTGCTTGAGAGATGGCGGCCTGAAACACACACCTTTCACCTGCCAATTGGGAAGATGAATGTGACACTGCAGGACGTCTCTGTACTCATCGGTCTTCCAGTCAATGGGCAGGTAGTGACCGACACAATGGACTTCGAGCCGGTAATCTAGTGGAACAGTACCTTGGTGTCGAAGTGGAAACCGGAGCAGTAAATGGAAAATTTATTCGGTTGAAGTGGTTGAAGGACACATTCAAGAATCGGTTGAATGAAGATTCCACTCAGGAAGAGGTGGAGTGCTACTGCAGGGCCTACATCCTTACACTATTTGGCAGCATGATGTTCCCAAATTCGACTGGTCATTCGGTCTCCTTGATGTACCTCCCATTGATTGCTAATCTGGAAAGAGTCGAACAGTACAGTTGGGGTAGTGCCGCGTTGTCATCCCTGTACAGGAGTTTGTGTTTGTGCAGTCTTGGTTCGGTGCAGATAAATAGACCAATGATCTTACTACAAGTCTGGAGTTAGGAGCGTATTCATGTGGGTTGGCCCGTAGTGCGGAGGCAATCACCCAATATGATCCATCTCCCCGAGGACCAGCACATGTTACCTACACTCGGTGTGTACTAGTCCGGCAATCTCACATGGACGACCAACCCCAACAGATGCCTAACATACTTTCGTGATGAATTGGATAGGTTGGCAGATGATTGCGTCATGTGGATGCCCTACACGGAGGCGTGTGTTGCTCGACTACTGCTTATTTGCTTGTACAGACATGATCTGTGGATGACAAAAGCACCACTAATCAACTTTGGCACAGTTGAATTCTACTATGTGAATAGAGTGCTACATCAGTTTGGTTTCCTTCAAATGCTTCCTGTTGCCGAACCGTTCAATGCCGATATGCATTCTATTACTGGAATGGGTCGACAACCTGGACATAATGGGCCGCAAGCTTTTCTACATATGTTGAGAGATGGAATCAGCACCGGTTCGACGAAATCATTGGTGACATTCCTCCGTTTGATCGATCGGTGCATGCGACTTACATGGCCTGCTACGAGAGGATGACGTGACGCTATATATCTCTGACAGTACAGAATCCTATAGGTGTGGTAGTCCCGATTCGTCGACCAGCAGCTGAACCAGTAGATCAACATTCGATAAATTTACCTATGTTCCAACCGAAGGCATCGGCTCTTCGCACAATTGTAAGTTTTTAAGTTTTGTTGCATTTTTTTATGTTTTTCTAGTATTTTGATTTACATATACATTCACTGTATTTAATATTTCAACTTTTCATATTTTGTAGATGAGCCAGACTTGGACTATGGCTAAAAATGTGCTTCTGTGTTAAATAGCAACTTCGCGTCACTGGTGAAGAACTTTGCACGCGAGATGATGATGTCGTGTCGTGCACAAGCTGATGTTGTGGTTGAGGGAGCAACCTTAGATGCTATACTTACTACTCTTGGCCATCGAACCAGTGCTCGTGGTGTTCGTAGGAAGAAAGTGGTCCACAGACCCCCACCTCGTCCAAGAAACGATTCCGAAGAAGAATATAAAGGGGATGAGATACAAGTTGAGGGAACACAACAACAAGAGGAGGATCTGATTCCGATGTCCGGTGTGACACATGCCACTCCACAATGGGGTAAAAGACAAAGAAGACCTCCCACATTCTTCACACCCGATCCGTGAACCTTATTTTCTATCAATTATGTAATATTTGTATTAGTTCGTAGGAAGAAAGTTTCTTTCAATGTCGTGAACTTGTTTTCTAATGTTTTGTAATGTTACATGTATGAAGTTATGCAATTTCGTATGGGGTGTGTGAGTGTGTGATTGTTTCATTTTTTCAAAGTTCTGAATGTTTGTGTGATTGAGATTGTTGCGAGTTGAGTATTGGTGAAATGGATTGTAGTGAAAATGATTGATTGAATAGTTGAGAATTGGTTGAGAGTTTTGCATATGGGGAAACTGCATTTGTAAATTGAAGTTGTATTCTATTAGGCCTAGACTCGCTTTTTCAGAAACCGAGTCTAGTCTTTAGCTCCTCGCTTTCTGAGAAAGCGAGTGTTGAGCCTGTATGTTTTTTAACAAGCAGACCCAAGACTCGCTTTTGGAGAAAGTGAGTGTAATTAAAACTACATCGGTTTTTCGAAAAGCGACTGTGGATTAGAGTGTTTTCCAGAGATCAAGCTGATCTCTGGAAAACTATCTACTCCACAGTCGCTTTTCGAGTTGAGCCTGTATATTTTTAACAAGCAGACCCAGACTCTCTTTCTGAGAAAGCGAGTTCAGTTAAAACTACATCGGTTTTTCGAAAAGCAACTATGGGTTTAGGGTTTAGGGTTGAAGTTGCTATCCTCTTCAAGTTTATCAAAATTTCAAAATATTGATCTTTCGGAATATGGGTTTAGGGTTTTGAGAGTGGAAGCTGATAGGGTTGGGAAAGATTAAGTAAATATATTTAGATTTAGAGGAAATTTTGTGGGTAGGAGGTCAATTTTGGAAAGCTAGGGTTTTGGATTTCGGAGTTAAGGAGAGAGTAATAAGGGAGATGAGCAAGAGTAAAAAAGGAGAGAAAGTGAGATCCAAATTGAGATCTGAAGCTTAAAAAGCCCCAATCGACACTCGCTTTTTGAAAAAACGAGTGTCGTTAAAACCTTCTCGTTTTTCAGAAAGCGAGTGTAGGCTTTCGAAAATCAAAAGCCTCACAGTCGCTTTCCGAAAAAGCGATGAGATATTAACTACACTCGCTTTTTCAGAAAGCGAGTGAGACAGTTTGGAATTTTTTTTTAAAAAATAGGGAAGTTTTGAAAAAACATTCAAAAGGTGGGACAGTTTGGAAAAAAATTCTATGCATGCATAGAGTATAGTTAAGTATACAGTGACATTATTGATTAGCAGAGAAAACAAAGAAGATAGTGACATTTGATTAGCGAACAAAAGTTGATAGTGATATTTGGATTATTTCCTGTTCATAATCTTCAACTTTCTTAAAAAGGAAAGTCAAGGAAAGGTGATCCATCTAGGGCACCCTTAGAGCATCTCCAACCACGTTAGCTATTTTGGCTAACTAAAATAGCCAAAATGGATAACAAATGGATAATTTGGCTAGGGAAAAAAGTCTCCATTCCAATCATGTAATCTATTTTGAATAACCTTCTATTTTACCACTGCTTTTTTTTTAAAATAGAACAAACAAAACTTGAAACAAGCCACATGAAACAAGCCACAGTTCTCAGCCTCATCAGTACAATCCAACCACACTCCTCGTAAAGGAATGGTAACTACTGTTATTAGGTCTACTCTTCACTGATCCTCTCCAGCTACCTCTCATTGGCGTTAAATAAAACCTTCTCTTCTTTCCAACCCCATTACTCTCCAACCCATTCCTACTCATGCTACCAAACCCACCATTACCATAAATCGAATTCTGCAAACTCACATTGCTATTACTCCATAACATCCTTCCATTTGGCCAAGATTCAGAAAGTGGTCTCTCAACTACTACATTGTCTTCCCCACCTCTTCTGCTACTACTCTGTCAATTTATAAACCCCCAAATATTCCAACCCTTACTCCATCTCTTCGACTTCTTCACCGTAGGTAGCTTAAAAGAATCTTTCCTAAACCCAGAATCAAAGCTTCTATCTGACCTATCATCCCTCAACGAAGTCAAGCTCCAATCTCTAAAAAACTCAATAGTTCTGGCAGGCGAAACCTTGGCAGCATTCAACACCGCTGGTGCCGGTTTCATTAGCTCATTAACTTCAAGATTCAATTTCTTGACAGTGTTGGACCGGTCCAGGCTCCGCCTTCGACTCGTAGACGAAGATCTGAGTAGTAATCTTTCGTTTGCACCGAACCACCAGGAACTGACGCATCGGCCTCCTCTTCTTCAACCGGAATCTGACCATCCGATCGTTGTACCGCCACCGGAGTGGGTCCATCTTCAACCACAGCAAGCATAGGAGCAATCCTACTAAATGCTGACCGCGTACTCCCTCTTCCACCCATCAAGTACCCATCCCAAGGAGCCCTGGGCTCGTCAAATGAGTACCTCGGATCCGCATTGTCGAACGAGATCCAACCAGCATCAAGCGAGAACCTCGGCCCTAAATCACTAGACCGCCGCCCACACGCATCCAGCGGCACTTCTGACTGAGTTTCCCGGAACCTTGTAGAAGATTTCAAACCCAGTCCCTCCTCCTTCGCTATTTATGCAGTCGAGGAGGCGCTTCGAGGGGGGCTCGGTGGTCGACGGGATGCAGACGGAGGAGGACTCGAAGTGGAGGGAGAAGGGTTTCAGATCTGTCGCGATTTCGATCTGTCGCAATTTCGGAGGAGGACTCAGTGCTCGCAATTTTTTATTTAATTTTTTGTTGAAAGAAGTTTAGCGAGCAGTACATACTCGCCAGATCTGGCGAGTGAATATTGAAAATCTATTTTGGCGAGTGGTTTGGCTAGTCCCGTTGGAGCATATTTTTGTCTTTATATTAGCTATTTTGGCTAAAATTGAAAGATAGCTAGCATGGTTGGAGATGGTCTTACAAATTCTACGTCATGCTCTAATTATATAATTCCCATGGTTTAAAGTGTTCAACATATATATCATATGCAATAATAAAATATTATTAAAGTAAAATATATTTTGTCCATGTATTAAGTGGTCATAATTATTTTATTATTAAAAATTTAATCATTTTACAATCATATATGATGAATGGACAAATCACATGATCCAAATAATAATTTTACATAGCTCTATAGTCTATGGTATGAAGATCAATTTGAAGCAATATGGATCTCTAATTTCGGTAGTAGAGCCATCCAATTACTGAATCATAGTAGAGCCATCCAATTACCGAATCATAACTACGGTGTCACTGGGTACTCTCCCAAAGATCATAGGAGCACACAACACTAGCTAGGAATTATGGTTCCAAAAAGATTCAAATATGTCTTATCAATGTAATCCCTAATATAGTTTTGGTTCACCCCTCGCTTCGCAGTGCCTAGATGTGATTATTTCTCCACCACATGTTTATAGTCTTGTGGAAGAATGTAGTGTTAGAATGACCCTCATTTAACCACTTCATTCTTGATCTTTGTCTCCAAGAGATTTCTGTTGGGTTTATGTCTTGCATACTATGTTGGATACGAAGATGATGAGACGGTGGAGGAATCGAGACGATTGGAGACGAAGTGGAAGTAAGGAAAACAGTCAGCAGCAGCAGCAGGTGGAATTGCGGTTGACTGCATGGTCGACCGTACATGGGGTGCGGTCGACCGTCCAACTCTGCAGAAGTTCCTGAGAGGGGGACGATCGACCGACTTTGTGGTGCGGTCGACCGCGAGTGGCGCTGATGGACTATTTGGGTCGGATCTTAGGGATTTGTGAGAAGCCCAACTTGCTATTCAAGTCAGATCTGATAGCTCTTATCGTAGGGTTATCTCCTCAGGAATATCCAAAGGTTATTGTATCAAGATATCAAAATAGGGTTTCTCTAGATCTCTATATATTGTTGTTATTGGCCTCCATTGAGATCCAAGAGAAATAGTACTTCATTGAAGGAGAGATTGAGTGATTCTCTAATTGTAAACAACTAGTACTTGCTGGTAAGGCTTGAGAGAAGGTCGTAGTGAGAATTGTAATATTCTTGTATCTTCTCTAGTTGAATAATATCTTGGGTTTCTTCTCCTCCGGATTAAGGCGAAAGCCCCAACCGAGACAAATTTGTGTGTGCTATAGTGTGTTTGGTATGATCTCATATGTGCTTGGTGGTTTGTGTTGATTGGATCGAATGAATCAACAAGATCCTAAGAGGGGTTTTCGGTAGAAATCCCTAACAATTGGTATCATAGTAATCAGGTTCGTGGGTTTGTTCAAGTTCCTTGGAGAAGATGGTAGATCAGATCACGAAAATCAAGCGGTTCAAAGGCAAGATCAACTTTGATCTCTTGAAGGTGAACATGCATGAAGCATCGGTTCAACAGGACTTTGATCTAGTCCTTGAAGGAGATAAAGGGAGACCAATCGCACAAAGCAGAAGAAGTGGAAGAAGATATGTTAAGAAGCCTTGGGTTTAATCTGGTTGTCATCGACGAGCAAAGTCAGGTATAGGAAAAGCACAGTGAGTCTTTGGGCAAGATTCAGAATTGACTACTCTGGTTCGTCATCACAGTGTCGGATGTACCAACGAAGAAAGTGGTGGGGTTTCTCAATGAAGAAAAGTACTGCTTTTCTAGATCATGAAGTGGAGTTCAATATGGAGTTATCTGAACTGAAGGCATTCAATGCAGATGATCTAAGGGTTTCCAACTCAATATATTCATCACCAAATCCATCCAACATGATAACCGTGCTAGATGGAAAATCTACCATGGAGAAGTTTTTCATAGCAGGTATGATCAAGGGGTTGGAGGAAGATGCACTTAGGAAGGAGAGTCAGAAATCGGCGTCAACTTCTGTGAGTTGCTTGGAGGTGAATTGTAGTTTGATTGGAAGGAAAAGTGTATGCATGAGTAAGGTCCATAGCCACCAGTGCAAAGGAATTGAGCATTACATGAGAGACTATTGCAAGCGGTTGAGTTAGAGGGGTGCCAAATTCAGTGCTGCTGAATCAGGTGATGACTTAAACAATACTTTTGTTTCAAGTTCTTTAGATGTAAATTCCGGTTGTTCTTTTGATTCGGTTAGTTCTTCTCAAGTTTGCTCCGAAAGGGAGATGGTTTCTACTTTCAAATTTGCATTATATCGTTGTGTGGGAACAAAGATTGATAAAATTTGTGAAGTAATGGTTTCTACTTACAAGTTTGCCTCATGTCGTTGTGTGGGAACGAAGATTGACAAGACTTGTGAAGTAAGGGGTGAGAAAACTAATGAGTCAAAGATGATAAACGAAAGGGGACACACACTAGAGGAGGGCATGCATATTCCTTTGATGAAGCGGAGCCTTATTTCTATGAGAACTCTAGAAGCTCGGGACTGCAGGTACACAGATCCAGGTGGAGTTTGTTCAGTTTGGAAAAGTTATCGTGAGGTGATGAAGGGTGAGAGGGGGATTGATCAGGGTCAGCACAACCTCTACCAGCTTTGGAGGAACAGAAAAATTTGCGCAAGTATTTCGAAGCCCATTGTTCCTAAAGCACCATCTAGTATGCCGTCACTAGAATCATCCGAGCGAGACCGCGACGTTCGAATATCGTTGGAAGGTGGAGAGAGCTTTGAGGTAGGTGGAGTTCGTGTGGAGGGTGGCACCTCCATGAATACATCTACTAGGGTGTGCCCTTGAGGGGGGCATACAACGGAAGAAAAACAGGTGGAGATAGATTCAACTAGCAGAGGAAGCCATTGAAACAAGTTATTTGTAAGAAGAGAAGGAAAAGAGTCTAGAAGGTTTTAAATTTCATAAGTGTGGATTCATGAGTATGCAATCCAAGGTGGAGATTGTTGGGTTTATGTCTTGCATACTATGTTGGATACAAAGATGATGAGACGATGGAGGAATCGAGAGGATCGGAGACGGAGTGGAAGCAAGGGAAACCGTCAGCAGCAGCAGCAAGTGGAGTTGCGGTCGACTGCGCGGTTGACCGCCCAACTCTGCAGAAGTTCCCGATAGGGGGACGGTCGACCGACTTTGTGGTGCGGTCGACCGCAAGCAGCGCTGATGGATTATTTGGATCGGATCTTGGTGATTCGTGAGAAGCCTAACTTGCTCTTCAAGTTAAATCTGATGGCTCTTATCGTAGGGTTATCTCTTCAGGAATATCCAAAGGCTATTGTATCAAGATATCAAACTAGGGTTTCTTTTGATATCTATATATTGTTGTTATTGGCCTTCATTGAGAGCCAAGAGAGAGAGGGTACTTCATTAAATAAGAGATTGAGTGATTCTCTAATTGTAAACAACTAGTACTTGCTGATGATACTTGAGAGATGGTCGTAGTGAGAATTGTAATATTCTTATATCTTTTCTAGCTAGTTGAATAACATCTTGGGTTTCTTCTTTCCCGGATTAAGGCGAAGCCCCATCCGGGGCAAATTTGTGTGTGCTTTGGTGTGTTTGGTATGATCTCATATGTGCTTGGTGGTTTGTATTGACTGCATCGAATAACTCAACAAGACCCTAAGAGGGGTTTTCGGTAGAAATTCCTAACAATTTCCTCCTAATTGTAGGTTTGGAGAACATCTTCCCTAAGAGCTTCCAAGGCAATGATCCTCATCCTCAGGTCATCTATTTTCCGCAAGTGTCAATGTGGTCCAATGGTAAACTTCTTCACTGGTGATTAAAAAGATTGGTTGTTTAAGTTATGCTTGCACCAAAAAATTCTAATTAAAATAATTAGGGGTAGAGTGTGAGTGTGTGCGGATACAGTCTTGTTCCACACAAAAAAAAAACAAAAACAAAAAGAGTCCTCCATTTTCTTCTAATCTTTTTCCCTGAAGATATTCCCAAACGTGTTATTATTCCATTGCTTTAGTTCTGTCATCTACCGATCGACACAACTTCTTCACAAATGGCCCAGCAATATCCTAGCATGCCAATGGTGCATTCCAACCATCTCTTGCTATATATGCCTTCAGATTCTTCAGCGTGTAGCCACTTCTTCTTAAGATGGGCTGTGGTTTCTTCACCCGTCTCCCCTAAGGTTAGGAGAGTAAAGTAGGTATATGGTCCGAGATATTACAGATAGTTGATTTAGCGAATGCTAACGGTAACTTAGTTCCCTAATAAATTCAAACTGTGGATGGCCGTATTCCACCATTTCTATCAAAAAAATAATAATCAATTCAAACCATGATCCTATCCAACTTGACCACCGAAGAATGTTGAATTCGGTTAGACTGTGCGAACCTGAATCTCCATCAATTGTAGCTAAGAAATGGTCTGATTAAACCTTCAACAGTCATGACCTATCTAAGGTATGTCTTGAGACATTAAAGTCCCCTCTAGTCTCTAGAACCCAAGGATGCATTTCGACATCACTCTTCACTACAAAAAAAAAAAAAAAAAGCATTCCATTTAATCTGTCAACTTATGTGCCTTGTTTGGGAACACATTTGAGATACCAATAAGTATACTTTTAAGCAAAGTAAAGATATAAAACTCATAGATATTCTTCCTCTACCTACATGTTAAAGATAAATCTAAAGAAATTTCCAATTCTTTATGGGCGGTCAACGGAACAGGATGCTTTAGTTTGGGGATGTTTGGATGGAAAACAAGTGGGCAGATCGGGTCGTTCGGGCCGGGCCAGGCCGGGTCGAACCCGCTTGGGTCGGCCCGATATTTGGGTAGGCCCGGGTCGGGTTGGTAGGTTAATCGGGCCGAGCTGGGCTAGGTTCGAAATCTAAATTTTTGACCCGGTTGACCCGCGAAATCCAAATTTTTTAAAATGTATGTTCCTATTTTAAAGTAATATAAAAAGTATAATGAGAGAGTTTGAGTTATACATGTAATACACGTAAATTGGTCGATTTAAATAAACTGTATAATGGGAGAGTTTGAGTTGCACGTGCAATACACGTAAAGTGGTAAATTTACAAATAAGGTGGTATATTTACAAATAACACTAAGGGTTTCTCCCATCATAATATTAGAGATGCATTGAAAAAAAAATGTTTACAAAAAAGAAAAAAAACACCAGTTGCAACTTGTGGAGTGTTAAAAGGAAATTTTTTCATCGTTTTGAAAAGAAAAAGAAAAAAAAAATCTTAGAGAGCCCCCCTCCGTCAAAATAATTTTACGGCGGGTCTTTTTATTTTGCCACACTAGACTAAACCACAATTCTAAACAGCGGGCACAACATATACCAAGTCGTAGATACGAGTTTTTTGTTTTGTTTTGTGGCCGCTATTAGTGACTGCGGCCAATGTTCATTTAGTTCATTAAAGATGCTGCAGTTTCCAATAGCGACACCAAATTAAAAATTATAAAGAGTTGCCGTTGTTTGTAATTGCGACATCGATTACAAAGAAGCCGCAGTAGGCAAGCCGATGTTTGGAGTTGTGACTGTTGCCAAAGTATAGAGACAGAGAGAGTAGCTTCTCGGGTGATTTTTTTTAAAGAATGGCCGCAGTTAGAATTCTAACTGCGGCGGCCATGGAACTTGCACCAGTATCTCAGTTTCAATTCAAACATGGGTTTGATTTACACTCTATGTTCTGAGAAATATTTACCATCCGGAAAGAGGAAAAAACGGAGTCTTTGTCTAAAGAAATACGTTGAGAAAGGGCAGGTGTATAGAACCTTTCAACGAGATAGTGCTTTTTCAAATCTCTCAAAATGGAATCTATTCCAAACATATATGCCATGGTTCCTTACTTCGACAGATTGCAAATATCTAAATTTCACCCTTAGATACTTTTTCAAACCCATTGCCGATACTAAGTACTAACTGCGGCTTTGATTACAAAGTCGCCGTAGTTAGGAATTGCGTCTCT
This sequence comes from Hemerocallis citrina, assembly GCA_017893485.1. Lineage (NCBI taxonomy): Eukaryota > Viridiplantae > Streptophyta > Magnoliopsida > Asparagales > Asphodelaceae > Hemerocallis > Hemerocallis citrina. The sequence goes on from CM030367.1 coordinate 127,258,557, forward strand.
CTCTACATCTTTGCCGCTGTTGAGTTGCAACTGTTTCCAATGCATAAAGACAGAAAGATTAAGCATAGAGACAGAGAGAATAGATCTTCTGGTGATGTCACGCCCTGCTTCCCAAAACATGAAAATACGGGCGCGAAACTAAGGCCCAGTGAATGGTGCGAACACACCATTCATAAGCTGTACAAGTAAACTCAACAACAAGATGATAAAACAATCTACGCAGGCATGTAAATCACAATGTAATAATGAAAGTCCATGATATAGTCCATAAAAATAACCAACAATTGGAAAATATAATAGTTACGGGTCAAACAAGCCCGAATTACAATAAATAGTTGCAAGAAATAAAATACAACTAAAGGTAACATGTAATGATAAACTAGAATACTTGGTCAGCGACACCTTCTGGTAACTCTCCATTTGGGCCTACAAGTATATTATAACAACAGAAAAGGAAAGGGAGACAAGGAGACCCGTTAATACAAGTTACGGGCCGCAAGGGGGGTACAAGCTAAAGAAAACAGGTACAAAACTAAACAAAAGGAAAACAAGAAAAGAGCACGAAATCGAGAGTCATGAAATAGGAGAAATGCAATATACAAACATGATTATGAACAAGGCATTATGAAATAAGTTACATATAAAACAAGTAATCAAGGAACAAGTATCGAGTCAAATGAACATGTAACATGTAATTGGATCATGCAAATGCACGTGTTAACCTTATGTCTAATGTTTGATTCTATCTAGGTAGTACTTCATGCATCCATACTTTTACTACATGGTTGCTATAGTCAATACAATTTCGTTTAGATTTAGTGGTGGGTTTTATAGGTCACGTACTCAGGAAACATGTACATTCAATATTGTATCGAGATACGTGCAATGTGAAACATGTAGAGTGTAAACTTGTAACGTGAAACATGTAAACTTGTAATTTGCAATCTTGCAACTTGCGTCGGGAAACCACGAGCTCCCGTCCGAGTACGCTCTTCTATATTGTCCACTACTTAAATCTTTCCCTTATACCCGGCTTGTTACTTTTATTTAATTTATTAACAGGATCATAATGCAATGAGGACGATGTCAAGGTGTGGGCAGGGAACATCAAGGAATTTTGCATGCAATATGTTCTAAGTAATGAGATGTGAAACATGTAGTTTTAATGTCATATTTGGGTCAAATTCATTATTACATATATGGGTCTAATTTATTATTACATATATGGGTCTAAATTTATTATTACATATATGGGTCCATAATATTTTAGGATCATATAAATAATTTTGCAAGTACGAGGTAACTGATTACATATATAAAACTTAAGCAAGATTTAAGAAAACATTAAAACAACATTCAAACCACTATCATGGGAAAAATAATTATTCACACTAACATGTATAATCCCTAAAAGTCCATATGTTTGTATTTATTTGCGGTGTTCGTGTCATGCATATGATAACAAAATATCCACGATCTCGTGTGAATACAGGATCGACGGATTAGGTATAGAAACAGGTATCAATTTGACTTATGAATGCGAATTGGAGTCAAAAATAATATACTTGCGGTATTTTTATAAGGAGCTTGTACTAGAACAAATAAAATTGTACAAGAGATACTTGCCTTTTTTATGACGATTAGATCCGATTGTCGAAGAAAATTGTATCGAAATTTCCCACACCAGATATCTCCCGAACAGCAAACAGCAACTTTCGATCTGGCGTGGCAAAACAGCAAACAGCGGACCTCGCCCAATCAGACCGCATCCCCGCACTAGATTCGGCCGAACAGGGGACAGCGGAAGTAGGATCCGCTGCGGGTGAACACGAAATAGCCAATCGAGCCAATGCCTGTTCGTCTTCTTCCTCGCTTCGGCAATGAGTGGAAGAGAGGGCGGAACTGCGGTGCACTGCGGCGAGGCGGAGCGACGACGTCCGGCGGTCGACGTGCAGCGGCTTGGCGATGACTGCGGCAACGTCGACGGCGCAGCAGCTCGATCTCGAGCAGAGCTCTGTTTTTCGGCAAAAACAGAGGAGAAGAATGGCGGGGGGGTTCTGGACGTTGATGGGGGCGACAAGGGGGTCTGGCGATGGCGGAGGCGGTGGAATCGCGGAGCTCGAGGGAAGCTCGAGAACTCCGACGGCAATGGTGGAGAGCAACGGTGCGAGCGGTGAGGTTCGAGCGAGAGCGGGGCTTCGATGGGGAAGGAGTTGACGACGGTGGAGCGGCAATGGGTTGAAGGCGACGGGGTCGAAGATGACGTAATGGCGGAGGGAGCTCGAACGGGGAAGGCGACGGCTAAAGAGCGTCGAGGTTGAGGGTGAGCGAACTCGATGGGGGTGCGGCAATGGTGGCAGCGCCGGAGGAGTATGGCGGAGGCGAGCGTTGGTTGAGCGGAGGCGCTCGAGGTCGGAGTTGGGTTGGTGCGTCGATGGGATTGGGTTCGGGGCAGGGGCGAGGTGGAAGCTCGAGCGGGAGGAAGAAGAAGATGAAGAATGGGTGAAGAAGTGTTTTGGGTTTTGATTTGTTTGTTTGGGTTTTTAGTTTTGTTTTCGTTTTGGTTTTAATCAGAGAAGGAGAGAGAGAGTACGGGGGAGAGAGAAGGTAAGTATTAATATTATAATAAGGAGTAAGATAATTGGGGGTGGGAAGTGGGGGTAGTTACGAGGAGTGGGGAAATGTGCAAGCAAAGTGGGGAGGAAGTTAGAGTACGGGATAGAAAAGTGGGGGAGAGAAAAATATTGTATACGGGTAGATGTGTAGGGCAAATCTGTACAATAGGAGTAATGGGTTTTGGGCTAGTGGGCTTTAATAATTGGGCTCAAAATATTTAAATAAACAATTAGTTTGTTGGGCTAGATTTTGGGCTCAGATTTAAATTAATAAAATCAAATACGAATTTGGGTTTTAGAATAAACAATTTAGTTTCAGAATAATAATAATAAAATCAAAATACAACTTAGACTCACATTAATAATTAATAAAATCAATAATGTAAACTTTGGCTTAGAAATAAACAATTAAACAATTGGGCTAAAAATAGTTTAAATAATAAAATCAATTAGGGATAAATAATTATAAGATACTGAGAATTTAAATACGAAAAAATACTTTGAAAATACGTATTAATGAAAACAGGGGTTACAGGTGAAAATATTTATAAAGAGCGGTTGCAGTTGGTAATTGTGGCTCTTTGTCGGCCCCACAACTTAAACCTAGTTAAAGACTCGGGCTCCCACAATCAATCTCCACCCCACCCAGCAAACATCTCCATCACCTCCACCTCGCCTCCTCCACCTTTGCCTCCCTTTCCCAAATATGAAAACCCTAAATTCCCAAATTTCCTTCATCAATAATCTCCGCCATCATCCTCCACCTCTTTGTCATTCTCACCTCCAGTTAGGATCAAAGCTCTAGATTTTTATTAAGACATTCCAAAACCCTAATTAGAGTTTTTCTTTTTCTCTATTAAAATTCATTTATTTATTTATTATGATGAGATGCCTACATGTTATACTAGTTTGATTAAAAACTAGTGAAATTTAGGTTAAGGTGTATTGAAGGTTGTAAAAGCTTGCCTTATAAGAATTCTTAGCCTAGGTTAACTACTTGAAATTTGGTAAAACCTTCATTGTTATAAGCATGCCATGATTGTTAAGTGACTATTGAAATTTAGGTTAAGGTGTTTTGAAGGTTGTAAAAGCTTGCTTCATAAGAATTCTTAGACTCGGTTAACTACTTGAAATTTGGTAAAGCCTTCATTGTTATAAACCTGTCATGATTGTTAAGTTTGTACTCTAACCTTCAGGTTAGATAATGACTTGCATATTGGTTATTTTCCTTGATGTATAGGTATGGATTACGTATTTCCTTTTTGGTTATATTTTGGGGGAGAAATGTTTCAAGACCCAAAGCTAGCCTTCATTGTTATAAGCGTGCCATGATTGTTAAGTGACTATTGAAATTTAGGTTAAGGTGTTTTGAAGGTTGTAAAAGCTTGCTTCATAAGAATTCTTAGACTTGGTTAACTACTTGAAATTTGGTAAAGCCTTCATTGTTATAAACCTGTCATGATTATTAGGTTTGTACTCTAACCTTCAGGTTAGATAATGACTTGCATATTAGTTATTTTCCTTGATGTATAGGTATGGATTACATATTTCCTATTTGGTTATATTTTGGGGGAGAAATGTTTCAAGACCCAAAGCTAGAAGAATGTTATAGAGGTGTTGAACAAAAAATAGTTTGAGTTCCTCGTAATGTTACAAAACAAGGACTACTAGAGAACATCTATGAAATTACTAACGCGGATAGAGGTGAATGAAGTATTAAAATCCTAGCTCGTTATTCAGCTGGAAAAAGAGAATGTTAATATTTTATGGCAGTGCCTACATATGATGACGAGGCTCTTATTGTAATGATTGCAAGGACACTTGATCTAGCTAATCGATCTGCACTGGAGTTATATCTTGAGCAAAATCAAAATTTCGAATGGTTGCTCAGATGATATTTATAATTCAAGCCCAATATGTGAAGTGTTGACCCAAAATTGTGTCCCAATCCAGTTCTTGAATTACTTGGAAGATTGATGCATCCACGTCAAGACTTGTTCATAATTCCAACATGACCAAATCACATGGATGATGAGTTGTTATGTCCTTCTGCATTGATACACGCTGTTGTTGATAATGAAAATGTCATTCAATCCTTCAATGCTGCTAGTGTTAATAATGAGTTATTAGAAGATAATGAAGATGATTAAGATAAAGAAGATCGGTATACATTAGATAATGTTAATGATGCAGTTCCTTTGACTAAATTTATGAGTGCACCTGTACCTGAGTTTGAATTAGTTGACTGGGTTATCAATGTGAAGGTACATCAATTTACATTAGAGTCATTTATCGAGGGCAACAAAGATGAATTATACAATGGGTAAAAGTTTGGAAGTAAAGATGGTGTTCAACATGCAGTGAAGATGTTCTGCATAAAGAGACACCAAGAATTTATCATAGTGAAATCGATGAAAAGTATGTAAGCCGTCAAATGTAAAATAGCATCAAAGATGAATACAAAAGAGGAAAGGGCTAAAAAACCCGAAGTCATAGTAGATGAGCCATGTTGTAAGTGGAAATTGCGTTCATCAATTTCAAAAGGAAAGACATATTTCATGGTTAAGAAATTGCAAGGGCCATGTACATGTCTCAATTACATGATGAATCATGACCACACTAAATTTGATTCTAAGATTGTTTCAAATTTGATTCTGAATGTTGTGAAGGTACAATTAGGAATAACACCAAGGACCATAATTGAGATGGTTAAATTTTATGCAATTACCAGATTTCGTACATGAAGATATGACTTGCAAAACAGAAAGTTATTGAGAGGATGTTTGGAGGATTTGCAGAAGCATATAAGGAGTTGCATGCTCTTTTATCAGCACTAAAAGCATCAAATCCAGATGCTGTTGTCCATTGGGATAAGGTTTTTTAAGAAATAGTACTTCTTTGCTGAGTTCATATATTTATCTTTATATTTCTATCATTTGAATAAAATTCAGTAGTTCATACTACAATATACGATACATTATATTTTGTTGCAAATTGATGAAACATGGAAGATTGCACAAAAAATGTGCTTATGCCTTGTCAAGTAATTTGTGTAATGCCAGGAAGGAATTTGCACGAGAAATTTTTGAACCTTGCAATGTACAACTTGAGGAGGTTGATGAGGCTGCCAAACTAGAGGCTATCTCGACAACTCCAATTCATCGTACCGGAAAATGTGGGATGTCTTATAGGACCAGATCGCAAGTACATGTATTTGAATTATAGGATGATTAGTAGTTGTAACAATAAGAGGAGCAAGTAGTTGATGAGCAATGTTCCCCTGTCACAACTAACACAGTGTTGGAACAAGCTCAAAGGAAGAAGAACAATAAAAAAAATCCTAAGACTCGATTTTATGTAACCAGGGGTTAGTTTTGATGTATTTAGTTCTATTTCGAAAACATCTTAGCTACTACTTGTTTTAAACTTCTACGTTATCTCTTTTCTTGTTTTGATGTATATATTTCTACTGAATCTAAGCTAATTTACATGCTTCAGCTGTTTAATGTCTTAAAGATTTGGATTCGTCTTGCTTTTTGTGAATGAAAGTTGAGGTTTTGATATTGTGTATGTCAGATGCATGTGAGCTATATGGATTAGTCTTGCTAGAATTATATGTATGTGAGTTAGCTGCAGCCACTTGAAATTGAAAAACTGGATTAATAGAAATTGCATTCTCATTTATCACTCAACAAATAAAAACTCCTAACCGCGGCTTCAGTCGAATAAAAGCCACTATTAGTAACTGTGGCCTTTCGTTACAATATTCAACCCAAGAGTTTACACTTTCTATCTCTAGCATTGGCTTGCATAGTCGCAACTCCAAACTAGCCTACATAAAGATAGAGCCACAACTTCCAATTGCAGCTTCAGTACATTCATAGCCACTACTAACTGCATCCTCTTTTTTACAATGATATGGGTAAAAAACCAGTCCATCTGAACTGTCTGATCGCCATGAATCCTGAGATCTCTAAAATAGGCATGTAATCCCTGTGGGATGCTCACAGACCCACTACTTTAGGTTAGCCCACGGAAGGAGGCCTTTCCGGTCTTTTCGGACCATTACGAAATCCTCTCCCTGCCTATTAATACAGACCCCCTCCACAGTTACCACTTAATGAAGATTTTTGCTACTAAACCCTAATTTACATCTTTGGTTGTTGACTTGATCGTCAGAGGGCCTATCGTCGGGAGAACTCCCGGTGTTTCAAGCTTTTTGAAGGTTTCCAACGGCTAACAACTAACATAACCACCACCAGATCCACAAATTCCAATCCAATACTAACCATTCATCAAGATCTGATCAACGACTAAGATCTGATATTTCTATCAAATACAATAACTCATCATCGATTGCTCCCACACCAGAAATCAACATCATCAGATTGACGTTGTCCATGGGAAACTTCATATCCAGCCTCCTGTAATACCTCGGGTAAGATAATATTCTGTATATATATATATATATATATCCAGCCTCCTGTAATACCCCAGGCCTCCTGTAATACCCCAGGTAAGATAATATTTTATATATATATATATATATATATATATATATATATATATATATATATATATATATATATTGCAATGTTTTGCTCGATTATATTTGTATGAATGATGAGGTGCGTTTTGATTTGCGGGGCAGTTGATGTGGATGGTTGCGTTCTCGATGATGCACGAGAATGATAAGGACCGATACTAGTACATACACTAGTTTTGAGTACTGTGCATATGCAAATATGTAATTGTATGGTACTACAATGGATATTATTTGCATGCACTCAAATCTAACCTCTCATCTAGAGCTTGATCAAGACAAAAAATTTCAGCCATGCATTCATCTCCAAACAATGGGCTAGAAACCATTGTTTTGGAGAATACCACTTGCCCCATTCCCCTCCCCCCCCCCCCCCCCCCCCCCCCCCCCCCCATTTGGAAGGGCCCCCCTCTCACCCTCACTCCTCCTCTCTTGATTAAAAACCCATCCTTCTCACCCTCTTGAGCTCTGAAATTTCAGAAAAAAGAAAGAGAAGGAGAGAGTGGAAGAAGCATAGTGAAGGAGTGTTAAGCTCTTGGAGAAGGATTTGGAAGAGGAAGCCCAAGACAAATCTCATCTTCTCAAGCCAACCAAGGATGGGGAGTTCTCTAAACTTGTTCTTGTTCATTCTTGTTTAATTTCTTGCATGCAATGAGTATTAGTAGTATGAGAATGGTTGATTGGGAGTAGACTGTTAGAATCTGAAAATGGAAACAGAAAACATGATCTGCATGTCATTTTCCCGAATTTCTAGAGAACAACATAATTGGAATTTAATCTTGAACACAAAATGATATCATGGATGTCTATAAGCTATATGATTTATTTCGGATTTTTCTGATGTTATTTGATATTTTAATAAAATCTATTTTGAGGACTGAGTTGTAAGGCAGAGATTGGGTCTGTCTATTGTAATAACTGAACTTGTTGGAACTCTTGGAATTAATTGACTCATGATATATTTCTAAAACTTTTACCCTGTTATCTTGCATGCGTCTAGACTCTACAGAAAAATCATGAAATTATTTGGATGAAATTTGATGTATTTTCAAAATTAGTTAATCAAGAGTAGTCAAGGCAGTAATTGAAGAATAGTAGAACTTTTATGCATGTTTATAACAGGTAGAAGTACTTGAATACTTGAAATTTGGATGTGAACCTTTTTGCATGTTATACATGATGATGTCTAGTTTCTGGAATGCAAATTTGATGACCATTTGATAAGTATGAAATTTTTGATGAATATTTTAGCATGTACTGTGCAGAACTCAGTCAGTTTTGGCATCCTGATAAGATGGTACCTTTATGGCTCTGTATGAGCATAATTTGAGAAAGTGTACAACTAGGAAATTGTAGTAGACATCTAGAGCTTTCCAAAAAAACCCTATTTCAAGGATTTCCTGTGTGTAGACCAATAAATATGATTTTTGCAAGTTTGGGCAGAAACCAGATTTTGAGCTGAAGGCTCTGTTTGGGTAAGGCTTTGTGTGTGATTCTGTATACCTGAGGAAAATGACTGTTTTAGGGTAATCAAATAAAATAATTGGGATTAGTGATCAACTAGGAAGCTGTAGAGGACATTCACAGCTTTCCACAGAACCTTTATTTGTATCATTTCAATGAGTAGGTAGAGTTTTATGCTATCGGTAAGGTGCAGCTAGTGTACAGGAAGTACACAAGCTGAGGTTTGTAAGACTATTTTGAGGATTTAGATGATTGAATCTGAGTTGATGATCAACTAGAGAGTTGTAGCCTAGGTCTTTACCTTTCCAGATTGGGCTTGAACACCCAAATCTGAGTTGTATTATGGGAGTTATGACCCTTTTAAGTTTCAGGTAGAAAACCATAGTTTGTTTAGTCATGGTTTTTGACTAAGTGTTGGATGAACCTTTTCCCTTGTGTACCTAAGAGTTGATAACTTGTGGTTTGGGGATGAATACGGTCTATTGCTGGTCTTGTTGGTGTTTGACTCCTTTTGTGGATGTTGTGACTCGAGTTAGTCACAAGGGTATGGTGATACCCTACATCTATTGACCTTAAGTTGTGAACTTCCGCCGAGGCGTTGGACGTCCAGTTGGTGCCATCGAGTTATATTCATACCGGTTAAGGATGAACTCGGGCCATGGTGAGGGACGAATTCCAAGCTAGGAGAAGTGGCAGCAGGATATTGTGTCGTCGGGGCCGCAAGTTGATAGGCAGGATTATGGGAGGAATCCTTTATGTCACCTGAATGGTTAGAGTGAGTCTTGGATTAGAGTGGTGTATTAGGGTATGTACATTGCATTAGTACTAGCAGACCATAGTCGGGTGTTGTACTTTTTCTATCGTAGGAATACAGATTTGGTTCTCAAGTTTTGAGTTCGCGGGTGTCGTATCTTGATCTGTTAATTCCCAAAGAGCTGGGGTAAGGAACAGGAGAGGAGCTCCTGTTGGATATGGAGATTTGATCCTCGGGGCCGTCATGTTTCTATGCGCGTGGGTTTTGTTCTGTATGTGAATCATTGACGTCATTTGGGTAAATGGTTTTGTACCGGAAGGTTTGACACGGCTTTTTGAGTGAGGTCCGTGCATGGGTACTAAGTGGAAAATGCGACCACCACTTTAGGGACTGTAGTAAGAGACTAGATCAAGACCAAATGACTGCAACCTCCTCAGACACAAAAATCTATTAGGAATAGGATGAGTACAAGAGTAGGATGCATGGCGAGAGATTGAACCCTACAATCAGGAGATGTGAACTCTTTGGAAAGTATGTAGTATGGGATGCATACGTTTTTATTGAAGTTGATTTTGGGAAAGTATGTAGTATGAGATGTATACGTTTCCAAATGAATTGCATTAGAGTAGGTGCATCATGTGCATTCTTTATTTTGTGCATTAGATTAGGCCATGGTTGATTCTGGAATGTATGTAGTATGGGATGCATGCGGATCCAGAGTCCCAAAGTCTTGTTTGTATTAGAATAAGGCATGTGACTGGTGCATTTAGTTGTTAGATCATGGCATACACGAACACTGGAGAATTGGGATGCATGTTTCTTTTCCCATTCAAGATGGTTTGTGGTTGCCAGTTTGGAGATTACTATTTCTTATTAGCATTGCGTCAGTAGAATTACTGACATTCCCCACCTTTTAGGTACCGTTCCTACTTTTCGAGCAGGTGTAGAAATATCAGAGTCGCGCAGTGGAAGACTCAAGCTGAGGGGCAAATTCCAGGGAAGCAGATTGACCACTCAGCGGAGCTTCGGCAGTGATCAGTCGATTACCATTCGGGGAGACAGCTGATAGTTTTACAAGAGGAATTGGTAAATATTTTGTAATAAGATGTAATGAGTTAATGTAATTTGTATTCTTGTTCAAGAACAAGATATTGGTTGTAATCGATGATGTAATGACCTTATTTGGCAATAAAAAGTTTTTAAATTTTCGTGTTATTACTGTGTTGAGATGCATTTGAAGGCAAAGATTCTGGTTGCGTCACGGATATCCGGTAATGGGGATCCGGGGCGTTACAAAAGTGGTATCAGAGCTGACTTCAAATTGCAGGCTACACAGTAGGAAATTTGACTTAAAATGCCAAATAGTTGGGTTTACTTTGGATTGCAAGAAGATCAAACCCATGATTGTTGCACTTTCCCACTTATGTTTTTGATCTTCTCTACATCCAGAACTAACCATGTGTGTTTTCTTTCTTTGAAGGATGTCTAGAAGAATCAGAAATAGTCACCATGGAATGGCTGAGGGCGAACGCAGTAGGACCAACGACACCAATTTCAGTGTTGAAGCAGAGTTTACCGGTGTATACCAGATGATAGGAGCATTTGTGGAAGCAAGCAGAAACCAAGCACCGCCACAGGGAACACTAGGAGTCGCTGCACTTGCAGACCCGATAAAGATGGTGGAATCATTCAAGAGGTTGAAACCGCCAGTCTTCGAAGGACAGGCTGACCCAACAGCTGCTGATGCTAGATATGTTAGGTGGAAACAGTATTCGAAGTAATGAAGACTCCAGAAGACAGCAAGGTTTGTCTGGCCACAATATTGCTGGAGAAGGACGTCGGAGTATGGTGGCAGTCTGTGAAGCATGGTCTTAGAGAAGGTCCAATCAATTGGGAAGATTTTCTTGAAGATTTTCGACAGCACTATTTTCCCATGGTTGTGCAGGAAGAAAAGGCGATGGAGTTCCATAACTTGAAGCAGGGAAATATGTCTATCAGGGAATATGAGACAATGTTTTCTCAGCTGTCACGGTATGCACCAGAGATGGTTCAGGAGGAAGCAAAGAAGGCCCAGAGGTTTGAGCAAGGTCTTAGGCCTGGACTGAGGTCGATGATGGTTCCGTTAGGCATCCACCGATTCGACAAGCTAGTAAGGCGAGCTGCAGTAACAGAAATGAGCATGAGACAGAGTCAAGGCGAGGCTGAGATGAAGAAAAAAAGGAGGAAGTATATTCTCACCCCTGACCATGACAAGCGGAACTTAACTCATGAGTCCAGAAAGCTTAAATAGACGAGCCAGATGGTGGTGTGTGACTTTTGTAAGGAACAAGGTCATTTCAAGAGTCAATGCTAAAAAAGATCCCAGACAAACACTTGCTATAAATGCGGAGAAGCCGGGCACAAGAAATTGAATTGTCCACAACTACAGGGGAACCCCAATGACCAGTTATGGAAGGTGGTCGATAAAGGAAAGAAGCCTGTCCGCCAGGGACGAACTTCAGCTTAACTAGAAGAAAGTGTGAAGTGGTGCATGGTCTAGAACAGCAATATATTTTGTTAGTTGCATTTTTGCAAGCCATGAATGACGAACTTGTAATGTGTTCTGTAGCAAGATATTATGACCTTTTATAAAGCATGAAAGTTTTTAGGCATTTGGTCATCTCTTGTCTTGTGCTTATTTTATTAAGTGTTTGGGTTAAGGCATAAAGCTTAAAATTTTGCTTTCTCCTTGGTTAGACTCATTTTTTTCTAAGGAGGGAGTGGTCACCGACCCTCAAGTAGTGCAACCGAGAGCTAGAAGATATGCTGAGAACTTGACTCGGGCACTATAAGGGAGATATGATGAAGCAAGAAAGATCGTGAGTAGGGAGGCTCCAGAATGATCCACGAAGTGAGATATTCCCCAGCATTCCAGACGTGGGATGAAATAGGCCCCAGAATGATCTGTGGAGTGGGATTGATCTCCAGTATTTCGGGACGAGAGCGATACTCACGGGGGATTCGTGTAATGAGGTCGGCTCAGAGTAAGATATTCCTCAGTATTCCAGAATGTCCTGTGTTGCCTCGCGTTTCCCACCACGCTTCAGGCTCCACGAGAGAGTGGTATTCCTGACTAGCCACAAACTCAATATTCTCCTTCGACCAGCTCGAGGAGCTTCCTTGCCCATTTTGTGACTAGCCGTAAGGCCGAAAAGACGAGCACTTCCCTACTCGATTTAAAACAGAAGGACGGGTAGTCCTTCGAAGACATCGTTCAGAGGTTCATTGCGTAGGCCATGTCCATCTTTTCCCTTCATGCCAGGGTTGCGGCAGCTGCCTTTAAGTATAATGTCCGACACAACCTCTTAAAGACCTCGCTAGCTAAAAAGCCTCCCTCAGATTTCCCCGACCTCCTACTTCGAAGTGAGAAATACATCTCAACTGAGGATGCCTCACATCCTGGAGGCCGGAAAGAATCCCCTGCCAAGGGGAAAAAGAAAATAGATAGATCTGAGACGCCGATGAAGTCTTAGAAGGATGCCTCGGGACAGAGGCGTTCTCCCCAAACACTCTGGTTCGAGAAGTTCACCCCGCTCAATGCGAGTGTCTCCGCTATCCTCATGGAGGTGGAAGAAGAGGGGCTGATCTGGCACCCCTCTCGGCCGAAGAATGGGAACAAGAAGAGGGTATAATGTTCTACTGCTGGTTTAATCGAGACCATGGCCATGAGACCGATAATTGTCGGGCACTGAAGGACGAGATTGAAGCCCTTATCCGTAGGGGCTACTTGTCTAAATTCATTCAGAAGGATCAGAGAACCTCACCCCCTACTCGAGGGCCTAATAAGCATCCGGAGACGGACTCCGAACCTCTGGACTCCGAAAGAATGGCCATCCTCCACTCTATACATAGAGGACCAATGGGGGGAGATTCCAACTCTTCCTGCAAGGCATTTATCCGGGAGGTGAATTCGGTCCATAATTGTTCTTCTCCCCGAGGTCACGAACTCTCTGTATCGTTCTCAAATGAAGATCAAGAGGGTGTCTGAATCCCTTACTGTGATGCCCTAGTAATCAATCTCGGTTTGACGCACCATGAAGCTCGATGCATCCTCATAGACGATGGTTGCTCTTTCAACATCTTGTTCCTCGCCGCCTTCGAGGGGCTGAAGCTTGGGAGGATCAGTCTTACCTCTTAACGCCGTCAGAATCCCCAGTGATAGAAGTTTGATTGGCTCCGAGCCAGTCGATGAATTGGAAGCGACCCCCTTCTCGAATGAAGATCAAGAGGGTGCCCGAATCCCTCACTGTGATACCCTAGTAAACAACCTCGGTTTGGCGAACCATGAAGCTCGATGCATCCTCATAGACAGTGGTTGCTCTGTCAACATCTTGTTCCTCGCCACCTTCGAGGGGCTGAAGCTTGGGGGGCTCGGTCCTTCCTCTTGACGCCGTCAGACTCCACAAGGATAGAAGTTCGATTTTCTCTGAGCTAGTTGATGAACTGGAAGAGACCCCCTTCTCCGAAGAAGAAGAAACCAAGTGCTTTCAAGTAAGCAAGGCCCTGTCAAGGAGGAGATCATTAGCTGCATCTGATGGAACCAGGATCTGTTTGCCTGAACTCCCTCGGACATGCCGGGCATATCGGAGGAACTGATCATGTACAAATTGAGTTTTAATCCAAATTCTAAACCAATACAACAGATACGCCAAAAATTTGTGCCTGAGAGACAGCAAACAGTAAAGGAAGAAGTAGGTCAATTACCTGGAGTGGTTGGCAAATGTTGTGATGGTGCTAGCGGCAATTGGAGGATCTGTATCAACTTCACTGACCTAATAAGGCATGTCCGAAAGATCCCTTCCCTCTTCCAAGTATTGATGCCTTGATCAATGCGACATCAGGGCATGAACTCTTGAGCTTCATAGATGCATTCTTCGGGTAGAACCAAATCCGGATGTTTCCTCTAGATATCCTGAAAACATCTTTCATCACAGATCAGGCACTCTATTGCCACTGAGATATGCCCTTCAACCTAAAGAACATAGGAACCACCTATCAGAGGTTGGTGAATAGGGTCTTTATGGAACAAATCATCCAGAATATGGAAGTGTACATGGACGACATGCTCTTTAAGAGCTTCGAGGTGGAAATCGCATGAAGGACCTCAAGGAGGCCTTTGACGTCTTAAGGAAGAAAACATGAGGCTTAATATGTCTAAGTGCACCTTCGGCATGACCTCAAAAAGTTCTTGGGCTTTATGGCCAGCCAACGAGGGATAGAGGCCAACCAGAAAAAGATTCAAGCTATCCAGGACTTGGCCCCTCCTACGAACGTCAAAGAAGTATAAAGGCTCATGGGCCGACTTACCGCAATTGGGCGGTTTCTTTCAAAATCCAGGGAGAAATCTCTTCCCTTTTTCAAGGTCCTCCAGGGAGCAAAGAACTTCGTGTGGGGAGAGTCCCAACTGCAGGCATTCATCCAATTGAAGGAGTAACTCACCAACCCCACTCTGCTCAGCAAACCCGTGCCGGGTGATGTCCTTTATCTCTACTTGGAGGCATCCGAGCATGTCCTTAATGCAGTCCTGGTTCGGAAAGATGATGGGGTGCAGAAACCCATATATTATGTGAGCAAAGAGGGCTATAGCTCAGTTAGGTAGAGCACCTCGTTTACACGTGCGCCAATGCTTTTCAAGGGAGCCCATTATGCAATGAACATAATTGATCTTATTGATAAATCGATGTCTTACTCCATAGATTCAAGGGAACAAGAGAACTTAAATCAAGGCCTTACAAATATTTGATTCGGTTCGATTCGAGTGCAAATTCAAATGCCGCCACGATGCCGAGCTTTGTTATGCCAAAATGGAGAAAGTAGCTTATGCCATGGTTTTGGTAGCATGGAAGCTTCATCCCTACTTCCAGGCCCATTCCATCGAAGTCCTTATGAACCAGCCGCTGAAGCAGGTTCTTAACAAGCCAGAAAACTTCAGACGGTTAATCAAATGGTCCATCGAGCTCAACCAGCACGATATCGGTTATAAGCCGAGAACTGCTATCAAGAGTCAGACACTCGCAGAGTTCATCACCGAGTGCACTATCCTTGTACCGTCCGAGTTTCAGGATGAACAACCATTATTTGAGCTTTATGTGCGAATAAGGAAGCAGAACAGGCGTGAGTACTCCTTGCGCCTTAACTTTTGGGCCTCTAACAACGAGGCTAAGTATGAGGTACTAATCACCGGACTCCTCCTAGCTCACAAAGCCGGGGTGAAAAGAGTCAAGGCCTTCAGTGATTCTCGGTTTGTAGTCCACCAGGTCTGCAGGGAATACGAGGTTCGTGACACCCGTATGATTGAGTACCTGGCCCACATTAGCCTACTCTAGCTGACTTCGAGGAGGCTTCAGTTGTCTGAATCCCTAGAGAACCAAATAGCCAGGTCGACGCATTGTCCAAGCTGGCGTCCTCCTCATTTGAGGGTCTTGGTCGCACAATGCTGGTAGAGGTCCTCCTTCCCGGCATCGATAGGGAGAACTCTGAAATCCTTTGCATCGAACCCCCTATGCAGTCATCGACATGGATGGAACCAATCCAAAACTTTGGATGGAACCAATCCAAAACTTTTTGAAAAATGGTGAACTACCACATGAACCATTTGAAGTGCAGAAGATCCGAGCCAGGGCTGATAGATTTTGCTCATCGAAGGGGTACTATTCAAGTGATCATACACAAAGGCTGACGGATGGCCTTACCTGTAACACCCTGCAAAACTGAGTTATGACAATTTGTAAAATTACGTATAATGTCTTATGTAATACCTTGAATATTTTTAGATATTAGTTTGTAGAATATAAATATTTGGGAATGACCCATATGCATTTTTAATATTCTATTTTGTGAACTTAAGGACTTAAGAGCAATTGAGTTGATAACCTCTAAGAAATTGTTATCATGAAAAAGGTCCTTAATGAAATTATCCAGTTTTTTTTATCATGCATAATTCTTGCTGGTTAGCGACATATGGGAGATTTAGGGGAGGTGTTTAATTGATGTATGAAGAGGTTTATGGGAGGTGATTAAATTATGTAGGAGGAAGTGGTTAAATGATGTAGGAAGAGGTTATTAAATAAAAAATGAAAGAATAACTTATGAGTGTTTGTATATAAAAGCCAAGAATGCATCACCTCATTCTCCCCCATTTCTCTTTTTCTCTTGCACCTAAACTGAAGATCTTTGGAGTTTAAGGTTTCATAAGGTTAAGTTTATCGATTTTTGTTTTGGAAAACTTCATGGAGCTTAGAAGCAATCGAATTCAGGAATTATAGATGGGAAACAACTTTACTACTTTGATTTCAATTATATTGTACAGTGTATACATGTTAGAGAAGCTATATATATAGTATTGGATGAGTATTCATGCTTAAATTGATTGAATCATGTGTGAATTATTGTCAATTAACTATGTAAAATTATAGTAAGATTAACTTGGAAACGTTTTACAGTTTCTGTCCTAAATTTTGGACTTACTTCCGAAATCCATTTCTTTCTAACTATATGGAATCTAAACCTAAAATTGTTGATGTGTATCCTGTATATGTCTATAACATCTCTTTAAAATTTCATGATTTTTGGGATATCATTTGGTATTTTAAATAGAACCGAACTCATTCCTGGTTAAGAATTGAAACATGACATATTCTATAATTCTGTCTGGAGCTAGTATCGGGCCCTCCCAGGTCGGGTCCTCCACTACTCGGATCCGGACCCGGTCCCTTATGGGTCCAAAAATTGGACTTGGACCCAAACTTGTGAGAACCGGGTCCGGGTTCTAGTTAAAAAGACCTACCCATCGGGTCTGATCGCGGGGACTAAATATTTGCACTTAAGTAATTTTGTACCTGATACCCTAGGGTTCCAACATTTTTTGCACTTAAGTACATGAATAAATATTATAATTACACATCTATCTTCAACAATTACTATTTACATATAAATCCATATAACCCTATTATTGAAATTCCTTTTTTTTGGGGGGAGGGGGTAATTTAATGGGTTCGGGTTCGGGTTGGTTCTATTTTGAGCGGACTTGAACTCATACCAGGACCCGAAAGTGTATCGGGTCTTATTTTAGGAACCTGGACCTGGACCCGGACCCGTATAGATTCGGTCGGTTTTGGTTCGGGTCGGGTTCAGGTTCGGGTATCGGGTATTTATACCAATATTAATTCTATCCTAAATATCACGCTAACTTCAAAAAATAATTTCTCTCCAAATATATGGAATTTGAAACTGAACTTTTTATATGTGAATCTAGTATGTCTATAATATTTTAAAAAAATTTCATGAGGTTTGAATATCGTTTAGTATTTTACACAAATCCAAACTTAGAACTGATTGACAGTTTTGCCTTGGTCTTGGAATTTGTACACCTTCTGGTTTGGACCATTTTAACCCTTTATATGCACTATTTTGAGGAAACTCAAAACCAAGAATTGGAAGTTGATTTGTTAACCTTTTTTTTCTGAGTCTAAGAAATCAAATTTCCATGAAGTGTGAGATTTTCTGTAATTTTTATAAGTAGCAAGAGCTCTTGAATTTGAACCTACTATTTTGCATATGGATTTAGACAAAACAATTGTGGTTAAATATAGATGTTCTTAACTACAATGCTGTATTAGACTCAATTAGGTTTCATATGAAACTAAGAAATCCATTTTTCTGATAAGTACTGGAATTTATATGATTTTTGCAAGACTACTATGTTGCTGTCCAAAGATAGATAATATCAAAACGGTGGATTCTATATATGGGACCGAGGATACGTCGGATAAATCCGCATGTGTGGGCTAGGTTTAGGCCGATAAGGTCCATCAGTCGGAGAGAATGACTTGGTCAAATCTAAGAGAATAATTGTGACTTAGGCGATGACCGAGTTCGGCAAGAGTTAGAGAACTTTAAGGGATGAGTGGAATATGGTCAGTATGACCAAGATTCCAGTTTGTGTAAAATGTAAGCCCGAAACAGGGATCGTTAAGTCTAGATTATATTTTGCATCATTTAGACTAATATATTTTGCATCATTTAGACTAAAATTTTGCATTAGTTAAATTAAGATTTTGCATTAGAAGATACGACTAAAACAATGATGGACATGGCTGGTAAAGAGCTGAGAGACTACTAGGAATGTTCGGGACCGAGGATACGCCTGGTAAATCCACATGTGTAGGCAAGGGGTAGGCCAGTAAGGTCCGCAGTTACGAAAGATCGACTTGATAGGGTTCGTGACAGAGGATATGCCCAGTAAATCCACGATGTGTGGGCTAGGGTATGCCAGTATGGTCCAATATCCTGGGGGTGCGACTTACACATAATTACACATTGGAACTACTCAACTTTGAGAATAAGTTGAGTTAGTGTAATAGAGCCAAATTGAATATTAGTGTGATCTCAATAGGTTATGAGACCGTGAGTTGTGTAAGATTTTGCTGGATGCATAAATGCATATAGAATGAATATTATGGGGAATTAGTGTAGTCTAGTATATCATTTGATCTACACTTTCTTGGGTGATTAGTACCATTAATCACATTACTCTCATTAGCAAATGATTATGTTGCATATCGTTCTGTATGATAGATGTTGTAAGGACATGCACTAGAAAGGAGAAGTGACGAAACAAGAGTAAACGTGAGTTGAGAGCTCTAGAATGATCTGCGGAGTGAGACAGATCTCCAGTATTCCAGGATAAGAGCTAAAATAGGCTCCAGAATGATCTGCGGAGTGAGATAAGGTCTCCAGTATTCCAGGATGAGAGCTGAAACTTACATGATATTCCTGAGATGAGAACTTCAGAATAATCTGCGCAGTGAGAAGAATCTCCAGTATTCCAGAACGAGAGCTGGAATAGGCTCTAGAATGATCTGTAAAGTGAGATAGATCTCCAGTATTCCGGGACGAGTTAACCCTCATAGAAAGTCCATGTCCAAAATATTTCGTCACAGGGACAGGATTGCATAGCAAGGGATTGAACACTATAAAGCGGAGAAACATTAGTAGCTTGCATTTGGAAACTATGTTGTATTCAACCTGAGATTCTACTCTCTCTGTCTCTTGCCATTGATTGCACAGTTACAACTCCAAACAGCAACATACATAAAATGTAGCTGCTTTTCCCAACTGCAGCTACTTTGTAATCGATGCCATAGTTACAAACAACAGCAACTCTTTATAATTTTTATTTCATTGCGACTATTGGTAACTGTGAAATCATTAATGAACTAACTGAATTGTGGCCGCAATTACCAATGGCGGCTACGAAATTTAAAAAAAAAAAAAGACTAACAGCCGCAGTTTATTTCTGCAGCTTGGTATATGATGTGGCCGTTATTTAGAACTGCAGTTTAGTATGACATGACAAAAAAAAGACCAGGTGCGGAATTATTTTGGCGAAGGGGGTTCTTTGAAATTTATTTGGAAAGGGGGCTTATTTAGGGAAAAAAATCCGTGTTAAAGAAAATTCACTTGCAATCCACATGTTACAACTTTTCCCTACACACATACACACACACAAAAAATCCACATGTTATAAGGATTCGCGTGAACTAAGAGATAATTTGGCAATGTTGGTCATATGATATATAAGAGGTTGAATGAAACTAAGAGATACTTTTGTTGGAAAGATAGAACTGCTGTTTAGTATGACGTGGCAAAAAAGACCAGGCGCGAAATAATTTGGCGAATGGGTTCTCTGGGATTTGTTTTGAAAAGGGGGCTTATTTAGAAAAAAGTTCGTGTTAAAGAAAATTCAATTGCAATCTACATGTTATAACTCTTCTACACACACAAATCCACATGTTATAAGGATTTGCGTGAACTAATAGTTAATTTGACAACTTTGGTCATAAGATATATGAGCGGTTGAATGAAAATAAGAGATACTTTCATAGGAAAGAAGGGATGCTTTTGCAGGCGCATCGTATTAGCACTTTAATGAAAAGTTACAACTATAACTAATTGCTTTCGCAACAAGAAACTCCATTTTTTCCCAAAAAAATCATATGGGCCATGGTTCATGGACCAGTGGGCTCACCTGCCACTTGATTTGTTTTGAAATGTGTGCCTTGTGTGAATTTTTGTACAATGGTCTGTATATTTTTTTCCCTCCCATTGGACGGTTGTTGTATATGCTTTATGTGAATATCTTTGCTAAATTTGATCAAGTCCGAAACTTTTTTATTTTGCTTTTCTTTTTCTTTTTCTTTTTCTTCTTCCTTTTCTTTTTCTGTTTTTGGACCATGGTTCATGGACAAGTGGGTTTACCGGCAACTTGATTTGTTTTGAATGTGTGCCTTGTGTGAGTCTTTGTGCCATGGTCTATATGAATTTTTTTTCTGCCCGCCAGACGGTAGTTGTATATGCATTATGTTGCATATCTTTGCACATTAGATCCAGTTCGAAACTTTTTATTTTGCTTTTATTTTTTTATTTTTGTTTAAAAGATCAACTTTTTAGTATGATCTCTTTGAATTCAAGGAAAATGAAATACAACATTTACTGACAACAACATTTAGTGCGAGGAACATACTATCTATGGATGGAGAGGAGTAATCGCATCAGGGTGAGGGGTGAGGGAAGATTTCTATTGGTGTGCTATGGCTTCCTCTTGGTTTGAAGACTTTAGTAGTGATGGCTTATTTGTTGGGGACTTGAACAGTTGTATCTATCTTTTGTTTCTAATAGTATTTGATGTAGTAGGATATTATGTTGGATGATTGATGAAGTGGAAAGTACTTGGTTTGTGATAATGGTAAAAATCGCAATAAATTAAGGCCGTACGATTCCAGCACATATTATAAAACTTCTACAGGTAGATTAGTCAAAAATGGTCTCTTTAACAGGTCCAGACATTCTTCAAGCTCATCTACAAGACATGAGCCTCTCTCAAGCCCATTAAAAGTGACTAGGCCCACTAGAAGAGACGCCCAGTCCATGAAGGATTGTAAGTCAAATCTCTTATCCCCAAACAGGCGAGTTTATCTCTTGAGGGGAAGATTCAACAGGAGATAAGAGATTCATATCAATATTCTAGACTGTTTCTTAGGCCTATAAATACCACCCCCCTCTCCTTAGTTAGAAGGTAATTCACAATTTCTCTCTTAGACTGTCTTTCTCTCTCTAAATCTGACTTGGTCGTCAGAGAGTCTGTCACCGGGGCCATCCTCGATGTTCCTGGCTTTTTGCAGGTCCATCGGCTACATCAGTAACCATCAGATTCAGATCACTGTGTTCAATCAACGATCCAGAATGCATCTCAGGAGCTCTAATTACTTTTTACGGTGATGATCAAATGTTAGATATTTAGTAGTTTCCTTCAAATATAAACTCACTATCTGTTTGCTCACAAACCAAAATAAGCAGCAACAGATTGGCACCGCCTGTGGGAAACTACACATATCAGACTTACCTCCATGTTCCTAAGACTAAGAGGCAGAGCAGCTGCCTTAAGCCATCGCACCAATTCTCTTCGTCAACCAGCACCTTCGGTGGAGGACTCAATTCCTCCTCAACAGCTAGACCAGTCCCAACAGCCTAACCAAACTCCTATCAACGCAGAGGCACCGGGGGGGATCCCGACAAAGCCTTCATGAACAACACCCTCTGCATGACCTCATCTCAGTCCATAATCCTTCTAGTGACTCAATGGCCTTGCGAGGCCCTCGAGGGTCAAGAGATCTCCACCAAATATCAGCACCAGTAAACAAGGAATTGACTTACGAATCCGTTTGGATGAGTGAGATTCGTTTGGATGAGTGATGCACCCAAACCAAGGCCTCCCACTCAGAACATCAAGTAAACCGAAGAAGCAACTCTCCCCGAATGCCAAGATCAAAATACTCCTCCTCTCATAAGGGTCGCAGTGCAGAAAGAAGCCTGACTCGTGATAGTTTAAAGCATCTTGAGAAAAAAAAAGAGAAAGCGGCCCCAATCACTAGAGCCGAACTGGACAACTTCAAGCTTGACATCCTCCCAGCCATCCAAGGTAGTCAAGATCAGGGTCGGCACTCAAGAGAAGAAGAATCAGGTGACTTGAATGGATCTAAGGGGAAGGATGACCAAGTTCTTCGCCGCATCCGAGAAGTAGAAGATCGTCTGGAACAGATGAAGAATGAAGAGTACTCCTCTAGGAGGACTTAACGCCCTAGTCGACTTCTTTCAGCAAAACCATCCTTGATGCACCTATTTCAAAGAACTTCAAATCTCCACAAATCGAGTCATACGATGGTGAATCTGACCCGACTGATCATATTGAGAGTTTTAAAACTCTTATGATGATCTACAATGCCACCGATACGCTCAACTGTCGAATATTCCTTACAACTCTGAAAGGATCAGCAAGGGAACGGTACTCCCGTATCACTCCAGAATCAATAATCTCCTTCAAATAGCTCGAGAAGCTTTTCATAGCACACTTCGTTACCAGCTGCAAGACTGTAAAAACAAGTGTTTCCTTGTAGGAATAGAAACAGAATGGAGAACTGCGGAAGGACTTTGTCAAGCGCTTCATAGCCGAAGCAAGGTCCATCTCATCACTAGACTTATCAGTGGTGGTTACTGCTTTTCGCCACAATGTCACTCACAAAGAACTGATAGCTTCCCTTGCTAAGAAGCCACCGAGAGATTTCACTGAGCTTCTGGAAAGGAGAGACAAGTATATCAGGGCCAAGGAAATTCTCTATCCTCAAGGCAAGAAGGAGTCACCTTCCGGGAACAAATGAAAGAATATAAGCGAGGAAGGGGCCATGAAGTTTCAGAAAGACGGCGCAGGTTAACGTCACCCTCCTCCAACACCATGCTTCGACAAGTTCCCTTCCTTGAATGCAAGTGTGTCTGCCTTCCTTATGGTAGTTGAAAAAGTTGGAATAGTCCGTTAACCTCTCAAGATGACTACAATCAGCAAGAGAAGGGTAGGACCAAGTGGTCTGTATTTCACAAAGACCATGGAAACATCATCGACAACTACCGAGCTCTCAAAGAAGAACTTGAATATCTGATTAGTCGAGGCTACTTCTGCCAATTCGTTCAGAAAGATAACAACACCGAAATCCCTCCGGCTCCGGGGATAATAAGCGTCCAGAGAAGCCTACCAAATCTCAAGACTGTGAACATATGGCCATTCTTCACTCCATTCACGGAGGCCCGATGGGGGAGATTTCAACTCCTCTCGCAAAGCCTTTGTGAGGGAATTAACTCGGTACACAACATTCTGCCTTACAAGGGCATGGGTATGTATCCCTGTATAATTTTCTGACAAAGATCTAGAAGGCATCAAAACATCTCATTGCAACGCAATGGCCATAAGTATTTGCATGACAAATCATGAGGTATGACCAATCCTGGTAGACAATGGCAGCTCTGTAAATATCCACTTTATGGCCACATTTGATACTCTCAAGCTCCCATGGGACCAGCTCAAGCCAACCGGATATAAACTCCACGGCTTTTCAGGTGCACCCGTTCAAGTTTAAGGAATTATTACATTAGATGTGACAGCAGGAAAAGCCCCCGCAACTCGAACGAAGGCATTAGACTTCATGGTAGTCAACATCAGAGCCGCGTACAATGCCATATTTGGCCGCTCAGGCCACAACTTTCCATGCAGTCGCTTCCTCATTTCACATGAAGATGAAATTTCCTATGTCATCAGGCATGAGCCAAGTTGCAGGAAACAAAGAGGCAGCACGAGCATGCTATATTGCCACATTGGGGGGCTCTGTTTTTCCACTCAATGCCATAAAACTGCTACCAGAAAGAAGTCACACAAACTCAGAGCCCATGGATGTATTGGAAGAGATCTCTTTTTTCAGAAGGACCAGACCAAGAGTTTTCATGTCAGCAAGAACCTTCCACTCCAACTCAAGGACCACCTCATTGCCTGCATAAGAGAGAATCAAGACATTCATCTAGACTGTAGCCGACATGATGGTAAACCCCGGAGACCTAATCATGCACCACCTTAGTGTGAGCCCTGATGCCAAGCCCGTCCAACAACAACATCACAAATTTGCTCCCGAGAGGCTACAAGCAGTTAAAGAAGAAGTTGACAAAATCCTAGCCGCATGCTTCATCCAAGAAGTTAACTACCCAGACTGGTTAGCAAATGTGGTGATGGTGTAGAAGGCTAACGGTAGGTGGAGAATGTGCATAGAATTTACACTTCTCAGCAAGGCTTATCCAAAAGACTCAATCACTCTCCCAAGCATAGACACATTGACTGATGCTATGTCTAGGTATGAACTCCTAACCTTCATGGATGCATTCTCCGGGTATAACCAAATCCAGATGTTTCCACCTGACACCTCGAAGACTTCCTTCATCACAGATCAGGGTCTATACTGCTATCGAGTCATGTAGTTTGGCCTGAAAAGTGCCGGCGCTACTTATCATTGTCTGGTAAATAAGGTCTTCAAAAGTCAGATTGGTAGAAATATGGAGGTGTACGTGGTTGACATGCTAGTTAAAAGTCTCCGGAAAGAAGACCACGTCACCGATCTCCAAGAAGCGTTCGAAGAATTACGCAAGTATAACATGCAATTGAACCCTTCAAAGTGTGCTTTCGGAGTATCCTCTGGTAAATTCTTGGGCTTCATGGTTAGTCAAAGGGGAATTAAAGTCAATACCAAGAAGATCCAGGCAATTTACAACATGTCTCCCCCAACCACGGTTAAGGAGGTACAGAAACTCACCGGCTGCTTGGCCGCCATCGGCCGATTCCGCTTTAAGTTAGGGGCGAAATGCATTCCATTTTTAAAAATTTACGGGGCACGAAAGGTTTCGAGTGGGGGGAAGACCAACAGATTGCCTTCGAACAACTCCAATCATACTTCGTCAACCCTCCGCTCCTGAGCAAGCCCTAGCCAAGTGAAACCCATTACCTCTACTTAGCTACCTTAGACCAAACTCTTAGTGTCATCCTAGTTAGAGAAGAAGACAGAGTTCTAAAACCGATCTACTATGTGAGCATGGTACTCCATAATGCAGAACTCCGTTACTCTAAGATGGAAAAGATGGCATATGCATTGTCACAGCCACTAAAAACTCTGCCCCTATTTTCAAGGGCATTCTATATGCGTCCTCACTGATCAGCCACTCAAGAAAGTGCTCCTCAAACCCGAAAGCTTTAGAAGACTAATGAAGTGGTCCATTGAAATGAGTCAACACGACATCAGCTACAACCCGAGAGTGGCCATCAAGGCTTAGGCCTTGGCTGAATTCTTCATTGTGGAAACCACCATCTTCGACTCTCCTGAGGAAGAAGAACCCCCCCCCCCCCCCCCCCCCCCCCCCCCCCCCCCCCCCCCCCGCCGCCGCCGCCGCCTGCTTGCTTGCTTTGGAAGGTATATGTAGACGAGTCCTCTTGCTTCAAAGGAAGCGGAGCAAGAATTATTTTGCTTGGACCTGATAAGTTTATTCTCTAATACTCATTGTGCCTCAATTTCCCTGCATCCAATAATGAAGCCAAATGCGAAGCACTGATTGCCGGTCTCCGGTTAGCACGTGAAGAATCGAGATGTTCAGCGACTCTCAGTTAGTCGTCAACCAAGTCCAAGGTGAGTATGAAACCAGAGATGACCGTATGGCCAAATACCTGTCACAGGTAAAGAAACTTCTGGCAACATTCAAAGAAACTAACGTGACTCGCATTCCCCACGAACAATACGGGCAAGTAGATGCCCTCTCCAAGTTAGATTCCTCATCTCTCGATGGGCTTGACCAAACAGTCTTCCTTGAGGTCCTTCTCAATCCGAACATCGAGGAGGAAGAGTTGCAGCTCATGACTGTCACACCTTAAATGTCCGAAGATTGTTGGATGAAACCCCTGATCAATTTCCTCTACAAGAGAATCCCCCCTAAAGATCATAGAGAAGAAAGGAAGGTTCAGACAAGGGCTGAAAGATACACCCTCATGGAGGGACTTCTGTACAAACGATCATACACTATTGTTGACTGCAGGTCCTACTTGAGATGTCTCACTACAGAATAAGCGCAGTATGCCATCAAAGAACAACATGAAGGAATTGGCAGTTGCCATCAAGGAGCATGGTCCCTAGCACAAAAGATACTCAACCATGGGTATTATTAGCCCACGCTACTTACCGATGCACAAGAATATGTTTGCCAATGTGGCCATTGTCATAAGCATTCAGCCATCAAGCGAGGACCCCAAGCAATCCTCGGTTCTATGTCAAGTCCTATCCCCTTTGCCATGTGGGGAATAGACCTGCTTGGGCCATTTTCTCCAGTAGCCGCCCGAAGAAGTTTTCTAATGGTAGCCATCGACTACTTTACAAAATGAGTCGAGGCTGAACCACTATCAACTATCACCGAGTAGAACATTCAACAGTTCTTTTGGAAGAATATCACTGCAGATTTAGGATTCCCTGCATATTAATCTCACACAACGACACGCAGTTCACCGGGAAAAGATTTCGCTAGTTCTGCACATATTTATGGATCACTCAACGCTTCACATTTGTCTCACATACCCAAACTAAAGGCCAAGTTGAAAATACAAATCGTAAAATTCTAGGTGACATAAAAAAGAGACTATGATAAGTTGCAAGAGGATTATGGATTGAAGAATTGCAAAATGTGTTGTGGTCCTACAAAACCACATAGCGAACCCCAACTGGAGAATCGCCATTCAATCTTGCCTATGGTTCAGAAGCACTCATCCCATTGGAAGTTGGATTACCATCTCCCCCTCTTCTGTCCTTCAACGAAGAAAAATATTCCAACAACCTTCGAGCCGATCTTGACATCGTTAAAGAGGTACGGAAATGATCAGCCGTAAGAAGGAACATTTACTAGCAAAGGGTCGCAAAGTTTTACAACAAGAAAGTTCGCCTCACTAGTCTGAAAGAGGGGAACCTAGTATTGCGTAAACTCGAAATCTCTGACCATCGAAAGAAGGGAAAGCTCGCCTCCAACTGGGAGGGGCCGTACGAGGTCTCCCAAGTATACGAGATCTCCCAAGTAATCCTCTCAGGGTTATATCGACTTGAAGATCTGGAGGGGAAGAAGATAATCAGAGCTTGGAATGCCGAACACCTCATGAAGTACAATGAGGGCGTCCGAAACGTCCTCTCTTAGTAATAACAAATTTTATTAACCTTTAATAAATATCAGCCACTAGAGCAGTCGTTCAGCTTGCAACGTCTATCCCGATGCTTTTTCCCGGCATTTATACGAAACGCCGGGATAGAGTAGTCATATTTTTAGCCCACTCTATCTCGGTATTTTTTTTACAAACATTTGTATAAAATACCGAGATAGAATAGGTCTCTACCGGCGTTTGTATAGAAAAATACCGGGATATGACCCAAAAAAATTTCCCAACTTTCCCCCGACCAAATATTTCATTTCCCTCTCTCCCCTCCCCTCCCCCTCCCCCCCCCCCCCCCCCCCCCCCCCCCCAAAAAAAAAATTCCAGGGGTGTATTGGATTGGAATTTGAAAAGAATTTAAAAGAATGTGAAAATCCTAGTGTATTCTATTAGGATTTTAAAGGAGTTTATAAAAGTCACAATGTATTCAATTGAGACTTTAAGTGATTCTATTCAATTCTTGGTGTATTCAATTGAGATTTTAAATGATCCCATTAAATTCTCAGTGTATTCAAAAAGTTATTGATTTTAGTAGAATTGAGAATTTGGAGGATTTAGATGGAATCTAGGGTCTGAGGTATAAATACCAAAAGCCTTTGCAATTCTCACCCTCTCTGTAGAAACTTTCAAGCCATTGGTGAGTATAGTTTTGTTTCTTGTACATATGCCCCAAATTATCCCCAAATAAACCCAAACCCTAATCCCCTTCTCTCGCCATCGTCTTCTTCCTCCTCTCTTCTACCTCCCGACCTCCGATCCCCACGCAGAGGCCTCCTTCAACCCAAACCCTAATTCAACCCAACCACCGATCCCCACGCAGAGGCCTCCATCCGCCTCCTGAAAGACAATGGAATCAATTTCAATCAAAATCAACGCGACGGAGTTGATTCAAAAATATTCTCAAGATTGCTATGGCATAAATTGGTTTCTCGTTGCAGGTATAGGACGAAGTGGATAACGTTCCATGGTTTATATGATGTGGCCTATATAGTGAAACTATTAACTAGAAGACATATGGTGCAGAAACAGCGAGTATTGAGTTGATGAGGAGATGTGGTAGAGTTATGATGCCTAACGGGGGAGAGTTGGTGCTCCTTATAGATCTTTTGCTCCATGACTTTGGTTACCGGGTATTATTAGTTATTATTATTTTATATTATTTCAGAATGTTAAAACAGCGAGTATTGAGTTGATGGACTCATCAACAGCTCTCTCATGTAGGGCTCTTTCTTTTTTGCTGTTATTTTTGTTTACGTGGGTGTCCTAGTACTTCAGAAAAATCTTATGAGAATGACATTTTTTATGACTTGCAAGGTGCCTTGATATTTATTCGTACTACTCTTATGAGAATGACAATCTTGTGTAGGAAATGAACTAATTATAAAGTCTATTGTCATCGAATTCCTTCGAATTTCATTAAATTCATAATAAGAATTCCATCAAATTATTTTAAAATCCTTATAAATCCAGTCAAAGTTTTAGGTGAATTCTCCATAAATTCCTTAAATACTGGGATTCTCAATTCTTTTAAAATTTTTTGAAATCTCAATCCAATACACCCCTGTTCATTTCTTCCTCTAAAACTCCTCTCTTCCTCTCTTCCTCTCTCACCAAACACGATCTCCAAATCTCTCTCTCTCTCTCCCCCCTTTTCCTTCCCGGCACTCTCAACATCCGTCGTCGCCGCCCTAAAACCCTAAGCAGAGAGACCGATCAACTCCGGTCGTGACATCACAGTGGTGAGTTCCATTAATTTTGGCTTTCATTTTTCTTTTTGAAACATGCATCTAGGGTTTTGTTTAGTCAAGGATAATGATGGACTTTTGTTCTAGATTTCTATCAAATCTGAAATTAGTACAAGTTTTGAAAACCTAATATTTCCTAATATTTCCCCTTTCATTCATAGTTTTCAACCGATTTCCAACAAATTTTACAAGTTTGGAAGAAGTTAGGTTCAAAAAAGGCCAATTTCTCATCGACGTCAAACTTGAGGTAAAGTATCCTTTTTTATAAATAATGTTTTTAGCACTTAATTTTAAGCATTTTTCTGTTAATTTGATATCAGGTTTGAAGGTATAATAGAAGGGGTGGATGTGATAGCTTTTAGGTGGATCTGGATTGGGAAGGAGGTATGTGTGGATATTTGCTAGTACAAGTGAAAGGTAAGCCTCTCTCTATCTCATAATGGTTTTAAGTATGTGTTTGTGTATCACTCAGTAAACATATATTAGGAAATTCAGGATAAAAGGAATCAAAATTTGTATGGAGAATCTATTAGGCCTTGTTTTCCTAGCTGTAGAAGAATGAACTTGAAACCGCATGCTATGCTATCTGCATGCTACTTTTTAATGTTGTTGTATAGTTTATATGAAAGTAAACTGGTGAAAAACAGATATGAAATGCAATTTCATCATTACTCCAAATGGAAATCAGGGTGTTCGGTAGGAAATTTTTAGGAGCAAGCATGTCATAGAGATTCAGTCATTCCTCATATGATGTGTGATTGTTCAATCAAAGATAATATGACTTAGTGTATGCACTCATATGATAGACTATAGATTAAATAGCCCTTAATATAGCTAGATTGGATCACATTATTGCGTTGACCACCTGATTATTTGACCTTTTTCATTTTGGAAAGAAACCTTAGTAGTCACTTATCATGAAAACTCAAATTCTTAATTTTTGCCATAAGATCCAAAAGACAGATGCCATGTTGTTAATTTGAATTTCACAGGCTAACAAGTGAATGAAAAGAAGGTACATTGGTCTCAACTAAAGGCCAAACATAATCTTGCAATCTAATGATATGTATGTACACTTTTTCCTCAATATGACTGACTTATTTTCATTCCCATCCTCTTTCGATGTTGCATACGCTGAAAAGGCGATGGATCACAAGGTTCAATGTGTAATTCTTTCTTTAAGGGTATTTTAGTGAAGATTCACTTATGAAGACTATCTTTTAGTTTATTAATGTGAAGTACAGAATGTAACTTATATTTGAAAATCGTTAAGTTGGTTTGTTCTAAGCATAGTATTTGAACTTAAGTTAAAAACAAAACTTATCATAACATTGCATTTAACTTGCCAAAAAAATACAAAACTAACAAAGATGGTAGTTCTATTGTGGTTTATAACTAACATTGCCGTGATTTTAATGATTTTTGTAGTATTGTATGTGCAATACTTACAAGTTACTTATTTTGATAGTTTAATGATTTTTGACATGTTTGTATAAATCATTGATACAATGCAATGATGGTAACATATCGAGTTCCTTTTTATCATGTTTGTAGAGTAAATTAGTTCACAAACGATTGCAACTGTATTTGCTATGGAAAAGGGACACTGCATTACTTTATTTTTCATGTTATAATGGAAAGAGATATTGCATGATGTTGATTTGGTTCAAAGACAGGTGAAACATTTTTTGGTACGGGAGCAGATGGAGATATCGACCCTGGGGAGAGAAGTGGAGCAAGTTGGGGGAGGAAGGGGAATTGGGAAGGGATAAAATTTACTGTGTAGCGAGTTGTTGGTTCCTCCCTCAAGGTGAGCGATAATATTCTTCTTACTTTATACTGTTTTTTCCCTATAGCTCACATAACCTGGGATTATACAGTTCATGAATGGTTATCACAACCAATCACATTTCTTTTGTTTTTTTCTGGACATAGAGGCATGGTTTATGCTTATTGATTTTCTATGATAGATAGATACTTGTTTAGTCTCATTTCATGTTGAGGTTATGGTATTCTGCTTTCCTATAGTTAGCTAGTTAGAGATATAGATGGATGGACGGAATCGACAGATGCTTCTACTTAAATGATGGATATATGAATGGATGGATGGATAGCTAGATCCTTGCAATGGGGATTATTCATTGATTATATTTCTAGTACTGGTAGATGGATGGATTGACAGATCCAGGAAGCTTGCAATCAGGATTTTTTTCCAGCTAGTCAACTATGTTGTGTAATCTCGAATTAGTTTGGTATTCTTCATTATTAGCTTGCCATAAAGATCCATATACTTCTGTAATCTCTTAGAGTATGTTTGGAAACATTTAAGTTGGGAAATGGAAAGAAATGGAATGAAAATGAATGGAGAGGAATGGAAAGAAATGGAAAGGAATGAATTAACTTTATAAGTTGTGTGTGTTTGGCAACAGGTGGAATGCAATTGACTTTTCTTTTGTTTCCATTCCCTAGTCTTGTTTAGCAAATAATGGAATACTATTGTTTACGGCATTTTAAACTCACCTACGGCCTCTACAGCTTCGCATTCTTGATTGTTTTTTGGGGGCCAACAAAGGTTTCGCATGAAGATGAAAATAACCACTTATTCTACGAAAATAACAACAACAACAATAAAGTCTTTTTGGCTTTATTCCCAACTAGTTGATGCACTACTTATTCTCAAATTAAAAATGAAGCAGCATTTTTCATAACTTAAGAACTATCTATAAGAAAAGAAAAGAAAGAAAAAGTTCTTCCACAAGATTCAGTCAAACACCTCTGCATTTCCTTCTTTTCTTTGTTTAAATTTTTTTGTCAGAATATTTGGTTATAATAGTACTTCACTTCTGTTTTGTTATATATAGCGGATTGTATCTGATGTTACATATTGCGGGCCTACCATGTTCAATTTGTATCATTCCAAATATTTCAATAACTGACATTTGAGAATTTTACTTAACAGTTTGTTTCCTATTAAATTATGATCACTTGTTACTTCTAGTGATTACATTGCCCTATTTCAATTTCTGGCTTGTTAACTGGGCCTTCTTCTACGGATGAACAATCAACGTGTGATGTAGATCAGCAATCTGGAAATAATACCTTTGTTCCAAGGAGACTTTTAATTGGCAATGATGAGTACGTAGTTATCGTTTTCTAAGTTTTAACTTTCTTGTATTTCATACAATTTTATGTGAACTTGAAGAAACCTGATCATATATTGCTAAGCAGGTACATCAGAATAGGGAATGGGAACCAACTAGTTAGAGATCCAAAGAAACTTGTTCGCATTTTAGCTAATGAAAAAGTACGGTGGAGTCTCCATACTGCCAGATTATGCTTAGTTAAGAAACAACTGTATTGCCAAGAAAATAATGTTTGTATTAGCAGTGGGGTTTGATATACTCGGATAATGAACTTTGTTTCCTCAAACACCGCGAACAAGACAACAGGTGGCCCGTCTCAACCCTCTTTCCATTCCTTTACGCAGCTTTCCGAGGGCGTGGGGCTGGAATAGAAATTGGCTGAAATCTTTTTCTAGGGAATGAAATTTAGTTGTTTCCTTTGTTTTCTTTTTCAAAACAAACAAGCTGTGGAATAGGATAAGATGGGCCTATTCGCAGTATTCCATTCCTTTTCCTAGTTTTTTGGGTTTCCAAACGCGCCCTTATCGTTTATGGTATCGTGCATTATAATGATCAGAATGGTGATCTAATTGGTTAAATTCATTAAACATAGAGGTAGATGCTTGTAGAGGGGATTATTTTCCAAATTCTTGTGTAAACTCATTTTATTTCTTTTGATCTGCATTATTACTATATGAACTGCATCATTTTGTCTTCCTTATTTTTTTCAAAAAACTTTTTCATTTTGTCTTATTTTTTTTCAAAAAAATATTTAAATTTTTTCTTAATTTTTTTTTAAAATAAATAATTTTGGCAAAAAAGTTTGCCTATCTCGGCGTTTTTGTCAGCATTTTTGTCAAAAACGCCGGGATAAGATAAATTTTCCCTTTCTTAATGAAAGCTCTATCCCGATGTTTTTATGTAAAACGCAGGGATAGATTGGTCTATAGCGGCGTTTCTAATAAACGTTGGGATAGACCCTATATCTGTTTCGACGCTCGCTATAACGACATTTCTGGCGGTGTTTTCAGAAATGCTACTACGATCATCCCGGCATTTAAAAACACTGGGATAGCCCCAAAAAAGGCCGGAACTGGATAAATGTGTTGTAGTGTTTCTTTCAATAAAGACCACTTTCACTGATCAATGCATGTAATGAAGGCCAGCCACTAGAGCAGTCATTCAGCTTATTTCCTTTAATTCAATGAAAGTTAGTCATTTATCTTTTTTAAAAATTTTGTGCAATTCTATGGAAGAAAACAATGAGTTAAACGCTAAACTTATACACAAAATTGGGACAAAAAACTCGTTAATACATCCCTATAAGACAGGTTCGAAGTTCATACCCATGGCTCGAAGTTACTTTAGCAATTTGCAACAAAGCAAGTTCAGAGTTCACTTCGCCATTTGATCAGTGCCTGCAATCCATTAACGCCTCGACGACAGGTTCGGAGTCTACACCCATGGTTCTTTGTTACTCTAATAACTTACGGAAAGCAAGTTCAAAGTTTAATTCGGTATTCGATCTGCTCCTGCAACTTGTTAATACCTAAACTAACAAGTTCGAATCCATACAATGGCTCGGAGTTATTTTAGCAATCTACAACTAAGCACGTTCAGATTTCATATCACCATTCGATCTGTTCCTGAAACTAGTTAAAATTTCTTACAGACAAATTAGAGTTCCAAAATCGTGAATTGTAGTTACTCCAACTTGCAACTCGCAACTCGATGCGACCCTCACAATTCGTTGGGAGACCCATATAGCAAGTTTGAAAAATAACTCTAAGAGTTGCTCCTACAACTAGCTAAATGTCTATACAACGAGTTTGGATAAGGACTCTTCCTCAGAGTTGCTCCTACAACTAGTTAGGTACAAGACGGACTAATTCTAACTTCGTCAAACACTACACACAACATGTGAATCCCATCGATAGTTTGTTAGCTACAAACAAGAAGTTCGAGGCCTGGTTCTTTTAGCTAGAAAGAACCCAGTCGACGGCTCCTCAACTTTTACTACAAGTTATACAACAATGATCAAACATATGAAAAAATTCTTCAAGTCCCAGGACAATCGCAATTCTATGTATTCAGATTCACTGCCACTACAAATA
The DNA here is from genome assembly GCA_017893485.1 of Hemerocallis citrina. Taxonomy (NCBI): domain Eukaryota; kingdom Viridiplantae; phylum Streptophyta; class Magnoliopsida; order Asparagales; family Asphodelaceae; genus Hemerocallis; species Hemerocallis citrina. The sequence goes on from CM030367.1 coordinate 127,293,056, forward strand.
TTTACAAGCACAAAACTATGGGTCATACTACAAGCATCGAACTACAATGAGTTTGTGTTGCCGCTGAAATCGGTGTGAGAGCAAACAGATAGATTTGTGGATTCGAGGGAAGGTGAATAGTCAAACCTGAATGACTTCACTGGAGTTTGACCGAGATCCTTTCGCCGTTAACTTGCAAAAAGTGCGAGACACCGGAGTTGATTCCAGTGACGCACCCTCCGACGCTCTTGTCAGTAATCTGAATGATTAAGAAAGAGCTTTAACTCGAAAAAGATTGATTACCTTCTTATGGTGGGGGGAGAGGGGTTTTTATAGTCGCCTTAGGAGTCAGTTTCGAGATAAGAACATATCTCTATTTTCCGGTGTGAATGGATAGAAGTGGTTAAAACCACTTCTTAGGGATAATTATAAATATGAATTCTTCTTTATCCCGTTTGAGTGGGTTTCTTATGGGTAGGAACCCGTACCCAGTAAGACAGGTCTGTTTATGGATTATTGAGCTTTGAAAAAAGACCTATTTTCCATTTCAGACCCGTTTATAGGTGAAATCACCATTTTACCCGTGAATTTTAAGATTCATGTCCGATTCGAACAGTTCCGATTTAACCCTATTTTTAGCCATATCACGTGCCCCCCACTTCCGAAGGCTGAGCTTGATCAGCCTTTGAGGAGTAGTTTTACTGACTTAATGGCTTGCAGGGTTGTATCGGAGTCCGAATGAGGGGTTTCGGATCTTATACGAGGCAGGATGGTGTTTTTCTAAGTTGGTTGTAACACCCCGAATTCCAAATAAGAATGAATTCGAGATTCCACATGATCTTTACTTCACTTCGTACAATTTTACAAGGAATTAAAAACTTTTTCAACAACAATACATCAGAGTTACAGTACACTTGGTTTTACACAGCGGAAGAATAAAAGATTACAACATTTGAAAACAAAATATAACTTGTACAACTTCATAAATTGAGTCATCGATTGCATCATATTATCTTTACTCCTTCAAGAATAGTCCATTACCTGCATGTCAATCTGTGGGCACGTCAGTTACTTATAACTGACGAAATGTTATACTCGGCTATTCTCTCTATGCCGAAAAATAGTATAACGATCTCATTACTTTAATAAAATACAACAGTTGAATGAATAAATAAGTGTTAACTGTGTCTACGCTAAACATGTAAGTGTATGTCATGCCTTAATGACTAATGCACACAATTTAACACTAGGATGACACTAATGCACACCTGTTCGGATTCTATGCATTCCATACTACATAGGTCCGAGGGCAAGCACCTACGTTCTTTACAATAAAGGGTTCGATCCCTCGCCATGATAACTACCCAGTAATAAAGCAAGGTTTGGACATTCCACGAGTACGGATCCCAGTCCCGGAGTACACTGCCCGACTGTTATACAGACTCCTCATCGTGCGAATCTTCCGCAAGTGCCCCTCTAGCCCCGGTATACGTATATACACTGGAGTACAACAAACTATCCGTCCGACTATGCATAGTCCCGGTTTTGAGGAGTAGTTTTACTGACTTAATGGCTTGCAGGGTTGTATCGGAGTCCGAATGAGGGATTTCGGATCTTATACGAGGCAGGATGGTGTTTTTCTAAGTTGGTTGTAACACCCCGAATTCCAAATAAGAATGAATTCGAGATTCCACATGATCTTTACTTCACTTCGTATAATTTTACAAGGAATTAAAAATTTTTTCAACAACAATACATCAGAGTTACAGTACACTTGGTTTTACACAGTGGAAGAATAAAAGATTACAACATTTGAAAACAAAATATAACTTGTACAACTTCATAAATTGAGTCATCGATTGCATCATATTATCTTTACTCCTTCAAGAATAGTCCATTACCTGCATGTCAATCTGTGGGCACGTCAGTTACTTATAACTGACGAAATGTTATACTCGGCTATCCTCTCTATGCTGAAAAATAGTATAACGATCTCATTACTTTAATAAAATACAACAGTTGAATGAATAAATAAGTGTTAACTGTGTCTACGCTAAACATGTAAGTGTATGTCATGCCTTAATGCCTAATGCACACAATTTTATACTAGGATGACACTAATGCACACCTGTTCGGATTCTATGCATCCCATACTACATAGGTCCGAGGGCAAGCACCTACGTTCTTTACAATAAAGGGTTCGATCCCTCGCCATGATAACTACCCAGTAATAAAGCAAGGTTTGGACATTCCACGAGTACGGATCCCAGCCCCGGAGTACACTGCCCGACTGTTATACAGACTCCTCATCGTGCGAATCTCCCGCAAGTACCCCTCTAGCCCTGGTATACGTATTTACACTGGAGTACAACAAACTATCTGCCCGACTATGCATAGTCCCGGATTTCAAAAACTATCCGCCCGACTATTCATGATCCCGGAGTACACTGCCCGATCAATCATTATAATTCCAGATTTCAAAATAAAATTCGTCTCCATCGGAGCAACCTCAGTCCTGGAGTACACCGCCCGACTGGGTCTATAGTCCCGAAGTACATCGACCGACTATATAGAGTGCCCTACTTACGTTTGCCCAGATTTACTACACTTCTCTTAAGTGCCTAATTCATAATGTTCAAGACATGAATAATCTTTCAAGCCTAGAATTAGTATTATCTACTACCGGACTTAATCAACATCCGCCGAGATAGCTCCATGGCAAATCTAAAAATATAATAATTATTTCATTTAAAATTGCCGGTACACGAGGTCTTAAATTCAAATTTCTCATGTACAAGATTCATGGGTATTCATACCTTTCATAAGCATGTCTATGCCTCCAACTTATTCTTAAACAAACATTCATGTTTCAACTTAGTACTTATTCATGCATAAACAAAGAACAAATCATTTCTATCTGAAAAGATTTAACATCATAAACTTCTATAAGCAATTTAAACAATTTCACATTCTCAACATAAGAGTTTGTTTAAAAGTGATTCATAACTAGTTACATATTTTTCCTTCTTTTCAAAGATCTCTACTCAAAAATAATAATAATAATTTTTGGAAGTAAAATCTCATTCACCATTTCAAATCTTATTTTTACTTTCCCTAAAAATTTCATAACTATTTCATATAAAGATAGGGCTTATTTCATTTGGAAGACTAACTCCATAAACACAAAAAAAAACTAACCAAAATAAATAAAAAGGAGGTCACGGGTTTCGAACCTTGGACCAAGCCGAGACTCAGTACAGGTACCCAAGCGCACACTCTGACCAAGAAGTCCAAATGGACTTTATGTCTAATTTCATTTCGAAATGTTTATGTACACTCTTTCAGTTTCGAAATTTCTTTTAAAAAAATATATAAATTATATAAAAGCAACTACAAGCCTTGAGAACCAAAGATCTCTTATAACTTATAGTGCACTGGCTAACCAGTGAGCCCAAATGTATTTTCTGTTTAGAAATTTCATTAGTGTTCTTTTGTTTACACTATTCTGAGTCTAATTCTTTTTCGAAAGCTTCACTTTTCTATCTTTTAAGATTTGATAGATAAATCTTTCTTTTAGAACTGAAATGAATCAAAATACAAAAGACGAATTCAACTTATTATTTAGATGAGCCTTTCCTATTATTTTCTCCTCACCTTATAAAATTTGCATTTTTCAATAAAACTCGAAATTGTAGAAATCATGATTAGTTTAAGAAAATCCATCATCGTTCAAAATAAAATTCTTGTTACTAAAAACCAACTATATCTGTAAAATTAACTTTGGACATCACAAATGTTTCTTGATGCGAAAACTATTATCCTTTTCATATGTCGACAAGCCAAAATAATAAAATTTATCTTTCCCTTTTCTTCATTTAAGCATTATGTCTTTAAGCATGTCACAATAAAATATTCTTTAACAATTACTCATGCTCATCACACATTTGGCAAACAAGAATTTACAAATATTCTACCATGATCTATGTGAGTATTTCTTTACTTTTAATTTGCATGATATCAATCAACTACTAAGATTCAACAAAAATCATTGCATGTTATACTAGAATTTTATCTATACATAAAACATTCAATTTTTATTCTATTCGTTAAACTATTAGCATGGTAACAACAAAATCATTTCATGAGATGCTAGCATGGATTCTTATCAACAATATCTCATTCCATTTTCATTACTCAATATTATTAACATGTAAAAATCATACTTTAGAAAGTATAAGAACACCCACCTTAATTTTGAAGGTTGAAAGCTACAAAGAGAGGGTTCCTTCTTGCTCCTAGTTTCACTAGTACCTCCTTGCTCCTAGCAAAGGCTCCAAGCATAAGATTCTCTTCTCTCTTTCTTTTTCTTTCTCTCTTTCTTTATTTCTTTTCTTTTCTTTTCTTACTCTTGTTTTGTTTTCTTTTGGTGTGAGAAATGAGAAGAAATAGGGTGCTATTTATAGGTCTAGGCTAGGGTTCAATTTGTAAAATTCTCACCCTAATAACTTTCAAAATTAAATTTCCATCTCTTCATATTTCATAACTCTCAAATTCCCACCTTTTCATTTGTCCACCTCTTCACATTCTAAACTCCCAACTCTTCACATCCTAAATTCCCCAACTCTCTCATTTCCTTCACTTCCGGTTTCAAACAGTAGAAGAAGCCAACCGGCCAATGCACTGATGTGCATATGCACATGCACACATGAGCACAACAACAGCACACATTTAGAAGGAAATATATAAAGTTTGTTTTGTTTTCCTCGTTTTGTATTTTTATACCCTTAAAGTTTACAGTTTTCTAAATACAAGAATGATATTTTCTTTGACATATACAAATTACAACCTTTACCCTAGCGAGTTCCAGGGACGGAACTACTCTAAGGGGGGGAGAGTGTAACACCCCGCAAAATTGGAAATTATAATTTTGCCTCGTGTGTTACGCACGTGCATCTTGTAACGTGTTTTCACCACGTATTTTGATTTCTGACTTTTTATGCATTTCCCGTATCGATTTTATCCTATTTTGAATCAACTAAAATATAATATTTCGATCTCTGTATTTTTACGTGCTTTTTATGTGTTTTCGATGCACGTATCAATTACGTATTTTTCCATCCTTACGTGTGATATTTTTATGAGTATTGATTATTTATTTTTCGTGTTCGAACTCGTTTTATAAACGAAAGTTCATTTTTCGCTTTTTTGATATTTTACATGCGATGCACGTGTTTTCGGCGAACGCTTTGGGCTATCCTTTCTCGAAATGAATTTAATAAAATGTATGCACATTTATTTTTGCATTATAAATTTTAGTTAAACTAATTTTTACTTAATAGTATAGTATGTGGAGTATAATATATATAGTGTATTATATATATAGAAAGATAGTAGTATATAATATATAGTGGCTGTTTTATGTAGGCTTGATGGCATTTGTTAAATTGTTAGAGCAACCACAATGGTGTTTTTCATTTTGCCAAAAATGGCTGCTACAGTAATAGCAAATAGGATCGAAGGGTGCAGTGGTTGTTTGCTGTATTCTGCGCTTTTTAAAAAAAAAATCAGTGGGACGGTATATGATATACCGTCGCACAAAAAAGAAAACCTCTCAGACGGTATATGATCTCTTGTCTGATTCAGACGGGATATGATCTCTTGTCTGAGGAGTTTTTTTTTAAAAAAAAAGAGGAGGGACGGTATATGATACCCCGTCTGACGTGATTAAAATATATTAAAATGGGAGCGACGGTATATGATATCCCGTCCTTTATAATTTGAGAATCGCTATTCTATTTCTCATATATGAGAAACGAATATAGCATATTTGCTAAAAAATGGCAAAATAGAAAACCACTGCAGCGATCTGTTTGCTATAAAATGGCAATTTGCCAATATAAGAAACCACTGTGGATGCTCTTATAAATATTGGTGGTGTATCACTGGATTTCATTTGTTTAGTGATGAAATGGTAATATGTGCATTTGGAGGTGGAGGCCCACGGTTGGTATAAAAACAGTATATGGGCTGTTATGTATTTTTCTTGGAAACATAACAATGAAAAAAAAAAGTTGATATGGTGAAAGGGGCCCACGGTAGGCAACAACAACAACTTTGCTGTTTGCTGTTGTGTGATGCTTAAACGTGGCTAAGGGAGAAAGTGGCCGGTTTTGCATATGAGAGAGAGAGAGAGAGAGAGTGAGAGAGTGAATGAGAGTTAGTGTGAGAGAGTGGGGAGATGAAAAGTTAGGAGTTAGGAGAGTAATGTATATGAAGAGTTGGAGATTAAATAAGAGGATTTATTAGGTTGTATAATTTTGCAAATTGAACCCTAGTCTAGACCTATAAATAGCACACAATCTCTTCTCATCTCTCACACCAAAAGAAAACAAAAACAAGGGTAAGAGAAAGAAAAGAAAGAGAAAAAGAAAGAAAGAGAGAAGAGAGTTTGTGCTTGCTTGGAACTTTGCTAGGAGCAAGAAGGAGCCCACTGTTTGTAGTTCTCAATCTCCAAACTAAGGTGGGTGTTCTTATACTTTCTAAAATAGGATTTTTGCATGCTAATAGGTTAATGAGTAGTAAAGGATTGAATGAAATATTGTAGATAAGAATCCATGCTAGCATCTCATGAAATGATTTTTGTTGTTACCATGCTAATAGTTTAATGAATAGAATAAAAATTGAATGTAATATGTGTAGATAAAATGCTAGCATAACATGCAATGTTTTGTTGAAATTTAGCAATTGATTGTTATTATGCTAATTGAAAGTAAAGAAATAATTACATAGATCATGGTAGAATATTTGCAAATGCGTGATGAGTATGGATGCTTTTATTGTGACATGCTTAGAAACATAATGTTTAAAAGAGAGAAAAGGGAAAGATAGATTTTATTATTTTGGCTTGTCGAATGTTACCGCTAAATCTGGTGTGGGGGCAAACAGATAGTATTTGTGGATTCTTAGGAAAACTGAATAGAAAAAAACTTGAAATATTCTCGTCGGAGTTTGACCGTTGACTCCCGCCGTTTACCTGCAAAAAGTGCGAGACACCGGGGCTGATCCCTGCGATGCACCCTCCGATGCTCAAGTCAGTAATCAGAAAAGATTATGAAAGAACGTAAACTGGCAAAAGATTGATTACCTCTTAATGGTGGTGGATGGGGGGTATTTATAGCCGCCTGGGGGATTAGATTAGGAATGTATCCCTAATTTCCTAGTGAAAGGATAGATGTGAATCAGGACCGTTGATTAGGATTAATCAGAAACCCTAATTCTATCCTGTTGGACCGAGTCCGTTTCGGGTTTGGACCCATACCCAGTTGAGGTGGATCCGTTTGCAGGTTACTGGTACCCGCTTCAGACCCGTTTGTAGGTGAAATTACCGTTTTACCCCTGAGCTTTAAGATTCGCGTCTAATTTGGATGGTTCCGATTTAACCCAATTTTTAGCCATATTACGAGCCCCCCACTCCCGAAGACTGAGTTTTATCAGCCTTTGGGGAGTAGTTTTACTGTTTTAATGGCTTGCGGAGTTGTATCGGAGCCCAAATAGGAGGTGACGAATCCTTGTGTGGGGGATTATGGCAATTGTTGAGTTAGGTGCGTGTTCAAGGTTAGTATTGAGCTCTCTTGGGCATCTGGTGATTTTTCTCAATTTTGTGAAGTGGTGATTTGTTATTCGGGGGTCTTAATTAACCATTCTAAGCAATAATTATTTACCCAGGGACTCAAATGTATTTCCCCGAATTTATAATTATTTTTTAGAATTTTTAATTAATTTTTTAGAATTTTAAATCATTTTTTCGCAATATTTAGGTAGACGACACGCTATTATTCACGACGCGGTCGGATCTGATCCCTTCGTCAGTATTGGGCACGATTTTTCAGGAGATCTAGCACTTGTGCTTGCTTGGAGGAGTGATTTCCTCTATTTCACAGTTCATAAACTTCGACGCTGCTGCCGACCCCCCTAGTACGCTTACCGAGGTGGAGGCCGAAGTCTATGAGGGTTCGGATCCCTCTGTCGAAGTGCGGAGATACCTCAGCTAGGCTGCCAGTGTGAGGTCCTTTTTTCTCGTATCTGAGGGTCGGTGGCAAGAGCGTTCGGCAGCGTGCGCCGAGGTCCAATTTTCCATGTAATTGGGTCGGTGCCAAGAGCGCTCGGCAAAATGTGCCGAGGTCCAATTTTCCATGTAAATGGGTCGGTGCCAAGAGAGCTCAGCAAAGTGTGCCGAGGTCCAATTTTCCATGTAATTGAGTCGGTGCCAAGAGCGCTCGGTAGCATGTGCCGAAGTCCAATTTTCCATGTAATTGGGTAGGTGCCAAGAGCGCTCGGCAAAGTGTGCCGAGGTTCAATTTTCCATATAATTGGGTCGGTGCCAAGAGCGCTCGGCAGCATGTGCCGAGGTCCAATTTTCCATGTAATTGGGTCGGTGCCAAGAGCGCTCGGCAAAGTGTGTCGAGGTCCAATTTTCCATGTAATTGGGTCGGTGCTAAGAGCGCTCGGCAGCATGTGCTGAGATCCAATTTTTCCATGTAACATGGTCGGTGGCAAGAGCGCTCGGCAAAGTGTGCCGAGGTCTAATTTTTCCATGTAACATGGTCGGTGGAAAGAGCGCTCGGCAGCATGTGCTGAGGTCCAATTTTTCCGTGTAACATGGTCGGTGGCAAGAGCGCTTGGCAAAGTGTGCCGAGGTTCAAAGCAAGATTTTTGGCGGCTTAGGAAACGACAGGCTGGGCAGGTGACTGTTGAACTTCTGACAACTCTGACAGCCATTAATGTGACAGTACAGCTGGACGCGGTAAATAATGTGACGGTTCAACTCGTTTTGTCGCCTTGTGTAGATGGGCCTGGCTCTTTGGGCCCATTAACCTCGTTTTGTGTGCCAAGCTCTATAAAACTCCACCCCCCTCTCATTTCTCACTTCTCCGAATTTTTACTCAGGCGGTAATTTCTACTAGTGAGAGCTCACGGTGATCGTCGATTGCTTTCCGGTGAAAATTCCGACCGTTCCCATCACTCCAAAGGTAACTTATACTTAGTTTTTTCCAAGTATAAATATGTCTCTTTCACCTGTCTCTGAGCTCTCCCCCTCTGCTGCCGAAGCTTCTTCTTCGAGTCCGAGAGTTCGCCAAGATAAGGGCAAGAGGGTATCTGGTAGAGACACCATAGTGGAGGACCCAAAGCGTATGGGGCCGTTCGGCAAGTTGCTAGGGCTACTGATCGGGCTCCAGAGGGTTTGAGAACTTCCGGAGGAGCATACCGAACACATCATTCACGGGAGGGGGAGGACCTTTGAGGAGAACGCGGCAAGGGAGACCTCCAAGGCCGACGAAACGGTGTCCATCCTCAGCTTGGAGGACTTGGCAGTGATCCGGAATTGCTTTCAAATTCCGGAGGAGTAAGAACTGATGCTGCTGGGTCCCGGGGTTAGGGTCAATTCACCGCTGCCAGTAACCATATGTTTCTGGCCGGTCAATGCCTTCATCGCCGGGGCTCGGCTGCCTCTCCACTTGTTCGCGATTCAGGTACTTAGGTGGTTTGGGGTCATCCCCATACAACTAATACCAAATGCGTGGAGAGTTATCAACGGGTTCGTGCTCTACTGCCAGATGGCTGGGGTCGAGCCAGAGTTGAGGGTACTTCGGACGATTTACCGGCTTCATCAGCAGAACTGGTCGGAGTTCCGGTATTACCTGGCTCCGAGGCACGGAGGTCGGCTCGTTGTTTGCCCCGACTCCATAAAGCACTGGCGTGATAAGTATCTCATAGTGCAGAGTGTGGAGGCATGGCCCATACCCTCTGGTTGGGTGGAGGAGGTGTCTAAGCGAGTAAAGGAGTCGCAGTGCTTCACCCTCAAGAAGAAGATGCAGTTTGGACCCTTCTAGATCGGCCGAAGTATGATTGGCGAGAACTGACCGAAGACATCCTCTTCAGGGGAGGGCTCAGCCGCGTAGATCCCAGTACGCGGCTTTTTCTATGTTTTTCTTTTTTCTTTTTCACTTTGCTTATCGTGGCTTGTGTTTTTTAACCAACTTTTTGCTTGATGCAGAGGCCATAGATTATAACGCAGTGTTGGCGCAAAGGGCCGCCCTGGGAAGCAAGGCGCCGAAGAAGCGCAAAAGGGTTGCCACCAAGTTGCCCTCCGCGAAGACCCAGAAGGTCGCGAGCGTGACCGAGGAAGTGGAGACGCCGGTGGATGTGACCCCGACCCGCGCTCCGACAGTAGCCTGGGCGTCGGCTGGAGGAGGGGAGTTCCCGATCGCCGCCGCACTTGGGATGGAGGCTCCCCCACTGGCGGTGGCGGCCGAGGAACTCCTGACGGAGGAGCACAAGAGGATCCATGTCCCGGACTGGCAGGTTCGGAAGCATGATGGGTTCCTTGGTGACTCCTTGGCGAGTATGCAGGTGGTAAAGCACCTGGCGACGCCGAAGGACCGGGCCGCCATGGACGCCGACCAGGCAGGCGATGATGCCATCGAGATCGCTCGCTCGGCGGTATCGGTAAGCGTCGTCTTTTTGCTTTTGAAGGTAGCTTTTATGTTTGATTTTCTAACTCCTCGTACTTCTCGTTGTTTTGTTGCAGATTACCGTCCACTTCGGTCATCTCATGGAGAAGATGATGGAGTTGGAAAAGGAGCTGAAGTAGGAGTCTGACCGAGCTCGGGCCGAAAAGGCTCGGATGGGCAACGAACTCGACACGTTGAAGGTCGAGCTCGAGGGGAAGGCGACAAGGCTCGAGTGCCTCGAGGACCTTGTCACAAGGCTCGAGGGCGACCTTCTCCAGTAGAGGGAGGAGTCGGCTAAGCAGCTGGCCGAGGCGGCGGAGGCCAAGGCTGCGGCGGTGAAGGAAACCGAAGCGGCCACCATGACGAAGCCGCAAGGCTTCCTCGCCACAAACATGGCCAAGGCGTTCGCCCAGGCCATCACTCAGGTGTCAAAGCGTTACCCTGAGGTCGACTGCTCTGGGTGGCAGCTCTTCCCGGACCACGTCGATGGCTTCGACCTCGAGTCGGAGGAGGAAGGAGGGGACGACGAAGATGACCCCGATGTCGAGGTCGTCGGCGAGGTGCAGGGGTCAATGGTGACTTTGCTGGCAGTGGTGGCTCCTTCGGGGGATTCCATACCGACCGAATCTTGACGCCCCGGGAAAGAGGTCATCCCCTGATTTCCTCCTCTTTCTTTGTTTTTCGTTTTGTCTTTTGAACCGCCAACTGTATTGCCTAATTGCGGACTGGCCACCGCATTTTCGTTATGAATGAAAATACGCTTTTGAGCCCAACCTTGTGTTGTTGTTTTCTTTTTGTGTAGTCTTGAAATTTGACTAAGTGTTTACACAAGATTTTAGTCTTCACTATAGCCTTGTTCAGGAGTCGGATATGAAGCTAATCCGCGAATATTTACTGAGCATTCTTGTTGTCTGCTTTGATCTTTTCAGCTCGCTGAGGTGACCCAGTCTGCCAAACCCTCTCGCTCCCTGGAGGAGTTTGGATCTGAGGTCGGCTTAGGGGCAACGAGACTGTGTTTGACCAGGTGCCGAGAGCGTCTTTACGAAGTCGAACTGGGGTTGCGCAGAGCCGAAAGTGAGCGAAACCATCTGCAGCAGATCTTAGGACGGCGAGACATTGAGATTCGGCGACTAGAGGGCAGGCTTACTGAAATTGCTCCTGTAGACGAGAACGATGGCTCGTCGACAGCCTTCACCAATGGGCTGAGGCTTAAATGTCTCCAACACTCCTTGTCGAAGTTGACAGCGGAGAGGACGACATGCTTATCGAGGTTCACCACCTGCAGATTGTGGAGGCAGAGCTTCTGGCAGAAGAAGAGGAATTGACGACGGCGGTGGGCAAGCTGATGGCCGAACGTGACGAATTAACGGCCGAGGTCGATGCATTGAAGAGGGCTACAGTGGACAAGAGTATCGAAGTCACCCAGCTTCACCGAATCATTGCCAGCCATCCTAGCATCCCGAGCTTCGCAGTGCCTCCTCGCTTCGAGGTGGACGTAAAAGATGACTCTCTGAAGCGATGAATAGCCGAGCTGGAGGTGGAAGTGGCTCGCCTCAAACCTTGTTCGGGACTGATTAACATCAGGAGCACTTCGCGTACTCGTGAAGAGAGAGAACGAGGGATTTCGTTCTATGAGCTTGCGACCCATTCTCTTATTGCTCGGTAAAGTCTGGGTGATGCCCAAAGTGGTGTGGCGATATCATCCAGCGGAGCGTCCGTCGGCGCAACTGTCAGGAGCAGTGCCGAAGATACGTCTCAGTTCGCCGGCTTAGGGACAATTTCCGGGGTCAAGCACCGACGTCCCCGGGTATCTTTGAAGCGGAACATCCCTGCGCCTAGGAGGCACTGAAGATCTCTTGTTTTCCAAGCTTTGTATTTTGCTGAAGTATAATAAGTCAGCCTTGTAATCTTCGCTTTTGAACTATTGTAATTTTGTTGTAAAGAAAAGCTGTTGTATTGTTTCCCCATACTTAATCGAAATGAGGCTTTTTTCGTTCTTGGACCTGTGTTTTGCATTTCTTGTGGCTATCTTTAGCATGCCGAGGTCCAGAGCAAGATCTTTGCCCATTTGGGCATCGGTGCCAAGAGCGCTCGGCAAGGAGTGCCGAGGTCCAAAGCAAGATCTTTGCTCGTTTGGGCGTCGGTGCCATGAGCGCTCGGCAAGGTGTGCCGAGGTTCAGAGCAAGATTTTTGCTTGGTGTGCCGAGGTCCAGAGCAAGATTTTTGCTCGTTTGGGCGTCGGTGCCAAGAGTACTCGGCAAGGAGTGCCGAGCACCGCTTCGAATCTCCTAACTCGTGAATTTGTAAGAGTGAGCTTCTTGCATTGGAGAGCAGCTTCTTGGAGGATTATTTCAACTTTAAACGAACCATAAGAACCAAAGGTTAGCTCCTCCAAGTCTTTGCATCTGCCTAATGCTCTCGAAAGTGTTTGTTGAAAGTGTTTGAGCTTTTCCGATTAATGAAGCCGATTTGCAGGACTCTCAAAGCTGGTCATCGGTCGACAATATACGAGTTTCTGGAGGTGATTTCATAGTCCAGTAATTGATTAAGGACGAGGTGTGTCGTAGATTTTTGACCCTGCTTCGTGATAAAACTAAGAATTGTCCAGGCTGGAAATTCACTGAAGCCTTTGACAAGTTCATGTTTGAAGCTGATATCTCTCTTGAGGAAACACGAAGAATATAGCGAATTCATATCAATGTCCCTCCGACCATGCAGATCAAGAGACGCAGTGTACCAAGACTAGCATACAAAGGGCAGACCTAATATCAGCTTCTCCCATGTCTAGTATAGTTGTAGGAACTTCGTGCGCGACGGTGGAGCTCGTTCCGATGGTTGTGGGAGCAATTCCGAATGACGAACCACTTCTAGCCCGCTTAAGAGCGAGCTTGCGAAGCGGAGTCGAGCCAAGTGTTGGACTCCGAACTCATCGTTCGAGCGTATTTCAACGGTTGTGGGAGCAATTTCGAATGACGAACCACTTCTAGCTTGCTTACGAGCGAGTTTGCGAAGCAGAATCGAGCCAAGTGTTGGACTTCGAACTCGTCGTTAGAGCATGTTTCAAAGGTTGTGGGAGTAATTCCGAATGGCGAACCACTTCTAGCTCGCTTAAGAGCGAGCTTACGAAGCGGAATCAAGCCAAGTGTTGGACTACGAACTCGTCGTTAGAGCATGTCACGCCCCGCTTCCCGGAATACGGAAACACAGGCACGTAACTGAGGCCCAGCGAATGGTATAAGTATGCCAACTCATACCATCCATAAGCTGTACCAGTATTAACTCAACAATATAGGAAAATGAATCATATCCACGCAAAAGCATAATAATCACATAAACGAGAATGAAATTCAATAACCAATTCTGGAATATAAAGACTTACCAAATAACTTGAGAGACTCATACTCCAATTGTAGAAGATCTGCTCATCAATGCCTCCTAGAAATTCTCTTTATGCACCTGTGCTTGATTATCTAAAAAGAAGGAAAATTTGTCCTTAGAGCAAGTACGGACAGCAAGTAGTGACAAGCAGAGAGTAAAGGGAAACGGTTACATGAAGGAATATGAATCAAGATCAAATATGCGATGACAATAATGGCAGTAATAACAATGGTCTTAATAAAATATACATATATGACAATTTATGTTCATTAGAGTGTCATTTCTCCTATCTAGTGCACGTACTTCTGTGTCCCATGTGTGCCGTACCACAGGTTCGGTGCACGCAAAACAGTGTACGTTTGAGACATAGTGGTGGGGTCTACAGAGCGTGTACTCGGTTTCAATAACAATCATTTACCATTTTCATTCATTCATTCACATTCATTACTTCTCCTTCCATTTCAATACCATTTCAATATAGGCCCTCGAGTACATTTTCTGAGATTTTCCACTACTAGGTCAACCCTTATAAACCCCGGCTTGTTTAGTATCTTATTAAATCATTCATGTCCATGTAAATGTGTATATAATAATGTCAAGGAGACGATAATAATGCAGCAACATGATGCATTACTAAATAATAAACATGAAGTAATAAATTTAAAAACAACAATTCTCTTTTTATTATTTAAACCGATTCCAATTATAACTGGGTCGAAACCTCAGTACAATGCAGACAATGCAGCAGTAACTTATAAAAAGCCATCACACATACGTTCATTAAAATGCCAATTAATGTGCTACTACAAATTATGGAACCCATTACAATGTCATATAACGATTAGAATGTCATTTCTGTGTACAATCCACTTTATGAAGTCATTAATCCAATCACAATTGTCTCATTCAATCAATGTATACAATTACCATTCACTTTCCTTTGTACACAATTCTATTCATTTTATTTATTTCGATTATATCTATACGGGCTTAGGTTTGAGTCAATGGACAATTTTAGGAGGTTAAGAGTATGTCGGGTTAGCTCGTGTAAACCCTCAATACTCCTAACGAGACGGGACACAAGACAATTTAAGATGATTAAAAATGGAACTACTTGCAGGAGATCAATAAGCTTGAACTAGAATAAATAAGAGAGTTCAAGTGGACTTGCCTGTTAGTTGACGACGATGAAATTAAATATAGAATAACGGGATCAGTATCCCGGGCAGTAGAATATGTGCAAAATGCATGTGGCAGCCACGCCAAATCAGCAACCCCAAATAGCAACAGCAACAACTCGAAAAGCAAACTCCAAGATATTGGTCAACTCCTTCACAATTTCCAAGGCAGCAAACACTCCACTCCAACACAAACAGGATCCAATAAAAATTTACCCAATCTACTCCTCCAACACCAAACACCAAGAATTCCCAATACAGTCAATAAATTCAATATAATCAGATCTCCAAACAGCAACCAGACAATCTCAAAACTCTTTCTTCTTTAATCTCCAAACTCCTTCTTCTCAATCTTCTCTAACACAAACAGAGAGAGAGAGAGAGAGAGTCCTTCTTCACCTCTTCTTCTTCGATTCCTTCAACACACGGAGAGAGCGCAAGCGGAAGAGAACGCGCGGGAGTCATGCGAAGTCAGAGCGGACACAGGAGGAAGACGATGAACTGAGCTCGGCGATGAGTGCTTCGGCGGGGTCTGTCGACGGAGGAGAGGAGTGGGAGGTCGGCACAGGGGAGGGCGAGAGTGGGAGCAGCAACGGCGGGAGTGGCTGCGATCGGCGACTTACTCAGGGAGAGGTGAGCGCTTGACGGCGAGGCGGCGTTGGTCGGGAAGCGACGCAACAACCAGGGCGGCGAAACAATCGGTGCCCTGTTTCTTCTCCGAAACAGAGGAGGGGGAATGGAGCGGCGACGCGATGACGATGACGATGGGTGTCGCGACTGGAGGTCGCGACGCTGGCGGCGAGGTGAACGGCGCATCGATGAGGAGGGCGAGATGCCGAGGAGCTTGCGACACTTGGTTCTTCGGCGGAGGTTGACTGCGGGAGGCGAGCTTCGATGGTGCTTCGGCTGGTTGGCTGCGTCGCTGGCGAAGAAGGAGCTCGAGGAATGGTTTGGTTGAAGTTGGCAATGGCGGGAGCGCTGGTGTTGCGGAGGATGGGTGGAGGAGTGCAGGCTGCCGCGACTGAGGTAGGCGATGATGGAGGAGGAGAGCTGCGGAGCGGATAGGGTTGGTCAGAGCAATGGCGAGCGCGCGAGGGAGAAGGTGGAGTCGCCGAGGAAGAAGACGATGGGATTCGAGCAGCCATGGCGGGGAAGTGGATGACTGGGTGGCGAAGATGATGAGGATGGCGCTTCGGAGGTTGAAGACGATGGCGGAGGCTCACAGTGGCGGAGAAGCGGAGCGCGATGGGGATGAGCGGCAGTGTCGAAGTTCGGCAATGGCGGTAATGGAGGAGGGAGAGGGAGAAGGAGGAAGGAGGCGGGTTTGTGTTCTGTTGGATCGTTCTGTTTTGATTTGTTTGATTTTGGTTCTGTTAGAAACAAGAGAGGGAGAGAGATTAACGGGAGAGAGTGAGGGGTCTAGTCAGTGATTAAGAGATAATCAGGGGTTAGTTAGAGTTTGAGGGGTGTAGTTACGGGGATTGAGCAGAGTGGGGGAAAAAGTGAAAAAATTGTATAGGGTGTGTGTATAGATTTGATTCTGTACAATAAAGGGGGTAATGGGTTCTGGGATTGTGGGTTTGGTTCTTGGGCTCAAAAATTAATTAAAACAATTAGGACATTGGGCTAAAATATTTTGGGCTCAAATTAATTTAATTAAAATCGAATACGAAATTGGGCTTCAAAGTGAAATAAATAAAAGAAGAGACAACTTCTAGTATGGAATATAAATTTGAGTTTCAATAGGATATTCAAAATGATTTAAATGCATTGGGATGATTTATACAAAATTGAAATACAAGATGATGCTGTTTATTTCTGAGGCACGTGTGGAAGCACCAGGTGTGAGTTCGAACTCAATTTGTATTGAAGGAGATTGCCGCTCGTCTGCCGACCTTCGGTTGACCTTCTGGGGCCTACGATGAGCTTGGAAAGGCGTTTGAAGGTTGGGCTCGGATCGGAAGGGTCGGATCCGAGGTCTTGTGTACCTGCAGACGGTCCTGAAACACCGGGGTTTGTCCCGGTGGCGGACCCTCCGACGCTCTAGTCAGTCTCTGTGAGAGAGTAGCAATAACTAGGTATATTTAAGTGGTAAAAGATTGATTACCTTCAAAAGGTGGATGAGGGTCTAGTATTTATAGAGAATCCCAACCGGGTTTGGTTCCGAAAGCCCATGGGCCTGACGTGGCAGAAGGCCCAGGGGGTTTAGGGCGGTTGCGGTGATACCAGGAGTGGTATAGGGCTGACGTGGCGAAACCCTTGGCGGTATTTGGAGCTGACGTGGCCCATCGTGAGTCCTCTGTGCCTCTGGGGGAATCGGAGGGCCTAGGCTGCGCCAGGTCATCCCTTCGCCCCGCCAGAGAGGGGGGACGGCATGAGGGACTGCTTCGGATCGGACTCCGGGGGATACTGAGGCTCGTCAGTACGAGGAAGCCGGCACTGTGGGGGCCAAACACGAGGTTCGGCGCCGACCCTGAAGGGGTCCGGAGCCGAACCAGGTCGGTATTCTTGCTTTTCTGAATAGGAATTGTATTGGGCCTTGGATGGGCCTCAGGCCATTTTCACACTGTCACACAAGCCCCCCACTCCTGCAGGGGGTGCGGGAGCTAGCCGTGGAGGAGTGTTCATGATTTGTAGAAAATGGGAGGGCGGATCATAGGGCCTTTCTGGAAGTGCTGTCTTGAAGCTTGGATAGGACCTCGAGCTAGTCGAGGGTCAAGGTGTAGGTGAAGGCGATGGCGAACCGTTGTCTCTTCCGGAGAAGAGTACCCTGGTGTTCGATTGAACCTCGAGGGGTCGAGGGATTACGCGTCGACAAGGGTGATGGCGAGCCGTTGCTTCTTCCTGAGAAGAGTACCCGGGTGCCAGACCGAACCTCGAGAGGAGGGGGAATTATGGGCTGGTAAGGGTGATGACTAGCCGATGGATCTTCCGAAGAAGAGTACCCGGGTGCCAGACCGAACCTCGAGCTGGCGAGGGATTGTGGGTCGGTTAGGGTGAAGGCGAGCCGTTGTTTCTTCCTGAGAAGAGTACCCCGGTGCCAGGCCGAACCTCGAGACGAGGGGGAATTACGGGCTGGTAAGGGTGATGGCCCGCCGGTGGATCTTCCGAAGAAGAGTACCCCGGTGCCAGACCGGACCTCGAGCTGGCGAGGGATTATGGGTCGGTAAGGGTGAAGGCGAGCCGTTGCTTCTTCCTGAGAAGAGTACCCGGGTGCCAGACCTAACCTCGAGACGAGGGGGAATTACGGGCTGGTAAGGGTGATGGCCCGCCGGTGGATCTTCCGAAGAAGAGTACCCGGGTGCCGAGCCGAACCTCGAGCTGGCGAGGGATTATGGGCCGGTGAGGGTGAAGGCGAGCCGTAGTTTCTTCTTGGGAAGAGTACCCCGGTGCCAAGCCGAACCTCGAGACGAGGGGGGATTACGGGCTGGTAAGGGTGATGGCCCGCCGGTGGATCTTCTGAAGAAGAGTACTTTAGTGCTGGCGAAAGCGAGTCGTTATTTTGCCCGAACCGGCCCTGTATCGTGCTGCCAGCCTGGCACTGGGTGACGTCAGCAGCACGTGTTTCGAGGATGTGGCGTGATTTTCTAGGCGGTAGTTGTACGTCAATCGGTGAATAGTGACCGCGAAAATCGAGGAGTTGTTCTTATCCCCTATAAATGTTCCCCCCTCTCCTCCCGTCGCCCATTTCTCTCCTGCCTCTTACTTTTTTAAAAAAAATCCTTCAACTCTTCAGCGCTCGCCCCTTCAGCTTCCGGCAGCAAGGTCGTGTTTCCGAGGTGATTTCAGGTTAGTTGGTAATCCTGTTTTAACTTAGGCACGGATGGATAGGGCTCAGTCCGGCTCGTTGGCGTCGACCTCTGGGGAGGGGCCGGTAGGCGAGGAGGAGGTCGTACACAGCGTGAAGCCATTGCGATCTTGGAGGCATTTCGTGGTAGAAAGCAGCGACTCTGAGGAGGGGGGTGGCAGCTCAGATGAAGTACAAACCCTAGGGTCGGCTTCCGGAGAGGAGGGTGGCTCCGAGGGAGAAGGTTCCGCGGGGTCTCCGAATCCGCCCGTTCTGGGGCGCTTGTCTACACCTTCGCCGGAACGGACTAAGAGGAGGAGGGTTCCGAAGAAGAAGAAATCGAAGAGTGGCGGCCCGAGCGACTTGGGGATAGGGTCGTCCGCACAACCCCGGCCTTTCCGTTGCTACCCCGACGATCTCTCCGATAAGGAGTCCTCGGGGGTCCAGCCGTCGTCGTCAAGCCGGAAGAGGTTGATGGTGGACGCCTCCCCGACCGCTCTGGAGGCAAGCGACTTGGGGGCTCTGCAGTTGGCCTACCACATAGGGCCCAGTTATGAGCTTATGCTGCCGAGTTCTTCTCTTCGACCGACCGATCCCCTGCCGGACAGGTATTGTATCTTCCCTGTGGACGCCTTTATCTCCGGCCTGAGGCTGCCCATCCACCCCTTCGTTCGGGAGGTGTTAAATTGGTCGTCCCTGGCGCCGATGCAGTTCGGGCCGAACTCCTGAAAGCAGATCATCTGCTTCGTGCTGTTGTGCGAGGAACGGAGGGTACCCTTACGGCTGGGCGTGTTCCGAGCGATGCTATTGATTGGCTCATCGGCAGAAGGGGTATATTATATCTCGCCTCGAGGTAAGGCGAAGGTTGTCCACGGTCATCCGGATTCCATTAAGTTCTGGAAGAAGAAGTATCTGGTGATCCGGAGTGAGGACCCTTGGGCTATCCCTACTCGGTGGAACCATACTAAGCCGAGCTACCCAGCACCGGGGCCAGGGGATTTGACGGCGGAGGAGTGGAGACTCGTTGAGCGCCTCCGTCTGTCGCATAGCATTAATTGGGGGAAGGTGACGGAGGCCCACCTGGCGAACGTCGGACTGAGCCCCAGCCCGGCCGTGCCTCGTACGTGGTTGTTTCTTTCCTCACACTCTTCTTGTACTTTTTTGCTCATTTGTTCTTAATGGATCTCTTTACAGAAATGGATGAGGAGTCGATTAAGGCGCTGAGGCTCGCCATGAGGAAGACGAAGGGCCAGAAGAAGGATGTTGCGGTGAAGACCACCGAGTTGTCCCAGGTCGTCTCCGAGGTCCCCATTCAGCCGAGGATGAAGAGGACTCGATCAGAGACGGGTGGGGACGTCGTGGTCCAGGGGGGTTCGGATCAGGGTGCGGCCGCCGCGCCTGATAAGGGGAAGGGTCCCCCGGTGGATCCCGGACTTGAGGAGAGGCTTCGGCGAAGGTGGGTGCCGGATTGGTCGATCCGCGAGGGTGATTGCCTGGT
Source organism: Hemerocallis citrina (assembly GCA_017893485.1). NCBI lineage: Eukaryota > Viridiplantae > Streptophyta > Magnoliopsida > Asparagales > Asphodelaceae > Hemerocallis > Hemerocallis citrina. Next base: position 127,313,387 of record CM030367.1, read on the forward strand.
CCGGGGGCGCCAGGCCGTGGAGGTTGCAGATAAGTTGGCGACCCCTCGGGACCGCTCGGATATGAAGTCCCAGACCCTGGACGAGGCGTATGTTCGTCTTGCGCAGGCCACGGTGCTGGTAAGTCGATCGAACCTCCTAGCTTTCAGGTGATGTTATTTAAGGAAGATTTCTTAGTAGTGTCTGGTCCTGGCAGGCGACCGTGCAGGGGGCCCATGTGAAGGGCCTCTACGAGGCGGCGGTGCAGCGAGAGCGAGATCGGGCTGACAAGGCCGAGCAGGAGGTGACGGAATTGAAGGGAGAGCTCGAAGGCTCTCGTAAGAGGGAGGCGGAGACGAAGGTGGCTTTTGACAAGGAGAAGGAGGAATGGGCGAAGGCGAGGTCGGCTCAGGAGGAGAGGTCGGAGAAGGAGAAGGATGAGGTGACTAAGTCGTGTCAGATCCTGGTGATCAATGCCCAGGATAGTAGTTATGCGAAGGCCCTCAGCCATGTGAGGCACTTTTATCCTACCATCGACCTGTCCAACTTCGAGTATGATATGGAGATTGAGGGGACACCGAAGACTCCTGGCGGACAAGGGTCAGATGACAAATTGGTTACCGACCCTCCAACGGATCCGGCTGATATCGAGGTGGGAAAACCCGCTGTATAATTTTTTGTCTTTCTTTTTCCTTCTCTCGATTGTATTTGCCTTCCGCGGACTGGCCACCGCATTTTTTGTATGGGGAAACTGAATTTATAAAAAGAGGGTTTTCTGGCTGGCTAAGTGTTCCAACTTTGAAAAATTTCTGAACCTCCTTGCATATATGTCTTGAGCGGGCTGGTTCTCTTGTAGGTCACGGCTCCCCTTCCTGAGGTGGACCCCCTTCGTTCCGACGTGGCGTGGCTTCGAGGCAAGGTCGAGGCTTTAGAGGCCACCTTGGTTCGGTATCGAAAGAGGGCTCGCGACACTGATGCGGCCTTCCATTATTACAGGAACAAGTCTGAAGCCCTGAGTGAGGAGGCGAGCCGGCTGAGGAGGGCGATGGTGGATCGGGAGCTAGGGGGCGTTGGTCTTGGATACACCATGTCAAGTTCTTCGGTGCAGAGGCCTTCCTCCGAGAAGCTTCTTCGCGATGTGATAGTGGAAAAGGAGATGGAGATACACCGCTATAGGACCATGTTGGGTGTTTCGACATCTTCCTCGAGGGATCGGCGAGCAGAGGGGGCTCCCTCGGCGTTGCCACTGATGGAGCGCATTCGATCCGTGGATGCCCAGAGCTCCGTGGCCGGGGTGTCGACGATGGCGGAACCGAAGGATCGTCATGACGAGGAGAGAGTCCCCAGTCGTTTGGTCGGAGTGGTTCCTCCCTTTACCGGGTCCGAGGGGCCCTAAGTCGGAGATCCCCTTTAGTTTGAGATGAGGGGAGTGGTTCTGTAACGGTATTTGCTTGTTTTCTCCGTACAAAAAATAAAAGAGTATGAATAAAGCTTTCATTTCCTTCTTTGCTCTGGTTATCGGGGTGGTGAAGGGTGGTTTAGGCGAGGTCGGGCTCCGCTGATTCGTGAGGAATCGATGCGGGGCGACAGGGAGACCTCCTGCCCGTTGTTGGGTCGCACCTGCCGAGGCGTTTGGGGATGAGACCCGAGGGAGAACCCTGATGCCGCCCGCCTTGCCCGGTACCGGGTCGGTGTTGCCGAGGTATTTAACTTTTGACAGAAGAGACTTCTTTTATACCAGACTGAGGGGGGGGGGTCGCCGAAGCGGCCCTTTACACATGAATGTTTACAAAAACTTTTAATTTACTTAAGCCACGCTGGAGCCTAAGCTTGCTCTCCCCGGAATTTCATGAGGTGCTCAGCGTTCCAGGGTCGGCTGATGGGTCGGTCATTCATATCCGTCAGTCGGTATGTACCCGGGCGTACCGCCTCGACTACGCGGTACGGGCCTTCCCAGTTGGGAGCCAGTTTCCTCTTCTTGGTCGGGTCAGAGACGGATAGCTTTCGCAACACTAGGTCCCCTGCCTGGATGCTGGTGGGGCGGACTTTCTTGTTGTAAAATCTCTCGATCCGTTGCTGATAAATGCTCCTTCGGACCGCGGACTTTTCTCGTACCTCGGCGACGAAGTCTAGGTTAGCCCTCAGGGCGGACGCGTTGTCGTCTTCATCGAAGGCTATGATCCGGGGGGAAGGCAATCCGACTTCGACGGGGATGACTGCCTCAGTCCCATAGGTCAGATTGAAGGGTGTCTCCCCTGTGGGGATCCTCTGCGTGGTTCGGTGTGCCCATAGTACGCTGGGCAGCTCCTCCACCCAGAGCCCCTTGGGGGAACTGTCAAGGCGCTTTTTGAGGCCATCGAGGATTTGCCTGTTCGCATTTTCTGCTTGGCCGTTGGATTGAGGGTGGCAAATGGCGGAGAAACGTTGCTGGATGCCGATGTCCTGACAGAAAGATTGGAAGTTTTGCCCTTGGAACTGGGTTCCGTTGTCCGTGACGAGGATTCGGGGGATCCCGAATCGACAAATGATGTTCTTCCAGAAGAATTGTTGCACTTGGCGTTCGGTGATGCTGGACAGCGGTTCGGCTTCGATCCACTTGGTGAAGTAGTCGATGGCGACAATCAGGAATTTCTTCTGTCCTACCGCTGGGGGGAAGGGCCCCACAAGGTCCATTCCCCACATGGCGAAGGGCGTAGGGCTCGCCAAGGATCGGAGGTTGGCTTGAGGAAGCCTTTTGATGGGAGAGAACCTTTGGCAGGGGCCGCACCTCTTGACCAAGTCTTGCGAGTCTTGGAGCATGGTGGGCCAATAGTACCCTTGATTCAGAGCCTTTCGGGCAAGCGTCCTACTCCCCATGTGGCATCCGCCGATCCCCTCGTGCAGGTCTTTGAGGACGTAGCTGGCCTCGTCCTTGGCGAGGCAGCGGAGGTAGGGTTTGCCGTCGGCCAGGGTGTACGAGCGTTTGAAGAGGATGTTATCGATTATGACGAACCTTTCCGCTCGGATTCTGATTCGCCTGGCCTCGGCTTTGTCTTCAGGAAGCTCGGCCTGGCTCAAGAATTTTCGGATGGGAGTGGTCCAGTCGTCCGGGCTGGTTCCTTCTTGTACGCACATTGCTTCCGGCTCTGGGCTAAGGATGCTTGGCTCCAAGAGGACCTCGACGAGCACCGTACGATCGAGGCCTTCGAAGGAAGAAGAGGCGAGTTTGGATAGCGCGTCGGCTTGGGCGTTCTGTTCCCTGGGGACTCTGACAACCGCAGTGTTGTCGAAGAGCGCCAAGAGCCGTCGGACCGCCGCCAAATATCTCACCATTCGGTCGTCGCGGGCTTCGTACTCTCCGTTGATCTGGTGGATCACGAGTTGAGAGTCGCTGAACGCCCGGATTCGCTTGGCACCGGCTCGGTGGGCGAGGGTCAGTCCGGCGATCATGGCCTCATATTCTGCCTCGTTGTTGGAGGCGGGAAAGTTGAGGCGCAGGGAGTATTGAAGTAGGAATTGGTCGGGGCCACGAAGGATGACGCCCGCCCCACTCCCCGTTTCGCAGGATGAGCCGTCAACAAAGACCTCCCAGGTCAGATCCGGCTCTTCTACGTCAGGTTGCTCGGAGACAGTGCATTCAGTTATGAACTCGGCGAGGGCCTGCCCTTTAATGGCTGCCCTGGGATGATAGCTGATGTCGAACTGGCTCAGCTCGATCGACCACTTGACTAATCGGCCGGAGTTTTCGGGCTTGTGGAGGACGGTCTTCAGCGGTTGGTCGGTCAGAACTCGGACGGAGTGGGCCTGGAAGTAAGGTCGGAGTTTTCGGGCTGCCATAACCAGGGCATAGGCTACCTTTTCTATCTTCGCGTATCTCGTCTCGGCCGGGTGTAGCACTTTGCTTACATAGTACAGGGGTTTCTGAACTCCTGCCTCCTCTCGGACGAGGACGGCGCTGAGGGCGTGGTCCGAGGCGGACAGGTAGAGCCAAAGCGGCTCGCCTGGTTCGGGCTTGCTGAGGAGAGGCGGGTTGGCGAGGTACCGTTTCAGCTGTTCGAAGGCTTCTTGTTGAGGGGTACCCCACTCGAAGCCCCCTTTCCCGCGCAAGGCCTTGAAGAAGGGGAGAGATTTCTCCCCTGACTTGGAGAGAAAACGGCCGATCGCCGCCAACCGACCCGTGAGCCTCTGAACTTCTTTGACATTCCGGGGTGGGGACATGTTGATGATGGCCTGTATTTTTTCGGGGTTTGCCTCGATGCCGCGCTGGCTGACAATGAACCCTAGGAACTTCCCCGTGGAGACGCCGAAGGCGCATTTAGCCGGGTTAAGCCTCATGTTGTGGCGTCGGAGGACACCGAAGGCTTCCTCGAGGTCGGCGACGTGGTCCGGCCCAGCCCGGCTCTTGACAAGCATGTCGTCGACGTAAACTTCTACGTTGCGGCCGATCAGGTCCTTGAAGATTCTGTTGACGAGTCGCTGGTACGTGGCACCGGCGTTTTTCAGCCCGAAGGGCATGACACGGTAACAATAAAGACCTTGGTCGGTGACGAATGAGGTCTTGGAGATGTCTGGCGGAAACATCCGGATCTGATTGTACCCCGAGAAAGCGTCCATGAAGGACAGTAGCTCGTGCCCTGAGGTCGCGTCTATCAAAGCGTCGATGCGCGGGAGGGGGAAAGGATCTTTTGGACACGCTTTGTTAAGGTCCGTGAAGTCAATGCAGATTCGCCAACCCCCTGTAGCTTTCTTCACCATGACGACATTGGCCAACCATTCGGGGTAGGTGACTGCCTGGATGAATCGAGCGGACAAGAGCTTGTCCACTTCTGTTTTTATAATTAGTTGCCTCTCCGGGGCGACTTTGCGCCTCTTTTGGACGATCGGTTTAGAGTCAGGGAGGACACTCAGTCGGTGCATGATCAAGTCTTCGGAGATTCCGGGCATATCGGAGGGCTTCCAAGCGAAGAGATCAACGTTGCGGCGGACGCAAGCGATGATGCCCGCCTTCAGGTCCTCGGCGAGTGAGCGGCTCACCCGGAACCATTTGGACTCATCTTCAGCGTCGAATAGGATCTCCTCCAGCTCGTCCACGGGCTCGGGGGCGGGGCCGTCTTTCTCGGGTTCGAGTTCAACGGCGCTGAGGGGGAGTACGCCCGTGCTGAGGGGGGGTACGCCCCTTCTCCCTTTGAGTTCCCGATGGTGGGCCGAAGGTATCGCCTGGATGGAGTTTAGCCCGGGTCTGCCGAGGATGGCGTTGTAGGCCGCCTTGGCGTGGATGACCATGAAATCCAAGGACTCGGTCCTCTTGACAGGATCCGGTCCAGTGGTGACGTTGAGGGTAATAATTCCCTTCACCATGATCGGGACGCCCGCAAGCTTAAGCAACGTGCCTCCCGCTGGTTTGAGTTTCCCTCTGGGCAATCTGAGGCTTTCGAAGGTTCTGAGGAAGAGAATATTCACCGGGTTGCTGCTGTCAACAAGGATTCGGCGAACTTCGCAATTGGCCATGCTGAGGCTAACGACGAGGCCCCCGCTGTGGGGGAGGTGAATTCCTTCGGGGCCCTCTCCTGAGAAGGAGACTGGCCGCGGTTGTAGCTCAGGGGAGGGGCTGTACCGAATGGCGTTCGTCCCCTGGGTGAAGGTTCTTTGGGGAGCATCATTTTCTCCCCTCACCGGTCCCCCGTGGATGTTGTGTAGGGTGAAGGGCGTATCCAGGGATACCTCGTATTCGGGATCCTGACCCTGGGTGCGGTTTGGGTCAGGCTTCGGTGTTGGTGATCCCCGGTTCCTATCACCTTGCCGATCCCGTGGACCGTCATCCCTGTGGGTCCTCCTCGGATGGTTCGGGGCCGAGTTGGAAGCGGCCCTTCCCCAGTTGTGGGTAACCTTGCGGCTGAGGATTACTCTTTGTAGGTCGGGCTGGGCTGTCCCGCCGACGCTCGTTTGGGACTCCCGAGGGGGAGCCTTGTGTTTCGACGTGCGGGGCCCGGCTTCATCAGAGGGTGGGGGCGGGTCCCGTTGGTTGACGGAGGGAGCAGCCCCCTTGCCTTTGGAGGTCATGAAGATTCGGCTTCTGGAGCAGCTGTTCCCACAGACGGCGCCAACCTGATGCTGTTTATTTCTGAGGCACGTGTGGAAGCACCAGGTGTGAGTTCGAACTCAATTTGTATTGAAGGAGATTGCCGCTCGTCTGCCGACCTTCGGTTGACCTTCTGGGGCCTACGATGAGCTTGGAAAGGCGTTTGAAGGTTGGGCTCGGATCGGAAGGGTCGGATCCGAGGTCTTGTGTACCTGCAGACGGTCCTGAAACACCGGGGTTTGTCCCGGTGGCGGACCCTCCGACGCTCTAGTCAGTCTCTGTGAGAGAGTAGCAATAACTAGGTATATTTAAGTGGTAAAAGATTGATTACCTTCAAAAGGTGGATGAGGGTCTAGTATTTATAGAGAATCCCAACCGGGTTTGGTTCCGAAAGCCCATGGGCCTGACGTGGCAGAAGGCCCAGGGGGTTTAGGGCGGTTGCGGTGATACCAGGAGTGGTATAGGGCTGACGTGGCGAAACCCTTGGCGGTATTTGGAGCTGACGTGGCCCATCGTGAGTCCTCTGTGCCTCTGGGGGAATCGGAGGGCCTAGGCTGCGCCAGGTCATCCCTTCGCCCCGCCAGAGAGGGGGGACGGCATGAGGGACTGCTTCGGATCGGACTCCGGGGGATACTGAGGCTCGTCAGTACGAGGAAGCCGGCACTGTGGGGGCTAAACACGAGGTTCGGCGCCGACCCTGAAGGGGTCCGGAGCCGAACCAGGTCGGTATTCTTGCTTTTCTGAATAGGAATTGTATTGGGCCTTGGATGGGCCTCAGGCCATTTTCACACTGTCACACAAGATTACATGGAAAAAGAGAAAAGAAATAGAAATCCGTATAATCGGAAACAGGGGTTACAGAGCATGTTTCAATGGTTGTGGGAGCAATTCCGAATGGCGAACCACTTCTAGCTCGCTTAAGAGCGAGCTTTCGAAGCGGAATCGAACCAAGTGTTGGACTCCGAACTCGTCGTTAGGGCATGTTTCAACGGTTGTGGGAGCAATTCTGAATGGCGAACCACTTCTAGCTCGCTTAAGAGCGAGCTTGCGAAGCGGAATCGAGCCAAGTATTGGACTTCGAACTCGTCGTTTGAGTAAAAGAAATTAAAAACAGAGAGATGTATACAATCACAAAAAATATGGGAAAAAAGAAGCTTTTTATTGATAACAACTAGTCGGCCGCTTCTGAGTTGCAAACCGTTATTACATTGAAGAAATAAAGAAGCAAAATACAAGTGAAAGGTAAGGAACGGTTCGACATCCGAAGGTACCTAGGGAGGTGTTCAGGCATTCTCTTGGTACTTCAAAAGATGGTCGGCATTCCAACTCCTGAGAATCTCTCTGCCTTCAAGATCTTCTAGGCGGTAATCTTGTAGGGTCCTTCCCAGTTCGGAGCTAGCTTACTCTTTTGACTGGGGAATGAGATAGCCAGCTTTCTGAGGACTAAGTCCCCCTCTTTGAGACTGGTGGGACGAACTCTCTTGTTGTAGGCTAATTCGACCCTCCTTCGATATTTTTGTTGGCGAATTGAAGATCTTCCTCGTAGCTCATCAATCAAGTCCAAGTTTGCCCAAGCTCTCTAGCATTCTGTTCTTTTTCATAGGCCATGAGGCGAGATGGTATTCCGACTTCCAAAGGGATCACAGCTTCGGACCCACAGGTGAGATTGAACGGGTGATTCACCTGTGGGGGTCGGCTTCGTAGTGCGGTAGTTCCACAGTATGTTGGGGAGCTGATTCGCCCATAAACCTTTGGCCGCCTTATCTAGACTTTTCTTGATACCGGAGAGGATCTGTCGGTTGGCATTTTCCACTTGACCATTTGACTGCGGGTGGGAGACGGAGGAGAAATGTTGTTGGATGGTGAGGTCTTCACACAGAGATCAGAATGCGGTCCCTGTAAATTGTGTTCCATTATCGGTTATTAGGACCCGAGGCACGCCGAACCGATAGATAACGTTCTTCCAAAAGAACTGCAGTACTTTATTCTCGGTAATTGTAGCCAATGGTTCGGCCTCTATCCACTTAGTGAAGTAGTCGATTGTCACGACTAAAAACTTGAGTTGGCCAGGAACTGGCGAAAAAGGGCCTAGTAAGTCCATCCCCTACATTGCAAAAGGGATCGGACTTGATAGGGAGGTGAGTTGAGCTTGGGGTAGGCGACGGATGTTGGAGTATTTCTGGCAGGAGCTGCATTGTCGGATATGTCGTTCGGCATCTTGTAGGAGGGTAGGCCAGAAGTACCCGTAGTTTAACACTTTCCTGGCGAGGGACCTTGACCCTGAATGTGCTCTGCTTATACCTTCGTGGAGCTCTTGCAAGGCATAAGAAGCTTCTCCCGGGGAGAGGCACTTCAAGTAGGGTCTGCCATTTACTTGGGTAAGGAGCGTTTGTACAAGACCCCTCAACAAGGGTGTACCGCTCCGCTCGGGTTCTGACTCGACAAGCTTCCTTAGGGTCTTCGGGGAGGAGCCCATCCCTTAGAAATTCTACCAGAGGTTTCATCCAATTGTCTTGAAGTTGGACGGGTAGCGACTCCATCGAATCCGGGGTTTCTTCTTCTATGCTCGGTCTCAGGAGCACTTCAATCAGGACGGTCTGCTCGAGACCTTGTAAAGAGGAGGATGCCAACTTGGAGAGGGCATCTGCTTGGGAATTTTCTTTCTTGGGGATCCGCTGAATGAGCACCTCTTCAAACGAAGCTATGAGATTTTGGACTTTGGCTAGGTACTTAGCCATTCGGTCATCTCGCGCCTCATACTCGCCCAAGACTTGGTTCACGACCAGTTGAGAGTCACTAAATATTCGGAGACGTTGTGCCCCCGCCTTGCGAGCCATTCCGAGACCGGCTATAAGGGCTTCATACTCCGCTTCGTTGTTAGAGGCTTTGAAGTTGATGCGGAGGGAGTATTGGAGAACGAAATCATCTGGGCCTGCCAGAATGACCCCGGCTCTGCTCCCTTCGGTGCAAGAGGATCCGTCTACATATACCGTCCAGATAGGGGATCCGTTTGCTGCTTGACTGACCTCTGGAATGGTGCTCTCAACAATGAATTCAACTAAGGCCTGAGCCTTGATTGCGGTCCGAGATTGGTATGATATGTCGTGCTGGCTCAGCTCGATCGACCACTTCATGAGGTGGTCGGAGGTCTCTGGTTTGTGAAGGACTTGCTTAAGGCGTTGGTCGGTAAGGATGACCACCGAGTGGAACTAAAAATAAGGGCGAAGCTTCCTAGCTGCTATGACCAAGGCGTACGCCATCTTGCCTTATCTTCTTCCCTCACCAAGACAGCACTGAGGGTTTGTTCGGAGGCAGCTAAGTAGAGATAGAGTGTTTCCCCGGGGATAGGCTTGCTGAGGGGAGGGGGGTTGACTAGATAGGCTTTAAGCTGATCAAATGACTCCTGCTGTTGTTGACCCCATTCGAAGCCCTTAGCCCCCCTAAGGGCTTTGAAGAAGGGAAGACACTTCTTCCCTGACTTGGACAGAAAGCGTCCTATGGCTGCGAGGCGCCCCGTGAGTCTCTGAACATCTTTCACACTCTTGGGAGGAGCCATGTCCAGAATGGCTTTGATCTTCTCGGGATTGGCTTCGATTCCTCTTTGGCTGAACATGAAGCCTAGAAATTTTCCAAACGAGACTCCGAACGCACATTTGTTCGAGTTGAGCCTTATATCATGCCTCCTCAATACATTGAATGCCTCTTGCAGATCGGCCACATGATCGGCCCCATGGATGCTCTTGACCAACATATCATCAACATATACTTCTATGTTTCGGCCGATTTGGTTCTGAAAAACTTTGTTGACAAGGCATTAGTAGGTCGCACCTGCATTTTCAACCCGAAGGGCATTATCCTGTAGCAGTAGAGCCCCTGATCGGTGACAAAGGAGGTTTTCGGAATATCCGGAGGGAACATGCAGATTTGATTGTACCCGGAGAAGGCATCCATGAAGCTGAGCAGCTCATGGTCCGAAGTGGCGTCGATCAAGGTGTCAATGCTTGGGAGAGGGAATGGATCTTTAGGGCATGCCTTGTTCAGATCCGTGAAGTCAATACAAATTCTCCAACTCCCGTTAGACTTCTTTATCATAACAACATTGGAGAGCCATTCGGGGTAGTTGACTTCTTGGATGAACCGGGCTTTAAGGAGCTTGTCCACTTCTTCCTTGATAGCATGCTGGCACTCAGGGAAAAATTTGTGCCTTTTTTGTTGGACCGGTTTGGACCCCGGAGCAACACTCAAGTGGTGAACGAGGAGCTCTTCGGAGATTCCTGGCATGTCGGCAGCCAACCACGCGAAGAGGTCGCGGTTCTTTCTAATGCATTGGACTATGTCGGAACATAGGGCAGATGGGAGGGTCTTGCTGATGAGGAACTTGCGGCTTGGATCTTGCTCGGAGAAGAGCACTTCCTCCAATTCATCCACCGGTTCGGACATTTGCCGGACATTCTCTTGGGGAATCTCAAGAGTTTCGAGGGAGAGGACTGGTCCTCTGGTGGAGGTCATGTAACATTTGCGGGCCATCTATTGACTACCCCTTACTTCCGCTACTCCTGCCCTAGTGGGAAACTTCATCTTGAGGTGATAAGCCGACGGGACGGCCTCTAGAGCAGCTAGGCCAGGTCGGCCTAGAATTACATTATAAGCAGCGGGGACATCGACGACCATGAAGTCTATCGACTCCGTTCGGGTAGTAGGAGTTTTGCCAGCGGTTACGTCGAGGGTGATTACACCTTCGATAGTCACTGGCACTCTCGTGAACCCGTGGAGTGTATAGCCGGCGGGCTTAAGCCTGTCCCGGGATAGTTTGAGCCCTTTGAAAGCAGCGAGGAAGAGGATGTTAAGAGAGCTGCCATTGTCCACCAGTATCCTCTCTACTTTAAAATTTGCCATATGGAGATTGATGACTAGTGCATCACAATGGGGGGTTCGGACACCCTCAAGGTCTTCATAAAAAAAAGCGACCGGTACTCCGAGGCCTTTGGGAGGGGGCATGCCATGTACTGAGTTGACTTCCCTTATGAAAGCCTTTCGAGAGGAGTTGGAGGTGCCTCCCATGGGGCCTCCATGGATGAGATGCAGGATGCGTTCCTCTTCGAACTCGGGAGTTTCCTCGTGCCTTTCAGGACGCTTGTTAGCCCCCCTGGGGAGAGGAGGTGAAGGATCAATTCGGTCCTTTCTCAAAAATTTAGAGAACTGCCCCCTCTGAATGAGGGCCTCGATTTCATTCTTTAGGGCTCGACGATCATTGGTGTCGTGGCCGTGGTCCCGGTGATATCGGCACCACTTCTCTTTGTCCCTTTTCTTGTCGGGGGTATTCATCTTCGGGGCAGGAGGCAGGATCCCTTTCTTCTCAAACACCATGAGAATAGTGGAAATATTGGCGTTAAGAGGGGGTGAACTTCTCGAATCTGGGAGGTGGGCAGAATAGTGGAAATATTGGCGTTAAGAGGGGTGAACTTCTCGAATCTGGGAGGTGGGCGGCGCTGACCCCCATTATCCTTCTGGAGCTTCTTGGCTCCCTATTCTTCAGTTGCCTTTCTTTTGGTTCCGGAGGAAGGCCCCTCAAAGGTGGGGCGATACTCAGCTTCCTCAGCCCGAATATACTTCTCGCTTCTAAGAAGGAGGTCGGAGAAGTTTTGCGGGGGCTTCTTGGCTATGGAGGACTGAAGGCTGGAGTTAAGGACATTCGATTGGAAGGCTGCTGCAGCAACTGACTGGTCGAAGGAAGCAATGGACCTGGCTTCCGCGGTGAACCTTTTCATATAGTCCCTGAGCTTCTCAGCCTTCTTCTGGTTGAGGTAGAGTAGCAAAATGCTGGTCTTCTCTGTGCGACGGCTACTCACGAAGTGGGTGACGAAGAGGGTTTCAAATTGTTCAAAGGAGAATATGGAGGATGGGGCAAGGCGAGAGTACCATTCCCGGGCCGGACCCTTGAGAGTAGCTGGGAAGGTCTTGCATAGTAGGGCATCGGAAGCTTGGTGGATCAACATAAGGGTCTTGAAGCTCTCGATGTGGTCCACGGGGTCTGACTCCCCAGAGTAAGTTTCAAATTGTGGGGGCTTGAAGCCTATTGGAATGGGCGCCTCCATGATTGTTCGAGAGAAGGGAGGTCGGCTTGGACGGAGGGTCCTTCCTCTAAGCTCCTCTTCCTTGTCTAGCTGACCCCGGCACCTCTCCATTTTGTGGAGATGACGGTAGACGGTGTCATCCCTTCGACGGTAGCAAAACGTGCCTCTGGACTTGTCTTCATACGAAGGGGAGCGGGGGCTACGACGACGGTAGCTCAAGGAGCGATGAGGACTAAGGTCATGGTGGCGGTTGCTAGGAGCTGGAGGAGGAGTTAGGGACCGATGGCAAGAACTTTGGACCGAAGGAGGAGTGGGGACCCTCTGAGCATTGTTGTTGTTGGGTCGAAGATTGAGGGCTTGCAAGATGGTTGCTTGGAATTGCTGGAATTCGGCACGGGTGATAGGAGCATTATCATCCCTCGGGGGTTGCCGACCAGTAGGGGAACGAGGCCTTCTTCTATGGTGCTCGGGGGACTCTCTCCGTCTTCGGTGAGGAGGGGACCTTCTATGTTCTCGGCGATGAGGAGATCACTCATTTGGACGTTGTTGGCGGGAGACTCCCTCTCGGGTCCGCCTTTCATCCAAACGGCGGCGAAGATCCTCTTCTTTATGCCGATTATTGAGGGTGTTGCAGAGGTCATCGGAGCCCCGGGGATTGTGAGATGCCATGGAGTCGGTAGAGGGGTTGTGCACGGAGACGTGGTCATGTTGGAGAGGTTGTTTCTGAGGATTGGGACGGGAGCCCCCCGCACTGGCATTCTGAGGTCCAATTTGACCCCGAGGGGGCTGCAAATTCTGAAGAGGAGGTTGGTCTTGCAGCGGGACTTGGTCGGGCTGAGGAGGGAGGCCCTGCGGCGGACTGTTTGGAGGGAGATCTTCTGCTGTTGAGGAGGAGTAGGTCCACGGTTGGACCCCCTGGATCTAAGTTTTCTTGGGGGCATGGCTAGAGATGATCTTGACCAAGGGAAGAGGAAGGAGTGCTATTCGTGGGTTCCCACAGACGGTGCCAATCTATTACCGCTAAATCTGGTGTGGGGGCAAACAGATAGTATTTGTGGATTCTTAGGAAAACTGAATAGAAAAAACTTGAAATATTCTCGTCGGAGTTTGACCGTTGACTCCCGCCGTTTACCTGCAAAAAGTGCCAGACACCGGGGCTGATCCCGGCGATGCACCCTCCGATGCTCAAGTCAGTAATCAGAAAAGATTATGAAAGAACGTAAACTGGCAAAAGATTGATTACCTCTTAATGGTGGTGGATGGGGGGTATTTATAGCCGCCTTTGGGATCAGATTAGGAATGTAATCCCTAATTTCACAGTGAAAGGATAGATGTGAATAAGGGCCGTTGATTAGGATTAATCAGAAACCCTAATTCTATCCTGCTGGACCGGGTCCGTTTCGGGTTTGGACCCGTACCCAGTTGAGGTGGATCCATTTGCAGGTTACTGGGCTTTTGGAAAGAAGACCTGGTACCCGCTTCAGACCCGTTTGTAGGTGAAATTACCGTTTTACCCCTGAGCTTTAAGATTCACGCCTAATTTGGATGGTTCCGATTTAACCCGATTTTTAGCCATATCATCCACATATGAAAAGGATGATGATTTTCGCATAAAGAAACATTTGTGATGTCCAAAGTTGATTTTAGAGATATAGTTGATTTTTAGTAACAAGAATTTTATTTTGTAAGATGATGGATTTTCTTAAACTAAACATGATTTCTACAATTTCGAGTTTTATTGAAAAATGCAAATTTTATAAAGTGAGAAGAAAATAATAGGAAAGGCTCATCTAAATAATAAGTTGAATTTGTCTTTTGTATTTTAATTCATTTTAGTTCTAAAAGAAAGATTTATCTATCAAATCTTAAAAGATAGAAAAGCGAAGTTTTCGAAAAAAGAAATGGACTCAAATAGTGTAAACAAAATAACACAAATGAAATTTCTAAACGGAAAATATATTTGGGCTTACTGGTTAGCCAGTGCACTACAAGTTATAAGAGGTCTATGGTTCAAAGCTTGATAGTTGCTTTTATATAATTTATATATATTTTTTAAAGAAATTCCAAAACTGAACAAAGTTTACATAAATATTTCGAAATGGAATTAGACATGAAGTCCATTTGGACTTCTTGGTCAGGGCAGTAGGAGGCTTGGGCTCTATGTTGGTTTCGGCTTGGTCTAGGGTTCAAAACCTGGGCCTTGCTTTTCTTTTTTTCCCCCCTTTGTTTTTCACAATTTTGAGAAGAACTCTTGATTAAATCTCATTTCTTCATATAAAATTGAAGTGAAAATTATTAGAGTAAGATATAAGATTTTATGTAATATTTGAGGAAATAAAAATGAAATATAAAGTTGGTTAATGAGTTATAACCCCAAATTATTATTATTAGTTTTCTTTGTAAAAGATCCTTTGAAGGAAAGATGGGTAACAAGTATAAAACTCTCTTTCGTGAATAAACACTCATGTTGAAATGTTGAATTGTTTAATTTGCTTATAGAAGTTTATAATGTTGAATCTTTTGAGATAGAGGTTATTTGTTCTATGTTTGAAAATGCATGAATAAGTACTAAGTTGAAACAAGAATATTTATTTAAGAATAAATTGGAGACATAGGCATGATTATGAAAGGGTATGAATACCCATGATTCTTGTACATGAGAAATTTGAATTTAGAGTTAGTAAGACCTCGTGTACCGGCAATTTTAAATGAAATGATTATTATATTTTGAGATTTGCTATGGAGCTATCTCGGTGGATGTTGATTAAGTCCGATAGTAGGTAATACTAATTCTAGGCTTGAAAGATTATTCATATCTTGAACATTAAGAGTTAGGCACTTAAGTGAAGTGTAGTAAACCTGGGGCAAACGTAAGTGGGTCACTCTATATAGTCGGACGATGTACTTCGGGACTATAGACCCAGTTGGGCAGTGTACTTTGGGACTGTGGTTGCTCCGATGGGGACGAGTTTATTTTGAAATTTGGGATTATAATGATTGATCGGGTGGTGTACTCCGGGATCATGAATAGTCGGGCGGATAGTTTTTCGTTTCCCAGTGTATATACGTATACCGGAGCTAGAGTGGCACTTACGGGGATTCGCACGACGAGGAGTCTGTATAACAGCCGGGCAGTGTACTCTAGGGCTGGGATCCGTACTCGTGGAATGCCTGAACCTTGTTGTTGCTACTGGGTAGTTTTCATGGCGAGGGATCGAGCCCTTTATTGTGAAGAACGTAGGCGCTTGCCCTCGGACCTACGTAGTATGGGATGCATAGAATCCGAATAAGTGTGCATTAGTGTCATCCTAGTATAGAAACATGTGGATTAGGCATTAAGGCATGACATACACTTACATGTTTAGCGTAGCCACTTTAAAACTTTATTATTCATTCAACTGTTGTGTTTTTATTAAAGTAATGAGATCGTTATACTATTCCCAGGATAGAGAGGATAGCCTGTAACACCCCAAATTCCAAATAAGAATAAATTCGAGATTCCACAGGATCTTTACTTCACTTCGTACAATTTTACAAGGAATTAAAAACTTTTTCAACAACAATACATCAGAGTTACAGTACACTTGGTTTTACACAGCGGAAGAATAAAAGATTACAACATTTGAAAACAAAATATAACTTGTACAACTTCATAAATTGAGTCATCGATTGCATCATATTATCTTTACTCCTTCAAGAATAGTCCATTACCTGCATGTCAATCTGTGGGCGCATCAGTTACTTATAACTGACGAAATGTTATACTCGGCTATCATCTCTATGCCGAAAATAGTATAACGATCTCATTACTTTAATAAAATACAACAGTTGAATAAATAAATAAGTGTTCACTGTGTCTATGCTAAACATGTAAGTGTATGCCATGCTTTAATGCCTAATGCACACAATTTTATACTAGGATGACACTAATGCACACTTGTTCGGATTCTGTGCATCCCATACTACATAGGTCCGAGGGCAAGTGCCTACGTTCTTCACAATAAAGGGTTCGATCCATCGCCATGATAACTACCCAGTAATAAAGCAAGGTTTGGACATTTCACGAGTACGGATCCCAGCCCCGGAGTACACCACCTGACTGTTATACAGACTCCTCATCATGCGAATCTCCCGCAAGTGCCCCTCTAGTCCCGGTATACATATATACACTGGAGTACGACAAACTATCTGCCCGACTATGCATATTCCCGAATTTCAAAAACTATCCGCCCGCTTATTCATGATCCCAGAGTACACCGGCCGATCAATCATTATAATCCTGGATTTCAAAATAAAATTCGTCTCTATCGGAGCAACCTCAGTTCCGGAGTACACCGCCCGAATGGGTCTATAGTCCCGAAGTACATCGCCCGACTATATAGAGTGCCCCACTTATGTTTGCCCAGGTTTACTGCACTTCTCTTAAGTGCCTAATTCATAATGTTCAAGACATGAATAATCTTTCAAGCCTAGAATCAGTATTACCTACTACCGTGCTTAATCACCATCCACCGAGATAGCTCCATGGCAAATCTCAAAATATAATAATTATTTCATTTAAAATTGCCGGTACACGAGGTCTTACTAACTCTAAATTCAAATTTCTCATGTACAAGATTCATGGGTCTTCATACCCTTTCATAAGCATGTCTATGCCTCCAACTTATTCTTAAACAAACATTCATGTTTCAACTTAGTGCTTATTCATGCATAAACAAAGAACAAATAATTTCTATCTCAAAAAGATTTAACATCATAAACTTCTATAAGCAATTTAAACAATTTCACATTCTCAACATAAGAGTTTGTTTAAAAGAGATTCATAACTAGTTACATATTTTTACTTCTTTTCAAAGATCTTTACTCAAAAATAATAATAATAATTTTTGGAAGTAAAAACTCATTCACCATTTCAAATCTTATTTTTACTTTCCCTAAAAATTTCATAACTATTTCATTTCTATTTCATATAAAGATAGGGCTTATTTCATTTGGAAGACTCCATAAACACAAAAAAAAAACTAACCAAAATAAATAAAAGGGAGGTCACGGGTTTCGAACCAAAATAAATAAAATATTCTTTAACAATTACTCATGCTCATCACACATTTGGGAAACAAGAATTTACAAATATTCTACCATGATCTATGTGATTATTTCTTTACTTTTAATTTGCATGATATCAATCAACTACTAAGATTCAACAAAAATCATTGCATGTTATACTAGAATTTTATCTGCACATAACACATTCAATTTTTATTCTATTCGTTAAACTACTAGTATGGTAACAACAAAATCATTTCATGAGATGCTAGCATGGATTCTTATCAACAATATCTCATTCAATTCTTTACTATTCATTAGACTATTAGCATGCAAATTCTACTTAGAAAGCATAAGAACACCCACCTTAATTTTAAAGGTTGAAAACTAGAAAGAGAGGGTTCATTCTTGCTACTAGTTTCACTAGTACCTCCTTGCTCTTAGCAAAGGCTCCCTGCATAAGACTCTTCTCTCTTTCTTTTTCTTTCTCTCTTTCTTTCTTTCTTTCTTTTCTTTTCTTTTCTTACTCTTGTTTTGTTTTCTTTTGGTGTGAGAAATGAGAAGAAATAGGGTGCTATTTATAGGTCTATGCTAGGGTTCAATTTACAAAATTCTCACCCTAATAACTTTCAAAATTAAATTTCCATCTCTTCATATTTCATAACTCTCAAACTCCCACATTTTCATTTGTCTACCTCTTCACATTCTAAACTCCCTACTCTTCACATCCTAAACTCCCCAACTCTCTCATTTCCCTCACTTCCGGTTTTAAACAGTAGAAGAAGCCAACTGGCCAATGCACAGATGTGCATATGCACATGCACACATGAGCACAACAACAGCACCATCTTTGCTGTTTGTTCTCCTTTACGAGTGGGCCCCCCACATCACAAACCATTTTATTCCAATTCAAGTTATTTTTTACAAACTAGGCCATTTTATACAACAGCCAACATATTAGCTTTTCAACATATATATCATAACAGCCCAAACTTCTATGTGGGCCCCCTCCACCTTCAATACTTTTTCATTTCCTTTTAATGACCAGTAAGTCATGAATCCATTTTTACTAAACAGCCAATATGAATAATCCATTTTTACTAAACAGCCAATATATATATATATATATATATATATATATATATATATATATATATATACACACACACACTGTATTTTAAAATTTGGGGTGTTACACACTCCGAAATTTATTTTGAAAACAAATTCGTTTAAATGTGCGCATTGAAACAAACACGTGCGTCGCGCGTAAAATACCAAAATGCGAAATCGATTTTACCAACAGAAAATTATTAAAATATCATCGAAAACAACATAAGAAAAATTATATTTACTAATTTTATATATTTCATGATGAAATCACTGCACGTAGAAAATACGTGCATTGTACGTACAAAATTATCTTAATCAAAAATAGGGGAAATGAATTTTTGTTTTGTAAAAAATTGATTTAAATACATAACATAAATAATTTAAACACATAGAAAATATTGTATGTAGTGGTGAAGACACGTACATCAAAAACATGTAAAAAGCACGTGGAAATACAGATGTCGAAATATTATATTTTGTTGACTCAAATAGCATAAAATGTGCGGAAAATGCATAATTAGTTGGTAATCAAAATACGTAGTGAAAACACGTTACAAAATACATGTGCGTAACACAGGGGCAAATTTGTAATTTTCAATTTTGCGGGGTGTTATATTGGTAGCACGCTCGGGATTGTCTTTGCGCTCTTTTTAGATCTTGGGTGATTTTCCTCGATTTTAAAATTATTTTTCGGATCATTTATTCAATTTTGCGAAGCGGTAATTTATTTTTCGAGGACATTAATTAATTATTCTAAGCAATAATTATTTACTCAGAGGTTCAAAACTATTTCCCTGGAATTATAATTATTTTTCAGAATTTTTAATCATTTTTTTGCAATTTTTAAATAAATAATTCGAATTAAATAAATAAAAAATAGATTTTATACCTATTTATGACGTGGAGCGATCTGGATAGTCCATCGGCCTTGGGCGCGGATTTCTGAGCGATCTAACGGCTGAAGTAGCTCGGAGGCGCTTTTTCCCCCATATGGAGGTCAGTGCCCCGGTCGCTCGGCGCTGTGGCTCGATAGCTCGGCGCTGTAGCTCGGGGGCACCTTTCTCCGAATGGGCACCTCGGCAGCTCGGTAGCTCGGCGCTTCGTGGGCATCCGAGCTACGTGGCTAGATCTGGAGCAAGAGGTCAGATCACGAGAAAACGAGATTTTGTCGTTTTGTGGACTGGCGAAATCTGAGCCGTCCATCAGCTTTTGGCGCGAATCTCGGGACAATCTGACGATCCAAGGAACTCGGAGATATTTTTTCTCCAATGTGGAGGTCGGTGCCCCGGTAGCTCGGCAGAGTGGCTCGGTAGCTCGGTGCTTCGTGGGCTACCGAGCTACGTGGCTAGATTTGGAGCATTCATTACGCGCGAATCACGACGCAAGAGGCTCAGATCACGAGAAAACGTGATTTTGTCGTTTTGTGGATATGGCGAAATCTGAGCCGTCCATCAGCTTTTGGCACGAATCTCGGGGCAATCAGACGGTGTAAAGAACTCTGAGGCATTTTTTCTCCAATGCGGAGGTCGGTGCCCCGGTAGCTTGGGAGCGCCCTTCTCCGGACGGACACCTCGGTAGCTCGGCACTTCGATGGCTGCCAAGCCATGTGGCCAGACCTGGGTTGTTCCCGCCCTTCTGCATTCTGTCGTTTAACCTTCCTAATGGGCTTGAGTGGGGTCTAATACGTTAGAAACCCAAGAGTCACCCTCTTTTTACTATAAGTTCTCACCCCCCCTCATCATTTCTCCTACTCTTTCACTTTTCACTCTTAGTGAAACTTTTTCTCTCGAGTTGCTCCACTAGCGGTGATTTTCGCTCTTGGGTGTTGTGCTAGCTGTCGCGGCGTGGCAAGGTGATTTCCGGCAAACTATTCCGACCGAGAACGTCACATCAAGGTAAATATATATATTTTCAATTATATATATATATACTTTTCAAGATGTCTAGAGTGTCCTCGGATAGTAAGGCCTCTTCCTTAAGAGGTGAGAGTGAGCAGCGGCTAGTGGCTCCGCCCGTTCAAGAGGAGGGGGCAGAAGTGCTAGGCCAAGAGAAGGAGAAGGAGGTAACAGGGTCGGCCGTGGTCGAGCTAGTTGCTCCGCTCGCCAAGGGAAAGGGGAAAGTGGTGGTGTGGTCGATAATTGTCGAGACGGTGGTAGAGCCCATCAGACGGGGAAGAGAAATGGATCAGCTGCCGACGGAGATATCAGGCCATGGTGGGATCAGACAGTATACCGGTGACCTGTTGACGAAGGCCATCTATGGGAGATCAGAGACGTATGAGGAGAACGAGCAGAAGGAGGTTACCGAGGTTCATGACATCGCCTCGGTTCTGACGGAATGGGACCTGCTTCGGATACAGAAGAGCTTCATGATACCCCCGGAGTACACCCTAATCCTCCTTGGACCCGGAGTGTAAGTGTGCATGGCATTCATGCCTGATACGTGCGTCTTTGCCTACAACGCACTGAATGCAGGCCTGCGCCTTCCCCTTCACCTCTTCGTGACCGAAGTGCTTCGGTGGTATGGACTGAGCCCGATCCAGTTCATGCCGAACATGTGGCGCCACGTGCTCGGGTTTCTGCTATAGTGTCGGACGACGAAGGTGGAGCTTCAGCTCGTCGTTCTCTGAAGTATGTATCGGATCAATCGGATGAATAAGACGGAGCACCGATACTACTTGTTGCCACGAAAAGGCGTCAAGTTGATAGAGAATCCAGACTCTATCAGGTCATGGAAAGGCAAGTATTTTTTATCCGAGGCCCCTCGGTGTGGGACTTTCCGACCAGGTGGAAGGAGGATGTGCCGAAGTGGGCAAAGGCCGAGCCGGTGTTGACTCCTGCCGAAGCAAAAGTTGTGACGTAGCTGATCGACCTCCCGACCCTGAGCTGGAAGGATATGACCGAGGAAGTGCTCCACAGGTTGGGTCTCAGTCCGATCGACCCGAGTATGCTCCGAACATCTTGTTCTTTTATTTACTCTCTATGCTTTATGTATTTTTGTCTTAACTTCGCTTTTTCTGATTGGCAGAGGCTCCGAACATGGACTTTAGGGCGATCATGGCCGAATGAAACAAGGCTTCCGATGCTAAGAAGAAGAAGAGGACGATCGCGGGACCTTTGTCTGGCCGACCTACCAAGGTGTCCTCCGCCGTGGTCGAGACTGTTGACCCGGTGTCTCTTCAGCGATCTGCCTCGGCTATTGCTTTTCCTCAACCGACCTAGTCCAAGCCCTCAGCCGAAGGATTTTCTATCTCGGCGGCATTGGCGCTTGAGGCCTCACCCCTCACCGAGAAGGCCGAAGCGATTCTGACAGAGGGGCACAAGAAGCTCTTCATCCCCAACTGGCGGGTGATGAACCACAATGGCTTCTTGGGGGACTCGGCCATGAGCATGCAGGCCTTGCGCCATCTTCCGACCCCGAAGGACCGAGCAGCAATGAAGGCAGGGACGACGGGCGACGACGCTCTCGAGATAGCTTGGGCGACCATGTCAGTGAGTCTCTTAGTTGATTTGTTGATAATTCAAAAAATTTCTAAGTCTTTTGCTCGGTTTTCATCGTTTCTTTTCCTCTTTTGTTTAGATCACGTGCCACTTCAGCCACCTCCTCGAGCAATATTTTGAGCAGGAGAAGGAGCTGAAGCTGTTATGCGACAGGGACCGAGCCGAGAGGGCGAGAGTCGCGAAGCTGTACGAGGCAGAGCAGTGCCGCTCCGAATCCCTGACAGCTCAGGTCATGCACTTTGAGACGACCCTGGCACAGGCAAACGAGAAGGTCGCCTCGGAGGCGGCTGGGTGGACGAGGAGAGGGAAAAGACGAAGAAGGCCTTGGAAGACACGATGAGGAGAAGGACGCGACAGTGGAGGTGGCGACGGCAGAGATAGAGGCCAAGGCGAATAAGCATATGATGGCGAATATGGAGAAGTCCTACGCCACTGTGCTCGAGCACGTCGAGGCTTGAGTCCCCGGCTTCGATAAGTCGGGATACGGACTGTGGGGGCCGGTTGATGGTGAGGACCTCGAAGCCGATCAGGAGGTCAAGGAAGAGGAAGGGGAGGAGTAGGGAGGCGACGATGCTGTGGCCAAGCCTGGGGCTGTGGTGGTAGAGAAAGGGGGCGATGAGGCTGTGGTCGACCCCCAGGCCAGAGCAGTGGACGAAGGGGGGGCAACCACCGAGGAGCCTGTTACCGAGCTACCACTCAAGGTGGCCCCTTGACTTCAGTTGTCTCATATTTTCGTCTTCTTTTCTTGTATTGCCTTATAGCGAACTTGCCACCGCTTTTTTTGTAGCAATCAAACTTTTGTATGAATGAAACTTTTAATTTCGACTAAATGTTGGAGATATTTTGAATTCATTGATTGTCTAACTTTTGATTCTCGCATTATGCTCGCCTAGGCTTAGCTTTTATAATTTGGTCCTTTAGACTTAGCCAATTTTTTCAACTCTTTCAGCTAGTCGAACCATCATCATCCCATTCTCAGCATAGTGTCGTTAAGCTGGCTCTTGCTCGAACTCGTGAGAAACTCTTCAAGGCTGAGTCGGAGCTAAATCACGTTAGGGTGCTACTGGCTAAACGAGACTCCGAGCTGGAGCGATTAGAAGAGCAGGCTCGCGAGGCGCCCCCCGAAGGGGAGGAGAGATGCCCCTCAGGGGCTTATCACTATGGCCTGAGGCAAGTAGCTCTTCAGGGTCTTCTATTCAAAACATGAGCTAAAAGGGACGAGCTGAAGAATGTGGTGCTTGAGAAAACTATGGAGGCGGCGCAACTTCGGAGAGACATCTCAGAGGCTCCGCACGGGGGTGGTTCGACTCGATTACCTCGTTTCAAGATCAAAGTGACTGATGAAGCACTTAAAGAGCGGTTGATTGAGTTAGAGGTGGAGAACTTGTGCCTTCGGCAGTTGACTGAGGGAAGCAATGTTAGGAGTGTTTCTTATCCTCGGGAGGAGTATGCCCCAGGGAGAACTTTCCAAGAGTTTGCACGCCAGTCATTGTCTCTGGTGCGAAGGCCTGGAGACGTGCAAAGTGGGGTCGCCGGTTCGTCAAGCGGCACTACGGTTAGATTGGGGGCCGAAGGCGCAACCCATTCTGCTGGTGTACAGTCTTCAATGGAGACGGAGAGAATGCAACGTGTAGCTCGTCGACCTCGAGTCTCGCTCCAGAGGAGCATCCCACGTCCTAAGTAGGGTTATTTTGTAGTCTCAAGACTTGTGTTGTACGAACTTTTGGGCCTGTGTGAGACTTGTACCCCAGCATAAGAGTTGTATCTTTGATTGGTCTTTCGTGAAATAAAGAAATAACTTTTTGCGAGCATCAATTTGTGCTTTGGTAGTATTAGTTTCGATAATCCACGGTTGTGGGAGCAATTCCAAATGGTGAACTACTTCTTACTTGCTTATGAGCAAGTAGAGGAAGCGGAGTCGAGCCAAGTGTTAGACTCCGAACTCGTCGTTTAGAAGAGATTCAATGGTTGTGGGAGCAATTCCGAATGGCGAACCACTTCTCACTCGCTTATGAGCAAGTAGAGGACGCGGAGTCGAGCCAAGTGTTGGACTCCGAACTCGTCGTTTAAAAGAGATTCAACGGTTGTGGGAGCAATTCCGAATGGCGAACCACTTCACACTCGCTTATGAGCAAGTAGAGGAAGCGGAGTCGAGCCAAGTGTTGGACTCCGAACTCGTCGTTTACAAGAGATTCAACAGTTGTGGGAGCAATTCCGAATGGCGAACCACTTCTTACTCGCTTATGAGCAAGTAGAGGAAGCGGAGTCGAGCCAAGTGTTGGACTCCGAACTCGTCATTTAAAAGAGATTCTACGGTTGGGGAGTAATTTCGAATGGCGAACCACTTCACACTCGCTTATGAGCAAGTTGAGGAAGCGGAATCGAGCCAAGTGTTGGACTCCGAACTCGTTTAGAAGAGATTCAATAGTTGTGGGAGCAATTCCGAATGACGAACCACTTCTCACTCGCTTATGAGCAAGTAGAGGAAGCGGAGTCGAGCCAAGTGTTGGACTCCGAACTCGTCGTTTAAAAGAGATTCAACGGTTGTGGGAATAATTCCGAATGGCAAACCACTTCACACTCGCTTATGAGCAAGTAGAGGAAGCGGAGTCGAGCCAAGTGTTGGACTCCGAACTCGTCGTTTAAAAGAGATTCAATGGTTGTGGGAGCAATTCCGAATGGCGAACCACTTCACACTCGCTTATGAGCAAGTAGAGGAAGCGGAGTCAAGCCAAGTGTTGGACTCCGAACTCGTCATTTAAATCAATACAGTTGGGGTATTAAACAGAGATAAACTGAGTACAAGAGAATTATTATTGAAAAGAAACTCTTTATTAAATATTGCTAATCGGCCGCTTCTAAGTTGTGTACTGTTATTAAAATGGAAAAAACAAATAGAATAGCCTAAAAACTGATGTTGCTTGGAGAGGCGTTCAAACACCCCCTTGGTACTTCAGTAAATGATCGGCGTTCCATGTTCTTGGTATCTTCCTGCACCCCAGGTCTTCAAGTTGGTACACTCCGGGGCGAACTACTCTGGAAACCTTGTAGGTTCCTTCCTAATTTGGGGCTAGCTTGCCCCTCTGGTTGGGGAACGAGATGGCTAGCTTTCTGAGGACTAAGTCCCCCTCCTTAAGATCTGTGGGGCAGACTCTTCTGTTGTAGGATTGCTCGATCCTTCTTTGATAATTCTCTTAGCGAATCGAGGCTCTCTCGCGGAGTTCATCGATAAGGTCCAGATTGGCTCAAAGCTCCCTTGCGTTTTGCTCTTCATTATATGCAATTAGGCGGGGGGATGGCAAACCAACCTCTAAGGGGATTACGGCATCGGAACCGTAGGTGAGGTTGAAGGGCAACTCTCCTGTAGGGGTTCTCTTTGTAGTGCGGTAGTTCCACAGTAGTTAGGAAGCTGCTCTGCCCATAATTCTTTTGACCGACTTACTTAGTCTCTTCTTGATGTCCGAGAGGATTTGCCTGTTGGCGTTCTCTACTTGGCTATTGGATTGAGGGTGGGATACGGTGGAGAACCGCTGCTGAATGCTGAGGTCTTCACAAAAGAAGTGGAATGTTGCCCCTGCAAATTGTGTTCCGTTGTCTGTCCAAGACTCGAGGTATGCCAAACCTGCAGATCATGTTCTTCCAGAAGAACTGTTGCATTCTGTTCTCAGTAATAGTCGATAGTGGTTCGGCCTCAATCCACTTGGAGAAATAGTCGACCGCCATGACTAGGAACTTGAGCTGGCCTGGAGCCAGGAGGAACGGACCCAGCAGGTCCATTCCCCACATTGCAAAAGGGTCTGGACTTGAGAGGGAAGGGAGTTGAGCTTGCGGCAGGCGACGGATAGTGGAGAATTATTGACAGGGGCCACATTGTCGGATATGTTGCTCGGCGTCCCGAAGGAGGGTAGGCTAGAAGTACCCATAATTCAAGACTTTACGGGCAAGGGACCTTGATCCCAAATGGGCTCCGCCTATCCCTTCGTGGAGTTCTTTCAGAGCATACAGGGATTCTTCTGGAGAGAGACACCTCAAGTAGGGTCGGCCATCTACTTGGGTGTAGGAGCGTTTGTACAAGATTCCCTCAATGAGGGTGTATCGCTCCGCTCTTGTTCGGATTCGGCAAGCTTCTTTGGGGTATTGGGGAAGGCTCCCGTCTCTAAGGAACTTAACTAAAGGCCTCGTCTAGTTATCTTCGAGTTGGACCGATAGCGACTCCATTGAGTCGGAGGCTTCTTCTTCGATGCTGGGCCTTAGTAGAACTTCGATCAAGACGGTCTGCTCGAGCCCTTGGAGGGAGGAAGAGGCTAGTTTCGATAGGGCATTTGCCTGGGCGTTCTCCTCTCGAGGGATCCGCTGGAGTTGTGCTTCCTCGAATGAAGCCATGAGACTTTTGACCTTGGCCATACAGTCGTCTTGTGCCTCGTATTCTCCCAAGACCTGATTCACCACAATTTGAGAGTCTCTGAACGTTCGAACATGCTTCGCCCCTGCCTTATGAGCCATGCCCAGGCCCGCTATGAGGGCTTCGTACTCTGCCTCGTTGTTGGAAGCCTTGAAATTAATGCGGAGGGAGTATTAGAGGATGAAGTCATCTGGGCCTGCCAGGATAACTCCGTCTCCGCTCCCTTCGGCACAAGAAGACCCATCCACATACACCGTCCAGATGGGTGGCCCATTTGCAGCTTGACTGACCTCAGGGATTGTTCTTTCCAATATGAACTCGGCTAGCACTTGAGCTTTGATGGCGGTCCAAGGCTGATAGGATATGTCGTGTTGACTCAGTTCAATTGACCACTTCATGAGGCGTTCGGAGGTCTCGGGCTTATATAGGACCTGCTTGAGCGGCTGGTTGGTAAGGACGACTACCGAATGGGATTGGAAATAGGGACGAAGCTTTCGGGCTGCCATAACCAGGGCATAAGCTATCTTCTCCAACCTCGGATAACGGAGCTCAGCATCTCTAAGGACCTTGCTCACGTAATAGATAGGCTTCTGTGCCTTGTCTTCTTCCCTCACCAGGACAGCGCTGAGGGTCTGTTCGGAGGCGGCGAGGTAGAGGTAAAGGGTTTCCCCGGGTGTTGGCTTGCTTAGGAGTGGGGGGTTGACCAAGTAGGATTTGAGTTGGTCGAACGACTCTTGCTGCTGCTGGCCCCACTCAAAGCACTTAGCCCCTCTGAGGGCTTTGAAGAAGCGGGACACTTTTCCCCGGACTTGGAGAGGAAGCACCCTATAGCCGCGAGGCGTCCAGTGAGCTTTTGCACTTCTTTCACGTTTGAGGGGGGAGCCATATTGAGTATGGCCTTTATCTTCTCAGGGTTGGCTTCAATTCCCCTCTGGCTGACCATAAAGCCCAAGAACTTACCCGATGAGACCCCGAATGCACATTTATTCGGGTTTAGTCTCATGTTATGCCTCCTTAGCACGTCAAAGGCTTCTTGGAGGTCGGCGACATGGTCAGACCCATTGATGCTTTTCACCAACATATCGTCGACGTAAACCTCCATGTTCTGCCCGATCTAATTTTTGAAGACCTTATTGACGAGACGTTGGTAGGTGGCTCCAGCAATTTTAAGCCCGAGGGGCATCACTCTATAGCAGTAGAGGCCTTGATCCGTGACGAAGGACGTCTTTGGGATATCTGGGAGGAACATTCGGATTTCGTTGTATCCGGAAAATGCATCCATGAAGCTCAGCAGCTTATGGCTCGAAGTGGCGTCGATCAAGGTGTCGATGCTAGGGAGCGGGAAGGGATCCTTGGGACATGCCTTGTTTAAATATGTGAAGTCGATACAGATCCTCCAACTTCCATTGGCCTTTTTGACCATCACAATGTTGGAGAGCCACTTCGGGTAGTTGACCTCCTGTATGAACCAGGCTTTGAGGAGCTTCTCAACCTCCTCCTTTGTGGCTTCCTGGCGCTCGAGGGCAAACTTGCGCCTCTTCTGCTGGACCGGTCTGGCCTCCGAAGCGACACTTAGATGGTGGACGAGGAGCTCTTCGGAGATCCCTGACATGTCAGCTGCTGTCCAAGCGAAGAGGTCGCGGTTTCTCTTCATGCACCGGACTATGTCGGAGCAGAGGGTAGAAGGGAGGGTTTTGCTGATTAAGAATTTGCGGGTCAGATCTTCCTCCGAGAAGAGGACTTCCTGTAGCTCATCTACTGGCTTCGACATAGGCGGGGTGTTCCCCTGGGGAATCTCAAGGGCCTCGAGGGAGAGGATAGGTCCTCCAGTCGAGGTCATATAGTATTTCCGGGCCGTCTCCTGACTTCCCCTCACCTCTCCTACGCCCACTTTGGTAGGGAACTTCATCTGTAGATGGTAAGCTGATGGGACGGCTTCTAAAGCAGCTAGGCCCGACCGACCTAGGATCACATTATAGGCAACTTGGACGCCAACCACCATGAAGTTCATCGGCTCCGTTCGGGTAGTAAGAGTTTTGCCAGCGGTTACGTCGAGGATTATAACACCCTCGATCGTCACTGGTACTCCCGTGAACCCATGGAGAGTGTAACCGGCAAGCTTGAGTCTGTCCCTTGATAATTGGAGCCCTCGAAAGGCCTCTAGAAAGAGGATGTTGACAGAACTGCCATTATCCACGAGGACCCTCTCTACCTTGAAGTTGGCCATATGGAGGTTGATCGCCAATGCATCACAGTGGGGGGTTCGGACACCTTCCAGGTCATCATTCGAGAAAGTAACTGGGACTCCAAGACCTTTGGGAGGGGGGAGGCTATGCACCAAATTGACTTCCCTGACGAAGGCTTTTCGGGAGGAGTCGGAAGTTCCTCCTATTGGACCTTCGTGGATGATGTGCAAGATGCGCTCTTCCTTGAAGTTGGGAGTCTCCTCGCGCCTCTCGGACTGCTTGTTAGCCCCCCTGGGGGTGGAGGAGGATCGACCTGGTCCTTCTTTACAAATTTGGTGAGCTGTCCTCTTTGAATGAGGGCTTCAATCTCGTTTTTCAGGGCCCGACAGTCGTTGGTGTCGTGGCCGTGGTCTCGATGGTAGCGACACCACCTCTTCTTATCCCTCTTCTTTCCAGGAGTGTTCATTTTTTGGGGTAGGAGGTAGAATTCATTCTTTCTCAACCTTCATTAGAATGGCCGAGACATTGGCGTTGAGAGGGGTGAATCTCTCAAACCTGGGAGGTGGGCAACGTTGACCCCCATTGTCCTTTTGGAGCTTTTTAGCTCCCTCATCTTCAGTGGCCTTCCTCTTACTTCTAGAAGACGACCCCTCGAATGTAGGGCGGTGCACAACTTCCTCTGCCCGGATGTACTTCTCGCTTCGGAGAAGACGCTTGGAGAAGTCTCGCCGGGGCTTCTTGGCCAGGGACGACCGGAGGTCAGCGTTGAGGACATTGGATTGAAAGGCGGCAGATGTGATCGACTGATCAAGGAAGGCGATGGACCGGCCTCTATGGTAAATCGCTTGACATAGTCCCTCAGTTTCTTACCCTTCTTCTAACTAAGGAAGAGTAGTGAAATACTCGTCTTTTTGGAGTGGCGGATGCTCACGAAATGGGTTATGAAAAGGGCCTCGAACTGGTCAAAAGAGAAGATGGAGGACGGGACGAGGCGAGAGTACCATTCCCGAGCCGGGCCTTTGAGAGTGGCCAGAAATGTCTTGCATAGGAGGGCATCGGAGGCCTGATGGATCAGCATGAGAGTTTTGAAACTCTCGATGTGATCCATGGGGTCTGATTCCCCCGTGTATGTCTAGAACTGCGGAGGCTTGAAATTTACCGGGACGGGGGCCTCCATGATGGTACGTGAGAATGGAGGCCTGCTTGGACGAAGGGTCCGCCCTCTTAGTTCCGCATCCCTATCGAGTTGACCGAGGTGCCTCTCCATCTCATGGAGACGATGGTAGATAGCATCCTCCCTTCGACGGTATCCTGGTGAGCCTCGGGACTCATCTTCGTACGAAGGGGAACATGGGCTATGACGACGGTAGCTCGGAGACTGGTGAGGACTGTGGATGTGATGGTGGTGGCTCGGAGCTTGACTAGAACTTTGGGATCGATGGCGAGGGCTTTGAACCGGCTCAGGAGTGGGGACCCTTTGGATATTATTGTTGTCGTTTGGCGGGGCATTGAGGTCCCGCAAGACTGTCGCTTGAAAGTCTTGGAATTCTGCTCTGGTGATGGATCCATTCTGGTCCCTTTGGGCCTGTCGACCAGCGGGAGAACGGTTTCCCCTTCGACGGTATTGGGGGGACTCTCTTCGCCTCCTAGGAGAAGGGGACCTTCTGCGGTCGCGGCGGCGAGGAGATCGAGCCTTTGGACGTTCTGAGCGGGAGCCTCCCTCTCGGGCCCGCCTCTCATCCAAATGGCAGCGAAGGTCTTCCTCCTTCTGCCTGTTGATTATGACGTTGTGGAGGTCTTCTGATGGCCGAGGATTATGGGATGCCATGGAGTCGGTGGAATGGTTATGAATCGAGATATGATCGCGGTGAAGAGGTTGTTTATGGGGATTAGGACGAGAGGTCCCTACGCCAGCGTTCTGTGGCCTGAGTTGAGCCTGCTGGGGTTGAGAATTTTGAAGAGGAGGCTGCCCCTGCTGTAGCGGCGGAACAGGTTGAGGAGGGAGCTGTCCCTGTTGCTGGATGGGTTGGAGGGGAGCCTCTGGTTGCGGTTGGGGAGGAATGGGAGTGGGTCTATGGTTGGAGGCCGTAGATCTTACTTTCCTTGGTGGCATGGCTGGAAGCGGTCTTGACCGGTGGAAGAGGTTGGACTGCTATTCGAGTTTTCCATAGACGGCGCAAATCTGTTGTTGCTGAAATCGGTGTAGGGGCAAATAGATAGATTTGTGGATTTAAGGGAAGGTGAATAGTCAAACCTGAACGACTTCACCGAAGTTTGACCGAGATCCTTTTGCCGTTAACCTGCAAAAAGTGCGAGACACCGGGGTTGATTTCGGTGACGCATCCTCCGACGCTCTTGTCAGTAATCTGAATGATTAAGAAAGAGCTTTAAATCGAAAAAGATTGATTACCTTCTTATGGTGGGGGAAGAGGGGTTTTTATAGTCGCCTTAGGATTCAGTATCGAGATAAGAACATATCTCTACTTCCCGGTGTGAATGGATAGAAGTGGTTAAAACCACTTCTTAGGGATAATTATGAATCTAAATTCTTCTTCATCCTGTTTGAGTGGGTTTCTTATGGGTAGAAACCCGTACCCAGTAAGACAGGTCTGTTTATGGATTATTGGGCTTTGAAAAAAAACCCAGTTTCCATTTCAGACTCGTTTATAGGTGAAATTACCATCTTACCCCTGAACTTTAAGATTCGTGCCCGGTTCAAACGGTTCCGATTTAACCCTATTTTTAGCCATATCAATTTGCAAGTGACAGAATCATTACAAAGACATGCCGAAGCGCTAAGCGGCATAGTAGTTCTACACTATGATCTAAAAACCTTCATTCCGGTTCTGTGGGCGAGGAATGTTATTTCTAAGAGACACATGCCTCCTCGTGGGTTTCTTGATGGGCACCACCCCCTCTGGACCACTTACGTCTGTGGTAGAAAGTGTAGATCCTGCGAACTGGGTCTGTGGATGAGGACCCAATGCACGCGATCCTTTACGGGTGGAAGCCAAACTTGACAAGGCAGTCACCCCACTCTGAGCATCGCCGAGAGGACGAGGGGGTACCTACGCAGACGAGCCTACTCCCCGAACAGTGGACCCAACTCCACCAACCGTTGTGCCCATTTTCGCACCAACCATGGCACATTATTTTGCACTAACCGTTATGCCCTTTTTTTTACACCAGCAGTGTGCGAAGTAGTAGCCGTCTATAGCCCACCAATCATCGCTTGGAGATGGTAAAGCTCAAGATCTTTCTCAACAAGCACTTCTCTAAGTATATCACACTCTCCAACATTGTCCTTTGTCACAATGGGAGGCAAGGGCATACCGGCAAGGTGATCAACACAAATGATGACTAACTCACAGTCCCTCTCAATAAGAACCGACTTGAGGTGAACGGTCTCCAACCACTTATCTTCAGACTGAACACGCAAATGATTGATAGCTAACTCCGTTATGCGTAGTCATCTATGACGCTGCTCAACTTTGTCACCACGGGGTTTTCCCCCCGTTCCCGCAATTATAGGTCAACAAGGCGAAGAGCATAGTCACAAAAAGAGACTAATAGCTAAGTATCACAACCATGAGAACTAAGCACCACAATCAAGTGTCACTCCAAAGCATACCGACACAATACATAGGCAATAACAAGAGTGAGGAAATAGTCTTTCATCTACCAAAATGAAGATACAGGATTGCGGTGGCTAGTCCGCAATTAGGCATCATACAAAGTCTAAATCAAAAGCAAATAAAGAAAGAACAAAGCATAAGAGGGTGAATCAAGCATACACCTGCTTCGGTGCAACCAAGGGCAAGGAGCCCACGGTTGCCTCCTTCCCCTTGTTCTTCTTCCATGAACTACTACTCGCGCCCCTAGAAGGAGTGTCATCTTCACCACCTTCCTCCTTGTTTTCACTTCCGCCAGGAGCCTCTCCGGGACGGAGAAGAACGTGGTAGCCCTCCCCGGTGAACCCGCAGACACGCTCCACCACATGGGAGATAGCCTATGCATAGGATTTGACTATCACGCTTTGCAACTTGGCCTTGGCCTTGACCTCAACCTTTGCCAGCCCGGTCTTCAGCTCCAATGCCACATTAGCACGAGACTCTCCAACTCCAACAAGAGGTCGGCTACCCACTTCTCCGAAGAGGCGAGTCTCCTCCTCCGTCTTCGCCGATGCCTCCTCCCGCTTCGCCGATGCCTCCTCCCTCTTCATCGAAGCCACCAACTCAAGGCGTGCCTCCCCTTCCTTCTCCTTTAATGACTCCACCTCTGCTTTCAAATCCTTGACAGCTTTCTTCTTGTCTCTTTTAGCACGCGAGACTTGTGCCCGCATGTTCTTCTCCTCAACGGCATAAAAGTTGACTAGGTGGCCGAAGTGACACTCCATCTGAAACATGGAGAAAACGATTAAGACATCATATTGCAAAACGGGAAGAGCAGAAGCCAAAAACAAAAAAAGAGTAGACCATGTCATCATTTGTGCCCACACGATCTCCAGGATCGATCTCTCGGGGGCTCCATCTTCAGCCTTTCTCGGTCAGTAGGAGAAAAGAGGTGACAAATCTTGTCAAGGTTGGTAGTAGAGTTCCCCAGGAAGCTCTCACGCTGCTTCACTTTCTAATCGGGAATGTGAACCATCTTCCTCTCATTAGTAAGAATCGCCGCAGTCTGGCGATCAGTGGAACAAGCATGGAGCTTGCCACAATCGTTGCCAAGGAAGAGCCCTCTGCAACGACATCGGGCAGTGCCCTCAGAGTTGACTCAGTTGGAATAGTAGGAACTAGGGGCAACGGGTCCTGGGGAAGAAGAGAACGACTTACCAACCTCTTGCGCTTCTTCGGCTCGTCAGTCCTCTAGCTGCGAAGTGCATCCATGTCCGCCAACAAGTCTTCAAAGTCCATTTCTATCTTTCCTGCAAAGTGAAAACAAAGAAGTTAGAACTCGTGATGCAAAAGAAAAGCAATGCAAAATGACGAAGGCATGAATGAAACAACAATATATGAAAGTAAGCAAAAGCGGTAAACCGTACTGGGAACAATAGGGCCAAGATCAGCTTCAAAGAGTACTTCGTCGGTGATATCTTTCCATGCCAACACCTTCAACGTGAGAAGACCATGCTAACACTCGTCTCCGCAACGGTCACCACCGGCTCTGCCCTCACCGCCGAAGGAACCGTTCTCTTCCATGTTGTGGGAATCCCCATGGCTCGGCACTTCGGAAAACAAGAAACTTCTCATTCCAACGCTTAATTGAGATGAGAATGTCGGTCACTCTCCGGTTCTTACGAGGACAAAGGTACCAACATTCCTCCATTTTGTTCTGTTGAACGATCTTGAAGTGATGTCTAAACACGGTGGGACTCGGTTCAGCCTCGAGCCTATAACACTATAAGGCAAATCCCACCACTTTGCTCCACGCATTTGGCATCAACTACATCGGACAGCCGATTCCAGTTAAACACCTCTTGGATGAAGGGGTGAAGGGACAAGCAAAACCCTGTGTAGAACACATCGCAAGGAAAGAAGAGTATTCTTCTGACATTGTGTAACATGTGCTAACTCCAGAACCCGGTAAGAGTAACCTGTACTCAGAGGGAATCCCGAAGCCTACCCTAATCACGGTGAGCTCCTCCTATGTAAGAATGGTGATGACATAATCAGCCTCAGTAGTGTGGATATGATCTGGCTCAGCTACTCTATTCCACTCCAAAGGAAATCTCGATCGGCTACGTGGTACTCCCTAATCAGTCCAGAGACTTGGAACAATGATGTCTTAAGTGCACATACCCTATCTTTTTCAGGCTCAATGACCGTCTCCACAATGGTGGAATGAACAACTACATCCTTCCCTTTCTCCCCTCTAGTGAAACGGTTAGACTCAACACCATCGTCTACCTCTAAACTAACCGAGGTGGAAGAAGAACTGGTCAACGAAATGCTAGCATAATGGACAATGATCGTGAGGAGGTTACTTGATCAAAGTAACAAAGAACACCGAATCTACAATGCCCATTAGCACCACCGTCGAACACCAGGCAAATCACCAGCACCGCCTAGTAAAACACCACGACTTCTCGAGAGAGAAGCTCTAAAAAATTTCTAGAGAGAGAAAATGAAGGAGGTAAATGAAGAAGATGGGAGTGAAATCAACTCCTATTTATAGAACCCCCAAGATCAAATCGCTACATGGCGACATCTCAACCATTCACAAGATCTAACGGTCGGACTACGCTACACCCGAATTAGTAAAATCATTATCCTAGTAGTGAAACAGTCGATCAACAAAACAGGAAAATGACATAACGATTAGTAAATAAGAGAACAGTTTGAGGGGATAGACCGCTCAACAAACACTCGACAAGCAAAAATTTGAAGAATCTACGACCAACTAATTGGAATTCGATGGGGTAAACAAATCAACAAACACTTGGTGGGCACAAAAACCACCATCAACGAAGAGAAACCCAATGCAACCAAGCTTCAAGACGATAAAGTCTAACTATATACGACTCTAGCTATGCCAATCCAAAATTTTTGAAAACCCTCAAATCTTGCCCAAAGCTTAGCAAACATCAAACAACGACTCGAGGCTTCAAAAGAGGTGATCATGTTTGAAACCTTAGCACAATTCACCACGGCTATTAGGAGGACGCTCCAAGGGTACCCTAGCCTCGACAAAACCTGACTTCTAAATCAACTTCGCCAACAGCAACAGGCTCTAGCCCTGACCTCGGAAATTTCAAATCCAAATAAAAGGAGCAAAAACTTGATCAGGCCTTAAAACCTTGTGGGTTCTAATACGGGCAATCGGGTCACAAACCCGCTACCAGAAACCAACCCCAAAAAGAAGACTAACGCTAACCTGATTCGACTTCAAATCCCGAACCCAAAAATCCAAATAACCTTCTTCAAAACTCAACTACAACACATCATTGGCTTAAAGC
Organism: Hemerocallis citrina; assembly: GCA_017893485.1. Classification (NCBI taxonomy): domain Eukaryota; kingdom Viridiplantae; phylum Streptophyta; class Magnoliopsida; order Asparagales; family Asphodelaceae; genus Hemerocallis; species Hemerocallis citrina. Next base: position 127,348,692 of record CM030367.1, read on the forward strand.
TCTGTCGAGCACTGCAAAGGAGCTCGTCGGTGACTCCCCTAGCTCGACAACACCCCGAGTCGCTTGACTAAACCCTTAGCTCACTGGGAGTTGAGTTCACCCAACTTCGAGGTCGACGAGAAGCTGTAGCTCGACAAGATGTCGTAGCTCGATGAGAAGTTGTAGCTCGACGGAGATGAGAAGCTTGACCCAAAAATTAGCTTGACCAGATAAGAGCTCAATGAGAAGTTATAGTTCGACAAAAAAGACCGTAGCTCGCCTGAAGTCGTAGCTCGACGGAGAGGAGAAGCTCGACCAAAAACGAGCTTAACCGAGCATAGTTTGACCAAACCCATAGCTCGCCCAATCATCAAAGCCACCAATAGAAGGTCACTGTGTGCTGACACTCGCCTAAAGCATAGCTTGCCCAAAAATAGAGAAATAAGATGACAACGATGAACAGTAGCTTGCCCAAATGCTTGAGCGAGCTAAGGGGTCTCTGCAACCATCGCTCACCGTAGGATCTCCGAGATAATCGGGTGCGTGCGAGACCGACGCCACAGAACGAGCCACGTTGCTCCCCGGTCCCCCTCATCTCTCAACCACTCGATCTCTCTCAGCTCCCAAGTTGTGTCTTGATCGACGCTTCTGATGGTGCCACGCCACCCCCGATCAATTGTTCTCCATCACAGCCGTTAAACCCACTCGGCGGCGAGCTAAGCGGTGATTGACGAGCACGGTTGCTCCAAGAAGTATGCCAAGTCTGATAAATTAATAAAATCCCCCGATAGAATTTTAATTAAAATTTTCAAAAATAATTATTTAAATTTGAGAATTGATTAAAATTTCTGAAAAATAATTAAACATTGGAATAATTAATTACAATTTTCAAAAAAACCCATTATTAATTGGGGAAAACTATTAAAAATTTGAAAAATTATCAAAATTCTAGAAAAATTCAGAAAAATATAGAAAAATATTCGCCACCTCCAGATGCTTTTGCTAAGTTCCTAGTATCTCCAATTATTCCTGAAAGCTAACACTATACTCCAGAACTCTGAAACTGGGCGAACTACTCCCCGAAAGTCAAGAAAATTGTCTTCCTGTAATATGGGGCTTGTGATAATGGTAAAAATTACAATAAATCAGGGTTGTACGATTTCAGTACAGATCATAAAGCTTCTACTGGCAGATTAGTCATAACGAGCCTCTTTAATAGTTCCAGGCCTTCTTCAGGCTCATTTACAAGACATGGACAGATCTCAAGCCCTTTAAAAGCGACTAGACCTACTAGGAGAGAAGCCCAACCCATGAAGGGTTGTAAGTCAAATCTCTTATATTCCCAAACAAGAGAGTTTATCGCTTAAGGGAGAGATTCAAAAGGAGATAATAAATTCATATCAATCTCCTATACTGTTTCTCAGGCCTATAAATATCCCCCCTCCTCAGTCAGATGGTAATTCGCAATTTCTCTCTCAAACTCTTTTTTTTTCTCTGGTTCTGACTTAAGTGTTGGAGAGTCGGTCACCGGGGCCACCCCCAGTGTTTCAGTTTTTTGCAAGTCCATCGGCCGCGTCAGCAACCGTCAGATTCAGATCACGGTGTTCAATTCACGATCTAGATCGCATCTCAGGAGCTCTAACTACTTTTTACGGCGATGATCAAATGTTAGATCTTTAGTAGTTTTCTTCAAATATAAACTCACTATCTGTTTGCTCCCGTACTAAAATAAACAACAACATTTTGTATTCTGCCTCTACTTCGCAGTGATAATTTTGTTAATTTTTTATGTATGAAACAAGAGACAAAGTTAGTCACTTTATTCTCTCTCTCTCTCTCTCTTGTTCTAGCTCCTCTATGTTCTATCCCGAGCTTCCGATCGCCCCAACAAAAGTGTCCAACTTTCTTGAGACATAAGCTTGCAGGCATGATTATGGTGTAGCAATGAATCTAGAACTGGTCACAATCTGATTTTCATGATTGAGCTCATAACGTAAGCACAAAAAATCAACTTAATCCCTTCCAAAGTGTCGTGAGTCTGTGACTGTGACATCCTTCAAACACAACTTAAACAGATTTTTTTAATGAATATTTCTGGCAATTATATTCACATTGTTGTTCGATATTTTCAAACGTTTACTGATGAAAATATCATGAGATGAAAACATGTCCTTTCTTTTGCAAATAAAAAATGATATTCAGCAAGAACCTAAAAATTAAATGTGAAAAATAAAAAATATGAGGAGAGAGAAGGGGATAGAGAGAGCAAGTACATTAATAACAATAACCTTTTATATGTAGACTGAAACTGAAATACAATAAAAGACACATTACATTACTACTGTTTTCTTACTAACATGCCCACGCTACTCGCACTACTACTACATAACTGAAGAGATCGCATGCTAGTACTCCTTTATTCTAAGTGATCTCCCTTACTTCAACGCAACTTCTAGTCCACATTACTTACTACTAGACACTTGGCCCGTGCACTGCATGTACCCACACAGCGACAGACACTTAGACCACACTGGCATTACAATATCAGAGATTATTACTACTACAGCCAGCTAAAGCAACTCGAATCACGGGTGCACTATCCCCCCCATCCCCGGTGTGGTCGGAATGCCTCCAAATCCAGCACCCGGAAGCAATGGGTTGCCCCCGAACGACGGGGTTCCACTCCCGCCTACAGGGCTGCCACCTATCCCCCCGAAGCCCGGAAACGAGCCCGTTGACCCTAGTGGTGGCCCCCCTGGAAAGCCCGGGAAAGTCTGGGGTTCATATTTGGGCTGGGCCTGGTCCTGGTCCTGGTCCTTGAGTTCCCTCCCTTCGAGGCACAACACAGATACTGACAGAAAGAGAGCAAGAACCATCACCATCTTAGTACACTTCTCCATCTCTCAATATGATAATTCTCTAAGGTTGTAACTTGAACTTGGACTCTTCGTTATGTCTCTATACCTCACACATGAGACATTCTTATATAGGCAAGAGGGGGGATGGTTGTTTGTTGTGGCCTTTAAAGAGTGTCATAAACACTGCACCTACTGGTGGTAGGCTGGCAATGAGACCCGATAACCCCATTTAAATTTCGATCCGAATATATTGAATGTTTGGTTAATGGGTTTGGATATCCAAGTGTCATGTAGGATTCAAGCCCAAATCCAACTGTTGCCACCCCTTACACGATGTATCTTTTATGATTTTAGTTATTAGGCCATGAAAGATTCCCATGTGATTGCCATCACTGCATTTGCATACCAACTAAAGTAGCAACAAATTGCTTTGGGGGTTTTGGTGTGGTTTATGAGACAATGGAGGGGTATGAAAATTCAAAGTGGTGTTTAGTTTTGGAATGATGTTGACTTAATGCAACAATTATGACAAATATTATGAAAATTAATATATTAAGGGTTTAAGCTAGAAATTAATGCTTGAATGATAGCACCTTCAATTTCTCAACAATCAACAACTTGGTTATGGTTGAGGTTTTTTGACGGACAGTGAAGGATTATTGCAACCTGCCACCTGTGAAGCGAGGGGGCTCCCATACAAGGCTACTAGTATCATGCACGTGCGATGCACGTGGAGGAAGAAGGAAGAAGACAAAAAAAAAGAAACCTACCAACACGTGCGTTGCACGTGGAGGAGGAAGGAAAAGGACAAAAAAAAAGAAACCTACCAACACGTGCACTGCACGTGTTTGCACACATACAAAAAAAAATAAAAAATTGTTTATTTGTTTACCTACCCCATCTTTCCCATTATAATAGTTACTAGTATCATGCACGTGCGATGCACGTGGAGGAAGACGAAAAAAGACCAAAAAAAAACCTACCAACACGTGCACGTGCGATGCACGTGGAGGAGGAAGGAAAAAGACAAAAAAAACCACAAACACGTGCGCTGCACGTGTTTGCACACATACAAAAAATTGTTAATTAATTACCAACCCCATCTCTCCCATTATAATAGTTATAGATATAGATATAGATGTTGGGTTGTATAACATAGAATTTATCTGAATATATATATATATATATATATATATATATATATATATATATATATTACACATACTTTTTTTCATAAAACTAAATTCAAGCACACATAGAAAAATTCGAAAATCCCATATATACCTATTTAGCAAAAAAATATTTAAATTTTCTTCACCTTTTTTTTTTAATTTTAAATTTTAATAGTTAGCTTAGATCGTATAAAATTAAAGTGCCAAAGGATCTCCTCAAAGAACTGTACCATCTACGGAACTCGTCTAATATTGAGGAAGATCATACAATGGACATTTGTCATTTCATTTGATTAATGATTATTTTTTCCTCTTCAATCAGCCTAGGGATGGCAATGGCAACTGGGTCAGGTCAACTCGTGACCCAGCCCGTCCGCTTTCGACCTGACCCGCTTTGATCCGGTCTGGATTCGGGTTAAACTTGCAATTCTAACCGGATCGAACTGGGTTGCAAAAAATTAGAAAAAAATCTGTGTGACCTGGCCCGCCAAAACTGTTAACCGACCTAACCTCACTTGAACCCGACACCCGGCGGGTTGAACGTTCGGCCCGGTCCGGGCTGCCCGATGCATGTAGTCGTTGCTGCTACTTGTTGCTTTTTTTTTTCACTCATTTTTTTCACGTACATGCTCTACTCTCCATCTATCAATTCTCTTACTCTCTCAACTCTCGAATACTATTCTCAATATCTATTTCAACAAAGAAGCAACAACGAAGTGAATAAGTTCGGTCGTGTCGAAACGACTACGTCTGCACCAACTCTCTCTACTACTCAAATTCTTGTCGAAGCTCACACTCTCTCTACAACTCTACTACATATTTTCTCAAGTGAAGTTGCTCAATCGTTTAATTTCTCATCGTCTACTCAACTATTTTTTTTATTTTCTCTCTCAACTCTATCTTCGATTATTAGTGAAGTACAGTATCAAAATTTCTCAATTCTCTCAACTCTTTGTTATTGTTGCAGATTTAATTTTTTATTTAATAAAATTGTTTGTTGGTTTTTACTACTCTCTTTCAACACTATCGTTTTTTAGATTTTTTTTCTTCACATATACTACTACCTTAACTCAACTCTCCTATATTGTTTTTTGTTTTTTCACATACACTATTAAAACGGTAGAAATTATTTTTCTTACATACACTACTAGTACACTACATTTATCATGTGACGATCACGAGGTAGCGGCTATAGCCAAAATTGACAAGATTCCACTAGTTCATTTCGTCCGAAACCAATAATCCCACAATTAGATATCAAATATAACTTTAACCTTAACATAGGTTATGAAGGTGTTCCTTCACATGAGGATGATCTCGAGACACAACAAGAAATGCATGATTGAAACACAAACACATGAAATCGAACACGCACAACCCACTTCTAGTAGAAAACATAGAGGTGATACTAGTGATTGTCACAAATATTATAACTATATCCCGAACGAGTTGAACCATAGTATAGGACATAAGATTTGTAAAACTTGTAACAAAAGTTACAAATGGAAGAAGGGTGAGGTGACGGGTACCATTAGACGACACATTACAGGTATACACCCCGAACTAGTTATTGACCAACAAATACAACAAAAGATCAACTCTAGGACCGGGTAAATAGATAGACATACTACGATCCCAAAATTGTTCGTCGAAAAATGGCCAAACTAGTTATTAAGAAAGAGTTACATTTTTCCTATTCCGAGAGTAGGAACCTATATGTTTTTAACCAAAATACACTAAATCCACATTTTAAAAAAATTCCTATAAATACACTCAAGGCAGATTGTTCTAAAATTTATTCCTAAATGAGAGACGCTTTAATTACAATTTTGTATTCTTTAACTCGTAGAGTATCGTTAACTTTCGATTGTTGAAAATATTGTAACGATATTTCGATGATGAACATAACTTGTCATTGGTTCGATAGTGATTTTCAAAAGAGAATCATATCACTTGCCGCTTTGCCGTACCCCCATAGTGGTATGCTCATCGCAACACGTAATTTAGAAGTTTGCGATTTATTTCATATTAGTGATAAGATTTTCACGATTAATTTTGATAATGCCTCCAACAATAATAGTTTGATTTGTACATTAAAAGAACAGTTACATCCTCCATGTCGTGAAATTTTTCATGTTAGATGTGCATGTCATATTCTAAATTTATGTGTTCAAGGTGCTTTGAAAATAGCCGATCCATATGTGAATGCAATTAGAAATTGTGTATATTTTATAGCTTTGAGTGGTACTATACTTCAACATTTTAAAGAATGGTGTGATCTTAAAGGAGTACAGTTTTAAAAATTCCCTAGAGATGTTAAACATCGATGTAACTATACTTTCGACTTATTAAATGTTGTTACTCAATTCAAAGCGGTTATAAATGATTTTTGTCTTGCAAAAAACATGAATTTTTTTAAAATGACTCTCGAATCATGGTTCTTTGCCGAATCTTTGTTAAGATTTTTGGAACCTTTTAAAACTGCAATCGTGAAGTTTTCAAAATCTTATGATTCCACTTCTAGTAGTATTTTTATTTTAATAATTACTATGATGCAAACTTTTCAAGATGTAATTTCGGACCTTAACATTAGGCATATTGTTATTTCCGCTTATGATAAAATTTTGAAGTATGTTAATCCTCCTCCTATATTGTATTGTATTGCTATTATTATGGATCATCGTATCAAATTAGCGGGTACAAAGAGTTTAATAGGAAATTTTTTTTACTTTACTTGAAGATGACTGAATATGATTGTAGTGATTATTTAACTATCTTTGAGTCAAAATTGAATAACTTGTATGATTTTTATGACAGAACTTATGCATCTAGTAGTACAACACGCCAAACTAATATAGTAGCTTTTTCCTCTTCTAGAGGTAAGGATAAGAGTACAGTAGAAGATGTCACTGTTAATTTACTTGCTCGTATTTAATCTAAAAAAAATATAGGACTAATGCACATAATGAATTAAACTGGTATAATTAACAAGGTAGTGAGAGTTCTAGTTTTAAGACTGAAGTGTTACAATGGTGGAAAGAACATGAAAATCTTTTTCCAATTCTTTCACATATGACTAGAGATCTACTAACCTCTCTTGTGTCTACAGTTGTTTCAGAAAGTATTTTTTCTACAAGTGTCAGAGTTTTAACATATTACATGAATCGCTTGAAGTCGGATTCGTTGTAGATGCTCGTGTACACCAAAGATTTGATGAAAGCTGCAGACAGGACTCAAGGTAAAGCAGTAGAAGATTCAACAAGTGGAAGTAACTCACCTGAAGATCAACAAATTGAGTAGGAAACATGTAATTCAATAAATTTGTATGATTTTTAGTTTTAATTACATGTATTTGTATGTAAAATGTTGTAAAAAAATTTATTACTAGTTGAAATAAATAATATATATACAACTTTTTTCACTCTTATACTTAATTGTACATTTCTTTTTTAATTTTTTGGAGCTAACAAAATAATAATAATAACGACTAAACCAAGCCCAACTGTTGACCCGGCTCGGCCCGAAGGAGTTGGCGGGTCGGGTCGAGATTTTGAAATGCCAACCCGGTTTGCCCAGACCGGATTTTAGCCCAACCTGATCTGAACCCAACCCCTCCCCAAGCAAACCTGGTGGATTTGGGCCCGCCTAAACCGTTCGATCCGCTCGCCATCGCTGTCACCCTGTAATGAACAATGTGATCGTTCTGCAAGTTTTCAAGAAGATTGCTGACGAGGGTAATTATTGGTTACACTCCACTTACCCATACCTAAAAAGTCAAGCAACTTATTTCAGTGATTTTAAATGACTGTAGACGGACCCATTCCTTCATAAGTTCTACATTCTATTCTAAGCAGACCCAATTTATTCTAAGCAGAATCCCACTCTTGAATGAAAGGTAATGCATCCATCTAGTTCAGAGTTGTTAACTGATAAGGGGTAGATGAGGTGGTCCTATTTGGGCCATCAGATCTTCACAAATTTTGCTCCTCCATGATCATCAGATCAAAACAGGTCTAACGGGCTTCAGTCCATTCAGGCCCACAGGCAAATGGGTCCGACCCGATCCGTTAGAGTCTCAGACCTGTTTATCCCTGCCTATGAATACCAGACACCATCTTCACTTTCAAAGGTAATGTAATATCCTGATTCTTTATTTTTGATTAAATGAAGAGTTTGTGAATTTTTACGTGTGTTGCACGTACTAATTCATGTGCATTTTCTTAGAAAATTATTTATTTTGTAGCATGAACAAATATTTTTCTATCTCTTTTTTTATTTCTGAAAGCCTAATTAAAATCTAAAGTCTAATTGTTTATTTTAAGCCTATCCTAATTATTTAATTATTTTTATTTAGCCCATGGAGTTTTAGCCCACTAATTGAATTTCTCTTTTATTTAACATGACTTATAGTGTAGATCAATTTTATAGACAATTAATTAATTTATCATGCACAACTTGTAAATAGGGGATACTAGCATGGCACGTGCATGCACGAGAGTGTGCAATGTGCACTCTTTGACTTTGGCCGGATATGCATAGGAGAGAGGGAGAGATGGGAGAGGTGGATAGGTGGTTACTTGTTCGTGGGTAGTCATCGCCGGTGGGTAAAGCGAGAAGCTCCTATTTTTTTGAAAGGGAAAGCAAAGTGAAGAAATGGGGAGGGGGTGGAGGATTTATAGAGTGACTAATGATGCCTCGAATTCTGCATTGGAATTCGGAGCGTTCAATCTTGATCATCAAGATCTAACGGCTGATGAGATTTCGATGCCTCAAATTCTACGTTGGAATCCTGATCGATTCAATCTTGATCATCAAGATCTAATGGCTGATAAGATTCTGACTCCTCGAATTCCACCTCCATGACGTCAGCATCCCATACATGCCCTAACTTTCACACAAGCTATATGGGCTCGACGCTCAGCTGTTACCTCGAGCCACGCCCTAGCTTTCTCAATAGGCAGGGGGCTTGACGCTCGGCAGTGATCTCGAGCCACGCCCTAGCTTTCATGCAGGCAAGGGGGCTCGATGCTCGGCAGTGACCTCGAGACACCACCTAGCTTTCACACAAGCTATATGGGTTTGATGCTTGACTGTTACCTTGAGCCACGCCCTAGCTTTCTCAACAGGTAGGGGGCTCTACGCTTGGCAGTGACCTCGAGCCATGCCCCAGCTTTCACGCAGGCAAGGGGGTTCGACGCTCGGCAGTGACCTCGAGCCACCACCTAGCTTTCACAACAAGTAGGGGGGCTCGACACTCAGCAGTGACCTCGAACCACGCCCTAGCTTTCTCAATAGGCAGGGGGCTCAACGTTCGGTGGAGACCTCGAGCCATGCCCTAGCTTTCACAACAAGCAGGGGGGCTCGACGATTGGCAGTGAACTCAAGCTGCGCCCTAGCTTTCTCAACAGGCAAGGGGCTCGACGATCAGCGGTGACCACGAGCCACGCCCTAGCTTTCACGCAGGCAAGGGCTTAGCAGTGACCTCGAGCCACCACCTAGCTTTCACAACAAACAGGGGACTCGACGCTCGATCGTGACCTCGAGCCACGCCCTAGCTTTCTCACAAGCAAGGGGGAATGACGCTCTGCAATGAACTCGAGCCACCACCTAGTTTTCACAACAAGCAGAGGGGCTCGACGCTCGGCAATGACCTCGAGCCACCACCTAGCTTTCACAACAAGCAGGGGGTGCTCAATGCTCGGCAATGACCTCGAGCCACCTCCTATCTTTCACAAGCAGGGGGCTCGACGCTCGGCAGTGACCTCGAGCCACCTCCTATATTTCACAAGCAGGGGGTTCGACATTCGACAGTGACCTCGAGCCACGCCCTAGCTTTCTGAACAGGCAGGGGGCTCGACGCTCGGCAGTGACCTCGAGCCATACCCTAGATTTCACGCAAGCAAGGGTGCTCGATGCTCGACAGTGACCTCGAGCCACCACCTAGCTTTCACAACAAGCAGGCGGTTCGATGTTCGGCCGTGACCTCGAGCCACGCCCTAGCTTTCTCACAAGCAAGGGGGGCTCGACGCTCGGCAACAAGCAGGGGGGCCTCGACGCTCGGCAATGACTTCTAGCCACCACCTATCTTTCACAACAAGCAGGGGGGCTCGATCCTTGGCAGTGAGCTCGAGCCATGCCCTAGCTTTTACGCAGGCAAGGGGGCTCGACGCTCGGCAGTGACCTCGAGTCACCACCTCGCTTTCACAACAAGAAGGGGGCTCGACGCTCGGCTGTGATCTCAAGCCACGCCCTAGCTTTCACACAAGCAAGGGGCTCGACGTTCAGCAGTGACCTCGAGCCATGCCCCAGCTTCCTCACAAGTAGGGAGCTTGATGCACGAAACTGGCTCGATGCTCGACACCCAAGCATGGAGGCTCGACTGCCGTTGCTCGACCCTCGAATGCCCGTCATGAGCTCCGAGCCAATTCCTGGCTCTATAAACAAGCAGATCCCCTCAAATTTTGCTCCTTCATGATCATCAGGTCAAAGTAGGCCCAACAGGCTTCGACCCATTCAGGACCACAGGAAAACGGGTACGAGCCGGTCCGTCAGGGTCTCAGACCCGTTTACCCCTGCCTATAAATACCAGACCCCCTCCTCACTTTCAAAGATAATAAACTTTTTCCCACCTGAACCCTAGTTACTGTTGCTTTCTCAATGAGTGACTAGATCGTTGGAGGGCCTGTCGCCAGGACTTCTCCCGGTATTTGTAGGTAGTGTGCAGGTACAAAAGACCGAGCCGACATCAAAGATCTGAGCCCAGCTACTAGATCTAGACGAGCACCCGACCTCTACCTCTATCTTGCTACACCTGAGCCGGTCTTACAACCTAGGATCAAATCAATGCCAGTACCACATCTTCCGCTACACAAATTACAAGAACTCACACTATTGCCCCCACACCCCAAAAACAAACAACATCACTAACATATTGATTTTTGTGCATAATCATAAACCAGTCACAAAACACAAAGAGGGAAATATAATTATGTATCCTCCTTTTTTTCATAGTTAAAATGACCAAACTCGGCCACCTATTTCATCGCAGAGAGAATAACTAAATTACAAAATCAACTCCAATCCACCATATTACAGACAAAATAAAAGCTTAAAAACCAAGATTCACCTACTGTAACCATCAAACTACACTCGAGCTAGTGCAAAGCAAATAAAGATACAAGGGGAGGCCAATGCCATGCCCAAAAAGTATGCTGTACTCAAAAGTCAAAACCAAAAGCTGCAACTCCATCCACTGCCCACCTATGCCCCATCAAGTCGCAACCTCTTCCTCGCACCCGCATAGCTTGCCCAGGCTGCAATAAGGAAAAAAATCTTGTGCATCAGATTAGGAATGAAGATGTCAACATTTCTCAAGCAGAAAAACTGTTATGGTCTAACCACATTGACCACAAGGTAGAAGCAGCAGAAATATTCGTGGCCGCTCTATCCACACCCTTAATGACTGGTCCTCCATGGACCCCACAAGTCACCAGTTGACTCTAGACTATCAAGTACCTCGAATCCTAAGCATATCACGTCCCACACCTTCCTATCTCTAACCACTCAAAGAACAAGTGATTAGTGTCTTCCACACTGCGCATCTAGCACATGTGAGACGTAACAGAATGTTTCTAATTTGCAAGTTGCACTTGGTGAGGATCGCGTCGTTCATGACCAACCACATAAACGCTTTCGCTTTTGGTGGGACAAGGAATTTCCAAACGATCTAACCCCTCCATCGTTAAACCACCTGTACATTGATTTGACCGAGAAATTCCCATCCGTCTCAAGCGACCATGATGTGATACCCTAATTGCAGCATTGTACATCGACAACCCAACTAGCAGATGACATAAACTTTCGAGTTGAAGCTGATGAATTGGGGCAAGTTCAGATGTAAATCTAAATGTCATTCTTCTATTTTTCCATACATCTGAAACCAAAGAGTCCTTGTTATCAACCTCCTGGAAAACTCCATGAAGGAGTTGCAAAGAGCAGTGTCTGTACACCACTTGTTTGTATATAATCTGATACCACTTCTAGTGCTAATAGCAAAACACACACCACAAGAAACAAAAATATCCAAGACCTAGATGCACCAAGAACAAGCCAGCAAAATAATTGCAAGATCTCACAAGAACACAATCACGATAATATGCACAGATAATCAATACTTCTTAATTCTCAAGAAATACAAAGATTACAAAGAGATCAAAACTCTTAATCTCTCTCTCACATTTAAAGCACTCGGCACTCACCTCTTGAAGTTGTACCATGATAACGGCTCACCAATTCTTTGTATAATATGTTTTCCCTTTTCTCTTAGCCCTAGAGTTCACATCTATTGCTATATATAGCCTCCAAACGAAACCTACACAAATACAGCTTATTGGACTCGAAACACGTAGTCCAAATATAACATACAGTGTCGCTGCAGTTGACCGCACCCGATTGCGGTTGACTGCAATGAGTCTCGCCAACACCCGAGCGTCGAGCAGTCAACTGCATAGTCGACTGTCCACTGCGGTCGATTGCACTTCTTGCAGTCAATTGCAACTCCTTCAGTTGCTGCTGTCTCTTGTTGTCTTCATCTTCTCTTCTTCTTCTCCAAATTCAACTTGTGCCTACATGTATTTGAGACCACAATTCTAACATTTTCTCACTTGGACCAAATACACAACACTCCAAGGTTATTGTATATTTACCTCTCATTATCTCTGCCAGTCTCCCACTACTCAGGAAAGACCCAAGTACCCCACTCTCATGAAGAGCACCTCCGCCACTCCACCACGTAGAGTGCACCAACCACCCCTTATAGGCTCATGAATGATGTGCCACACCAATCGCATAGGGCACGAATAACAGAGAAACAACCTATGTATCGAATTCTGTGTTACAAGACTCCCCAATTCGCAAAATTTCTATTAACACCGGATAAGGTTCAAAGTCTTTCAATGCACCATCTCCACTACAAGTCTCCGTGAATGACACCTCCACAAAATCCGCAGACTGCTTAACCCCCACAGCCTCATTTCAGTTACATTCATCGACATCACACCGCATATCGATACCAGTGCTCTCTACCTCATAAGAGCGACTTGAAACTTCTTCTCCCATATCACAAAGAACCTCATCACAACAACGTCTTGCTCTATATGATCCTTTTCATGGTCAGGAACTCCCACTAAATATACAGCCTTCTCTGAATCTGCCCCATAATTGAAAGAAATCGGTTGCACCCCACAAAACTTTCTACTCTACCCCGGTTGAAAGTCAACTACAGGAGAAACACCCACACGTCTCTAAGAAAATACAAAGTTCCTTCACATTTCCCTTTGGCTATCACTTTTGAACCTGTAGTTATACACCACTCTCAACTACCAAATGTAGTAGACAAACCCTCTTTGTCTAGCATTCCCATTGAGATAAAGTTTTTCTTCAAGTCTGGAACATGTCTTGTCTCCGATAAGACAATACTCTGATTATCACCAGCTTTCACGCGAACAGTATAAACTCCACTTACAAGACACCTCTGACTGTTCTCCACGATCAAATGTCCGAAAGAACCATCTCTATTGTCATCGAACACCTTCCTCCTTCCTCCTCGAAGTCCAATGAAAAGAAGTGTAATGCCTCGTACCCAACTCGTACGCACACAAATAAATCCTAATCCACTGCCCACCACAGGCTGGCCTCACAAAAGGTGTCTGGACTATTAGGTGCCTCTTGATCATTGACTTTTCTATTTATACATTTTTCTCTCTCTCACTCTAGGAGATGTGGGACTAAACCCCACGCCACAAGCCAGCCACTGCCACTCCCCTTCTTCTCTCTCTTTCATTTTTTATTTTCTTCATTAATTCCATAGCCCCATAAGTCTCTTCTATAGGCTCCTTCATTTAATCCAATTATCCATAGCCCATAGAAATCTCTATAGGTCACTCCAATAATCCATATATATCTATTTAATATTTCTCTTAAATATTTCCTTATATATTATATACTCTACAAATACGGGGTGTGACATTCACCTCCTCTTAAGAATTCAGTGTCCTCGCTGAAAGGGACGTGCAATCTAGCGCAGGATCACATTTCTAGTCAAATATAGACTGCCTCCTTTAATCAAATACGCATCGCTGCCCACCAAGGATCTTATGCATCACACACAACGCTGCTCACCAAGGGTCTTACGCATCTAATACAAGATCTACATTCAGTGTCGAAAGTTGGTTCTGATACCATCTGTAACGCCCCGTACCCAACTCGTTTGCATACAAATAAATTCTAATCCACTGCCCACCAGAGGCTGGCCTCACAAAAGGTGTCCGGACTATTAGGTGGCTCTTGATCATTGGCTTTTCTATTTATACATTGTTCTCTCTCTCATTCTAGGCGATGTGGGACTAAACCCCACGCCACAAGCCAGCCACTGCCACTCCACTTCTTCTCTCTCTTTCCTTTTTTATTTTCTTCATTAATGCCATAGTCCCATAGGTCTCTTCTATTGGCTCCTTCATTTAATTCAATTATCCATATCCCATAGAAATCTCTATAGGTCACTCCAATAATCCATATATATCTACACACCCCATACATAAGAGTGTATATATATAATATTATATGAATATATATATATATATATATATATATATATATATATATATATATATATATATATATATATATATATATATATATATATAGAGAGAGAGAGAGAGAGAGAGAGAGAGAGAGAGAGAGAGAGAGAGAGAGAGAGAGAGAGAAATCTTTGGTTGCACACTACTTTGGTGAGCACTCCGTGAGCACTCACGAAATAGAGCACCTATGATAAATCCGAACCGCTCATATTGTTCTATATACCTTAGATAGCCTAACAATAAAAAATCAAGTAATTTGAAGTTCATTTGCCCATGATTTACATCATTACAAAATTGTATGGCTGAAAATTCTAACAGCATGATAGATGGGCAAATGAACTTCAAATTACTTGATTTTTTATTGTTAGGCTATCCAAGGTATATAGAACAATATGAGCGGTTCGGATTTGTCATAGGTGCTCTATTTCATGAGTGCTCACGGAGTGCTCACCAAAAGTAGTGTGCAGCCGAAGGGGACTATATATATATATATATATATATATATATATATGAGATGAGAAGTGGTAGTTGGCCTAGGAGATTCTATAGGGCTATGGATTAATGGATTAATTAAGAGGCCTATAGGATGTGACTATGGGGCTTATGAAAAATGTTGGCATTTAAATGAAATTGTAATCCCCGTTCCTGATTATACAGACTTTCATTTCTCTTTTCTTCATACTCTAGTATTTCAATTTCCTTTGTGTCCTATTTTTTTTGAACCCAAGTGCATTAATTTGAGCATTCAATTGTTTTTGTTTGAGCCAAACCCATTTCCGATTGTATTTTCCGATGTTACATATTTTCTGTATATTCATGTATTTCGATTCTTTACAAAATCTTTTCGGCTCTTAAATGCATTTACTTTAATTCGTCGATCTCTATTAAAGCCTTTTCTAATCAATCATTATAATGTAGCCATTTCAAATGATTATTGATTTTCAAGCCGAAATTATATTCCGTTCTATAGTTTAAATTCTTGTCTTCTTAAGTATTTATTTACATTATAAAACTGAAATCATATTTCATCTTATGAATGGAATATTTTGTTTTTATTCATTTATTTATATATATAATGGAATCCAGAAATTTTATAACATACTATTATATTATTACTAGATGGTTAATTGATTATTTGGTGAAATCCAAAAATCAAATTTCAGATTTCAACTTATCCCACATAAATAGTTTGATTTGGTTATTGTTGTTATTATTGCATATTTTGTATTGAATAAGCATAAATTTTAATAGATACTATATTATATTAGATTAATTGTTTTATTAGATCCTGACCCGAAACCCGTTACCAGAAATCCATAACCCAACCTAATTACCATATATATATATCATGTTTAACAACCCCCTAACCCTACTCTTAATTTAACCCTAATCTTCATTTTGACCCAGCCGCCTCTAACCCCCTTCCCCTTCCTCTGTGATTTCCCAAAACCCAACCACCGCTCGAACTCTTCTTCCTCCGCCATTGCCAACTGCTCTTCCAGTCGTCCCCGAGCTCCTCCATCTTCATCCTCTCCACTCGACCCAGTGGCGGAGCCAGACGAATCAAAATGGGGGTCCCAAATTTTTTTTCCTCGACATAATTGAGCCTTTAATAAGAGGTGGATTAGACTTGGGGGTCCCAAATTTTTTTAACTGGGGGGGCCAAATAAAAATTTTGGTCTATATTAGGGGGTTTTATAAAATTTTTGGGGTCCCAAATGTCCCCCCTCCTCTCTTCCTCCCTCCGCCACTGACTCGACCCATCCCTCTTGTCCATGTCCCCATCGCCATAGCATCGCAACCCCAGCCCTTCATCACCCCGTCAAAACTCCCTACGGAATCACCGAAGAACCCGTCCCCCCTGCACCTCCGTCCTTGCCACCCATCCCTCATCGACTGCTCCCCTGATCACCACAAAACTACCGCTCCAGCCTCCCTTTATTTTCCCCCCAAAACAGAGCAAGCCGCCTTGCCACCGTCGCATACCCCTGTGCAGTCGACCACCACACTTGACAATCGCCCCCTGCTGTTCCTTCCACCGTCGCTTGCCACCCCAGTCGCCACACGCCGCCGCCAGTCGAACTGAAGCCTTGCTGCAATTGGCTATTGCTGATTGGACGAATTTGCTGTTGACTGTTTGAGAGGATTTGTTGCTGTGCTTGATTGCTTTTGCTGTTCAGATCCAGGAGTTTCAATTTGCCATTTTGATCACGATCTTTTGATCTCGGCTGTTGATTGTCATCTTGATCTTGATCCCCATTAAGATCCGCACCGATCTCGATCTTCATCAACATCAGAATTCGGCACTATCGTTCATGATAATCATCGCGATCATTAGGTAAGTAACTTGTAAAGTTCTTTCGTTTTCCCGTACAAACATCTTTTTGAAATACCCCAAGTAGATTTTAGTTGTGACTCGCCTTTTGTTATCATTGATACATCTTGATCCTACTTGTTGTTCGTCCCCATTAATTTCCATAATCATAAGGATCACATCCATTCGTTAATAATCTCATTTCACAACAACTAGTTAGATCTAATTAATTATCTAATTATTTGGCTACATGAATTTATGAAACACCATGACTTGTAGATGTTTGGTTGTATGATGCATGTGTTGATATTGCTTTCCTTTTGCTATGAGTTGAGAATACACATAGGTGCTATTGAATGATTATAAATCTCATATTTGTATCACACATTAACTTAGATTCAAGGTAATTAATAATCATGTTACATTTCATGCAAAGAAATTTGAGAATGCTGCTGTGCTGATCTTGCTTGATAATTTTGACCCTGTTAATGAAAGAAGTTTAAATTAATTTCTGAATATGAATTGTAGCCCCATGTGTCTAGTTTACAGACCTTTTGACGGAATAGAATTCCGAATTATACTTTGTGAGTTATTGCTGTTTTAGTGCTGTTGGGTTGGACTTCCAGATTCATAATTTTGCTACATAAGCTTGTTTTACAATTTAATTTGAGCATGCTATCTGTAATATAATAATATGAAATTGAACATGCTGAGACTAGACATGCTAGGGAATCACTATTAATTTTTCTTGATTTATTTGATGAGCTTTCAGACCTGATTCATGCATGTAAACATAACTTTAAGAATTTTGGTTGAACACAAAATCTGTGTAGAATAAGAATTTGAACATAGTTTATGTGAATTTTATATTTCAAATGTATATGCGTAGGGGTGGGCATCGGTCGGTATCCGACCTAATATGGAACATCCACCACCGATCCAAAGAAGATCGGTTTTTTAATTTTCACATCCGCAACCAATCCCAACCTTAATTGGATCGGTTTCCATCCAAGCCGATTAAACTCGGTTTGGATTGGATTGGATGGTCGGTTTGGCGTGCTACTTTTCATCTTCAACATCATTCATATTTTTGTAGAAATTTAAAATATCAACTTCAATCAAACTTAAGAAACAACCTGCTATTTGTTATTCAGAAATGAATTTAAAATAAAGATTCATAAAACCATAAGTTGTTAATAAATTTTGCACTAATTCTTTGAGATTATGACCTTTAAATGGGTGAGATAAACTACTATTTTACTTGCATACTTCTACAATCTTAGTTTATTATCATAAAAGAAACATTAAATAACCATAACTAATTGAATTTCAGGTACAATAAAAAAAGATTTAGATTACAATTTCTACTTGACTTGATTAAAGTAACTACTAAATGTTATATCAACTTCATGATTCTATTAAGTTGGGCCACACTGTAAATCAAGCATTTCTCAACAACATAACACACAGGATTATGAAGAATCAAAACATAGGTAGAACAATTGCTTGATTTGTATTAAAGAAATTAAATAAGACTGTTTGTATCTCCAAGAAAATGAGAAATGGCTATTTTTATATTCAAGAAATTAAAGAAGAACTATTTTTTTTATGGACTTATGCATAGAAGTACGGTCGGTTCGGTTTCATCGGTTATTTGAAAGCCCCATCCAACAACCGAACCGGTCCAGTTGGTTATTGAAGATCAAGAACCGAGCCAATCCAAACCCCCAATTGGTTTGGTTAAAAACCGGTCGGTTCGGATTGGATTGGTTTGGATTGGTCGGTTCGGATAATAGTTGTCCACCCTTATATATGCGCTAGAACTGGCAGAGAGTCTAGTTTCTAGAACTTATGAAGGAACCAAGTTTACATTCCTGTAGCAATGGTAATCTTAGTTTTGGTGTAGCAATGTCCTGTTGTCCAAAATTGAAATTCTCGTTGTTTCTAATAATTATAAGTTGATTTGGCACTCGAACATGTTTTCTACCTAGTGTGAACTTGTTCCCTATTTACTATCGTGTTTACTTGTCCTGTTTGTGCACTTTCATGCCTGTTTCGATAATAATAAAAAGTAACAAGCGGGGTTTAAGGGAAAAATTTAGTAGCAGACAATATAGAAAATGTACTCGACAGGGGGAGCCGGTAGGTCCCATCTACTTTTGCATGAACACATGATTACATGGTTTGTGTGTCTGTTATCTATTATATGATTCCTGGGTGCATTCTTCCTTATAGGAAGGTGTAATTGGAAGGGGGACCCTTAGGTCTCATCTATACTTGGAAGGGGGACCCTTAGGTCTCATCTGTTGTGCATGGATTCGTGATTACATGGTTCATGGATCTGTTTACCTACTGGTATGATGTCTGAGTACATGACCCTATAATATCCACCACTAAGTCTAACACAACTTGTTTGCATGTAGCAACCATGTGGTAAATAAATGGGACACATGAAGTGCTACATTAGATAGGATTAAACAACAAACTTAAGTATAATATGTTCACTTGCAGATTCCTGTTACCTGTTCCTGTCACTTAATGCCTGTTATAATTACTTTTTCACTTGTTACATGATCCTGTTACTTGATTCGATTTACTCTCCTGCTCGTTTCATTAGACCTCTTTACTTGTTACGTTCCTACCATGATGTGTTGCATATTCTTGATTCCAAATCTCTGCTTCATACTTTCTTGTATTTGTTCCTATATCCGTTGCTTGTACTACTTGCGGCCCGTAGCTTGCACTAACGGGAATCTTGTCTTTTGTTTCTCTATTTTCTTCTAAATGTTATATATACAGGTTTTGGAGATCAATTACCTGCAGGAGTGGGTGAGTAGACATTCTAAGCTTCAATTAGGATGAATCATGCTTTAGTTTACTTGTGCTTTAAGTTTATTTATTTCCTTGTTGCTACTTAAACTTGTAATGGGCTTATTGTCCCGAAGTTTTACTTTTGTTACAGATCTTATATTTATTTGAGGATTATGTATTGTTTTTCAAATAAAAATATTGATTTGAATTTTATTTCATGCATGTGTGGTTGCATATTTCTTTTATATTTCCTGATATGCTGTTCAGTCGATCCTACAGCTTATGAATGATGAAAATCATTCGCTGGGCTTTGTCACGTACTCGTATTCTGTATTCCTTTTGAGAAGCAGGGTGTGACAGAAATGAAAAAGAAAAAGAGAAAGTGGCTGTGTACTTGGGCGTGGATTATGTCCCACATCGGAAAATAAAGAAGAGAGAGAAGAGTGTATATTACTTTGCCTATGATCAAGAGGCACCTACTAGTCTGGACACCTTTTGTGAGGTACGTCTGTGGTGGGTAGTTGTTAGAATTTTATTTGTTCGCGTATTGCGCGCACATGTAGCCGCATGCGCAGCTGAGCCAGGCTCGGGGTGTTATAAATGGTACCAGAGCCAACTTTTGACCCCGAGTGTGTGTAAGATGTACACCTGAGATGGAGCTAGCAGATGTACACTGGTGGGTAACCAGAGTCCCGGGTAGGACTGTACATCTAGAAGAATCAGGGTAGTCCTCTCCACATCAAGCTAGAAAGGGATCTTGTATCAAGTTGTAAGTCCCGGGCTTAGCGAGGATGCTGAGATCTTAAGGGAGGAGTGTGTGTAACACCCCGTACTTAAGAGTGTTTGTATATAATATTATATGGAAATATATAATAATAATAATAATAATAATAATAATAATAATAATAATAATAATAATAATAATAATATGAGATGAGAAGTGGTTGTTGGCCTATAAGTGATTCTATAGGGCTATGGATTAATGGATTAATTAAAAGGCCTATAGGATGTGACTATGGGGCCTATGAAAAATTTTGGCAATTAAATGAAATGAAAATGAAAAAGAGAAAATGGCTGTGCACTTGGGCGTGGATTGTCCCACATCGAAAAATGGAGAAGAGAGAGAAGAGTGTATATTAGTTTACCTATGATCAAGATGCACCTACTAGTCTGGACACCTGTTGTGAGGCATGCCTGTGGTGGGCAGTTGTTAGGATTTTATTTGTTCGCGTATTGCGCGCACGTGTAGCCGCGTTTGCAACTGAGCCGAGCTTAGAGAGTTACAAGAAGCTCCCGAATCAATACACAAATCTCATGTGTTCTACTCCACCCTAGCTGATAAGCATGACTCGCCATTTTCAATGGACACCACATAGGTTTCCTTTAGTTTTTCATGCTACTTCTTCATATAGGCATTATAACTGTGCATCATGTGACATTTCTTATGACAATACCAACAATCAGGTCCATGTCCCCCGTCCCTGTCATCAGACATACTCTCAGACGAAGTAATATGATTCTTTCTTCTTTGAATGTTCCTAGATCTCCCACGTCTCTTCTCAAGTGATATTGCGAAATCCTTAGAAGATAATGATGAAAATCCTCCGTTTCTTACCCTTCTCACATCCTCGTTTAGAATACTACTCACCACATCTTATAGAGTCGTTGAATTTATCATTGTGCCTGTAATAGTTTATTCCACTATACCATAACTATCGGAAAAAGTAGATAGAAGTAACAATGACTGCTCCCTTTCTGTAAACTTCAATCCTGTAGCTTCCATCTGGTTGTAAACTATATAGTAATTGTTCACATGTTCTGCTACTGAACCTCATTCCCTCAACTTCATATTAACCAACTTCTTCAAGTGAAGAATTTGATTAGATGCTGACTTTCTTATACATATCCGTGAGAATCTCCATAGGCTCCTTTGTGATTTTTGCCTTCGAAATACAAAACAATGCCTTCCTACTTAGTCCAACTGAATTTACCCTAGCATTTTCTGATCCAAACGATTCCATGCTGCCAAGATCTTTGCATCCTTGTCCTCACATTCCAGCTTCTTATCAAATAACAGACCATCTAGATCTTTCTGACGAAGCTACGCTATCATCTGAATTTTCCACATCGCAAAATCACTCTCATCAAACCTCTCGACTTTCGACTTGCTATCGATCATTACGAAACCTTTGCTCTAATACCACTTGTAGAGAATATGATATCACATGTAGTTCTAATAGCGAAACACATACCACAAGAAACAGAAATGCCCAAGACCTAGATTCACCAAGAATAAGTCACCATAATAATCGCAATATCTCACAAGACGAACACAGTAATATTTAAATATAATCAATACTTCTTAATCCTCAAGAAATACAAAGATTATAAAGAGATCAAAACTCTCAGTCTCTCCCCCTCACCTTTGAAACACTCGGCACTCAGCTCTCTTGAAGTTGTACAATGATAATGGTTCACAAATTCTCTTTCTATAATGTTTTTCCTTTTCTCTTAGCCCTAGAGTTTACATCGATTGCTATATATAGCCCCCAAACAAACCCTACAAGATATATACAAATACAGCTTATTGGACCCAAAACCCATGGCCCAAACATAACATACAACACCGCTGCGGTCGACCGCACCCAGTTGTGGTGACTGCAATGAGTTTCGCCAACACCCGAGCATCGGGCAGTCGACTGTCCACTGCAGTCGGTTGCACTTCTTGCATTCGACTGTAACTCCTTCAGTTGCTGTTGTCTCTTGCTGTCTTCGTCTTCTCTTCTCTCCAACTTCAACTTGTGCCTACATGTACTTGAGGCCACAATCTTAACATTGTCCTTCCAGAATCTCGTGCTTTTTCAATTGCCTTACTCGCTTTTCATATTACATGGAACACTTATCTTTGCCTAGCTGTTTCATATGTATTACTTCTAATTTCTAATCACATTTATTATAAAAAATGAATTATAGGAACAACATAAATATGTAAGAATGAGTGGTTTATTTGCCAATTGACTTTCACCCTGAATTCATTTATTTTACCATCAGTTAAATTGGTTGGAAAGGTTCAATGCCAAAAGGATCAAGAACTAATGCCAAAGGGACGCGACTCCTAGGTTTCAGAGTAGGACCCAGAGTTTTTTGGTTTTGGAGAGGGGTTTCTAAGGCTTTTGAACCGTTTAATAGTGGTGTGGCATCGTTCGTTAGCAATGGTCAGCTGACTAAATATTGGTGGGACAAATGGTGTGGGGCACACCCGCTTAAAGAGTTGTTCCAAGATCTCTACGAACAATAGTCGCTACCACATTGTATAGTGGCTAGAGCATGAAAGAGGGGAGCTTGGAAACCTTGTTTCAAATGGAGATCGAATCAGACATCCCAAGAAAGACTGGCAGATTTACAAACTCGTATAGCCCAATCTTGGGTAAAATGCTCACATGGCCCGGATCGGAAAGCATGGGGACCATAATCTAGTGGGGAATTTTTGGTGCAATCCATGTACATTCGATTATACTTTAAAGCATGTACACCGAAGTGGTGGACCGTGCTTTGGAAAGCCAAGACACCTTTGAAAGTTAGAATTTTCCTATGGCTTGAGCTTAATGATGCTATTTTGACTGGAAAAAATCTTGCTAAACGACTGCCCAACACGGACACTACATGTGGTTTTTGTAACTTACATGTAGTATTCAGATAGCACATTTTGCTCGAATGTCATAGGTGAAGAGCTATATTTGTAGAGGTTTTACTCCTAGTTTATGAGGACATATGGATTGGTCCTAAGTTCTTCACTAAAAGAAAGAAAATGAAGGAAGCGTTGTACATCGCTATAACCGCCACGACCTGGGAACTTTGCTTGATAGAAATAACTTTTACTTTCGTGTGACTAGAAATAGTGTTTCTCGCATTTTAACTCATATTATGCATCCCATTTTCTTTTGGTCCACAACAGTTATAGCGGGACCGAGGGGAAGGATTGCCCGGGCCTTCCAGGTGGAGAAGTACGATGATGAGAAGATTCAGATTGGTACAACTATGTGGTGAGTTTCTTCCACCCGTTGACTGAAGATCCCACCCTCCACAGCTTTGTTGGAGGGACCTCATATGTTTTAGTTGTATTCCTATACTTTTGATTTCTTTTTTCGTTCCCACCCTCCTATGTTAGTTGGAGGTACTATGTTTTATTTCCTATCCTTATTTTGCCTGCTATACTTTACCCAGTTTCTCGGTTATTTTGTTAGAGCATCTCCAACCATGCTAGTCATTTTAGCTCACCAGAATAGCCAAAATGAATAAACAATAGGATAATTTGGTTAGCAAAAAAAGTCCACACTCCAACCATATGCTAGCTATTTTAGCTAATCATAGATATTTCAAGCCCAAAATTAAATTAAAGCCCCAAAAAAACCAAACCCAAAAAGCCCAAAAATAGCCCAAGATAAAAAAATTTCCTCCTATCGCGAGTCGCGTGTCGCGATCTCACGAAGTTCGTTCGTGATCAGATTTCTTTCACGATTTTTTTCGCAATTTTCATATGATCTATTTTGAATTTTTTTTTCCCGTTTTTTTTCTTCGCGATTTCATTTGATCTGTTTTCAGTTTTTTCGCGACCAGATTTCTTCGCGATTTTTTTGGGCGTTTTGATTTTATTTTTTTGGGTTTTGAGAGGAGGAAAGAACGGACGAGAAGTTTGGCGAGTGATATAACTTCGCCAGATTTTAATAGTAAATCTGGGAAATCTATTTTGGCGAGTTGTTTGACGAGTCCCAATGGAACAAATTTCTTCTTCTAAATCTGGCTAAAATTGAGAGATGGCTAATGTGGTCGGAGATGATCTTAACTCTTTATTAATGAAATATGGTGACTACATTCCATATTATTCTTTTAAAAAATGGAAAGTAACTCTTATCTATTAACTAATCGCAATAAGCTGGTCGGTAATCTTAGGCCGATTCGAGTGAGCGCGCGTATCCGCACCAGGCAAGCTAATGCTTTGTCAGCCCGTCAGTTGGTGCTCCGTTGAGTTCTAGCTTTGTTAGCAGGGCGGTTTCCCTTTGTGCCGCTAGTGTTTCTCCACGGTGGCTGCCGCTGGTATTTGTTATCTCCATGGTAGGATGTCTTCTTAGCCTGCGTTTGGCTCGCCGCTCCTCTGTTATCTTCTCCTCTGGTGGGTGAGACAGGGCGGTCGTATCTCTTTTTCGCGAGTTCCTTTCCGAGCTGAAGGTTTTGTCTCCCTGTTCAGCGGGTGCTTCTTCGTTTGTATTATAGCTCCCTTATTGGCATTCTTTGCCTCCTAGTTAGGATTTCATTTTGTTTAATTCACTCTTGTTGTTTTACATCTTGTAAAGTCATTGATTATTTATTTGTATCTGTACTGTTTTATTGTTTAATATATTTTTGATGGCTGGAGCCTTTTGGCTCTATCCGATACATCAAAAAAAAACTAACAGTACTTATAAGAGTGACTCAGTATGGAATCCAGCATGAGTCTATTGATCATGATGCATGTAGTTAATCTCCTGACTATATGGCCAATTAGTACCCCTAAGTGCATCCACAGTCCTTAGGCAAATTTGCATAAAATGCATATTTTGCCCAAATTTTATCTGCAGTCGTTAGGCAAATATGCATATTTTGCCTTTTTTGCTACAGTAAATAGGCACATATGCATATTAGCATGTTTCGTCTATATTTTTAAAATATTTTTTGAAATCATCAGACGAAACATCATGTTTCGTCCGTAATATTTTATTTTATTTTTTGGGATTAGACGCAACATGGTGTTTAGTCCGATGAAATCCCGAATTAAAAAAAACTAAATCTTAAGCTCTTAATTTAGTTAGTTAATTAATTTAATTAGTATTTTAAATAAACTTTTAGTTAAATAACTAGTTAATTAATTAAGTTTAGTTAATTAATAACATAATTAAAAACTTAATTAACCAAAAAGTCATTGAGACGAAACATGATGTTTCGACGCGAAAAAAATATTTAAAAGAAAAAAAAACTTTAAAAAAATTCCGAAAAAATCAAAAAAAAAAAAATCCAAAAAAAAAAAAAGAATTATCATTGTTATTGGAGGGCAAGCATTAATGTCTTTTGGGTTTCGTGAACAAATTGCTTTTGTATTTTTTGTATTATGAGACAAAACATTCAATTTGTCACAGCTTCACTAGTACTAAGTGGTGTAGCAATCCAAAGATGAACATTGAGCAATGTTGTACCATGGAGTTATAGGACCATATGTTATTATATATGGGTGGTCTTTGTATTTCCTTTGTAATTTCGAAAGGCTCAAGTGGTTACCAAAAAAACTTGTAAATTTCGATAGGATTAGAAGAAGCATATGAAGTTTTCTGACCAGCGTAAGGGGAGTTGATTATTTTCATACATTAATGTTTATGGGATGGCCGTGAATCAAGAACTGACCACAATCAGAGTTTATATGATCAACCTCTTAGTAACTATTATGAAGTAATGAAAACATGTGGCTTATTTTACAAATAAAAGGCATTTCGTAGGGGCTAAAAAATCAAATATAAAATGTGAGAGAGAGCACTGATCCTTGCTGAAAATGAAATAGAGACACATCTTTTATTGTAAGAGGTCTACGCCAAACCTTTACAGCCCTCACATAATGTCACACATGAAACAACTTCCGTTCCACATTACTTATTATTAGACACATAGCAGGTGCACTGCGTGCAGCCCCGCCCCTGGTGTAAACCCAACAAGCCCATTGGCTTGGGCAACCCCCTTTAATGGGGGCAACAAAATTTTAAAAAAA
The DNA here is from genome assembly GCA_017893485.1 of Hemerocallis citrina. NCBI lineage: Eukaryota > Viridiplantae > Streptophyta > Magnoliopsida > Asparagales > Asphodelaceae > Hemerocallis > Hemerocallis citrina. The sequence goes on from CM030367.1 coordinate 127,375,253, forward strand.
AAAATCAATATATATATTTATGTAGTAAAATAAATTTTATTAGGGGCCTATGTGTAAAATTTAATTTTTTTTAAGGATAATGATACACCTACTACCAAATCTACTACCTTTTGCTTTACTACCTTAGGTGGCACATTACTATTGTATGCTCCTCCCACCTACTCTACAATAACCTCCACTAATAGTGTGCCACTTAAGGTAGTAAAGGAAAAGGTAGTAAATTTGGTAGTAGGTGTAGCATTACCCTTTTTTTAAAACTCCCGTCTCTCTTTCTCTTTCTCTTCCTCTTCCAGTATTGACCCCATTCCCCTCTTCCTCTTTTCTTTCTCTTTTTCCTATCCCCAATCCGATTTCGAAACCCTAATCTCAGGTAAGCTTAACTCTTCATACAAAAAATCGAAATTTCTATTCGGTTGATTTATAGGGTTTCTATTTATTTAGAAGCCATGAATTAGAAAATTATTATTATTTTTCATTATGCTAGTTTCTTTATGTTTGTAAATTTATCTGGTGCTTCGAAACTGATTCTGCAAATTTGATATCGCTCCACTTATAAATTAGTTTATGGGTCAAAGACTGCTATATGTGTTGCTAGCTAGGATTGTTAGCTAAGTACTACCAATATGTGGTACTAGCAGTTTGTTATATTGGGATTTATGTAGAGTAGTGATGTTTGGTTTTATTTTATTTTTGTTGGAGCTTTCTCAAGTTCTCTAATTTACCAAATATATATATACAGAGGCGCATAGGCCCTTCTAGTAATTTTCCCCATGAGCTAACTAGGGTTAAAGAATTTCTCTTCACTTTTCTGCTAGAAACATGATTGTCAATATATTTATAGATGGTTGAATCTTCTTCATTGAATTTCTTCTGTTAAAAATTGGCTATGAGGAACAATATCATATTATGACAAATAGGTCAAGTTGTATTGGAGAGTTGTAGGTTTTTTGGCACTAACACTACAAACACATGTTTTTCTACCAAATTTTTTTCTAAAAAACATTGTAAACGTGTCAAACTATATATATTCTTCCGGTCATTCCTACTCATTTTTTTAAGATATTAAGACAATAAACCTAAGTTTTTTATTTACACTAAATAACAAAGATGAACTTCAGGAAAGATTATGTTAGTGTGTTATCAGTCAAAAAATCAATTCTGTTTAGCCTTTAGACCATGGTCAGAAGAAGAAAAATTAAGACCATAGTACATACATAGTTAACCTGAATAATTGACATTGACATTGACCTAACATAAGTACTTGTTTGATTTCGCTAATGATTCAACATACAAAGGAATCTTTCCTAGTTTCCCTTAGCAATATGTGACACCCTGCTTCTCAAAAGAATACGGAGTATGGATACGCGACTCAATCTAGTGAATGATTTGCATCATCCATAAGCTGTTCAGAATCTTATAACAAATCTCAGAATAATCAGAGTCGGAAGCCAAAAGAATCATCCTCACACAGATATATATATCCCAAAACAAAACAAAGTGCCAACAGAAATTAATTGAAAACCAATAATATAATAGTCTCAAATAAACAGATCCGAACAGTTAATATCCTAGGTCACATTGCCCAAATAAAAATAAAATCCAAGTACTCAAATACACCGTTCAAAAGCAACAGATGATAATAATAATAGCAAAAGAAGTCCAACACTAATATTTCATTTCTCCAATACCATCGGGCAAATGACCATCCTGATCTGCAATTAATAAATTGCAGGAGAAAGAAAAAAAAAAATAAGTACCCGTCAATGCAAGTTATGGACCGCCTGTAATGCAGGATACAAGTACATAGAAAACTAACAAATGTAAATAATAGCAGAACAGATATAGCATGGTATAGCAGAATCAACTAGCATGGTATACTAACATGTGTCAAGTGTCAAAAGTCAAATAACATGCAGACAGATATACAGATAGTGTTAAATAATGATGTCAAGTGATAGTGTCAGATAGATACCAGATACTCAAATAATCAGATTATCAGAAAATCAGATAACAGATTCAGATATCAGATATAGATACAGATTCAGATTCTTATAAGTCTTGTATTAATTACTAACTAGGTAGTACTTCATGTGCCATCCTTTTATCATATGGTTGCTACATTCAAAACAGTTACGTTTGTAGATTTCGTAGGGGATCATATAGGGCCGTATACTCAGGGTTCAGACAGATATCAGATAACAGATCCAGACAGACAGATAGAATCTAGTGGTTCTCTTTTTCCCTACACATTCCTATAGGAAGTGATGTAGAAAGGGCACAGAATAACAGATAACAGATAATCATATGAGAATGGGCCTCCTTCTAAGTACACATTTCTATACTTCCCACTAGTAGATCTTTCCCATAAATCCAACTTGATCATTTTATAATTATTATCGGATAGATGTGTATGTGCATAAAACAAGGTAAATCTAGCATGCTATAACGACCCACAAGTTCAGATTAACAGATAAGCATGTACAGATGGTAAGATAGTCACATAACAGAACAAAATAGGGTACTTCCTAATTCACGACAGCACGACAGTACAGTACTAAAACAGCGATTCCCGCTACCACAAATATCAAAACCTAGATCCATCAGAGAATCTGGAAAATAGACTTCCAACCGAATCCAACGAATACATATAAGTCATATAGTGTTTTAGAAAAACATAACTCAAAACTGATTTGAAACCAGAAAATACGTTCAGCCAGAAATCAGTAAATCGAATTCACAGTCATGAGAACAGCATCAAAACACCTCAAATAAATCCGAAAAAAAATCTGGGGTATTTCTCTATATGTCTAGTATTAGAATATAAAGTTTCATAATTTTTCAATAAGATTAGTTTAGCCAACAAAAATAAGAAAACATCAAGAAACGATAGTTTGGAAAATATGGAATTCCCAACACTGCTGTATGAAAACTATAATATCTCGCAAACCGTGAAACGAAATCTAGATCCATCAAAGGAAGAAGAAAATAGACAAAATAAGCTAACTTTCATATTTCATAAATATTTTTCATACAGGAAAATGAATTAGGGTGAAAATACAAATCTTTTCAGAATAGCAAGCAAAATCCAGCAAGTATAGTTTTTATAAACAAGCATGAAACGGTATATAAAAATCATCAATACATTTCACCAAAATTCTAGGTAATCTCTAAATAGGTATAGAAATACTAAAAAATTTCAGACCAAAATAATATGCTTAGCACTAGTATCAAAATAGTTTAGTCATCAAAATTATTAAGAAAAGAAATCTGAAAATAAAATACACCTCTGTAGTAAAACAATAATATCTCACACATACGAAAATGAAATCGATCAAGATCAGAAAGTTTGGAAAAAAGACAGATTTCTCTAAAAATCATATTTAATACCGAAGTTAAGATTCTGACCTTAATATGGTCTAAAATACCAATCAAAACAGATCACTGATAAAATACAAATTTTTCTTTTAACAACAAATCAATATACAACATACAAAACTCGTTCCAAACATAACCAAACATATTATGGAGTCTACTAAGTATCCAAACATCATGAAATAGGGTATATAGCATGTCCACAACAAGTATATCACATCAAACACCCAAATTCTCATAATTATCTCATAAATATAATCACATCAAGAACGGTCAAAACCTAAGTTGTTTCATGTCAAATTTGTGTCGTGAGGCACTATGGTCAATAGCACTATAGAGACAGTACTCATCAAAAATACATCACACACGAGTTGTCTCTAGAATCCAACTACACTACAAGCAGAATTTATGACTTGTATCATACAAAGGAATTGAGTACAAGTTACTTGCCTTAACCGAATACGAAACAAACACCAAGAATAACGGAAACAGATCCCGGCAACGAACAAAAACTACGAACTAAGCAATCACACGTGCAAACTCCGTGCACGATCAATCCAACAACCAAAGAAAGGGAGATCGGGAGTAGGCACGGCGGCAGCAGCACGGTCAAGTGCTGACGCTGTTGCTGCTCCTGCTGGCGATGTCGGAGGATAGGGAGGAGCAGAAGAGATGGACGATGGGATGCTCGGGGTGATGGGGTAATGGCGACTAAGGTGTCGGAAGAGGGGAGGTGCAGTCGGGATGGTTTTGGGGTGTTGATCGGGGTTAACGGCGCAATAGGGAAGGAGGGGATCGGGGGTTAGGGTTTTTGTAGGGGAGAGGTGAGGGTTTAGTTTATATAGGGTTTTGAATTTTAGGGTTAGAGATATAAGGTTGTGGGTATTGGGTATTGGGTTTAGTAGGAGTTTGCATAGGAGTAGGTCCAATTAGGAGTTGTATATGATTTAAAAAAAGGATTTGTAGGCTAATTTGGCTTTGGTAGTTAATTAGGGATCAAAAGCAATATAAATAGCAATGGGATTAGCAACTAAAATACTACGAGCACCCAAGAAGAAAATAAGAGAAAAAGAACCAAATAAAGAGCGAAAACAATAATAACGATCAAGAACAAATCAAGGGACAGAAAAAATCAATCACAAGAAGATAAAAAATGAACAAGATGAATATATATTGAAAAAAACTCCAATATATGGTCCAAAATACAAGAATAGTATAAATACTCAAGAAAGAACAAAAATACACCAAGAATACGAAAAACGAAAAACATGGGTTACAAATATAATATGCACGTACGGTAGAACTATAGAAATAGTAGAGAAAAATAAGAAGCACATGCATGCATCGATCGTACTATTATTATAATGCAGTGGAGTAAGAAATTGCTAATTAGTTGTTGCTGGACGTTGCACATCCAGCATGTACCACACACCACACTTTGCATGCTCAAACGAATTCAAGGGCTAAGATCAGATTGCACCAAATCTGACAGCTATAAAACAATGAATTGTTGCTAACAATCTCAGGTTGTATCAGTCAAAACAACATCATTTACAGCAAAAACAAAAAAATTATGACTCATCTTCAACCTTTCCCCGTTGTTTCTTCACTATATATACATCAAGATCAAATTTTTACTCTGACCCAATTTTCATTTCCATAAAATTAATTATCTCATCTATGAATTCAAATAATACAACAGATCAAAACAAAAGGACCCTTCACTCATTTTCCTTCCTTTTTTTAATCGAACATAGAAGAGAAGCAAAGATCTGAAAGAATTGAATACCTTGCCATTGATGATGAGCCAACAGTCAGTGTTAATCATACATACCCTGATACCAAATTTCATTGATTGGTTCTGTCAGTTTAGAAATTTTATGTTAGTTGACCATTGTTTCACCCTTTAAGTGAAAAAGCAAAACTAGTCCATTTCAGGACTTGGGTGCTTTGAGATCCGAGGTGGGCTTGTGAGCACAGTTTGGATAATGTAATGTCATGGGTGTGTCTCATTGGATCTTTGAAATGACATGAGAGGGAAAGGAAAGATTTTGGAGTATTAAATAATGGGTGAGAGAGAGAGAGAGAGAGAGAGAGAGAGAGAGGTGATATTTTGGCCAACCATGGATAACATCTTGGTATCTTCATGTGTCTGAAATAGTTGTCTGGAATATTTTGTGTCAAAAGATTTTAACATGGGTTTCTTCTTAGGATGAGGAGGAGTGAGTGAGATTTGTTTTTTAATGGATATATATATATATATATATATATATATATATATATATATATATATAGTTGTAGTTTGCTGCTCCTTTGTCTTTGATACTCTCTTTTGGATTGAAAACAACAATACCCATCTTGATCTCATCTAAGGAGGCTGCTATTACCTCTCTTCACAGCCTGTCAAGCTTGCCTTATTATTCTTTCTATCTTCTTTTGCTTTCTTTTATTTGAAGGTTCCCCTTTGTTGTTATTCTTAGAACATATGTGCAAAAGGTTTATACTTTATTTTCGGGGTCCACACATCGGTGGGATATTCTTAGAACATATGTGACGGGTTTGACACCAAAAGCATTATTCGTAACTCGTTGGGAAAGTCACATTGAAAGTGTTAGAGCAATAAGAAATCAAGCACCGGAATTGAGAGATGTCTTAATTCAGATCGCCAATAGTTCTAAAGAGGATGTTGTGATGCTGGAAGCTAAAGGTTTGTGCAAAAATTCTTTAGAGGATTTTGAGTTCGTGATTAGTTTATGTGTTTGGTATAAAATCTTAGACAAAGTTAATTGTGTTAGCAAAATACTTCAACAAGAAGAGATGAATTTAGAAGATGCAATTACTATTCAAAAGGAACTCATTATTTTCTTTGAAAAGTTTAGAGAAGATGGTTTTGAAGACTTGATGAAAGAAGCGAAGGAACTTGCTAATGATGTTGGCATTGATCCGGTGTTTCCAATGAAAAGAACTGTTTGTAGAAAGAAGCACTTTGATGAGAATATGGAAGCGAATGCCGAAGTGGGTATCTTTAATTAATATGCATTGATTTCCACAAATCTTGTGCTTCAACTTAAACTTAATTCTCTGAATTGTCATTTGTGAAGGAATCTGGGCCTCCACAAGTTGGTGTTCATGGATAACATTTTACGTGAGGGAACCAAAGTAGGTATTATGTTCCAGGCCAAGTATTTATTAATCAATTACTGTTTTCATTGCTTAAGTTTACCATTATATGCTTCTTTTTTTTCACTAACAAGTTTCTTTTATTACAGAAACAACGTGATGGGTATATAAAAGATTCTGGAATATACTCATTGCTGCAACAGTGTAGTAAGTAGATTTAGTTTTTGGGTTCTATGATTGCTTCAAATTACACTTTTAGATTTAGTTTTTGGGTTCTATAAATTTGTTGAAGCTTACAAAATTTCCTGTTCCTAGATTAATTTTTATTTTAAATCAGGAAATATTTTTGCATAAATTGCTTTTCATGGCTTAGTGTACATTTGGTGTTTTCCTTGACTTTGCGTAAATTTATTTTATTTGTTTTTACTTTTACTTTTTGTTGTTAGTATTAAATTTTTTTTACTAAAGAATAACAAAACATGGTTCGGCTAGGGCAACCCGGATCTCCGGGTCGACCCTGACTGCGTGTAGCAACGCACGGATAGACATGCTGACGACTCTAGCATTATAATATCAGAGATTATTATCATTACTACTACAGTACTACATTGCCCACTTAGAGCATCCACAGTCGTTTGCTAAAATTTCCAAATATCCAAATTATAGCAAACAAACCCAAAAACCATGCTGCAGTCGTTTCTCAAATTTGCATAATATGGCAAAGCTGCTATTTCTATTTCTCAAATATGAGAAACCATATGAGCTTTCTCAAATTATAGAGGACGGGGTATGATACCCCGTCTCTTCTATATAATATTTTTTTAATCTTATCAAACGGAGTATGATACAGCGTCCCACATAATTTTTGTTTTTTTTTTTTAAAAAAAAGAGGTAGGACGGGGAATGATACCCCGGACGGGGTATCAAACCCCGTCTCTCTAAATAGCGAAATTTTTTTTTTTTTTTAATTGTTCAAACGGGGAATGATACCCCGCCTGGGGTATCAAACCCCGTCCAACCTATTTGACCCATTTTTAGATTCGTTGAAAATCCCTCAGACGGGGATAGATACCCCGTCCGGGGTATCATTCCCCGTCCGGGAATTTTCCTTTTTTTTTTTTTTGTTGTTTTTGATTCCTACTTTGCCCTCCAACGGATCTATTCAACGGCTCTTCGTTCTCTCCAACGCTTTCTTTTTCGTATCTCAACGGCTATTAATTCTCCAACGTCTATAAAAAAACACAGTATAAATAACACTCGGGGGTGTCAAAAGATTAACAACAAACAACTAAACCAACCAAACTAGTCATCCTTCTTCACTCCGAGAACTTCACACCGAGAGCTAATCCTGAAATAAAATCTCTAGCAAGAATGGCAGCTCCATCCAGGGGATCAAGAGGGAGAGCGTATACAACAAATGAAGATGTGATTCTTTCACAGAGTTGGATAGCAACTAGTCAAGATCCAACAGTTGGTGTGGACCAATCGGGTAGCCAATTTTGGGATCGTATATTCAACACCTTCAAAGCAATTTTAGGCAGTCCGACGGATCGAACGTCGGCATCGCTTAGTAGTAGATTTCACGTTATTTCCAAAGACGTGTCGCTATTTGCTGCTAAATTGGCGAGTGTTACAAATAGAGCAGCGAGTGGAACTACGGAGGCTGACAAGGTATATTTATTTAAATCTTTAAATTAATGTTTTTTGAATGCATTGTGATTAGAGTTTTGAATTGAGTGTTGTTTTGTTGTACAATTTTTCCAGATAAGGGAAGCAAGAACGGAATACATGCAATCTACTGGAAAAGCTTTCCGATTTGAAGAATGTTATCAACTACTGAAAGATTTACCCAAATTTTCTCTACGTACGACTACTGTCTTTGAGTACGGCCTAGGAACACAATCACTTGATGTTAGTAGCAGTCAACATATGCCTATAAATGTTGACTCTCCCAACTCCGACGTAGCGGCGGGAGGTGAATCCTCTACACCACTGTCTCGGCCCCCCAGGCGCAAAGCAGAAAAAAGAAAAGCGAAAAATAAAGGCGACGGTACTGACGAGGCTATGCTTGAAGAGACGAGAAGATTTAACTCTTGCTACATTGAGACACAAGGACGCAGATTAGAAGCGACGCAAATGAAAATTGCTTTGAAAAAGAAAGACCAGGATATGAAAGAGCAAGCCGAGGAAGATCGAATCATGGGGTTGGATCTGACAAAATATCCGGATGAGCAACGTTATTATTTTATTTGTAGACAACGTCAAATCATGGAAAAACGAGGTTTCATTAGGGATTAAAATGTAAGGCAATTTATTTCTGTAATAGTTTGAAGAAGTGAAATATTTGTATCGTCAATTTAATATTAATTCCTATTTCATAATTATGTATCGAAGTATTAAGTTATAATTCTTCCATCATTATATGAAATATTAACCTTTAGATTAATTTTTCCACTACAAGCATGCAATTAAGAACAGTATGAAATACAATCTTCCCATCATGCATAGTACGAAATAAATTGCATATCAAAAGACATTGAAATTAGTACCACATTGGACAGAACATAAAAAGATACCATTCATAATAAGAAAAATTAAAACTCTAAATAATATTGTCAATTGGCTTCCCCAAATTCGTTCCAAATATGCTCAACCAAATCTTGTCGAAGCGTATGATGGCGCTGTCGATCATGTAAATCAACGCTTCGTGCAAAACGAGTTGTCTGTTCTGTTGGAGAAGTTGTATTAGGTGTTACGAATGTAGTTGATAAATTCTGTTCGTAGTTATAATCCTGTAAACCTTTGTCTCTTTCATCCTCCACAATCATATTATGCAAAATAATACAAGTCTTCATTATATAAGATAGACTATCAGCATCCCACATTCGAGCTGGCCCTTTTACGATCGCAAACCTAGCCTGTAAAACTCCGAATGCCCGTTCAACGTCTTTACGTGCACCTTCTTGCATCTGAGCAAATTTTTTCATTTTCTGTGTCTCAGGTGCAGTATAGGTTTTGACTATAGTAGCCAATGGTGGGTAGATTCCATCCGCCAAATAGTACCCCATGGAATATTGATGATTGTTTATAACAAAATTAGCAGGAGGTGCACAACCATTAAGAATATCATTAAATAATGTTGATCGGTTAAGTACGTTCAAATCATTATTGCTTCCCGGCATGCCAAAAAATGAATGCCAAAACCATAAATCATAGGACGCAACAGCTTCAAGTATAATTGTTGGTTCATGGACATGACCTGTATACTGACCATGCCAAGTTGCAGTGCAATTTTTCCAAACCCAGTGCATGCAGTCTACACTACCCAACATACCCGGGAATCCACAGTTTTTATTCTCTTCGAGGAGCCTGTTTACATCATCTGCGTTGGGTTTTCTTGTATATTGCTGATCAAAAATATTAACTATTGCTAAACAAAAACGACGTACCGTTTTGAGTACCGTAGTTTCCCCGATTCTAACGTATTCATCGACTGCATCAGCAGAAGATCCGTACGCTAAATACCGCATTGCAGCTGTTATTTTCTGTATTGGTGACAAGCTAGGGGCGTTTGTAGCATCTAACCGTTGTTGAAAATACTGATCATAACCAACACATGCATCAAGTATCCTCATGAAAAGAGGACGACGCATTCGAAATTGCCGTCAGAAAATAGAATCGGGGTAAATAGAGTTGTCACTAAAATAATCCCGCATCAACCGGTTATGGCCTTCAACTCTCTCGCGGCGAATGTAATGTCGATGCAAATCTCGTTGTGAAGAGAGATTACGCAAAGCTCGTTGCTGCATGCGCCTGTTGAACATGATCGCGACATCGTCTTCTTCGTCCCATTCATCAGAGGAGTCAGTGGACGTTGAAGAAGAAGAGAAGTGAGACATTTTTTAGATGATTGTATATGTTGAAGGAGTAGAGAACTTGGAATGATTTGTTGTTATTAAATACAGAAGAAGTTGAACCCCTTCACGTGATAATGTACCAAGCCTGTAAAATTTTGATGTAACGTTGTACCCTTTAACTTTGATGTAACGTTGTACTCTTTAACGTGAAGAAATGGTGTATCAAAAGTGGAAAAAAGACAAAGAAGGAGTCCATTCATATTAATTACCAAATTACCAAATTACCCAAGGTTGGCATGCGTAGACTTATCTTCTCCACTTCACAAACATTAATTACCAAAGTAACACAAACTCTTAATATGTCTAATCAAATTGTGTGTTTGGCACAAATGAAGGAGTTCGCCTGGATTCCTCCGAACCATCTGTACGCTGTGAAGTGGAAGGGCGGTGCTTCAATATCGATCGCCTTCCTGATGTTGCTATCGGTGGAAGTGATTCTCGTAGCACCGTTTTGTCAATAATAAATTTTCGGAGTAGACAATTATTCCTCGACAATTCCTGGCATTGTCTGTACAGCTCCTCCTACAAATAAAGTAGAAATATATGGTTAAACAAAAATTCATTAAAACAGGTGCAGAATTTACAGATTGACTCAAGTTCTTACGTATGATTGATCACCGCGTTGCTGAAACTCAAAAGTATCCTGACTCAGATTTTCTGTTATTGTACCGCCTGTAAATAAGGGTGCCTCAACTAAGGGTTGACCAAACAAGGCTGGTCTGTCAAGCACCGGTGGTGCTATATATTGTGTGGGCATATAATAAGGAGGTGCAGGATATGGCAAATGTGTTGATGGATCGCTGCAACCAGCTGCTCCTATGAAATCAACGTTAGCACCATGCAACAGTTTAGGCATAATAGGACCAATTGAAACCTTCGCCCAACACTGATCATATACCCTCTGTGGAACTGGACAGACCAGTCTAGAAGCTTCAAGCGGCCCGACGTACTCATGTGGATTCATTCTAGACATGGTTTTAGGAGGAACTGATGGGATAGCAATAATGCCTTCTACTTGCCGGTAACATCGGTCACCGAGGTACCATACTCCCTGCATTCAAACTATTATTAGGGGAAAAAAATTTAACTTAACTAAGTATTAATTGAATAACTGTACATATTAATACCTGATTATCATGAAGGAAGATACAGCGGTTGCGGGATAAGATCATGGCACATTGAACATCATACTCATTCTCATATTTGGTTCCTTCATACGGTTGCCATATAATAGATGCTGATGATCTCATCTTTAGCTGACTGCGGGCCATTTGTATATTGTAACGTATAAGATCACTACTTGTATCATCCAAATTACTGCGATTCCAATGGGATATTTTTGGTCGGATATCAGCATTTTTCAAATGGACTGTAAAGTTTACGTCACGCCTACACATTGGTGTACAAATGCTTGTGTATTCATATGCCCAGTACTGAAACCAACACATATAATAATATGTGACAGATTAAAAATTAGAACATTATTATTTTGGTTTTTAAAAATTGTAACAAAATAAATAACATTAAACATTAAGATTACCTCTAGTACTAGCCACGGACCGTTAAATGATTTCAATTTAAGTCGGCTACAAGCATCCAAAGAGAAATATAGCAATGCCAAAGACGGACTACCCCAATCATACGTACCAACAATAGTCACATCTTCAAATGCATTAAGTAAACCACATCTCAATACACCGGTCGCATTGGGTAGAAGAAACTCACCCACAAAATACATGAAGAAAGCTCTGGCAACTTTCACTGCCACTTCATGATCGGCTATAGCTGCATCTATCCAATCTTTCGTAAAATACTTTTTTAGAAAAGAGATACGTATACCGTGAGATTTCCAATCTTCCGGTGTAATTTCTGGGAAAAAACGAGACTGGACAACCTCAAAAGGATATGCATCGTCGTTACATGGCGGCAACGAACCGACTCCAATAGATAAATCCGTTAGCATCGCCCAGTCTAATGGGGTAAATCCCAACTCACCGGCAGGAAGGTGAAAAGTGTGGGTCGTGTCCCACCATCTCTCAACCAACGCCTCAACAAGACGAGTAGACGACTTCTCTGTATCAATAGTAAAAAAAGGGACCAACCAGCATTGTCGATGAGATGCTCTATTGAAGGAACATTGCGAAGTACCTTGTATGCTTTAATCGGTCCCTTCCAATTGCCTCTGAAATTAACAAATCCACCGACAGGTTCATCCGTAATCACTTTGCAAATGTGCCGTCCGTCGTCGACAACTTTTACCCAATGTGATGGATCGCTGGTATTCATTAGCCCAGTTGTTTCTTCTTCATTCCTGTTTTGTACGGGTGCGGACTGTGTTGATGCAGAACCAATGTCTGAACGCTTTGATTTTACCTTTCCAATAAATCGCTTGATTGAAGAAGACATTATAAATTGTATATATCTTGATTTAGATAAGTATTAAGAAATTTGAAGAGGAAAGAAGCTAAAAGAAAAAAAAATTTCAATCGGAAGCCGAGAGCAAAGAAGCTAAATTTTTTTTTTCCTATGAGATGCCGAGAGCAATGCATTGTTTCAATCCCTTGATCAAAATTTATAGTCACAATCCCCACCAATTCACTAATTGAAGCCAAGGGTGTTATAGTCATCTCACACAATAAAGTGGGAACAAATTCATCCCATCCAAGACTTTAACATCCCATGCCAACAAAATAAAGCAACTTTCGGCCCCTTAAATCATGGACGGGGTATGATACCCCGTCCGACATTATACAGCTATTTTTTTTTTTATTTTATGCGAGAGACGGGGAATCATACGACATTTTAAAATTAAAAAATTAGGGACGGTAAATCATACTCCGTCTGTAACGAATATGAGAAAAATTTAGCAAACGACGAGTGCAAGGACTTGGTCCATTTCTTATTACTGTAGCTCCCATTTTTTGAGAAATAAGAAAAACGACTGTGGATGCTCTTAACAAACCTACTTCAAAAAAACTAAACCTAACATCTCAAAATATGTCTGTCTCCCACTTGCACCACTGTACTACATATTTTATTCACTCTTTTACTAACAACAGTGAATAATCATACTGAAAGAGTAGTAAATACAATATCAAGTTGGGTATGTATCAAGTTGGGTACAATCTGAGGAGAACTTGCTTCTCCAATCGGAGGAGAAAGATGAGATCCATAGGTGAATTGAAAAGAATGTTTTTGTTGCTACTAATTTCGGTGTGAGAGCAAACAGATGATATGTAGATTCTTTTGAAAATAATAAAATCAAACATGTTGACTTCTTGCCGGTATTGACCGTTTTCCGATGCAACCGCTGACTGCAAAAAGTTCGAAACACCGGGATTGTTTCCGACGACGAACCCTCTGACGCTCAAGTGAGTAATCGAGAAGATTATGAAAGAGATTTTGTGGAAAAAAATACTGATTACCTTTTTTATGGTGGGGGCAGAGGGATATTTACGATCGCCTTGGGGGACAGTTTCAAGATAATGATTTATCTATCTTCTCAATTTTTTGGATTGAATTAGTTATCTCTTCTTCCTGAAAAGATAAGAGTAGTTGAAGTGATTTGAGTTTTAAGCTCTCCCCTAGATGATAGATGTGGTTTTTGAACCGTCTCTTATAGATATGGTTTTTGAACAGTCTTTAAATCATTTTAAAATGAAATGATCTGGAATCATTTGTATTGGGCTGTATGACAACCCAATAAAACAGATATGTTGTTGGGCTAATGGGCGTGAAATATGCCCAATTTCCATTCATGGAACCTTTTATAGGTGAAATTACCGTCTTACCCCTGAAAGCTTTAAGATTCGTGCCCGATTTGAACGGTCCCGATTTAGTTCTATTCTTACGCATATCACAAGCCCCCCACTCCAGAAGACTGACTTTCACAGCCTTTGAGGAGTAGTTCGCCCCTTTTTTAATGGTTTACAGAACTTATCGGAGTTCTCGAGGAAGTTTGGATCTTGCTCGAGGTGTAACGGTGTTTTCCTGAGTTTTTGAAATACCAAAAAATATTTTTAGAACTTTCTGGGTTTTTTTTCTTTGATTTTTCTAGACTTTTCTGATTTTTTTCAATTTTTAATTTTTTTATTAATTTTTTGAATTTAAATAATTAATTTTAAAAAATATTAACTAAATATTCTAGTTTAATAATTATATTTTTCGAATTTAAAATTATATTCCGAATTAATAATTATTTTTAGAATTTTTAATTAATTACTCTTTTATTTTTAAATCATTTTTTTGATTTTTTAAAAATAATTAATTCTATTTAATAATTAAATAAGGAAATTAATTAAAAATGAATTTACCTTGATGATGTGGCAAAATCAGGATCGTCGATCACGATCGAGCGCATATCGAGAGGAGATTTTTTTTTCTCATTTCTCGATCGGGGGCAGCTTTGTTCGGCGCGTGCTACATTTTTTTTGGGAGAATCTCAGCCCTCGATCAAGATCGAGCACAGATCGGGAGGAGATTTTTTTTTTCCATTTTTAGTTGGGGGCAGGTTTGCTCGGCGCACGCCACCGAGTTTCAACGATGCTTCGGATGGTCGGCTCGTGGCATTGACTGTTGACCCGGTCAAACTTTTTTTTTGATCGAATCTCAGCCTTTGATCAAGATCTGACGCGGATCAGGAGGAGAATTTTTTTTGGAATTTTCAGCTCTGAGACATGTTTGCTCAGCGTAGCACGTGCAGTACACGTATTTTTTTATTGAATCTTGGCCGTTGATCATGATTTGGCACAGATTGAGAGGAGAATTTTTTTTTTCCATTTTCAGCTCGGAGGCATGTTTGCTCGGCGAAGCACGTGCCGTACACATACTTTTTTCGAAACTCGGTGTAGCACGTGCGGTACACGTGTTTTTCTTTTGATCAAATATCAGGCATTGATCACAATCTTGCACGAATTTTGATGAGAATGTAGCACCATTTTCAGTTGGGGGCATGTTTGCTCGGCGTAGCATATGCAGTACACGTGTTTTTTTTGAAGCTCAGTGTACATGCGGTACACGTGCTTTTTTGAAGCTAATGATGTGGTGAAATCTAAAGCGTTGATTGTGTGAGCACGGATCATGAGGAGATCCGACCATTTTTCTCTTTTGCAACTTCTTTTTTTGTTCTATAATAGCACGTGCGATGCACGTGTATTATGTAGCTCGGCTGTAAAATAAGTTGTCGAAGATGGAATTGTTCGAAATAGGACCTAGTCTCTTTGGGAAGGGGGATGAGCAACCTAATAACTTGACCAACCTGCTTTCTTGTAGAAGTTAGCTATCACACTTTATTTAACTTGGTGGCACACTTTTGGGTGATCTATATGGTGCTGAGGTATAATGAACTTTCCCAGTGGTACAAAAGTCCGATTAGAGCGTATGACCCCTTGTTTCGAAGCTGAAACGAAGATCTACAATTTATCTTCTGGATTCTGCTGAAGAATCATCCGTCTTTAGGGTCAAACATGTCTACAATGTCTTTGCCTCCATAAAGTTGAGAAAAGTCTGGGTATCGGGGATCTACGAGGAGTTTCGCCATGCAGGATTTATGAAGAAAAGCTTGGCGAGGGGAGCTCGGTGAATGTTGGAGCTCGGCAAGGATTCGAGGCTCTAGCGGAGATGGGTCGGAACTCGGCGAGGAGCTTTGGCAAGTTCGACGAGGAGTTCGGCAACTTCGACAAGTTCGGCAAGTTCGGCGAAAGTAGAGGTGATTCAGCTGCGCAACAAGTGTCCCGTTCACCGTTGATGGTTTTTTGGTGTTTTCACGATCAGGGGCACATTTTCTGGGAACGCGACTCCGAACTGCCACAATGTTTCGGCGTGCTGACACGTGGCCGTTGACCTTTGACCTTTGACCGGTCAACGATTTTTTGCTCCGTTTTCGATCAGGGGCACATTTGCTCGGTGCGCGACTCCGAACTACCTCAATTCTTTGGCATGTTCACACATGGCACTTTGACTATTGACCGTTGACTGGGTCAACTTTTTGTTGGTTCGGTGCAGCAGTGTTGTAACCAGCTTTACCATTGCTATAGATGATCGATTGGAGCATGTGACCCCTCGTTTTGAAGGTGAAGATTTACAATTTCTCTTTAGGAGTTCGCTGAAGAATCATCCATCTTTAGGTTTAAAACAGGCTCGTAATATCTATATCTTTGTAAGGTTGAGAAGAGCTTCGGTGTCCAGAATCTACGAAGTGGAGCTTCGCTCCCCTGGGCTAAGGAGACGAGCTTCACCATGGAGGAGCTATGAAAGAGCCACTCGGGAGGCGAGTTTGAGGAGCAGCTCTAGTGGTGAGCTGAGCTTCGATCTTGTTTGGAAGAAGGCCGCTCGAGAGGCGAGCGGGATGAAGAGCATCACAAGGCTCTAGAAGAGAGCTGTTCGGGAGGAGAATTTGAGGAGAAACTCTTGGTGTGAGTTGCGCTCCGAACTTGTTTGGAAGAAGGCCGCTAGGGAGGCAAGCAGGACGAAGAGCTTCACCAGGCTCTAAGCGAGAGCCATTCGAGAGGCAAGTTTGAGGAGCAACTCTAGGGGAGAGTTGAGGTCCGAACTTGTTAGGAAGAAGGCCACTCGGAAAGCGAGTGGGGCGAAGAGCATCATCAGGCTTTGGGCGAGAGCCATTCGTGAGGCAAGTTTGAGGAGCAACTCTAAGGGAGAGTTGAGCTCCGAACTCGTTGGGAAGAAGGCCGCTCGGAAGGTGAGCGGTGCGAAGAGCATCACCAGGCTCTAGGAGGGAGCCGTTCAGTAGGCAAGTTTGAGGATCAACCCTAGGGGAGAGTTGAGCTCCAAACTTGATGTTTGAGCCCGACAAACTTGTAGAAGAAATCCGAGGAGGGGGTTGACGTCGACCTTGCCACTTGGACCGAACATGCTAGTAGAGGAAACTCGAGAACTGAGTTGGACGTCATATCCAATGCCAGAAGCTGAACAGGTTGTAGGAGAAGCTCTTCGGAAGAGCTAGGCTCTAGCACCATCACATGGAATTAGGGAGTTGATGGTGTGGCTCGGAAGAGGAACTAAGCACAGAACTCTTTGATGAGAGTTGTCTAGCCAAGGGAGCAGCTCCAGGGGCGAGTTAGGCCCTAGATTTGGTATGTCCGAGTAAAATTTTGGAGATTGCCCTGGGAAAGAGCTAGTCTTCGAACTTGCTTGTTGCAAAATATAACCAGTAGTGGGAGTAGTATGAATGGTCATTTCGAGCCCTGAAACTGCATACTTACCGCATACTTGCAAGCTGTGAGGGCAATTTCGAACCATCATTCTGAACTTCAAACTAGTTCTTTCGGAGTTATCAATGAGTTGTAAGAGCAATTTCAAATGGTGAGCTGCTTTGCCCTTGCTTATTTGCATGTGGCTAAAGCGGCGTCGAACTAAGTGTTGGACTCCAAACTTGTTGTTTGGGGGTTTCAACAAGTTGTAGTGTAACGCCCCGAGACCGATTCAGCTGTGCACACATTATATGAGAGTGGTTGGTTGTTGGCCCACGGGATTTTTATAGAAGGCTTGGATTATTGGGATTAATGATGTATCCTATAGAAGTTCTATGGGGCTTAGGCATTAATGTGCATAGAAATGAAAGTGCATGCATGCCATGGTGAAGGTGACGTGGCCCTTGGGTGTGGGAAATAATCCCACATTGCAAATAAGTGAGAGTGTGTGGGTGTGTATATAGGATTAACCAAGTGATGAAGGTACCTAATGAGTTAACCCACCTTTTGATGGTACCTGTGGTGGGCGTGGCTAGAGTTTTGTGTCTATTTTTTTGCGTTCGCGCATGTGTAGCCGCGTGCACAGCTGAGCCAGGCTCGGGGCGTTACATGTAGGAGCAATTCTGAATGGTGAGCTGCTCTGCACTTGCTTGTTTGCAAGCGACTAAAGCGATGTCGAAATAAGTGTTGGACTCCAAACTCGTCTTTTGAGCCTAGCAAGTTATGGGAGCAGCCCTATGGGACAAGCTGGACTCCGAACTTACTGTTTAACGAGTCATAGATGTGACCCATGGAGATAGACATGAGGCCAATGCAATAATTAAAGCTAAATTTTATTGAAACAAACTAAGTGGCCACTTCAATGGTGCGAGTCTTTATTACATGCTTTGGCTATATCGCTAGTGGCGGCCTTATTGAAAACTGAAAACCTATTTCTACGAGAGAGTATTAGGCACCCTTGTGGTATTTCATTTGATGCTCAGTATTCCAAGTCCGCCTTCCCCGAAGAGGGGGATCTCCTTGAGCTCATTAACTAGTCCGGGAAGGACTTGACGGTTCCGTTGGGTGAGCTCTAATGCTTTAAGTGGGAGGACCCAGCCCCCCATTGTGGTTGTGTTGTACCTCCGAGCTGTCTCTTGGTTTTCTTTGACTTCTCCTACCCCTATAGAGGTTGGAAACTTCATTTTCATGTGAAAGGGTGAGGGTATGGCATGAAGTACTGCTAAGTCAGGTCAACCCAGGAAAGCATTATAAGTAGCCTTTACATTGACGACCATGAAGTCCATTGCCTCTGTCCGGGTAGTCGGGGTTTTTCCTGCGGTCACATCAAGAGTGACTATTCCTTCGATTGGGACTGGAGCCCCAGAGAACCTGTGGAGTGTGTATCCGGCAGGCTTGAGACGATCTCAAGAAAGTTTGAGGCCTTGGAAGGCTTCCAGGAAAAGAATATTGACGGAACTTCCATTTTCGAGCAGGATGCGGTGCACCTCGTAGTTGGCCATGTGGATACTAATTACGAGTGCGTCACAGTGGGGCATTCAGACGCTTTCTAGGTCTTTGTATGAGAATGTCACCGAGACCCCAGAGTTCTTGGCCGGGGAAAAGGTCTGGACCGATCTCACCTCTCGGATGAAGGCCTTTCGGGAGGAGTTTGATTCTCCCGCCATTGGACCTCCATGGATAAGGTGGAGGATGGCCCCAGGTTCGGATTCTTGGAACTTGGCAGGCCTTTCGGTTCACTTGTTGGCTCCTCAGGGTGGAGGATCGGCTCCGTCATTTTTGACGAACTTGGCCAGGTATATTTGCTGTATAAGTTCTTCGATCTCCTCCTTGAGAGCCCAACAATCATCCGTGTCGTGGACGCGGTCCCTATGAAAGCGACACCACTTTTCTATGTTCCTCCTCTTCACTGGGTTTTCATTCTAAGGGGAGTGCGGAGTAGCCCTTCCTTATCCACCTCCATAAAAACTGCTGATATACTGGCATTGAGGGGGGTGAACTTCTCAAAATGAGGAGTTGGGTGGCGCTGGCCATTATCATCTTTCTGAAATTTCTGGGACCCTTCTTCGTTTGTATTCTTCCGTTTTCTCTTGGAAGATGGCTCCTTTCAACTAGGGGGGTTGAGATCCTCTTCCACTTAGATGTACTTCGCACTCCTAAGTAAGAGTTTCGAGAAGTCCCGAGGAGGCTTCTTGGCAAGGGACGCCTTGAAGTCGGCATTATTGACGTTGTGTCTGAATGCTGCAGATGCTACTAATTGGTCGTGTAGCGCCCCGAATTTCTAATATGAGAGCTTAGAAAATACGTGGCACATTCCCAGTGATCCACTTGAATATAACAATAAACACAACCAAACACCACTAGAATTTTCAACATTTATTACAACCAAACTTTTACATATCACAGTGGAAGACTAAACAACTCAAAATTAGCTCAACATGACTTTACAACTCAACACTGAACACTAAATAGTCCATTTATCCAAAAGTTACTAACTCAAGCATCCATTCTCCAACTCTATGCAATAACCTGCAACAAGTGAGGCAAGAGTTGAACCCTAACCCCCAAACTAAAGGGGTCAGCCATAAATGGTGTGAGTGGCATAAAAATCAAATAGCAATATAAATAAACTTAAATCATAGCATCCAACCAATAATAACCAAAGGTGTAAAGTGTGAAATAGCAAGAAATGTAAACAACAAGTGATATCCAAAACCAAAAGTCAAGTGTGAAAAAGCAGGAAATCCAAATGCAGAAAAGTGAGTCAAGAAAACATGATGACTAAATGCTGACAACGATGACTACTAAGAGATGAAGATAAACTATGATAATTTGCCCATGCTTGATCATTCAGGAGATAGATCCCACATCTCAGGCATTTCCCTGGATAATTCAGGAGATCTTCCCACATCTAAATACAGTCTCATCATCACAAGAATACCACAAAAGCGTCGCCTCGACCTTGATAATTCAGGAGTTCAATCCCACATCTCAAGATAATTACTTGGATAATTCAGGAGATATACCTCACATCTCAGGTTAACTACCTGGATAATTTAGGAGATAAATCCCACATCTCAAGTTAACTACTTGGATAATTCAGGAGATTAAGTCTCACATCTAAAGCCTTACTGAGGTGCATAACTCATGTTCCCATTCGTCATGACTTTACTAATGCCTGTCCTTATTAATTTGGGTTACTGAAACAAAATCTCCTAGAGTAGTGTACCCTACCGGACTAAAAATCTGAATCACTGAAAATTTGCCTCAATGGGCCTCAATAAATAACTCAACAAATATCTCAACACCGGTATACTAGGGTCACGTACCTCTAGAGACTCAAAAAAACAAATATCTGAACAAATTCCCACTAACCAAGTGGCTCAACTGAATATCTCCAAAATCATATTCTTAAAGAATATCTCAAAAACAATTTACTGAACTGAATAACTTAAATTCCAATACTGAACTGAATATCCAACAGTCAAATACGAAGATCCTTTAGGACCAGTCGACTCATGCTGAGGTAAGTCGACTGTCCAGAGGACAATTTTCCCACATTTTACAAAAATAAACTAAGGCATAATCAGTCGTCTGGGAGGTCATCGGTCGACTGCCCCGAGACAAATACAAATAATTCACATCAAAATATTTTAAGTATATAAAAGTCGACTGAAAGGTTCATAGGTCGACTGTCCCGAAAGGACTGAACAAATTTACAAACAGCAGACCAGTCGACTGACACTGTCTAAGTCGACTGTCCCGAACAATTCTCAAAGACTGAAAGTACAGCAGCGGGCTCGTACCAGTCGACTGCTCCGTAGGTAAGTCGACTGTCGGCATACAGTTTTCCAAAATAGGTCTGGATACAAAATCAACGGAAGATTTCTAAAGAATCATGGTTCATTGTTTTTCAATCAATAGTTCATACACAAGCCAATGATAACTCTCAAATAATCTCCAATACGATTGCATTACTCATCAATCAATTCCTCAAATCTCAACTTCTCAAGATCTAAACCACAAATCTTCCATTAGGGTTTCTCAACAAAACTTCTTCCTCAACTCCTAATTAAATCTGATCTAACAATCATAAGATTTCGATGTCTAGCATCCGATCACAATATAATCAGTTCTCAACATGATTTCCAACAATACGATTCCATAGATCAATATTTCCTCAACAAATCTTGATAGTTTCTCATACATGGTCCAAATATCAACAAGTGTTCTCATCATCCATATTAAATAAAAGATCCATATTATGCATACAATGATACAAACAAAACAACATCATACCGGTCTCAAACAAAGTGCAACAAAGTATCTCACGTCATTCATCAATCAAACAACAAAACAAACAAGCAAAACAAAAACAAACCACTCACCTTGTTTTGAAGAAAAATCCACAAAAAGCTCTTCTCCTTGCTAGATCCAAAAGTCTCTTCTTGCTCCTCAAACAAATCTCAAAAATCTGAATATTCTCTCAATGACGGCTGGGAATAAAAAAAATCCCTTATATATGCCGGATAATATATTAGGGTTTTACCCCACTTTGCAAAACAATCCTTTCAAGAACACATCTTTCATATATATCCATTTTTCTTGTAATTTCAATAAAACTCCTTTAAATTAGGATCTAATAGAAAATATACTTTTAAACTTCAGCCAGAACTGCTCAAAATGTCCAGAATGCCAATTTTGCATTTCAACCCTTGAAAATGCCAATTTTGCAAATAAGTCCTTCTTTTCTCAAAAATTGCAAATAGTATCAATTAATTTCAGAAAAATCTGGAAAAATACTACATAAATCCTAAATAATAAATAATGATTTCTCATAAAGAAATCTTAATTTTTCAAACTTCTAAAAAGTCATTTGCACGTGTACAAAAGATAGATTTCTTAGAAAATATTAATTAAATCTCCAAAAAATCATTTAAATTCCTTTTCAAATAATTAAAATAATATTTGAAAATATGGGGTTCTACATCACTCCCTCCTTAGAAGAGTTCTGTCCTCAGAACTACGACTAATGAGTTCAAACACATACCAAGCAAAAGAAAATAGTGTTTCATATATATGTAGAACATAATCCAAACAATTTCTTATAACATCACAATCAAGACAAAGGAATACATCATATATTAGTCAATAGCACAATCATCCAAAGAATTCCAATCACATACAAGAAATACACTCATACAAACAATTCAGGAAATTCCTTCAGCATGCGATCCTCGGGTTCCCAAGTAGCCTCCTCGAACTGTTGATTCCTCCACAATACCTTGACCATAGGTATCACCTTGCTCCTAAGGACTTTCTCCCTACGATCAACGATCTCAATAGGCTGCTCCTTGTAGCTCAAGTTCACCTGTAGATCTTCGGGAACTTCTACCAACTGATGATTCTGATCGGCCACATACTTCCTTAATAGCGACACATGAAACACATCATGTACTTGTGCTAACTCCTCAGGAAGTTTCAATCTGTATGCTGTCTTGCCAATCCTCTCCACGATCCTGTACAGCCCAATATACCTCGGCGCCAACTTGCCTCCCTTACCAAATCTGATCACTCCCTTGGTCGGAGAAACCTTGAGGAAAACTGCATCCCCAACTTCAAATTCCAAATCTCTTCGTCGAGTGTCAGCATAACTCTTTTGCCGACTCTGAGCTTTAACTAACCTCTGGCGAATCAGCTCAATCTGCTCTGACGTCTGCTGCACGATCTCAGGACCATACATCTGCCTCTCGCCGACCTCATACCAACAAACAGGTGTCCTGCACCTCCGCCCATACAAAGCCTCATACGGTGCCATCCCAATACTTGCATGGTAACTGTTGTTATAAGCAAACTCAACCAATGCTAAGTATCTCTCCCAACTACCACCGAAGTCCATAACACAAGCTCTCAACATATCTTCCAGCACTCGGTTCACCCTCTCCGTCTGACCATCTGTCTGCGGATGAAATGCTGTACTGAAATCAGTTCTGGTGCCCAAAGCTGCTTGTAAACTTCTCCAAAACCTTGAAGTAAACCTCGGATCTCTGTCAGAAACAATTGACACAGGAACTCCATGAAGTCTCACAATTTCTCCAATGTACAACTCAGCCAATTTCTCCATTGACCAAGTAATCTTTATGGCTAGAAAATGTGCCGACTTAGTCAATCGGTCCACAACGACCCAAATTGAGTCATTGCCCTTTGAACTCCTCGGCAAACCTGTGATAAAGTCCATGCTGACATTCTCCCACTTCCACTCCGGAATGGGTAATGGCTGTAACAAACCTCCAGGTCTCTGATTCTCTGCCTTGATCTGTTGACAAGTCAGACACCTTGCCACAAAATCTGCTACATCCCGCTTCATACCAGACCACCAAAAATGTGGTTTGATGTCCTTGTACATCTTCGTGCCTCCTGGATGAACTGATAACAATGTACTGTGTGCTTCCTTCAAGATACTCTCTCTCAACTCTGCATCATCTGGAACACACAACCTCTCACCCATCCAAAGAACTCCATCTTGGACACGAAATTCTGATAACTTGCCTTCTGCAACTTGCTGCAACATCTTCTGGATCTCTGAATCTGACCTCTGACCTTCCACAATCTTTTCCCTCAAAGACGGCTGCAGCCTCAACTGAGCCAAAGATGCCCCTAAACCTCGCAGTACCACCTCGATACCTGCCTGATCGATCTCTGCTGCCAACTCCCTTCGAGTAGTGATCAATCTCGATAAACTACTCTTCCTGATAAGTCCATCAGCCACTACATTCGCCTTGCCCGGATGATACTTGATCTCAGGACGAATGTCTTCCAATACCTCCAACCACCTTCTCTGCCGGAGATTCAAATCCCTCTGCTGATAAATATACTTCAGGCTCTTGTGGTCAGTGTACATATTGACCTTCTCACCATAGACATAATGCCTCCATAGCTTCAAGGCATAAATGATAGCTGCTAGCTCCAAATCATGCGTCGGATAATTTTTCTCATGCGGATGCAACTGCCTCGAACCATTAGCAATGACCTTGCCTTCCTGCATCAAGACACAACCCAAACCTCTGAGAGATGCATCACTGTAGATATCATAATCTTTTCCAGCTTCCGACAATGCCAATATAGGTGCAGTAGTCAGCCTTTCCTTTAACTCAAGGAAACTCTCTTCGCACTTATCGGTCCATACAAATGCCACATCCTTCCAGGTCAAACCTGTCATCGGAACTGCAATCTGAGAATACCCCTGAATAAACCTCCTGTAGTACCCAACTAAACCCAAGAAGCTTCTGACTTCCTTCACTGACGTCGGCCTGGGCCAATTCTTCACTGCTTCCACTTTCTGAGGATCAGTAGCCACTCCCTCCTTAGAAAGAATATGGCCAAGGAAAGCTACCTCAGACTTCCAGAATTCACACTTCGACAATTTGGCATACAAACTGTGCTCCTGCAACGTCTGTAACACTGCTGTCAAGTGCGTCGAATGATCCTCTTCCGACTTCGAATATACCAAGATATCATCGATGAAGACCACTACGAAGGAATCGATGAACGGTCTCAACACCCGATTCATCATATCTATGAACACTGCTGGCGCATTCGTCAACCCGAATGGCATCACCAAAAACTCATACAGCCCATGACGAGTCCTGAATGCTGTCTTACTCACATCTTCCTCCTTGACTCGCACCTGATGATACCCTGATCTCAGATCAATCTTCGAAAATACCGCTGCTCCTCGAAGCCTGTCGAACAAATCGTCGGCAGTGGGTACTTGTTCTGAATAGTCACCCTATTCAATTCCCGATAGTCAATGCACATCCTCATCGACCCATCCTTCTTCTTGACCAACAACACTGGCGCTCCCCACGGAGAAGAACTTGGCCTGATAAGCCCTTTGCTCAAAAGCTCCTCAATCTGCTTCTTCACTTCAACTTGCTCTACAGGTGCCATCCTGTATGGAGCCTTGGAGATCGGCACACTTCCCGGCTGAACATTGATGCAAAACTCTACATCTCTCTGCGGCGGTAATCCTGGAAAATCATCCAAGAACACCTGAGG
This sequence comes from Hemerocallis citrina, assembly GCA_017893485.1. Lineage (NCBI taxonomy): Eukaryota > Viridiplantae > Streptophyta > Magnoliopsida > Asparagales > Asphodelaceae > Hemerocallis > Hemerocallis citrina. Next base: position 127,400,928 of record CM030367.1, read on the forward strand.
AAAATTTCGAACAACCGGTATGCCCTTGACTTCATCCGAGATTGCCATCTTTGATACCATTGCAGCCACCTTCGGGATCTTCTTCTTCCCTTGGAAAGTTACTGCAGGTCCACCTGGTGCTTTCACCAACACCTCCTTCTGTTTGCAATCAATCGTGGCATCATATATAGCCATCCAATCGATGCCTACAATGACATCCACTCCCAACACTTGCAGTTCGATCAAGTCGATGCCGAACATCCTTCCACCAATCTCAATATCACAGCCCTCGTAATATCGATCCGCTACTAGCTCTTCACCTGACGGCGTTGCCACCGACAAAACCCTGCCTGGGAATAACTTAGGTTCCAAACCTAAGATCTTTGCAAAACTTGGCGATACAAATGTATGCGATAAACCAGTGTCAAACAAAACCTTTGCTTTTATTCCATTTATTAAAACAACTCCTGTTACAATAAGAATGATACTCAATCTTAAATTGTTCTGAAATAAAAGCTTTATTCATTACACTGATTCAAAATGAAAGAAATCAAAATTCCTGCATACCCTATATTACATCTTCTGAGTTTCTCGCATCCTCCTCGGTCAATGCAAATACTCGCCCTTGCCTCTTTGGGACTTTGCTTCCACCCGAACCACCTTCCTTCAATTTTGGACAACGGAGCTTGGAATGTCCAGTCTGCCCACACTGAGAACAGATATGCTCTGCCAACTTCGGACATGATGACCTGTAATGTCCTACCTCCTTGCAGTAGTAACAGGTCACTCCCTGAGCTGCAGGTGCCTTCTGCACCGATCCACTGAACTTTGCCTGCTTCGCGGGGAATCCCTTCCCACTCTGGCCTGATGCTGGCCTCTTGTTCCGGTTCCATGTATCCTGTTTCTTCTGAAATAGGTCCATATCCTCCTCAGTCATTGCTGCTCTTCTGACCAGCTTGTCAAATCTCCTGATACCTAATGGAACCATCCTTGACCTCAAGTTTGGCCTCAAGCCCAGCTCAAACTTTTTGGCCTTCTTTGCTTCGTCCATGACCAACTCTGGTGCATACCTCGAAAGTTGAGCAAACTTCGTCTCATACTCCCGAACAGTCATGCTGCCTTGCTGAAGGTTCATGAACTCGGTCGCCTTCTTCTCTTGTACATCCAGAGGAAAGAAGCGATCTCTGAACTCCTCCAGAAAAGCTTCCCATGTCAGCTGCTGATCTCCCAAGTTCCTCTTCAGTGACTCCCACCAGACACCGGCATCTTTCTTGAGCTGCATCGAAGCTAACTTCACCTTGCTAGCTGCCGGAGTCTCTGACACCTCGAAAATCGTCTCCATCTTCCTAATCCAATCATCTGCTGCTGTTGGATCAGCTTGCCCCTCAAAGACCGGCGGCCTCATCCTCTTAAAGGATTCAATCTGCTTGATGGGGTCGGCATTCACCAACCCATGTCCAGCTCCATGATTTGGCGGTGGATTCTGCTGCTGCTGAGCTTGCTGCTGTTGCGCCACGTTGAATGCCATCAACGTATTCAGTGTTTGATACACCTTAGCGAATTTAGCCTCTAGGTCGATCCCATTTCCTCGGGAACAACCCGATCCATCCTCATTGTTGCCACCATTTCTACCTCTGGGTGCAACCATTTTGAATACTGCAAAACGAGGGTAAAGTTAGAGTAACACACACAATTCAAACTCATATCAATGCCCTATGGCAAAACCATAACCATGCCTCAAACCATAACTTCAAACCAAACATCATATTTTAACTCTATGTGATGCTCACACTCTGATGTCCACACCTAGGTACTCACTCTCTAGTGTCCACACCTAGGTTGGTTTTCTTACTATGTCTATTATTACCATTGAAGCAGAGCTCTGATACCAATCTCTGTAGCGCCCCGAATTTCTAATATGAGAGCTTAGAAAATACGTGGCACATTCTCAGTGATCCACTTCAATATAACAATAAACACAACCAAACACCACTAGAATTTTCAACATTTATTACAACCAAACTTTTACATATTACAGCGGAAGACTAAACAACTCAAAATTAGCTCAACATGACTTTACAACTCAACATTGAACACTAAATAGTCCATTTATCCAAAAGTTACTAACTCAAGCATCCATTCTCCAACTCTAAGCAATAACCTGCAACAAGTGAGGCTAGAGTTGAACCCTAACCCCCAAACTAAAGGGGTCAGCCATAAATGGTGTGAGTGGCATAAAAATCAAATAGCAATATAAATAAACTTAAATCATAGCATCCAACCAATAATAACCAAAGGTGTAAAGTGTGAAATAGCAAGAAATGTAAACAACAAGTGATATCCAAAACCAAAAGTCAAGTGTGAAAAAGCAGGAAATCCAAATGCAGAAAAGTGAGTCAAAAAAACATGATGACTAAATGCTGACAGCGATGACTACTAAGAGATGAAGATAAACTATGATAATTTGCCCATGCTTGATCATTCAGGAGATAGATCCCACATCTCAGGTATTTCCCTGGATAATTCAGGAGATCTTCCCACATCTAAACACAGTCTCATCATCACAAGAATACCACAAAAGCGTCGCCTCGACCTTGATAATTCAGGAGTTCAATCCCACATCTCAAGATAAATACTTGGATAATTCAGGAGATATACCTCACATCTCAGGTTAACTACCTGGATAATTTAGGAGATAAATCCCACATCTCAAGTTAACTACTTGGATAATTCAGGAGATTAAGTCTCACATCTAAAGCCTTACTGAGGTGCATAACTCATGTTCCCATTCGTCATGACTTTACTAATGCCTGTCCTTATTAATTTGGGTTACTGAAACAAAATCTCCTAGAGTAGTGTACCCTACCGGACTAAAAATCTGAATCACTGAAAATTTGCCTCAATGGGCCTCAACAAATAACTCAACAAATATCTCAACACCGGTATACTAGGGTCACATACCTCTAGAGACTCAAAAAAACAAATATCTGAACAAATTCCCACTAACCAAGTGGCTCAACTGAATATCTCCAAAATCATATTCTTAAAGAATATCTCAAAAACAATTTACTGAACTGAATAACTTAAATTCCAATACTGAACTGAATATCCAACAGTCAAATACGAAGATCCTTTAGGACCAGTCGACTCATGCTGAGGTAAGTCGACTGTCCAGAGGACAATTTTCCCACATTTTACAAAAATAAACTAAGGCATAATCAGTCGTCTGGGAGGTCATCGGTCGACTGCCCCGAGACAAATACAAATAATTCACATCAAAATATTTTAAGTATATAAAAGTCGACTGAAAGGTTCATAGGTCGACTGTCCCGAAAGGACTGAACAAATTTACAAACAGCAGACCAGTCGACTGACACAGTCTAAGTCGACTGTCTCGAAAAATTCTCAAAGACTGAAAGTACAGCAGCGGGCTCGTACCAGTCGACTGCTGCGTAGGTAAGTCGACTGTCGGCATACAGTTTTCCAAAATAGGTCTGGATACAAAATCAACGGAAGATTTCTAAAGAATCATGGTTCATTGTTTTTCAATCAATAGTTCATACACAAGCCAATGATAACTCTCAAATAATCTCCAATACGATTGCATTACTCATCAATCAATTCCTCAAATCTCAACTTCTCAAGATCTAAACCACAAATCTTCCATTAGGGTTTCTCAACAAAACTTCTTCCTCAACTCCTAATTAAATCTGATCTAACAATCATAAGATTTCGATGTCTAGCATCCGATCACAATATAATCAGTTCTCAACATGATTTCCAGCAATACGATTCCATAGATCAATATTTCCTCAACAAATTTTGATAGTTTCTCATACATGGTCCAAATATCAACAAGTGTTCTTATCATCCATATCAAATAAAAGATCCATATTATGCATACAATGATACAAACAAAACAACATCATACCGGTCTCAAACAAAGTGCAACAAAGTATCTCACGTCATTCATCAATCAAACAACAAAACAAACAAGCAAAACAAAAACAAACCACTCACCTTGTTTTGAAGAAAAATCCACAAAAAGCTCTTCTCCTTGCTAGATCCAAAAGTCTCTTCTTGCTCCTCAAACAAATCTCAAAAATCTGAATATTCTCTCAATGACGGCTGGGAATAAAAAAAATCCCTTATATATGCCGGATAATATATTAGGGTTTTACCCCACTTTGCAAAACAATCCTTTCAAGAACACATCTTTCATATATATCCATTTTTCTTGTAATTTCAATAAAACTCCTTTAAATTAGGATCTAATAGAAAATATACTTTTAAACTTCAGCCAATACTGCTCAAAACGTCCAGAATGCCAATTTTACATTTCAACCCTTGAAAATGCCAATTTTGCAAATAAGTCCTTCTTTTCTCAAAAATTGCAAATAGTATCAATTAATTTCAGAAAAATCTGGAAAAATACTACATAAATCCTAAATAATAAATAATGATTTCTCATAAAGAAATCTTAATTTTTCAAACTTCTAAAAAGTTATTTGCACGTATTTTGCACGTGTACAAAAGATAGATTTCTTAGAAAATATTAATTAAATATCCAAAAAATCATTTAAATTCATTTTCAAATAATTAAAATAATATTTGAAAATATGGGGTTCTACAGGTCGAGGGAGACAATTGACTGGGCTTCGGTGGTAAAGCACAGAATATAATCTCTCAGGGGTTCACATTTTCTTTGGCTGAGGGCTAGCGAAGATGCACTAATTTTCTCGGATCGACGACTGCTAACGAAGTGGGTGAGGAAGAGCTCCTAAAACTGGTCAAATGAGAAGATGGAGGCTGGGGATAAATGAGAGTACCATTCTTTCTCTGGTCCCTTCAACGTTGCTGGGAATGCCTTGCAGAGGAGCGCGTCCGAGGATTAATGGATCATCATGAGGGTTTTAAAATACTCAATATGATTAGCCGGGTCAAACTCCCTGTTGTAGGTTTCAAAATGAGGCGTCTTGAAGGTTTCAGGGGCACGGGCTTCCATGATGGTCCTGGAGAAGGGGGTCTGCTCGGGCGGAAGTTCTTGGTCTGTTGATTCTCTTCGGGATTGATCTTGCTGAGGCACCTCTACATCTCTCGACGGCGACAGTGAACCGAGCCGTTCTTCTAGTCGGATCTAGTCAACCCTCAGGACTCTCCTTCATGAGTAGTGGCATGGCGAGGGATGTGTGCTTGTTGGTCACGATTTGGGGTGATGTTAAGGGTTTGTAGGATGTCATCTTTGAAGTTTCGGAATTCTGCCTGGGTGACTGGTGCCCCTCCATCATGGTGAACCCTTGGTGGTGATTAACTCACAGTGGTGTGGTTCCTTCGTTGTCGATGGGGAGCAGACCCCCTTCGCCCCCTTGGGGAGGCAGACCTTCTAGATCTCGGCCTTTAGGGAGAACGGCTCCTCTGACTTCTCTGGTGTTCTAGATGAGAGACCTCGTCACTGGCTCGTCTCTCATTCAAGCGAGTTCCGAGGTCGATCCCTTTTTGGCGGTTGACGATGACTTGACGGAGGTCTCTTGACCCCTGAGGACCTTGCGAGGCCATCGAGTCGTGATGTGTCGAATTTATATACAAATATTTGTACTCATTTACCATTCAAATCGCTTGTTTTCGTTGATATTGTCTATAATTCATCATATTTCTATAAGATTTCATTTAATTGATTATTTTTGAAGAAATAATATTTTTGATGCAAAAAGTAAAGAGTTGTGGAAAAAAATCAACAAACAAAGTAAAATAATGGATTTATCAATTTTTATTGTTCTGTTGAGTTAAAAGTGCGACAAATAATTTTAAAAGGATTTTTATACTCTAATATAATTTGTAGTTAGTTTAAATAATTTTAAACTAATTAATTTTATTTTATTTAAAAATCCTAATTTCTGGTATTATTTTGTGTATGCAGCAGCACGTGGTGGGCAGAAAAGGAAGAAAGGAAAGAAAGAGAAATAAATAAAATTCTGGATTAAAAAGGAAGGAAATAAAGGAAAAGTGTGGACTTTTATGCAAAAAGTGCAAACCCTAAACTCCTTTTCCGTTCTCTATAAATACAAACCAAAGAAGTAGAGAGAATGGTAAGAGGTGACGGCTGGACAATCACAAAACAAAAAAAAATAAAAACAAAATAACGGGTCAGAGAGAGAGAAAGAAGATCTCAAGATCTCTTCTCTCTGTTTGACAACAAATCAAATCAAAAAGAGAAGAGGAAGCAGCAGGCTTCGACAGCTGGGTGCACATGTTCGACTGCGACAGCTGACTAGGCGCTGGGATCGAGGCAGGCTCCTTCTTCTTCAATTCTCCCGTGCGAACCCAGAGCCGCTGACCTGTGTGATCTGACATGGATGCAGTCTTCGACGCGACAGCGACAAGCAGGCGGCCCACGTGACAGGTGGGAAATCCTGTCTCTTCTCCTGGCGTGTGTGCTGGCGTGTTTTTCGAGGCAGTGGGTCAATTTTTGAGACAGAAAAAGGGGTTTGAATTAAATTTTGTATTCTTTTTATCTCCTATTTTTCTTTATATTTTTTAGATGCAATCCAAATAATTTTATTAATTGCAAATTGAACATGAACTGAATTTATTGTTCTAGAGGCTAAGATGTAGCCGAGTTTTGTAGAACACAAATTTTAATCCCTTATTTTTACTCTAATTTTCCGGGTTGTGTTTTAATTTGTATTATTTATGCGTACAACATGGTGGATAGACATTTGTATGATTTTTCAAATCATAAAGAGACCGAACAGGTTATTCGTGATTAATAAAAATTAACACCGTATATTGGAGGACGTGACCGTTAAGAAATCCAATTTCTCAATTAATAATTTGATGGATAGGCGAAGAATTAGTTGAGATTAATTTTTAGACTACATGGATAGAGTGGTTAATATCTTTAGAATTTTGGTCTACAATTTGGAAAGATAATATCTTTAATTCATAAGGAGTTAGAATTTGTGTGTGTGATAAACGAGGTGAACCAAGAGCCCTAGAACTAATTTTACCATTAAACAAATTACAAGAGCTTCATAATTTCACAGCCCTCTCCCTCTTCACCAATTTAGTTAGATTTAATTAGATTAATTTGATTTAGTTGTTTTATCCTTAATTAAATTCGATCTTCCAAATAGTGATTAATCTAGCGATATCGGTACTCAGTAAAATATCTAGTCCCTGTGGGTTCGACACTCTACTCACCTATCTATATTACTTGTGCGATTTTGTACACTTGCAAAAATCAACATCAAGTTTTTGGCGCCGTTGCCGGGGACTAGTTATTCTTTTATTGATATTGAAAATTGCTAGATTATTGCTAGTTTGGATTCTTTTTTGTAATTATTTTTATTTTATTATTATTTTACATCTTTTATTTTCTTTTTACTAACTTTTACTTTTATTTATTTTTCTTTTTCTTTTTATTTGTATTTAGTTTTTTATTTTTTTTATAATTTAGGACTTAGGATTTTTATTTTTATTGTTTTATTTTTCTTACTTCTTTATCCTTTTGATTTATTTTTTTTCTTTATTTACTTGTTTTTCAGGGTTTAGGTGTGTATGCCCAGATCTAACCCATTGGAGCCTGAACTTTTTGACCCAGAAATTGAAAGAACCTTACGACAAATTAGGAAGGAAAAGAAAGAGAAGATCACATCCTCGTTATCCATGGCGAACAGAGAGGAGAACAAAGCTTTGAGGGATTATGCAATGCCCTCAGTTAAAGGAATGCTATCAAGTATCACAAGGCCGGTAATTGAAGCAAACAATTTTGAAATTAAACCCGCAATTATTCAGATGATTCAGCAAACAGTTCAATTTAGAGGATTAGCACATGATGATCCAAATATTCACATCGTAAACTTTCTCGAAATATGTGATACCTTCAAACACAATGGAGTTTCGAATGATGCTATTCGACTTAGACTTTTCCCTTTCTCACTTAGAGATAGGGCAAAGTCTTGGTTGAATTCTTTGCCACAGGGAGCTATTACAACTTGGGAAGGTTTAGCACAAAATTTTTTGACAAAGTACTTTCCCCCAGCAAAAAAAGCAAAGTTAAGAAATGACATCACAACATTCACTCAACTTGAGACAGTGTCATTATATGATGCATGGGAGAGGTACAAAGATCTATTAAGAAAGTGTCCTCATCATGAACTTCCAAAATGGCTACAAGTACAAACATTCTATAATGGTTTGGGGGCTACAAATCGATCTATGGTAGATGCAGCAGCTGGAGGTGCCTTAATGAGCAAAACTCATGAAGCAGCTTATAACCTTTTAGAAGAAATGGCATCTAATAATTACCAGTGGTCCTCAGAAAGAACAATGCAAAGAAAAGTGGCGGGAGTTTTTGAACTTGACCCTATTTCTAATTTAAATGCAAAAATTGATTTTTTATCTAAGCAAATAGGTAATATGAATGTTAATGCTATTCAATCTCATATCATTTGTGACTATTGTGCAGGAAATCATTCTAATGCAGATTGCCAAGTGGGGAACCCTTTTGCTCCACCAAATGCAGAACAAGTAAATTATGTGTCAAATTTTCAAAGGCAAAATAGCCCTTATGCAAACACATATAATCCTGGAAGGAGAAATCACCCCAATTTTTCTAGGAACAATAATCAAGAAGGAGCTAGACCACAACAAAATTTTCAACAACAAGAAAAAAAGCCGACATTAGAAGAAATGTTCAAGCAATACATGCAAAAGACGGATCAAGCAATTCAAAATGTTGCAAATTCAACTTCGGCTTCCATTCACAATCTCGAGGTACAAATTAGTCAAATTTCTAATATTCTTAATGAAAGAGCTGCAGGAACATTACCAAGCAACACAGTTGTAAACCCCAAGGAGCATGTGAAGGCAATAACACTTAGAAGTGGGGCAACAATTGGGCAGCCACAAATCAAAAAAGTAGAACAAGGTGTGGATGAAAAGCAAGGTGAGAATGAACAAACAATGGAAGAACAAACGCAGCAAAAAGGAGAGGCAAGCCAAACCATTTCAGGGGAGTTAAATTCTAACACTTGTGCTAATTCTCCTTATGATCAATCTATTCCTTTTCCACAAAGACTTAAAAAGAATAAGCTTGATAATCAATTTGCAAATTTTTTAAATATTTTCAAGCAATTGCATATTAATATTCCTTTTATTGAAGCTTTAGAACAAATGCCTAAATATGCTAAATTTTTGAAGGACATTTTATCAAACAAGAGGAAGCTAGAAGAGCATGAGATGGTGATGTTAACTGAAGAAAGTAGTGCAATTTTGCAAAAGAAGCTGCTACCTAAACTTAAAGATCCATGGAGTTTTACAGTTCCTTGCACCATTGAAAATTCTCCTTTTCATAAAGCACTATGCAATTTAGGAGCGAGTATTAATCTCATGCCATATTCTGTTTTTAGGAAACTAGGTATTGGAGAAGCAAAGCCTACAACAATTTCCTTGCAATTGGCGGACAGGTCAATCAAATATCCAAGAGGGATCATTGAAGATGTTTTGGTGAAAGTTGACAAATTCATATTTCCAGCTGATTTTATTGTACTTGACATGGAGGAAGATGAACAAATCCCTTTGATTTTGGGGGCACCTTTTCTTGCAACAGGGAGAACATTGATTGATGTGCAACAAGGTAAACTTATTCTAAGGGTTGACGACGAACAGGTAACATTTGATGTATTTAAATCCATGGAGCTTCCCTCAGAAGTTCATGCATGCTTTCTAGTAAGTGAAGTCATGGAAGAAACACATTTGGATGAAATTGCTAAATTACATTTAGAAGAATGCTTAACAAATTCAGAAACACTTGAATTAGAAAATGAAGAGATTTATGATTATGATAAAAATTTGGAAGATACACCACTCATTTTTTCATCACCACAACAACTTGAGCTTAAACAACTCCCATTGAGTTTGAGGTACGCATTTTTAGGCCAAAACTCCACTTTTCCTGTTATTATCAATGATTCTTTGAATAATCTTGAAGAAGAAAAATTGTTGAGAGTTTTGAGAAAACATAAAACTGCCTTGGGATGGAACATTTCTGATATAAAAGGGATTAGTCCTTCAATTTGCATGCATAAAATTCTAATGGAGGATGATTTTAAACCTACTGTGCAGCCACAGCGAAGATTAAATCCATCAATGCAAGAAGTGGTGCATAAGGAGGTATTGAAGCTTTTAGATGCAGGTATCATTTATCCAATTTCAGATAGTGCATGGGTAAGTCCTATACATGTTGTGCCAAAGAAAGGAAGAATAACTGTTGTAAAAAATGATAATAATGAGCTAATACCAACAAGAATAGTCACGGGATGGCGAGTATGCATAGATTATCGAAGACTAAATGATGCAACTAGAAAAGATCATTTTCCATTACCTTTCACTGACCAAATGCTTGAAAGGCTTGCAGGCCATTCTTACTATTGTTTTTTTTATGGGTATTCGGGGTACAATCAAATTGCCAAAGCACCAGAAAATCAAGAAAAGACAACCTTTACTTGCCCATATGGAACTTTTGCATATAGAAGGATGCCTTTTGGTCTTTGTAACACCCCCGCCACATTTCAACGCTGCATGATGTCAATTTTTTCAGATATGGTTGAGAAATTTATTGAAATTTTTATGGATGATTTTTCAGTTTTTGGTTATTCATTTGATAATTGTTTATCTAACTTATCTTTGGTTTTGCAGCGTTGCGAGGAAACAAATTTGGTTCTAAATTGGGAGAAATGTCATTTTATGGTGAAAGAAGGAATTGTGTTAGGGCACAAAGTTTCCTTTAAGGGAATTGAAGTGGATCGTGCTAAAATTGATGTCATTGAAAAGCTGCCACCACCAACTAATGTTAAAGGAGTGAGAAGTTTCTTGGGTCATGCAGGATATTATTGGCGATTTATAAAAGATTTTTCTTTAATCACTAAACCTCTTTGCAAACTTTTAAATAAAGACACATTTTAATTTTTCTCATGATTGCTTGCATGCTTTTGAAATATTGAAAAAGAAATTGATTTCAGCACCTATTATTATTACACTAGATTGGAATATGCCTTTTGAATGAATGTGTGATGCTAGTGATGTGGCAATGGGTGCTGTTTTAGAGCAAAGAAAAGATAAATTTTTTCACACCATTTATTATGCTAGTCGAATTTTGACAGAAGCACAGCTTAATTATGCTACTACTGAAAAAAATTATTAGCTGTTGCATATGCTTTTGACAAATTCCGATCTTATTTGATAGGTTCAAAGGTGGTTGTGTACACGGATCATTCAGCTCTCAAATACTTGCTTGCAAAAAAGGACGCCAAACCTAGATTGCTTCGTTGGATTTTACTTTTACAAGAATTTGATGTGGAAATAAAAGACAAAAAGGGTGTGGAAAATGTGGTGGCCGATCATTTATCTCGCATTGAACCAAAAGATGAACACAAAGTGTAGGTTACACCAATCAATGAAGAATTTCCAGATGATTATTTAATGATGATACAAACTCCTCCATGGTATGCCGATATAGTAAATTATTTGGTATAAAAAATTCTACCTCCTGATTTTACTTATCAACAAAAGAAGAAATTTTTCTCTGACTTGAAATATTATTTTTGGGAGGAACCTTTCTTATTTCGCCATTGTGCAGATCAAGTAATAAGGAGATGTGTGCCTGAAGAGGAAATGGAAAGCAAACTCAAACATTGTCATACATTGGAATGTGGTGGCCATTTTAGTGGAACAAAAACAGCAGCAAAAATCTTACAATCAGGATTCTTTTGGCCCTCAATTTTTAAAGATGCTTTTAATTTTGTCAAATTATGTGATAATTGCCAAAGGGTGGGAAATATTTCTAGGAAACATGAGATGCCCCTAAATAATATTTTAGTGATTGAATTATTTGATGTTTGAGGGATAGATTTTATGGGTCATTTTCCATCCTCATTTTCTAATAAATATATTTTGGTTGCTGTAGATTATGTCTCCAAGTGGGTGGAAGCTGTTGCACTACTAACAAATGATGCAAGAGTAGTGGTGAATTTCATTAGAAAAAATATCTTTTCACGATTTGGAGCTCCGAGGGCAATTATTAGTGATAGAGGAACACATTTTTGCAACCGTCAATTTGATGCTTTACTTGCTAAGTATGGAGTTACTCATCATGTGGCCACACCATATCATCCTCAAAAAAGTGGTCAAGTGGAGGTTTCAAATAGAGAGTTGAAGCGAATACTTGAGAAAACAGTGAATATGGCACGAACGGATTGGGCAAGAAAATTGGATGATGCATTATGGGCATATAGGACGGCATTTAAAACACAAATTGGAATGTCCTCATATAGATTGGTGTATGGTAAAGCATGTCACTTACCAGTTGAACTTGAGCATCCGCTTATTGGGCAATAAAGACACTAAATTTTGACATGAAAGATGCTGGCTGAAGAAGAATGTTGCAACTAAATGAGATGGATGAGTTTCGCAATGATGGTTATGAAAATGCCAAGATCTATAAAGAAAAGACTAAACGATGGCACGATAAGCATATTTTGAGAAGAGAATTCAAGGAAGGGGAGAAAGTATTGTTATTTAATTCAAGACTTAAACTTTTTCCAGGAAAATTGCGATCTAGGTGGACGGGTCCATTTGTTGTCACACGAGTGTTTCCATATGGAACAATAGAAATTTATGATGAGAAAAAAGGGACTTTCAAGGTGAATGGACAGCGGTTGAAGCCATACATGGGTAATGAAGTTGGCAAGGAAATCATGCACATCGAGAAGGCCAAACAATAATGAAAAGATGAAGAAAGTCTGGCTGAAGACTTAAAACTTAGCGCTTCTTGGGAGGCAACCCATATTTTCTTTTATTGTATTTATTTTTGATTTACCTTTTATTTTATTTTATTTTAATTTTTGATTTTATCTTGTAGGATTGCATAAATTTTGGAAGTCGCCGGACGGAGCTGTTTTGAACACATGCATTGATGGCTGTTTTTGAGCAGTTTGGAGTCAAAATCTGGAAAAGTGATTCAAAGAGAAGTTGTAGCCTATCTTCTTAGCTTTCCAGCAAAAAAAATTCAGCCCATTTGGACCTCTACAGCTCTAGATATCGCCAAAATACTGAACGCTGCGTGTGCAGAAATTTAAAGACGAATCAGGGGAGAAATTCTAAACTTTTTGCATTATTTTTGTTTTTCTTTTCCTTTCCCATTGAGGACAATGTGATATTTAAGTTTGGGGGGAAGTTTTACAAATTCATTTTTATTTTTATTATTTTAGAAAAGAAAAACAAAATTTTAGAAGGATTTTAATTAGGCTTACCTTTACACTTTTGAGTTCTTTATTGTGATAAGCATTGAAATAATTTTTTTTGGGATAAAAAATTGTTTATAATGTAAGAGTAAGCATACTTATTTACTTTAGGATTATTGAGTTTCAAAATTCCTTACAAAATTGTGTGGGTCGTGCTATTATACATTAAAGAGAAATGTGATGCTTTTTCTTGTGATTATCCCCTTTGATCTAGTCCTAAACAAAGTTTAAGTAAATAGAGTAATAATGAAAAAAAAAATTATTATGAATAAAGTCAATCTACTCCAATGTTTTGAGTTGCTTGGTAACTAGGGGTATTCATCACAAATGTTTACTTTTACGTAAAACGACAACTTGAAATATGAGTATGCAAAGCACATTAAGTTTGTGACCTGTTGAGTAACCGGGTGAATTCATCACAAATGATTTGCATTCGCGTAAAAAGGCAAGTGACAACTTAAAGAAGGAACTAAAAAAAAAAAACTCTAGTTTGCTACTCGGTTTGTAGTAGAGATAAGGGATAATCACAGATTAAGTTGTTACATACAACAATTACATTAATTGCATGAAAAATACGATTGGGTTGGGAATTATGAATAAATAATTGCACTGGAAAAAGTGGGTATGCTTAGTTTTACTTTATTTGCAATTGTTTATATTTTTAATTGCAATTTTGATGCTTGCATGATAAGATCTCTTGGTGTGATGGGTTGAGTCTACTATTATTATTCCCTTGTTCATGATTCTACTTTTTGCTCGAGGACAAGTAAAATCTTAAGTTTGGGGGTATTTAATGTGTCGAATTTATATACAAATATTTTTACTCATTTACCATTAAAATCACTTGTTTTCGTTGATATTGTCTATAATTCATCATATTTCTATAAGATTTCATTTAATTGATTATTTTTGAAGAAAGAATATTTTTGATGCAAAAAGTAAAGAGTTGTGGAAAAAAATCAACAAACAATGTAAAATAATGGATTTATCAATTTTTATTGTTTTGTTGAGTTAAAAGTGCGACAAATAATTTTAAAATGATTTTTATACGCTAATATGATTTGTAGTTAGTTTAAATAATTTTAAACTAATTAATTTTATTTTATTTAAAAATTCTAATTTCTGGTATTATTTTGTGTATGCAGTAGCACGTGGTGGGCAGAAAAGGAAGAAAAGAAAGAAAGAGAAATAAATAAAATTCTGGATTAAAAAGGAAGGAAATAAAGGAAGAGTGTGGACTTTTATGCAAAAAGTGCAAACCCTAAACTCCTCTTCCGTTCTCTATAAATACAAACCAAAGAAGTAGAGAGAATGGTAAGAGGTGACGGCTGGACAATCACAAAACAAAAAAAAATAAAAATAAAATAACGGGTCAGAGAGAGAGAGAAGATCACACAGATCAAATTGAAAAGAGAAGAGGAAGCAGCAGGCTTCGACAGCTGGGTGCACATGTTCGACAGCGACAGCTGACTAGGTGCTGGGATCGAGGCAGGCTCCTTCTTCTTCAATTCTCCCATGCGAACCTAGAGCCGCTGACCTGTGTGATCTGACGTGGGCGCAGTCTTTGACGCGACAGCGACAAGCAGGCGGCCCACGTGACAAGTGGGAAATCCTATCTCTTCTCCTGGCGTGTGTACTGGCGCATTTTTCGAGGCAGTTCTTTGGGTCCAATTTTTGAGACAGAAAAAGGGGTTTGAATTAAATTTTGTATTCTTTTTATCTCCTCTTTTTCTCTATATTTTTTAGATGCAATCCAAACAATTTTATTAATTGCAAATTGAACATGAACTGAATTTATTGTTCTAGAGGCTAAGATGTAGCCGAGTTTTGTAGAACACAAATTTTAATCCCTTATTTTTACTCTAATTTTCCGGGTTGTGTTTTAATTTTTATTATTTATGCGTACAACATGGTGGATAGACATTTGTATGATTTTCCAAATCATAAAGAGACCGAACAGGTTATTCGTGATTAATAAAAATTAACACCGTATATTGGAGGACGTGACCGTTAAGAAATCCAATTTTTCAATTAATAATTTGATGGATAGGCGAAGAATTAGTTGAGATTAATTTTTAGACTAAGTGGATAGAGTGGTTAATATCTTTAGGATTTTGGTCTACAATTTGGAAGATAATATCTTTAATTCATAAGGAGTTAGAATTTGTGTGTGTGATAAACGAGGTGAACCATGAGCCCTAGAATTAATTTTACCATTAAACAAAGTACAAGAGCTTCATAGTTTCACAGCCCTCTCCCTCTTCACCAATTTAGTTAGATTTAATTAGATTAATTTGATTTAGTTGTTTTATCCTTAATTAAATTCGATCTTCCAAATAGTGATTAATCTAGCGATATCGGTACTCAGTAAAATATCTAGTCCCTGTGGGTTCGACACTCTACTCACCTATCTATATTACTTGTGCGATTTTGTACACTTGCAAAAATCAACATCAAGTCGGTGGAAGGATTGTGGACCGAGATATGGTCATGAAGAGGAAGTTGTTCTTGACGGCTTCGACGGAAGCCCCCCGGCACAACCCCTCTGGATATAGGGCGAGCCTGTTGGGGAGGCAGCTGCTCAGGTTGAGGCTGCTAAACTTGTTGGTCTTGTTGATGGGGAACATCCTCAATTGGAGGAGGTAGAGGAAGAGGGGTGGCTTTTTGGCCGGACGTCGTCGCCTTCCTTTTTCCTTTCGGAGGCATGGCTGGAAACTACTTTCACTGGTGAAATATGGTCCGATTGCTTTTTCTATTTTCCACAGACGGTGTCAATCTTTTGTTGCTAATTTCGATGTGGGAGCAAACAGATGATACGTAGATTCTTCTAGATACAATAAAAGAAAACCTGCTGACTTCTTGCCGGTGTTGACCATTTCTCGATGCTGCCGCTGACCTGCAAAAAGTTCGAAACACTGGGATTGTTCCCGGTGGCGAACCTTTTGATGCTCAAGTTAGTAATCTAGAAGATTTTGAAAGAGATTTTGTGGAGAGAATATTGATTACCTTTTTTAAGGTGGGGGTAGAGGGATATTTATAGTCGCCTTGGGGGGTTAGTTTCAAGATAATGATTTATCTCTACTTCTCGATATTTTTGGATTGAATCAGTTATCTCTTCAAGATCTCTTCATCTTGAAGAGATAAGAGTAGTTGAGGGGATTTGAGTTTTAAACTCTCCCCTAGATGATAGATATGGTTTTTGAACTGTCTCTTATAGGTAATCACGAGTTTAAATCATTTTTAAATGATCTGGACTCATTTGTATGGGGCTGTTATGACAACCCAATATAACAGATCCGTTGTTGGGTTATTAGACTTGAAAGATGCCCAATTTTGATTCATGGACCCGTTTATAGGTGAAATTACCGTTTTACCCCTAAGAGCTTTACGATTCGTGCCCAATTTGAATGGTCCCGATTTATTTCTATTTTTACCCATATCAGTTTTGTACTCCTTCCTCTCATTGCAATCTTCCTCCTAATATTTCTTTCTCTAATTAAAATTTCAGTAATGGTAATTCTTCTTTTTCTATTCAAGGGGAACAACACCCTTTTCTTAAGAATTCTTTTGATCCTCTTCTAAACCAAGCAATTCAGGTAGATGTTATTGAACCTTTCAATGCTGCTTCACATCCTCATGTGAGCTCTGATCCATCTTTCTCTTCATCATCACCTTTTCCTCGATCGCTACTCATTCCTGTCAACTTTAATACTCCTTTTAATTATGTCCCTTCATCTTCTACTTTTTCTGCACTTTGCATCATTCTCAAGAGTGTTGCATCGTGTTCGGAGAATGTTATTTGCAGTGTGAACCATGTAAAATGGGTGGATATTTTCAAAACGAACCTTGAGAATGGTTTTATTTCAAGAAACAAGGAAACTATATATTCTTCTAGAGGTCCAGAAAACCCGAGATCTAAAATTGAAAAATACTTCTCTCCTGATCCTCCTCCTTTACTCTCTTCTTCTGAGCCGAATCGGATCTGTTTCTGCTATTTAGAGAAGGTTCATTTCAAGAAAGAGTGCAGGAATATGTTGGTATGAAGGGTTTGTGGTGGGAAAGGCCATCACCAAAATGTTTGTACATTTAGAACTTTTGGTGGTGGTAGAAGTGGAGGAAGGTTTGGGAGTGGAGGGCGTTCGCAAGGTAGGGGAGGTAGATTTGGGGGTAGATCTAATTTCTATGCTGGTCAGAATATTCAAGGAGGAAACCCTAATTCTGGTTGGTGTCTATTACTAATCTAAATAAAAGGGTTTCGGAGACGGTCTCTAGGTTGTCAAATCTTGGGAAAATCGAGATGCAAGCGAGTATATGGGTTCTTTGGTTGTTGGTGGTTCTTTGGAGGTTAGGGTTTCTTCAGGGATCCTTGGGAGTTCTTGGTTCTCATCCTTCATCTATACCTTTTCAATCTATGACTGTCTTCCCTCCCCTTCAAATCTTTGGTAATCTCAATTGTCCTGTTTTTTTTTGAATTCTAAAGTCAAAATCTACTGTGACTTCACTCAAGTGATGAGAGATGGTTGTTTACAATTGAACACTGAAGGAGTTATCTCAGTTATTTCTAGTTCCTTAGTAGTTACCTGATCTTGTCAATTTTCTTGAATCTATATTTCAGTTACCTGGTTGGAATTGGGGTCTCTGGATGTTACCCAATGTAGATTTTGTTTGCAATGTCCTTGTAACACCCCGGATTTCAAATAAGAATGAATTCGAAGTTTCACATGATCTTTACATTTCACTTCGTACAATTTTACACGGAATTAAAAACATTATTTACAATAATGATTACATCAACGCAGCGGAATTAGAAATTACAACATGATACATGAATTAGATAACAACTTGAACATTTCTTTAAGGCACCAATCATCTTTTAGTCTTGTCAGACACTTTATCCTATATAGAGACTGTGGGCACATCAGTTGCATACAACTGACGCTAGGATATAATACATCAATTTCTCTTACTTAGAAAATACACACTTGTCACAAAAAAAGCTAAGGGGGACTATCCTATTGATGTCGTGTGTGAATGTGCACTTAGTCCTAAATGCAGTTATATATATTATATGACACTAATGCGCACTTGTTCGGATTCTATGCATCCCAGACTACATAGGTCCGAGGTCAAGCCCTTAATCGTTCTTCATCTTGTAGGGTTGATTCCCTTGCCATGATTTAAACTACTACGGAAACTACGGTAAGTATCCTAGATGTTTCATGGTTACGAGCCCATGCCCATACAGCCTGGAGGGAAATTCCACGTCGTGACATGACGCATCATGTAGAGCCTATGGACAATTCAGCCTCCGTCATGGAACAATGGCACTACGTAGTCACCAAACACCCCACGAGCGTCGCCACGGTCCTGATATTTCAGTGATGTATCCACACCAGGACATGATGCATCAAGCAGGCAACCTATGAATACTCTCACACTGTAGATCTGAGGCCCTCATACTCGTGTTTTTCTCTTACTTTCATCACATTTCCACTATGTGTCTAATCCTTAGATAATAGAATCATGAATAAACTCAACACCATAGAGTTAGCACTCTCTCTATATCGGTCTTAACCATCAATCAATAATAATGACTCAAACTTGGTCTTTCATTTCAACATTTTATCTCAAAAGAATTAATCCATGCCGGTATAAGGACTTAGCTACACTCTAGTCTTTGATCTCATTTCATGTTCATAAAAATTGAGTATTCATACTCACAAATTTCATATTTCATCATATTTCTTCTTATTTCATTTTCCATACATATTTGCATTTATCTTAATCAACAATCTCATATTTTGTTTTACTCAATATTTCCAAGGCAAAAATATCATTTTAGAACTCTACACGAAATTTCTCTTTATTCCAAAAAATATTTGTGTCTTTGATTATCAAGAAAAAAATCATAGTCTAAAAACTTATTAGTTCATCTTCTCAAAATTACTTCTAATTCTCATCATAATAGGTCAAATATTATAGAAATAATTTTTATAAAGTCTAGGAATTTTTAGAATAATTCTAATATTTTTCTCAATTTTTATACATTAAAATTTCTTTAAAAAATATCTAAATACAAAAAGAAAGGAAAAAAAATCAAAATGGCTAGAGACCGGATCGAAACCAGAACGAAACCCCCGCTCGGTGAACAGTGACTGACTTAAGTCGCACCCGAGAACCAAAAAGTCTAAGTCGAACAACTGTTTTATACAGAACGTGAATTATACTTACGTTTGGGTCTCGGGTTTTGAGTAAAAATCAGATTTTAGAAATAAAAAATCAGAGTCTCTTGAGAGACTCAAACCTAAGACCAAGTGCTCCGCTGAGCTACAATAATCGTACTAAAGCGCATCCACTAACCAGTAGGTCTGAGTGACTAACCCGTATAGGAAATTGATTAAAATGTTTTCGTGTCAGACTGTACTGTTTCTAGTTCTTTTTAGTAAACTCGATTTTTCTCAGTTTATTTGAACTTATAAAATCTTGATCTTTTCCCTGATTGTTATTTTTTGTAAAACAGTAACTTAAACTTCTTAGATTATAAAAACTCATTTTTAAACACATAATAAACTATTTTTCTTTAGTTCATTGAAAAAGTAGATTATAAATACATTTCCGACATAGACATATTTCTTTTTTGAATAATCTTTCATCAACAAAATCCCCTTTCATTCATAGTGAGTTCATATAATTATTTTCTCTGTTCTTTAACAAGGATCAAACTCTTTAAATTAGTCTTACTCTTACAAAACTAATCTTTTGCTTATTTCAAAGAACAACATGGATGATAATCTAGAGACTACAATATTACTCACATATGGCAAATAGAACACACTTTTTACCACAAACCAATCTATTTCTTAATCCATGAATACTAGTTTGCATTCTATGAATTATCCATAGGCACAGTTTTCACATATTGCATTCTACCAATCATTCATAAGCAATTTTTTCATAAAATCATAATTCATCAACACTAGCATGCAATTATACTAACAAACCATCATAATACATTTTAAATAATACATTCCAATTTATTTTACTCAATTTTCATGTAGATCAATTAGAGCATCCTCACTTATTAGTCTTTTCAAACAAATATAGGGCAATCTTTCTTACTTGTTTCTAGCATGTTCACAATTTCAATCCTAGCATGGTATCTAATTTAGGCCTAGTGGGATTTGTCCCTCTTTCATAACAGGAGTGATATCTACGGGTCCCTTGATTGAGTGAGACTGTAAAATGCATGACCATGCTCAAAAGAGTCAGTATGAGATATTGAGCTCATTTATTTTAGTAAGTCTACTCAGACATCAAGAAAGTAAAAATTGAACTATACAATTGTGACACGCTCTATGCCTTGTGGTCAATTAGATATCTGGACAAAAAAACTAGACTACATGGTAACATTGGTCATGGATAGGTTATGTCAAACCACTGACATTCGCGTTACTTGAGTAGCAGTAATGTATTACTAGATACTGCTCACTATTTGTAACATTAGAATATGATTTTAGTATTATTGTTAACGAAATGGGAACCTACAGGGTCACACACTTAGAATGGATCGAAATTAGATTTAAACTCATGAGACGAATTTAATTGGAAATCCTAGTATGACGTGGACTCCTGACATGGTTGGGTAATTAATTAGATTAAATGGGCCAACTAAAATTCAAAGGCCCATCCACGAATCTGACCCAGATTAAATTGTGAGCCTAATAGCCTCATTACTCTCTTAGGGTTGATTTTCTACATCTATATATATGGTATATATCTGTGGAAAGAGATAGTTGAGAAAAACCTAAGCCGTCACAGAATTTGCAAGAGAGTGAGGTGAGGAACATCTCCTTCCAACAGCTAGCACCGCGGCGTGAGGGAAATCTTGATTTGATCCGCTCGTGTGGATACCGTAGAGGCAGTGCAATATTACAGTGCTGTGATCGGCATACTGTGGAGACAGCAGATTCTTCTTTAAGGTATAACTTTGAAACATGATTTATGGTTTTCGCATGGATCCATAGCTAGATTTCGATATTTTTTGGTAATTTTTCCGCTCCATATTTATTCTGAGATTAAACCTAACAAGACATTACCCCCGAGGAACTAAGAAGAGATGTTTTACCTTGGAGGAGCTACGAAGAGGATCTTTGCTCTCGATGGGCTAAGAAGTGAAGCTTTGCCACTGAGGAGCAACGGAAAGGAGCTTCGCTCCTGAGGAGTTAAGAAGAGAAGCTTTGTGTAACGCCCCGGATCCCCATTACCGGACATCTGTGACGCAACCAGAATCTTTACCTTCAAATGCATCTCAACACAGTAATAACAAGGAAATTTAAAAACATTTTATTGCCAAATAAGGTCATTACATCATCGATTACAACCAATATCTTTTTCTTGAACAAGAATACAAATTATATTAACACATTAAATCTTATTACAAAATATTTACCAACTCCTCTTATAAAGCTATCAGCTGTCTCCCGGAATGGTAATCGACTGATCACCACCGAAGCTCCGCTGAGTGGTCAATCTGCTTCCCTGGAACTTGCCCCTCGGGTTGAGTCTTCCGCTGCGCGACTCTGATATTTTTGCACCTGCTTGAAAGGTAGGACCGGTACATAAAAGATAGGGAATGTCAGTAATTTTACTAACGCAATGCTGATAAGAAAAAGCAAACTCCAAACTGGCAACCACAAACCATCTTGAATGGGAAAAGAAACGTGCATCCCATACTACATACGTTCCAGATCACATGCCTAAATGCACCAGTCACATGCCTTATTCTAATGCAAGTAAGACTTTGGGACTCTAGATCCGCATGAGTCCCAGACTACATACGTTCCGGATCAAACCATGGCCTAATCTAATGCACAAAACAAAAAATGCACACGATGCACCTACTCTAATGCAATTCATTTGGGAACGTATGCATCCCATACTACATACTTCTCAAAAAACCAACTTCAATAGAAACTTATGCATCCCATACTACATACTTTCCAAAGAGTTTACCTCTCCTGATTGTAGGGTTCAGTCCCTCGCCACATATCCTACTCATGCACTCATCCTATTCCTTATAGATTTTCGTGTCTGAGGAGGTTGCAGTCATTCGGTCTAGTCCCTTACTGCAGTCCCTAAAGTGGTGGTTGCGTTTGCCACTTAGTACCCGCACACGGACCTCACTCAAAAAGCCGTGAAAAACCTTCCGGTACAAAACCATGTCCATGACGTCACGATAATAAATGTAAAAAACAACACCCACGCGCATAGGAACACGACGGCCTCGAGGGTCAAATCCCCCTATCCGACAGGAGTTACTTTCCCTCGTTCCTTATCCCGTCTCTTTGGAAATTAACAGATCGAGATACGAGACCCGTGAAATCAATACCTGAGAACCAAATTCGTATCCCTACGACAGGAAAAGTACAACACCTGACTATGGTCTGCTAGTACTAGTGCAAACCTAATACATCATTCTAATCATTCAGGTAAATAAAGGTTTCCTTCCACAATCTTGCCTATCGACTCGCGACCCCGGCGACACAATGTCCTGCTCGCCACTTCTCCTAGCTTGGAATTCGTCCCTCACCACGGCCCGCGTTCATCCTTAACCGGCATGAATACAACTCGACAGCACCAATTCGGACTTCCAACGCTCCGGCAGAAGTTCAAATCTTCGGGTCAATAGATGTAGGGTATCACCCTACCCTTGTGACTAAATCGAGTCACAACATCCTCAACAGG
This sequence comes from Hemerocallis citrina, assembly GCA_017893485.1. NCBI lineage: Eukaryota > Viridiplantae > Streptophyta > Magnoliopsida > Asparagales > Asphodelaceae > Hemerocallis > Hemerocallis citrina. The sequence continues at coordinate 127,423,952 of CM030367.1, forward strand.
AGTCAAACACCAACAAGACCAGCAATAGACACCATTCAACCCCAAACAACGAGTTATCAACTCTTGCGTACAAAAAGGGGAAAGGTTCTCCCAACACTCAGTCAAAACCATGACTAAACAAAATTATTGTTTTTCTACCTGAAACTTAAAAAGAACATAACTCCCATAATACAACCCAGATTTGGGTGTTCTAGCCCAATCTGGAGAGCTAAGAACCTAGGCTACAACTCTCTGGTTGATCATCACGTCAGATTTAATCATCTCATTCCTCAAAATAGCCTCACAAACCTCAGCCTGTGTACTTCCTGTACACTGGCAGCACCTTACCGATAGCATAAAGCTTTACCTGCTTATCGTAATGATACAAATTCAGGTTCCGTGGAAAGGTGTGAATGTCCTCTACAACTTTCTAGTTGATCACCAACCCCAATTGTTTCATTTGATCACCCTAAAACAGTCAATTTCCTCAGGTACACTGAACCACTCACGCAAGCATTACTCAAACAGACCTATAGCTCAAAATCTGGAATCTGTCCCAACTTGCAAAAATCATATCTATTATTCTACTTACAGGAATTTCTTAAAATATGGATTTTTGGAAGATGTCTACTACAACTTCCTAGTTGTACACTTTCTCAAATACTGCTCATACAGAGCCATAAGGATACCATCTTATCAGAGTGTCAATCCTAACTAGGTTCTGCACGGTACATGCTAAAATATTCATAATAAATCACATGCATAACCAATTGCCATAAAATTTGAATTTCCAAAAACTAGACAACATCATGAATAGTATACACAAAGGATCACATCCTGATTCCAAATAATCAAGGAGTTCTACCTATTACAATCAGGTATAAAAGTTCTCCTGTTCTTCAGTCACTCTCTTAACTACTCTTGATTAATTAATTTTGAACATGCATCCAATATCGTCCAAATAATTTTAATATTTTTCTCTAGAGTCCAGATGCATGCAAGACAACTTGGTAAAAATTTCAAAAATAGATCATGAGTCAATTAATTCTAAGAATTCTCATAAGTTTAGTTGTTACAATAGACAGACCCAGTCTCTGCCTTACAACTCAGTCCTCAAAATTGATTTTATTAAAATATGAAATAACATCAGAAAAATCCGAAATAAATTATGTAGCTTCTAGACATACATGAGATCATTCTGTGAAAATTTCATGATTAAATTTTATTTATTTGTTCTCTGGAAATTCGGGAACTTAGCATGCAGATCATGTATTCTGTTTCCACTTTCAAATTCTAACAATCCACTCCTAATCAGCCATACTCATAGCTATTACTACTTGATTCATGCAAGAAAATCAAACAAGAGAAATAAGACTAAAGTTCAGAGAACTCCCTACCCTTAGTGTAGCTTGAGAGATGAAAATAGCTTGGCCTTCCTCCTTGATTCCTCCTCCAAAGCTCTAGATTTGCCTCTTTTTTTTTCTTGCCTTCTTTCACTCTCTTCTTCCTCTTTTTCTTTCTGAAATTTCATAACTAAAATGAGAGTGAGAATGAGGGGTTAAATATAGAAATGTGAGGAGAGAGGGGGTGCAAGGGGGTGGCTGGCCTATAGAATTTAGTTAAATGTGTGCGTACGGACTGAGTGCGGGGCATTACAGATGGTATCAGAGCCAACTTTCGACATCGAATGTAGGACTTGTATATAGAAAGTGCGTGGGACGCAATATGTGTGTATGAGATGCGTAAGACCCTGGGAGGGCAGCGATTAGGAGACAAGTCTACATTCGATTAGAAAGGCGATCCTGTACTAGATTGCACGTCCCGTATTCAGCGAGGACGCTGAATTCTTAAGAGGGGGTGAATGTGAAACCCCGTATTTCTAGAATGAGAGTATATATATATACTAGTATGGAATAGTATATATAGTAAATATATACTAAGTAGAAAAGAAAGAAATGGTGGTAGAAAGAATGGATGGAAGTGGTGACGTGGAAGAGAAAGAAAGAAGGAAAAAGTGGAAGGTATTAATGTGTGGCCTATAGAAGATCCTATGGTCTTGGATGGTGTGATGGGCTTAGAAGATTTCCTATAGGGCTTAAGGAAAAATTAAATGAATGGAAGAAAGAATGCATGCTGGTTTGGTTGGGTGCTTATCCCATATCAGCCATAAAGTAGGGGAGAAAGAGAGATATATTAGGAAGCCTATGATGAAGGGTCACCCAACGTCCGGACACCCTTTTGAGGCAGCCTGTGGTGGGCGTGGCTAGAATTTAGTTAATTGTGTGCGTACGGACTGAGTGCGGGGCGTTACAACCCATTCGCATAGGAACACGATGGCCTCGAGGGTAAAATCCCCCTATCCGACAGGAGTTACTCTCCCCGTTCCTTACCCCGGCTCTTTGGGAATTAACAGATCGGGATACGAGACTCGTGAACTCAAAACCTAAGAACCAAATCCGTATCCCTACGATAGGAAAAGTACAACACCTGACTATGATCTGCTAGTACAAATGCAATCCTAATACATCATTCTAATCATTCAGGTATATAAAGGGTTCCTCCCACAATCCTGCCTATCGACTCGCGGCCCCGGCAACACGATGTCCTGATCGCTACTTCCCGTAGCTTAGAATTCATCCCTCACCACGGCCCGCGTTCATCCTTAACCAGCATGAATACAACTCGACGGCACCAATTCGGACTTTCAACGCCTCGGGGGAAGTTCAAATCTTAGGCTCGATAGACATAGGGTATCACCCTACCCTTGTGACTAACTCGAGTCACAACATCCTCAACAGGAGTCAAACGCCAACAAGACCAGCAATAGACACCATATATCCCCAAACAACGAGTTATCAACTCTTGTGTACAAAAAGGGGAAAGGTTCTCCCAACACTTAGTCAAAACCATGACTAAACCAAACTATGGTGTTTCTGTCTGAAACTTTAAAAGATCATAACTCCCATAATACAACTAAGATTTGTGTGTTCTAGCCCAATCTAGAGAGCTAAGAACCTAGGCTACAACTATCTAGTTTATCATCATCTCAGATTCAATCATCTCATTCTTCAAAATAGCCTCACAAACCTCATCCTGTGTACTTCCTGTACACTGGCTGCACCTTACTGATAGCATAAAACTCTACTTTGCTTATCGAAATGATACAAATCTAGGTTCTGTGGAAAGGTGTGAATGTTCTCTACAACTTTCTAGTTGATCACCAATCCCAATTGTTTCATTTGATTACCCTAAAACAGTCATTTTCCTCAGGTACACAGAACCACACACACAAGCATTACTCAAACAGAGCTTATAGCTCAAAATCTGGTTTCTATCCCAACTTGCAAAAATCATACCTATTATTCTACTTATAGGAATTTCTTGAAATATGGCTTCTTGGAAGATGTTTACTACAACTTCCTAGTTGTACACTTTCTCAAATTCTGCTTATACTGAGCCATAAGGATACCATCTTATCAGAGTGTCAATCCTGACTAGGTTCTGCATAGTACATGCTAAAATATTCATAATAAATCACATGCATAACCAATTGCCATCAAATTTGCATTTCCAGTAACTAAACAACATCATGAATAGTATACACTAAGGATCACATCCTGATTCCAAATAATCAAGGAGTTCTAACTATTACAATTAGGTATAAAAGTTCTACTGTTCTTCAGTCACTCTCTTAACTACTCTTGATTAATTAATTTTGAACATGCATCCAATGTCGACCAAATAATTTTAATATTTTTCTGTAGAGCCTAGATGCATGCAAGATAGTATGGTAAAAATTTCAGAAATAGATATTGAGTCAATTAATTCTAAGAATTCACACAAGTTTAGTTGTTACAAAAGACAGACCCAGTTTCTGCCTTACGACTCAGTCCTAAAAATTTATTTTATTAAAATATCAAATAACATCAGAAAAATCTGAAATAAATCATGTAGCTTCTAGACATACATGAGATCATTCTGTGAATATTTCGTGATTGAATTCCATTTACTTTGGTCTCTGGAAATTCGGGAACTTAGCATACAGATCATGTTTTCTATTTCCACTTTCAGATTCTAACAATCTACTCCTAATCAGCCATTCTCAGAGCTATTAATACTTGATTCATGCAAGAAAATCAAACTAGAGAAGCAAGACTAAAGTTCAGAGAACTCACCACCCTTAGTGTAGCTTGACAGATAAAAATAGCTTGGCCTTCCTCCTTGATTCCTCCTCCAAAGCTCTTGATTTGCCTCTTTTTTTTTCTTGCCTTCTTTCACTCTCTTCTTCCTCTTTTTCTTTCTGAAATTTCATAACTAAAATGAGAGTGAGAATGAGGGGTTAAATATAGAAATGTGAGGAGAGAGGGGGTGCAAGGGGGTGGCTGGCCTATAGAGTAGAGAGGGGGTGATGTGGCATAGTAGTTTTTCCAAAACCAGGGTTCTAGCCCATTATTTTTTGGAGATATTTGCATGGCTGAAATTTTTAGTCTTTGATCAAGATGAGATGAGAGATGAGAGGTGGGATTTGAATGCATGCAAGAAATATTCATTGTAGTATCATACAATTAAATATTTGCATGTGCATCACACTCAAAACTAGTGTATGTATTAGTATCGGTACTTCTCATTCTCGTGCACCACCATGACCACAACCATCCATGTGAACAAGCCAGCAAATTTAATCGCACTACAACATTCATATGTACAAAAATCAATTATTACTAGGAAAGTACATAATCGCGTGCAAATCTAAACGGTACATGGATTATAATGCAAAATAGTTATATACTATTTTGCGAGGTTTTACATCACTCCCTCCTTAGAATCGTTCTGTCCTCAGAACGGCGCTGGGGGCGAGAAAAATAGCCGATAATCATCAATGATCAGAAGGTACTTTCCTGATCCTCTCCAATTCCTCGAGGAACATTCTCGACAACTGATTCTTTAAGTACTCATTACCTGCTTACAAGCCTTAAGTGCTTAGCGCATCCTTCCATCCAGGAGATCAATCTCATCATGTGGATCATTTTGGGGCTTGCCTCATCCCGCATCCACCGTACTGGGGATGAACCACCTTGGGGGATGTCGCTATCGTCCTGAACTACTGGAGATCAATTCCTCTCCACCGAACTTTCTAGGGCCTATTGCATCCCATGTTCCGGAATACTAGGGACTATCTCGCTCTACGGATTATTCTGGAGCACTCACCACACGAACTTTCCATGAGTGTTGCTCTTGTCCCAAAATACTGGAGATCAATCCCAGTCCACAGATCATTCTGGGGCCTATTTCTTTCCTCATCTGGAATACTAGGGAATATCTCACTTCGTGGATCATTCAGGAGCCCTTACACATCCATGAATTCCTTCGTGGGTATCACGCTCATCTACGGAATTCTAGAGATCAATCCCACTCCACAAAACATTCTGGGACCTATTTCATCCCTCGCCTGGAATACTGGAGAGTATCTCACTTTTCGGATCATTCTAGAGTCAATGTCCCACAACCTGTTTGTAAATTTTGCTCTCGTACTTGGAATACTAGAGACTAATCCCGCTCCACTGAACATTCTAGGGCCTCTTTCATTCCACGTTCCGGAATACTGTGGAATATCTCACTCCATGGATCATTCAGGAGCCAACGTCACACAATCTTCCTCAAAAGCGTCGCTCTCGTCCCTGGAATACTGGAGACCAATTCCTACTCCACAGATCATTCTGGGGTCTATTTCATCCCTTGTCTGGAATACTGAGAAATGTCTCACTCCATGGATCATTTTATAGCCGACCTCATCACACGAACTCCCCGTGAGTATCGCTCTCGTCCCGAAATACTGGAGATCAGTCCTACTCCACAGAACACTCTGAGGCCTATTTCATCCCTCGTCTGGAATACTGGAGAATATCTCACTCCATGGATCATTCTGAAGTCTTCCTACTTACGATTGTTCTTGCTTCATCATATCTCCTTTCTAGTGCCCGAGTCAAGTTCTCAGCATGTCTTCTAACTCTCGGATGCACTACTTGAGGGTCGGTGACCACTCCCTCCTTAGAAGAAAACCAGGCTTACCAAGGAGAAGGCAAAAAATTTAGCTTTATGCCTTATCCAAAACACTTAATAAAATCAGCACAAGTCAAGAGATGACCAAATGCCCAAAAACTTTCATGCTTTATAAAAAGTCACAATATCTTGCTACAGAACACATTACAAATTCATCATTCATGGCTTGCAGAAATGCAACTAACAAAATATATTACTATCCTGTACCACGCACAACTTCACACTTCTTTCCAGTTAAGCTGAAGTTCGTCCCTGGCAAACAGGCTTCTTCCCTTTATCGACAACCTTCCGTAACTGGTCATTGGGGTTCCCCTGCAGTTGTGGACAATTCGATTTCTTGTGCCTAGCTTCTCCGTAGTTATAGCAAGTGTTTGTCTGGGCTCTTTTTGAGCATTGACTCTTGAAATGACCTTGTTCCTTACAAAAGTAACACACTACCATCGGGCTAGTCTTTTTAAGCAATCTGGACTCGTGAGTTAAGTTCCGCTTGTCGTGGTCAGGGGTGAGAATATGCTTCTTCCTCTTTTTCTTCGTTTCGGCCTCACCTTAACTTTGTCTCATGTCTATTTCTGTTACCGCAGCTCGTCTTACTAGCTTGTCGAATCAGCAAATGGCTAACGGAACCATCCTCGATCTTAATCCAGGCCTAAGCCCTTGCTCAAACCTATGAGCCTTCTTTGCTTCCTCCTGAACCATCTCTGGTGCATATCGTGACAGTTGGGAAAACTTTGTCTCATATTCTCTGATAGACATATTTACCTGCTTCAAGTTGTGGAACTTCGTTGCTTTTTCTTCCTTCACATCCAAGGGGAAATATTGTTGTTGGAAGTCCTCAAGAAAATCTTTCCAAGTGATTGGACCTTCTCCAAGACCATGTTTCATAGACTGCCACCAAACTCCAGCATCCTTCTCCAGCAAGATTGTGGCTAGACAAACCTTGCTGTGTTCTGGAGTCATCATTACTTTGAATACCGTTGCCACATGACGTATCCAGTCATCAGCAGCTGTTGGGTCGGCCTGTCCTTCGAAGACTGGCCGTTTCATCCTCTTGAACGATTCCACCATCTTTATCGGGTTTGCAGGTGCAACGACTCCTGGTGTTTCCTGTGGCGGTGCTTGGTTTCTGCTAGCTTCCACAAATGCTCCTATCATCTGGTATACACGGGTGAACTCTGCTTCAACATTGAAGTTGGTGCCATTGGTCCTGCTGCCTTCACCCTCAACCATTACACGGTGGTTGTTTCTGATTCTTCTGGACGCTCTTCAAAGAAAGAAAACACACAGGGTTAGTTCTGGATGTAGGGAAGATCATCAACATAAGTGGGAAAGTACAACAATCATGGTTTTGACCTTCCTACAATCCAAACTAAACCTAGCTATTTGGCATTTTAAATCAAATTTCCTACTGCATTAGCCTGTAATTTGAAGTTAGCTCTGATACCACTTTTGTATCACCCCAGATCCCTGTTACTGAACATCCGTAATGCAACCAGAATCTTTACCTTCAAATGCATCTCAACACAGTAATAACACGAAAATTTAAAAATTTTTTATTGCCAAATAAGGTCATTACATCATCGATTACAACCAATATCTTGTTCTTGAACAAGAATACAAATTACATTAACTCATTACATCTTATTACAAAATCTTTACCAACTCCTCTTGTAAAGCTATCAGCTGTCTCCTCTTGTAAAATATTTACCACCGAAACTCCACTGAGTGGTCAATCTGCTTCCCTGGAACATGCCCCTTGGCTTGAGTCTTCCGCTGCGCAACTCGGGTATTTTTGCACCTACTCGAAAGGTTGGACCGGTACCTAAAAGGTGGGAAACGTCAGTAATTTTACTGACGCAATGCTGATAAGAAAAAACAATCTCCAAACTGGCAACCTCAAACCATCTTGAATGGGTAAAGAAACGTGTATCCTAATTCCCTAGTGTAACTCCTATTTTCCATTTTGTGTATTTTTTAGTGTATTTTTCTTTTTGGCGTATTTTCTCTTATTGTATCTCTTGGACCGTATATTGGATTTTATTTTTCAATATGTTCATTTTATTATTTTTGTCTTCTTTTATTTGAGTTCTTGATTCTTTTGTCCATCTTTTGCTTTGTTCTATTTAATCGGGCCATTATTTTGATTCTCAATATTTTTTTTTTCATGTCCTTTTTTTTTTGTTCCTATATTTCCTTTGTTTTGGATATTTTACCATCTTTATACCAATTTAGAACTCCTAAAAACCCAATTGAAACCATATCCATTCATATATTAATCCATTACCCATTTATCTATTTACCCCAAAACCCATGTAACTACCTAACCTACCATGTTTCTTGAACCCATACCCGCATCCCCCTTTATCCAACCCGTTAGCACCCCTATATTGTGCCGCCTCCCTCCCTTCTACATCAAACCCTAAACCTCCAACCTATTTGTTTTGAACCCATACAGCTCTCCCTCATCCTCCCTACCGCTGTTCTTTTACCCTAGCCTGTGCCCTCTCTGGATACATGGATACTTTTTTTGGGGGGACAGATACATGGATACTTTTTGGGGGAACAGATACATGGATACTTTTTTTCTCTCTCCTGGTGTCCCTGAGTGCACGCTCGACCACCCCGTCTCTCCCGTTCTCACCCCGATCACCCCCGACCTGAACCCATCCTCTCATCCTCCTCATCCCGACCCTCTCTCTTTCCCCCCGTTCCCTCTTCTTTCTCTTGCGACGCGACAGCAATAGCCGATAGCAAGCCACCCTCGGCCTTGCTCTACGTCTGGCCGCAGCGAAAGCACAGCAAGTGTGCTGCCTCCCTTGACAGCAGGGAGCTTCCCTCGCTGTGCTGTCGTTCCCCGTTGCCACCAGCTCTCCATTTTCTCTCCCTTTGGTTACTCGTGCGAGTGGTCGCACGAGTTATCTTGGTTTTCGTTCTCGAGTTGTGTTCGTTGCCGTTGGTTGTGTGTTCGTGGGTTTTGCTCGCTTTTGGAGTTCGTGTGTTTGTTCGAGTTCGTTGTCGGGAATACGTTCCCGTTATTCTTGCTTGGTGCCATTTTCGTCGTTGGTTAAGGCAAGTAACTTGTATTTTTTTCTTTGTGTAATACAAGTACTAAATACCGTTTGTAGTGTAGTTGGGTTCTAGAGACAATTTGTGTGTGCAACCCCTTGTTGATATTGTCTGTATTGTGTTGATTCGACCATAGTTGTTTCACGACATATATGACATGAAATAACCTAGGATTGACCACTTCTTATTGTATATATGCGTGTTGTTCATATGATATCATGTGCTCATTTGTATTATTCATGGTTGACTTGTTGTGGACTTGTGAAATACCCTATACCGTGTTGTTTGGACATCTAGTACACTATATTTCATGTTTGGTTATGATTTGGATGAGTTTTATGTGAACTACTTGATTTTGTGCATAAAGTATATTTTCAGTTTTGCCGGTTTTTCCGTTTTGATCAGTATTTTAGATCCTATTAAGGTCAGTATTTGAGAATATTTTGTGAACATGAGTTGTAGAGAATTATGTCTATTTTCTAACCCTTTTGACTGATCTCAATTTAGATTTATGAGTTGTGATTTATGTCTATTTTACTACAGTGGTGTAGAAAGATTTCCAGATTTTGTTTTCTATAAATTCTGAAGAGTAATCTATTTTTATCATGATATTAAAAGAATTATTTTGATCTAATATTTTCCACAGTATAACTAGATTTGATTGGTTTTAACCCTGAATTTTTATGGGTTTATTTGATGAGTTTTACAAATCGTCCGATGTTTCGAAACTATTATTATACTAGTAAGTTTTGCATACTGTTCAGTAAATAATCTGATTTTCGACCTAATTCTACTTGTTGTTTGTAAAATATTTGTGAATATGAAAGTTAGCCTAATGCATCTATTTTATCACCCTTTTGACGGATTTGGATTTTGATTTATGGTTTTTGAGATATTGCTGTTTTCGTACTGCAGTGTTTGTGATTTCAGATTTACAAAACTACTACATCTTGATGTTTTATGATTTTACTTGACTACTCTATTTTTATTGAAAAATTTTGAAACTTTATTTTCTGTTACTATACATATAGGGGAATACCCCAGATTTTTTGTGAATTTAATTAATGAGTTTTCATGCTATTTTCCTGACATTGAATACAATCTTCAGACTTCTGGCTGAACACGTTATCTGGATTCAAATCAGTTTTGGGACTTGTTGTGGAATACTATATATGACTTATAAATATTCTCTGGATTCATCCGGGAGTCTATTTTCCAGATTCTTTGACGGATCCAAATTTTTATGTTTATAGCAACGGGAATCTCAGTTTTAGTGCAGTACTGTTTTACTGTCTAGAATTCTCATCGTTCTATTCTTTTGTGTGTTGTCTTTCACCTGTGCATGTTTTTCTTTCACTTGAACCTGTTACTTGTTTATGCCATGTTATACTTGCCCTGTTCGTGACACATACATGCTTGTTTGACACTAATAGTAAATAACCAAGTCGGGGTTTAAAGGGAAAGATTTAATAGTGGAAAATATATAAACGTGTGCTCGGAAGAGGATCTATGGATCCTACGTGATACTTGGCTTGATACGTGATACTTAGCTTGATACTTGATACTTGACTCGATATTTCACTTGAGGCTTGATATTTCATACTCGAGGCTTGATATTTCACTTGGCTTAATATTTTACTTGAGGCTTGATACTTCACTCTTGAGGCATGTTACTTGATACTTGAGGCTTGATACTTGATACTTGATTTCTTGAGGCTTGTCCCTGAGTACACTGCCCTCTATGATCCACTATGAAATCTAAAACGAAACTGTGTTGAATGTAGCAACCATGTAGTAAAAAGATGGATGCATGAAGTACTACCTAGATAGTAATAAATACAAGAATTGAACATGATCACTTGACACTTAATACTTGTTACTTGTACATGATTACTTGATACATGATCACTTGATACTTGCTACATGATGCTTGATACTAGCTACTTGTTTACAGAAACCTCTTCATTTGACACTTGATGCATGCCACTTGCACTTGTTTATCTTACCATGCTAGTTATTATATTTTGTTATCATGCCTTTTCCATGCTATTTGTTTATTTTTCCCATGTACTTGTATCCTGCACTACAAGCGGCCTGTAACTTGCATTGACGGGAGTTTGTTTTCTTTTTTCTCTTCCTGCAATTGTTAAATTGCAGAATTTAGAGACCAGGTGCCAGATGGTGTTGGTGATATGAGATGTTTGTGCTGGAATTTGCTATTATTATTCTTGTTGCTTGTTTTGAAAAATTGTATTTTGTACTTGGATTTATTTGTATTTGGGCAATTTGACCTAGGATATTGACTTGTTCAGATCTGGATTATTTGAGATTATGATATTTTTGGTTTCAAGTATTCTTGTTGGTTTTGACTCATATATGCATGCTTGGTTGACTTTTTCTCGCTTCCGACTCTGATTATTGTTGTGAGATGTTGTAAAGATTCCGAACAGCTTATGGATGATGAAAATCATTCGTTGGGCTAAGTCACGTATCCGTATTTCGTATTCTTTTTGGGAAGCAGGGCGTGATACCTAGTGTTCGTGTATGTCATGATCTAATAACTAAATGCACCAGTCACATGCCTTATTCTAATGAAAGCAAGACTTTGGGACTCTGGATCTACATGCATCCCATACTATATACGTTCCAGATCAAAGCATGGTCTAATCTAATGCACAAAACAAAGAATGCATACGATTCATTTGGAACGTATGCATTTCATACTACATACTTTCCAAAAAATCAACTTTAATAGGAACGTATGCATCCCATACAAAAACTTTCCAAAGAGTTCGCCTCTCCTGATTGTAGGGTTCAATCCCTTGCCATGCATCCTAATCTTGTATTCATCCAGTTCCTAATAGATTTCCGTGTTTGAGGAGGTTGCAGTCCCTAAAGTGGTGGTCTCGTTTGCCACTTAGTACCCGCGCACGGACCTCACTCAAAAAGCCATAAAAAACCTTCCAGTACAAAACCATGTACCCATGACGTTAATAATATATGTAAAAAACAACACCCATGTGAGACCCCGTATTTCTAGAATGAGAGTATATATATATACTAGTATGGAATAGTATATATAGTAAATATATACTAAGTAGAAAAGAAAGAAATGGTGGTAGAAAGAATGGATGGAAGTGGTGACGTGGAAGAGAAAGAAAGAAGGAAAAAGTGGAAGGTATTAATGTGTGGCCTATAGAAGATCCTATGGGCTTGGATGGTGTGATGGGCTTAGAAGATTTCCTATAGGGCTTAAGGAAGAATTAAATGAATGGAAGAAAGAATGCATGCTGGTTTGATTGGGTGCTTATCCCATATCAGCCATAAAGTAGGGGAGAAAGAGAGATATATTAGGAAGCCTATGATGAAGGGTCACCCAACGTCCGGACACCCTTTTGAGGCAGCCTGTGGTGGGCGTGGCTAGAATTTAGTTAATTGTGTGCGTACGGACTGAGTGCGGGGCGTTACAGATGGTATCAGAGCCAACTTTTGACATCGAATGTAGGACTTGTATATAGAAAGTGCGTGGGACGCAATATGTGTGTATGAGATGCGTACGACCCTGGGAGGGCAGCAATTAGGAGACAAGTCTACATTCGATTAGAAAGGCGATCCTGTACTAGATTGCACGTCCCGTATTCAGCGAGGACGCTGAATTTTTAAGAGGGGGTGAATGTGAGACCCCGTATTTCTAGAATGAGAGTATATATATATACTAGTATGGAATAGTATATATAGTAAATATATACTAAGTAGAAAAGAAAGAACTGGTGGTAGAAAGAATGGATGGAAGTGGTGACGTGGAAGAGAAAGAAAGAAGGAAAAAGTGGAAGGTATTAATGTGTGGCCTATAGAAGATCCTATGGTCTTGGATGGTGTGATGGGCTTAGAAGATTTCCTATAGGGCTTAAGGAAGAATTAAATGTATGGAAGAAAGAATGCATGCTGGTTTGGTTGGGTGCTTATCCCATATCAGCCATAAAGTAGGGGAGAAAGAGAGATATATTAGGAAGCCTATGATGAAGGGTCACCCAACGTCCGGACACCCTTTTGAGGCAGCCTGTGGTGGGCGTGGCTAGAATTTAGTTAATTGTGTGCGTACGGACTGAGTGCGGGGCGTTACAGATGGTATCAGAGCCAACTTTTGACATCGAATGTAGGACTTGTATATAGAAAGTGCGTGGGACGCAATATGTGTGTATGAGATGCGTACGACCCTGGGAGGGCAGCAATTAGGAGACAAGTCTACATTCGATTAGAAAGGCGATCCTGTACTAGATTGCACATCCCGTATTCAGCGAGGACGCTGAATTTTTAAGAGGGGGTGAATGTGAGACCCCGTATTTCTAGAATGAGAGTATATATATATACTAGTATGGAATAGTATATATAGTAAATATATACTAAGTAGAAAAGAAAGAATTGGTGGTAGAAAGAATGGATGGAAGTGGTGACGTGGAAGAGAAAGAAAGAAGGAAAAAGTGGAAGGTATTAATGTGTGGCCTATAGAAGATCCTATGGTCTTGGATGGTGTGATGGGCTTAGAAGATTTCCTATAGGGCTTAAGGAAGAATTAAATGTATGGAAGAAAGAATGCATGCTGGTTTGGTTGGGTGCTTATCCCATATCAGCCATAAAGTAGGGGAGAAAGAGAGATATATTAGGAAGCCTATGATGAAGGGTCACCCAACGTCCGGACACCCTTTTGAGGCAGCCTGTGGTGGGCGTGGCTAGAATTTAGTTAATTGTGTGCGTACGGACTGAGTGCGGGGCGTTACAACCCATTCGCATAGGAACACGATGGCCTCGAGGGTAAAATCCCCCTATCCGACAGGAGTTACTCTCCCCGTTCCTTACCCCGGCTCTTTGGGAATTAACAGATCGGGATACGAGACTCGTGAACTCAAAACCTAAGAACCAAATCCGTATCCCTACGATAGGAAAAGTACAACACCTGACTATGATCTGCTAGTACAAATGCAATCCTAATACATCATTCTAATCATTCAGGTATATAAAGGGTTCCTCCCACAATCCTGCCTATCGACTCGCGGCCCCGGCAACACGATGTCCTGATCGCTACTTCCCGTAGCTTAGAATTCGTCCCTCACCACGGCCCGCGTTCATCCTTAACCAGCATGAATACAACTCGACGGCACCAATTCGGACTTTCAACGCCTCGGGGGAAGTTCAAATCTTAGGCTCGATAGACATAGGGTATCACCCTACCCTTGTGACTAACTCGAGTCACAACATCCTCAACAGGAGTCAAACGCCAACAAGACCAGCAATAGACACCATATATCCCCAAACAACGAGTTATCAACTCTTGTGTACAAAAAGGGGAAAGGTTCTCCCAACACTTAGTCAAAACCATGACTAAACCAAACTATGGTGTTTCTGTCTGAAACTTTAAAAGATCATAACTCCCATAATACAACTAAGATTTGTGTGTTCTAGCCCAATCTAGAGAGCTAAGAACCTAGGCTACAACTATCTAGTTTATCATCATCTCAGATTCAATCATCTCATTCTTCAAAATAGCCTCACAAACCTCATCCTGTGTACTTCCTGTACACTGGCTGCACCTTACTGATAGCATAAAACTCTACTTTGCTTATCGAAATGATACAAATCTAGGTTCTGTGGAAAGGTGTGAATGTTCTCTACAACTTTCTAGTTGATCACCAATCCCAATTGTTTCATTTGATTACCCTAAAACAGTCATTTTCCTCAGGTACACAGAACCACACACACAAGCATTACTCAAACAGAGCTTATAGCTCAAAATCTGGTTTCTATCCCAACTTGCAAAAATCATACCTATTATTCTACTTATAGGAATTTCTTGAAATATGGCTTCTTGGAAGATGTTTACTACAACTTCCTAGTTGTACACTTTCTCAAATTCTGCTTATACTGAGCCATAAGGATACCATCTTATCAGAGTGTCAATCCTGACTAGGTTCTGCATAGTACATGCTAAAATATTCATAATAAATCACATGCATAACCAATTGCCATCAAATTTGCATTTCCAGTAACTAAACAACATCATGAATAGTATACACTAAGGATCACATCCTGATTCCAAATAATCAAGGAGTTCTAACTATTACAATTAGGTATAAAAGTTCTACTGTTCTTCAGTCACTCTCTTAACTACTCTTGATTAATTAATTTTGAACATGCATCCAATGTCGACCAAATAATTTTAATATTTTTCTGTAGAGTCTAGATGCATGCAAGATAGTATGGTAAAAATTTCAGAAATAGATATTGAGTCAATTAATTCTAAGAATTCACACAAGTTTAGTTGTTACAAAAGACAGACCCAGTTTCTGCCTTACGACTCAGTCCTAAAAATTTATTTTATTAAAATATCAAATAACATCAGAAAAATCTGAAATAAATCATGTAGCTTCTAGACATACATGAGATCATTCTGTGAATATTTCGTGATTGAATTCCATTTACTTTGGTCTCTGGAAATTCGGGAACTTAGCATACAGATCATGTTTTCTATTTCCACTTTCAGATTCTAACAATCTACTCCTAATCAGCCATTCTCAGAGCTATTAATACTTGATTCATGCAAGAAAATCAAACTAGAGAAGCAAGACTAAAGTTCAGAGAACTCACCACCCTTAGTGTAGCTTGACAGATAAAAATAGCTTGGCCTTCCTCCTTGATTCCTCCTCCAAAGCTCTTGATTTGCCTCTTTTTTTTTCTTGCCTTCTTTAACTCTCTTCTTCCTCTTTTTCTTTCTGAAATTTCAGAACTGAAATGCGATTGAGAAGGAGGGGTTTAATATAGAAATGAGAGGAGTGAGGTTGTGCAAGGGGGTGGCCGGCCTATAAGGTCGAGAGGGGTGATGTGGCATAGTAGTTTTTCCAAAACAAGGGTTCTAGCCTATTGTTTTTTGGAGATATTTGCATGGCTAAATTTTTTAGCCTTTGATCAAGATTAGATGAGAGATGAAAGGTGAGATTTGAATGCATGCAAGAAATATTCATTGTAGTACCATACAATTAAATATTTGCATGTGCATCACACTCAAAACTAGTATATGTACAAGTATCGGTCCTTCTCATTCTCATGCACCACAATGACTGCAACCATCCACGTTAACAATCAAGCAAATTTAGTCGCACTACAACATTCATATGTACATAAATCAATTATTACTAGAAAAGTACATAATCGCGTGCAAATATAAACTGTACATGGATTATAATGCAAAATAATTATATGCTATTTTGTGGGGTGTTACATTACTCCCTCTTTAGAATCGTTCTGTCCTCAGAACGATGCTAGGGGCGAGAAAATTAGCAGACAATCATCAATGATCAGAGGGTACTTTTCTTGATCATCTCCAATTCCTCGAGGAACATCCACGACAACTTATTCTTCAAGTACTCATTACCTGCTCACAAGCCTCAAGTGCTCAGCGCATCCTTCCATCCTGAAGATCAATCCCATAATGTGGATCATTTTGGGGCCTTCCTCATCCCGCATCCACCGTACTGGGGATGAATCACTTTGGGGATGTCGCTCTCGTCCTGGACTACTGGAGATCAATCACTCTCCACCGAACTTTCTAGGGCCTATTGCGTCCCATGTTCCAGAATACTGGGGAATATCTCGCTCTACGAATTATTCTGGAGCCCTCACCACACGAACTCCCCATGAGTGTTGCTCTCATCCTGAAATACTAGAGATCAATCCCAGTCCACAGATCATTTTGGGGCCTATTTCATCCCTCATCTGGAATACTGGATTATATCTCACTTCGTGGATCATTCTGGAGCCCTTACCCATCCTTGAATTCCTTCGTTGGTATCACTCTCGTCCTCGGAATACTGGAGATCAATCCCACTCCACAGAACATTCTGGGGCATATTTCTTTCCTCATCTGGAATACTGGAGAATATCTCACTCTTTGGATCATTCTGGAGTCAATGTCCCAAACCTGTTTGTTAATGTTGCTCTCGTCCTTGGAATACTGGAGACTAATCTCGCTCCACAGAACATTCTGGGGCCTCTTTCATCCCACGTTCTGGAATACTGGGGAATATCTCGCTTCATGGATCATTCTGGAGCCAACGTCACTCAATCTTCTCCATGAGCATCGCTCTCATCCCTGGAATACTGGAGACCAATTCCGATTCCACAGATCATTCTGGGGCCTATTTCATCCCTCGTCTGGATACTGAGGAATATTTCACTCCATGGATTATTCTGGAACCGATCTCATCACACGAACTCCCCGTGAGTATCACTTTCACCCTGAAATACTGGAGATCAATCCCACTCCACAAAACACTCTGAGTCCTATTTCATCCCTCATCTGGAATACTGGGGAATATCTCACTCCATGGATCATTCTGGAGCCTCCCTACTCACGATTGTTCTTCCTTCATCATATCTCCTTTCTAGTGCTCGAGTCAAGTTCTCAGCATGTCATCTAACTCTCGGATGCACTACTTGAAGGTCGGTGACCACTCCCTCCTTTGAAGAAAACGAGACTTACCAAGGAGAAGGCAAATAATTCAGCTTTATGCCTTATCCAAAACACTTAATAAAATAAGCACAAGTCAAGAAATGACCAAATACCCAAAAACTTTCATGCTTTATTAAAAGTCAGAATATCTTCCTAAGGAACACATTACAAATTCGTCATTCATGGCTTGCAAAAATGCAACTAACAAAATATATTACTATCCTGGACCATGCACAACTTCACACTTCTTTCCAGTTAAGCTGAAGTTCGTCCCTGGCGAACATGCTTCTTCCCTTTATCGACCACCTTATTGGGGTTTCCCTACAGTTGTGGACAATTCGATTTCTTGTGCCCGGCTTCTTCGCAGTTATAGCAAGTATTTGTTTGGGCTCTTTTTTAGCATTGACTCTTGAAATGACCTTGTTCCTTACAAAAGTAACACACCACCATCGGGCTAGTCTCTTTAAGCTTTCTTGACTCGTGAGTTGAGTTCTGCTTGTCATGGTCAAGGGTGAGAATATGCTTCTTCCTCTTTTTCTTCCTCTCGGCCTTGCCTTGACTCTGTCTCATCTCGATTTCTGTTACCGCAGCTCGCTGTACTAGTGTCAAATCGGCGAATGCCTAACAGAACCATCCTCGACCTCAGTCCAGGCCTAAGCCCTTGATCAAATCTCTGGGCCTTCTTTGCTTCCTCTTGAACCATCTCTGGTGCATACCGTGACAGCTGGGAAAACTTTGTCTCGTATTCCCTGACAGACATATTTACCTGCTTCAAGTTGTGGAACTCTATTGCTTTTTCTTCCTGCACATCCAAGGGGAAATAGTGTAGTCGAAAGTCCTCAAGAAAATATTTCCAAGTGATTGGACCTTCTCTAAGACCACGCTCTACAGACTGCCACCAAACTCTGACATCCTTCTCCAGCAAGATTGTGGCCAGACGAACCTTGTTGCATTTTGGATTCATCATTAATTTGGATACCGTTACCACCTGATGTATTCAGTCGTCAGCAGCTGTTGGGTCGGCCTGTCCTTCGAAGACTGGCCGTTTCATCCTCTTGAACGATTCCACCATCTTTATCGGGTTTGAGGGTGCAGTGACTCCTGGTGTTCCCTGTGGCGGTGCTTGGTTTCTGCTAGCTTCCACAAACGCTCCTATCATCTGGTATACACGAGTAAACTCTGCTTCAACATTGAAGTTGGTGCCGTTGGTCTTACTGCCTTCGCATTCAACCATTATACGGTGGCTGTTTCTGATTCTTTTGGACGCTCTTCAAAGAAAGAAAACACACAAGGTTAATTCTGGATGTAGGGAAGATCATAAACATAAGTGGGAAAGTGCAACAATTATGGTTTTGACCTTCCTGCAATCCAAACTAAACCCGACTATTTGGCTTGGCTTTTTAAGTCAAATTTCCTACTGCGCTAGCCTGCAACTTGAAGTCAGCTCTGATACCAATTTTATAACGCCCCGGATCCTCATCACCGGACATCCATGACGCAACCAGAATCTTTGTCTTCAAATGCATCTCAACACAGTAATAATACAGAAATTTAAAAAAAAATTATTGCCAAATAAGGTCATTACATCATTGATTACAACCAATATCTTGTTCTTGAACAAGAATACAAATTACATTAACTCATTACATTTTATTACAAAATATTTACCAACTCCTCTTGTAAAGCTGTCAGTTGTCTCCCGAAATGGTAATCGAATGATCACCACCGAAGCTCCGCTGAGTGGTCAATTTGCTACCCTAGAACTTGCCCCTCGGCTTGAATTTTCCGTTGCGCGACTCTGATATTTCTGCACCTGCTCAAAAGGTAGGACCAGTACCTAAAAGGTAGGAAACGTCAGCAATTCTACTGACGCAATGCAGATAAGAAAAAGCAATATCCAAACCGGCAACCACAAACCATCTTGAATGGGAAAAGAAACGTGCATTCTAATTCCCTAGTGTTCATGTATGCCATGATCTAACAACTAAATGCACCAGTTACATGCCTTATTCTAATGCAAGCAAGACTTTGGGACTCTGGATCCGCAAGCATCTCATACTACATACGTTCCAGAGCAAAGCATGGCCTAATCTAATGCACAAAACAAAAAATGCACACAATGCATCTACTCTAATGCAATTCATTTGTTAACGTATGCATCCCATACTACATACTTCTCCAAAAATCAACTTCAATAGAAACGTAAGCATCCCATACTACATACTTTCCAAAGAGTTCGCATCTCCTGATTGTAGGGTTCAATCCCTCGCCATGCATCATACTCTTGTACTCATCCTGTTCCCAATAGATTTTCATGTCTGAGGAGGTTGCAGTCATTCGGTCTAGTCCCTTACTGCAGTCTCTAAAGTGGTGGTCGCGTTTGCCACTTCGTACCCGTGCAAGGACCTCACTCAAAAAGTTGTGAAAAACCTTCTGGTACAAAACCATGTACCCTTGAAGTCACGATAATATATGTAAAAAACAACACCCGCGCACATAGGAACACGACGACCTCTAGGGTCAAATCCCCCGATCCAACAGGAGTTACTCTCCCCGTTCCTTACCCCGATCCTTTGGGAATTAACAGATCGAGATACGAAAGGAAAAGTACAACACCTGACTATGGTCTGCTAGTACTAATGTGCAATCCTAATACTTCATTCTAATCATTTAGGTAAATAAAGGGTTCCTCCCATAATCCTGCCTATCGACTCGCGGCCCTGGCGACACAATGTCCTGCTCGCCACTTCCCTTAGCTTGGAATTCGTCCCTCACCACAGCCTACGTTCATTCTTAACCGGCATGAATACAACTCGACGGCACCAATTCAGACTTCCAACACCTCGGCAAATGTTCAAATTTTAGGGTCGATAAACGTAGGGTATCACCCTTCCCTTGTGACTAACTCGGATCACAACATCTTCAACAGGAGTCAAACACCATAAAGACCAACAATAGACACCATTCATTCCCAAACAACGAGATATCAACTCTTGTGTACAAAAAGGGGAAAGGTTCTCCCTACACTTAAGCAAAACCATGACTAAACCAAACTATGGTGTTTCTGCCTGAAACTTAAAAAGATCACAACTCCCATAATACAACTAAGATTTGGGTATTTTAGCCCAATCTAGAGAGCTAAGAACCTAGGCTATAACTCTCTGGTTAATCATCACCTCAGATTCAATCATCTCATTCCTCAAAATAGCATTACAAACCTCACCCTGTGTACTTCTTGTACACTGGCTGCACCTTACCGATAGCATCAAACTCTACCTGCTTATCGGAATGATACAAATTCAGGTTCTGTGGAAAGGTGTGAATGTCCTCTATAACTTTCTAGTTGATAACCAATCCTAATTGTTTCATTTGATTACCCTAGAATAATCATTTTCCTCAGGTACACAAAACCACACACACAAGCATTACTTAAACAGAGCCTATAGCTTAAAATCTGGTTTCTGTCCCAACTTGCAAAAATCATATCTATTATTCTACTTACAGGAATTTCTTGAAATAGGACTTTTTGGAAGATGTCTACTACAACTTCCTAGTTGTACACTTTCTCAAATTCTGCTCATACAGAGCCATAAGGATACCATCTTATCAGAGTGTCAATCCTGACTAGGTTCTGCACAGTACATGCTAAAATATTCATAATAAATCACATGCATAACCAACTGCCATCAAATTTGCATTTCCAGAAACTAGACAACATCATGAATAGTATACACAAAGGATCACATCCTGATTCCAAATATTCAAGGAGTTCTACCTATTACAATCAGGTATAAAAGTTCTACTATTCTTCGGTCACTGTCTTGAATACTCTTGATTAATTTTGAATATGCATCTATTGTCGTCCAAATAATTTCAACATTTTTCTGTAGAGTCCAGATGCATGCAAGATAACAAGGTAAAAATTTCAGAAATAGATTATGAGTCAATTAATTCTAAGAATTCTCACAAGTTTAGTTGTTACAATAGACAGACGCAGTCTCTGCCTTACGACTCAGTCCTCCAAATTGATTTTATTAAAATATCAAATAACATCAGAAAAATCTGAAATAAATTATGTACCTTCTACACATACATGAGATCATTTTGTTAAAATTTCCTGACTAAATTCCATTTATTTTGTTCTCTGGAAATTCGGAAACTTAGCTTACAGATCATGTTTTCTGCTTCCACTTTCAGATTCTAACAATCTACTCCTAATCAGCCATTCTCATAGCTATTACTACTTGATTCGTGCAAGAAAATCAAACCAGAGAAATAAGACTAAAGTTCAGAGAACTCTCCACCCTGCCCTTAGTGTAGCTTGAGAGATGAAAATAGCTTGGCCTTCCTCCTTGATTCCTCCTCCAAAGCACTTGATTTGCCTCTTTTTTTTCTTGCCTTCTTTCACTCTTTCCTTCCTCTTTTTATTTTTGAAATTTCAGAACTGAAATGAGAGTGAGAAAGAGGAATTTAATATAGAAATGAGAGGAGTGAAGGGGTGCAAGGGGGTGGCCGACCTATAGGGTAGAGAGGCGGTGATGTGGCATAGTAGTTTTTCCAAAATAAGGGTTCTATGCCATTGTTTTTTGGAGATATTTGCATGGCTGAAATTTTTAGCCTTTGATCAAGATGAGATGAGAGATGAGAGGTAGGATTTGAATGCATGCAAGAAATATTCATTGTAGTACCATACAATTAAATATTTGCATGTGTATCACACTCAAAACTAGTGCATGTACTAGTGTTGGTCCTTCTCCTTCTCGTGCACCACCATGAACGCAACCATCCACACAAAAAATCCAGAAAATTTAATTGCACTACAACATTCATATATACATAAATCAATTATTACTAGAAAAGTACATAATCGCATGCAAATCTAAACTGTACACGGATTATATTGCAAAATAGTTAAATGCTATTTTGCGGGGTGTTTCGCTTTCTTTTGTAGGAGTTATGAAGAGGAGCTTCGCTATAGAGGAGTTTTGCTCCCAGGGAGCTAAGAAGATGAGCTTCGCCTCAGATGAGCAACGAAGAAGAGCTTTGCCACGGACCTACGAAGAGGAACTTTGTCCCTGAGGAGCTAAGAAGATAAGCTTCACCTCTGATGAGCTAGGAAGATGAATTTCAACGTGGAGGAGCTACGAAGATGAGCTTTGCCGTCGAGGAGCTACAAAAAGATTTTTGCTTCCTAGGAGCTAAGAAGAGAAGCTTCGCCCCAGAGGAGCTAAGAAGAGAAGCTTCACCATCGACGAGCTTCGCCACCGATGAGCTTTACGCATATATTGGAGGTTTGATGAGGATTTTCCAAGCATTTTTGTCTCGACTCTCTCTCTCTTTGTGTTGGGGCTTGTTGCAGCTTGTTTCTATGAGTCCAGAAGTTAGGGGAGTGGCTCTAGTGATGAGTTGAACTCCAGACGTAGTGTTTTTTAGTTGACAAGTTGTAGGGGCAGACCTAGAGAGGCATTGGATTCTGAGCTTGCTATTTGAGAGTTAGGGAGTTGCCGAAGAAGCTCTAGAGGGGAGGTGTGTTGGATCCTGTATGTAAGACTGGCAATTGATCCGAACCCGACCCGAGCCTGATTAGGTCCAACCCGATTTTAGTAGAATACGGGCCTAAATTTGTTGAAAATTTTCGGACCCGGGCTCAACAATTGAGCCCGAATTAATTTCCGGGCTGGGTTCGGGCTTGTATAGGTCCGATCCAAACCCAACCCGGATTGTATAGGTCCGATCCATCTCTCTCCTTCCTTCTGTCTTTTCCCTTTCCCAAAAAATAAGAAGTCGTGCTGAGCTCTTTAATACAAGAGAGAGAGTCTTGAATCTGATGGGTTTTGTATTTGATATTCTTTAATACATTTTGTTTATAGGTTCTGAAGAGTCGAGTCTTGAATCTGATGGGTTTTGTATTTGATATTCTTTAATACATTTTGTTTATAGGTTCTGAAGAGTCGAGTCTTGAATCTGATGGGTTTTGTATTTGATATTCTTTAATACATTTTGTTTATTAATTACATGTACAGAATCTGATGAGTTCAAGACATTTTGTTTATTAATTATCATGGGTTTCAGAATCTGAAGAGTTATGGACTCATTGATTTCAACTTTCAAGACTCTTTAATACATTTTGTTGATATTCTTTAATACATTTTGTTGAATCTGATGAGTTCAAGACTCTCTCTCTCTTGAGTGCTCCTCTCTCTTCCTCTTTCTACATATATTTTTCTTTCCCAAAACAAAAAAAAATTAATTACATGCATGTTTGGTTTTAAAGTGACAAAATCGGGCCGGGCTCGGGTTTTTTGGTTTTATTCGGGCCTGGGCTTAGGCCTCATTTTAACAGTCCGATTGAAAATCGGGCCGGGTATGGGCCTTAGAAAAAAATTCGGGCTCGGGCTCGGATTTGTGTAAGTCCGCCCCAAGCCCGACCCGTTGACAGCCTTACCTGTATGCAAGGCAAATAACACTAAAGGGGAGGGGGGGTGAATAGTGTTATTAAAAAAAATATTTAAAGTTGACGCAACTGTTAAGTCGACTGGAGAAGAGATACCAGTCGACTGCAATGCTAGATAAAAGAGAGTAAATCAACTAAAGAACAGCAAGTCAGTTAAGTTGACATAAAGCGGTAACTAGTTGACGAACAGACACAATTTACAATAAAATGCAGTGAAAATAATATTGCAAGTTAGAGAATTCAAACCACAGAGAATCAACAATGCTAACACGGCGATATATCCTGGTTCGATCCTCCCAACCTACATCCTGTCCCCAAGCAACCCACTTGAGATTTTCCACTATTTTTGAAAAGTACAAGAATACTCTACGACCTTTGACAATAACTATGCCAAATCCGTAGACCTCTCTCACCACTAGAGAGAGCAAGACTCCACTCTACAACCTAGAGTGAGACTGAATCTACACCAACAGTCCTTCTCTCCAACCGAGAGGACCACTCTCACAACCAGAGAGTGAACAACAAAATTAAAGATTACAACAACCTAAACCCTTGTTTTTTAGTGTGTTTTTTGTATAGAGGCTATAGGTCACCTTCTAACTTCAGTCTAGAACTTAATCTTCATTATGCAAGACTGAAATTAGAAAACCAAGTCTAGAGAAAGAAAGTGCTTTGAAAACTTTTGTTCTTTATCACACAAATAAGCAAAGACTTGATAAAACAATAAGGTAACATTTTCCAAGTTGATTCTTAACTATATTTATAGAGTAAGAATCTCCAAGATGTTGGAAAATGGTTCCTCAACTGCCATTAAATGGTAGCAAAGATTTGATTTTGAAAAACAAATTTTAAACTTCAGAAAAACTGTCAAAACTGCTTGAACATTTGATATGGCTAAAAATAGGGTTAAATCGGAACCGTTCAAATTGGGAACGAATCTTAAAGTTACAGGGGCAAGATGGTGTTTTCACCTACAACGGGTCCGAAACGAGAATCGGGTCTCTCCCCTTGGACCCGATTATCCATGAATGGATCTATTCAACTGAGAACGGGTCACAACCTGTTAAGGACCAGTTCAACAGGATATGAGAAAATCCTGGCTCGTCCTTATCCATAGGAGGTGGTTGAGAATCCACAAATTCTATATATTGCCCTTCAGCGGCAACAAATTAGCGCCATCTGTGGGAAACACTCGAATAGCAATCCCACCTTCCTCCTTCAACCAAAGCCACTCCTAGCTATGCCTCCCAAAAGGAAGTCCACAAACTCCAACCGAAGAACCACTTCCACTATTCCTCCTCCTCCTTCTCCGCCAGATGATCTCTCTCCGCCCATCCAACCAGCTCTACAGCTCGAACAATTGAATCCTCAGTCCATTTAGCAGCCTCGAGGGCCCCAAGCAACTGTTGGGGGCCCTCTCGGCAAAGCCACCAGGAGCATCCTCTACACCAAGTCCGGGTCTCCATCCACAATGCCTCCACAGATTCCATGGCTTCCCATAGCCCTCCAACACCGAAGAATCTACGGGATGTGCTCAACAACCGAAAAAACGAGCCCGGACCTGACCTTCGAATACGCCTAGACGAGAGGCAGACCTGCGAAGTGAACCCTCGCCGAGAGCACCAGAGGGACCGGTCTCCCTGCCGAACAGACCGCAGGGAGTCCAACTCTCCTCGGAGGCAGAGAGAGTCACCCCAGCATCGCCCATGATGAAGCCGCTCCTTGTCTGGCCGTCCTGTAGCTCGTGTCCACCAGGAGTAGGAGGCCCCTGTCACGAGGGCAGAATTTCAACAGTTCCAGGAGGTGGTCCTTCGGGCGCTCAACGCTGCCCCTAACAATGGCCATCGGGCTCCCAGCCCTCAACCAGCTTCTTGCCATCATCGCCGCTCCCGCAATCCTCGGCCAGCTCCGAGCCATCACCACCATTCCTTAAGTCCTAGGCCGACTCCGAGCCATCGCCGCCCTTCTCCTGATCACCACCACCACTCCTGAAGTCCGCGGCCCACTCCGAGTCACCCCCATCGTTCTATCAATTCCCCATCTACTCAAAGCCATTGCCGACGTAGCCCTAGCCCTCCTCGGCATGAGGACGAGTCTCGGGGCTCAGCGAGGTACGACCGAAAGGAAGACTCGGTCTACCACCGTCTCTACGAGATGGAGAGGCGCCTCGGCCAACTGGACAGGAATGAGGAGCAACGATCGAGGAACCTTCGCCCGAGCAGGACCCCAATCTCCCGCACCATCATGGAGGCCCCTGTCCCAGACAACTTCAAGCCTCCACACTTCGAGACTTACACCGGGGAGTCGGACCCCGCAGATCACATTGAGAGTTTCAAAACTCTCATGATGATCCATCATGCATCCGATGACCTCCTCTACAAGACCTTCCCGGCCACACTCAAGGGGCCAGCTCGGGAGTGGTATTCTCAACTTGCACCGGCATCTATCTTCTCCTTCGACCAGTTCAAAGGCCACTTCCTTATGCATTTCGTAAGCAGCCGCTGCTCCGAGAAGACGAGCACCTCGCTGCTCTTCCTCAACCAAAAGACGGGCGAACGGCTAAAGGATTATGTTAAACAGTTCATCGCAGAAGCCAGGTCCATCGCCTTCCTAGATCAGTCGGTAGCGTTGGCTACCTTTCAATCCAATGTCATCAACCCCGACCTCAGGACTTCCTTGGCCAAGAAGCCTCCTCGGAACTTCTCCGAGCTACTCTTTAGGAGCGAGAAGTACATTCGAGCTGAAGAGTCTCTCAATCGCCCCACTCTGGAGGGGTCGTCTTCCGGGAATAAACGGAAGACTGCAGAG
The DNA here is from genome assembly GCA_017893485.1 of Hemerocallis citrina. Classification (NCBI taxonomy): domain Eukaryota; kingdom Viridiplantae; phylum Streptophyta; class Magnoliopsida; order Asparagales; family Asphodelaceae; genus Hemerocallis; species Hemerocallis citrina. The sequence goes on from CM030367.1 coordinate 127,450,819, forward strand.
GAAGAAGGAGCTAAGAAGCTCCAAAAGGATAATGGAGGTCAGCAGCGTCCCCTCCCCCGCTTCGAAAAGTTCACTCCACTCAATGCAAGTGTTTTCGCTATCCTGATGGAGATTGGGAACGAAGGTCTCCTGTCGCCACCTCCGAAGATGAACACCTCCGGGAAGAAGAAAAACCGGGACAAGTGGTGCTGCTTCCACCGAGACCATGGGCACGATATTGATGATTGTCGGGCCCTGAAGGACGAGATCGAAGCCCTCATCCAGAGGGGGCAGCTCACTCGGTTTGTAAGGAGGGACAGAGCCGATCCGCCTCCACCGCCCAAAGGGGCTAACAGGCAAACAGAGCAGCGCGTGGAGACCCCGGAGGCCGAAGCAGAAGTCATTTTGCACCTTATACATAGAGGCCCAATGGACGGAGATTCTAACTCCTCCTAAAAAGCCTTCGTTAGGGAAGTCAACTCTGTGCAGAGTCATCCTCCCCCCAAGGGCCTAGGAGTCCCTGTGACATTCTCTGATAGGGACTTGGAAGGCGTCTGCATGCCCAACTGCGATGCCTTCGTCATTAACCTCAAAATGGCTAATTTCGACGTTCGCTGGGTGCTGGTGGACAACGGAAGTTCGGTCAACACCTCTTCTTGAAGGCGTTCAAAGGCCTCCAGCTATCAAGGGACCGGCTCAAGCCAGCTGGCTACACCCTTCATGGGTTCACTGGGGTTCCGGTGATGATCAAGGGAGTTATAACTCTTGACGTCACCACTGGCAAATCCCCGGTCACTCGCACGGAGCCAATGGACTTCATGGTGGTGGATGTGAAAGCTGCCTATAATGTGATCCTCGGTCGACCAAGCCTCACCGTACTCCAAGCTATCCCTTCGGCCTACCACATGAAGATGAAGTTTTCCACTCCCGCAGGAGTAGGAGAAGTGAGAGGGAGTCAGGAGGCGGCTCGCAAGTGCCATATGACCTCAATGGGAGGCCCGGTCCTCTCCCTAGAAGCGCTCGAGCTCCCACCGGAGAGTAGCCAGATCATCTCCGAACCGATGGACAAACTAGAAGAAGTGGCCTTCTCAGAGGAAGATGCCACCAAGACGTTCCGGGTCAGCAAGACACTTTCCCCTTCCATCAAAGAAGACATCTCCTAATGCATTAGGGAGAACCGCAATCTCTTCGCCTGGACCACGGCCGATATGCCTGGGATATCCAAGGATCTCCTAATGCACCATCTCAGTGTTGCCCCGGGTGTCAAGCCCATTCAGCAGAAGCGATGCAAGTTCGCTCCCGAGCATAGGGATGCTCTCGAAGATGGATATATCCGATTCGATCCGCATCCGAATCCGGTTTTTTTGGCAGATACAGATATAAAAAATAGTATCCGGGCGGATACAGATACGGATACGGATATGGATATCCCTAAAAAAAGAGGATTGGGATACGGATATCTGTTTAATTTAATATATATTTATTTAATAAATATACTTAATAGTTATACTTATACACTTATATACCTGGCGTTTTATTTTCAAGCACCGACATAGACCCCCCAAAACACTAAAATCCCCAATATTTTTCATTTCTCCCTCCCTCTCTCACTCTTTCTCTCAGTACCAAAATTGAAAATCGCTTCTCTTTCCCTTAAAACCCAAAATCGAAAATCATCTCCTACCATCCCCGACCTCCCCGACGCCAACACCCCCGTATCCGTTGTCCTCGATGCCATCGTCGTCTCCAACCCCCAACGCCCCCATCGCCAAAACCCTAACTCCAACTTGCTTTCGCCGTCGTCATCTCCTGCCGAAGCCCCCCTCTCCTCTCCTCTCCTTTTCCTCTTCGTTTTCCGAGCTCGATGCAGGAGCCCAACCTCTTTTTCCCTCCTTGATTTGTAAGCTCGTGCCTAAAGGTAATTTCCCCTTCCAAGTATGTTGCATTTACTTATTAAGTTCACTTAGCATTAGAATTTGATATTGGTGGTATATGCTGGATGCTGGACGAGATGGAGTCTGGGTTCATGATGGCTTTGGATTACATGATCCGAATTGTGGATAAGGATAATGACCACCAGGTATCTGTTCAAATGCTTCACTGATTCATTGTTTTTTTTTATTTTGAAAATGTTGATAGTGATGCAAATGATGTTGTAGTATAGTGGTAAAGTCTCTTAGGAAAGGAAAATAGTTTAATTTTTTTTGAAAATTGTTACTTTTGTTGGTTTAGGGACTTCACTAGAGTATTTTGACATCCCTTATAAGAATCTCTCAATCCAACCTCTTTGACAATTGTTTCACTGAAGAAGCTGTGTCAAATCTTATCTGTTTATCTTAAATACTACTAGTTGATTGTATAATAAAAGCATGGAGTGTTTTATTATGAGCAATCCTCCGTTAGGTGCGTCATGTTATTTGGTGAAGAAAACTTGAGTTTTTACTTTGTACTAGTACAGTTAAGTAGCATAAGTCTAATATGAAGTTATCTACCTATGAGTTTTAGTTAATGCATTAAAAGCCTCATTTACCTCTCTCTGAATATTTCTTTCAACTCCCTATTAGAAAATTTTCAATAACTCATCTTTCTTCCCTTTTTCTAATAATAACTCAAATTTAGGTTCCATATTATAGTTGTTTTTACAATTTAATTTCATGTTTTCTGTGAGGCAGTGTTGTCATTCCTAGAACACGCATTCCACTACTTGAATTGTGTTTCTAAATCGTAATTGTAAATTGTTCCTAACAAGTATTCAATTGAACTCCATTCTCTGGGGCATATATATTTTCTATTTGAGATATGCTTATGTGTTTTCCTGTGTCATATTAAAATGATTTATGTCTGTTTCCAGTGCAAGTACACCTTTGGAGGTGATCAAACAAACAACATTGGACCATCTTACCAAGAAATATCCTCAACATGTGAGCCCATTCTTTTTGTTTCTACACTATTTTGATCAAAATATTGTAAGCAAGTCATATTAATTATATATATTATATATGATTGATTTAGTCAACTTACATCTTAACTTTATGCTGTTATACTATGACAACTATGAGCATATCATTCGTAATGAGGTGATCTTTATCTTTGTTGCATGCGCCATACCATCTCAAGTTATTCTTCATCATCTGGTCCTCAAATGCAGTCATTCCGAACTTCTTATGAATACTCTAATTTGTTATCCTATCATTAATTGGATCACTGTTCATCCATCTCAAACATTCTTGTTTTGACCTACACAAATTCGAAAATTTTGCAGTACTACCCAACTTTTTGAAAATATTTTGTGTTTTGCCCCACTCTCCAAAACAATTAGCAATATGTCCTTGTTTAGTACACGTCAGCAAGAAACGTTATTGGAAAAAACGGCATAGCTTATTTCGATATCGTTCTTCCCAATAACGGCATCTGTTTGAAAAAAAAGTGTCATGCCGTTATCTGGAATAACGGCATAGGTTGTTTTGTTTTTTGACAGCTTGTAGTCTCCACCTAGAGAAAAAATTGCAAGTGTGAAAACCTTATAACAGATGTCGTTATTTCAAATAACGGCATTCTCAATACTGATGCCGTTATTTGGAATAACAGCATCAGTTATAATTTTTTTTTATAAAAAAGTAACTTACTATTCATCCTCTCTGACGAATAAGTTTAAAAAAAAAAAAATTTATAACTGATGTCGTTATTCCAAATAACGACATCAGTTATAAATTTTTTTTTAAAACTTTTTATTCATTCTCTCTGTTTCCAAACAACGACAAGAGTTCATTTTTATATATAACTGATGCCGTTATCTCCAATAACGGCATTATTTATAAGTTTTTTTCACACTTAGAACTTTTTAAAGTTAGAAGATTCACACTTGTAAGAAAAATATACTGATACCGTTATTCCAAATAACGGTATGAAAAAAAATGTAAAATAGTTGCCGTTATTGAAAATAACGACACGTAAATAACCTATGCCGTTATTTTCAATAACGGTTTATGTAGACGTGTCCTAAATAAGGACAGATTGCTAATTATTTTGGGAAGTAGGGCAGAGCGTTAAATATTTTCAAAAGTGGGGTAGTACGGCAAAATTTTCCACAAATTCTTATGCAGGTTCCATTATACTCTAAGCCTTTAATATAATTTCCTACTTCATTATGTTAATAAAACTATCTTTGATTTTTAGTATCTTGTATTGCTTGACTTGACCTAAAATATGAATTAAAGAGTTTTCAGAAGCTTAAAATATTGTTGAAGGGAAACTACTTTTCTCAATATATTTGTTTCCTGTGATGTTTCAGACAATGGAATCCAGGCCTAGTGTCCCTGATCGAAAACTTTTGGCAAGACTTGTATTGATTAGAGAAGAAGCTAGAAACATGATGGGTGAGTGGCTTTTGGATGAAAGAAATGATCGTGGTCTAAGTACACTTCCTGAATCAGAGGTATCATGTCAATTTCCTGTTAGTGTTCTTCATTATGATTAATGGATTTTCTTATTTTTGGGATGCTAAAAAATGGTGCACTGTAGCCTTTTCATTATTTTCAACTTCAATATAGTGCTTCCACTAAGAGCATCCACAGTCGTTCGATGTAAAAAATAGCAAAATGCATATTTTGTCCATCCAATTCGATGAGCATCCACAGTCGTCGAATGGCAAAAAAAATACATAAAGTCGTTAAAAAAGAAACAGACGAAACATCTGCAATTAAAAAAAATACGGGACGAAACATGATGTTTCGTCCCAAAAGGGGAAAAAAAGGAAGTTTTTTTTTTGCAAAAACAAATTTTAAAAATAGTTTGTAAATAATAATTGCAAAAACAATTTAAAATTTTGCAAAATAAATTTAAAAATTTGCAAAAACAATTAAAAATTTTACAAAAAGTTCCAAAAAAATCACTGTAGCTGGACGAAGCATGGTGCTTCGTCCGGATTTTTCGGAAGTTTTTTTGAAAAAATAAAATTGCAAAAAGAATTTTTTAAAAAAATTGTAAATTTTTTTTACAAAAACAATTTAAAAATTTGCAAAATCAATTTAGATAATTGCAAAAAAAATTAAAATTTACAAAATTAATTTTTAAAATTAATTTTTTAAAAAAAAAATTGAATTGGGACGAAGCATGATGTTTCGTCTCACATTGGGACGAAACATCATGTTCATTCCCACGCTTAAATTCGTTTAACGGTTATTTTATTTGTTTTGTTTTTTTTTTTACTTCGGACGAAACATCATATTTCGTCCGATCAATTAAAATAATAATCAAATAATCCAGACGAAACATGATGTTTCGTTTCACATTGGGACGAAGCATGATATTTCGTCTGCTATGATATGCATTTTGCTATATGGAATGCTATTCGCCCCTTTCTACTGTAGCGATTTTGCCAAAAAATGGCAAAATAGCAGACGACTGTGTGAGCTACAGTAAAAAAAAAATGGAAAAAATGGCAAATAAGCAAACGACTGCGGATGCTCTAAGAACCAATTGCACTAGACGGTGGCATGGTTGGTAATATATGTTTAGTTGATTCTTTATCTTTATTATCTTTAAAATTTCTTCTACTATTAATCTGGTATAACCTTCTTATAACATGTCATATTTGTTTTTAGGAGCTGGGATCTATGATATTCAGTCATTTAATCCTGAGCTAGGAAGGACTTCGTTGGAGTTTCAAGCTTTTGTTAATAAGAATATATATTTGGAATCCGCTTCTAGAGGAAACTTGCGGAATCTTTTGATTTATCTTTCAGGAATACACAAATAGAGGATCTTTGTCTTTGATTTTGCCCTTCCGGGCTATTCTGACTATTCATTAACCAGTGGAAGTAATTATAAATTGGTAATAATCTGTGCCGTCACTACAATTTTTTTCTTGAGCTTCTTAGTCAAGGCTGCAAACCTTTCTTTTTGGCTTGTAGATTAATGCTGATAACTAGGTGGATTTTCTTATTTTGGTGGATTTTCTATTATGTACAGGATTGACAAACATTTTGTTGAGTACATGCTCTTATACGTTTTTTCCAAAAATGTTTGCAGGGGCTCAAGTCGTCATTCCTCCATTACTGCAGTTCTCCCGAAGTACTGTTCTTTTCAATAACGCCACACCGTCCTGTTGAAAAAGGTTAAGAGTTAGATTTAAACAAATGCAAAATAGACAGGTAAGTGCAAACTGTATTCATTTTTATAAGAGTTGTATATATTTGAAATAAATTTTCATTCACCTCTTTTATTCTGTTGATTTTTATTTTGTGATTAGATATGAAAATTAATATCCACAATTCAGTAATATACATGTCTTAAGTACTAGTTAAGAAAAATAATTAGCAAAAACTTTATATTTGATATATGAATTCGTATTCGTTATCCAGTAGACCGTATCCGATTCGCATCCGTATCCGAAAATTGCAGATACGGATATGATTTTTATTTTCCAAGTCATATCTGTATCCGTATCCAAATCCGTTTTTGGAATACGAACACGGATATTGGTATAGCCAATATCCGATCCGTATCCGATCCGAAAGCATCCCTACCCAAGCGTCAACAGGCGATCAAAGAAGAAGTCGAAAAGCTCCTCAATGCTCGATTCATTCAGGAGGTGAACTATCCCGAATGGCTATCCAATGTGGTGATGGTCAAGAATACCAACGGGGGCTGAAGGATATGCATCGACTTCACTGATCCCAATAAGGAATGTCCGAAGGACCCTTTTCCCCTTCCTAGCATCGACGCCCTGATCGATGCAACATCTGGGCATGATCTCCTCAGTTTCATGGACACTTTTTTGTGGTACAACCAGATTCTGATGTTCCCTCCCGACATTTCGAAGACCTCGTTCTTGACGGATCAGGGCCTGTATTGCTACAGGGTTATGCCGTTCGGCTTGAAGAACGCAGGAGCTACTTATCAGCGCCTCGTGAACAGGGTCTTTCGAGACCAGATTGGCCAAAGCATGGAAGCCTATGTAGACGACATGTTGGTCAAGAGCACCCGAGGGCAGAAGCATGTTCTCGACCTCCAAGAAGCCTTTGGGGTGCTCAGGAGGTACAATATAAGGCAGAATCCGAACAAGTGTTCGTTCGGAGTCTCATCCCCCAAGTTCTTGGGGTTTATGGTCAGTCAGAGGGGCATAGAGGCCAACCTGGAGAAGATCCAGGCCATTCTAAAAATGTCTTCCCCCTCTAGTGTTAAAGAGGTACAGAGACTTACTGGGCGCCTCGCGGCTATTGGGCGATTCCTCTCCAAATTTGAGAAGAAGTGCCTCCCTTTCTTCAAGGCCTTCAGGGAGGCTAAAGGCTTCGAATGGGAGCAGTAGCAACAAGAGTCCTTTGACCAGCTCAAGACATACTTAGCTAACCTCCCACTCTTGATCAAGCCAGCACCTGGGGAGGTCCTCTACCTATATCTCGCCGCTTCGGAGCAGACCTTCAGCACGGTCCTTGTAAGAGAAGAGGATAGAACATAGAGGCCCATCTATTATATGAGTAAGGTCCTCCGGGATGCTGAACTCCGTTACCCAAAGCTGGAGAAGATGGCTTTCGCCTTGGTTATGGCGGCCCAAAAGTTGCACCCCTACTTCCAATCTCATTCGGTAGTCATTTTTGCCGACTGGCCACTCAAACAAGTTCTCCACAATCCCAAACCCTCCAGGGGCCTTATGAAGTGCTCCATCAAGCTAAGCCAACATGACATCAGCTACCAACACAGGACAGCAATCAAGGCCCAAGCTCAGGCAGAACTCATCATGGAGAGCACCATCCCCGACCCTTGCGAGTCATCTGCCGACTCTCTGGTCTGGACTGTTTATGTGGATGGATCTTCTTGTGCCGACGAAAGTGGGGCTGGCATCATCTTTACCGGCCCAGACACTTTCGTCCTCTAATACTCCCTCTGCCTAAACTTTTCGGCATCAAACAACGAAGTAGAGTATGAGGCCCTCATAGCGGGGCTCTGTATGGCTCGCAAAGCCGGGGCCAAGCGCGTCAGAGTCTTCAACGATTCGCATTTGGCTGTCAACCAAGTGTCTGGGGAATACGAGGGATGAGACGAGCGTATGGCCAAGTACTTGGCAAAGGTTAAGGAGCTACTAGCCTTGTTCGAAGACGTTCAACTTCAGCGGGTTCCTCATAAGGAAAATGCACAGGCGGACGCTCTTTCAAAGTTTGCCTCCTCATCCATCCAAGGTCTAGAACGGACCGTCTTGATAGAGGTCCTCCTCAGACCAAGTATTGATGAAGATAGCTCGGAGCCGATGGCAGCCTACCCCCTAACACTTGGGGAGAACTGGATGAATTCCCTCCTCGAGTACCTCAGAGATGGAATCCTTCTCGAAGACCCGAAAGAGGCGAGGAGGTTCAGGACACGAGCCGAGCAGTACACACTCCTTGACGGAGTCATGTGCAAATGCTCTTACACTCAGATTGACGGCCAACCCTATCTGAAGTGCCTCTTCCCGGAGGAAGTGCTCTATGCCCTAAAGGAGTCCCGCAACGGCCTGTGTGGCGCGCACTTGGGAGCGAGATCCCTCGCCCGTAAACTCTTAAATTACGGCTACTTCTGGCCCACACTACTGAGTGACTCCAAGGAGTATGTCCGCCAGTGCGACTCCTGCCAGAAATTTGCCCCGATCTGTCGCCTGCCTCAAGCACAACTCACCTCCTTGGCAAGTCCAATCCCTTTTTCAATGTGGGGGATGGATTTGCTCGGAACCTTCCCTCCAGCACCGGGCCAGCTGAAGTTCTTAGTCATGGCAATAGACTTCTTCTCAAAGTGGATCGAGGTCGAACCTCTTTCGACGATTACCGAGTACAAGGTCCAGAAGATCTTTTGGAAGAACATCGTTTGCCGGTTCGGTGTACCCCGCATCCTCGTAACACGGGACTCAATTCGCGGAAGCAACCTTTCACAACTTTTGCGCCGAACTTAGCATCCAGCAGCGGTTCTCCTCGATAGCTCATCCTCAGTCCAATGGCCAAGCAGAGAACAAAAATCGAAAAATCCTCTCTGGCCTGAAGAAGATGCTCGACAAATCCACCAAGGGGTTGTGGGTCGAACAGCTCCCAACATGCTTTGAAACTATCGCACCACCAAAAGAACTCTGACAGGGGAGTCCCCCTTCAACCTTACATATGGTTCCGAAGCTCTCATCCCCTTAGAAGTGGGTCTGCCTTCACCCCGACTGATAGCCTACAATGAAGCACAGAATGCGAACCAGCTTCACAACTGCTTAGACCTCATAGACGAGGTCCGCAAGAGAGCTGTAATTCAATAAGAGACCTACCGCCATAGGATCACTTAGTCTTACAACAAGAGGGTACGGTAAGCCAACCTTAAAGAGGGAGACCTAGTGCTCCGAAAGTTATCAATCTCCAATCCAAGCAAAAATGGCAAGTTGGTACCCAATTGGGATGGACCGTATAGGGTCTCTAGAGTTATCTGCCCAAGAGCATATCAACTCGAAGATCTGGGGGGTAGGAGAATACCGAGGACATAGAATGCGGAGCACTTGATAATGTACCAAGAGGGTGTCTAAACACCGCTCCAAGCAACTTCCCCAAGAGCTCTCCATAAAACATGTCAAAATTTCTTATTTGTATTTTCTTTATCAAAGTGTAAAAGCGGCTCGCAACATAGAAGCGGCCGCCTTATTGTTTTCAATAAAAGCAATCTTTCCCCGCAAGTTCTCTATTTTTGAGTAATCCAATTGTACTTACAAAAAAAATTTCGCATTAAAACGACACGATCGGAGTCCAACACTTGGTGTCGAATCCGCTTCAAATACTTGCTTTTAAGAGAGTATGAAGTGGTTCACCATTCGGAATTGCTCTCACTGCTGCTGAAATTCTTTAAACGACGCCCTCGGAGTCCAACACTTGGTTCGACTTCGCTTCAACTACTGTAACACCTCGAATTTTAAAATACCGAGAATATTCGTTTTTATATTCTTATAGTGGGTGAAAATTATTTTGATGTATTTTATTTAAATATTGATTCTGGTCTGAATATTTGTGGTAGATTGGTATTATTGTTATATTAGAGTTAAGAGTTGAGATTTTATGTGAGGAAATATAGTTTATTTTATTTTATAATTTTGGAAAATTATTATAAGGTAATTTAATGTACTTGTCTTGTTTGTATTATTATTATAGAAAAGAGTTGGAGTTTAGTTGTAATATTTCGGATTTGGATGGCTTATCTGTAAATATACCATATTATTATTATTATTATTATATTTATTACCAAACTAACCCTCTTCTTCCTCCCTCCCGATCTGATCTTCCGGCGGAAAGAAAAGAACCCATCTTCGGATCTCTCTCTCCGCCCCATTCCACCTAAATACTCCATAACTTTTCAATTAAATTAGGGGGCAAGCTAATTGAAGGGTCATCTACACCGTGGTAGCATCGATTTGGAGAAATAACTCCGGAAAGGTATATCCCTTTATATTTTATTGTATGAAATTGAGTTGGATTAATTTTTATGGAGTAGGGTTATTTTGGTAGAGAGGTTTAGAGATGTTGGAAGTGGTAGATTTGAGGAATTAGTAGATTATTAGGGAAATTGTAAGTTGTTGATAAATTAGGGTTTTGGGTTTGTAAAAGAGAATTATATATGTAAGAATTAATTCTCGTAGGATAGTGGAAAATATAGTTGTGCCATTAGAATAATTTGGGAGTGGTTCGAGTAATTGTTTAGAGGATAAAAACCCCTGTAGGAATTTGTCTATTACGTGCAATGCACGTGTGTATTCCAGGCGTTCAATGAACGCTTGTGTGATGTTTGGAATAGGGTTATTGGCCTTGTAATTGATTTGGATAATTTGAGTCTTAATTGCGTTGAAATTTGATAATAGAAAATATTGGCGACTTTGGATGCGGGATGGCGAGATGGTGCTTCGAGTCTTCACGGACTATTATGTGAGTATGATCTTTTATTTTATGTGCATAATGTGCTTTGATAATGTCAAAACATGGTTTGTTATATCTTAAATATGGGAAAGTCATGAGTATAATACGGAGTAAATTATGAGATGTAAGGAATTAGTATATATATATGTATGGAAATATGTGGATGCTTGTGGATAAATATCTATATGCTTCGGAATTGTAATGATTAAATATGTGTATGTGAATGTATTTGTATGTGTGATGTGCGATCTTATGACTAATGTGAAAAGATGGGAAGCATGGTGTGTAGATATGTTTGATATGACAATGTGCTATGATAACATGATGAAACGATGATATGGTGTAGGTGTGATATGTGGGTGGGAAATGAAAATTTTATGTGATATTGTGATGTGAAATGGATATGATGTGTGTGTGACGTGTGGGTGGGAAATGAAAATTTTATATGATATCAGTGAGATTAATGGCTTGTGTATGTTTATGAATTTCATGGAGTTTATACGCTTTTCTGTTATGTTATATCGGTGAAATTAGAGTATAGAGGAGTTGTATTGTAAATGAGTTATTTTATAAAGGAGCTATACTGTAAAGGAGATATACAATGATATATTATAAAGGAGTTATGTTATACAGGAGATATATTTATATATGGTGTTATATTATAAAGGGGAGATAAGTGTATATGGAGTTTTATTATAAAGGAGATATATTATAAATGAATATATATGGAGATATTTTATAAAAGAGTTGTTATAAAGGAGTATATAATAAAGGAGATATACGGAGTTATATTATAAAAGAGTTCTACTAAAGGAGTTATTTTATCAAGGTGTTATACTAAAGGAGTTATTTATAAAGGTGTTATATTAAAGGAGTTATATATTGCCTCAAATTATATTTGGGGAACAGGAGTTATATATATATTTATATTGCCCCAAATTTAATATTTGGGGAACAGGAGTTATATTGTGAAGGAGTATATAATAAAGGAGATACGTATGTATATAAAGGAGAATTAAATATTGCAGTGCCGCACAATCTCCCGGGGTTTGGGCTAGACCCCACAGGCCCGGGATACACCCGGGAACAGGAGTTATATTTATATTGCCCCAAATTTTATATTTGGGGATCAGGAGTTATATATTGCCCTAAACTATGTTTGGGGATCAGGAGTTATATATTGCCCCAAATTATATTTGGGGATCAGGAGTTCCCTCGCTGGTATAGGGCCAGGAGGAAGACGTAGCCTCGGACGTGTAAGACTCTGTGTGAGCATCGATCCGCGTGTTATATTGTACTTTTGACTAGCCTTTTGGCTTTAGTCTTGGTTGGACAAGCGCGCAACCGTACTTTCAATCCAGCCCACAAATGGTAGATGCTTAGGACACCTGGATCTGGGTGATGTGGTGGGTTAGCGGGATTGAAATGTACGGGATGGGAGGCACAGAGATCCCTGTGTTGTACGAGGAGGTCAGTTGTGTGGGCACTGAAAAGGAGAAAATATAAAGGTGAATGTGTATTGAAAGAATATATGTATATGTAAAGATACGGATGATATGATATCTTGCGGAGATTACTTATATTATGGGAGACATGAATATACTACGGGGGATATATATATGTGTGTGTGTGTGTGTGTGTGTGTGTGTGTGGGTGGGTATATATTGGCATATGGCTATACTTATGATGCGATATTGGCAAATGAATGAACATGAGCAAAGGAGAGTGAGAAAGTAAAGTAAAGAAATGAATAGTATATAGAGTATGTATGTGAATGAATGTTAGAAAAAAAAAAAAAAAGAGGAGTTATGCAATCATGAATGAAAGGTAAGGTGAGATATAATATGAGAATGAAAAGTTAAAGTAAGCAGTATTATGAGTTGTGAATGGAGATTTAAGTAAAATACAGTATGATATGAGTGGTTCCACCTTGGAATTGTGTCAAGGAACTACCTGCCCATTGTTTTTGTGGAAATGGTGGGAACTACCTGCCTTGGCATAATTCGCAGGGTGAGTGGGCATAATAGTGCTAGTGATTAATGGAAATGAAGAATTAAATGAGTGAAGATAAAAGTAAGTTAGTTACCAATTAGATTGAATAATAACTGAATGAAATAATGAGATGTGAATGAGCTATAAGACATGCTTTTGATGCAATGAGAATAAGCATTTTGATTAGAGATGTGCTAATGATGTGATGAAATGCAAGTCCCTCGCATAGTGAAATAAAATGTGATATTTATGTGATACGACATAAATGAGTGGGATATTCTGGAAATGAATGCGTATGTTTAGAAGGCTATAAAAATAGATAATTGTGATGTTATTCAGTAAATTAAATACTTATAATGAGATGTCATGATGATGTAGATGGTATGGTTGTTTGTATGTGTGCGATGTATGTAATGAGAGAAGGGTTGTGAAAATGATTATTAAAGAAAATATGCCGTATATAATACTAGTAAATGAAGTGCATGGTTTATAAAGACGAAGAAAAGATGTAGTAAGATCATGTATATATATATATATATATATATATATATATATATATATATATATATATATATATATATAAAGATATGCTTCTGTGGCGATAATTGTGGAAGGCTCGAAATGTGTGTCAGGAAATTCAAACATAAAGGTAATGGATCGTATGTGACTTTGGCTTATGCAAATATAAGATATATATGTCGTTAGTGTGATGTATATAAAGATTTGGGTGAAGTTATGGGTGAGTGAATAGTTGAATGCAGGATTGACAAAGTATTTGAGATATCGTTATAGTGATGATGTTGTTGAGTCAGGATTCGGGTTGCCTTATCTTACTTGGTATTCGTAAGTTTAAATTATTTTTCTTTTTATTATTTTAATTTGTTATTTGATTAGTAAATTATACTCACACCAGAAATGGCTAACCCCTTAGTGTTTGGGGGGGTTAGGGGAGTCTGAAGACTACCCTAGATCCCCCACTGTTGCAGGTTCTCATCAGTGCAGAGGTGAGGCGTGGATTGGTAGTATAACTTTTTATTTTAAAAATTTGTATTATTCAGTTATAGGAATAGTGAAATTTATGATTTAAATTGTATTATGGGTGTATAAGCATGTATATGATGATGATGAGTATAGTGTGAGGTGGTGTGGTATGTTTGTGACCCGTACCCACCTCGTTGTGGAGTACCGGGCTCTGTGGTAGGTTTTACAAGGGTTTTTCTAAAAATTTACCTTGTTTTTCAAAGAAATTTATAGTTTTTAATTGATATTTGATAATCCGTTATGAGTTTGGCCCCCAGAGCATTATATATTATTGCCTGTGTGTATCTGCTCATTTTGGCCTGGGGAGCCCATGAAAATATTATGTTGATTGTGAGCTACGGAATTTTGAGCAGAATTCCGTAAGCTTTTTGTGTTTCGGGGCAAAATTTACAGGGGAGACTCTGTCAAAATTTTTCCTGAAATATAACTTTCTTAGTTTATGATTAAAGTGATATAGAAATTGAAAGATTTGAGTTTGGAGATAAAAAAAAAAAAAAAAAAATTTGGGTGGTACAACTACTTGCTTCTAAGCGAGTACGAAGTGGATCACCATTCGGAATTGCTCCTACAGCTGTTGATATTTTCTAAACGACATGCTTGGAGTCCAGCACGTGGTTCGAATATGCTTCAACTACTTGCTTTTAAGCGAGTACGAAGTGGTTCACCATTCGAAATTGCTCCTACAGCCGTTGGTACTCTCTAAATGACAAGTTCGGAATCCAACACTTGGTGTGATTCCACTTCAACTACTTGCTTCTAAGCGAGTACGAAGTGATTCACTATTCGGAATTGCTCCTACAAATGTTGACAATTGCAAAACACACAAATTCACTAAACAAGTACTATTTCATTAAAGTTTGAGAGACAAGTCTAATTACAGATCAACTACTCATCTTTACATCGAGATACAAAATTTGTGAAACCAAGATTACAAGTTCATAGAAAGCTACTTCTGCCCCTCCTAGGGGTGGGGATACTTCTGTTAAGAGACACACGTGGGCGAAGAATGTTGTGCTGCCGACACCCTACTTCAACAGACGTCCCTGGGCCGGCGAGACGTGAAGCATCGTCCGCACCCGATCTAACGGTGGCCCCAACAGATGCTCTGCTCGACGAAGCTGCCTTCCCACTTTGCGCATCTCTGGGGTTTCGATGTATATGGGGCGAGCGAAGAGCGAGATTGCGGAACGTTAACCCCCTACAATACTCCTCCCGAGTGCTAGAGGTATTTCTGACAGTGCTTCCCTCAGTTCGCGGTCGAAGACGAGCATTCTCCACTTCAAGCTCAACAATTCGCTCTTTAAGCGAGTCGTCCGTCACAGGTATCTTTGGACGCGGCAGCCGCATTGAGCCTGCACCGTGAGAAGCATCGATGATTGTTTGCCGAAGATGAGCAACCTCCATGCTCTTATCGAGAGTTTCCTTCTTCAGTTCATCCCTCTCCCCGTCACCTTGGTCAGGGAGTGACGAAGGCGCCTAAGTCTCAAGCCGAGGTTGGCAGTTGCCGACGAACCCACATCATCGCCTTCGGGGGTCGTCTTGTTAATCCTCTCTTCTAATCGTCTCCTTTTTATGTCTCGATGAGCTAAGATCAATCTCAGATGATTCTGCTCACGCTCCGCCTTACGAAGCTCTCACTCCACTTTGCGAAGCCACTCTTGGTTCCTAGCGAGCCCCAACCTCGTCGCCCCTAGGCCAGCCTTGAGACGTGCCACCTCAACCACCCGAGGCACTTCGGCGAGTTGTAGCGCTTCGACAATCTGGAAAAAAGCCAGTGCACGGAGCTACTAAGTTTACACGAATCGCGCCCAACGACTCAAGAACAAAACAAACAGCTTTGAAACTTCTCCAACACTTGTTCAAAAATGTTTTTCATTAAAATCAAAAAGATACAAGCGGTGGCTAGTCTACGGTTTGGCTTTGGTACATAAAAATAAAAAAAGACAAACATGTCAGGGGTTGACATCTGTCGAGCAATCCACGGCAGAAGAAGTCCTTGGTGCTGCAACCATCGCCAGAGGCGTGACCTCCGAAGGCACGTCAGCCCCGGTCTCATCGACCCCAGCCTCACTAACCTCGGTGGGAGCCTCCACCTCCTCTTCTTCGTCATCACCTTCTGAGGCATCGTCGAAGTCGGGGACAGGGTCCGGAAAGAGACGCCATCCGGCGCAATCCACGACCCGATACGCCTCTTTCACTTGATCAATGGCGCGGGCATATGCCTTTGCCATATTCACGACGAGGAAGCCCTTCGCATTCCCCATGGCCTGCTCCTCGTCTTGCTTCGCCACTGCAGCAATCGCCACTGCCACGACATCCTCTTTCTCCTTCATCGCCAGCTCAGCCGCCTGAAGCAACTTGGCGTTGTCCACCTCGAGCTTTGTGACCAGAGCCTTGAGGTGCTCCAACCTCGAAGACTTCCCTTCGGCCTCTATCTTCGATAGCTCGAGCTCTTTGGCGATCCAAGATTTCTCCGCCCGAACCCTGTCGGCATCCTACTTCAATTCTCTCTCTTGTTCGGTCATCTTCTCCATGAGATGACCAAAGTGATAAGTCATCTGCAAGAAAGCGGAGCACACATGTTTAACCTTAAAAGAAAACCAACTACTCAAACGAAGAAGACAGCCGAATCAGTACTCATCGACATCGCCGCTCTAGCCACCTCGTGCGCATCATCCCCAATGCTATGTGCATCCATAGCGGACCTATCCTACGGGGTAGCTAGGTACCGAATTGCCTGCATGCAGGTTAATGAGTCACCTAGAAATCCGTCATGCTTGTGGACTTGCTAGTCCGGGACGAAGATCTTTTTGTACTCCTCGGTCAGGAGCACCTCGACGTCAATGGTCAGTGGTGAGGCTTCTAAGCCTGAGGCGGCAGACAGAGGGAACACCGCCATATCAGTTGAAGCCGACCCTACCTCATGGGCCACCGGCCTCTGTGTAACCTCGGCACGCTGCAGGGGCCGATCCACAACAGCGTCAAGGGTCTTTGGCTTGGGCGAAGTTACCTTTGTGACGAACCTATTCCTATTCCTTGGAGCCTTGCTGCTCAGAACCCCACGCCTGGCCAGCAGGTCGTCGAAGTCCATGGATTCTGCGAGAAAGAAGGGTTAGAAGTTGATACGAACAAAGCAGCTTACGAAAACAAAGAAAGAACCGGCCTAAGAATATACAAGAAAAAAAAGGAGAGTCGTACTGGGGTTTATTTGGTTAAGACCCCCCTATAAAGCGACTCCTCGATCAGGTCCTTCCAGTCAAACTTCGGACGATCGAGGAGAGTCCGAACCATGTCGTCTTCTTCGGGGCTGAGGACCGGACTCTCTTTGACTCTCTTCGAGATAGCCTCGACCCATGTAGTGGGGATCCCCCATGGACCTCAACTCCGGATGATGAACTTGTCCTTCCAATGCTTTATTGAGTCGGAGCAGCTGACAAGCCTCGCCCCATGCCTCGGAGCTAGATAAAAGCGGTAAGATGACTTCTGCAATTGGTGAACCCAATATACCGTCCGGAGCACACTCAACTTCGGTTCGAAACCCGCACTTGGAAATAGAGGACGAACCCGTTAATTAGCCTCCAAACGTTTGGCATGTACCGAACGAGGCATATCCTAAAACACCTCAGCACTTCGACTACGAAGTGATGAAGTGGGAGCTGAACTCCAACCAAGAAAGCGTCGGCCGGCCAAAAGCACATGTCTTCTGGCATAGGCGAGTTGGCCCTCACCCCGGGCCTCAGGAAGCAGCAGATCGAACTCCTTCTGTATCTGAAAGCTATTCCGGATCAGCCCAAGATCGGTTCGGTCAGAATAGACTTCGTCTCATCCGCCTCCGTGGTTTCTCTAGCTTCGTTCTCCTTGAAGCTCCACCCCAAACCATAGATAATTCGCTCTGCTTGGTCCTCCGGGATCTCCCGAACCCTATGGAGCCCCATCAACTCCCCTGGCAGTCTTCCGAACTCTCCCATCCTCCGTTCGACCTCGACACTGGTCTCCACCACTACCGAAGCCGAACTTGCCACGACTTTGCCCTTGTCGATGTGAGGGACCTGACTAGAAGACGCTTGTGTGAGAGGGGGGGAGGTCTCTTGCTTCGGCAAAACGGTGGACACTCTTTAAAAAATAAACTAAGTATTTAGTGTTACCTTGATGGGACAATCATGGTCGGAATAATTGCCGGAATGTGGCGGGATCTCGCCTGAAGTTCCCTGCAGTGAAGAAGAATCGCCTGAGCTAAAATGAAAGAAGTGAGCAAATGAAGTACGGGGTGGAGTTTTATAGAGGGGGCGCTATAATCGAGACTAAAGGGCCTCAAAAGGCCAAAAGGCTCGGCCCATTAACCACAAGATGACAATAAATGAAGAAAGCGCAAAAGGCCAAAAAACCTTTGACAGGTCGCTCTTGCCACCATTCCACGTGTCGCCACCTCGAAGTCCCTCCTGACTTCTGCAGCGTGATCCGAGAGCTCTTGCCACCGAGCTCCAAACGCAAGAAAATGCGTTGACCAGTCAACGGAACTTAGACACGTGTCAACCTCCTAGACTTCGGCAGCGTGATCCGAGAGCTCTTGCCACCGAGCTCCAAACACAAGAAAATGTGTTGACCATTCAACGCAACTTGGACACATGTCAGCCTCCCAGACTTCGGAAGCGTGATCTGAGAGCTCTTGCCACCAAGCTCCAAATGAAAGAAAATGCGTTGACCAGTCAATGCAACTTGGACAGGTATCAGCCTCCTAGACTTACTGTCAATTCCCCTCCAGACTGCCTGGACAAGGGCTCGTAGATCATAGAACATCTAGGATACTTACTGTAGTTACCGTAGTAGTTTGGCGAGGAATTGAACCCTATAAGGTGAAGTACGATTAAGGGCTTGTCCTCGGACCTATGTAGTATGGAATGCATAGAATCCGAATAAGTGCGCATTAATGTCATATAACATAACAACTGCATTAAGGACTAAGTGCACAGCATAACACGACATCTATAGGATAGTCCCCGTAGTTTTTCTTGTGACAAGTGTTTGCTTTCTAAGTAAGAGAAAATTGATGTTTTATATCCTTGCGTCAGTTGAATGAACTACCGAACCCACAGTTTTTATGCAGGATAAAGAGATTGACAAGCTGTTTAAAGAATGTTTCAAGTGTTGTACTTTTTATTCATGTAATTATTGTAAATGACTTTCGCTGTTTAAATGCAATTCAAGTTGTAACTCTGATGTAAATTAAAGTTTTAAATTTTCTTGTAAAATTATACGAAGAGAAGTGTAAAGATCCTGTGAAACTTCGAATTCAGTCAGTTTTGGAATTCGGGGTGTTACAGCTACTGCTAAGACCTTGCCTGAAAATACCTTCGGTTCAACTCCCAAAACTTTAGCAAATTTAGGTGATATAAAGGTATGAGAGGATCCAGTGTCGAACAAAACAACAGCTTTCTTTCCATTCAAATAAAGTTCTCCTATTACATAATACACACTCGTTACATAATAGTTCACTAAATAAACAGAAAAAGAGAAACAACAGAAAAACACTCCTAAACATCCTCCCTCGTACCAGTGATGACGTGATCCACTTCATCAGCATCAGCTTCAGTTAAGGCAAATACTCGCCCCTGCTGGTACGGCTTCTCCCCGG
This sequence comes from Hemerocallis citrina, assembly GCA_017893485.1. Taxonomy (NCBI): domain Eukaryota; kingdom Viridiplantae; phylum Streptophyta; class Magnoliopsida; order Asparagales; family Asphodelaceae; genus Hemerocallis; species Hemerocallis citrina. The sequence continues at coordinate 127,470,364 of CM030367.1, forward strand.
CCTGCTGAGTTGGTCCATTACGAACGACATCCTGCAGCTTTGGACACTGAGACTTGTAGTGGCCTATCTCTCCATAGTTGAAACAAGTCACAGAAGGTCTCACCCAAGTATTCCCGGGTCTTCCCACCACATGAACAGCGTTCACACCCGTAGGATTGAACCTTTGAGCCGGCAGCTGTCCCCTGACATTTCCAGTAGCTGCGGGCCTCTTCCCCACATTCCAGTTGTTCTTCCGATTCTGAACAGCGTGGAACTGCTCCATGTCCGCCTCAGTGGCTGCAGCTCATTTGACTAGCTTGTCAAACCTCCTGATACCGAGAGGTATCATCCGGGATCTCAGACTTGGCCACAAACCAGGCTCGAATTTCTGAGCCTTCTTCGCCTTGTCCATCCCTAATTCAGGGGCATACCTCGAGAGCTGAGTGAATCTTGTCTCATACTCCCTAACCGACAAGCCGCCCTGCTGCAATGCCAGAAACTCCATGGCCTTCTTCTCCTGGACATCTGATGGAAAATAATGACTACAGAACTCCTCTGAGAATTCCTCCCAGCCAAGAACAATATCTTCCATCATCCGCTACATCGACTGCCACCACACTGCCGCATCCTTCACGGATTGCAATGCAGCCAACTTCTCCTTGCTGCCCTCCGGAGTCTCCAAGACTTCGAAGATAGTCTCTACCTGTCAGATCCAATTGTTAGCCGCGTTAGGGTCTAACTTCCCCTCAAACACGGGTGGTTTCATCTGCTTGAATGATTCCACGAGTTTGATTGCTTCGAAAACTGGATTCACAGGCACCCTTCTCTGATTCTGATTCATTGCAACAGCATTAAGTGTCTGGTAGACCTTCGCTAACTCCGTTTCCAAGTCCAGACCTTCTCCGCTTCTAGCTCTTCTTCTAACCATATTCTGATGCAAAAGATCAATTAAATTCGAAGTAGAAAACATGAATTTTAAATCAACTCTTCATTTCATTAAATTTCAAACTTTATACATTCGAATTTAAAATATTTCTGACATCAAATGAAAGCAGTAAGAAGACACAACATTCTAGTTCCTACGGTTCCTCTTGGCTTCTCGAAGCTCTTCCCATAGTTCCGCCACTTCTTCCTTCAGTACATCGTACATGTTTTTCCTCTTCTCGAGTTCCCAAACACGATGACAGAGAGTTGCGATGCTCTCCTTGCACTTCGCACACTGTGCCTGCAGCAGCTCCGCTCTCTCCCTCTGAGTCTCTACCTGCCTCTGAAGAGACATAATGAGACTACTCAGAACTGGTTCTTCCATGTCAGAGGAGTCATCAGATGAATCCGGAGGTGGAGTGATCTCTCGGGACTCAGGCCATTCCTCTTTGAATTCTTTAAGATTTTCTTCGTCTGAATCAGCTTGCCCGAGGTAGTAATCCTCCTCAACTATGTGCCAGTCAACACCTCCAGCTGGGTCGAAGTGGTCCGCCATCTTAGAGAAAGGATAAGAAGAAGCATAAATCATAGAGCAACACAAATATAAGTGACTTACATTTAAATCTCTAGACTCAACACATGCTTTAATGTCCACTTCTAGGGTGTCGTTCCTTATAAATTTGTACTACTTATAAGCGTGGCTCTGATACCACTCTGTAACACCCCAAATTCCAAAACAGACTGAATTCGAAGTTCCACAGGATCTTTACACTTCTCTTCGTACAATTTTACAAGGAATTAAAAACTTTTGTTACATCAGAATTACATTTACATTACTCTTATACTACGGAAGCAATTTACAATAATTACATGAATAATAATATACAATATTTGAATCAATCTTTAAGCAGCATGCATACTTTAATCTTGCCAAGCACTTTATTCTACATAGAAAACTGTAGGCGCGTCAGTTGCTTACAACCGACGAAATATTATACACGGCATCTTCACTATGCCGACCAGTTTAACGATTTTCAATACTTAAGTAAATCACAAACTTGATCACAGACAAAGCTACAGAGGGACTATCCTATTGATGTCGTGTTGTGCTGTGCACTTAGTCCTTAATGCAGTTGTTTACATTGTATGACACTAATGCGCACTTATTCAGAGTCTATGCAGCCCATACTACATAAGTCCCAGGACAAGCCCTTAACTGTTCTTCATCTTGGAGGGTTCGATCCCTCGCCATGACTTAATCTACTACGGTAACTACGGTAAGTATCCTAGGTGTTCCATGAGTTACGAGCCCATGTCTAGGTGCCCAGGACAGAACCCCACGCACTGACACATAACTCATCATGCAGGCATCCTGTGGTCAATTCACTTCCTACCATAGACATGGCACCACCCGTAGTCATTAGATCACCCCATAAGCATCGCCACCGGGACGGTACTCTGGAGTAGTATCCATACCCTATTCATGACGTATCATGAGACATCATGTGAATACTCTCATGCCGCGAATCCAATGGCCCACATACTCATGTTTTTCTCTTACGTTCATCACATATTCACTATGTATCTAATCCTTATGTATAATTGAAGGTCAATATTCTAGAATCTAGCATTACCCCTATATCGGTCTTTCCAATATCAATCATTATCAACAACCCAAACTTGGTCAAAATATCATAATTCTCTTTTCAATACTTTTCATTTTTGTCGATGTAAAGCCTTAGTCAAAATTCTAGTCTAAGTCCTCTTTTCATATTCATAGAAGCAAGCATATTTGTTCATAAAATTTCACATTTCATCAAGTTCTCTTTTCAACACATTTCTATGCACAACTTGAATATTCTTGAATCAATTTCTCATTTATTTCTACTCAATAATTTATAAGTGAAAAGAAAGATCTCAATTTGATCTGTTTTCAATAAACTACCTTTTTTTTCTTAATTTGTTTTGAAGTCATAAAAGAATCAAGTCCAATAATTTTTATGAATTTTTATTCTCAAATTAACTCCTATTTCTCATAAAAGTCCAATTATTTTAAGAAAATAATTTTTTTTTGTAAAGTCCTTATAATCTCATAAATATTCCCAACACTTTTCTCAATTTTTCTCATTTTAAAAAAAAACCCAAAGAATACCAAAAGCACCAAAAAAATCGGATTTTATTGAAAAGGTGGTCACGGCCAGATTCAAACCCACACACAAAGCCCCAAACAGTGAACAGTCACCGATCTAAACCCCCACGCACTAGCCAAAAGGGACACAGTACCCAACTGCCTAAAGGAGAGCATTAATGGGGTTCAGTTCTGTTCTCGGAGTTAATGAACAATCGAATTTTGAAATAAAAAGCCTCTGTCGAGACTCGAACCCACACACAAAGGCTACCGCCGAGCAACAGTAAAGTGCAACTAGCGCCCCCCTCTAACCAGTATGACCATAGTGTCTAACTGATATAAGAGTAGATTAAAGTATGTTTATTTCGACTCTCTGTTTATCAAAATTATTTCGTTTTTCAAAATCTCATCACTTTGTTTCTTCTTCACATAAAGCCGTAAAATTTTCCAGAATACTGATTTTAGGTATAATTAACAAACCAGTGTTTTAAAAACATTTTTTTAACATTAAAACATGAATTTCTCATTCTAATTTTATGTTCTATGTCTATAATTTCAATAATTCAATTTAGCAACTCTCTACCAAATGTTGCATTACAACTTCATTAAAAAAATATTAATTCCTGTTTTTCCCTCTTTTATCCATAACACTCAATGACATGGTTTTATTCATTGAACTAGTGTCACAATAGTTTAATAAGCACAAATTTGTTGATTTCAACTACTAATCATTCACAAGAATTTTCTACAATTAACAAGGTTCCAATTTCACATTTTCATAGCAATAAGGCAATTTTACTACATTAAATATGATTTATAACAAAATAGCATGCAATTCATCAAGCATTTACTCAATCATCTACCCAGTCCTTTTTAGAGCCAACAAATGGTTATCTTATTAGTTTCTTTTAGCATTCTCATTTATCAAAAAGCCCTAGCATGGTGTCTAAGATTAGGAGTAGAGAAAAACACCCAACTATTTGAAGAAAAACACTATTAGAATCTCCTTAAACACACGAGCGGTCCTTCTCCTCCTAGTTTGAGCCACCACAATTGCCTCATCCTCCTTGCACTAGTGAACCTGAGCCCTCTCTTCCCTCCAATGAAGTGGCCGGCCTCCAAGAAATGAACACACACAATCTAGAATACTCTCAATCTTTTTCTAACTCTCTCTCAATCTTTTTACTCTCGTATGTATTTTCTTTCTTTCTTTTCTCTACAAAATTTTAGTGTATTATATGCATAAGGGGGGGGGGGGGGGGGGGGGGGGGGGGGGGGGGGGGGGGGGGGGGGGGGGGGGGGGGGGGGGGGGGGTATTTATACTAATTTTTGGGTGAAATGGAGGGCTAGGATTGAATTAGATAGTTGTAGATAAATAGCTAGGATACATTGGGAAGTTGTAACAACTACCCACGAACAAGTAACCACCTATCCACCTCTCCCATCTCTCCCTCTCTCCTATGCATATCCGGCCAAAGTCAAAGAGTGCACATTGCACACTCTCGTGCATGCACGTGCCAAACTAGTATCCCCCATTTACAAGTTGTGCATGATAAATTAATTAGTTGTCTATAAAATTGATCTACACTATAAGTCATGTTAAATAAAAGTGAAATAAATTAGTGGGCTTTCAATTAGTGGGCTAAAACTCCATGGGCTAAATAAAAATAATTAAATAATTAGGATAGGCTTAAAATAAATAATTAGATTTTAGATTTTAATTAGGCTTTCAGAAATAAAAAAAGAGATAGAAAAATATTTGTTCATGCTACAAAATAAATAATTTTCTAAAAAAATGCACATGAATTAGTACGTGCAACACACGTAAAAATTCACAAACTCTTCATTTAATCAAAAATAAAGAATCAGGATATTACATTACCTTTGAAAGTGAAGATGGTGTCTGGTATTCATAGGCAGAGATAAACAGATCTGAGACCCTAACGGATCGGATCGGATCCATTTGCCTGTGGACCTGAATGGGCTGAAGTTCGTTAGACCTGTTTTGACCTGATGATCATGAAGGAGCAAAATTTGTGAAGATCTGATGGCCCAAATAGGACCACCTCATCTACCCCTTATCAGCTAACTACTCTGAACTAGATGGATGCATTACCTTTCATTCAAGAGTGGGATTCTGCTTAGAATAAATTGGGTCTGCTTAGAATAGAATGTTGAACTTATGAAAAAATGGGTCCATCTACAGTCATTTAAAATCACTGAAATAAGTTGCTTGACTTTTTAGGTATGGGTAAGTGGAGTGCAACCAATAATTACCCTCGTCAGCAATCTTCTTGAAAACTTGCAGAACGATCACATTGTTCATTACAGGGTGACAGCGATGGCGAGCGGATCGAACGGTTTAGGCGGGCCCAGATCCACCAGGTTTGCTTGGGGAGGGGTTGGGTTCAGACCAGGTTGAGCTAAAATCCGGTCTGGGCAAACCGGGTTGGCGTTTCAAAATCTCGACCCGACCCGCCAACTCCTTCGGGCCGAGCCAGGTCACCAGTTGGGCTTGGTTTAGTCATTATGATTATTATTTTGTTAGCTCCAAAAAATTAAAAAATAAATGTACAATTAAATATAAGAGTGAAAAAAGGTGTATATATATTATTTATTTCAACTAGTAATAAATTTTTTTTACAACATTTTACATACAAATACATGTAATTAAAACTAAAAATCATACAAATTTATTGAATTACATGTTTCCTACTCAGTTTGTTGATCTTCAGGTGAGTTACTTCCACTTGTTGAATCTTCTACTGCTTTACCTTGAGTCCTGTCTGCAGCTTTCATCAAATCTTTGGTGTACACGAGCATCTACAACGAATCCGACTTCAAGCGATTCCTGTAATATGTTAAAACTCTGACACTTGTAGAAAAAATACTTTCTGAAACAACTGTAGACACAAGAGAGGTTAGTAGATCTCTAGTCATATGTGAAAGAATTGAAAAAAGATTTTCATGTTCTTTCCACCGTTGTAACACTTCAGTCTTAAAACTAGAACTCTCACTATCTTGTTAATTATACCAGTTTAATTCATTATGTGCATTAGTCGTATATTTTTTTTAGATTAAATACGAGCAAGTAAATTAGCAGCGACATCTTCTAATGTACTCTTACCCTTACCTCTAGAAGAAGAAAAAGTTACTATATTAGTTTGGCGTGTTGTACTACTAGATGCATAAGTTTTGTTGTAAAAATCATACAAGTTATTCAATTTTGACTCAAAGATAGTTAAATAATCACTACAATCATATTCAGTCGTCTTCAAGTAAAGTAAAAAATATTTCTATTAAACTCTTTGTACCCGCTAATTTGATACGATAATCTATAATAATAGCAATACAATACAATATAGGAGGAGAATTAACATACTTTAAAATTTTATCATAGGCGGGAATAACAATATGCCTAATGTTAGGGTCTGAAATTATATCTTGAAAAGTTTGCATCATAGTAATTATTAAAATAAAAATACTACTAGAAGTGGTGTCATAAGATTTTGAAAACTTCACGATTGCAGTTTTAAAAGGTTCCAAAAATCTTAACAAAGATTCGGCAAAGAACCATGATTCGAGAGTCATTTAAAAAAAAATTCATGTTTTTTGCAAGACATAAATCATTTATAACCGGTTTGAATTGAGTAACAACATTTAATAAGTCGAAAGTACAGTTGCATCGATGTTTAACATCTCTAGGGAATTTTTAAAAACGTACTCCTTTAAGATCACACCATTCTTTAAAATGTTGAAGTATAGTACCACTCAAAGCTATAAAATATACACAATTTCTAATTGCATTCACATATGGATCAGCTATTTTCAAAGCACCTTGAACACATAAATTTAGAATATGACATGCACATCTAACATGAAAAATTTCACGACATGGAGGATGTAACTGTTCTTTTAATGTACAAATCAAACTATTATTGTTGGAGGCATTATCAAAATTAATCGTGAAAAATTTATCACTAATATGAAATAAATTGCAAACTTCTAAATTACGTGTTGCGATGAACATACCACTATGGGGGTACAGCAAAGCGGCAAGTGACATGATTCTCTTTTGAAAATCACTATCGATCCAATGACAAGTTATGTTCATCATCGAAATATCGTTACAATATTTTCAACAATCGGAAGTTAACGATACTCTACAAGTTAAAGAATACAAAATTGTAATTAAAGCATCTCTCATTTAGAAATAAATTTTAGTACAATCTGCCTTGAGTGTATTTATAGGAATTTTTTTAAAATGTGGATTTAGTGTATTTTGGTTAAAAACATCTAGGTTCCTACTCTCGGAATAGGAGAAATGTAACTCTTTCTTAATAACTAGTTTGGCCATTTTTCGACGAACAATTTTGGGATCGTAGTATGGCTATCTATTTACCTGGTCCTAGAGTTGATCTTTTGTTGTATTTGTTGGTCAATAACTAGTTCAGGGTGTATACTTATAATGTGTCGTCTAATGTTACCCGTCACCTCACCCTTCTTCCATTAGTAACTTTTGTTACAAGTTTTACAAATCTTATGTCCTATACTATGGTTCAACTCGTTCGGGATTTAGTTATAATATTTGTGATAATCACTAGTATCACCTCTATGTTTTCTACTAGAAGTGGGTTGTGCGTGTTCAATTTCATGTGTTTGTGTTTCAATCATGCATTTCTTGTTGTGTCTCGGGATCATCCTCATGTGAAGGAACACCTTCATAACCTATGTTAAGGTTAAAGTTATATTTGATATTTAATTGTGGGATTATTGGTTTCGGACGAAATGAACTAGTGGAATCTTGTCAATTTTGGCTATAGCTGCTACCTCGTGATCGTCACATGATAAATGTAGTGTACTAGTAGTGTATGTAAGAAAAATAATTTCTAGCGTTTTAATAGTGTATGTGAAAAAACAAAAAACAATATAGGAGAGTTGAGTTAAGGTAGTAGTATATATGAAGAAAAAAAATCTAAAAAATGATAGTGTTGAGAGAGAGAGAGTAGTAAAAACCAACAAACAATTTTATTAAATAAAAAATTAAATCTGCAACAATAACAAAGAGTTGAGTGAATTGAGAAATTTTGATACTGCACTTCACTAATAATCAAAGATAGAGTTGAGAGAGAAAATAAAAAAAAATGGTTGAATAGACGATGAGAAATTAAACGATTGAGCAACTTCACTTGAGAAAATATGTAGTAGAGTTGTAGAGAGAGTGTGTGAGCTTCGACAAGAATTTGAGTAGTACAGAGAGTTGGTGCAGATGTAGTCGTTTCGACACGACCGAACTTATTCACTTCGTTGTTGCTTCTTTGTTGAAATAGATTGAGAATAGTACGTATTCGAGAGTTGAGAAAGTAAGAGAATTGGTAGATGGAGAGTAGAACATGTACGTGAAAAAATTGAGTGAAAAAAAAAAAGCAACAAGTAGCAGCAACGACTACATGCATCGGGCAGCCCGGACCGGGCCGAACGTTCAACCCGCCGGGTGTCGGGTTCAGGTGAGGTTAGGTCGGTTAACAGTTTTGGCGGGCCAGGTCACACGGATTTTTTTCTAATTTTTTGCAACCCAGTTCGATCCGATTAGAATTGCAGGTTTAACCCAAATCCGGACCGAATAAAAGCGGGTCAGGTCAAAAGCGGACGGGTCGGGTCACGAGTTGACCTGACCCAATTGCCATTGCCATCCCTAGGGTGATTGAAGAGGAAAAAATAATCATTAATCAAATGAAATGACAAATGTCCATTGTATGATCTTCCTCAATATTAGACGAGTTCCATAGATGGTACAGTTCTTCGAGGAGATCCTTTGGCACTTTCATTTTATACGATCTAAGCTGACTATTAAAAAAAAAGTGAAGAAAATTTAAATATTTTTTTGCTAAATAGGTATATATATGGGATTTTCGATTTTTTCTATGTCTGCTTGAATTTAGTTTTATGAAAAAAGTATGTGTAATCTATACTATTATTAAGCAAAGCCCTATTTTTGCGGCTTTTTACTATCATGCCCTTATAAACATAACACATCTAAAAAATAATGTAGGGATAAATCTGTCAAATTTTACTCCTGAACCATACACAAAAGAAGGTCACAACCGTAATTTTCACTCAAATAAAACTATCTCTCTCAAAAAACAAAAAATTCCCCCTCCCGTCTATTCCTCTCCCTCTCTCTCAAAATCCCCACTGCCCTCAAAATCCAAATCAATCTAATCCCCTCTCTCTCCTCTTTCTCTCTCTAGCCATGGCAAAACCAACCTCCATCTTCTTCCTCTTCCTCCTCGCCACTGCCGCCCACTTCGAAGGCTTCGACGGCAATGAACTTGACGACGATGACGACCGCTCCTTCTCCCTCCCCCAAACCCCATCCTCAATCTTAACCCTCACCGCCGAATATGAATCGTCCCTCCCTCCTCCTGTCCAATCTCAGCCGTCCGATTCTTTCGCTGAATCCCACAACCCCGCCCTCGACGACTGGGACGAGGACGAGTTCGAAGGCATCCCCTCCCAAAACCCCAACCCCGATCCATCCTCACCGTCAGGAACGAGCAGTTGGGCAAAGGACCTCGATTCAGTCAAGAAACTCGTCCCTAATTCTACAGTTTCTGTCGAAACCGCCCCTTGGAGACAGCAGGAGAAATGCCATGTTCAACCAAAAGAATAATTGAAGAAGCAATCATTTTACTACGATGAGGTAGAGAAAAGGTTGAAAGATCCTGAACTTAGAAATTCCATTAAAGACCTCAGGACAGTACAACAATTGCTAGATGCAATGCAAACGAAAAGGTTTACCAAGACCAAGAAATCTGGTGAGAAAAACCAAAAGGTTGTGCCTCTGGGAAAGCATAAATCTCCTATTGTGATCATGAAGCCAGCAAAATCTGTTAAAATATTAGGTGCATCATCTACATCTTCTGTTCGTCGTTCGGAAGGCCTATCAGATAAGAAATTGCGAAATAACGACCCAATTGATACTAAGAAGGCAAAAAACCAAACTTCTGGTGCCAGTTTCAGGGAGCTTTCCAACAGGAGAACTAGCGAGAGGATTGAAGACAAACCAAGATCAAGATCGACAAGAGAGAATGGCGGAAGCTCATTGAAGACTTCAGGCTCTCTGAGTCTAAGGCTACAACAGAAACGAATTGAAGGTGAGAAGTCGAGATCTCCACTACCTCCTTCAGATTCGAGCAAGCCCCAGAAGTTATCTGCTAATAGGATGTCATTAGAGTCGGTTTCTCCAAGAAGTAAACTTCGACAGAAGCCAGCTCAGGTACGCGACAGGGACGAGCAGTTGGGCAAGAGGATTGAAAGGAAGAACTCTGGTTATCAGGGTGATGACATTTCTCAAAGGTCAGTCAGTACCATCAGTTTAGCATCACAGTCGGATATCATCCTAAAACAAAAGGTATACTCTTACTTTGATACTATATTTTCATAGATTTGTCGAGTTGTTTCGTTAGTTTTATTTTGTTTATTAAGCAAAATAAGTTATTGAACCATATAGCGAATTTTGTTTCTGCATTTCTTCTTTTATTCAGAAGTCTTCAGTTAGTTTGAGTGAATAGGTTTCAACTCGGGAGTTTGTAACAGCTACGAGAGAACAGGATCAACCAAGCCCTGTCTCTAAATGTTTTATTCTTTTGAATTTATTTCCTTTTAAATCAATTTGGAAGCCCTCTAAATGTTTTATTCTTTTGAATTTATTTCCTTTTAAATTAATTTGGAAGCCCTGCAACCTCATATTAGAAAGGGATAGATAGTTCAATAGTGCCTGCTCCTTGGAGTGGTCCTCCTCTTTTTTTTTCTCCTGGTTATCTGTTCATTGTAGAAGTTTCATCTTAGTAAGATTTCATTCATGAGAATATGTAAAAGAAAATTTATTAATTATTTGTGATTGGAAAAAGGCTGGGTCTTATCCTCCTAAAAGATCATATATATATATATCTATATAATAAAACACAAAGAAAGCTATCAAGTGGGTCTCATTCAATAGAGATGAAATCAATGGTCTAGATCTAATCTCAAAAAACATATTTTCCCGCCCAAAAGTTTCCCCCCAAAACTCAAATTCAAATCCCCCAAACAACTCCTTTACTTATTTATTTAATTATTCCTCTCTCTCTCTCTCTCTCTCTCTCTCTCTCTCTCTCTCTCTCTCATCCTCTCTCTATTTACTCATAAATTTATATTTTCAGATTTCAGGTTTATAGATTTTCGGATTTTTTATGCATTTTTTTTATTACTAATGTTACATTGAAAATAGCAAATATCTCATCAACAGTTAAATTTCATCATTTTCCACACTCAAAGTCCTAAGAAGTTGGATTTTACAACCCTATTTATAATTATTTTTCAACATATATTAATAGAAACATGGACTTTTATTTACAACTAATTATTGTTTTACTATTCAAACTTGAGCTACATAATTATTGTTTTACTGTTTACAAGACATTCATATGCTGTATCGTTCCGACGACGTGCCGTAGGCACGCCCACGGGCAAATCTAGTATATATATATATATATATATATATATATATATATATATATATATATATATACACACACACTATCATTAAGCAAAGCCCTATTTTGGCGGCTTTTTACTATCATGCCCCCATAAACATAAAAGGCTAAAAAAAATATAGGGTTAATATCGGAGGTCAGAAATGTAATTTGCAGGTATTGGAAAAATAATTAACACTTGCATGTATTTGCATGAATCCATAAATTGTAATTTGCATGTATTGATATTCATAAGAATACTTTGGAAGTGTTAATTATTTTCCCATGCATGCATGTGTTAATTTATTACACGGGGAAGACTGAGATTTCATTCATTTTTAAACAGTGAAGAGGGGGAGAGTTGAAAGTAGTTATTGTTGTATTGGGAAAGGCTGCTATAATTTCATTTTGATTATACTTGGAAGAGGATAAGTCACTTTAGAAGTATGAGTAGAACCATGGAACCACATTTTAGTTTGCACATCCAATAGCTGGATAGAAATAGAAGAGAAAGCAAAGGAGATGGCAGGAAATGGCAACGAGGGTCAAGCGATTGGAATCGACCTTGGAACGACATACTCTTGGAACGACATACTTTTGCATGCTCCTCAGTTTTCAATGTTTTTTTTTTAAACTTTAGTTTTTGGATTGTTTAGTTATGGAATGAATTTATCACGAAGTTGTGGTGAATTTGGTCATCACAGACTACTGCATGCCTAGGTATTTTTCGTGTTCTTTAATAAGTGAAGGAACTTGATGGGTATTTGTCGTGAATTCATTTTTCAGGTATCTTCACCACAATATCTTCACGACTTTTCTTTTCGATTGTACTTCAGGTATCTTCCTGGCTCTTCTTTAGCAATGAATTTATGGGGTTTTAAAGTTGAATTTTGTAATCTTATTTAAGTTTAGGTGACAAGTTTATATAGCAATTACTTAGACTGAATGCATGAATATTGCTACAATATTTAATTTATGTTTTTAGTTATATCGACGTATGCATCACGAACGTTTATAATTATGTAATGTTACTATGTTAGGGTCATATGTGCCAATTGCATTAGTATCCAAACATAATATACAGTTGAATTAACAACTAGGAATTTGATATAAATTGCAAACACCAAGAAACTTATAAAATGACGCAGCACTAGATGGCAGATCATGCACAATGGTATCGGGTGAATGGGTTCAATATATAACACAGGGGTGAGATAAAGACCGGAAAAGTGCCTTGCATTTATTTAAAATATGACTGACCTGCTAATGAACTGGAGTAGAAAATTGGAAAGCTTTGTTACGTTAGAATCACCCATCACTGCTTAGGAGTTGTTCAAAAAAAGACGCTGCAAGTGGAACTTACTCTGTTCCTACATATTTTATAAAAAAAAACGTGCATCGCACGTGCATTATACTAGTATATATATATATGCAGATAAATTCTATGTTATACAACCCAACATGGCAACATCCTTGTATGGGAGCCCCCTCAACTCACAGGTGGCAGGTTGCAATAATCCCTCGCTGTCCGTCAAAAAACCTCAACCATAACCAAGTTGTTGATTGTTGAGAAATTGAAGGTGCTATCATTCAAGCATTAATTTCTAGCTTAAACCCTTAATATATTAATTTTCATACCATTTGTCATAATTGTTGCATTAAGTGAACATCATTCCAAAACTAAACACCACTTTGAATTTTCATACCCCTCCATTGTCTCATAAACCACACCAAAACCCCCAAAGCAATTTGTTGCTACTTTAGTTGGTATGCAAATGCAGTGATGGCAATCACATGGGAATCTTTCATGGCCAAATAACTAGAATCATAAAAGATACATCGTGTAAGGGGTGGCAACAGTTGAATTTGGGCTTGAATCCTACATGACACTTGGATATCCAAACCCATTAACCAAACATTCAATATATTCGGATCGAATTTGGATGGGGTTATCGGGTCTCATTGCCAGCCTACCACCAGTAGGTGCAGTGTTTATGACATTCTTTAAAGGCCACAACAAACAACCATCCCCCCTCTTGCCTATATAAGAATGTCTCGTGTGTGAGGTATAGAGACATAACGAAGAGTCCAAGTTCAAGTTACAACCTTAGAGAATTATCATACTGAGAGATGGAGAAGTGTACTAAGATGGTGATGGTTCTTGCTCTCTTTCTGTCAGTATCTGTGTTGTGCCTCGAAGGGAGGGAACTCAAGGACCAGGACCAGGACCAGGCCCAGCCCAAATATGAAACCCAGACTTTCCCGGGCTTTCCAGGGGGGCCACCACTAGGGTCAATGGGCTCGTTTCCGGGCTTCGGGGGGATAGGTGGCAGCCCTGTAGGCGGGAGTGGAACGCCGTCGTTCGGGGGCAACCCATTGCTTCCGGGTGCTGGATTTGGAGGCATTCCGACCACACCGGGGATGGGGGGGGATAGTGCACCCGTGATTCGAGTTGCTTTAGCTGGCTGTAGTAGTAATAATCTCTGATATTGTAATGCCAGTGTGGTCTAAGTGTCTGTCGCTGTGTGGGTACATGCAGTGCACGGGCCAAGTGTCTAGTAGTAAGTAATGTGGAGTAGAAGTTGCGTTGAAGTAAGGGAGATCACTTAGAATAAAGGAGTACTAGCATGCGATCTCTTCAGTTATGTAGTAGTAGCGCGAGTAGCGTGGGCATGTTAGTAAGAAAACAGTAGTAATGTAATGTGTCTTTTATTGTATTTCAGTTTCAGTCTACATATAAAAGGTTATTGTTATTAATGTACTTGCTCTCTCTATCCCCTTCTCTCTCCTCATATTTTTTATTTTTTACATTTAATTTTTAGGTTCTTGCTGAATGTCATTTTTTATTTGCAAAAGAAAGGACATGTTTTCATCTCATGATATTTTCATCAGTAAACGTTTGAAAATATCGAACAACAATGTGAATATAATTGCCAGAAATATTCATTAAAAAAATCTGTTTAAGTTGTGTTTGAAGGATGTCACAGTCACAGACTCACGACACTTTGGAAGGGATTAAGTTGATTTTTTGTGCTTACGTTATGAGCTCAATCATGAAAATCAGAT